>JAJHZJ010000132.1:11895010-13256485 GCA_023548195.1 Bettongia penicillata ogilbyi | reverse complement strand
ATTCTGAGCATTTGGATTCAAATCTAGTCTCCAATGTTTATTGCCTGTGTAAGAACAGCAGTCAGTTGGCGCAGTGGATAGATTGCTGGACCTGGAGTTGGGAAGACCTGAATTCCAATCTGGCCTCAGATACTTACTAGCTGTGTGATCCTGGGAAAGTCACTTAGCCTCTGTTAGTCTCAGTTTTTGCAGAATGGGGATAATGATAGTACCTACCTCTCAAGTTGTTGTGAGGATCAAATGAGATAGTAATTGCAAAGTGGCATGGCACAAAGTAGGCAGTATGCAAATATTAATCTTTAATCATCACCTAACCTCCTTGGGACTCTGTTTCCTCATATGCAAAATGAGGAAATTTTACTAGATTGTACTAGAAGCCTTTGAGGCTTTCTCTAGCTCTAGATGCTACAAATCTCATGTGCAAAAGGAGGTTGAACCTAGAAAAATAATATTATCAAATTGTATATAATGCTTCTAATATATTATTTTATATCTTCATCTTATATCCCTGGGAAGTTTATGCTATAACTATCCCCATTCTGAATAGACATAAGTTAAGTGACTTGTCCAGGGTCACAGAACTAGTTAGTATTTGAGGTAGGATTTGAACTCAGGTCTTCCTGACTTAAAGTCTGGCTACCCCAGATGACTTCTGGGGTCCCTTCCAGCTCTAAGACTCAGATCCTGTGATCTTTAACTTCTGCAAAGGGAGAGCAGGGAGATGTTTTTTTCTGTTGTCTCTCCCTGGTTAGAGTCAATGCTCAAAGGTGAATTGTTTGTCACCCATAGCAAGAGACATTGCTTGACTCTGTCAAGTGTTATACGAACACTGGAAGATCAGGATGGAAATCATTTCTGCAGAGCCCCCTTTTCTCTCATTTTCCCACTAAGTGTTTTTGAAGCCTAGTTCACATGCCACCTTTTCCATTATGTCTTCCTGATCACTTCTATAAGTAATGATCTTGCCCTTGAACCTCATGTGGCACATTACCCTGCACCTCCCAAATTCACTTGAACATAATGTGATAAGTTACAGTTATCTATATTCAATCTTATAGAAGACTCTATGTCCATGCGTTCCTGGAGACAACACCTACACCTCTCAGAATGGGGTGCTAATACTCTTTCCCATTGTTGGGGTCCAGATTCACTTAACAGCAGGGCTTCTGATCCTCCACTAATGTATTTACCTGTATTAGTCAGCCAGGGGACAAAATTCATTCAAAGAAAAGGACCTTTAATGAAATATCATAAGGAAATTGCAATAAAACATTTCTCCCCAAAATACTCTTGGGCTCTATGTCACAAATGCATATATTGTTAGTGAGAAGAGAGAAGACTCATAGGGAACATATGTGACACAAGGAAATATGTGGAGGGTCATACATGTAGCCAGGGCACAGTCATGGAATCCCATGCCTCCAAGGGCACAAAGTCACTGTTTTCTTCTGATGATTTCATCTCATGGCTCCCACTGGATTTAGTTCCTGCTGGTCTCTACAAGACCCATTGTTGTCACCAGATGTAATTCCACCGAACGTGTCATCCCTAATAGAAGCATGCTGCATCCTCCTCACGAGAAGAGTGAACTCTTCCACACTCTTTTAGTTTAAAGCTTCGAAGCTTTCCATAACACCCCATGCCCAACAGACTCTCCAGAGAGCTCAGAGCATCATCCTTGTACTTCAAGCCTTCAAGAAGAACAGACCTGTATGACAGGAATCACCTTCTCAGTATTATCCATACAGTTGTATAACAATAGCCAGTTAAAATACTTTTCATCACCACACAGTATGAAGTCCTGAGTCATCATGGCTAACAGAAAGAGGTTAGAAGATATCTATGACTGCTTTAGGTTGCAGGAAGAGCCTCTGAATCATGCAAGCTTGTTGTCACCTTCCTGACCATGTTTTAAGGCTGAGGAAAGTGTGTGTGATGAGAGGCATTACAGATGTCCTTCAAAAAGTGGCCTCCAAAACTGAATGAAAAAAAGTGGCCTATGAATAAATGAATTTATGAATAAAAAATACATTTATGAAGTTTTCTATGTGTCAAGTACTGTGTTAAGTATGGGTAAATAAATATAAAAATCAAGACAGTCCCTGCTTTCGAGCTCACGGAGCTGGCATTCTAATAGGAGAAAACACATCAGGAAGTATAAACAAGGAGGGGTGGTTTTAAGGAGGAACCATGGAGATGGTGAGAGGGGTTGTGGTCAACTGCCTGGCATGAACTTTCTAGGAATGTTAGTGCCCATTGGATTGCTATTCTAAGGTATATAAATGGAGTGCATGTGTGTGTGTGTGTGCGTGTGTGTGTGTGAAACAGGGATGACAGCCAGTCATGAAAATGTCTATGGAGATTCTGGACACACAGAGAAAGTATTTATTGTTCGTTGTGCTAAGTGCCAGAGGAGGCTGAAGTAGACAGAGACTATTTGTCAGATCCTATTTCTCCCTGAATGCTGCACAAGTTCAAATGCCCCTTCTTGGCTACCATATTAATTCATATTCAGTGGACCTTTGGATACTAAAAGTCCCAAACCGTTTCCAGACAAACAGCTATCTCTCACCATAGCTTTAATATGTGTGAAGTTGATTGTTTATACCCAAGTGTAATCATTTGTTTATCTCCATTCAGTTTCATTGCATTCAAGTCAGTCAAACATGTTAGCCTCACAAGAAGTTATTGAATCCTGATCCTGAACTCCAGTGTTAACTCTCCCTCCAGGCTCTGTGTGTCATCTTCAAACTTAATTAGCATGTCACTTATGCCTTTATATGTCATTGATAAAAATATTAAACAGCATTAAGCCAGACACAAAGCCCTGGGGAACTCCACTGATGATTTTCTTCCCAGGTACCACTGAACTGCTGTAACTACTCTTTGTGCCTGTGCTGAATCCATCTGTGTATATAGTACATCTGAACTTCAATAGGCTAGCCCACAGCTCCCAATAATGCCCACAAAAATAGTATAAAATCTTTTACCAAACAATTTCTAAAAATCTGGGTAATTCATAGCTACAGAATGCCTCTGATTTATCCATTTAGTGAACTTGTTGAAAAAGGGAAATAAACTTCATTTAACATGATCTATTCTTGATGAGGATTGAGGTGGTCCATTGGATAGAGTGCTGGGTTTGGAGTCAAGCAAGATGACCTGAGTGCAAATCTTGCCTCTTAAATTTGCAAGCTGTATGATGGTAGACAAATGATTTCACTTCTTCTGGCCCCATTTTCCTCATCTGAAAATGTGAGTTAGAATGGCACCTGTCTCACTGGATCATTATGAGTATCAGATGAGGTAACACATGGAGATCACCTTAGAGAGATATAGAAATGCGGTCTCTGGAGCTGGCTAGCTTCTTTTAATGATTACTTCCTTTGTTAGGTGTTTATTTACCATAGCTTTAAAAAGACATTCTAGAATTTTATCATTAATCAAAATAAGGAGCACTGGCCCATAATCTGTCCATTACATTTGCCATCCTCTGATTTGGTACAACTTCTCTTATTCTCCATGATTTTTCAAAGCTCACTATCAGTGATCACTCCATCACCTCTGGCAGTGCTGTCAGTACTGGAGGCATAGCTCCTCTAAGAGAGGTGACAGATTCATCAAGAATGGCTGGTGTTCTTTGATTACCTCCCTACTTCTTGATGGAAGCAATTCCCTACTATCCTTTTGTGTTCTCTCCTTTTCTGCTCAAAGTTCATTTTCACTGGCAGAGAAAACACAAAGAAAATAACCGTTGTACAACTCTGCCTTTGACTTCATCACTTAATATCCTACAAGTCACTCTAAATGGGAGTTCTTATTTCTCCCTGATCAATCTCTTTTCCCCAGTATAGTTTTTTTAATTTTAATTGATTTGTGATCCTTATCTTTCTTTCCTCAACATCCCTGCCCCATTCTCAATTTCAGTAGCTCAAAGTGTTTTCTAGAAGATCATGCGACATTTCTTTCATTACTTCTTCATTATCTACACTTACTTTTGTCTTCTGGCAATGTCTTATAGAAATCTAAATTGCTTTGTGAATTCTCTGGGTAGCCACATTAGTCTCTTTCAATAACATTTTACCTCCTCATTGGAATTTTTTCAAACTGTGTCTTCATACTTACTCTAGGGCATTTCCTATTTCTCTCAGATGACCATCCCAGGAGAATTCCGGGGCCTGGGACCTTTCTGCATATTTCTGGAGTCTTTCCAGTCTTCTTTCACAATATCGGGGGCACACAACAGATTATACCCAGTTCTCTCTTTTTTGGTACCACAACTCTAAGATGGCGTGATCACTTGCTATTACTTTCACCCCATAAACCACTTTAGCAGCAATAACAATAAACGATGACATAAAAGTACCATCATTTATGAAGGGTTCACTCTGAGCAAGGCAGTGAGCTAAGCACAGAGGATAGGGAGACACAGTAGAGATGTTTGCCAAGTGTGCTTTAGCCACAGTCTAGTCCGAGCCCTAGAAAACTGATCTGTGTGGTAAACAGTGTTGGCATTATATCCCTGCTTCACAGATAAGAATACTCAAAGGGTCCTCGGGGACCTTGGTAAGGCTCCCCACATCCCTCAAACTGGAGAGCCCTGATGAGAGTCATTTCTGTACTCTTAAATTTTGGAGGGATGTTGTAGATGCAGGTTCACATGAGGGGCTTTGGATGGGGGCAGACGTTGACCTGAATGGTCAGCAATGTTCTGTTGTTGAGTCGCTGTGTGACATTAGGCATATCTATGTGTCTCATTTCCTCTGTCTGTAAAATAAGAGGTTGGATTCAATAATGCCTAGGGTCCCTTCTAATTGTAACACGCTAGTACCTCAGATGCCTTCAGAAGCCTATGAGCAAACCCAGTACTGCCCAGTAATGGATAAATTGAAAAGGGCAAATTATGGTGCCTGGTACATAGTTAGGTGTTTACAAGAGATGATGAGTTTAGGGAGAAAGTACGGAGAAAATGGGAATGAGAAGGCTTGGGTATCATAAAGCCTGGATTGAATATGCACTAAATAAAATTGGAAGGAAACCACTTTCTGTTCTTATTTAATGGATGCCCATTCTCTTTCGACTCCCCTTGGAAACCCGATCCATTGTTAGTTCCCTTACTGGATAGCAGACTGGGGTTTTATCCTTCCCATCCAGTGAGCCTCCTCGAGGCTGACCTCCCCTTGGTTTCTCTCTTTGATCTCTTCTGCTGGCACTTGCCCTGTGTTCTGTATGGGCTATTAGACCACAGCACCTGCTCTCCCCACCCCCACCCAAGAAGGAAGTGCCTCAAGACCAGCATTGGCAGAGACCTTTCTGCTTCTTGGTCCCAGCCTTCTGATTCCTCTGATCTAAATCTCCAGAACTGTAGCCGAGAAGAAAGGTCTCTTTACAACTAGGAGCATGGGGAGAATATTTTTCTTGCTTTTGCTTTCCCTTCTTCCTGGTAAGTGTGTTTTTGGTCAGGGTGCCCTTGATACTGGGGGAGGGGCAGTATCCAAGGCTCCTTCATCTTCTTCTCTTCTGATGATTTCATTCTCATTACAGCTCATCTGTCCAGTGCCCACCTGGAGCAGGAGATCTCTGTCGTGGGCATTAAGGGAGGCTCTGTCATCCTCACCTGTAGACTCTTTGGTTCAGTTTCCACCGTGGTGCACTGGTACAGGCTCCAGGATGGGAAGCCCCCAGAGCGCTTCCTCTACTTTTCATTGCAGTTAGGCACATGGAAGTTTGACAAGGGCTTTGATGAAAATAAATTCCGGGTCCATAAGGATGAATTTAATGAAGGAAGCAGCATCTTGCTAATCAAAAAACTGGAAGTGAGCAACACTGGCATGTATTACTGTGCTGTCTGGGATGACCACAGTGTCTCAGAGTGAATGTCCTCTCCACATAAAAGGCCCTGCTGTCTTTAGCAGCTTGCAACAGCTGGTTCTCAACATAGTAGACTAAGCTGCTTCTTCAAGCCTACCCTGTCCTTGCTCCCTTCAACCTGTGCAGGGCCTCAGCTAATATTGTCTTCCTTTTCCAGCCCAACAGACCCCACCACCCTCCACTGTACACCTAGCCCAAACCCTGAGAAAATTAGCAGAGAGCACATAAGTCCATCTAAAATTTCCTGGGGTAAACTGAGTTCCAATTCATAACCACACAATATTCGTGCTTGGAAAACTCCCTTGGGCAAGTTTAAAGATCCTAATGTAATGAGAAGATTGGCCAATGAAGGGAGAATCTTTGGGAAAAGCTGAGATTCCTTCTCTCTACTGGGTTATACCAGCAGTGCTGAGGTTCTGAACCAAGTCTGCATCTAAACAAGGATAGATGCATTCTTCCCTAGGTTCTTTCACATGTTTACTTCCTGGCTAAGCTGAACAACCACATTTCTCTTTCATTTGTTTCCTCCTCTTTATTCTCCCTGCCACCAGCAGAGGATAGGTCCTCATTAGCAATCCCTGGCCCCAGGTCAGATTCTCCTAATTCATAGGTCTCCTGCCTCCTCTGTTTCCTCCCCTTGACCCATCCTTCCTTCGTTCCACTATCAGCTCACATTTCCATGTGCATAAATCTGTTCATTTTCCTTCTCAGCTCTTGTCCTCAGTGACTCCCTGTTACCTACTGAAGACCAATTAAACCCTTAAGTCTGGCATTCCAATCTCTCCACAACGTGACACCATTCCCAAGCCTTACTTTACATTACTCCTTTCCATTTACCTACTGGACCATTTTCTATCCTCCTAATGGGTGCCACACTTCCCCACCTCCGTGCTTTTGGTTACATTATGTCTGGAATGTCCTCCTTCCTCCTCCCCACTTCCTATCCTGAAGGTACTGGGTGGGGGCAGGGGAAGGCCTTTCAAGGTTATTAAACAGTGATCAGAACAGCCACGAAAGCAATAATAACTAACACATATAACACATATGTTATAACATGTTATGGTTTGCCAAGCACTCTGCAAATATTATATCACTTTATCAACTCTGGAAGGTAGGTGCTATTATTAATCCCATTTTACAGATGAAGAAATTGAGACAGACAGAGGTTTTCTTCCTCAGAATCACATTACTAGAAGGTCATCCAAAGTTAGATCTGAACTCAGGTCTTGTTGACTTCAGTCTAGTGTTCTATCCCACAGTTATACTTATGCTTTAGGAAGACTGATTTTGCCTCTAAGTGGAGAATGGACTGGAACGGGGAGAGGCTTCAGCAGGGAGGCCAAGCCAAAGCCTACTGCACTGATGTAAGCCAGAGAGCAGGAAAACCTGCACCAGGGTGGCAGTAGGGAGTGGGTGGAGGAGACAAGGGGACATATATGGAGATAGAAACCACAGAGCTGGGAGCAGATTAGCCATTAGGAATGATTGGGAGTGCTGGTTAGAAACCTGGATGCTTGGGAGAGTGTCCAGGCCAATGTGCCCGTGGCAGGAAACTGGGAATAGAGGGCTTGGGGGAAAGAGAATGACTCAAGTTTGGGACACTCTTAGTTTAAGATGTCTACAAGAAATCCATTCTGAAATGTAGCCAATGAGGATGTGTCTCTAGCTATCATGTTTTCTAGGCCTTTCTTTTCTTGACCCAGAATTGTACCTCCTAGTTCGCTCATTCTACATCATTATCTTGGTCAGAATGTCCTGCATGTCCCAGGCCCCTCCTGTGATGTCTCTTCTCATGTGACCACTCATTTCATACCAGTTTTTTCTACCTCACCCAGTCCCAAGGAGAACACCTGGATCATCCAACAACTTGTTTGCTGCTTAATTTTTTTTTCTTGCACAGGACCAAATAGAAAAAGAAAAGCAAGCATTCCCCATCTTCATGTAGGAAAAGGGCAAGATGACATATATACTGAGGAAGACTTATCTATACAGAGCCCAAAAAGAGGTCCAAAGCCAACTGGGACTCTTGGGTAATGTCTTTCAGGAACTAGGACCAAAAGGAAATAGTGGGAGTAATCCATTCTGTTCCAATTAAGCAAGCGTTTATTAAGTATTTGTTGTGTGTTGGCCCTGGGAAAGGTACTTGGGAGACAAAGATAATCCTTTCCTTCAAAGGACTTATATGCTTTGAGAAGGGAGAAGAAGGGAAAGCGTAAGAAACATATGATCATCTGGGGAGAAGATACCATTAACAATAAGGGAGACGAGGAGGTGAGTGAAACCTTGAAGAATTCCAGGATCTGAGATATGGGTGAAGAGGGTGAGAACTCTGGACATAAGGGATGCAGAGGCCAGAGGCAAGAGAGGAGATGAAAGCTTTGTGGAGCTGTAGCCAAAAAGTCAGCTTTATGGAACCTAAAATGCATGAGGGCAAGTGATTGGCACTGAATTTGGGAAGGCAGCTTGGAGTCAAATCTTAAAGTGCTTCAAATGGCAAGCCGAGGAACTTACATCATTACAGAAGCAATAGAAAACCAGTTGAGATTCTTAATAAGACCCGAGCCCTGAATGTGTAGACAGGAAAGCTGAACTCCAAATCCTGCCTCACACATTTATTAGGTGGGTGACCCTGGACAATTCACTTAACCTCTGTTTGCTTCAGTTTTCTCATCTCTAAAATGGAAAATAATAGTAGCATCTACCTCCCCTTCCTGGCTTCTTGTGAGAATAAAAGGAGATAAAATTGTTAAGTGCTTTCCAAACCTTAAATGCCATGAATGTGCAAGCTAATGTTGTTAACATTGCAATACTGTTAACATTGTAACACTGTTAACATTGTTGTTAACATTGTAACACTGTTGCTAGCAACAGCAGTAGCACCAGCAGCAGCACCAGCAGCAGCACCAGCAGCAGCAGCAGTAGTAGGAGCAGTAGTATTAACAGTCATTGTCATCATAGTCCTGGTGGAGCTAGTGGAGCTCAGTGAATGGAATGCTAAGCCTGGATTCAGAAAGACTCATCTTCCTGAGCTCAGATCTGGCCTCAGACACTTACTAGTGGTGTGACCCTGGACAAGCTGCTTAATTCTGTTGGTCTCAGTTTTCTCATCTGTGAAAAGAACTGGAGAAGGTAATGACAGATCACTCTAGTATCTTTGCCTAGAAGACCCAAAATGCGGTCATGGAGAATTGGACGTGACCGAACAACAAGTTGTAGAAGTGGTAGTAGTAATAGTAGTAAAAATGTATAACAATTTCTCTCCTGATATGTAAAAAAATTATTGAACTCCTGGAAAACCTGGAAGCAATTACATGACTTCCAATAGCTTGACACTGACCTTACACCACAATCCCCTTTGCTTCCTGTGTCCACACTGACTTGGAAATCTAAAGCACAAAGGGGGATGGTTTGTCCATGTTCTTATGGACAGCAAAGGGCAGAGCAAAGCTCTGCACCCAGGTCCCCTATTCCAGATTCCTCTTACACTTTCCTCTGACATTGACTTCCATACTCACTTTTTCCCTTTCCAGGGTTTCAATCGATGTTGTTATATCTTCTCCTGAGATGCTTTGACTGTGTCCCAGTGGTCCAAGGCAGTCATAGGGTGTGGCTGAGCCCACACCCAGAGGCAGGATTTTGCATTTGCCCTGCTTTGGATCTTGCATTTGAGCAATGACAGTAGCTAGGATGTATGCAAGGTTTTAAGGGTTACAAAGTCCTTTACGCAGATAAACTAAGGCTCCCAAAAACCAGTGAGATGAGATAGGCAAGTGTCATTGATATACCTGGCTTTACAGAGAAGGAAACTGAGGCTCATAAAACTAGACTATCCTGTATTCCCACAACTCCTGAATAGCAGAAGATCAGGATTTCATCCCTGATTCTCTCTTGGATGAATGCCTAGCATCCTTTCCATTATGACACCATTTTATCTGTGGACTCTGAAAACTCATTTCATCCCAGAGCCAGACCCACCTGGACAGTTAACCATCTAATGCAGATGGAAGTTGAGGGAGATGGGGAAAGCCACGCCATAATAAAGAAACCTGGAGTGTCAGAAAAAGAAAAGGGAGAGGAAAAACCTGAGGAAAATCTGAACACCAGCCCACAGTGAGATGGAGTACCTTGAGAGGTCAGTTCCTCTTCCCTGAAGGTCTTCAAGCAGAGCTCAGCTGAGCAGATTAGAGTATTTTAGAGTGGGGAATGCTTTGATTATGCATGTGGGACTATAGGCTGCTGCAGACCCTTCCACCCCTGAAATTCTGGGGTTCTTTCTTCACATTTATCCTCATTAAATTTCATTTTGTTCAACTCAGATCAAGATTTTTTTCTTGAGCTTAAACAAATTAACCAATCTATGTGAAACACGAATTTCCTGTTTAAGGTAACTCCAACTGCTTCCCATTCCTAATATATGCATGTGTGCGCACACACACATACACACACACACATACACACACACCCCAAAGTGTTAATTGCACTCTAAGCAATAGTGCTTCAGTCTACCACAAATGGGCACCAGAGAGTCAGAACTACATGGACTCAAACCATTTCATCCCAAAGTTGGTCCCACTTGTGCAATTAATCTTGGAAAGCAGATGGTGGAAGGAAGCGAGGGCGCATCATACTAGGTGAGACCACGGTGGAGAAACCTGGAGAGTCAGGAGCAGAGCAGAGAAGTCCCAACAAAGTCAGCATGAATCTGAGCATTCAAAAAAACTGTTGAAATTTCTAGCACTCAGTTTTAGAGGAGCTGGACATGGTGGAAATGGGGGAGAAAATCTTAAATGGCAGACTGGAAGGATTCCTCAAGCCCATCTCTTAAAATCCTTCATTTCACTGCCAAGGACAAAGAATAAGAGTACAAATGCCTGTTTCTATCATGCCTTTCAGCTTCCAAAGCGTAAGTCCCTTCCCTGATCTCCTCTTTACATGTCTCTGAAGCGAGGAAAGACCTCACGGGGGACTTCAGCAGCACTATTGCAATGGCTCCCAATGGGTCTCCTTGCTTCCAAGTCCTTCTCTTTTCAATCCATCTTCCATACAAAACTAAAAACAATCTTCTTCAAGCCCAGACCTCACTATGTCCCTCCCTCTCTCCAAGAACTTCCAGTGACTTCTTGTTGGCTCTAGGATAAAACACAACCTCTTTAAAAGCTTGGTTTTTAAAGCTTTTCACAGACTGGTCCCATCCTGCTTTTCCAGAGATTTTTCATAACTCCCTTTTATTCAGTCCATGATCCAGCCCAACTAGTCTCCTTGCTGCAACCCAACCTAGGCATTGCCTCTCCCACCTTTGTCTTTGTACAAACAGTGCCCCGTGTCTGTCATACATTCCTCATGACTGCCTTAGTAATTCTGCCTTCTCCACGAAAACTTAGTTCTGAAGAAAACCCTTCCTTAATCCCCCTGATTTTCGGTGGTCTCTCAATCCTTAAATTCCCCATATTTGCTTCTCTGCATTTTTCCCTCAAAAAGATGGAAACTTCCTCAAAGTAGGGACTGTCTCTCTTTACCTTTTTACCTTCATGTGCCAAGCACAGAGTAGTCACCTAATAAATATCTTTTGAATCTCATCATCAGGTGTAAATAGTGGGAAACAAACCAAAAGAAAGAAAGAGTGGAAAGAGCACTATGGGTGCTGTTAGAAGGCCTGAGTTCAAATCCCAGTGTTGGCATTCACTAAAAAGGCATTAAGAGCACTAGCTTAGGAGTCAAAGGAACTGAATTGAAATCCTTCCTATGGCAATGGGGATTCAATATTCCACTTGTTTGGGCCTCGATTTCGTAAATGTGTATATCTGTTTGTACATACATACACATATATGTTTGTATATACATACATATATACGTAGACACACGCAAATACATACACACACACACACACACACACACACACACACACACACACACATATATATATATATATATATATTGGGGTGGTTGTTGTCCTTCATCTTCAAAGAGGATCAAAATGACATCATCTTGATAAAGTGAAATTTCAGAGTGTCCGATTGTGGCTGATCAGACCAATATGAGCTTGGAATGCTCTATCACAGACTGGGCACAGGTAGTCAGTGTGAATATTTGGGGTGGACATCCCAAATCCGCGCATCCTGCATTTACTTTGTGCTGTCTCAATTCTGCTTTGCTCAAAGAGCACAGCACCTTTTCTGATGTGGGCATGCCATGCTGGGCAGTCCTGTGCCAGTGTCTTCCATGTTGCACAGTCAAATCAAAAGTTCTTGAGAGAGACCTTGAGAGTGTCCTCATGTCATTTCTTCTGGCCATCATGTGATCGCCTGCCCCATGTGAGGTCTTCATAAAAATAGTCTTTTTGGCAAGCATATATTTTGCATTTGAACAATGTGGCCAGCCCACCACAGTTGGGCTCTCTGAAGCATAGTTTGAATATTTGGCAGTTCAGCTCGAGCAAGGACTTCAGTGTCTGGTACCTTATCCTGCCAGGTGATCCTCAGAATGTTCCTAAGACAGTTCAAATGGAAGCAATTCAGTTTCCTGGCATGGAGCTGGTAGACAGTCCATGTTTCACAAGCATATAACAATGAGGGCAGCACAACGGTTCTGTAGACCTTCAGTTTCGTAGTCAGTCTAATACCTCTTCTCTAACAGACCTTTCTTCAAAGCCTCCCAAACACTGAGATAGCTCTGGAAATTGTCAATGTGTACATCCCCAGAAAGCACACTACCAAAGTAGGTGAATTTATCCACAGTATTCAAAATTTCTCCATTTTTGTAACTGATGGTTCCAAGTGTGTTTGGTGTGGTGGTGGCTGATGGAGCACTTGTGTTTTCTTGGTGTTAATTATTAGGCAATACTTTGTTGCATCTCAGGTTCAGAGGCTGCATTGAGTGCACAATCATCTGCAAACGGAAAATCATGCACCAATAGTCTCTCCACTTTGGTCTTGACTTGCAGCTTTTTCAGATTGAAGAACTTGGCCATCAGTAAGGTAGTTGACCTTGATGTCATGTTCATCCTCATTGAAAGCATTTGTCAACATGGCTGAAAACATCATACTAAAAAGCATGGGAGCAAGCATACATCCCTGTTTCACTCCACTCATGACTGGGAAGGCTCAAGAACATTGTCCATTATCCAGAACTCAGGCAAACATGCCATCATGAAATTGATGTACAGTAGTGTTCTCTGGGCAAATAAATTTTGACATAATTTTCCATAAGCCCTCATGACTAAGAGTCTCAGAGGCCTTGGTCAGATCTACAAATGTTATGTACAAACCTCTGTTCTCCTCCTGGCATTTCTCCTGGAGTTGTCAGGCAGCAAACACCATGTTGACTGTTCCTCAACCCTTTCTGAAGCCACACTAGCTCTCAGGTATATGCCCATCTTCCAGGTGAAGGATCAGTCTGTTAAGGAGAACTCTAGCTAGAATTTTGCCAGCAATGACTAAAACAGAGATCCCCCTGTGATTGTTGTAAGACAATCTATTCCCTTTACCCTTATAGAGATGGACAATGGAGGCATCCTTGAACTCCTGGGGATAACTTTCTCTTGCCATATAACCCGGAAAATTTCAGTCAGCTTTTGTATGAGCAATGGTCCCCCTCCCTTGTAAATCTCAACTGGAATAGAATCAGTGCCAGGTGTTTGACCAAAAGAAAGGAGCCTAATGGCCCTCAAAACCTCTTCTGCAGTTGGAAGTTCAGCTAAGGAGGGATTGACTTCAACCTGAGGTGAGCTGTCAATGGCCTCAGCATTGATTGATGATGATCTGTTGAGAACACTATGGAAACGTTCAGCCCATCTCTCTAGGATCATATCCTTATCAGTAATCAATGTGGTTCCATCAGCACTGAGGAGTTGTGATGCACCATAGATTATTGGTCCATAAATAGGTTTCAGGGAATTATAAAAGCACTTTGGATTGTTACTATCAGCATAAAAGTGAATTTCATCTGCCCTCTTACTGAGCCAGAAATCCTGCATCTCTCTAAACTTTGCTTGCACTTTGCTTTTGATGGAATTAAATGCTGCCTTCTTAGAGGTGAATGAACTAACCTTCTGGTAATTCCTGTGGAGTTCTTGTTTTTCATTCAGCAGCTTTTGAATTTCCCCATCATTTTCATGAAACCAGTCTTGGTGTTTGTGAGGGTTCTGACTCAGATGAGCAAATATAGTGCAGAGAGCTGAGTGCTGGACTGATCATAGAGTTATCCTTTCTAAGATAAATATTTGCATTCATCAAAAGCACCATCATCAAGGCAAAATGACTACCAGAAGAATTAAAGTCAGCAAATTGGAGCTATTCTCTCAGTGTGAACTGTTTGTTGCTGACTTGGAGAGAAAGTTCAGCCAACACGCAATTGGCAACAGTGGAGCAGGAAAGGAGTGGGCAGCTTTCAGAGAAATATCTCTTATATTGTATACATACATGTGTGTATATCATGGACTCTCTGGTCCTTGAGGTCCCTTCTAGTTCCAAACTTTGTCATTCTAAAGTCTTTAATCAATTTGACAAGCATTCATTAATTATCTACTATATTTAAAACCTCATGTGGCCTCAATCATAGGCCACACAAAGATGAAATAGAGTGATCCTTTAGGAGCTTCTGATCTACTGGAGGTTAGGGGATATGACATGTACAAAAATATAGTACAAGGAGATGGGGCAAAGAAGAACTCCAGAAAATATTCTCTAGAAAAAACTGAGGAGGCTGATACTTCTTCTTGGAATCTCTGTGTCCATCTTTGATATCCTGGGATTCTGTGACATAACCCTCCCTGTTGATGGCCAGTCGCACTGAAGCAAATGATCCATGGTAGCCAGGAGCATTGTCCTTCCTCAGTTTTCTCCTTTCCTTCTTAAAGCTCATAAAGCTATAACAGAAAAGCTGACAACTTGGGTTTTAGACTTAAATCTGTTGCTACTAGACAAGATGATCTTAAGCAAGTCCTACTTTTCTAATCTGTGAAATGGTTACAAGGGATGGTTTAGGAATCAAATAAAATATACATGAAAGCCCTAGAACAGGGTTGACTACCATCAGATCATCATCTTTATTTGTCCACCCATTGTTAGCTAATTGGATGACCCCACTTCTCTGTGACCCTGGGGAAGTTACCACACTCTTAGACCTCAGTTTCCTCCTCTGTAAAAGAAGAAAGTTGAATTAAATGGCCTCTGATCCTATGATATTTAAACCTTATCATTCAAGAGATATGACTATTTTTTGTCCTTCAGGGATAAAACTCAATCCTTAACAATTTAACCCCCAGTGGGTTCTGCTACTAACCAACTTCTGTTCATTATCAGAATTAGGACCCGTAATGTCCTTCCACCCAATAGCAAAAAGTGCTCCATGGAGATTGATGGGCTCTCCATGGTGCTGGAATTGCTACCTCTGCCACTCTGGCCTCACTTTTTTGTAAGGAGCAACTGCTCATCCCATTCACTTAGCAATATGATCTGTGCAGAATGATGGAACAAGAAAATTAATTCTCAAGCTCCCACCACCTCCCACCCCTACACACACACATGCACACACTCACCTCTCCTACATGGTTCTCCAACATGCAAATGTTAGTAAATTTCTTACTTTGGGCCTGTAGATGCAGCCTAACACTATGTAAACCCACCAGTATATGAAGGTATCTTGTTATGAAGGAATACTCACAGAAATCCATACCTGTCTCATTTTAGCCTCTAGACAATCAATATATATGTGTCCACACAAGAAACTTGCAGAATTCTGCATGCTTAAGAGTTGCTAGAACTTTCTATATATTGCTAAAAATGTCCAAAAGCAAGAGATAGAAAGAGAAATGACATTTAAAGCTATGGTAGATACTATAAAATATCAGAAAGTCTAGTTGCCAAAACAAATCCAGGTACTATGTGAACACAATCACAAAACACTTTTCCCACAAATGAAGTCAAATATAAGTAAGTGGAAAAACATCAGCTGTTCATGGGTAGGCCACGCTAATCCAATAAAAATGAAAATTCTACCTAAATTTATTTACTTATTCACTGCCATCCCAATAAAACTGTCAAAAAATTATTTTCTAGAGCTAGAAAAAAATATCAAAATTCATCTGGAAGAACAAAAGGTCCAGAATATCAAGGAGATCAATGAAAAGAAATGCTAGGGAAGGTGGCCTTGCCTTACCAGATTTCAAATTGTATTATACAGTAAAACCACTTGGTACTGGCTTAGAAATAGCAAATAGCCCTCCATTTTCACTGGTAGACCAATGGAATAGGTTAGGTACTCAAGATATTTAGTCAATGAATATAAGGAATCTACTGTTTGATAAACCTAAGGACTCCAGCTTCTGGGATAAGAACTCACTGTTTGACAAAAATTGCTGGGAAAAACTGGATGACAGTGTGGCATAAAATGGGCATAGACCAGTACCTGACACTGTACACAAGAATAAAGGCCAAATGGATACAAGATCTAGGTATAAAGATTGATACCATTAACAAATTAGGGGAGCAAGGAATAGTGTATTTGTCAGATTTATGGAGAATGGAGAAATTTTTGACCTAACAAAGAGAAAGAGAACATTATGAAGTGCAAAATGGATAACTGTGATCACATTAAATTGAAAAGTTCTTACACAAATAAACCCAATGCAACCAAGATTAGGAGGGAAGCAGAACACTGGGAAAGAATTTTTGCAACTAGTGTATGTGTGATAAAGACCTCATTTCTAAAATATGTAGAGAACTGAGTCAAATGTACAAGAATACAGTCATTCCCAAAATACTAAATGGTCAAAGGGTATGAACAGGCAGTTTTCAGAGGAAGAAATTAAAGGTATCTACAATCATATGAAAAAATGCTCTAAATCACTATTGATTAGAGAGATGCAAATCAAAACAACTCTGAGGTACCACATCACACCTATCAGATTGGCTAACATGACAAAACAGAAAGATAATAAATGTTGGAGAAGATATGGGAGAGGTGAAACACTAATTCATTGTTGGTGAAACTGAGCTGATCCAAGCATTCTGGAGAGCAATTTGGAACTATGCCCAAAGGGTTACAAAAATGTACATATCCTCTAACCCAGCAATATCGCTTCTAGGACTGTAGCCCAAAGAGATCACAAAAATGGGAAAAGATCCCACATGTACAAAAATATTTATAGCAGCTCCCTTTGTAGTGGCCAAGAACTGAAAATCAAGGGGATGCCCATCAATTGGGAAATGGCTGAACAATTTGTGGTATGTGAATGTAGAGGAATACTATTGTGCTATAAGAAATGATGAACAGGAAAACTTCAGAGAGGCCTGGAAGGACGTATATGAACTGATACTGAGTGAAAGGAACACAACCAGGAGAATATAATACACACCAACAGTCACAGTGTGCGAGGACTCTTTCTGATTGATGTAGCCCTTCACAGCAATGCAAAGACGTAGAACATTCCCAAAGGACTGTTGAGGCAAAATGCCTTCAACATCCAGAGAAACAACTATGGGATCAGAGAATGAAGCAGAATATTTTCTCTTGTGTCATGTTATGTTTTGGTTGGTTTGTTTTTCTCATGGTTTCTCCCATTCATTTTAATTCTTCTATGCAACATGAGTAATATGAAAATGTGTTTACTAAGAATGTATGTGTAGAACCCATATAAAATTGTATGCCATCTTGGGGAAGGAGGAGGGATGAAGGGAGAGAAAATCTGAGGCTTATGAAAGTGATTGTAGAAAACTGAATAAATTAATTTTTAAAAAGAGTTGCTAGAACTGATGAAAGGTCAAACAAATAAATGGACAAAGGAATAAACAAATGGAGACAGGAAAAGAGAGAGAGTCTAAAATGGAAGAATGAACTGGGAAGTCATCTTTTAGAGCTCCCTCATTTTACTAATGAGGACACTAATTAGAGCCCGAGCATGCATTTCTAACATGCTGTACAGGTTACAGAACCTTCCCAAACCCTCATGCCCTTCCCCAGTCACTTCTCTGTAAGATGTGATCTCTACTCTGGTGTGCTTGTATATGTTGAACAACCAGATAGTAAAAAAAGTATACACAACACATTTTAAGTTTAATCCATATTATTGACATCTACTTCATCATGTTCTCAAGACTAAGCAATCACCAATGCAATAATTAAATCCCTGATTTGCATCATGTGCCTAGAAGAGTAAGGATTTACACTGAAAATTAAGATCAGTCCTGGTGATCCAGGAAACAGCTGGCTACAGCACACTACTATCTCTACTTTTTTCATAGGTGATTTCTTGGGGAGCAAGGACTGTTTCATTTGTGTATATTTGTATACCCAGGCAGCACTTAGCAGAGTATGTGGCACACAGAAAGCATTTGTTCATTTAATTTTTTTCATTTATTACTTTTATTTCTATTCATTTTTCCTCCCTGAATACCTTCCTGTGACTTTGGTAGCACAAATATTATCGTCCCCATTTTGCAGATAAAATAAGGGGAATCCAGACAGGGTGAAAATTTCAAGATGATGAGAACAGGGATAAACTAACCCAATTGAATTAAATTCTAAAATCATTTAAGTCTTTCATGCATGCAGAAGGACACCTGATACAAAACTAACTTGTACAACTGTCTGCCTGATCCTGACAATCCTCCTAATGTATCCTAGGACTCTGGGCAATGCTATATGATCTCCACTCAGGATGAGCACTAAGTTTGTAGAAAAGTGACATCCTCACATCATCCTCAGCGCATATAGTATTTGCCTTTTGTTGGGCACTGAGGATCCTGCATGGTCATACCAGTTACTGGTGAGGAAAAGACTTCTGGCTAGGTCCTCCATCAACCATGCTGGGATATCATAATGCCATCTTTTGACTTCTCCTAGCTCTGGATGTAGCCCTCTGCTCCTTAATCAAGTCAGTGGTAATGGCAGCCCTGTGTTTCCTCAAGCATGGACTGAGTCTGGGCTTGCTCTGCTCTCTCCTCTAATTTAAAACAGCTACACTCCCTTCCCCAACCCAATTTTCCCAGCTCTACTCTCTGTGATTCTCCGTCTTACTTTTCCTTGAAGAAGCATCAGTAACATCAAAATTAATGTAACAACACTACTACGCCTGTGCCAGCCATCTTCTACCTGTGCACCCCAGAAAACCATGCAGACACTCTATGCCCCATCTGTCTTCTCCCTTCTGTTCCATCTTGTCATGCAATGCTGTCTCCAGGAAGTCAGGTAACTGCTGTTTGTCCAATGTGGGCTGTGTGTCTCCTCCAGAGCTGCCCAAGAGTTGGCCATCAAGGACCCTGACTGAAGGCAGAGGAAAGAAAGAGCCTTTGACTATAACCATAAACAATATCACAAAAGAAATGAGGCCACCTATCACAGCACTGTTGGGATCTCTATTTGTTGGTATCGCCATAGGTTCTGTAAAAAATAAAAACAAAACAGCATTAAAGAAAGAAGAAAAATGCTTTCTTCTTCCCCCCCATCATAATCCATTTCATCCACTCCATCCCAACACATTCTGAAGCTGTTTTCCAGCCTTGGGTGACCTGCCACAAATAACTCTTTTCCACAGGGCTGGAAGCAATCACATGACTTAAATGCATCTCGTTCCCCATCATCTGCTGAAGGAGGACCATTTCTCAAGTGGATTTGCTGGAAACAGCTGGATCTTGTAGAAGACAGGCCAATAGCCTTGGATATAAATCCAGAAATCATCATGGGACACTCCCTTAGCTTGTAGGGTCACAAATCAAGACCTTGGCAGGTCTTCAGAAATCACCTAATCCATATCAAAGCTGGAGAAACCAAGGTTTGAGATATGAGACATGACCTACTTAGGGTCACACAGTTGTTAAGTGGCAGAGGTAGAAGAAAGGATCCATGAGCCAAGTTCCTTTCCCCTTAGAAGAGAGGAGTAGGAGGAAAGCTCCAGGTACTTTAAGGGAAGGTCTACATTTGTGTCTGCATTGCCCCTTGGGGCATGGACATTCAGCCTCCTCCTGTATTGGCAGCATGCCCTGAGGACAATTCTCATGGGCATTTGCAGCACTGGAAATTACCATTATGAGGCTGTTTGCCCCAAGTGATTCACATCCCAGATCAAGCTATCATCCAAGTTGATAAAAGAAATCCCTGGTCTGGCCTTAACTGCTTCCAGTTTGGTCAAAAAGACAGCACCATCTTTCTTAGCTGTTCCTACCTTCCCAAGCTGCCTCAAATGAAAAACTGATAAACACAAGACAATCTCCAGAGGAAGATAACTGGGATGTTCTTGTTGAGGACAAGAAGGAGAGACACAGATAAAACACCATCTCCCATTTATTCTTTTTTAAAGTTAATTTTTAATTTATGTAACATAACAAGCATTTCCATAACCTAGTGTAATAAAAAGATGATTGCACATGAAAATGCAAATCTATTATGTCCCACTTGCTGTTCCTTTAAAATATAAAATAAAGTTATCATGTAAATTTTGTTTCCTCTCTTTTTTTCTTCCCTTCCCCAAATTATTCTATATATACTTCTATTTATCAGTTCTTCCTCTGGCTGCAGATAGTGTCTCCTTTCATGTGTCCTTTGTTGTTAACTTGAGGATTTATAATAGTCAAGATGACCCAGTCACTCAAACTTCTCCTTCAAATAATATTGCTGGTCCTGTCTACAATGTTTTCTTGCTTCTGCTCATTTCATTCTTCATTATTTTAAGCAAGTCTTTCCATCATTGTCTAATGTCATTGAGTTCATCATTTCTTATAACACAGAAGTATCCATCATGATCATTTATCACAACTTGTTCAGCCATTACCCACCTGATGGGCATGCCCTCAATTTCTAGTTCTTTGCCACCATAAAAAGAGCTGCTATACATATTTTAGAACATACAGGTTCTGTTCCTCTTCTCATCATCATGTTTGGAAATAGATCTAGTAGTGATATTGCTGAGTCAAAGGGTATAAGCAGTTTAATAACTGTTTGGGCATAATTCCAGATTGCTCTCCAAAATGATTGGATCAGTTCACAATTCCATGAACAGAGATTAGTGTCCCAATTTTTCCATGTCTTCTCCAATATTCATTTCTTTTCCCTTCAGATATTTTAGCCAATCTGAGAGGTATAAAATGATATCTCAAGGTTGTTTTAGTTTTCATTTCTCTAATTAATAATGATTTAGAGCATCTTTTCATATTACTATAGATTGTTTTGGTTTCTTCATTGGAAAACTGCCTGTTCATATCCTATGACTGTTTATCAATTGGGGAATGACTCATATTCTTTTAGATTTGACAAAGTTCTTCATGCATTTGAGATATGAGACCTTTATCTGAGAAACTCTAATAGTTTTTCCTAATTTATTTATTTATTCTCTAAATATAGCATGCCCCAAATATCTTAGAGCATTTTAACGTTTAGAACATATATGCAGATAGAGGTATATGATAGATAGATAGATAGATATGAAGATAAGGAGATAGCTATCTATATCTATTTATCTATCTATCTCACTATATCTCTTCGGCATTTTCCGCATTAGAATGCAAGTCTTTGTGAAGAGGGATTCTCTTTTTGTGTCTCTGTCTCTCTAACTGTTTCTCTCAGTGCCTAGTACACTACCTAATACATAGTAGGTGCTACATAAATATGTGTTCTTTGACTGAATGATGTATTGACTGAATGTTGTTACTTAGGGAGAATCACAAATGAATGCCTGCTCAGCTCTGCAGGGTACTCACAAATCCTTGGATGAAGAATGAGAGTTCCTGGGGCAGGAGATACTTGGTTTGGTTTGGTTGTGTATCTTCAGCCCCTGACGTGGTACATGTTGGTAAACGGGGGGCATTAATAAACATTTGTTCTATTGAATTAAATTCTAAATTTAACTGAATTTTCTCTTCCATTCCTTCCAAACTGAGTTCCTGACTCTTCAGGCTTTCTCTATGATATTATAGAAACCTCTCAAGCCTGGAGGTTCACATCACCTCTCGACTTCTCACACTGGAAGTGCTCCATTCCTCGTTTCCTCTTCTCTGGATGATCCCTCCCAGAACCTCCATTTTTAAAAGCATATTCAGTCCAGTCATGTCTCCATTCTTGTCCAGGTGTCACTCATGACTCGGGGCTTTCTCTACTCTGTCCCTGCCTACTCCCCCATGAGAAAGCAAATTCCTTGAGAGCAGGAAACACCTTCTTTTCTAACTGCATTTATAATACTGAACTCAGCACAGTTCCTGGAACATGGTAGCTATTACCCAATCAATCAATAAACTTTTATTAAATACCTAACATGTGCCAGGCACTGGGAATACAAAAAGAGGCAAAAGACAGCCCTCAACCTCAAGGAGTTACAGGCTAATTGGGGACACAACATGCAAACAAAGGCCTTCCTCTCTTTGGAGTTCTTCATAGAGAGACTGGTTAGGAATGTCATAATAGGGATGGTATGTAGTAGCTTAGCTATTGGTTGGACTCTGTGGCTTCCAAGGAATTCTCCAGCTCTGGATAAAAGCAGGATAAATAAGAAATAATTAACAGAAGAAAGAAATCATTAACAGAGGAAAGGTCCTAGAATTTAAAGGGACTGGGGAAAGTTTCCTGGAGAAAAGGTCAGTAGTCCGAGTGGAGGCAGATGATTGTTCTGTCTGTGGGGGACAGCCAGAGAGAATGCCTAGAGCAGAGAGGTGGAGTGCCCTGTGTATAGATCAGGAGGCCAGTGTCACTGCTTCCAAAAGCACATGTCAGGGTGTAAGGTGGAAGAAGACTGGAAAGCTAAGAGGGGGTGTGTTATGAAGGGCTTTGAATGCCAGATGGAGCATTTTGTATTTGGCAGGAGGAAGCCACTGGAGTGAATTGAGTCTGACATGATCAGATGGGAACTTTAGGAAAATTACTTTGAATGAAGAATGGATCAGAGTGCAGAGAGACTGCTGACTGACCAGCAGGCCATTACATTACAGGGGCGATGAGATGAGGGTCTGCCCCAAGGTGAAGGTAATATCACTGGATAGAAGGGGATATATTCAAGAGAAGCTGCAGAGGTGAAATTGACAGGCCTTGGCAATAGCTGGAATGTGGGTGAGAGATAGTGGGAAATCCTGGGTTGCTTAGTAAATGCTCATTGATTTTCTAACTTGATTGGAGTTTCATCAAGCTGAATAGCCACTCAGTGTTTGCAGAATAAACTACTTGGGGTGGGGGACTTAATATTCATCTTTGAATATCTTAAGGATGTCATTACCCCAGGGGGTAGGGTCACAAGCAAAAGGGAGAAGCTACTGTCCTAAGCTGAGGCTGGATGTGGGGGAAAACTTCCCCCTAATCCCAAAGCTAACTGGGTTATCTTAGGAGGTGGTGGCCTTCCTCTCCTTGGAGTTCTTCATAGAGAGACTGGACAGTCACTTGTTAGAGATGTAATAGGAATGGTATGTAGTAGCTCAGATATGGGTTGGACTCAGTGGCTTCCAAGGAATTCTCTAGCTCTGATATTCTGTACCTGAAGAGTTCTGCCTCTTCCTCCCCCATACACAAAGACCACATTGTTCAAAGCCTTGGCAAAGCCAAGACATGGAGTAGAAGATTTTCATGGCTCATCTTCCTCCTCTGTTCAAAACATCCACAAATAAGTCAAGGAGAGGGGAAAGACTCTCTGACACCTGCCTTCTCCTGTGCACCTCTGCTGAAGACATGGAGGCCTTTACACTTTCAACCACAGAACAGGGAGTCCTGCTCCAATGAACCACTAGTAGAGCCCCTAAACTGAGCTTGGACAGCCTGGCCAAGTTGACTGTCCAGCCTCAGGTGAAATCCTGCCCACATTCCTAAATAAGAAAAGAAAATGAGCAGAAAAGCCTGATGCTCTCAGGGGGAGAAGTAGGAGTTGTAGACAGTGGTTAGCATTCTTATCAGGCATCACTGCCCTTGACGTGGTATTAATAATGTAGTTCTGCCCCCAAAAGTAGAGTAGGTGGTTAAAATAAGCTGAGGCAAGTAAGATTTTTATCAGGGTCCTTCGATCCTGCTTCCACCACACCAAGCCACCAACGTCCTGTTTCTAACAGAACAGGATGTGCTGCTTCTCCATTCCCACCTAAACAGGAAGCTGAGCAGGTGCTCTTGGAATAGAAGACTTCAACCTCAAGATCCACTCCAGAGCAACTCATTTTCCCAAACTTCCTGGATCTCCAGGGAGCAGCACACACACACACACACACACACACACACACACACACACACACACACACACACAATGGTGAAACTCTTTCCATTACCTGGGAAACAAAGTTCAGACTTCCTGGTCCAGCACTCACATGCCCTGAGGTTACTGCCTGGCATGGATTTCAACCACAATTTAGTCATTTGTCACTTTACCTCCCTAGCCTTCAGTTTCCTCATCTGTTCAATAAAGGATTTGGACTAAATGATCTCTGAGGTCTTTTCCAACTCTAAATCAAGGAACCTTCATAAATTTCATTTTATATATAATACTTATATATGTAGCATGATAGGTCAATAGACACTAGGTGATAGAGACTGGATATGTGGATGGATGGGTGGACAAATAGATGGTAGAGATTAGATAGATTTTGTTTTTTTGCTGTTCAGTGATATTCAGCTCTTGGCAGACACTGAAGTGGTTGACCATTTCCTCCTCCAACTCATGTTACAGATGAGGAACTGAAAAATAGAGTCTTTAAAGTGACTTGCCCAGGGTCACACAACTAATAAGTATCTGAGGCCAGATTTGAACTGAGGAAGGTGGGTCTTCCTGACTTCAGGTCTAGCATTCTAATCTACTGAGCCATCTTGCGCTCGGATGGATGGATGGATGGATGGATGGATGGATGGATGGATGGACAGACGAACAGATAGACAGGTAGACAGACAGATATATGATTGATAGATAGATAGATAGATAGATAGATAGATAGATAGATAGACAGATAGATAGATATTTATCTTACATTTCTGGTAATCTTACACTTTACTCCTCTCTACATACTTGCAATCCAATGTCACTGACCTCCTTGTGGTTTCTTGAAGTCCTTCCCTTCTCACTAGATGCCCCCATGCCTAGAATGGACTCCCTCCTTGTCTGCCTCCCACCTTTCCTAACTTTCTTCAAGACTTAGCTCAAATTCTACCTTCTATAGGAGGTCTATCCTGGTCCCCACCACAACACTAATGATTTTTTCTCAAAAATTACTTTCCATCTACTCTTTATATGCCTTGTATTCACCTAGTTGTTTACATGTTTTCTCTCCCATTAGAAAGGGAGCCTCTTGAGGGTAGAGACTATGTGCATACATGTATTTTTTTCCATCCTTTCTGTGTATCCCCAGCACTTGGCATATTGCCTAACCCATAGGATGGTCTTAGTAAAATGGTAGTTATTACTTGATGGCCATGAACTATGTTAGGCATGAACACTGTAGAGAGAAAAGCAAAACAATTTCTGCCAGAGAATTTCTGTCAGAGCTGGAAGGAAGCTCAGAGATCATCCCTTATTTTGCAGAAAAAGAAACTGAGGGAAGGTTAGGAGAGAATGAGTGAATTTTCCAAGGTGACCAGGTTTTATACCTGTGAATCCAAATGCTGCCAATGAAATGTGCACAGACAAGTAAACATCAAATATATTCAGAATAAAGACCTGGAGGAAGAGGTATCCCAACTGATCCCTGAAGGCAAGTAGGGAACTCATGGCTACAAGGATGAGAGAAACCATTGCAGACATCATTTCTTAGGGGCTGGGCTGCTGCCTAGGATGTTCACATAGAGAACACCAGTGAATAGGATGGTAGAGCCTTCAGACCAAGGCCAGAGATGTACATGGGCACTCTCCTGCCTCCTCACACAGGCTCTAGGCCATTAGTCACTGGAATTCTATGATTCAAAGCCCAAGGCCAGGATCCAGAAGATGAAGTGAGGAACAGGGGTAAGGGAAGGGGAGAGAAATATGGATAGAGGTAGAAAGATAGAAAGTTACATTTATGCATATAGAAATATATCGATAATAGATATATGCATAAATGCATAGGGAGATGGAGATAGATACATAGTTACAGAGACAGCTAGATAGCAAGATCTTAAGATAGATATGCATTGCAAATAGAGGCATAGAGGTAGATGCATATGTAGAAAGCTACATAGAAAAATCATAGATGCAAAGATATTATTATATACATAAAATACATCTAAAGACATAGATAGACACATAGATACATAGAATACTTACTAAATGCTTACCATATACCAGGCATTGTATTGAGGGCTATGGATACAAATAAGACAAGGTACCAAGCAATCCCTTAACTTCCTGGCGCTTGTATTCTAGTACGAAAAGACAATATACAAAGGCAAGTCAGAAAGGAAGAATTAGAGAAGAGCAGGCCAAATCGAGTCCTGAGGGTGGGTATGGGGGCTCATTCTGGGTAACATAAAGTGAAAGCTCACTGATCAGAGCAAAAAGAACACCAGTAGGGTCCAAGTTATTCCTGGGGAGGTAGTAGAGATGATGATTTCTCTCTCATGCCAAGTCTTCTTTAGGTACAGGTTTTATCGTGCTACCCCTCTATTGAAAATCGTGCAATAGCTCCCACTTTCAACTGAAATTCGAACTCCTGAACTTGGCCCTTCAAGGTTCTCCATAATCTGGCACCTTCCCTACTTTTTCAGCTTTGTCTCCTCCTAATGCCCTTCCATATACTTGTCATACCAACTAGCTCTTTAATTCCTGATGAACACTAAGTTTTCTGGCCCCTGTTTCTTTCCTCACCCCAGCAAGGGTGAGAAATCTGTGGCCTTAAGGTCACATGTGGCCTTCTAGGTGCTTAAGTGTGGCCTTTTGACTAAATCCAAATTTTACAGCACAAATACTTTCATTAAGGACCACTTGACCACTGATTTCATACTAGATTCTTCCACCTACCCAGCCCCAATGGGAGGAGACTGGTCATCAAACTTCTCGTTTCTGTTTTATGTCAGTTTTCTTGATTAATGTTTTAAAGGTAAAGAACAGAAAAAAAAAGAATAATTCAATACTCCAGTGGCAGTAGATTGCTTCAAAGCAATAAGAAGGAAGCAAAACTAGTCCAATGTCCTCCATGAGCTTTGCTCTAATTGCTTTTTTATCTGCAGGAATTCTCCTGAAAACAACACATTTGTCATCTCTTCTATTGTGAAATATGTGACTCCTTCTTAGAATTGAATTTTTTTAAGTCACTGCTTCATCCCTACTCAGTGGCAGAGAGGCACATTCCAGTTTGATGTCTGTCAAAGTTTCATGGCCCAAGAGTGGAAGGGGAAGGCTCAGAGGAAAGGGGGCACCCACATGTAGAGGTCTTAAGAAAGGAATGGTCAACCACCCCACCATCCCAGAGGGGATCTATAATGAGGAATGGGAGAGACTAGAGTCAGGGGTGGGGAACTTATGTCCTTGACCACATGTAGCCTTCAAGGTCCTTGGCCATGGCCTTTTGGTTAACTTCAGGTTTTACAGAACAAATATTTTTATTGAAGGGATTTGTCCTATGAAGTTTGGATTCAGTCAAAGGGTGGCACTTGAGAACATAGAGGGCCATAAGTGGCCCTGAAGCTGCATGTTCCCCCCCTTGACACTAGATCACTGCGGAAGGCCTGACCTGATGGAAGATTCTGTGGTTCAGTACAAGACTGTATTGCTATCTGGAAGACTGTCCCTGCACACCTCTGGGATCTTCAGGATCCAGTGCTTTTCTATAACCAAGAACAGCTGTAGACTCTCTTAGAGCCATGTGATTGCTTCAAGGCTGAGAGTTCATCAAAGGCACTCAAAGGGGATTCCTTTTCTAGGCTACATTATTACAATCTGAGGCCAAAGGAGAGGATGAGAGTGTGGTCCCCAGTAAAACCCTACAAAAGAGACAAGTCTGGGTGCATGAGCCAACCTTCTTGCACCCCCAAAACAGCCAGCCCACTGCCATGAATTCTGCCAATGGCAGGGATGTCTCATCATTTTCACATGCCCTTTCCCCAATTATACGTGACAATGACTGTCCATTTTAATCACTCAATTTCATGATTTGTTCATTCATTTAACAAGTTTTAAGCCTTCACTATGAGCCAGACACTTCTGGCAGACATGAGGAACACAAAGAAATGCCCCCATCCCAAAGCAGTCCCTGACCTTGAGGAGTTTACATCCTACTGAGGATATTGCCATAATACAGGTAAGTTGATATAATTAATTTAGAACTGGAAGAAATGTCAGAGGTCACCTAATTCAACTGTCTGATTAACCACTGAGGAACTGGGACCCATGGAGGGGAAGTAACTGGCCAAAGGTCACAAAGGATTGGGTGTGTCTGGGGGTGGGTGTGTGTTGCAGTGGGGGGGGGGGAGAAGTGTATGCCTGTTTGCAACAAAGGTGTGGAAAGTCAAGCTGCAGCAGGAACTATGATCTAATGCCAAAGCTCATTTGTATCTCTTTGCCAAAAGAAAGATAGGTTTGAGG
Organism: Bettongia penicillata ogilbyi; assembly: GCA_023548195.1. NCBI lineage: Eukaryota > Metazoa > Chordata > Mammalia > Diprotodontia > Potoroidae > Bettongia > Bettongia penicillata. The sequence continues at coordinate 13,228,173 of JAJHZJ010000132.1, read as the reverse complement.
GTTCTATAGAAACAGTCTGAGTGAAAGAGTGAAGTGAAGCCTTATTTCCAGTGCTTCTAATGCCTAGCACATAGTAGGTGTTTAATAAATACTTCTTGCTTGATTCTACTTGCAAATTGAACAAGAAGGACCCTGGCCAAGTTCCTTGTTCTGGGCAATGGGGAATAGAATCCTTCCACTGCTGCCTGACATGGTTATGGTGACTGGCCTTGCGCTTCGTCAAGATAGAGGAGGAATCTCCTTCTGCCAATGCAAACGAGCTCCTTTTCTACAAGTTACAGGCTTGGAAAGTTATCAAGAAGATTGAAAATTTGGAGAGACAGCTAAAACTATGCCCAAAGTTATAAATTACAAATTATGTCCAAAGAGCTATAAAACTGGGTATATACCCTTTGACCCAGCGATACCAGCACTAGGTGTGTTTCCAAGATAATCAGGGGAAAAGGAGAAGGACCTCCATGTTCTAAAACATTGAAAGCAGCTCTGTCTGTGGTGGCAAAGAACTGGAAATGTCAGGAATGCCCATGAAATGGGGAGTGGCAGAACAAGTTGAGGTCTATGACCGTGATGGAATGCTGCTGGTCTGTAAGAAATGGTGAACTCAGTGATCTTGGAAAAATATGGAAAGTCTTGCATGAAATAATGAAGGGCACAATGGGAAAAAGCAAGGGAACATTGTCTATAGTAACAATAACATTGTCTTAAGGACGACTTTGAGCCAATAAGTCATTTTGACTATTATAAATACCCACATTAACTACAAAGGGTCTGTGAAGGAAAAAGCTATCTGCATCCAGAGGGGAAAAAATCCTGATAAATAGAAGGAGATATAGAATAGATTTACACACATATGTGGGTGAGTGTGTGTCTAATGGTAGCCACTGTAGGGTATGGGGGGGAGGGAAAAAGAAAATTAAGTGATAATTTTATTATATAATTTAAAAGGAAAAGCAAGTAGTATGTAATAGATTTGCAGTTTCATGTGCAATTCTCTTTCTATTCTAATTTTTCTCTTCTTAAGTTCAGAATAATAGGAAACAAAAACAAAATCTTAATTTTAATTTTAAAAATCCTGCAGAAGGAAAAAGAATGAGAAAACTGAAAGGTTATAATGGACTTAGGGTTAAACTGTCTCAGGACTTGAGGTCAAGTCATCTTGACCCTGGAAGTCACTCACTGTCCATTCTCCATGTTAACTCTCAATTAGAATAAAGTTTTCAATAAATGTACAATATTCTTACTTAGAGGGCTCAATGTCTGACGAGACCAGCAGACATCCTAAGGGTTTTTGGGGTAGAGAGGAATAGACGTGAGTCAAGGCAACATCTCCATACCTTCATCTTTGGCCACAGGAAATGGGAAGAACAATCACCATTGACATCACCGAAGCTGCCACGACCACTCCACCCCACCCCCACCCCTGCCATGGAAAGAACCTTGGTCTGTACCTCTTAGAAAGGTCACAAGGTTTGAGCAGCTCATTTCCTTTGCTGACACCACAACAGTCTGCCTCCTGACACTCTTTCCATCATCCTGATCTCTCCATCCATCACTCTCCTTGCTCCTTGGGTTCTCTTCTGGCCAACATTGCCACAGACAGAATGAACCTCTGCCAAGTACTTGCTGTGGCTGCCTTCTGGGCCTGTGAGTTAACTTCTCCTTCTCTTCAGATCAGGTGAGAAATGGAAAAAATTCTCAAAAGGAGCTTCTCATGGTCCCATGTTCTCTTCTTTTATTTCCAGTTGGACATGCAGCTGTACAACTGACACAGCCTCAGATCTCCATCACCAAAGAACCGGGAACAACAGCACGTGTGACTTGTCAAGTGTCCGGCGTTACAAACTTTGCTACTTGGTACATGAACTGGTACCAACAGAAACCAAACGGGACTTTACACCATCTGCTCTATGTGCAATCAACCAGCATCCCCAACAAAATATCCTTAGGTGATGTAAGGAACAAATTTGTGGCTGAAAAGAATGAAGACAGAAGAACTTCATTCCTAGCAATTAACTCCATAACACCTGAAGATGAGGCCACCTACTACTGTGCATGCTGGGAAGGCCACAGCAATCAGCACCCACTGACAGCACCTACAAGAACCCTGCCCTCCTCCCATCCCTCCCACATGCTCTTCCCTGGGGGCCACCTCCTCATTTCTCACTCCCATTCTCAGCCTGCCTGCAGCACTTCCTGCATCTCTTCTCAAGGCCATGTGGCCCATGTCTGTACTATGCCACTTTCCTGCTCTAACTCACACAGGTTCCAAGCTCCTTCCATCAGCATCATAATCACTCATGTCTCTGCAGGGCTATAAGGTTTCCATTGGTTTTATGGGTTGGACTAGACAGATTCGCAGGTCCTTTCCAGTTTTCAAATTTTGTCTTTCAGCTTTTTGGCAAAGCATTACACTGTATCATATTTATTGTCTCACCCTCTTCACCACCCTATGGAATAGATTCTCTTTCCATCCCCGGAGGGTGAGATGCTATGAGATGACTTAAGTGGCTTACTCATCATCATCTGTCTGAGGCAGAATTTACACCAAATATCCCTGACTCAATGTCTGGCCTCCTGTCCACGGCTCATGCACAAAGGTGGCACTTGGATCCAATATTCCTCAGGAGAAAATAGGAGAAACATGACATTAATATCATTAATTCCTAAATTCCTCAGAATTGTGAGAAGAGAAGAGGAGAAGAAAGGAGAGAAGAAAAGAGAAAAGAGGAGAGGAGAGGAGAGGAGAGGAGAGGAGAGGAGAGGAGAGGAGAGGAGAGGAGAGGAGAGGAGAGGAGAGGAGAGGAGAGGAGAGGAGAGGAGAGGAGAGGAGAGGAGAGGAGAGGAGGGGAGGGGAGGGGAGGGGAAGGGAGGCCAGTCCTGTGAGAAAGATGAAAGGAGCCGAAGACATGGTTCCCTTTAAGAAACACTAAAAGCAATGATTGCTCCACAGCAATAAGAAGAAAGTAAAACTAGTCCAATAACTTCTCTGAAGTTGTCTCTAATGACTTTATTATCTGCAGGAATTCCACTGAAAACAGCATACCTGTCATTACTTCTTATTCTAAAATATAATAAATAATACATATATAATAATAATAACATAATAATTATAATATATAATATAGTAAATGAAATAAAATCCTGCTTAGGACTGAATTTTTTAAAGCCATTGGTTCATTAGTACTCAGTTGCAGAGTCAGATTCCAGGTTGGTGTCTCTCAAAGCATCAGGATCATCAGAGAAGGTCAAGAGTGGAAGGGGCAGGCTCAGGGGATGGGCCACCCACAATGTAGAGATCTTCGTGAAAAGGCTGGCCAACCACCCACTGAGCCCAGCCCACTGGGGATCTGTCATCAGGAATGGGACACCTTAGATGATTCCTGAATGCCTGGCCTGCTGGGAGATTCTGTGGTTCGTTACAATACTGTGTCACAATCTGAAGGACTGCCTCTACACTTCTGGGATCCTCAGGACCCAGTGCTCTTCTATAACCAATAATAACTCTAGACTCTCTTAGAGCAATGTGATTGCTTCAAGGCTGAAAGTCCATCAAAGGCACATAAGGGGAATTCCCTTCATAAGAGTTGTTGTTCCTACCTGAGGCGACGAAAACAGGGTGGTCCCTGATGCCATGCTGTAAAGGAAACAGGTCTGGGCATGTGAGTCAACCCTCCCCCAACCCCAAAACAGCCAGCCCACTGCCATGAATTCTGTCAATGGCAGGGATCTGGTCATTTTCACATGCCCTCCCCCAAATTATACGTGACAAAGACTGTCCAGAGAGAGGTTGACATCATTAATTTAGGGCTGGAGGAGGTGTCAGAGGTCCCCTATTTAAACTATATGAATGACCATTGAGGAACTGGGATCCATGGAGGGCAAGTAACTGGTCCAAGGTCACACAGGAGTGGGGGAGGGCATGGGTGTGTTCACTTGTACACATATATGTGTAACAGAGGTATGTAAAGTGAAGCTGCAGCAGAAACTATGACCCTCCCAGGTTCTAGCTGCATGAAACCTTAAAAAGAGATGGGAAAATCAGTTCTCCAAATACCCATTTTTCTAGGGGGATTTGAAGAGCAGGAGAGCAGATCAGTGCCAGAGCTCATTTGTTTCTCTTTTCCAAAGAGAAAGAAAGGTTCAGGGGTCCTATAGAAACAGTCTGAGTAAAAGATAACACAAAGTGAAAGGTCATCATCATCCCATCACCACTGGGAGATTGGCTAGTACTTGGGAGTAGACTGGAGTCAGCAGACAGGGCACTGGACTATAAGTCAGAGAGACCTGGGTTGAAAGCCAAGTCTTGTCTCCTGTGCTTCTACTGGCTGGCACTTAGTAGGTGTTTAAGTGGCTTTCCTACCATCATATGAGCAGTGATTTTTAATTCTGATATTCCTGACTCCATGTCTGGACACCCATCCAAGGTTCATGCATCAAAGTTGGCCATTGGATCCAATATTCCTTTTGAGAAAATAAGATACACAGAAAGAAAGGCAACATTAATATCGTCTCTTATTTCCTTAGTTCTCTGAACCAACACAAATGCTTTTTGGGGTCACACTTGGACTAGTGACCAGGGCTATGCCTTCCAACATTGAGATGCAATTTCTCATTATTTGTGGTAGGGGTGGTTCATTATCTTTTTCAGTCAACAAGTGCTGATTCATGTGAAGTGTGCTCAGTACTGTGGGAAGGATGAAAGGAGTCCAAAATGTGGTTCCCTTCAAAAGAAATGCTAATAGCCCTGCAGAAATGCTATGACCAACCATGAAAGAGAACATGTGTCTGTGGATCAGTGCTTCTTGAGCTGTGGGTTGTGACCCCATGTGGGCTCACATCACTGAATGGGGGAGTCGAGAGAAATTTAGCAACAGTAAAAGATTCCTGAAAATGCAATGACAAATTACTTCAAAATCAAATGCCTGATGAATCTGAGGTGTTTCTGGTGGCAATTGCCCATGTTGCACCACTCAACTTCACTGCAGCCTTGGTTCTGAACACACAGCAATTTCCCAAGTTATCAAGTGACATAGGCTTAAATCTTGAGTTTCCTGAAGCATCCTTAAATGAATTTTCCCTTGGGATTTGGACAGAATTTCCAACAGTTTCTGAAATAGCCCTAAGTATACTTCTGCCATTTTGTATTATGTATTTATGTGAAGTGGCATTCTCAGCCTTGATGATTATCACAGCAAAATGTTGATCATCTCTGAAAAATGTGAAGATGCTTTATTTACTGCAGTACCAAATATTCCATCAAGATTTAATTCTTTATTTAAAAATAAACAAGCACATCCATCTCATTAGTATGCAAATTGGCTTTCATCTTCAATAAATGGTGAAACCACATGTATACCAAAGAATTGTTTTAAAATAAATTTCTTTATGAATTGCCATTAACAAATGGTTGAATGGTATATTGTATACAGCTGTCTACCTGGGTCTCATGAAAATTTCTCAGGCAATAAAAGGTTATGAGTGGAAAAAGTTTAAGAAGCCTTGTATAGAAGACCAAGTCCTGAAGTAGGGGCAGGGAGCGAAGGAGATCCATGCTCCTGGGGGATGTGTGTGGGCCACTGAGAGTGCTTCACGGAGGGAAAATCCAAGCAAAATGAATGATTTCAGGAGCTAAAGTTAAAATGATAAAAGGATGGGAATTCTATAAATCCTCCCCTTTTTTGTACAACAAATGTAATTGAAACATTAAAGAATTAAGGAACTTCCTTGAAAAAATATTCTGTTAGCATTCTCTGTGCAAAATCAGGCCCCCAAAATGATCATCTGTTCTTTTCAAAAGCATTTCTCTAAATTAAAAATTCACACAGTTTCCATCTATCAATAACCATTCATTAGGCATCTTCTGTGCAAAGTCTCTTATCCTCTCATGGTCCCAAGTAATGACCTACGATCATAAGTTTCAGAATGTGTTCATTTACATTGGTTGAGGGTCTTCCTCACTGGGAGATCCCTACAACAATGACCTCACAGGTCCAGCAGGAAGAAAGTGCCTTCCAGGAATTGTGTGGGTCTGAGAGACGCAAGAAATAAAAACTTCTCTCCTTTCAATGACCATATGTTTTATAGGTGAAGCAACATGAACACATATATAAGGAAGTCAAAACTATGTCTAAAATATGAGAGGGGGATGAGACTTGTGGTTTCAGTTTTATCATGTCCCAGGTTAGGAAAATCCTTCTATCAATAGAGGCCAGAGCCTTCTCTCAACTTATAGCCTCAGAGGCATTCTTGGATCACTGGGAACTTCAATTAATTCCCCTGAGTCATATCGTCAGACCTTTGACTTAAACTTCGTCTCTCCTGATTTTGAGGATACCTCTCTGTCACGCAAGCTTCCTTTCCTAAAAAGGAAAAACAATCTAATTTAGGTGGTGGAGGGGAGAGAAAGGTTCTGGCAGTGGGAGAGAATTCCTGAAAGTCTGTAGACAGGACAATACTGACAACACCTAGATTAATGAAGAAGGTTAGGAATTCCTAGGGGATCAGGGTAAGATCAGAGGGCAGTGTTTTCCTGTCACGGCAGACACCTCTGGGATCAAATAGAAAATTTTTCTTTGGTGTTGATAGCCTTTCCTAAGCTGGACCCTTCCTACCATGCCAGTCATCTTCTACCTTCCACCATCCTTCATACAGAAACACAAAAACACACCTACACACATACACAAAAATGCACATACACATAAACATACACATGCACATAAACATACATGTATGCACACACACATATAGACACACATGTATGCTCACACACACACACACACACACACTTAGATCTAGGCACTTTCAATAGCTGTACCCCCAACCTGGGACTCTCTCCTTCAACTCTGCCTTCTGGCTTCCCTGGTTTCCTCCAAGTATCAGCTAAAATTTCATTTTCCACTGGAAGGCTTTCCTGATTCCACTTAATAATGAGGTGTTTCCTCTATTAAATATCTCCAACTTATCCTGTCCAAACTTCATTTGTACTTTGTTTGCCTGTAGTTTCCCTCATTACATCGTGAGCTCTTTGAGAGCAGGAACAGTTGTTTTTTGGGGAGAGGGAGCAGGAGGGCACTTCTTTGTATCCCCAGCACTTAGCAGAACACCTGAAACACAGTGGTGCTTAATATATGTTTGGGGCTGCTAGTGTTGCACTGGATAGAGTGCTAGGACTGGAGTCAGGAAGACTCATCTTCCTGAGTTCAAATCTCACCTCAGACATTTATTAGTTATGTGATGCTGGGCAAGTTGCTTAACCTTGTTTTCCTCATCTGTAAAATGAACTGGAGAAGGAAATGGTAAACCACTCCATACCTTTGCCAAGAAAACCCCAAATGGAGCCATGAAGGGTCAGGTGTGACTAAAAACAATTGAGCAGTAAATGATCATTGACTATTTTGACTTGCTCCTTTACTTTCTCTGACTCATGAAGTCAAAGCTTCTGAAGTATCACATCTCAGTTCCTTCATCCATCTCGATGGTACTGATTTTGTAGCTCTTAGCCTATCCTCCAGGCTTTCTGTTTTATCTCATTAAAAATATGAGCCTCAAATGGGAGTAGATGTGTGTGATGGGCCTCATTTGCTACTCAAAGTCCAGAGTCCTGTTCCTTCTGCGTGCCTTTGCCCTGCTATTTTTAAGACAGCCGTAGTCAGTTTCTAGTAATATGGCACCCCGTCTAACACCTCCCCTCTGAAACATTCTGGGAGGTGGCTGCCTTTAGACAACTGTACCGTGCTTCTTGGGGGACAGATGGTGTCCAGGAAGGCACAACCTTAGGTAGTCTCCTAAAGTGCAAATATCCCAAGATGTAATAATAATGGCAGTACTAATGATGATGATGATGATGATGATGATATACCTAGTATGTGCCAGACACTGTGATAGTCACTTTACACAGATCTCACTTCATCATGATCACTTTACATAGATCTCACTTGTTCCTCATGATGATGCTTAGATGTATGCTACTCTTGGCCTCATTTTACAGTTGAATAAACTGAGGCAAACAGGGTTAAGTGACTTGCCCAAGGTCACCCAACTAGGACATGTCTGAGGTCATATTTAAGCACAAGTCTTTCTGATTCCAGGTCCAGTCTGGAATCTCCCCTGTGCCACCTAGCTTCCTTGCCCACTAAAAGGTCCCTGTCTCTTACCACAGATATAAATCTCTTCTCCCACTGGAATGTGCTTTAGTGGTACCAACAAAGATGCACTTCTTAGAGGAAGAACTCCACCTTGAGGTGCCATCCAGGCACTCGACTCGATTTTTTAGCCTGTTTTCCCATGGCTTTCATTGTTGTTCACAGCCTGGAAGAATCTGTTCCCCATGGACTTGGTGGTGGCCCATCAGCTGCTTCCCTCTGTCATTCTTCTCCCCCTCCCCATCCATGTGATCTCCCACACTGTTATTCTCACCCACAAAACGGAGCAATTCAGTAATATGGCCTCAGGAGAGTAAGTTCCCTGATTGTCAGGGCAACCCTTCCAACTGCTTCTCTCCACATTATTGAAATTCCCATTAAATATTTAGGCTTTTGAGGGTTTGATTTTTGTCATATACTCTTTGTTGATCCATCTTGGCTCTGTTTAGCCCCATATCTAAGAAGAGGGTGGTCAGCAGAGTTAAATTCTGAAGAGAGGAAAAAGAGGTTGAGGACTGAGAGGAAAACCCTGAATTTCACAGCAGAGATATCATTGGTAACATTTAAGAGATAGGGTCTAGTAAAGTAGGGGTGGGGTGTGCAATTTGGGGTGAGGGAGCATGTGAGCACTTGTCATGTGCAATAAGAAGCCAAACAGCCCACATGCATCAGAATTGTGTTCCAGATGTGTTATGTTACAAGGCAGATGTTCTACCCATGTTCACAATTTCCTGTGAAAACTTAGGGACCTATTACAGGAACCTCACTTTTTTTATAAGGACCCTCTTTTTAAAGGAAGGGCACCTGTGAATAAGGATGCTGCTTGTAAATAGCTAAACGACTGAATTCAATGAACTATCACCAGTGAATTAACCTAGATCTTTTTCCCCTGTGGGTGGCTGTGCATCTATGGCCAAAAGGACTTTTTCTCTGATTAGCTTCCTTCTGGTTAGAGTCATTTCCTTCCTCTCCAACACAGGCATCACTTCCCTTCTGAAGAATGTCTTCTGCCCCTCTCCTAGTACATTATGGGGACCACCAGAGTGTTGCTGGTTCGCTTTCTGATCTTGGCTTTTCTTGAGACTTGTGAGTTCTTTCTTCTTATCATTTATTTGGTTTTGATTTGTGGAGGGGGTCTAAAAATGGGTGAAGGAGAAAAACCTGATGTTTTCTTCTCAGAGACAACCTGAACTGTGGGATAAAAGACTGAATCTGAGGTTTCTTTTTAAGGCAATACCACATCTCTTCCTCTGAGAGATGCAGCATGGTGTAGTGACCTCAGATTCAGAGTCCCTGGGCTGAAATACTATCTGAGTTCAGTTATCCAATAGGATGACCCTGGCAAAGGTACTACCAGGGCCATAACCTCTCCCATAAGAGCACTGTCTGTACTAAAGTTTCCCTGAAAGACGTTTCCAATCCTCCATCTGAATGGGGAAATGCATTTGATTAGTCTTGTTTCAGTTACTCTAAAGAGAGAGAGAGAAACTTCCATACCCTTTGTGCTCCCTCAGTCCTTGCTGGAAGGTCGATGTCTCTGTTTCATTCTCTAAGTACATACAAGAAGTCAAACTATCCCAACAAATTATTTTATTCATTCAAACAGTGACAGTGTTATGTCATGGAAATGCTAGTTTCATTACATATATTAAAAAAATTTAAAAAGCAAAAAACACTTGTTTAACCCATTAAAAAAAATCAAGGGACTCCATAAATAAAGAATACAGTTATCATCAGATCAGTGCTTATTTTATGTATAATTGATTAAAGTATTTAATAACTACTTTAAAAGAATTTTTGGACCATTCAACAGTAGCTTTTTACAAGATCCTTTCAAAGGCCCTTTTCATTAACTTCTCTTATGTCCTAAACTTGAACTATCCACTTCTCAAAGTCCAACTCCAGCCCAAATGGACCAGACCTATAGTTTGAGTTGTTGGGTATCTGGCAGTTCAGGATAGATTCTTTTCTCTTGTAGGTGCAAGTATGGAACCCATATTGACCCAACACATGCCATCTAACACTAAGAGAAGTGGTAACACTGCCTTTCTTGAATGCCAAGTAAATGTAACTCCTTTTAGGTATGCTTACATTCACTGGTACCGCCAGAAGCCTGGTGGGAGTCTGGAACGGATTCTCTATCTTTCATCCAATGAGAATGTCATTCATGAGGATGGGGTTAGTGAGGAGAGGTATGAGGCCAAGAAACGGGAGAGTGACTTCTCAGCAAGCCTCAGGATCCACCAAGTCACGGAGGCAGATGGGGGGCTATACTACTGTGCCTGCTGGGATAGCACTCTGAGCCAAAACCACAGAGGCTGTGAACAAAAACTCTCACTCTGTGCATCCCTGCACCTGGGAAATCCTCACTGTCAGCCCCAAGTCCCACAGTTAGATACCAGACATGGTGGTAATTTTGCCTGTGCTCTGCTAAAAGCTAGGAGGGAGCAATCTCAGAACTGGCTCTGGGTGTCTTGACCCAACTATAAGATTTTCTTTCATTTCCTTCCCATTCTCCCACAGCTGCCCAGGTTCTTGGAAGTGTCTCTGCTCCTCCTCAGCCTCACCAACCAGAGGAAGCCTCTGCCAGTGAATGAGAGGGTCACATCGCTCAAGCAAGTCCCACAGAAAGGCATTTGGAGGGCCTAGGATGGTGCCTTAGAGGTGAACACTGTCTGTTTTAAAATTAATATGATCATAGACATAGAGGTGGAAAGGAACTCAAGAGGTGTCTGTTCCAAGACCCTTAGTTTACAGAGGAGGAAACCGAGGCCCAGAAAGGTTACGCTTGTAGGACCCTAGCTTTACCTGAAAGGCACTTTAGCAGCAATCTACTCCAGTCCCTTCATTTTGCAGGTGAGGAGACTTCATCATGAACACCAAGTGACTTGTCCAATGTCACCCAGGTAGCAGATGTCAGAGGCAGGATTGGAACCTGCCTCCATGCTCCCCCATGCATTGTTCTCCTTGAAAGATGAAGGGCCAGCCAGGATCTGCTAAAATGAATAATCCAAATTCAGGAGGATTTCCAAAGTCTGTTTGTGTTCATGGCACTGGAGGCTGGAGCAGGACATCTCTGACATCTCTTTCAATTCTGAGGTAGTCAAGTGCTCTATTTTCCCCTCAGATAACAGGCAAAGGTATGTTCCCCAACTTTAGTTGCAAAACTGTGTAAAGACGGAAGGATATGGTCCTTGGATTTTGAGATTTTTTTTTATTTTACTCATTTTATTCTGATCTTAAGAAATAAAACAATCATTCCCATGTCCTAGTAGAATAGGAAAAAACACACAGGATTGTACATGAAACAGCACATGTATTGTGAACTTGCTGTTTCTTTTAATACATAATGAAATTATCATCTAAATTCATTTCTATCCTTTTTTTCTTACTTTCTTCTCTCACCCCAAATCCTAGAGGTAGTCATCATTAGACACAAATATCTGTGTGTGTTTGTGTATGTAAAAAACATTCTATGCATGCTTCTATTTCTCAGTTCCTTCTCTGGATGCGGATGGCATCTTCCTTCATGTATCCTTTGCAGTTAATGCGGGTATTAGTCGTGGTCAAAATGACTTAGTCACTCAAAGTTATTCTTGAAACAATGTTACTATTATTGTATACAATGTTCTCTTCCTTCTGTTCATTTTCCTCTTCATTATTTCCTGCAAGTATGTCCATGTTTTTTCTAAACTCATTGAGCTTGTCATTTCTTATAGCACAACAGTTTTCCATCATGATCATATACCACAGTTTGTTCAGCCATTCCTCACCTGGCGGGCATCCCCATAAATTCCAGTTCTTTGCCACAAAGAGAACTATTATAAATCTTTTAGAACATAGAAGTTCTTTTCCTTTTTATCTAGTCTTCTTTCAAAATAGTCCTACTAGTGGTATTACTGAGTCAAAGGGTATAGGCATTTTAATAACTTTTTGTGCATAATTCCAGATTGCTCTCCAAAATGGCTGGATCAGTTCAGAATTCCACTGAGAGTAAAACAGTGTCCAATTTTTTCCATATCGCCTTCAGCATTTGTTGCTTTCCCTTTCAATCATTTTAGCCAATCTGATAGGTGTACAATGGTATTTCCACATCGTTCTACTTTTTGTTTCCCTAGTCAGCGATTTAGAGCATTTTCTCATATAACTATAAATCATTTTGAATTCTTTATTTAAAATACTATGTTCATTTCCTTTGACCATTTATCAATTGGCGAATGAATATTTTTTTGTAGATTAGATAAAATGCTTTATGTTTTTGACATATGAAACCTTCATCTGAGAAACTGTCTATAGTTTCCTGCTTTCCTTCTGGATCTTAGCTACGTTTTTTCATTTGTACAAAAATTTTAATTTAATGTAACTGAAATTATCCATTTTATGCCTCACTACTCTCTCCCTCTTGTTTATTTATAAATTATGTATTTGTCCATAAATCTTACAGGTAATATGTTCCATGTTCTAAAAATTTTCTCATAATATTTCTCTGTATATACAGGTTGTGTCCTCTTCAAAGGATGGAAAATTTGGATGACCAGAAGGTGCCCAGTTAACTTGGCGTTGGCCAGATAGATTTCTTTCTTTTTTCTTTCTTTCTTTTTCTTTCTTCCTTTCTCTGTGTCCATCTTCCTTCCTTTCTGTCTTTCTTTCTTGTGTTCCAGTGTACTCTGAAGCCCACAGATTGGACAACAATAGGTCCCTGTCCAGACTCCCCTTCATGGCTGTTTTCTGGACCCTCCTGGCTTAAGAGTGGTCAGCAATAGTAACTGTATTGCTTTCCTTCCCAGCTTGATTTAGTGATTATTTTTTCTTTTGCCCATTAAAGGATTCATTCTCTGACTACTTCTTAAAGAGGCCTCTTCACTGAATGGGTGTTACCTCACTCTACGTGAGTCCCTGAACAAGCCTTAGTTGAAAAAGGCCAAGGTCTCCCACTGCATCCTGGCCCATCTCCAGTCATTCTGATGAATATCTGGTCACTACACCCAGATGGCTCAGGAGGAGAAGTGAGGCTGGTGACCTGCACAGCCCTCCCTCACTCAAAACAAAATCAAGTGCAAGTCATGTCATCATTTCTCTGATGTCATGGTCTTCTTCAAAAACAGGATGAACACAATTTTGACCTTACCTTGCTAAATGGTAGAAGATTGACCTATGCTCAGTTTCTGCCAGACTGCTTTCCAGTTTTCCCAATAGTTTCTACCAAATTATGAATTTGATCCCAAAACCTGTCTTTACACAAATACAAGATTACTATACTTATATACTGCTGCAAATTGTATGTTTACTCTGCTCCACTCATCTAATGTTATATCAGGTAGTTTGGTAACTATTGCCTAATAATACAGTTTAAGATCTGATACTACTAAATATCCTACCTTGACTTTTTGTGCTTCCAAATGAATTTTGTTTTTATTTTAATTCAGTGAAAAAAAAATGGGATCTGTCTCGAGTCTTTTTTTAACTGTCACAAAAGAAATTCAATAATCCTACAATAATATCTAAGATTTACACACAGCCTAAGTTTTTCATACATGTCATCTCATTTGTTCTTCTCAACAACCCTGTGAAGGTGCTATGAAAATTGTTTTAAAAGAAACCCAAAATGTATTGGGGATAAAAATGCTTTCATTTTTAATTTTGAGAATAATATGTCTAGTATTGGTAATAATAGTTCCTTAAAAGTCTGATGAACTTCCTTGTAAATCCATGAGGACCTTGGCTTTTCTCTGATTAGTTCCTTTAGAGTTCATTCTCTTTCTGGAAAAAGGGACCATAAAATAAGTAAGTTACAAAGGTGAATCTGGCCAAAGTCTGAGAACATTTTAGCTCAGGTGTCTCTGGTAAAGCACTGTGCTAAGGAGGCCAAGGTCACAGGTGTAATGACTAGTTATGAAAGCTTATTTCATAGAAGAAAAAAATACCCGTACCATTGAACCCATTGCTACATGTAGCTGCCTTTAAATGGATGTATGCTATTGGTCATAAAGGGAAAAATCAGGCTAAAGAATCTGGATAACTTATCATGACCCAATGCCACAACTAGGAAAGCAAAGAAAGAAATGATTTCACTGGTAGTAAGCCAGTAAGTATAAAGGATCTTAGTATAAAAGACAAAATTTCCTATATTTTAAGATCACAACACATTAAATACATTCTTTGACAGCATTATTTCCTTTTATTGCTGTGCCATGAGACCACAGAATATTACTTCCTTAGTCCAAAATATGCCTGCACTAATATTAGCATAGAGGTTTTACCCCCCTGATCCCAGAATTGCAGGACCAGGGTGTGACATCAGTCCCGGAACTTCTCTCAGCTTCAGGATACTCATCTGTAAAATGAAGAGGTTGGACAAAATGACCTCTAAAATCCCTTCCTCCTCTAGATCCTTGATCCTATGAATTTAAGTGACACTTGATTTCTGAAGAGGCCCAAAGAGCAAAAATTGTATATTTAAATAAAAGTTTATAAAATTCATAATTTTGTAGAAATAAAATTTTATCTGGAAAGAATAAGCAATCAGTCCCACTCTTTAACAACAAGAAACATCAAATATCTCCCTCTCTTTTTTCCTGTCATTTCTTATTTCCTTTCATTTCCTGCTTTCCTATCAAGGAAGACACATGATAAATTGTTTAGGTCATGAAAGATTCTCATTCACTAATATCAGAAAATCTTAATACCTCTAAATTTAGTTGGCCCATATATTTAAAAGACAGGAATTATGAATTAAATTGAATCCATTACAAAAAGGCTTCTTGCTATTTATTTTTAAGAAAATGACCAAGATATAAGATGAATCATTTTACTTGATTGTCATATTCCTGATTGAGGAACTGTGTTGGCAAATCTGTAAAATTTCTACTTTTAAATGTTTTAAAGGAAACGTTAAAAAGACATTTTAAAGTATCCTTCATGAAAGAATTTATGCTAATGACACATAGAAGAATAACTCAATCATTCAAGTATTCATTGAGCTTGAAATGCCATTCTGGTAAGTAAAGTATTACAGCATCAAGATGAATTTTATTGATATATCATTTTTGTTGACTATGACCAAAGTTTAAGATCAATGCTTCTTCCCTATGATACAAATCCAAATCACAGATACATACAAAGTCCTAACTTTCAACTGCTAGGTATTCACTAATTCAAGGAAACGACTGGAATGTACAGAAATGAAGTTGATTCTATTACAAATGTCAATTATAGAATTACACACTACAAACATTTTGCGTGGACCTCTACAAAAGTATTCATTTCACCAAGTCTGGATTACTGGCAGTGTAAAACTCTCAAGATTAATTTTAAAGCTAACAAATCAAAGGCCCAGTATTAAGAGGTTTAAAATGACTAACACTTATATGATGCCAGGAAATACTCGTTTGTAACTCCATAGGACTATTGGTTGATAATTATGGATCCTGGAGGTTATGAAAGAAAATATAGTGAACTAAATAAGTTCCAGAATTAATGAAAAAGGACTTAGAATACATGATACTCTAAAGTTATAGGCTCAAATTTGGGTCTAACAATTCAAGCCTTTAAATGTCTTTCACATATCTCACAAGTAAGACTAATGCTAGTATCCAATATTTGTCAAAAGGAGGCAAAATATCCACTTTCCAATGAAGTCTGAAAATAGTAACAAATTCTCAACCAGAAGTAATAGAAGTTAGTCACAAGAATGCAAAAATTCCCTGCAGAAGTATTCCACTAAACAATTACAAATATGAGGAAACACTTTTAAAATTTCCATTACTGTAGGAAGGATCTCGTCCTTTGTACATACTGCATAACTAAAGATTTTTATTTGCAGCAGCAAACAAAATTGTAAATAACAGTGCATTTTTAGGCATAAATGAGTATTTATGTCTGGTTCCAGTACAGTCAGGTCAGTACAGAAATACTTGAGTAACAAGATATTCACTTTAGTGGAAAAATCCAAGTTTCTCCCGTAACCATTCTTCAGTTGGGTCTTCAGTATTTCTTATTTCAAAAACCTTAGCTAGTTGAGTTGTTTGAACTTGCTTACTCTTACTCCCAGCATACATCATCTGTTGTTCAGGTTTACACCCAACAGGACAAGAGAAACTACAACACAGAGGGTAAGAAACTCTTCCATCATCGTGGCGATAGTTATAACTACACACAATGAAGTGAGGTTATCGTTCTGACAGCTCATCAGCTGAAATACTCTCATGCTCTTCATCCAGGACAACCAGGCATTTATATTGTCAGTCTTCATTAGAAGAGCAGCATTGCTAGTTTCTTTGCGAAAATTAAACTTTCTCAGTTTCTCCACTGGATCTTCAGCAGCATCACAAACCACTAGAGATTCACTCATATTCCTTCTGCCTGGCCACCAACCCGCAGAGGCTTTCCTAGGGCCCATACAAGAATGGAATTCATTTGAGCCTTTTCTCTCCTACAGCTTTTTCTCCGAGCTCTGGGATATTCTCACAGGTTTGTTTGCGATCCTCTCACTTTACTGAGGCAGATCATGGCCCCTTCTTGCCTTTTCAGCTCACATAGCACTTATCTGTCTCCTGCCATACCTACCCCTTAGGACATTCAGTCAAGAGGTGAGAGACTCTCTTATTCCATGGCTGCTGGTGCAGCCCTCAGGGCGCCCACCTGCTGTATTTCCCCCTCAGAGAGACCTGAGTTGAAAGCCAAGCCTTATTTCCTGTGCTTTAAGTGCTGGCACAAAGTAGATGTTTAATAAATACTTCTTGCTTTTAACTGTGGGACCCTGGGCAAGTGACTTTAAGTCTCTAAGCCTCAGTTCCCTCTTCTGGCCAGGGTGCAATAGAATCCTTCCACTGCTGACTCACATGGTTCTTGGGAGGAAGGCAATGGTCACTAGCCCTCTGCTTCATTAGGACAGATGAGGAATCTCCCTCTGCCAATGCCAGCTGACCCCTCTACAACCTACAGGCTTGGGAAGTGGTCAAAAAGACCAAGAGATTCGGGGACCGATCTGGAACTATGTCCAAAATTATAAATTATAAATTCTGCCCACACTTATAGACCTGGGTATACCCTTTGAACCAGCAATACCACTACTAGGTCTATTTCTCAAGATTATCAGGAGAAAAGGGAAAGAACTTCCATGTTCTAATACATTGATAGCAGCTCTGTTGGTGATGGCAAAGAACAGGATATTGAGGGGATGCCCATCAGTTGGGGCATGGTTGAACCAGTTGTGCCATATGATCATGATGGAATACTACTGGACTATAAGAAAAGATGAGCTCGGTGATCTTAGGAAAACATAGAAAGACTTACATGAAATAATGAAAAGCAAGATGAGAACAACCCAGAGAACACTGAATATAGTAACAGACACAGCACTTTCAGACTGACTTTAGGCCAATAAATCATTTAGAATATTATAAAAACCCAAAGTTACTACACAGATATATAAAGGAATGTGCTCTCTGCATCCAGAGAAAGAACTCCTAAATAGAAGTAGGGAAGGCATGAATTTATGGAAATATATTGATATACATATATATTTGTGTCTAATGGTAGCCTTCTGTAGGGTAGGGGGGTTGGGAGGGGAAAGAACGAAAATTAAATTATTACTTTAGTATACAATTAATAGCAAAAACAAGTTGTAAATAAAATATTTGCAGTTTCATGTGCATTTTTTTCTACTCTACTTTTTATCCTTCTTAAGTTCAAAAGAAAACAAAAATTAATTATAATTTTTAAAAATCCTACAAAAAAAGAAGAAAACTGAAAGGTGATGACAAACCTAGAATTAATAAGCACCAGAACATGAGCCCAGGTCTTCTTCACTCACTCTCTTTCCACTCTTCTTGTTATCTCTCAATGAGAATAAAGCTTTAAAACAATGTAAGATCTACTTATTTAGATGTTTCTGGAGTGTCTAAGCTAACACCTGCAGATATTCCCAGGGTTTGGGGGGTAGAAGTAGTGGGTCAAGGCAATATCTCCATAGCTTCATCTTTGGGCGAAGGAAACAGGAAGGACAATCATCACTGACATCACCCCTATGGGGACAGCCCTGGTCTGTACCTCTTAGAAAGATCACAAGATTCCAGCAGCTCATTTCCTCTGCTGACAGCACAACAGGCCACTCTTTCCACCATACTGATCTCTCCATCCATCACTCTCCTTGCTTCCTTGGGTTCTCTTCTGGTCAAACAAAACTGGCACAGTCAAAATGAGCCTCTGCCAAGTGCTTGCTGTGGCTGCCCTCTGGGCCTGTGAGTCAACTTCTCCTTTTCAGATCAGGTGAGAAATGGAAGAAATTCTCAAAAGAACCTCCTCATATCTCTGTGTTCTCTTCTTTTATTTCTAGTTGGACATGCAGCTATAGAACTGACACAGCCTCAGGTCTCCATCACCAAAGAGCCAAGAACAACAGCACGTGTGATTTGTCAAGTGTCTGGCTCTACAGACTTTGCTTCTGAATACATACACTGGTACCAACAGAAACCAAACCAGTCTTTGCAACATCTGCTCTATGTGCAATCAACCAGCATCCCCAACAAAATATCCTTAGGTGATGTAAGTAATAAATTTCTGGCAGAAAAGAATGAAGGCAGAAGAACCTCATTTCTAGCAATTAACTCCATAACACCTGAAGATGAGGCCACCTACTACTGTGCATGCTGGGAAGACCACAGCAATCAACACCCAATGACAACACCTACAAGAACCCCGCCCTCCTCCTCCCTCCCTCTCTCCCTCCCATATTCTCTTCCCTGGGGGCCACCTCCTCATTTCTCACTCCCATTCTCAGCCTGCCTGCAGCACTTCCTGCATCTCTTCTCAAGGCCATGGGGCCCATGTCTATACCATACCACATTCCTGTTCCAACTCACACAGGTTCCAAGCTCCTTCCATCAGCGTCATAATCACTCACATCTCTACAGGACTGTAAGGTTTATATTGGTTTTATGGTTAGGATTACACAGCTTCTGAGGTCACTTCCAATTCTCAAATTTTTTCATTCTGTTTTTTGGCAGCCTTACACAATATCACGTTGTCTCACCCTCTTCTCTTTCTGGAACAGAATCTCTTTCCATTCCCACTTTATGGAAGGTGAGATGATAACAGATGATTTAAGTGGCTTACCCAGAATTACTTGTCTGAGGCAGAATTTGAACCCAGATTCCCAGATGTCATGTCTGCCACCAGTTCAAGGTTCATGCACCAAAGTTGGCAATTGAATCCTATATTCCTCAGGAGAAAATAGGAGAAACAGGAAGAATGAAGACATTAATATCATCTCTTAATTCCTTAGGTCTCTGAAACAATTCAAATGTTTTCTCTGACTAGGGAAGTACCTTCCAACCTTGAGACGTGATTTCTCCTCATTATTTATGGTGGTGGGGGTTGATTAGCTTTGTCAGTCAACAAATGTTGATTCACATGGAGTGTACCCACTGCTGTGGGAAATGAGAAAGGAGCCCGAGACATGGTCCCCTTGAAGAAACTGGTACAGTAGAGGTGTGGCAAGTCAAGCTGGAACAGGAACAGTGACCCTCTTAGGTTCTATCTGGATGAAACCTTCCAAACTGACCGGCAAATTAACTCTCCAAATACCCATTTTTCTGGGGGGATTTGAAGAGCAGGAGAGCAGATCAGTGCCAGAGCTCAATTGTTTCTTTTGTCAAAGGGGAAGAAAGGTTCAGGGGTCCTGTAGAAACAGTCTCAGTGAAGGACAACACAAAGTGAAAGGTCATCATCATCCCATCATCACTGGGAGACTGGCTTGTACTTGGGAGTAGCCTGGAGTCAGGAGACAGGGCAATGTACTGGAAGTCAGAGAGACCTGGGTTGAAAGTCAAGTCTTATGTCTTGCGCTTCTGCTGCCTGGCACTTAGTAGGCATTTAATAAATACTTCTTGCTTGATTCTACCTGCTAACTGTGGGAGCCTGGGCGAGTGACTCCTTGTCTCTAAGCCTCAGTTCCTTCATCTGAATAATGTTCAATAGAATCTTTCCTCTGCTGACTCACATGGTTATTGAAAGTAAGGCAGTGGTGACTGGCCCTGTGCTTCATTAGGACAGGTGAGGAATCTCTCTCTGCCAATGCCAACTTATGCCTTCTCTACAGCCTACAGGCTTGGAGAGTGGCCAAGAAGATTGAGAGGTTTGGAGAGTGATCTGGATCTATGCCTAAAATGATGAATTGTAAATTAAAACCAAAGAGTTACAAAATGGTATATGCCCCTTGACCCAGCAATACCACTACTAAATCTGTTTCCCAAGATGATCAGGGGAAAAGCGAAAGAACCTGCAGGTTCTAAAACATTGGCAGCAGCTCTATTTTTGGTGGCAAAGAGCTGGAAATTTCAGGGATTTCCATCAACTGGGGAATAATTGAACAAGTTATGGTATATGATCATGATGCAATACCACTGGTCTATAAGAACTGATGAGCTTGGTGATCTCACAAAACCACGGAAAGACTTACATGAACTAACAAAGAGTGAAGAAGCAGAACCAAGAGAACACTGGACATAGTAACAGAAATATCACCTTAAGACTGACTCTGGGGCAAATAAATCACTCTGACTATAATAAAAAAACCCAAATTAACTATAAAGGATATATGAAGGAAGGCACTGTCTGCCTCCAGAGAAAAAAGTGATAAATAGAAGTAGGTATAGCATGAATGTACATACATATATTTATATACATATATATTTGTGCCTAATGGTAGCCATGTCTAGCTTGAGGGGGAGGGAGAGGGAAAAAGAAAGTTATATGATAATGAATACACATTTCATAGGAAAAGCAAGTTGTAAATAAAAGATTCACAGTTTCACATGCAATGCTCTCTTTGTCTATTGTACTTTTTCTATTCTTAAGTTCAGAATAAAATAGAAGAAAGCAAAAAATTTACTTCTAATTTTAAAAAATCCCACAGAAGGAGAAAAAGAAGAAAAATGAAAGGTGATGACATAGCTAGGGTGGAACTGCCCTAGGACTTGGGTTCAGGCCTTCTTGACTCTGAGACTGGCTCCCTGTCCATTCACCTTGTTGCCTCTCAATAAGAATAAAACTTTAAATAGACAATATTCATATTTAGAGGACTCGATGTCTGAGGAGACATCAGCCAACATCCTAATGGTTTTGGGGGTGGAGGGAGGCAGAAGGGAGTCAAGACAATACCTCCATACGTTCATCTTTGGGCAAAGGAAACAGGAAGGACAATCACCATTGACATCACCAAAGCTGCCGCCCTCCCCATGTGGACAGCCCTGGTTTGCACATCTTAAGTTGAATGAAAACTGAATGTTAGAGCAGGATTGAGTAGCTCATTTCCTCTACTGATACCACAACAGGCTGCCTCTGGCCACTCTTTTGTACCATCCTAGTCTCTCCATCCATCACTCTCCTTCCTTCCTTGGGTTCTCCTCAGATCAAACTGGCACAGCCAGAATGAATTTCTGCCAAGTGCTTGCTGTGGCTGCCATCTGGATGTGTGAGTGAGCATCTCCTTTTCAGATCAAGTGAAAAAAAGAAGAAATTCTAAAAAGAAGCTGTTCATATCTCTGTGTTCTCTTCTTTTATTTCTAGGTGCACATGGAGCTTTAGAACTGAAGCAGCCTCAAGTCTCTATCACCAAAGAGCCAAGAACAACAGCACGTGTGATTTGTCAAGTGTCTGGCTCTACAGACTTTGCTTCCAAGTACATACACTGGTACCAACAGAAGCCAAATCAGTCTCTACAATATCTGCTATACGTAGAATCAACCAGCATCCCCAATAAAATATCCTTAGGTGATGTAAGGAATAAATTTGTGGCAGAAAAAAATGAAGACAGAAGAACCTCATTCTTAGCAATTAACTCCATAACACCTGAAGATGAGGCCACCTACTACTGTGCATGCTGGGAAGGCCACAGCAATCAGCACCCACTGACAGCACCTACATGAATCCTGCCCTCCTCCCATCCCTCCCCACATCCTCTTCCCTGGGGGCCACCTCCTCATTTCTCACTGCCAGCCTCAACTTGCCTGAAGCACTTCCTAAATTTCTTTCCAAGATCAAGAGACTGATGTCTATACCATGACACATTCCTGTTCTAACTCACACAGGTTCCAAGCTTGCTCTATCAGCATTGTAATCACTCATATCTCTACAGGGCTGTAAGGTTTTCATAGGTTTTGTGGGTTGGACTAGACAGCTTTGGAGGTCCTTTCAAGTTTTCAAATTCTGTCTTCCAGCATTTTGGCAGAGCATTACACTATATCACATTGTCTCACCCTCTTCACCACCCTGTGGAATAGGTTCTCTTTGCATTCCCAGAGGGTAAGATCCTAAGAGATGACTTAAGTGACTTACCCAGCATCACCTGTCTGAGGCAGAATTTACACCAAATATCCCTGACTCAATGTCTGGCCTCCTGTCCATGGCTCATGCACCAAAGTTGGCACTTGAATCCAATATTCCTCAGAAGAGAATAGGAGAAACATGACATTAATATCATCTCTAAATCTCTTAGATCTCTGAGGAGATGCGAAGAGAGGAGAGGATAGGAGAAGAGAGGAGAGGAGAGGAGAGGAGAGGAGAGGAGAGGAGAGGAGAGGAGAGGAGAGGAGAGGAGAGGAGAGGAGAGGAGAGGAGAGGAGAGGAGAGGAGAGGAGAGGAGAGGAGAGGGGAGGGGAGGCTCAGGGGATGGGCCACCCACAATGTAGAGGTCTTCGTGAAAAGGCTGGCCAACCACCCACTGAGCCCAGCCCAGTGGGGATCTGTAATCAGGAATGGGAGACGCTAGATGACTCCTGAATACCTGGCCTGCTGGGAGATTCTGTGGTTCATTACAATACTGTGTGGCTATCTGGAGGACTGCCTCTACATACTTCTGGGATCCTCAGGACCCAGTGCTTTTCTATAACCAATAATAGCTGTAGTCTCTTTTAGAGCGATGTGATCACTTCAAGGCTGAAAGTCCATCGAAGGCACATAAGGGGGATTCCTTTTATAAGCTCCATTGTTCCTACCTGAGGTCAAAGAAGAGAATGAGAGTGTGGTCCCTGGTGCCATGCTGTAAGAAGATAGGTCTGGGCATGTGAGTCAACCCTCCTACAACCCCAAAACAGCCAGCCCACTGCCATGAATACTGTCAATGGCAGGGATCTCTGGTCATTTTCACATGGCCTCTCCCAAATTACATATGACAAAGACTGTCCAGAGAGAGGTTGACATCATTAATTTAGGTCTGGAGGAGATTCCAGAGGTCATCTATTTAAACTACATGATTGACCACTGAGGAACTGGGACCCATAGAGGGCAAGTAACTGGTCCAAGGTCACACAGGAGTGGGGGGAGGGCATGGGTGTGTGCACTTGTATACATATATGTGTAACAAAGGTGTGTAAAGTCGAGCTGCAGCAAGAACTATGACCTTCCCAGGTTCTATCTGCATGAAACCTTAAAAAGAGATGGGAAAATCAACTCTCCAAATACTCATTTTTCTAGAGGGATTTGAAGAGCAGGAGAGCAGATCAGTGCCAGAGCTCATTTCTTTCTCTTTACCAAAGGGAAGGAAAGGTTCAGAGGTCCTATAGAAACAATCTGAGTGAAAGAAAACACAACATGAAAGGTCATCATCATCCCATCACCCCTGGGAGATGGGCTTCTACTTGGGAGTAGCCTGGAGTCAGGAGATAGGACACTGGACTGGAAGTCAGAGAGACCTGGGTTGAAAGACAAGTCTTGTCTCCTGTGCTTCTACTGCCTGGCACTTAGTAGGTGTTTAATAAATATGTCTCACTTGATTCTACCTGCTAACTATGGGAACCTGGGCAGGTGATTCCCTAAGCTTCACTTCCCTAATCTGCACAATGTTCAATAGAATCTTTCCACTGCTGACTCACATAGTTATTGAAAGGAAGACAATGGTGACTGGCCCTGTGCTTCATTAGGACAGGTGAGGAATCTCCCTTTGCCAATGCAAGCTGACGCCTTCTCTACCACCTACAGGATTGGGGAGTGTCAAGATGATGGAGAGGTTTGGAGAGTGATTTGGAGCTACGCCTAAAACTGTGTATACTCTTTGACCCAGCAATACCACTACTAGGTCTGTTTCCCTGGATGACCAGGGCAGAAGGGAAAGAACCTCCATGTTCTAAAAACTGGTAGCAGCTCTGTTTGTGTTGGTGCAAAACTAAAATTTCAGGGATACCTGTCAGTTGGGGAGTGGTTGAACAAGGTTGAGCAAATTATCATGATGGAATACTACTGAGGTAAAAGAAATGCTGAACTCAGTGATCTTAGAAACACGTGGAAAGACTTACATGAATTAACAAAGAGCAAAATGAGCAGTTCTAAGAGAATGTTTGTATACCATAACAGTAATATCATTTTAAGCAGGACTTTGAGTGAATAAGTTATTTTGACTATTTACCACACAAAGGATCTATAAAGGAAGCATCCAGAGAAAGAACTGATGAATAGAAATAGCCATAGAATGGATTTGCATTCACACATTTCTATACATATATGTGGGTCTCACAGTAGCAATCTCTCGATTGAGGGAGGGGGAAAGGGAAGTTTCGTGATAACTGTATTATACACTTAAAAGGAAAAGCAAGTTGTCCATAATGGACTTGCTGTTTCATGTGCAATGCTTTTTCCTATTCTACTTCTCCTAGTCTTCTTCAGTTCAGAATAAATAAAAAACAAAATTTGAATTTGAATTGTAAAAACAATCTGCAGAAGGAAGAAAATAAGAAAACTGAGAAGTTCTGACTTATCGAGGGTTAAAGAGCCCCAGGACTTGAGTGCAGGTCTTCTTGACCCTGAGACTGGCTCTTTGTTCACTCTCCTGGTTACCTCTTACTAAGAATAAAGCTTTAAATAGATATAAGATGTTCTTATTTAGAGGTCTCAGTGTCTGAGGAGCCATCTTCAGACATTCTCCAGGTTCTTGAGGTAGAGAGCAGAAGTAGTGGGTCAAGGCAACACCTTTATATCTTCATCTCTGGGCATTGCCAATCACCATTGACGTTTGCAAGCCTGACCTCCACCGATGGAGAGAACTGTAGTTTGCACCTCTTAAAATGGTCAAATGCACAATGAACATCAGACCAGAATTGAACAGTTCATTTCGTGTGCTGACATGACAAAAGGCTGTCTCTTACCACTCTCCACTGTTCTGAACTCTCCAGCCATCACTCTCCTTGCTTCCTCGGGTTCTCCTCAGGTCAACCAACTTGCACAACCAGAATGAATCTCTGCCAAGTGCTTGATGTGGCTGCCCTCTGGACCTGTGAGTTAGCTTCTCCTTCTTTTTAGATCAGGTGAAAAAAGAAGAAATTCTAAAAAGGACCTGCTCATATCTCTGTGTTCTCTTCTTTTATTTCTAGTTGGACATGCAGCTTTAGAATTGAAGCAGCCTCAGGTCTCCATCACCAAAAGGCTGAACAAAACAGCACATGTGATTTGTCAAGTGTTTCATCGTTTCACCTTTAAGGATAAGTCCATACATTGGTACCAACAGAAGCCAAGCCAGCCTTTGCACCATCTACCCTTTATCTCAAAAAGTTGGGTCACTAAAAAATTATCCTTAGGTGATGTAACAGGGAAATTTGTGGCAGAACACATGGAAGACAAAAGAACTTCATTCCTAGCAATAAATTTCATAACACATGAAGATGAGGCCACCTACTACTGTGTATGCTGGGAACACCACAGCAGTCAACAACCAATGAAAACATCTACAAGAATCCTGCCCTCCTCCATCCCTCCAACATCCTCTTCCTTGGGGGCCCCCTCCTCATTTCTCACTCCCATCCTCAGCCCCCACCTGCAGCACTTCCTGAATTACTTCCCAAGGCCATGTGGCCCATGTCTATACCATGCCACATTACTGCTCCAACTCACACAGGTTCCAAACTCCTTCCATCACCATCATCAGCATTCATATTTCCTCAGGCCTGTAAGATTTCCGTTGGTTTGATAAGTTGTGCTTCTGAGATCCCTTCCAATTTTCAGATTCTGTCCCTCAGTTTTTTGGCAGAGAGCCTTACACTATATTATGTTGTCTTACCCTCTTCCCCCAGTTTGGTGACTGAAGTGGCTTTCCCAACATCAAATGAGCAATGATTTTTAACTCTGATATTCCAGACTCCATATCTGGCCACCCATCCAAGGCTCATGCACCAAAGTTGGCCATTGGATCCAGTATTCCATTTGAGAAAATAAGAGACAGAAAGAAAGGCAACGTTGATATCCTCTCTTATTTCCTGAACCAACACAAGTGCTTTTTGGGGTCAAATTTAGACTAAATGACCAGGGCCATGCCTTCCAACATTGAGATGCAATTTCTCATTATTTGCAGTGGTGGTGGTGATTCATTATCTTTTTCATTCAACAAGTATTGATTCACATGGAGTGTGCCCAGTGCTGTGGGAAAGACGAATGGAGTCCAAAATATGATTCCTTTCAAAAGAAATCTCAGTAGCCTTGTAGAAATGCTATGAGCAGTCATGAAAGAGAACGTGTGTCTCCGGATCAGTGTGGGGCGGAGTTATCCTGTCATGGCAGACACCTCTGGGATCAAACAGAAAAGTCTCTCATTGGTGTTGAAAGCCCTTCCTAAGATGGACCCTTCCTACCATGCCAGCCATCTTCTACCTTCCACCATCCTTCATACAGAAACACAAAAACACCCCTACACGCATACTCACATACATACACATGCACATGCACATACACATGCACAAAAACATACACGCTTGCACACACATACATATAAACACACACACATGCACGCATGCACATACACACACACACACACTCAGATCAAGGCAGTTTCACTGGTTGTGCCATGTACCTGGGACGCTCTCCTTCAACTCTGCCTTCTGGCTTCCCTGGTTTCCTCCAAGTCTCAGCTAAAATTTCATTTTCCACTGGAAGGCTTTCCTGATTCCACTTAATAATGAGAAGGTATTTCCTCTATTAAATATCTCCAACTTATCCTGTCCAAACTTCATTTGTACTTTGTTTGCCTGTAGTCTCCCCCATTACATCGTGAGCTCTTTGAGAGCAGGAACAGTTGTTTTTTGGGGAGAGGGAGCAGGAGGGCACTTCTTTGTATCCCCAGCACTTAGCAGAACACCTGAAACACAGTGGTGCTTAATATATGTTTGGGGCAGCTAGTGTTGCAGTGGATAGAGTGCTAGGACTGGAGTCAGGAAGACTCATCTTCTTGAGTTCAAATCTCACCTCAGACATTTACTAGTTATGTGACGCTGGGCAAGTTGCTTAACCTTGTTTTCCTCATCTGTAAAATGAACTGGAGAAGGAAATGGTAAACCACTCCATACCTTTGCCAAGAAAACCCCAAATGGAGCCACGAAGGGTCAGGTGTGACTAAAAACAACTGAGCAGTAAATATTCATTGACTATTTTGACTTGTTCCTTTACTTTCTATGACTCATGAAGTCAAAGCTTCTGAAGTATCACATCCCAGATCCTTCATCCATCTCGATGGTACTGATTTTGTAGCTCTTGGCCTGTCCTCCAGGCTCTCTGCTTTGTCCCATTGAAAATATGAACCTCAAATGGGAGAAGCTGTGTGTGGTGGGCCTCATTCACTGCTCAAAGTCCAGAGTCTTGTTCCTACCACCTGCCTTTGCCCTGCTATTTTTAAGACAGCCATAGTCAATCTCTCGTTATATGGCTCTTCTTCTAAAGCCTCCCTTCTAAAACATTCTGGGAGGTGGCTGCCTTTAGACAATCATACAGTGCTTCTTGGGGGACAGATGGTGTCCAGGAAGGCACAACCTTAGACAGTCTCCTAAAGTTCAAATATCCCAAGATGTAATAATGATGGAAGTACTATTGATGATGATTATGATGATGATGATGATGATGATGGTGATGATGATGATGATGATAATGATGATGATATACCTACTATGTGCTAGGCACTGTGCTAGTCACTTTACAAAGATCTCACTTGTTCCTCATGATGATGCTGAAATGTATGCTACTCTTGGCCTCATTTTACAGTTGAATAAACTGAGGCTTAAGTGACTTGCCCAAGGTCACCCAACTAGGACATGTCTAAGGCCATATTTAAGCACAAGTCTTTCTGACATCAGGTCCAGCCTGGAATCTCCCCTGTGCCACCTAGGTTCCTTGTCCACTAAAAGCCCCTGTCTCTTACCACAGATATAAATCTCTTCTCCCACTGGAATGTGCTTTAGTGGTACCAACAAAGATGCACTTCTTAGAGGAAGAACTCCACCTTGAGGTGCCATCCAGGCACTCGACTTGATTTTTTAGCCTATTTTCCCATGGCTTTCATTGTTGTTCACAGCCTGGAAGAATCTGTTCCCCGTGGACTTGGTGGTGGCCCATCAGCTGCTTCCCTCTGTCATTCTTCTCCCCCTCCCCATCCATGTGATCTCCCACACTGTTATTCTCACCCACAAAAGAGAGCAATTCAGTAATATGGCCTCAGGAGGTTTAGTTCCCTGATTGTCAGGGCAACCCTTCCAACTGCTTCTCTCCACATTATTGAAATTCCCATTAAATATTTAGGCTTTTGAGGGTTTGGTTTTTGTCATATACTCTTTGTTGATCCATCTTGGCTCTGTTTAGCCCCATATCTAAGAAGAGGGTGGTCAGCAGAGTTAAATTCTGAAGAGAGGAAAAAGAGGTTGAGGACTGAGAGGAAAACCCTGAATTTCACAGCAGAAATATCATTGGTAACATTTAACAGATAGGTTCCAGTAAAGGGGGATGGGGTGCACAATTTGGAGTGAGGGAGCATGTGAGCACTTGCCATATGCAATGAGAAGCCAAGCAGCCCACATGCATCAGGACTGTGATCCAGATATGCTATATTACAAGGCAGACGTTATACCCATGTTCACAATTTCCTGTGAAACCTAGGCACCCATTATGGGAACCTGACTTTCTTTGCAAGAACCCCCTTTTCTAAGGAAGGGCACCTGTGACTTGGACCTGTTCTCCTGTGGGTGGCTATGAGTCTGTGGCCAAAAGGACATTATCTCTCATTAGCTTGCTTATGGTTAGAGTGATTTCCTTCCTCTCCAACACAGGCATCATTTCCCTTCTGAAAAATGCCTTCTGTCTCTCTCCCAATACAATATGGGGACCACCAGAGTGTTACTGCTTCACTTTTCAGATCCTGACTTTTCTTGGAACTTGCGAGTTCTTTCTTCTTATCATTTATTTGGTATAGATTTGTGGAGGGGTCAACAAATGGGTGAGGGCAAAAAACCTGATGCTTTCTTCCCAGGGACAGCATGAACTGTGGGATAAAAGACTGAATCTGAGGTTTCTTTTTAAGGCAACACCATGTCTTTTCCTCTGAGAGATGCAGCATTATGTAGTGACCTCAGAGTCAGAGTCCTTGGGCTGAAATCCTATCTGAGGTCACTTACCCAAGAGGATGACCTTGGCAAAGGCACTACCAGGGCCATAATCTCTACCATAAGAACACTGACTATACTAAAGGCTCCGTGAAAGATGTTTCCAAGCCTCCATCTGAATGGGTAAATGCATTTGATTAGCCTTGTTTCAGTTACTCTAAAGAGAGAGATAGAAACTTCCATACCCTTTGTGTTCCCTCAGTCCTTGCTGGAAGGTCGATGTCTCTGTTTCATTCTCTAAGTAGATACAAGAAGTCAAACCATCCCCAGAAATTCCTTTATTCATTCAAACAGTGCCTGTACTATATCATGGAAATGCTTGTTTTATTCCAAAAATTACAAAAAATTAAAAAACAATAAAAACTCCTTTAACCCATTAAAAAAAGCCAAGGGGCTGCATAAATAAAGAACACAGTTATCATCAGATCAGTACTTATTTTATCTATAATGATGAAAGTACTTAATAACCACTTTAAAAGAATTTTTGGGCCATTCATCAGTAACTTTTTTACAAGATCTTTTCAAAGACCCCTGTCATTAACTTATCTTATGTCCTGAATTTGAACTAGCCACCTCTCAAGTCCAACTCCAGCCCAAACTGACCAACCCTATATTTTGAGTTGTTGGGTATCTGGCAGTTCAGGATAGATTCTTTTCTCTTGTAGGGGCAAGTATGGAGCCCATAGTGACCCAATGCATACCATCCAACACTAAGAGAAATGGTAACCCTGTCTTTCTTGAATGCCAAGTAAATGTGACTCCTTTTAGGTGTGCATTCACTGGTACCGCCAGAAGCCCAGTGGGAGTCTGGAATGGATTTTCTACCTTTCATCCAATGAGAATGTCATTCATGAAGATGGGGTCAATGAGGAGAAGTATGAGGCCAAGAAATGGGAGAGTGACTTCTCGGCAAGCCTCAGGATCCACAAAGTCATGGAGGCAGATGGGGGGCTATACTACTGTGCCTGCTGGGATGCTTGTTTCAAAACCACAAAACCACAAAACCACAAAAGCTGTGAACAAAAACTCTAACTCTGTGCATCCATGCACCTGCAAAATCCTCACTGTCAGCCCCAGGTCCCACAGCTAGATAGTTGTCATGCTAGTAATCTTGCCTGTGGTTGGCTCAAAGCTAGGAGGGGGCAGTATCAGAAATGACTCTGGGTGTCTTGACCCAACTGTGAGATTTTCTTTCATTTCCTTTCCCTTTTCCCATAGCTGCCCAGGTTCTTGGGAAGTGTCTCTGCTCCACCTCAGCCTCACCAACCAGAGGAAGCATCTGTCAGTGAATGAGAGGGTCATATTGCTCAACCAAGTCCCACAAAAAGGCATTTGGAGGGCCTTGGTTGGTGCCTTAGAGGTGAACACTGTCTGTTTTAAAATTAATATGATTGTAGACATAGAGGTGGAAAGGACATCAGGAGGAGTCTGGCCCAAGATTTTTAGTTTACAGAGAAGTAAACTGAGGCCCAGAAAGGTTACACTTGTAAGATCCTAGCTTTACCTGAAAGGTACTTTAGAAGTAATCTAGTCCAGTTCCCTCATTTTGCATGTGAGGAGACTGCTTCATGGACATCAAGTGACTGGTCCAATGTCACACAGGTAGCAGGTATCAGAGGCAGGATTGGAACCTGCCTCCATGCTCCCCCATGCATTGTTCTCCTTAAAAGATGAAGAGCCAGTCAGGATCTGCTATAGCACAATCCTAATTCAGGAGGATTTCCAAAGTGTGTTTCTGTTCATGGCACTGGAGGATGCAGCAGGCCATTTCTGACATCTCTTTCAATTCTGAGGTAGTCAAGTGCTCTAATTTTTCCCCAGATAACAGGCAAAGGTATGTTCCCCAACTTTAGTCTCAAATCTGTGCAAAGACAGAAGGATGTGTTCCCTCAATTGTGAGATTTCTTTTTTATTTTACTCATTTTATTCCGAACTTAAGAAATAAAACCACCATTCCCATAACATAGTAGAATAGGAAAAAGCACAGAGAGGATTGTGCATGAAACAGCACATCTTTTGTGAACAACTTACTATTACTTTTAATACTTAATAAAATTATCATCTAAATTTATTTTTGTCCTTTTTTCTTCATTTCTTCTCCTCAACCTCAAATCCTAGAGGTGGTCATCATTAGACACAAATATCTGTGTGTGTTTGTGTATGTAAAAAACATTCTATACTTTCCTCTACTTCTCAGTTCTTTCTCTGGATGCTGATAGCATCTTCCTTCATGTATCCTTTGTAGTTAATGTGGGTGTTAATAGTGGTGGAAATGACTTAGTCACTTAGTTACTCTTGAAACAATGTTACTATTGTTGTATACAATGTTCTCTTCCTTCTGCTCATTTTCCTCTTCATTATTGCCTGCAAGTCTATCCATGTTTTTTCTAAGATCATTGAGCTGAATATTTCTTATAGCACAACAGTTTTCCATCATGATCATATACCACAATTTGTTCAGCCATTCCTCACCTGGTGGGCATCCACATAAATTCCAGTTCTTTGCTACAAAGAGAACTGTTATAAATTTTTTAGAACATAGAGGTTCTTTATCTTTTTACCTAATCTTCTCTGGAAATAGTCCTACTAGTGGTATTACTGTGTGAAAGGGTATAGGCATTTTAATAACTCTTTGAGTATAATTCCAGATTGCTCTCCAAAATGGTTGGATCAGATCATAATTCCACCAACAGTGAATTAATGTCCAATTTTTTTCCATATCACCTTCAACATTTGTTGCTTTCCCTTCCAATCAGATTTTAGTCAATCTGATAGGTATACAATGGTATTTCCACATTGTTCTAACTTGCATTTCCCTAGTCAACAGTGATTTAGAGTATTTTCTCATGTGACTATAAATCATTTTGATTTATTTAAAAACAATCTGTTCCTATCCTTTGACCATTTACCAGTTGGGGAATGACTTTTTTTTTTATAAATTAGATAAAATTCTTTATATATTTGACATATGAAATCTTTATCTGAGAAACTGTCTGTAGTTTCCTGCTTTCCTTCTGGATCTTAGGTACATTTTCTTCACTTGAACAAAATTTTTAATTTAATGTAATTGAAGTTATCCATTTTATACCTCACACTGTTCTCTCCATCTTGTTTATTTATAAATTGTACTCTTATCCCTAAATCTTACAGGTAATACGTTTCATGTTCTAAAAATTTTCTCATAATATCTCTCTGTATATATATATATATATATATATATATATATATATATATATATATATATATATATATATATATATATATATAGGCTGTGTCCTCTTCAAAGGAAGGTAAATTTGGAGGGCCAAAGGATGCCCAGTTAACTTGGGGTTTACTGGCTAGATTTCTTCCTTTTTTCTTTCTATCCTTCTGTCTTCCTTCCTTCCTTTTTTTCTATCTTTCTTTCTTGTCTTCCAGTGCACTATGAAGCCCATAGATTGGACAACAATAGGTCTCTGCCCAAACTCGACTTAATGGTTGTTTTCTGGACCCTCCTGGCTCATCAATACTAACTGTTGTTCTTTTCCTCCCAACTTGATTTAGTTATAGTTTTTTCTTTTTCTCACTAAAAGGGGCCATTCCCTGACTACTTCTTAAAGAGGCCTCTTCATTGAATGTACATTACCTCACATTAAGTGTGCACCTGAAAAGGCCTTAGCTGAAAGAGGCCAAGGTCTCCCACTGCATCCTGGACCATCTCCAGTCATTCTGATGACTATCTGGTGCCTGGACCCAGATGGCTCTAGAGGAGAAGTGAGGCTGGTGACCTGCACAGCCCTCCCTCATTCAAAGCAAAGTCAAGTGCAAGTCATGTCATCATTTCTCTGATGGCATGGTCTTCTTCAAAAACAAAAGATGGACACAACACAACAGGTTATGTATCTATTTTGACTTTTTCTTGCTAAATGGTGGAAGGTTGGCCTATGCTCAATTTCTGCCAGACTGCTTTCCAGTTTTCCCAATAATTTTTACCAAATTATGAATTTTTGTCCCTAAAACCTGTCTTTACACTCATCAAATACAAGATTATTATATTTATTTGCTGCTGTAAATTGCATGTTTCCTCTGTTCCACTTATCTCCCTTTCTGTTTCTTAGCCAATACCAGATAGTTTGGTAACTATTGCCTTATAATACAGTTTAAGATCTGATACACTGAACATCCTTCCTTTGCATTTTTTCATTAGTGCTTTTGATATTCTTGATTTTTGTGCTTCCAAATGAATTTTGTTATTGTTTTATTCTAATTCAGTTTAAAAAATGGGATCTGTCTCTTGATCCTTTTCTCTCCTACTGCTTCCTCTCTGAGCTCTGGGGTATTCTCCAGGTAGATATGTGATCCTTTCACTTTACTGAGGCAGATCACGGCCCCTTCTTTCCTTTTCAGCTCACACAGCACTTATCTGGGTCCTGCCATACCTACCCCTTAGGACAAGAGGTGGAAGATTTTCCTATTCCATGGCTGCTGGTGCAGCCCTTCAAGTGCCTATCTGCTGCCCTTCTCCTCCCTGCCTTGTTGATCAGCCTACTTCCTTTTCTGGCCATACATACACTTGAGTACTCACTCTAAGTGAGTACCTGCA
The DNA here is from genome assembly GCA_023548195.1 of Bettongia penicillata ogilbyi. NCBI lineage: Eukaryota > Metazoa > Chordata > Mammalia > Diprotodontia > Potoroidae > Bettongia > Bettongia penicillata. The sequence continues at coordinate 13,194,046 of JAJHZJ010000132.1, read as the reverse complement.
AAGACCTTGACCAGTGCATCCTGGGTCATCTCCAGTCATCCTGAGGAATATTAGGTCACTGGATTCACATGACCCTGGAGGAGAAGTGAGACTGGTAATCTGCACAGTTCTCCCTCAGTCAAAACAGTCAAGTGCAAGTCATGTTATCATTTCTCTGATGGCATGGTCTTCTGTGGTAACGAAGGACAAACACAATATGCTTGAGTAGGTCTTTTAAGTACCTTCGTGTTATGTCAACCCTGGTAATGAGTCTGGATCAACTGGAACTGGAACTCATTTCCCCTCTCTGATCCTCAGTTTCCTCATCTGTAAAAATGGGAATAATAATATTTTCAGGGCAGTCATAAAGAAAGTATTTGGCTAACCATAAAAACTGCCTAAATGTGGGCTTATCATTATTTATGCCAACCAGGCATCTCTCCAAGGTCCTTTGGGTCCCCTGACATCTTGTTTCTCCTGCTATTATTGAGTTAATAGCACCAACACCATCACCAAGAATAACTAGAATATGTGTGTGTGAGTGGGTGTAAATATATAACTTTAAGGTTTAAAAACATTTTAAAATAGCATTTACATAATACTTTAAGGTTTATGAAAGGTTTTACACATGTTAACTCATTTGAACATCACAACAACCATACTATTATTATCCTCATTTTAGAGATGAGGAAACTGAGGCTGGGAGTTTAAGTGGCTTGCCCAGGGTCACAGAGCAGTTAATCAATGTGAGAAATTGAATCCAAGCTTAGATCCTTGTGACTCCAAGTCCAGGGCTATGACAATCACCAGTTGCGTGACTCTGGAAAAGTCACTTAATTTCTCTCAATTTGTGTAAAGTACAAATTACAATAAAACCTACCAAACTGGGTTATTGTGAAATCCAATGAGGTCATCCAGATAACCTACTTTTGTAAGCTCTGAAGTACTTAGTAAATGCTGGCTATTTATTGCCATTTCAAAAGAAATTTATTGAAAAGTTTGGCACCAGAGAATTAAAATTACAAAGTCTGTGTTGGCCAGGACCAGGCAGGAGTGAGGAACTACCTGCACTGAGAAAGATCTAGGCAGGAAATTCACTAGTTCCAAGATAATACAAGAATTGAGTCCAAATTTTCCCTAAATACAGGTAGGAGAACAATGTCTGTATTCTACTCGAGGGAGGAGGGTTGTCCCTAAACATGGCATCCCTTCACAGAACCAAAGACATAATCCAACTCAATGATGCCAATGGAAGACCATGTGAGAAAAATAGCTGAATCAGCTCCAACAGACCTTTGGAATACACACTTTCAATCAGCAACAACAACAAAAGTTTGGAGACAAGTCTGCCTTCAAGGAGCTTCGTCTAGTTGAGGAGCCAAGAGTGACTTCCCTGAAGTTGTCTCTAATGGCTTTATATCTTCTTATTCTAAACTATGTGGATCCTTCTTTGGAATGAATTTTTTAAAGCCATTGTATCATCCCTAATCATTTGCAGGGGGTTAGATTCCAGCTTGCTGTCCGTCAACGCATCAGGATCATCAGAGCAGGCCAAGAGTGGAAGGGGCAGGCACATGGAATAGGGGCCACCCATAAAAAAGAGTCTTCAAGAAAAGACTGGTCCACTGAGCATGGTGCAGAGAGGATCTGTAATCAGGAAAGAGACGATTCATGAGGGTCTGGCCTGCTGGGAGATTCTGTGGTTCAGTACAAGATCATATGACTATCTAGAGGACTGCTGCTACACAAACCTGGGATTTTCAGGACCCAGCACTTTTCTAGAACCAAGAATTACTCTAGACTCTCTCAGAGCAAAGTGATTGTTTCAAGATTGAGAGTCCATCAAAGGCACACAAGGGGGATTCCTTCTCTAGGCTACATTATTATTATCTGAGACCAAAGGAGAAGAAGAAAGTGTGGTCCTTAGTAACACCCTGTAAAGGAGACAGTTGACTCAATCCTCCTATACCCCCAAAACAGCCAGCCCACTGCCATGAATTCTGCCAATGGCAGAGATCTCTCATTATTTTCACATACTCTCTCTCCCACATTATACCTGACAATGACTGTCCATTTTAATCATTCCACATCATAATTTATTCATTCATTTAACAAGCATTTGCTAAGTCTTATTAAACCAGGCACTTCTGGTAGACATGAGGAACACAAAGAAATGTCCCCACCTCAAGGCAGCCCCTGACTTTGAGGAGTTTACTTCTTGCTTAGGGATATTACCATTATACAGAGAGGTTGACATAATTAATTTAGAGCTGGAGGAGATGTCAGAGGTCACCTAATTCAACTGTATGGTTGATCATTGAGGAACTGGGACCCATGGAGGGCAAGTAACTGGCCCAAGGTCACACAGGAGTGTATGTGAATGTTTGTGTGTGTGTGTGTATATGTGTGTGTATGCGTGTGTGTGTGCAGGCATGCATATGTGTGCAACAGAGGTATGCAAACTCTAACTGCAGCAGGAACTATGAACCTCCCAGACTCTATCTGGATGAAACCTTCCAAAATGACTGGAAAATGAACTCTCCAAATATCCGTATTGCTGGGGAGAGTTGAAGAAGAAGACATCAGATTAATGGCAGAGCTCATTTGTTTCTCTTTGCCAAAGTGAAAGATAGCTTTGGAGGTCCTATAGAAACAATCTGAGAGAAGGACAACAAAGTGAAAGGTCATACTTGGGAGTAGCTGGCAGACAGGAGGGAGGCCACTGGACTAGAAGTCAGAGAGACCTGGATTGAAAGCCAAACCTTATTTCCTGTGCTTCAAGTGCTGGCACATAGTAGGTGTTTAATAAATACTTCTTGCTTTTAACTGTGGGACCCTGGGCCAGTGACTTCAGGTCTCTAAACCTCAGTTCCCTCATCTGGTCAATGTGTGATAGAATCCTTCCACTGCTGACTCATATGGTTCTTGAGAGGAAGTCAATGGTGACTGGCCCTGTGCTTCATTTAGACAGATGAGGAATCTTCCTCTGCCAATGCCAGCCGACCCCTCTACAACCTGCAGGCTTGGGGAGCAGTCAAAAACATCAAGAGATTCAGGGACCGATCTGGAACTATGCCCAAAATCATAAATTATAAATTCTGCCCACACTTATAAACCTATGTACACCCTTTGAACCAGCAATACGACTACTAGGTCTGTTTCTCAAGATTATCAGGAGAAAAGAGAAAGAACTTCCATGTTCTAAAACACTGATAGCAGCTCTGTTTGTGGTGGCAAAGAGCGGGATATTGAGGGGATGCCCATCATCTGGGGCATGGCTGAACCAGTTGTACCATATGATCGTGGTGGAATACTACTAGATTATAAGAAATGATGAGCTCAGTGATCTTAGGAAAACATGGAAAGACTTACATGAAATAATGAAGCATAACCAAGAGAATGTTATATATAGTAACAGAAATATCACTTTCAGGCTGACTTTAGGCCAATGAATCATTTAGAATATTATAAAAACCCAAATTTACTACAGAGATATATAAAGGAATGTGCTGTCTGCATCCAGAGAAAGAACTCATAAATAGAAGTAGGGAAGGCATGAATTGGCATAAATATGTTAAAATACATATACATTTGTGTCTAACGGTAGCCTTTTGTAGGGTAGAGGGGAAGGGAAAGAAAGAAAATGTATTGCTTTAGTAAACAATTAATAACAAAAGCAAGTTGTACATAAATATTTGCAGTCTCATGTGCAATTTTCTTTTCTATTCTACTTTTTCTATTTTTCTTAAGTTTAAAAGAAAACAAACATTTAATTATAATATAATTTAATTTTAATTATAATCTTAATAAATCTTACAAAAGGAAAAAAGAAGAAAATTGAATGGTTATGACAAACCTAGAGTTAAGGAGCACCAGGACACAAGCCCAGGTCTTTTTCACTCACTCTCTTTCCCCTCTTCTTGTTATCTGTCAATGAGAATAAACCTTTAAAGGAATAGAAGATCTACTTATTTAGAGGACTCTGGAGTGTCTGAGGGGACATCAGCAGATATTCCCAGGGTTTTTAGGGTAGGAGAAGTGGGTCAAGGCAATACCTCCATAGCTTCATCTTTGGGCAAAGGAAACAGGAAGGACAATCACCATTGACATCACCAAGTCTGCCACCCCTATGGGGACAGCCCTGGTCTGTACCTCTCAGCAAGGTCACAAGATTCCAGCAGCTCATTTCTTCTGCTGACAGCATAACAGGTTTTGCTGGGTAGGTGATTCTTGGTTTTAGTCCTAGTTCCTTTGACTTCTGGAATATCATATTCCATGCCCTTTGATCCCTTAATGTAGAAGCTGCTAGATCTTTTGTTATCCTGATTGTATTTCCACAATACTGGAATTGTTTCTTTCTAGCTGCTTGCAATATTTTCTCCTTGACCTGAGAATTCTGGAATTTGGCCACAATGTTCCTAGGAGTTTCTCTTTTTGGATCTCTTTCAGGTGGTGATCGATGGATTCCTTGAATACTTATTTTGCCCTCTGGTTCTAGAATATCAGGGCAGTTTTCCCTGATAATTTCATGAAAGATGATGTTTAGGCTCTTTTTTTGATCATGGCTTTCAGGTAGTCCCATAATTTTTAAATTGTCTCTCCTGGATATCTTCCAGGTCAGTTGTTTTTCCAATGAGATATTTCACATTCTCTTCCATTTTTTCATTCTTTTGGTTTTGTTTTGTGATTTCTTGGTTTCTTATAAAGTCATTAGCCTCCATCTGTTCCATTCTAATTTTGAAAGAACTATTTTCTTCAGTGAGCTTTTGAACCTCCTTTTCCATTTGGCTAATTCTGCTTTTTAAAGCATTCTTCTCCCCATTGGCTTTTTGAACTTCTTTTGCCAATTGAGTTAGCCTATTTTTCAAGGTAGTATTTTCTTCAGCATTTTTTTGGATCTCCTTTAGCAAGGTGTTAACCTGCTTTTCACGCTATTCTTGCAGCTCTCTCACTTCTGTTCCCAGTTTTTCCTCCACCTCTCTAACTTTATTTTCAAAATCCTTTTTGAGCTCTTCCATGGCCTGAGCCCATTGAATATTTATTTTGCATGTTTGGGATACAAAAGCCTTTACTTCTATGTCTTTCCCTGATGGTAAGCATTGTTCTTCCTCATTAGAAAGAAAGGGAAAAGGTATCTGTTCACCAAGAAAATAACCTTCTTTGATCTTATTTTTTTACCCTTTTCTGGGCATTTTCCCAGACAGGCACCTGACTTCTGAGATTCTTTTCCACACCCACCTGGCCTCCAGATCAACCTAGCTAGTGCTTGGGGTCTGAGATTCAAATGCTGCTTCCTAGCCTCAGGGCTTTCAGTGGGGACAGGGCTGCTATTCAGTGTGAGATTAAGTTCAGCTGCTTAGGTGGGGGCAGGGCCACCATCAGGGGCTCAGTTCCCTCAGGTAGAGACCTTCAACAATGGACCCGAGTTCCTGTCTGCTTTGGAAGCTCCTGTCAGCTTCTTCCTCTGCTGCTGCCTCCTGAGGGGGCCTGAGTCATGGAGATCCCTTGCTCCCCTCTTCGCCAGCCAAAAAGGCTCTCTCACTGACCTCTGCACCTGTGGGTGGAGGCACTTGCAGGGCCACTGGAGATTCTGTCCCTGAAGCCTGCTCAGATCTGCTCCTTTCAGTGCTGTGTGGCCAAAGCAGGGCTGGGCTCTGCCCCAGGTCTGGTGAGTGACAGACCTTTGGTGTCAGTATTTCAGGGCTTTCTGGAGCAGAAATCTCCTCCACTCCATTGTTCTGTGGCTTCTGCTGCTCCACAATTTGTTGGGAGCTTCTCTTTACAGGTATTTTATGGGCTATGGGTTAGGAACTAGCATATGTGTATGTTTCCACTCCACCATCTTGACTCCTTCCTGAGGCAGAATTTGAACCAGGTATCCCTGAATCCATGTTTAGCCCTCTGTCCAAGACTCACTTACCAAAGTTGGCCCTTGGATCCAACATTCCTCAGGAGAAAATAAAAGAAACATAAAGATGGAAGACATTGATTTTATCTCTTATTTCCTTAGATCTCTGAGACAGGAAATGACAGATGACAGAAGATGGCAGGACAAGCTGAGCTACAGAGAAAGTTAGGCTGGTGACATTGCACAGCCCTCCATCACTCAAACCATAGTCAATTGCCAGCCGGGTGATCATCTCCCTGATGTCATGGTCCTCTTCAAGAACGTAGGGCAAACACAAAATCTCTGAACAACTGAAATGCTTTTTGGGGGTAGAATTTGAACTGCATGACCAGGGAAGTGCCTTGCAATACCGAGATGGAATTTCTCCTCATTATTTATGATGGTGATGATTCCTTTTCTTTGTCAGTCAACAAGTATTGATTCATGTGAAGTTTGCTCAGTGCTGCAGGAAAGATGAAAGGAACCCAAGCCATGGTTCCCTTTAAGAAACTGCCAATAACCTTGGGGAAATACATGACCATCAGTAAAAGAGAACTGTGACTATAAATGAACAAGACCTGAAGCAGGGGTAATGAGGAAGGGAGATCTGTGCTCCTGCGGGATGTGGGTGGAGCACTGAGAGTGCCTCATGGAGGGAAGCCCAAGCAAACTGAATGATTTCAGGAGCCCAAGTTCAAAAGATAAAGGGAGAAGAATTCTACAGATTCTCCCCTTTTTGTACAACAGATCCAATTGAAACAAAGAATTAAGGAACTTAACTGAGAAAATGTTCTGTTAATATTCTCTGAGAGGAATTATGCTGCCAATATCATCTTTTCTTTTCAAAAGCATTTCTCTAATATTAAAAATACATCATTTCCATCTGTCAACAAGCATTTATTAGGGACTTTCTCTTCAAAGTCTCTTAACCTCTCAATGTCCCAGGTAACACTCAAAGATCATAAGTCAGAATATGTTCATCTACATTGGTTGAGGGTCTTCCTCCCTGTAAGATTCTTACAACAATGATCTCACAGGTCCAGTGTGAAAAGGTGCCTTCCAGGCATTGTGTGGGTCCTAGGGATACAGAAATGAAAGCTCCTCTCCCCTCCCCTCAAGGACCACATGTTCTATGGGTGAAGCAACATGTCCATTTATGTGAGAAAGTCAAAAATGTTTCCAAAACATGAGACAGGGACTGGACCTTTGGTTTCTGTCCTATCAGGAACTCTCATATGAGGAAACTCTTATCCATAGAGGCCAGAGCCTCCTCTCAACTTAGAAACTTAGAGGCTTTCTTGGGTTACTGGGAGCTTCAATTAATTGCCTAGGGTCACATATGTCAGACCCATGAACTCAGGCCCTCCTGATTTTGAGGACAGCTCTCTATCCCTTAGTCCTGCCTGCCTTTCATAAAAAGGAAATGCAATCTAATTTGGGGGTGTGAGAAGCCCTGGTAGTGGGAAGGAATTCATGAAAACCCCTCCATAGGACAATACAGGTGGCCTTTGAGGAAGCCTGAGAATTCGTAGAGTAGGAGGTGGGAGGAAGTTGTCCTGGAGCACAGTTAGTATAAAGGCATGGAGGATGAGATGGATTTTCAGTAAGGAGGCCACTTTGCCTGGATTTTCAAACACATGAAGACAAATACATTCATGTGTGATATGTCTGCAAAAGCAGGACTAGCTCAGACCATGATGGGTTTTAAATGCCAAAAAAGCCATTTTAATTTTATTTTAGAAGAGACAGGGAGTGATTGAAGCTCTTTAAGAGGGGGATAAACATGGTCCCAACTGTGTTTTGGGAACACCTGACCTTGTGGGTTTTTTTTTAACAAAAGGTACAATTAAGGAAAATTGGATTAGTTTGACAGTGTATACCTCACTCTGCAGCAGTAACCCCTCATCTCTCAGATGAGGTAGGAGGCATGCTTTACCCATCTGGCCTCTGAAGCCATGATCGGTAAATACATTGGCCAGAATTCTGAAGGTTTTGCATTATATTTTCCTTTATTATTCCAATATTCCATTATGTTACTGGAGGCATTATAGAAATTGTTCTAATCCCATCTTCTATGAAAGAATATTTTATTTTCTTTTTCTGAATGAGGTACAAATTCCAAGTCTCAAATCTCTCACTCAAAGATTTCTTTTAAAGAGAAGTAAATTTTCTATGTGTAGTCAGCCTAGTGACTGTGGATTCACATTCAAATGGGTCACTTCCATGTGCCAAATGTGGACAAGATTCTTTTGAGAATAAACTTCTTGTTTTTTGTTTTTTGTTTTTTTTTCTCAGTTCTCCTCTTTTTCCCTCCACTAAAAACAAGAAGTTTACCCTCATCACATATGACTAAACGAAGGAGTGAAATGCACACTCATTTTGGTATGAAAACCTATCTTACAGTATAAGAAAGTGGGGGAGAAGGAGATATTGCAAGGGGTGGATGATGGAAGGGAGGGCAAAGGAAGGAGGGAGTAATTTGAAGTCAACACTTGGGGAGGGACAGGATCAAAAGACAGAAGAGAAACAATGAGGGGCAGGGTAGGATGGAGGGTAATTCAGTTAGTCTTACACAACATGACTATCAGGGAGGTCATTGGCAAAACTACACAGATATGGCCTATATTGAATTGCCTGCTGTCCCAAAGGGAATGGGTGGGGAGGGAGGGATGAGGAGAATTTGGAACTCAAAGTTTTAGGAACAACTGTTTAGTATTGTTGTTGCAACTAGGAAAGAAGACATACAGTTAATGAGGAATAGAAAGTCATCTGGCCCTACAGGAGAAAAGAGAAGATGGGGACAAGAGAAGGGAGGGATGACAGAAGAGAGGGAAGATTGGAGATAGGGAAAATTAGATTGCTTGAGGTATTGGGGTGGGGAGGGGATAAAAGGGGAGAAAATTTGGAACCCAAAAATTTGTGAAAATGAATGTAAAAAGTTAAATAAATAAATAAATTTAAAAAAAAAAAGATTCTTTTGAGAAGAGTAAAGGGGGGCAGACCTGTAATGAGGTAGCTATCTATTGAAGATGCTCAAGGGCCCAGATCAGGTTTGTGGTGATGGGAAGAGGGAGGAAGGAGTAGATGGATAGAAGAGAAATCATGGAACTGAAATGAGCCCAACTTGGTAACTGATCATACGTGAGAGCACAGAGGTGAAGAGTCTGCTTCCAGAGAGCCACAAAGAGTAGATTAAACTGTCAACTTGGCTGCAGGTACAGCTTCCTTTTTGACCATGCACTGAGAAAAGGAACAGTAGTACTTAAGTCTACAATGACCATGCCACCATTTCCCTTCATGTAAATACCTTCTGCTTTCTTTGTTTCCATCCCCGACGTTGGCTGTTGCTAGGATCAGATGTGGTCTCCTTTCCTCTTCTCTAAAGTTCATTGTGGTTTCTTTTTGTCTCTCCCCCATACTCCCACCTTAAACACACGCGCGCGCACACACACACACACACACACACACACACACACACACACACACTTAGTGGCTCTGCTTATGTATTGCCAGGGTGAAGACTGAGTGTCATTTACTGAACTCATATCCTGACCACCACTCATCATCTATATAACTTTGGGTAAGCCCCTTCACCTCTGGGCCTCAGTTTACTCCTTGTGAAATGAGTAGATGTTTTATTATGTTTCTTCCTTAGACATCCTAGGATCTTCAGTCTGTTTCATTTTCATACTTTATTCAGTTTCTACTTTATTCAATTTTATTCTTTTTTCTATTATCTCTCTCATCCCTGCAGACCTCATTAAGTGAAGTCTTTACTGTGGACCATATGAGGACACTGTGACCTTGCTCATTTATTGAGGAGTGTGCAGTTCATTCAATGGCTCTCGGGAAGGCTTGTTTGCCATCATAGAGACTCCAAGGAACACTAAGTCTCTGGACTTGCCAATGATCAAGTAGCCACATTACAAATATGAGGATATTGGGGAAATCTGTCTACTTAAGTTTTGTTCCTAGATGTTCACAACCCAGGATAAGTCTTGTGGTGCTCGTGGAGGTTTTTGTTTAGCAGGTGATCAGTGTGATAGCTCAGGCTGGATCAAAACCTTCGCAGAAGGAACTCAGCTCATAGTTCTTGGGAGTGGTAAGTGCTTTCTTCTTCTTTCTTGCCCACATCTAGGGGAATTCAAAACAATTCAATGCATCTTTATAAAGCACCTACTATGTGCCAGCACTGAGCTAGGTGGAGGGATACAAAGACAACCACTCTGTTTCTTCTAGGAGCTCACATTCAAGGGAACATGACCATACAGTGGGGAAAGCTCTGGTTTTGGAGTCCTGAGATCTGGGTTTGAATTAGGGCTTTGCAATTTTCCATTTGGGTAATTTTGGACAAGTCAGGTCAGCTCTTTGAGCTTCAGTTTCCTCCTATGTAAAATAAGAAGTGGATTTAAGTAACTTCTGAGATTCCCTGGCAGGTTTAAACTTTTAAAATGCTTTTCGGAGGGAAAGCCTTCACCTAAACAGATTCACACACATACACACACACACACACACACACACACACACACACACACACACACACACACACACACACACATACATCTGCCTCCTTGATTGCTGGCCATAATCCACAGTTGGAATCCCAAGTGCGGTCTGTGAACAGATAGGGCCTGCAAAACATAAGACCTAAAGTTTGGTGTGGGCAGGATAGGTAATAGTTTGTTTTGTAAACTAAGAGACTTCTCATGGAAACAATAGTGTCCACTCCCAATTCCTGTTGGGCTTCAGGACTGACAAAGTCCTCCTCTCATGCCCCCTCACTTGTCTACTTAGGTCAACAATTCCTCAGGGATCATCTTCATTTACTAGAAAATTTGATCATAGAATTTTAAGCTAAAAAGGGACCCAGTGGACATGTAGTCTAATGCCTTCATTTGACAAGTGAGGAAACTGAGGCTCAGAGACTTTATCCACAATCCCATAGCTAAAAAATGAACCGTCAAACCCAAGTCTTCTGACTCCAAAAGCAGTGCACTCTTTCCACTGTACCAACACAGATCTTGGTAATTCCTGGGAGACTGGACAAATCCCAAGGGCATTGATGTTTTTGAATAATATATTCACATGGGATGTAAGGTAGGGTGAAGCAGACATACCTGCAGGTGAGAGGAAGGTAGCTTTTTAATGGGAGTAACATGAAATGATTTAGCAGTGGCACTAAGCTAAGCATTTTGAATTTAAGGACTTTTCTGTAGATGATGATAAGTGAGCTTTGCCAGGGCTGAGGCTGTATCTGTCCTATTTGTCTCAACCATGGTGCCCTTTACCTGAAGCAGGCACTTAAGGTGTAGAATTTACATAAACATGGATGAGGGTCCAACAGAAAATGTAGGTGAATGTCCATGCATGACAGCAGGACTACCATCCCTCAAATTTTGCCATGGGCTGAAGAGTCAAGGCTCATGAAGATGGCCGTACGAGGGTGAGTAACCAGTGCTTCAGCACCTTGGATGGTGACACTTCCATGTAGATGGACACTCTCTAATCCACCCTTTGAAAGATGGACTCTATGATAAGTACTCTACTAAGTCTAAGTTTATTAGCACGTAGGTGACAAAGGGCCCCTTAGGAAAGTTGGGGGCTCTCTTAGGGGATCAGGACTGATCAGGGTTAAGGTGGGGAATAATTCAGGAAGAAAGGGAGTATGTGAGACTTGATGTTGCATGATGTTGGACTCTTCCAGTCTGAAACCTCTGATTCAAAGAACTGAAAGGTGTCTTGATTTGCCATCACACAGGCAGAGGAGGATTCAAACTCAGGCCCTTGGAGGCCAAATCCAGGCCTCGTTCTGCTGCCCCCTAGGTTCATGCTTCCAAATTACCCACCATGGTCTTCTGCTTCTCATCTTGGTTTGTGTCTATCCTATGACAATCAAGCAGGACTGACTTTACCCCCTCCCTGATCCTTAAGTATGGACAGGGTGCTTTAGTTAAGCAAACTGCATTGAGAGCTCAAAGGTGAGGAGACATTCCCCATCCATCCACCACACACACACACACACACACACACACACACACACACTGTATTTGTGGGAAATGATGCCGCTGAGGGTAGACCGCCAGACTCCATTCTCTTCCCCAGGGTTTCAGCAGAGCTCATGGACTGGGGAGTGGCAGAGTGGGGTGCAGGGGGGGAACCATGCAGGGGGCTCTGACCAAGACCAGTCAGATTCCCTGTTGAGCTGCAGAGGCTTCAGCCACCTTGTCCTGGAAAGCAGAATAGCAATTTCAGAATGCAAGGATAAGTGGCATTTTAGAGCTCGCAAATGCATTCTCCATGGAGGATTGGAGCAGCTTCTGTTCTATGACTGGATTATAATTGTGGCCAGGGAAGAACTAGATTCAGAGTAAAGTCCCTTCATTCCCTCACACTACCTAAACTGGTAAAGAAAAGTACCATCTTCAAGAATAACGGTCAATGGACATTTGTACAAAGGTGTCATGGCCAGAATGCTGGAGTTGGAGTCGAAAATTCCACCTGACACTAAATGGCTATGTGACCTTAACTAAGTCATTTAATCTCTCTGAGCCTCAGTTTCCTGACCTGTAAAATGTGGTTTAAAAAAAATACACTTCCCAGAGTTGCTGCGAAGTCCTGAGCTACTCAATTGCAAAGAGCTCCAGATGTAAAGACTATTTAAATGTGAGGTTTTATTATTAGAAATAATTATTTTTTTATTTCTAAGTGTATGAATGGGCCCCTCTTGCTCTTTTATTTTAAAAAAATTCATTGATCTGTCTTATCTTTACATCATTTCCCTCTCTAAATATCCCTCCACATCTCCTTTCCAGAGCAACATCCCTGGTAACAGGAGAGGAGGGGAAGGGGAAGGGCAGGATGAGGAGAGGATATTTAGCCCAACAAATCAGCACAGTAACCCAGTTGGAAAATGTACACAATGTTCCACAGCCATAATCTCCCACCTCTTCAAAGAAAGGAGGGAAGTCCTGTTTACCTCTTGCTTTTAAATATATTTTCAGAAATTCAGAATCTAACTTTTGAAGTAGGAGTCATATTTTAAACAAATAAGTTACTCCTGAGGAAATTCTGTTCTTGTAAAGACACCTACAATGTGATCTTTAATCCTATTAGGGAAGCAAGCTACTAAAGTCTTGGAGCTGTTTGCTCAGGCCCATCAGAACACCCAAATGTCCTAGAATCATTTAGGCAACAAGGTACAGAGAAAGCCAGGGGTGGTTCCTTAAGAAATGAAGGGCCACCATAAAGATGATTCAGACAGTAACAGAAGAAATATTCAGTTTGGGACCCCGGACCTCAGCTGTGCTTGGCATGCTGTAAGGGTGTAGGAAATATCCCTGGAATGGATCACTGACTGACTGAATGGATGAATCACTCAATAAAGCCAGAGATTCTCAAACTTTTAGGTCCTTGTAACAAATACACTCCTAAAAATTATTGAGGACCCCCTCGCCAATATTTCTAATTTGTGTGGGTTCTACCTATCATTATTTATCCTACTGGAAATGAAATCATCTTAGTATTATCACAAAAATAGTTTTGACCTTGACCTCCTGAAATAGTCTTGGGGACCTCCAAGGATCCCTAGAACAAACTTTGAGCACAGTTGATTTAGACTATCAATGAAAAGCAGTAGAGCAGACATGAATGACAGAAGAGTTTCTCAAGGAGAAAATGGAAGATATAGTGTGGGGAGGAAAGAAGCAGTGTTGAGCAGCTGGGTATCTTTAGAGCTCTCTTAGATTCAGAGATTTTGTAAAGGGCTCAGACATTGTGCAGACACATACTTCAAAGTATTTGGCTCTGGGACAAAACTCATTGTGACAGGTATGTTCCATGGCAACTAACTGTGCTTTGTGTGCTGATAGACAGGACTCGATATGGGGATTCTGAACACAGTCTTATAAAAAAGAGTTTATGTTCAGAGAAGCTGTATCCAAAGGCCAGCTCTGCTAACCTTTAGGTCCTTGGAGCAAGTCACTTAAACACTCTCTGTGTCTCACTTGTATCATCTATAAAATAAGGAAAGTGGACCACGTAATCCCTTTCAGGTCTGACTTCTGTCAAAATTCTGTCACATTTGTAGAGAAAACAGTGAAGGGCTGTGTCAAACATTTTAGATACAATGTTGCATTTGGTCGTTTCAACAGTGAAACAGTTTCTACCATTTCCATTGTTCAGATGAGGAAACAGTTCTGGAAGAGCAAAGGAGCTTGCTCACAGTCATATAGCTGGTATGTCATGTAGGCAGGGTTTGAGTCTAGGTCTCTCTAATTCTGGCTCCAAAACTTTTTCCAATTGACACCACCCTCCTCTTGAATACAAGCTAATGTTACACTTCCAGAATTCTCTAGAATATTCAGGGACAGCCAAAATGCTCAAATGGAGAATCAGCCACCCAGATCCCTGTCACTCAAGGGAATAGCTGGAAGGACAATGTAGCTTGATTTTTTTCTCTGACAGCTGCATCCTTGAGTATTTTTCTTGACACAAAAAGACAAAGTTTTAAACAGTTACTGTGACAAAAATTCAACTTCCTTCCAAGGTTTTTCACACCTAAAAAAAATGGAAATTTTCTCTAATTCAAAATTCTACTCAAATTTTCCCTAATTTACAATTAATAAGTAGTAAAATAAATTAGAAAAACATTTGTGGAGCTGGAAGGAATGTTTTAGAGGAGGAATGAGAGAATAAAGGGGCAAAGGAAAAGAGAATAAATAGGGAGAATTCAATGCGAATGTTTAGGTTGGAAAGCTAAGGTTCAGTGAAAACTTGGCTCAGGTTTGGTAAATTTATAGAGAATATACAGACAAGCCCTTTGGCCCCACAGTGTGCCTTGATTCTGTCTCCGGCTGTGTGTGAGCTCCTTAGATGGTTTTTGTAGCTGGCTGCCCCACAGTGGGACCTGTTAAAGTCTTTGGTGAAGGGACAAAGCTCATTGTGACAAGTAAGTGTTTCAGTTGTGCTTCCATCAGTTTCCAGTAATCCCAGGTAAAAAGTAAGGCTTGATACTTTGGGGATGTTTGCAAGCTAAGTGGGACATTTTCTGGTGGGACTGCAGTGAGTACTTGATTGAAGTTAGTGGCAATGGGCAAATAATTTTTTTCTGGAAAGAATAGGTGCAATACAAGGCTCAGGGGAGATGCTGGGTTACTTCAAAGGTTTTTTTCTGTGTCATTTTTGGTGTCATTGTATTTTATTTTTGCAAATATATCTGATGAAATCATCTGGATAAAAACTGCCTAAGGTGCACACCAACCTTTTCATTTTTACATCTATGATTCCTCCAAAGTCCCTTTGACTTCACTGTGGCTTCATACTGATCACATAAGATTCTATCATATGAAGGAGAAGTTAGAGAAATATTAGCATCCATTAAAATCTCATTAATAGTAAAAACAAGATCACATGCAACTAACTGCATCACATTTTTACCTATTTTTTATTATTTAAGGTTTTCTTTTATTTAAAAGGTCATTCACAAAATACCATATCCATAAATTTACTTCCTGTCATACCTATGACTATTCAAGAGGGATTACAGGCATTCTGCTTGGCCCCAGGGGGCACAACTGGAAGTCATGGGAAAAGTTGTTTGCAAAGAGACCAGCTTGGTCTGGAGGTTGGGAAGAATTTCTTCCTGAGAACTTCTCCAAAGGGAACGAGTTGGGAGTGAGCTCCCCTTCACTAGACATCATCAGAAAAAAGCTGGATGGCCCGTTCTAATGGGAATTCTTAGAGGAGCCATGGGTTAGCCTAGATTTACATAAATGTAAAAACCATTCTTAGCTTGAGACCATACAAAAACAGACAGGGTGGTGGATGGGAGCCATAGTTTCCCAAGCCAAATAGTCATCATTTAATATAGTGATCAGTGACTCTGTGGGGATGACTTCTGTATTAAAGTTAAACTTCATAGTTTGGCAGTCAGGTATGATCCACTAACAGGTGTCACTTGGATATCTTTTAAAAATTGCTGGGAGTCAGGGAACCTGGGTTCAAATCACAAGTCTGTCTCTTATTCCCTCTTGTGTGATTTTTAATAGGCTATGTCTGCTAACTCACCTGTAAAAAGAAGGAATTTTTGAGCCAAGTGTTCTAAGCACTGTGAATGTATATGTATGTATGTATGCATATATGTATATGTATATATGTATATCTAGCTCTCTACATGTGTATATATATGCCTATGTATATAATTATACAATGCATTGCAATACATTTCGTTTCCTTGTACTCTTATGCATTTTACTTTATATATTTATATATTTAAAAAGCTTTATCCCAAGAAGGGACCTATAGACTTCACTGAACTGCTGCCAAAGGGATCCAGAACACAAAACCACAAAAAATGTTAAGAAATCTTGGTCTAGACAATTACTAAGATCCTTTCCAGGTCTAAATTCCATGACAATAATAAAAAAGCTTACTTTTATATACGTAAAAGGCAAAATTGGAAACTGAGTCTCTTCAATCCACGTCCTGAACTCTTCTCCGTCTCCACCACACTGACTCTCAAGCTACGCATCAGGAATTCCCCAGAGGATTCAGGGACAACCTCACTTCAAACTGAGATGTGGAAAAGAAAGTCACTCAGATGATAGCCACTCCGAAAACTATTTGACCACTTGGAAGGAAACAATGTCTAAAGAATTTTTTGAGAGGATTCTGAGAAAACGGTGCAGTAGGTCACAAAATTCTGAGCTCTCACAATTTTCCCACAAGAGTTCAAATAGCACCTTAGGGAGGGAGATAAGTAAGGATAGGAGCATGACCTGGGTCTTCCTGGGACAGTTTGAGAAAATCAGAAGCAAAATCCCAGGACGAGGTTTGGCCCCATGAAGAGCAAACACTTCCAGACTAGCTGCAAGCCCTGTGGTAGGGTGGTTTGGGAGGCTGAATCCGCTCCAGTAAGTGGAACTTTTATCCCCTGGATAGTGAATGAGCCCAGGAAGATTGAGAAAACTTTTGCTGATAAGGAATGCCAGACCCAGCTGTGTGGTGAAGAGTTAGGGGCCAGAAGGAACCAGTGCCCGCCCAGTGAATGCAGAAGCAGGGGTTGAAAACCTCTGGCTGCTGGAACTTACTGGAGGTTGGAGGTTTGTCTTTGGTTCCAAGCTGGAGGGCAGAACTGAAGCTCTGGGGCAAGATGCACCATTTCCCAATAACCCAGGGTTAGAGGAGATAACAAAAATTAAGCTATTACCACACACACAAAAAAAAATACAGGCAAAGGAGAAAGATTCCAATGATAGGAAGCTATTAGGGGAATAGAGATGACCAGAGATCATGTTCAGAGGAGGATATTGAAGCAAAGAAACCCCACAAAGAGCAACCTGCCCAAAAAGAATTTATAGAAGATCTTGAAAAAGACTTTAAAAATCAAAATGACAGAGATGGAGAAAAACTAAAAAACATAAGAATAATCCAACATAAGAAGGTTATGGAAGGAAAAGGAGATCCAGACTCTTAAGGAAGAAAATTACACCTTGAAAATTAGAATTCGGCAAAGTGAAGAGAGTAAAACTAAAAGAGATCACAAAATAATTATAGAAGAGAAAGTGAAACATCTTATAAGAAAAACAACAGATTTGGAGAACAGATCAAGAAGAGAAAATAGAAAAATAATTGAACTAACTTAAAGTTATGATCCAACAAAAAGAATCTTGATACAATCATACCAGAAATCGTTAAAGAAAATAGTCCTGAAGCATTAGAACAAGGGGGAAAGTAGAAATAGAAAAAACCCATCGATCACCACTTTAGAAGGATCCTATGAGGAAAACTTATAGGAATATCACAGTCAAATTCTGAAATCCCCAGCTCAAGGATAAAATATTAAAAGCATCAAAGTGAAAACAATTTAAATATGATGGAGCCACAATTAGAACCACACAAGACCTAGAAGCAGAGACATTAAAGGACTGCAAGTCTCAGAACACAAGAAGAGTAAAAGAAACTGGGGTTCCAGCGAAGTTAAGTATTATTCTGAATGAAAAAAATATGGATATTCAATCAACTCTCAGACTTTCAAGACTTCATTAAAAAAATCTTGAACTTAATAGAAGACTTGACATATAAGAACCAAGAAAAATTTAAAGTATATTTATACCAATGACTGATTATAAGGGACTCATAAGGATAGGCTGTTTACATTTTATACATGTAAAATGTATGCCTAAGATTCTTATTAATAATTGGTTAGCTTATAAAAAAGATTGGCTTAAACCTATGATATTAATTTAAAAAGTAAAATCATTTAGGAACAATTAAAACTGAGTAATTATAAAAATGTGGCACAAGAGGAAGAACTGATACAGAGGAATTAGATGGGGGAAGAGGGTTAGTAGTTCTAGTAGCCTACTTTCATGGGGAATGGGCTTAAGAAGGAGCAATAAATGTAGATTTAGAAAAATGGAAAAATCTTCTAAATTCAGAGGAAATAGAATGGTATGGGCATAGGGAGGGGGAGAGGACAAGGGAGGGATCTTTAGAGGGAAAGGGGAGGGAATACATAAAAAAGGGGATATGAAAAGGTGTTTAGATTTATGGGAATGGGAGGATATGGGGAGGGATGGTTGAAGAGGGGTAGGCAAGTAAAAAATAGGAGGGCAAGGTAATGAGTAGAAGTGAAGTAAGGGAGGTAGGAGGGATAGGAAACAAGAGATATACACAAACATAAAAACAAAGACCAGGAGTAGAATATTTGGGGGAAAGTATATGTCTATATATGTATGTATATATGTATATGTGAATGTATATATCTACAGCTAAAGAGAAACATAACTAAAGTTCATTGTCGCTTTCTGGGGGTGTGGGGGAAGGGAAAAAAGAACAAAAGAGTTCATGGCAGAGAACAAAAGAAAACTCACAAGGAAGCAAAGAGGGATGGACAATTCTCAACACTGTGTATTATTCACCATAAGGCTTTCTTGAAATGGAAATTGTTACATATTTTGAATCTTCACGTTTTGCTCTGCGTACAACTTCCTTTTTTCATTTCTTATTTTGTATTTAATTTCCAATATTTAAGTTTATGATACTTTTTTTTTTCTTTTCTGTTTTGTATTTGTGTTTTGGCCCTTGAATCCAAAATTAAAAAATGAAATGACGGAAGCACTCACCTGGGAGACCCAGGAACCTGCTTCTGGGAGAAGATATTTTCCTAGCAGTGTTTTTATGTTTGTTAATGTTTTATCACTGATGTAAATATTACTTTGCAAAAGTTCAAAAAAAGCAATTTTCTAAGTACTCCAGGTGTCATCGGTGTTTTCTCACCACCAAGAAATCAAGGTCAGAACATTCACAGTGACTGACATACGATAGTTTTCTGAGGTTCTTTGCAAAAGCGGACATGTTCTCTAACTAATCAAATAAATTAGAAAAACTGTTACAAAATCAAAAGGAGTATTTTAGAGGAGTAACAAAAGGAATGAGGGTAAAAAGAGAACAAAAGAAAAATTTACAAGAATCAACCCGAAAGTGTAAGTTGGAGAACTAGTGTTAATTGCAAATATGGCTGAGATTTGGTAAATTTATTTTGTGGAGTTGAAATGAGTATTTTTAGAGGAGGAATGAGAGAATAAAGGGGCAGGAAAAGAAAAGAAATAGGGAGAATTCAATTCAAATGATTGAGTTGAATAACTAAGGTTCATTGAAAGCTTGGCTGAGGTTTGGTAAATTTATGGAGAATATACACATAGGAAAAAATACCAGGGAGACAAACCCTTTGGCCCCACAGTGTGCCTTGATCCTGTCTCTGGTGTGGGTGAGCTCTTTAGATGGTTTTTGTAGCTGGCTGCCCCACAGTGGGACCTGGTAAAGTCTTTGGTGAAGGGACAAAGCTCATTGTGACAAGTAAGTGTTGCAGTCATGTTTCCATCCATTCCTAGGCATCCCAGCTATAAAGTGAGGTTTGGTCCATTTGGGAAAGCAAAAACCCACAGCTGTTGAAGGTCTATGAGTAAAGTAGGTTATTTTCCAGTAGGGATGGCTCTGAGGATATGGCTGAAATTAGTGGGAATTGGGAAATCATCTTGTTCTGAATGGGGTGGGTACACATAGTAAAGGACTACGGCTGGAGGGGAGAGAGCCCCTGCTATTTTGCTGTATCTTTTCGTTATTTTAGCATATTGGGAAAGGAAACTAATGAACTCCTCTGGATAAAAACCAAGAAAACCTCAAAAAAAACTGACTAAGGTGAAAAATCAAACTTCACATTTAATTAACTGATTCCTCCAGTCCCTTTGACTCTAGTATGGCTTTACAGTGTGTGTGACTTATTAGTTTTTCCAGTCCTCACCACCAAATCAGCAACTTATGAGGAGCTTCACCAAACATAGCTCGGCTGATTTGGGGATGGTGGACACACCTTGGTGCCCATCTTGGAGGAACATACCAGAGCTTGTGTTCCCTTGGCACAAATTTTAAGAAGCCAAGTTCCTCCCAAGACATGAGGAGGCATCAGTGTAGGATCTTAGTGGAAGAATTTAATGAAATATTGGTGAATGCATTGGCTATTTTTACCCTTCTGGCAGCAGCTCCATTAAGATGTCACATTCAGTCCTATTATAATAAGTTCTTACAGGAAGCCCTCAGGGCATCAGATCCAACAACCTCTTCACAGTTCATCGTTCCCAATGTAGGTTATAATTAGTAGGGATCTGGAACAATCCTGTTGCCAGCTGGATAGACAAAACAATGGTGAGGGTGGGGACTGAAGGGTAAAATAAGTAAGTAAATGTATTTGTGTTTGAAAGATGATGAAATACATATAAAACTCCCAATTTTTAGTTAAGTTCAGCATAGGAAAAGGCATGAAAAATCAGTTAGAATTTTTACAAATGGAGTCTTCAACAACTCACATAAAACTTCAGAAAGCAAAGGCCATTTTGAAAATACCAATAGAATCATTTCTCCAAAATGTTTTGGATAAGGCAAAATACATTATTACTGGTAAATGAATATCTCAAAATACAAGATAATGATATACAAAATAAAGTCAACCCCACTTCTGGAAAACCACTGCTGGGAGGAAAGAGCATCCTTTACCAAGAGAAGGCAACTTTTCAAACTTAAGACATAATTTATACTTTTGGAAGGGATATGAGATATTATGCTCCTGAGTAACCTAATGATTTTCTTGTGAAAAATTAAGAAAAATGTGAACTTAGAAATTGAGCAGAATTTTTAAAATAGCATTTATTTTCTCCTCAATTACAGTGAAAACAATTATTAACATTTGGGGTTTTTAAAGTTTTGAATTCCAAATTCTAACCCTCCCTCCTTTTCTTACCCCCTACCTGAGGTGATAAGCAATCCAGTATAGGTTACACATGTGCAATTATCTAAAACATTTCCATATTAATCATTTTGTGCAAGAAAATTCAAACAAAAGAAAGTGAAAAATAGTATGCTCTGGTATGTATTCAGATAATACGAGTTCTTTCTCTGGAGGGGGATAGCATTTTCATGGGAACTCCCTTGGGATTGTCTTGATTTATTGTGTTTCTGACAATAGCCAAGTCATTCACAGTTCTTCATCATACAGTATTATTATTTACACAATGTTCTTCTGATTTTGCTTCACTTTATATCAGTTCCTGTAAGTTTTTCCAGGTTCTTCTGAAATCATCCTACTCGTCATTTCTTATAACACAGTAATATTCCATTATAATCACATATTGTTCAGCCATTCTCCAATTGATGGGCATCCTCTCAATGTCCAATTCTTTGCCACCACAGAAAGAGCTGCTATAAGGATTTTTCTGATGAGCATTTTTGAGAGTTTGAAAGCTCCATATTCATGTTTGAAAACAAAAGTTGCAGTCTGATTTACTTCCATGGAACACTGATGTGAAATTCCCTTTGGCAACAACTTAATGTGGTTTGTTAAAACTTTCCCAAGCATTTGATCCTGTATAAAATCAGATAAATCAGGGAACATTAGAATTAGGTCTAGGGAGAGAAACTGGTTTCAGCATCACCTAGAAAAAAATCTGGATTAATTCTAAAGAAATACACAAACCAATCAGTTTGCAAGAATGGCCTTTCTTAATATCATCTCCCATCGTGAAGGCCAGATTTCCTATGCAATTTCCTATTCATCAAAACTGGTGAATACCCAGAAATAATGTGGTAAAAGTTTATAACAGGTTGTCATCTGGAAGAGAGTTTTTCCCTGTTCTGTTGTTTGACCCAATATGGCAGAACTGAGTTGGAAAGAGGCAAATTTCCATCCAATGTAAGGAAGGTCCCTCTAACAATTCAAGCCTTCCAAAAGTAGATGGAACTGCCTTCAGAAGTAGTGGTTACCTCAGCTAGATTACCATCTGGGTATGGTATATAGGGAACAGTTTTTCAGTTTGGGGTTCAACTAGATGACTACTGTGTTCCTTTTCAACCTTGAATTTCTGTGAGTCTAAAACAAATGGTGCCCCAAGAAGCCTAAGGGCATCTTTCCTTGCACAGGAGAGTATTGAGGTTCAGAACTTTCTTTGACTAGCATTAGTGGCTCCAATATTAGCCTTTCAGTTTTTCCAATAAATACTGTTGTTCTTTGTTTTCTTCTGTAGATTCTCCTATTAAAAAGAAAGCACCAAAGCCCATAGTTTTTCTACCCACTTTGGAAGAAGTGAAGAAGAAAAAATCTGGGACGTACATTTGCCTACTGGAGGGTTTTTTCCCCAATGTCGTTAAAACATATTGGAAAGATGAAAAGTCACGCCTGCTGGACGCACAGCTTGGACCTATCACTAAGATTAATGGTTCATACTCGCAGGTCAGTTGGCTGACTGTGCAAGAAGACGCCCAGCCTAAAAATCTCACCTACTACTTCCAACATGAGGAATCGGGCATAGAACCTGCAGCAGTTCATCTTCCTTCAATTTCGGAAGGTATGTACCCTGATCTCAGGAGAAGGGAAACAAAGCTCCATATTTCTCCATATTGGTGCCTCTCTCTCCAAGGGCTTTCCATTACCAGAATCAAGAATTGGCCTCACTGTCATTGAAAGTTCTGCCTAGCCTCCCAAAGTCAATCACCAATTATGCATTAAATACTTACAGTATGCCAAGCACTACTAAGTACTGCAGTTACAAATTAGAAATTAAAGGAGCCTCTGCCTTCAGAGAGTTTATATTTTTATGGGGTAATTTAGACAGATAGTGAGAGAGAGACAAAAGGATGGATGGAGGAAGAGAACAAGGGAGGGAGAGAAGAGGAAGAGGAGATGGGGAAAGAGAGACAGAGAGAAATAAAAACAGAGACAGATTGAGACAGAGAGAGAAAATAAAACAGATATACAGATAAGCCACCTAACTGTTATAATTGAATTATCTGGTCAATACCCGTACTGAATGGACCAGACAGGATTGGGACAGTTACATCAAAAGACATAAGTAGACCATAGAGTCCTATATCAAAGTAAGTTCTTTTGTTTCTTTCAAAAAAGAGTGACTTTTGACAAGTCTTCCCTCCTTTTAGTCCATGAACGTATCTAACGCTTTTTTCCCCACATTACTCTTCATCTTCCTCCAGATAAACTGCTAAGAGAAAAGCAGAGACATCTAAGATTCACATAACGTTAAATTAAATCCTTTCATCTGGTATGTGAGCTCAGCACAAAGATCTCATATCTTACATCAAGCTGGTGGGGGCCAAGATTCTGTCCTCCCATTGTGTTTCAGTAAATTCTGGGGGAAAGGCAAAGGCAAAATCCTCTGTGAGTACAAGGGCTTCATCTCCATCCAGATTTACATCTACATCTACATCCATAGAAAGACCAAAGGGCACTGGACTCAGCACCCAGCTATAGCATTTACGCATTATATGCTCCTCTCCAGACCTTGGTATCCTCATCTGCAGACTGTAGAGGGATGTAACCTCTTCCCTACCTTTTCAAGGAACAAAAGGCCCTTTGTGATGTCACATTTTTCAGGACCTCAACATGAGAGTCATTTTATTATTAATATCAATTCATAGGTTTAAAAAAAAATCAACAATTATGAAGCACTTATTATTTGCCAGGTACTGTTCTAAGAGCTGCAAAATATAGGATAAGAAAAAGCAAAACATAGGATAAGAAAAAGCTCTGAATTCAGTGACATTTAAGTGAATTTGTATATCATTGTATTTATTAACTATGAGACAAACTGTTAATTTAGTCTATGGAAGGTATATTGAGTACACATTTGTGCAGACCACTCAGAAGAACTCCAAGTTTGCACTAGACAAGGCAATCTCCCAAGGTGCTTCCTGCTCATAGTCACCGATTACATGGACATTTATACACCAAAGGGAAAGTGAAAAAAAGTAGAAATATATTTTCGCTAGGAGATCACATGGATGTCTTGGCAGATCTCACAATCCCACCCACAGGGAATCAACCATTAGAATTTGCCAACTGGAATGTCTACTACTCCTAGTTGCTTTACAGTTTATTGCTCCAAACCCTGAACTCATGAAAATCAGTCCACTTCAATCCGAAAGCAATCTATTAAACTACTATGAACCAGACACTTTGCAAAGTACTGGAGATACAAAGACAACATGGAGAATAGCCCTTGTCCTCAAAGAGCTTATGTTCTGAGGAAGGGAGGCTATAACTATATGCCTACTAACTAGGGAAGGGAGAGAACCCCAACAGTGAGGGAGATCGAGAAAGGTTTTAATACAAAAATTCAAAGGGTGAAGTGGGAGTCCATTTCAGTCATGAGGGCAGCTGATGCACAAGTACGAAGATGGAGATGTGCCTTCATGGAACAATAAGCAGGGACTTTGTTTGCCGGTACATATCATGCAAGCCTTTCTTTGGTACCTCGCTCCACTGGAAAAAAAATATATTGGATGTATCATTTTATACACACACATATACATATAAACATACAAATATATATCTATGTCTGTGTGTATACATATATAATATATATAATACATATACTATATATATATAATATACATATGCATATATTTGAGAGAGAGTAGCTTCATTGGAGACCTAGCCTTGGGAGCCAGTAAGACTTGAGCTCAATGTTGCCTCTGACCTTTACTGACTATGTGATTCTGGACAAATCATTTAATGTCTAAAACTGTAAGTTTCAGAGCATTTCCTTCCCTGGGCATTTTTCTGTCAGTAGCATCATAGGTCCAGTCCCTGTCTTTATACTGGTTTCTATCTCTTCTGATCATAAAATTCTTACAAGTCTCAGTAACAAACCACAAGACCTGGTGGCGGTGTGGCTCATACATCATCACGAGTCAATTTTAATTGGTTGATTCCCTGGTGTGAGATCTGTCAAACTGGGTATTTGAGATCATAAACAAAACACAACTTTTAAATGTTGCTTCTCAGCTAAATGATAAGATCCTTGGAAGCTTGATTTTCCTTCTTTCTCTACATCTCTGGTGCCCAGTACAGTGAACAGGCATAGAATAGATGTTTTATAAATGTTTGTTAATGGATTGGTGGCTCATTTCCCCACCAGAGAGGACAGCACCACCCTGGAAAGTCTGTCCTATGTTGGAGACATACAAGGAATGCAGATGGTTTCCAACTCCCATTATATCACAACCTACTTTTTGAAATGAATGTGACAATAGCTTAATCATAGCAGAGAGAGAGAGTCTTTTCTTTACACTTTTACCAGCTTTTGTCAGACTTGGACAGATGTCTTAGGAGAAAAGTGTCTAAGTATGGAGGGGAAGAGGGACTAGAAATGGTCTGCTGAGTCTGTATATGCTTTCAAAGGGATGAGACAATGTGGTAGAAAGTCCACTGGCTCTGAGGTCAGAGGACCTGAGCTTGAATTCTCTCTGTCACTACCAGTATTACTTGACACAAGAGGCTTCTCTCTGGACCTCAGTTTTCTTATCTATAAAATGGAGGTATGAGGTCCCTCCCTGTTCTAAATCCATGCTCCATATCCAAAATTCTATTTTTAACAGAATTTCATGTTTTCCCCTATGATACCTTCTCCTGCTATGTTTGCCCAGATGCAAAGTGAAGGGAGGAAATCTAGGTGTTTCACACCCACATGGATCACTCAAGGTGCTGAAGGCCTTTGACCTCAAATTAACCTCAATCCTTGGGCCTGGGAGGGTTGGGATTTTTTTTACCATCATGTTGGGTTTTGTCTCTTTGCCTGAATAATACTTTCATGTCTGCTTTTCATTCTATCGCGTTAAACTGAGCTTCAGGCAATGTCTCCATTAGGTGGTCCAGTTTTGTCGGATTACTGACTAGTTAGATAACAAAATGAATCTAATGGCTTTTTTGTATGGACACAGTCTGTAAGCCCCAAAGTGGGAGGAGTTTACAGTAGAGATGAGGAAAGGAGAGGGGCAATACTGGTCATTTCCCCGAATGCTGGCTCAGAATTGGGTTCTCTCCTTTGGGTTCCAGTGACTCATTCTTGTAAATGTATTTACCGCTTTGGTTTTCATAGGTGTCCATTTTTTACATAGATGTGACTTTCAGAAAAAAGAAGGAAACCAACCCTGAATGCCCCTTATACAATGAAGCTGGTTTCACTGAAAACATCCATAAGAATCCCCAGACGCTGTTTTTAAATGCATACCATTTGTCACTTCAATGAATTGGCTGATAAAACAGTAGCAAGGAACTTCCTAATAAGCAAAGAAATTTAGTAGAAAATAATGTTTGCTTGAAGTTGGTCAAGGGAAACCATTCTGCCAGACCATTCTTGCTAAATAAGTGGCTTCCTTATCAGGTTTCATTTTTTTAATCTGATCTGTACCAGGACAATTCCTTCCATTTGTCATTTGTCCTTCATTCTTGTCACTCTGTTGTTGTCTACTTTCCAAGTGTAGAGACACAAAATTCCATAAGCATACCCAGCACACAGGACAGGACGATGGGAAGGATGCTTGTTTGCTAGCAGAAGACCCTGGTTCCAATCCTGCCTCTGTCACTTGTGACCTGGGTCAATTTGTTTCTCTTGTCTGGACTTTGTTTTCTTTCTCTATAACATAGACAAGTTGGGTTACTGGGGTTCTAATTTATTTTTATTCATGGACCCCTTTGCCAGCCTGGTGAAGGCTATGGACTCTTTCTCAAAATTATCTTGTTAAATGCCTAAAATGAAATATATAGGATTACAAAGTGAAGCAACTGTACTGAAATATATTTCTTTGACAAAATAAGTTCAGAGATCCCAGGTTAAGACCACTGTTCTAGATGAATGGTAAGGTCCTCCCAACTCAAAAGTCCTTTGCTGCAAGTGGCCATGTCAGTTTGGTGGAATGTACTAGCCAAATATTGAAGTGAAGGATGTATGCTCCAGCATTTTCCCAGTGAAATGTCTGTTTCAGTTGATCTCTAGGCACCCAATGGCATGTAACAATGCGATGAAGATTTGTTGATTTGAATTGTCAAATTAGGTTGGTAAGTTAAACTCTAAGAAAACAAAAGTCATTTAATGATCATGTAAGAGTGAAAGAGGGTACCCATCTGTTTACTCCCTTCAAGACCTCCAAGAGTGATTTGATCGGGGATTGTGGGCATGAAGACTGAACAATCCCTGCCCTCAAGGAGCTTACATCCCACAGGAGAAATGTACACAGATAAGTCAATGCAAGGGGCATAAACCATCATGCAAAGTCATATCAAAGAGAAGCTTCATTGTGTCAGTATCATAGAGCCCACACTAACTGAATCAATTGTCTTAATGGTTGAGTCCAACCCTTGAAGGAAGGGTCCCATGCATGGTGTCCTATAATGTGGCAGGAATTCTGTTTACTCAGGAGACAAGCACTCTGTTGTTCTGACTGGGCCAAGTGATCTCCAAGCTCTCTTCCAACTCTACACACAGAGCCGTTTCTAGCACATGGCAGGCACTTAATAAATGTTTAGTGATTGACTGATCTACGGTTCCCTCAATGAATGAAGTTTTTTTCATTCAAACAGTCAGACCATCCATGCACGTAGCTAACACAAAGACCTTGAAGGAGAAACCAATTTGTCTGTTTAATTGTCTGATTAAATATTGCCTGCTTGGCACATCAGTGCCACCAGGTGTCCAAAACCCAGTGGAACTGACTACAATGAATGAATGAATGAATGAGAATAGAAAAAAACATCACCTGATGAGAATCTTGGCCAGAATCCTGTGGTTTTCTCTGGATGGATGTTTTTCTGTTGGCATAAACATACATGAGTACCTAACTGAATAGAAATTTTTTTCTGATTTTCCTCCTTTTTCTAGTTTTCAAAGAAAATCACTCTTCAAATCACTGTAACAAAACTGAAGGGAGGAGAGGTAAGTTTCCCATTAACTTGTTTTCTGGGCCATAGGGAGTCTTTATCATGGTCAACTCAACTTTGTACTTCTGAAGATTTGGGGAGGAATGGAATCTTCCTGGGATCCAGAACAAGATCCCCGATGTTGCAGGGAAATGTAGAAGGCTGGCTTGTCTGTGTAAGGACACTTCCTTTGTATCATAATCTGACTGTACAAAGTCTGGGATCTAGGGCTTCTGGGGCCAGAAAGATTGGAAGTTTTTGACTGATGGGAGCTTGGGAAGCAGCTGGCCTAGGAGGTCCAGGAGGGAAGGCATCCTAGAGCTTTCCCTGAGAATCACCCAAGGTCTTGGTCAACCCGAGGCAACAAAGTTGAATTAATGACCTTGTTTCCCACCTGTAGCACTCATTAGTGATGTGTGAATATGGTGGAGTCAATGAAGCCCTCTGGGTCTCCACTTCTTAGCAGAGAAAATGTCGTGCTTATAGTCAGAAAAATGGAGTCATATCCTGAACAAGACTAACAACTTGATGCTTATCAGCTTGCTTAGCTTTTCTGAACCTCAGTTTTCCCATCCAATCAGGATAGTGATACCTGGTCTCACAGGGATTTTTAGGAAAGCATTTTATAAACCTTATTTCCTCTCTCTAAGACATTGCTTAGGTCCCGTCCTTTACCTAGGTCTCCATTTCTTCGTTGTAAAATGGGGAAGAAGGTAAAGGGGATGATATCTAAGATTCCCTGCAGATCTGAATCCAATGAAAACAATCTGGCTCTATTTGCCTTCAAGCACTCATTTATGGGGCAGTATCTCTGTCACATCAGCCAAGTTACATGGAATCATGGGCCATTAGAGGGGGAAGGAATTGAGAGTCATCCAGATATAAATTCTCATTTTCTGGTTGAAGACACAGACCCAGAGATGAGAAGTGACTCAGTCATGCAACAATGTCACAGAATGAAAGCTTCCACAGAAACTCAGGCTCGGGTCAACAAAAACTTTCAGCCGAGGGGCACAATTCAAGTGTCCAGTCTAGGCCCGACTGACAATGGTAACAATAAAAATGCCTCTCATTTGTACTTTCCAGTGGGTTTTCTGAGCTTTAGTCAGGATTGGTCCTCACAGCAATCCCATCTGTGCAACAATACAGCCTCAGATGAGAGATGAGGAGGAAATCAGTCAAAGCTCTGGGAGGTTCAGCAGCTGGGGATAGTTCTCAACTACTGACCCGGCAGGGACAGCTCTGAAAACCAGTTTTGCACTTGCAGTGTTGTCTTCTCCCCAGACCTGTGGTTTCAAACTCAAATAGGGAGGCAATAACCCAAGGCTAAAAATCCCTCAGGGCTACATTTTGACTTAGTTTTTAAATGTATCACCATCTATGTCTTACTGAATATTTATTTATTTTGTTAAATATTTCCTATTTATATTTTAACCTGATCTTTTTAGGAAGCATTGGGGAATACTGTGGGCTACTGGCTACAGATTTGACTCCTCCACACCAGACCATAGTGTTGTATATTCAAGGATCCATAGATTTTAGAGGCAGTCCCTTGCAATTACATGATCCTTTCCCAATGCCGTGGACAAATCTGTCTTAAGCAGACACATGAAACTTCTGGTTGTCTCTGAGGAGAATAACTCACATTTCCATGGATTTGTTATATCTCAGTTAGACATTGTTCTTTCCTTGCAATAATCCAATGAGGTGAGAAGCAAAGGTATCATCATTCCCATTTTACAGATGTACAAGCCAAGATTCAGAAGAGTTAGAGTTGGCTGTGGTCATAAAGTTAGCAAGTGCAAAGCTGCAGTCTGAGATCTCTAGACCCTAGATCAGGGCTCTTTCCTCCTCACCTGTTCCTCAGTTTCTAACTTAGGGGCTCATGTTGGTGAAAGCTTAGACTGTCTGTAGTATTTTTCCCTTGGGAGGTAGTGGATCCACCTTTACTGGGGGTCTTCAGGCAAAGGCTGGATTACCATTTGATGGGAATGATGTATATTAAGGGTGCTTAAACATTTTGGCATCGTGGGCAGGCTGGTAAAGGTTTTGGATCCCTTCTCAGAAGCACGTTTTTAAATGCATAATTTTATAAATAATAACTAGTTATGTGCTAAGCATTTTATAATTATCTCAGTTGAACCTCACAACCACCCTAGGAAGTAGGTGCTACTGCTATCCCCATTTTACAGATAAGAAAACTGAGGCAGAGAATGTGACTTACTTGCCCATGATCACACAGCTAATAAATGTGTGAGGCTGAATTACAAAGGAAATGAATGTGTTGAAATGTGGTTATCAATTTAAAAAAAACTAAGTTCATGGTTTAATAGCTCCAAGACTTTAGGGACTCCTGTTCAAGTAAGGGTTGCCATGGTAGCCTCTGAGGCCCCCCCTCTGACATTTGAATTCTCTAGAAGATCTGGAAGGATGACTCCATCCCCTACTATTGTTTTTATCATTAATGATAAAAACCATAACAGCCACTACTTATGTGGTACTTTAAAACATGATATAAATGCTAGTTTTTTATTAACATTATTATTATGCTGCTGTATGCTTCTGAATTAGACCCAGCGAGGAAAAGAGAATCCAAGAAATGGTAGCATAAAGAAATGTTCTGAACAATTATACAAGAGCACCGGTAGCCTAGCATATCCTGCTTTCTCCAATCTCCTTCCAGGGCTCACTTTCATTGTTGGTGCTGTCCTTGCCAGAGCCCAGGGTTAGTGGCTTCTACCCAATGCTTGTGCTCCTATATCTCTTAAAGGGCCATGCAGCACTAACCAGGCTCTCTCATTTTAGAGCTCCAGGAGCTGCATTTTGCCAACACATCGGCCTTTTATACCTATGTGATCCTGCTTGTGAAGAGTACCATCTACTTCACCATTACGCTCTTCTTCTTGTACCAGAAGAGAGCCGCTTGGAACCAAGGGACAAAGTAGGCACCCTGTGGTGCCCTTCAGCTCTCACGGAGAGGAGAGTTTATCTGTGTGTTCCATGTTATTTTCTGCAAGAGGAGGCTGGTGGCCACATTGTAGATTCTCATCATTTACTTTTTGCTTAGCAATGCATCTTTGTTGTAACGTGGAAAATGCAAGACGGTTTCTTTTACTCCGTTGGACAAACAGGAAACTTTAGGTTGTAAAAATTTTGTTCTTTTGGGTGCTTTGCTCTAGATATCTAGGCACTCCTTACTGACAGACCTCTCCCCAATAAAAAAAAGTCACTAAACTTCGCTCTTTTCTGTGTCACCTCTGTTGGTCCGACCTAGTCAGATGCTACCCAGGGATAGGAGGATGTCTCACCTCTGTGGAGCACTTTCAGGGGCGCAAAGTACTTGACACACATTACTGCCTTGCAGTCCCACAACAGCCCAGTGAGGGAGGCATTATGGGTCTAACTCATCCCAGTTTGCAGAAGAAACAACTAAGGCTCCCAGAGCATCAATGACTTACTCAGTCACACAACTAGAAAGTGATGGGGGCAGAGTCTGATGTTGTGTCTTCCTGTCTCCAAGTCTCATTCTTTCCTGTATTATGCTTCATATGAAATTGGAGAAGGAATTGGCTGATGTGGTTTCTTCTGCTTGTACATCTGGATACAGATGGTGCCCATTTATTTGATTCCTCTGGATACAGCTAGGGGAATGAAGGAGGGGCTTTCTCCGTGAGTTTCTCAAGGGCACCAGCTAGAAAGCCAGTAGTGAATGAGTGAGTTAGACAGTCATTACATATCTACTAAGTGCCTACTATGTGCCAACACCTGCAGTATGTGCTGGGGATACAAAGACAGTAGGGGAAAAAAACAAACCAGCTCCTCTCCACAAGGAGCTCACACTCCCAAGGGGAGACATCTATGTACAAACAAGAAACACACAGGATAAATCAGAGTTAAGAGGGACCAGGAGGCTTCTTGTGGAAGGTGGGAGTTTAGCTGGAACTTGAAGGAAGCCAAAAGACCGCAATGGGAGGACAGTATTCCAACATTCTAGGAACATGGTGGGGAAAATGCCCAGTCTGGAGATGGAAGATCTTGTATGAGGAACAGCCAGGGGGTCAGTGTCACCGGCCTGCAGAATACACGGGGGAGGAGGGGGACTCCAAGTCTGGGCAATTGCAGCATCATAACCAGACTAAAGCCTAAAGGAGCTAACGAGAGTAACAGTGGTGAAGGTGCATAATCTCATGTTATCCTTACAACCATGGGAAACAGGTGCTATTATTATCATCTCTATGTTACAAATAGGAAACTGAGGCAGAAAGGGGGTGACTTGCCCAGAGTCATGCTAAGTTTCTCATGTGGAATATGAACTGCGGTCTTCCTTCCTCCAGGTCTAGCACCCTCTCTACTATCCTTCCTAATCACTGAGCCTCACTGGTGACTTACTTCATTGATGATGCCTATGATAAAGCCCATGCTTTAGGATACAGATTCCTTCCCTCATCAGTGGAGGCTGTGAGTTGAATTTTCTTAAAAGCGTGATGGGAAATTACAACAAGAATTGCCTTTCTTCCAAAAGGCCAGGTTCTTTGAAATGGCATCCAATGAACCGTGCTGCCTACTGTCTGTGATCCTGGGACTCTAATTTCTGTTTTCTCATCTCTAGAATGAGCAGGGCACTGGAGAGCCTGCATGGTTCTAACCACCGTGGTGTCAGTCTCTTCCTCTACAAAGTGAGAGGTTTAGAAAAGGCGACTTCTAAGGTTTCTTCTGGCTGCAAACTGGTCATATCATGATCCTATAAGTGATTTTAACTCTCTGGGTTTCTCATTCGCCAAATGTGGGAGGGGCTTGGATGAGCACATCTCCAGTAGCTCTTCTGGCTCTGAAGGATGAGCCCACCATATCTGTCTTTTTTAGTGACATGAAGGTTTAAGATCTATGCATTGTTAAGGTGCACATCATGGAGACAGAGAGATCATGGGTAAAATTCAGAGAAGTTAGTTATGAGGCTGGTGCTCTCAATCTGCTGGTGGCTTGGACACAACACTCAAAGCCAAATACACTAGGATCAGGTGCTCCCTACTCCCAGGATCCTCATGATTTTGGAAGGGACACTCCCAAGGTATAAGAAAATCCTAGGTGGAACTGAGGCTTTATCAAAGTTGTGCAAAAAAGTTAAATCAGAGTGAACTTGACCCATTCAACATAAAATCTTGGCATCACCAGCAATGGAACAGTCCTGACATTGCTTTCCCTTTAACTCTCCTAAGCTCATCGATGACTAGAGAGAATTTTCCATCCATTTAACCCAATGCCTTCCTGCCAGCACCTCCACATACTTTGGGGGAAGTTGAGTCACACTAGTATTGAGATCAGAAACATGAAACATGTTCAGTGAGTGGGCATAACAAGTCAGGGGATTCCAGAATTGGAGCTGGAAGGAGTCTCTCAGCTCTCAGCTCAACCCCCTTGCTTCATAGATGAGAGAACAAAGACCCAGAGATGGTGGTGACTTGCCCCAGGTCACCCAGTGACTCAGTCAGGGTCATGTTATCTAGAGCATCTTATTCAGTCCATCCTCATTATACAAATTAAATGACCTCCCCTTGGTCACTGGGCTGGTGGTAAGGTCAGGGATTCAAGTCTTCCAGTGCTTAGAGTCCTTTTCTGAATGAGAGCTGACTTGATGATGGCTAAGATCCTTTCCCTGCCTTAGCATTACATAATTACTATCCTAATGAGGGGTAAAAGAAGCAAATAACAGCCTTAAAGGTGGTAGGGCTTGCTTGTGCCAATGTACATGCAGAAACCCTTCCAAATCTTGGGGTCTAGGGTGTGAGAATGATACCTCTTGGATACTCCTGGGGACAAAGGGAGAAAGCCCACACTCCTCCATCTGCTACTGGCTCACTTCCTTATTAATTCTCTCTCTGGGTCCAAAGACCATCTAGTGGAGATGTATTGAAATATCCTCAGAAAATACTTGTAAAAATTCTCAGTCACACATTCACATTCTCTTTCCCTGTCCTGAGCTACAATCAGTCATCATGAGATTCCTGCCATCACATAATTCACATGTTGGCACAATCAGTTCTTTGCTGGTCCCCCTGCCACCAACAGGTTTTTAGGAACAAATATCCTTGGCACAAAATTTGTAAGTTTGCAAGGCTATATCGACCACTGTTGAGCACAGTAGCTTGAGCACTGGGAATATTTTATATGTACGTGAGCAATCACACAGAATATACACAATTACATATCTTCTACCAGGAGAAGAGGAAAAAGGGAAAAGGGAAAGAGGGAAGAAAGCATGAGAAGGCAGACTTTAGAACAAATGATCCCAATAAGTCCAAAGTGTTGAGAGCACCATCAACATCCCAGAGGAACAGAGAAGCATCCAGGAAACCTCCAAAGCTCCTATTTATTCTTAAAGAGGCAGGGGAGGACAAAGAGTTGAAAAGAAAAATAATCTTTTCTTTTTCAGATTTGAGAGCTGCTAGCTTATGCTCCTAATGGTGCCCAGATCTTGTCACTCATTTTTTGTTTTGCTTATTGGTGGTAAACAAACAGTGAAATGAACATTTTCACTCAAGTCAATAAATAGTATTGTGTTAATCATGCAAATTAGTATCATTCTCTTGGGCTTGATTAGAAAGGCTGGAGGCAGAGGGGAAAGGAGAGTGAACCAGTGAGTCCCCTTTCCCAGACCCCTCCTGAGGTTTGATTTGTGCTTCCAAAGGAGTGGTGGCCTCAGCAGCAGATGTGTAGATCATGGCTTCCTTAGGCTGGCTTTGTGTTTGAGATGGGCTGGGGAAAATGTTTTGAGTCAAACAAGCCTCTTCTAACTGGGGCCAGGGGATGGGTGGAGGGGCTGGGGTATTATGTGACAAAACAGGGCAGTTAAACCACAGCTCAGCCTGCACCTTCTCAAAGGCCACATTTAGTGGTAGATAAAAAGCAGCTTGCGTCAAGAGGCTGTGCAAGGGGGCTGCGGCTGGCCTCTCTGGGCCTCACACAAGGAGCCCTCCACTGTACCTCTGCCTCAGGTTAAGAATAGGAACCGTGCACATAGTATTAAGTATTTGTGATGAAAATGATCAACAGGCCCTGCAGGCCCATCCACCCTTTGATGTAACGCCATGATAGGACACAGTTACATGTCTCCGTGTGCTGCCTCCTGAGGCCTCCTAGCAGAAGTTGTCCCCAGGGTTTGTTGAACCAATATTAGACTCGAGACAGTGTGCCATCTTTGGGCTCACACTGTGCATGCCAGTCTGAGCTATTGTTGGCCATCAGCCTACTGAGTTCTCTTGGATTTCTCTTCTCTTCACCTACTGCAAATGTTTACCTTAAATCAATTCAACATCTTTTATTTGCTCTGGGTCAGAGGGCAGAGAGGCAGCCTCAGTCAAGGCCTGGGTTCAAGGGCTGCCTCTGATACATGTCGGCTAAGTGACTGCGGGCAACGTTCTTCCCCTTCCCAGGTCCTGGGATGTCCCGTGTCCTGGGATGTCTTCTGTCCCTTCCCCAAATGATAAGCTGCAGTGGAGGCAGGGGTTTCCTCCCTAAAAATGTCCCATCTCCCTGCCCTTGCACTGGTACAATCACAGAACTGAGCCCTTCTCCCTAGAATGTGCATGGCTGTCCTAAGGCACCGAGAAGGACACAAAGATGGAACCCCTCTGGCCAAGGAGTTCATGTTCTACAGGAAGGAGAAAATATGCACCCAGTCAGGAAACACCAGGTCACTGAAGGAGATCAGGGCATTTGGAACTGGTGGCCCCTGAAGGAAGGGCCCTGAGTTCAACTTTGGAGGAAGAGAAAAACTGAGAGGAGAAAGTGCACAGGCAGGGAGTCAGGAGCAGGCAAGGGGGACAGGGTGCAAAGGCAGAAAGAGGAAGCTGGGCTGCTGAGCAGGCAGCCCCACCTGGCCTTACTATGCCAGGGATGCTTGTGACTGCCCAGATTGCCGGCGCCCCCTCCCCGGGGCCAGCATGCCTTGGACACTCCCTCCTTCCACTCCCCTCTGTGCTCTCCCTCACTCCCCCCAAGTACCTTGGCTATGGAGACCTTCACCAACTACTATGACAACTACCTCGGGTGTCGTCACAGTTTGTAGGGGTTTAGCATCCTCCCAACTGGACTAAGTTTTCAAGATGCTGCTGTTCATGGGCCACGTCTCTCCTCTTCTCCCTCCCCCTCCAACACACATATGTGCATTCACACACACACACACACACACTCACAGATATATAGACTCATATACTCATCACACACATGTACACACACACTCACATATGCTCATGTAGACTCACTCATGACACATGCACACTCACAAATATATATATACACATGCCATCCATGCTATCACATACACACATTAAATATATACACAGGTAGATACACACTCACAAATACACACACACAAATAAATACACACTCATCACATATTCAAGCACACACAAACACCCTTCCAAGCCAGGCTAACACAGCACACTGAATCTCCCAAATGTTGCTCCCCTCCCTGCAGAGTATGTCTAGCTGACATCTGCTCTCAGAGGACGTGGCTAGTTACTGGGTCACTAACAGACTGAGGACACAGAGAACGTTTTCTGACCAGTGCTGACTCAGCAGCAATGACCACAAGGCTTGATGAGCCTGAATTCCCTTCAGTCCCAAAGGAACCCTCTTTTCATGCTGGCCTAGAAAAGGGACAAACCTCTTAAACAGCCATAAATGAGTTTAACACTTGAGACTCAGAAATTTACATAAGCAGGGCCAGGGAGGCCTTGTCCTGTGGGAAGGGCAACGGGCTGAACAAGGAAGAGACAGAAATGGTTCCAGGGGGAACCCCTGACATACACACATAGCAAGAGGAGGCCTGCAGAATGTTACTTAGGGACACTCTCTAGGCAGTGTCTGGGCAGGGATCTGGTGAAGAAGAGAGGCAGGGTGGGAGCTGCTTTGGGAATCAGGAAGCTCTGGGTTCAGGTCCTGCTTCTGAAACATGGTGCCTGTGGGACCCTGAACAAGTTACTGAGCCTCTCAACTAAGTGAAGTTGTGAAGTGGTGCAGATGATGACAACGGTACTGGTAGACTGACTGTGCTCACCTGGGAGCTCTCCACATCAGTGAAATCAATGCCCAGTCAGTCCCCACACCTGCCCCGCCAGACAGGAGATGACCTGGATGGAAAGGAAGGGACAGCGATGCTGAGCACTTGCTGCCTAGCTCACAGAC
The DNA here is from genome assembly GCA_023548195.1 of Bettongia penicillata ogilbyi. NCBI lineage: Eukaryota > Metazoa > Chordata > Mammalia > Diprotodontia > Potoroidae > Bettongia > Bettongia penicillata. Next base: position 13,156,733 of record JAJHZJ010000132.1, on the reverse strand, counting down.
CACTCAAGTAAAAGGTCAGAGCCAAAGGTTGGGATGTTGCCTTTTATTAATGTTTTTAAACTGTACAAAGAGCTCATATGCATGAATTAAAAAACACACAAGGAAATGTTATTCTTTTAAAAAGAAATATAAAATAAATCTGAGACAAATAAAACAATTCCATTTGGTGAGTCAGAAAAAAAAATCCACATACTCTTGTGTTACAGAAGATGTGTTAGGTGGCTATAGTATGGTGTCTATTGATTAGGAATACAGCAGGAGACTTTCCCAGAGCTCCCTCCCATTAGACGAGGCTCAGCAGCAGACAACAGCATGGGCTGTTCTGGGACATTCTCACCGGCTCCAGGCAGGCAAATGGACATGTGTGGGTGGGGGACAATCTTCTGTGAGGTATCACAATAAATAAATCCTTGATTAAAACGAGTGGGCACAGCTTCCTAGGCAGAGCCCGCAATGCTGGGGGCCTTCACACTCCAAACTCAGATGGACGGACAGATGGACGGACAGTGAAGATTCACAGATGGGACAGGCTGGGGTGGTCATAAGAAGCAGACAGGTTCAACGTTCATCATTCCTGCTGTTCCCTGCACTTTTTTGAGGTTCTTATCTTTCTTCACAAGATTTTATTTCTCCCCCCAATTACATATTACAACCATTTTCCACATTTTTTTCATTTGGGGGTTCCAATTTCTATCCCTCCCTTCCTCACCTCCCCCCTCCCTAAGACAGTAAGCATCCAGTGTAGGTTATACATGGGCAATCATCCCATACATTTTGGCATCAGAACCTGTCTAACAAAATACAACAGGAAGAGCAAGGGCCATGGAGGGGCTAGTTGAGAATGGAGCCTGTGGTTATCCTGATTTTGTAAGGCAGTTTTTCCTTTGAGAGTTACATGATGGGGCCAAGTTGGAGCCTGTAAAACCGGCTCTGCCTCTTCAGCTTGTGTGGCTTTTAGGGGCTCTGAGAGGGCCCAGCCTGGCCTGCCTATCAGGGATGCCTAGAGCAGAGCTGGGGCAGTGAATCAGTGCCTGTTCTTCCATCTTGGAAATTCCCACATCCTCGATCTAATGACCATGGCACTAGGAAACAGACCAGCACCACTTTCCAGATGGAGAGCTTGCAGCAAACTGAATTGTTTTACCCAAGGCATACACTTGGGAGGGAAGCCTGACCCAGACCTGGGCATGCCAGCCTTCCCATCAGCACAGCTCCCTTCCCCACTGTCCTGCCTGCCTCGATACCCACAGACTGGGCACACATGGCAAACAATACCCACACTGTTGGGCCACCTAATAAAGACTCAGGTCCCCCCATGGCATCAGGGCCTCACAAGGGCCTGGAGGCTCCCACTCACAATGCTTTCCCAAGCACACATGTAGTGAAACCATTAAGATATTTCACTCGCTGAGTATCAAGGCAATTTACTGACTGACTAAAGGATACATCTAAGGAAGACTGTGCTGGTCACTGCAGTGAAAACCCTCCCAGAGACAGCATTTGTACACTGGGGCTCTCATCTTTTGTTTCCCACACTTACTTTCATCAAAATTCCCACAGCTACAGGACTGGCTTTTCATTATCCCGTTTTTCTTCTGCTTCTTCATCAGAACCTGTGTGGGAGAAAGAAGGAGAAAGGGATCAGGCATTTGTAAAGTGCCTACTATGTGCCAGACACTGTGCTAGGCCTCCTGTGTTCATGGTCCTTACAACAACTCTGTGAGGTCTTGCTGAGATTAACCCCACTTTTTGGATGCAAAAATGGAGGCTCTGGAAGTTGAAGTAACCAGACAAGGACGAGGCAGGTACGACTGCACGGCCTCACCAAGGCTGCACCCAACTAACCTGGGTATCCATCTTTGGCAGGGTTACTACCACAGGGAACCCAGTGAATGCTGCCTATCTGATGTAAATAGAGTTCAGCAAAACTTTTAATCAAGCATCTCATAACACATTTAGGAAAAGGGGATGGAGAACTGTGGGTCGGATGATTCAGCTGGGACCAGGGAGCCGTTCTTACTGGCTCCAGGGTAGCTCAGCCAGTCTTCAGTGCTGTGGCCCAGGAATCTGGCCTGGGCCTCAGGCTGCTTATCCTTATATGAACTTGGGCCAAGGAGGAAGAGAGAGTCTGGTTGGAAAGTTTACAGACAGAACAAAGCTGAAAAGGAGAGTGCAGACATCAGTGGACAGTCAGACCCCAAGCACTACTGGCCAGCTCCAGCCCTGGAGGGCTCTCCTTTTTCGGTTTTGAAGCACTCTAATACCTGTGCAGAGTCGTTCAATAGCCTCCTTCTTTCCTCTGAGCTGCCCCCTCCTTGGGGCAGGCCCTCCAGAGCTTTTGGGTTCCATGACTCTAGGACTTGAACAGAAGGCCAGGTAGGAAGAGCCAGGAGTGGGACGTGTGCCCATGAGCAGGGGTGACAGGGCTGGGGCTCTATCCACTTCAACACACTGCCAACAATGCCCTTGTAGGAGAAACTCAGTTCTTATTGGTAACCAAGCAGTCTACCAATCCACAAGGCTCCAGGGGACCCTGACTCAGCCAGACTCACCACGTCAGACAGGGTCCAGGCAGGGATTCAAACCTCAGTCTCCTGACTCTGAGATTCAGGGCTCTTTGCACTGGACAGCCCCACTGCTGCATTAGAACACCTTTCTTCAGGGTAGGGACTTCCTGGGGAGGAAATGCTATTCACCAGCATAGAGCTCCACACAGCATCAAAAGCATGTGACTTGCCCAGGGTCACACAGGCAGTATATTTCAGACAAGCCTTGAGCTGGAAGGGGACAATCTATTAAGTGCCTTTTTTCCCCCTAAGCCATGTCTATGCATCAGCCACTGAGCTAAATGCTTTACAAATACTGATCCTTACAATGCCCTGGAAGGAAGGCACTATTTACGTGATGCCCATTTTATAGATGAGGAGACCAAGGCAAACAGAGAAAAAGTGACTTGTCCAGGGTCATGCAGCTAAGTCTCAAGGCAGATGTGAGCTCACCAGTATCTCTCAGTGACTGAATTATGAGCTGCCCACCTCACCAAAAAGCCAGTCTCCTTCAAATGATATCAGAATGAAGCTGAGAGCACCCAAAGCAATCCAGAATCAGGTGTGAAAAGTGACTTCCATGTTTACACCTCTGACCTCCAGGCATAGTACCAAGAAAGGCAACCACCACATACAGTTGGCCTGCCCAAAGGTTCTGGACCCAAGGAGATGCTGGCTGCCCACAGAGTTGGCAGCCAAACAAACAATGGTCAGCGGATATCGGGTGAGAGTGGAGACTTCCAAAGCCTGGGCAGATGGAGATGAACGGGGAGTGAAGGAGGATAAGGAAAGCAACCTTTACACCGTGCCAACAGAAGGGAAACATGAGCGCCACAAGGACCCTCCACACAGTGCTTCATACAGAAGCACAAGTCACAGCCATCTTTAGTGGATGATGGAGGGGGTTGGGTGGGGTTGGGGGGAGATGGGATGACACACTGCATACACTGTCAGGCCAGGCCATGGTGTGGTTTTGCTGAACTGCCTGCTTCTTCCTCTGCTGGATTGTTTGTTACAAAGGATGGACCACTGGGCAGGGGAGGAAGAGGGATAAATGAGGTAAAAACATTTATTAAAATTTTATCATAGAAAAGTCAAATAAAAATAGAAATCCCAGCCTTACAGCAGGATGATAAGTGTGGGCCAAGACTTTATAACGCACGTTTCTTCCTGGTTCCTCTCTCTCATTCTCCCTTGTAATATGCACACAAACCCACACATGTAGATGTCTGAATCCTTGTGTACAGAGGTACATACATCTACATTTATCTGTGTTAACCAATGACCTGCCCTGGCTCCACAGATGGCCTTGCCTGGGCCCATTTGCCCCCAGCAGGGAGGTGAGAAGAGGCTGGTTACCAGGGCATGCCACCCCCAGAACAGCTGCCCTGTCCCCTTCACTGCAAGAATGCTACAACCCTGTGGGGGGCCTGCTTTCTGCTTAAGGTGGCTGGGGTGGGGGCTTTAGCCAAGATGGAGAATTTGGAGCACAGTTCTGCCCTACACATTCACTCAGGCCATGGTGCGTGCCTCAGATCAGGTCTTTGATGTGAAATTAGTGGTTTAAAAAAATTCCCCACAGGACGCAATGAACAGGAAGCTTTGTTTCTCAGCTATACAATCACAAATCACACAATCTGTGCTGTGGTTTAACTGTTTTCTTCCCTGGACGCTGGTTTTTAAGGTAACACTACCAATGCCTCAGGCTCATTCAGCACCAATAACCTCATGTGGCCTTTGACAAACACCCTTAAGCTTAAGCTGTTCTAAAGCCTTCCAGCTGTGCTCTCTGCAAAATGTGGCTGGGTATTTTTCAGCATCCATGGGTGTCAGCTGAAGGAGAACAAAAACAGTCCCTCCACCATGTCTGGTCACCTCCCCCAAATGAGGCCCAACTCCAAGTCTGCAACAATGGTGCCCAAGCTCATTCAGATGGTCTACACCAAGAGGCATAAAGATTTCCATGAAAGACTTTGCTTTCCCAGAACCAGTACAGCTGAGCACAGGGAGGTTCATCACAGAGAAGCTGGTGGGGAGGGGATGAATCCAGTGTTTCCATGGCAGAGGAACAGAGTAGCTATGGCAACAGAGAGACCAAAGCTTTTCACCATGTCATTAGCTGGTACTTCACAGCTCTCAGAGCAGTTCACATCACACCCCCAACAGTGATCTGTTTCCACACAGTATTTGGTAATGAGAGGAGGCAGCATTTCTTCACAAACACCATGGGTCACTAAGGAGAGAAATCTTCATACAGTTTCTGAAACCCAGTGGCCAAAGGTCTGTCTGACTGATCAGATAGCACCCCTCTCCATTATACCTCCACATACCTTTACACACACACATAACCAAGCCACCATGCATAACCAGGCACTGGACTTGTAATAAGCATGCCCTGGGCTCTGTCCTGCTGCTACCTGGGTGACCTGGGCACATTGCTGCCCTGCCCCTCCCCACCCCATCCCCAACTCTATACAGGCTCTCCAAAGCCCAGGGACAGCAGCCTGAGAATCCCAGGCCAATTCCAGAAGGCCCCTTTTCTGGATGTGCAAAGGAGACTATCCATTTCCTTCTGATTCTAAGGAACATTTGCATTTCAGTGTGTTTCCTGGACTGGAAACTCAAGAGATGACAAGGACAAAGAAATGCAGAATTACCCAGCCTGGCCCCACCCCTCCCTCCTTCCTCAAAGCCCCACCCAGCTGCCTGGTTATGCTGCCAAGAACACTCCTCAACTCCACCAGGTGGCACCACGAGCAAAGCATAGCCAGTCAGAGGCCACATCCTATCATTCCTCCTTTTTGGAGCAGTCCCCTGGAACTCAGAAGCATTGACGACACCCACCAAGAGAATTTGTGTGCCTCCTTGGGGGGCACCATGGGCAGTGGCAGGCAAGTGGAAGTACAAAGCCGGGGCTGGGAAGGGGTGGGGGGTCCAGGGGGGAGGGAGGGGATGTTTCCAATACAGCAGAGAACAAAGCATCAGCCAAATGCCCTTTACCTGCTTCAGATTCAGGAGGGGAATAAAACTGCCCATCTGAGAGACCCCCAGGAGGCTGGATGAGGGCTGCCCTCTCCGAAGCATCCTGAACCAGCAGAAGTCCTGGAAGAGAAGGGATTGAGAGCCCAGGCATTAGTCTGCCACAGGAGGACAGAGGGCTAGCACCATCTAAAGATGCTTGTCAACAGGTGCCCACACCTGCCCATGCATGTGGCGGTGAAGGTGTGACTTTGGAAAGCTCTGGAACACCACGACAGTGGCAATGCCCCCCTTCCCACCCCACCCCAATACAGGACACAGCTGGCCTGTGGGACCAGGGGGCCCAGGGCTGCCACTGGACTTTTCCTTCTCTTAGTCCCTTGAGAACATCCTATTCCCTTCAACAATAAATGGGTCACACCATCAGATAAAAGACTTGCAGCATCTCTTGAAAGAGAAGGCATTTGAACCAGCCACACCTGGTACCTTCATGGCACCCTCAAAATAATAATGTGGGGCAAGAAAGAAGCTACTGTACATGATTGGCCTCCCTCCCAGCAATGGCAGAGTCTGCCTGGAGCTCTCAGTGATGCCTGTGCCAGCTCCTTGGGAGCACTATGCCATACCCTGGCATCAAGGAGGGCATTGCTAAGTGCCAGGCTAAGAGAGTGAGGCCTCGCCCTCAGCTGATGCTGGCCAGCCATGTGCTGTCATGCCTCGTTGCTCTCAAGCAATCTAATTATCTGTATCTCTGACTCGAGGCGAAGCCTTGTTCCTGCCAGCATCTCCCTCACCCAACTGGCTGAAAACAAACTGTGGGGGTGCATCCAGAATGACTCAGGAGGCAGAGGATGGACCTACAGACCAGCCACAGGAGGGAGGAGTGCCTGACACGTGGCTTCTTTTCCAGCCGACTCACTCCTATACTGTCTTTCTTTATATTTTAATTTCATTGTCTTATTTTAAAATTCCCTGAAAATGGGTGCAGAGAAACAAAGCTGTGTGCCAAGACTTCCCTAGGAATCCTCCCTCCCATTTATTCAGTGTGTTACAGTAACGTTCAGCTCCTGACTGAACATGCAAATCCAAGAAGGGCTTTAAGCATTTGTGCTGGTACTGCTTGATGGCTAGGCCCGAGCACAGAACTTCCTAAGCATTTAATGAGCTAACAAAGAAGGGCACCAAAGGGTATCTAAAGGTGGAAATGGTGCCCTTCCTACTGCCTGGAACCTGCTAGTTTTAGACTAAGTGCCCTGAGAGGAAAGGACATCTAAAGTTTTCATCAACAGCATCAGAAAGAAAAGCCTAATATCTGATCTTTGGCTCCATGAATCATTTGGGCTTCTACTCAAAGCCATCCCCTGCAAAGACAGCCCTGGGCCCCAGTGGTCAGAGTGGTGGGTCTAACGTGACTCGACTACGAGACACCAGGCCTCAGACACTGGGATCTCATCACCTCCTGATCCTCCTCGAGGTGCTGAGAGGTATTCTTTACAGTTCCTGTATCAGTCAGATTCAGTCCGCTTCCCTCCAGACCCTGCTCCCAGGGCAGGACCAGGATCCATGTCATATATAGAAAGGGAGCCCAGAGGCAGGACCTGGGTCACCTGCAGGCCATTCCTAAACCATCTACCCACTGGCTGCTAACAGCCCTGAGATGCCAGATAAGAGACAGAGCCTGAACTGGAAGCAAAATGACCCAGGCTCCAGCTCTGGGCCCGAGAGGCCTGTGAAAGGAAATGTTGGCATTTCTCTGAGTGGTTGTGACTAGTGCACCTTGTGAGCGGTTATCATCAAGCTGGTCTTGCCTGTGTCGGGGTCATGGCCGACAGGAAGAGAGGTCTTTTCCTCAGATGGATCAGGAGTGACACTCGTTGTCTTCCAGAGCTGCCCTTTTTACTGCATCTCACCCCAAACGGGTTTAACTTGATTTTCTCTGATTTGTCACCAATCAACAACTAGTACTGATTAAGCACCTACAGTACACCAGGGACTGTGCTAGGTGCTGGAGATACAAAGAAAAATGTGAACCGGTCCCTGGCCTCCAGGAGCATATGACCTGACCAGGGAGCAGAGGGTACAAGACACACAAGATAATGTGGTGGGGAGGCTCAAACAGCTGGTGGGGGACCAGAGAGTTTGGATGGAGAAGGCAGTGAGTAAAGCCCTAGAGAAGACCAGGGATTTTAAGAGGGGGAAGGTGAGAAGGAAGTTCATTTGTCATAGGGGTGGCCTGGGCAAAGGCATAGAGATGGGAGATGAAGCTGCACTGATGGTGAAGGACAGTCTGCAGGACTACTGAGTATAGGAAGGGGGATGATGGGTAATAAAGCTGGAGGGTAGGTCAAGGCCCTATTGTAAAGTGCTTTAAATGCCAAACAGGCATGTACAGAAACCCTCCCAAAGTAACAGCTTTGTATATAAACACAAAAACTTTATGAGTTAACAGATTTCTTTTTTTAACCCATTTGGCCTTACCCCAGAAAAATCAAGATGGCTGAATTCAATTTCCTGACATGGTCACCTGACAGTTGATCTCAGTTTGGAAAGAAAGCCTGGTTTCCCTGACTGCACTCGGGGGTCTTAGGCCTAAAACACAAGATCCTCTGACAATGGCAGGATCAACCCAAACCCACCTTGAGCCCCCATCTGCACTGAACAGACCAGCAGGACACACCAGACAACAGGATACAGGAAACCTCTCAGGCCATCCGTAACCTCTGGTCCTTCCCTGATACGATTCAGACAGGCTATGCGACAGCTTCACCACCCTGAGGCCCTAACCTGGTGTTCTCCCCTGACCCCCTACCTTTCTCCTAGCCTGGAGGCCACATGTGGCCGTGGCCCTCTAGGTCCTCAAGGGCATTCTTTTGACTGAATCCAACCTTCATAGATCAAATCCCCTTCATAAAAGTATTTTAGATCAGACCTAAGCCCACTCCAAAAGCCCCTAGTGTAGATGCCTGCTTCCTCCTCAGGCTTCTGTGTACACCACCCTAGCTGAGGCCTGTCTTTCCTCTCTGGAACTGCCATCCCCTGGATCACTCTCCCCTCCCAGTCTCTGGGCCCTTCCCATCACAAGAACAAATCCAACTCAGTTATTCCAACGAGTTCTTTCTCCTGACTTGGTCCTTGCCAATCTGCTGCCCCACCCAGCTAATCCCAGCCTCCACCTCAACCTTTCTGGCCTTCTCTGGAACTATTCTGGAGCTGCTGACCCTGCTGGAGGAAACTCTGAAGTGGCACTCTCCAGGCCTCTCTGGCCTCTCAGGCCTTGGGCAGTGTCCAACTACACTTTGATCCATGTCTCACTGACTCATAATTTGGGCCCCAAAAGGCTGCTCCCAAGCCCTGACTCCCTCAGCCCTCAGTCTACCTCCAGGAACTTTTGGACGATAGCATAAAGGAAGATGAGGAAATTCACCATGGGGGGGCTTCACTCTCCTAGGTAGAGGGATGGCACCTTCTCTGTCTTTGTCCCTTGTCTCCTTCCCTATCCACTTGTGTCCTCAGGCCCACCTGTTCCCATCTACCCCAGGTCTGGCTCCTTTCTTTCTGCATAAATACACCCAGGTCTCCAATGTCCTTAAAACAAAACAACAATGACCACAAGACAGCAGCTCAAACCATCAGTTTATGTCCTCACTGCCTCCCCTTACTTCCATCTTCTCTCCCCAAAGCTACAGTCCCTTAATGGGCAGTTCCAATGGTTCTTTCTCTGTCCTTCCGTGAGCTAGACACCACTGACTGCTCCATGCACCTCACGACCGAGGGCTTCTCCAAGTTCTCCTAGTGAGGTCACTAGGAACAGCAGCGGAGGGAGTGCTGGACCTGGGGCCAGGAAGACGTGAGTTCCAATAAGCCTTGACCATGTGACCCTGGGCAAGTCACATTCAACCTCTCTTCAGCCTCAGTTTTCTTAGTTGTAAAAGCAAGACAAGAAAGGCACCAACAACCCAGGGCTGCTGTGAGGGTCACATGAGACGACAAAAATGCCACTAGACAAATACTGGCCCTCATCGTTCTCCTGTTGCTTGAACACCTCCGTCCCTAGCTCCTCGGCTGTGGTCCCACGGCTGGGTGTCCCATAAGGCACTTTTTTGTTGGCTCCTTTCCCTTCACACTGCACTTTTTCCTTTGACAATCTCCTCTCAGTCTTCCAGATCATGCAAGGAACAGTATGGAGGACAAGGCGTTTGACCCAAAATAAGCATTATACGCAATAAGGAAAGCAGCTGTAACGATGAACATGGCCTTCCCTGCGCTCTGTCCCACCTACCCTCTGAGGAGGAGAGGGAGGTATAGGCTGGTGTGGGGGCCTCAGCTGCAGCCGTACTCAGTGGGAACAGGGCAGGAAGGGGGCCAGCATGTGGTGGGGGAGGGTGTTCCATCACAAGGCAGAAGATACTTCTATCCTCTCTCTGCTCCTGGAACCGACATCTCTAACAGCGAGGCACAAAGGAAAAATGGGGAAGGGGCCAGATTTGCAAAGAAAGAGCAAAGGGAGCTCCAAATAGGTTCCTCAGAAGCTTTAATTCCCTGGGGAATGCAGAGGTTAAAGGAGGTTAAGCTAAAGCTCAAGGCCACAAATAAAAAGTCTGGAACAGACAGAAAGGGAAGAAAACTAAAAAAAAAAACAAACTAGAAAAAGAAATCCTTTTTAGAAAAGGAGCAGAGAAATCTAACCACAAACAAGACAAGCAGAAAGGACGAGGAAGGAGGCTTTGAAGTGGCTACTAAGCTGAGAGAAAAAGGAAGGGAAGAAGCAGACAGCTGAACCCATGGAGCAGGGCAAGGGGAGGGGGACCCCCTAGGGGAAGGTAAGAGCCGGTGAGGAGGAGACAAAGCAAAGCCAACTGAAGAAGGAAACTCCTGCCTATGGAGGGAAGGAGGAACCAAGAGATAACAGACTCCTGATTCAGAAACACAAGAACAAGATCAGGCAGCAACAGAAGGAAACAGAACCCCAACCTCAACAGTGTACATGGAGCAGACGAGAAAATCGCTTCTGTTCCCACGGTCCCTGCCCAGCCTCCAGGTCTGTCTGTCCCCCTGCTGCCGGCCACCCCCACCTGGATGTCCTGTGGGCAGCTCTGAGGCCATGCTGCCCATCACCTTCCCTACTACACTGCTCTCAGTCCAAACTCTGTTAATGACACCGCTACCATGCTGGTCACCCGAGCTTGGACAACCCAGCGCCCTTTGCCTTTTCCCTTTTCCTAACATCCTTCAGTCGCTGAAGTCCTGCTGATTTTCTCTCCACAACATGCTGGAATCCATTTTCTCCTGTCCAAGGGCCAAGCCTTCTGGTCTTCCCACCTCCAGGCTCTCTCACTTCCCACCCAGCCTCCAAAGAGCTGCCCTATTCCTGTGACAACCCGCCAAAACTCCCTGCCTGCTGGGGAAAACACAGCTCTCTAGTCCAGCATTCAGGGCTTTCCATGAGAGAGAGCTAACTTGTCTTTTCAACCCTATCTCATCTCTTCCAATCTAAGTTGCAGCCACAGCACACATCCAGATCTTCTGTATGCTCACCCTGGCCTACCTAACAGATGACAACACTTAGCATTGATATAGTGGAAGTGAGGTGCTTATATTATCTCCATTTTACAGATGAAGAAACTGAGGCAGGCAGAGGTTAAGTGACTTGCCCAAGGACATCCAGTAAATCAGAATCTATTCAAACCCCTTACATACAATCCACCCCACCCATGTCAAAAACACTCTGGCTTCCTCTCAGCCCTCAGAAATCCTTCTCTTTCATCAGACCCTGCATAGGTTCCTTCTCCTCACTCTCATTTGAAAACCATCTACTCTCTCCCCATCACTCTCTGTATCTGGCTTATTCTGCAGGGAGGGACATGTCACTTACCTCCCATGACCATGCTATCATTTTCACCTTGGTCCCGTGCCCTTCAGACGACATCAGCTTTGCAGGGGCAGACACTTAACAAGCAAACACAAGCTGAGGCAGGTTCTTCTCTGACCCTGGAGACCTCCACTTTAGAGTACTCCTATGACGTTCTCATATTTGTGTGCGTGCGTGTGTGTGTGTGTGTGTGTGTGTGTGTGTACATATGTATCCACCTATCTAGATGTGTGTGTATATATGGAATATCAAACCTCCCCATCCCAAATTTCATTTAAATTATATTTTAATATCATTTTCTTATAAATGTGTTAAGTTACAGTAAAATTTATTTTCTTATATTACTTATTGTTTGCTGCTTATTTTTGTATTATTCAATATCTAATTGATTAAATTAGTGGTTTAGCTATTAATAAGTGATCTATTATATAATATAAATATCATACAGTTATTTCTATCATGTCCACTATATTATATAGAGAGACGCAGGGCCTAGCATTCCTGCAGTGTGACAAGGTCTATGTTTTATTGACCCTGGTACCTCCTCAAGCACTTGGTGGAACTTAGAATGGACAGAATGACTGAGCCAACCCTGCAAAGTCATTGTGGCGCACCCCCAGCAGCCTCTGCATGGCCAAGGAGGTTCCCAGGGACTTTTCTGGTGCCCTCCCCCACCCAAGGCAAGCCCTCAAGCTGTGAGAGGGAACTCACTGTTGTCCTCCTCAGATTCTTGAGGCAATACTTTGAAATCTAGGAACCAGGTTTCAATCCATGCCAGGATGAAGGAGATGATGGGCAGCACATATCCAAAGGCCCCCTGGGAGAAGAGCTGAAAGATGGAGGGGGAGGGGAAGGGTCAGCCTTTGGCTGTTGGCAGGCAGAGAGCCCAGGAGATGTCCCTGGGGAGGGAAGAGGGCCTCTTACCTTGGACAGGATGACTTTGACTAATAAAAAGGCACTCGTCACAGCTGTCGTCAACTGAAAGACAAAGGACTGAGTTCAATGCAGACGCCAATAATAGTCTCATCACAGGCTCAAGTTCTGTAGGAAGTGGCATGCCCACCACAGCAGCTCTGGCTCCAGAGAGAGGGAGCAGAGGCCCCTGCATGGCACCTGGACCAGGCCCGAGGCCTTGGGCCAGCTCCTCACTTACCAGGCATCCAGGTGTGAGCTGGGAAGTGATGCCTTGATCTGGGTTCCAGATACAAAATCCAACACTCCCACCACCCAAGAATCAGAGAATTCTTGGAGGGAAGAGAGCAGACCCGCAGAACCAGCAGGGCAAGGCCCTCTCTCTGTTCTCATCCTTGTCTAATATTTGAAGATGGACAAATGTTGGTAAGGGTCCATCAGGGTCCCTTATTCACATAATTTACTCTGAACAGTGAGTGAGCAGTGAGTCAGACAAAGGCCTTGGGGAGCAGCTTCACACACAGACAGTCACTGTCCAGAGGAGTTCTGTCCACTCTCCAGACAGCACTACCCCTCCCCAGACCCCTGCCCACCTGGAGATGCCACCCCTCCTTTCCTTTCTGGCTTCAGCCTCACGTTTTGTCTCCCCACTAGAATGAGAAGAGGGGCCATTTTGTTTGCTTGTGCTTGAACTCCCTGGTACCTGGCTTAATAAATGCTTTATTTCTCTATTTCTCTACAGAACCAAAGAATTCAGGTGGATGGCATTATAGAGATCCCCTAAACCAATCCTCTCATTTTACAGCTGGGGAAACTGATGATCAGGGAAATAACATCACTCACTCAGGGTCAGGACAGCTTAGGTGGCTGGCCAGATGGCAGAGGGGACCAAATGAGCAATTTGGACTCCAGAAGACCCAAGTTCAAATCCTGCCTCAGATGCTGGCTGGCCCTATGACCATGGACAAGTCACTTACTCCTCAATTCTCTCATCTGTAAAGTGGAGGCAGCGAAGGCACCTGCTTCCCAAACTAAAGCCCTCCAAAGGCACTCACTGTGGGTCAGCTCTCCTCATCTGGCCCAGAGGCTGGATCAGGTGCCATTCCAGGCTCCTTCTGTGGGTGGGCATGATGGGAAGGGGGCTACCAGCTCCAATGGCATATTTCCCAACACCGTGTTTTCCAGCCCTAGGGAAGGCAGTCTCACCTCCCTCCCGTCTGCCAGGGCCCCTGCCCTCCTCTGACTTGTGTCCTTGTCCTCAAATCCCCATAAGAAAGTAAAAGTTCCCAGGGAACAAGGACTTGATCATATTTACAGTTCCTTGCCTGCAACAGGCAATGAATAAGTGTTTGTTGAATGAATACCAGAGAGCTGGACCTGGACTCAGGAATCAGGCCCCCAGTTGCCACTACAAAATGTCCAGGGAAGGATTCTGAGCCTCCATTTTACCATCTGTAAAATGGGATAAGAGGATCTGACAACCTTAAAGGGTTGCTGTGAGGATCAAAAAAGATAACAGATGTAAAGCCTTGTGCAAGTCTTAATAAGCTTCTGAGCCCACACAGCTGCTATCACATGCTATCTACTAGGAATGGCTGGTTACATCAAGTCAATAGCACTTCTGTGCTTAGCACTGTGCCAAGCGTGGAGAAGCTGCAGAAGGGATGGAAGCAGGTCAGCTTCTTGCAGAAGGTGGAAGGTTGGCTGGGATCCAAAGAAAGCTGGGGAAGGTAGGAGGGAGAGATGAGGAGGGAGAGGACCAGGCGTTTAGGAAAGAAGATCCCCTGGGCCTTGCCTGTCAGTGACACGCTTGGCGATCCAGGCCCTGGGACAGCCCAATCCCAGCCCCCCAAGCAGCCCCGCGTAAGAAGAGTAAGAAGATGTCACCACAGACACCAGGGTTTTCCTAAGAAAGTGACATCATCACTCCCTTCACAGCAAGGGAGACCCCTGCCTCCAGACATTAAGCTTCCTTCTCGCTGGGCCAATAGAAACAGCAGAAGTTACAGAGTCATCCGCAGCTGGGTCCAGGGCACTAAATGCCCAGTTACACAGCAGTGTGTTTCCCAAATGAGACACTGATTGGGATAACCCTGTCCTCAGGAGAGCATCAGAAATGCACCCAGAAATAAATGGAAGAAAAAATAAAAATGGAAAGATGTCTATTTAGAATCGCAGAATATTATGAATGATGGTAACAGCAAATATTTCTATAGCACTGACTACATGCCAGGCACTCTGCTTTACAAATACAATCTCAGTAAAGGCTCAGAAAGGCCCAGGGAATCTCTTTTTAATAAATGAGGAAACTGAGGTCCAGAGTGGTCACCTGTTCAAAGGCCTAGAGCCACTTTGTTTTTCCTTTCCTAAATTCAAGACTCCCCCTTTTCTTCCCTATATTTATTTCATATTAAGCTGCTGCTCCAAAAGTGGACTGGCTGACCAAACCCTTGCCTCCAATTCCTCCTCTCACTTTTTCTCATTTGCCCCACCTCTAGATTTCGGGTTACTGGCTGGGAGTAGTTCCAATCCTGGGTCTTCAGGCACTTCATTGACAGAACAATCTCATGGCCGCACAGATTTTCATTCCTTGGTCCCTTCAGGTATGTGCAGCATAAGGCAGGGAAGGATGTGTACCCTTGGCAGTGACCTATGTGGCGATCCACAGGACGAATCCTGTTATCTTCTCATGAGTGGGTGAAGGAAGCGCCTCGAGAGCTAAACCAACTCTGAGTGTGCTGAAGTGCCCACAAACGGGTTGGGCGGCACATCGATGCCAGAGTTCTATCAAAAGGTGAACTGGGCCTCTGCTGCCTCAAACAAGAGATGCTGAGGTATGAAGAGGGAATTCCAGGGGGCTCAGCACCCAGCTAGGCTCACTCATCACTGTCAGCATGGGGGGGGGTGGAGGGGGTGGAGGGGAGAGATACTCACCGCTACTGCCCACCAGTGGCGCAGCCTGCACACGGCATATGCGAGGATTAACACTTTAAACCGAAAAACTGCAAGGAGCTGTACCAAAAAAGAGTGAAGAAAAAAAATCTTCTCATTTTAATGGCCAAAAGCAAACACTTATGACGTATTCAAAGGTTAATAACCAGGACCATGGCTCCTAACTTCAGAGTGACAAGAACTCTTAGGCAGCACGTAAGCCAAACCCTTTCACTAATGAGGAAACTGAGGACTTGTCCCTGATCACATAGACAGTGAGTGTCAGAGGGGAGACCTGAAGCCAACTCTTCCTGACTCCCGGTCAGCACCTGGCCTGCCTGTCACGCAGAATCAGACAAAGTCCAGTGTGTGAAGGGACAGAGGAGAACAAAGGACTGGGCCAGGAAAGAAAGAAAAGCCAGCCCTACACAATGGGCCTGACAGCCACAGGCTGGGAGAAAGAAAAGGTCCCAGCTTGTAGGGAGGAATGGAGGTGATGCAGGGAAAAACCAGCCCCAGGACTGCCTAGGCCACTTCTCACAGACCTGCTCAGATTTAAAGAGAACCCAGGATTAAAACACCCTCTGTCAGGTGACTCTAAACACAGCAACCATCTCCTTTTAGAACATGGTAGGAAAAGATCTTCTGGAATGTTCCTCTCTCATTTCACGTGCAAACATAAACTTCTGGAATATGTACAGGAAGGAATGGGGTTAGGGAAGGGGTCTACGTCCCCACCTTGGTGAGACATCCACTTCTCTCAAGAAATGGGTGAATGGAATGGGGAGGAAGGAAAGGAAAGCTAAGGACAGTCATCAACAAGAAATCCTGTCATCTTTTACGCTCCCTTAGCATTCAGAAGACATGGGTTCAAGTCCAATCTCTGTAAAATATGTGACCCTGGGCAAGTCAATGACCTTTGTAAAATGAGGGCCTTGGCCAAGAGAATGCTAAGGCTCACTGGGGCCCACAATACCCTGTCTTGTCATTCCCTCCTCCTGGTCTCAAGCTTGCCCCAGCCTGTCTCTCAGCCTTCTGCAGCCCCCTGTGTTTCAGACCTCTAGCCCGACCCCGGGATCTTGACACGTCTCCCTCAGACTGGCTCATTCCTCTGAGAGCCTCCATTTAAGGAGGAGGCCCAGACTGCCACATCTTCATTCCTCCACAGGCTGCCCTCCTGACCCTGCAGGTCTCTCTCCACCATAAGCCCTTGCCTTGTCTCAGCCTACCTGAATGTTAGCTCCCTGCAGGCAAAGCCTACCTTCTTCTCTGCCTTTCTGCACTTCTATTCCTAGGGCTTCACAAGACTCTGGGCCCACGGTGCCTCCCAAGCTCCTCTATGTGGCCAGGACAAGTTGCCCAAAGTCTGGCATACTGCCTTCTGCACAAGAGCATCCCTCCTGGCCGGCTGGTTGTTTCTTGGGGTCATGGGATTCTAAAACCATATGGAAACCTCAAAGCTCAGCTCATCCACCTCCTCATTTTACAGAGGGAGAAAGGGAGGCCCAGCCCACAGAAGGAAAGGAATATGTGCAAGGTCACAGCACCAGAGCACATCCAGTAGAGAAACCAAAGTGTCCCAGTTCTGTTAGCTGTCCCTGAGGGTGCACAGTAGGCACTGAACACAGCTGTTGAATTACAGTTGTTTCCCCTTAGGATTTTCAGTCTTCTGGGAATTCTTTCAAGTGGAAGGATGGAAAATGAGGGTAGCTGTGAGAAATGTTTGGAATCCAAAGGACAAGAAATACACATAATGAGAGGAAGAGGCGGGGATTTCTAATTACCCATGCGCTCCCTAACCCCGTGGCATCACCAGAAACAAGAAAGAATGGTCACAGAGGTGTTAGCTCCAAAGCTGCAGGATGCACCAATGGTGAAAATAGTGTCCCCAAAGGGACCACAGACAGGAGTTTGTATGGACGTGGTCACTCCAGCCCAGACAGGTCACCCACACCAACTGTGGCCCTCTTCATGTAAATAAGAGGTTCCTGAAATGCCACTTTTCCTTCGAGGCATTGATATGAGATTCAGATTACAGAAGTCTTTCCCCACAAATGGCCACTTCTCTGTGAACATCATTCACTCTCCAAGCACTCAGAGGGATTCAATCAAGACAGAAATAAATGGTTGTGCCAGGCTTCAAAGCAACAGAAGGCCTGTCCCTGCAGAGTCCTCTACCACTGGGCCCTGATAATTAATACCTTCAAATCCAGCTTTGGATACTGACTACCTGTGTGACCCTGGATAAGTACTTTCCCTCACCTACCATAAAGAGCTGTTTTGAGGATCAAATGAGGTAATATTTGCAGTGTATGGCAAATAATAAATGCCACGTCCATGCTGAGTGCCCTAAAAAGACACAGTTAGACTGATCTGTAGACAAGCATTCCCTCCACTAGCAGGTTTACAGGAGGAGCAGTGACTGGACCAGAGAGCAACAAGCAGGAGCAGCCCCTGGGCTGAGCTTGTGGCTGTGGGACATACTCACAAATATGTCAAAGTAAGAGGAGTAGTAGTCATACTGCACCACCTCCTTCTCCAGAGTGGTCTCGATGCCCCCATTCACCTAGGAGGCAAAGAAGAAAGCATGAAAGAAAAGGGCGCAGTCAGCAACACACAGCAAAGCGACCGCTTTCATCGGCACATCCCTGCCCACCCTCCTCAAATGACTGAAATCTCCCAGAACAAGGTAGAAAAAAGCACAAGCAGAGCAAAGTCTTTGTGTTGGATTCCAGGATCTCCTGTTACCTCCTGGCTAAATGGACTTCAGTTTATTCAGTGATTAAAGGGGCACAGGAATGACTGTAAGAGGGAAGCTTGACTAAGGACCCCTTTGCCTCTAGATCTGTGACATGTGGAAAGTCATCCAGTTTAACTTAATTTAAATATTCAATCTACGCATTGAACATGGGTATAGGAAGAACACGGGACCTCCAGGGGGTAGGGTCCCTCTAGCCCAGCGCATACTAGAGAAGAGCCACTCCCAGAGGTCACTCAGAGGGCCAGAGGGAGCAGATGAGTAAGTTAGATGGAACTCTTCAAGGATCCATGTCCACCTGACCAGGAGAGGCCTTGCTCTCACTGACTGTTGGGGCAATAATGCCATGCATTTCTTCAAGCAGGAAGGCTGCAATAATAAGGAATAACTCATAAGGAGAGAACATTTTATGACTTAAAAAGGATTTTCCTCCCTAGGAAGGAAAAATATTTTAAAAATTACTCCTAAAAGGTGAGCCAAACTGGAATCCTCCCTCCACTGCAGGCCTGGCTTGTAACCTGCAGCTGTCCCTGGACAAATGGCAGCTTCCCCATTGTCTTCCAAGTTCCAAGCTGACCTGTGTCCCCATTGAGCTCTGGGCTGGCAACTACGTGAAGACTTGGGACACACTGCTTTCCCTCCTGCTCCCTGGTGACAGCCTGCCATTCTCCCACTCATAGCTTTCCTCAAACAAGGGAGAAATGAGAGAATATTTTCAAAATTGCAAATGCCAACATGGGTTACTAAGCCACACTAGATTGACCTTGCCCCTCTGTGGACAGGAGAACAGCTTAGTCAAGCTGGGGAATATGATGGATGTGGTCTGTCTAGATTTCCAGAAGAGTCTGCTCAAGCCTCCTACCACACGGTTAGGGATAACATGGAGGGCTGGGCATGGTGGCACACTCGCTACCCCAGCTACCAGGAGGCTCAGGCCGGGGATCGCTTAATCTCAAGAGTCTGAAGCTACAGTGGGTTCTGCCTATTGGATGTCAGCACTAAATTCAGCTTTGATGGGGTGCACCCCCAGGAGTAAGGGGCCAGATAGTAGGAAGTTTAAGGAGGCATGAACCAGCCTGGGCCAGTGATAGAGAATGTCAATGCTCTGGTGGCTTGTGGGAACAATTCATGAGTCTGGACAAGACAGGGAGACCCAGTCTCAAAAAAAACCAAAGGATAACATGGAGAATGGGATGGAGAATAAATAAAAACAGTTAGGTAGTCTCTCAAATGGTGAAACAATTGATGGATTGTAGGATTTCACCCTTACAGTGAAACCCTTTTATGTCACAGATGAGGTAACTGAAGTCTAGAGGTCAAAGCACTTTCCCGAGATCCCAAAGGAACAAAGTAGCAGAGTGAGAATTGGCAAGTTCTCCCCATGTTCCCACACTATCTACTAGATCTGGAGCTGTAAGACCTTCAGAGGAAACTGAGACCCTGAAGGTTAAGTCAGAGGCATGGTGTGAAGAGCTCTACCTTCAGTTTCATTTAAAAAAAGAAACGGGGGAGCAGAGTCAAGATGACGGAGTAGAAGGACAGACCTGCTCTAGCTCTCCCCCGCCCCACAGCCCATAAAATACCTGTAAAAAATGAGTCTAAACAAATTCTAGAGCAGCAGAAGCCACAAACTGACAGGGTGAAAGAAAACTCCAGTCCAAGGCAGCCTGGAAGGCCAACAGGAAAGGTCTATCGCACTGGGCTCAGTGCAGAGCGCAGCCCAGCCAGGGCCACACTGCACGGACAGGACTGGAACAAGCTTCAGAGTGAGGAATCACGGGTAGCAGCTGCAGGTCCCAGATTTCTCAACTCAAAAAGGCCAGAAACAGTTTCAAATGTCAGTAAGAAAGCTCTTCCACCTGGGTGAGAGGGAAGTGCAGTCCAGCTCCAGCCCAGCATCCACTTTTGGAGCCCTTTGCCTAAAGACCCTGGGGGAATTGAGCCACTGATCTGGATCTTGGCCCTGAGTGGCAGTCCTGGGGTGAGGAGGAGTTCAGGCTTGAGTGGTGCTGCTGGTGGTGGCTGTGGAGGGGGAATCCTACTCACAGTTCCAGGGTAGAAAAGAGTGCATGTTGCTCACAGACCAGAGTGCAGGCTAGGAGGGGAATACACTCCGTTCCTTTAATTGTGCCACCTTGGAGGAACTGAGAACTTACAAGTCCTTAGTATATACCCTCCACTTGACAAAAGACTCAAAAGTCAAGTAACTGACTGAGAAAATGCCCAAAAAAGGGGGAAAAAAGTAAGACTTTTGAAGATTACTTTCTTGGTGAAAAGGTATTTTCTTCCATCCTTTCAGATGAGGAAGAACAAAGCATACCATCGGAGGAAGACATAAAAGTCAAGGCTTCTACATTCAAAACCTCCAAAATAAATGTGCAATGGTCTCAGGCCATGCAAGAGCTCAAAAAGGATTTTGAAAATCAAGTAAGAAAGGAGAAGGAAAAATTGGAAAGAGAAACGAGAGCAATGCAAGAAAATCATAAAAAGTGAGTCAACAGCTTGCTAAAGGAATCTCAAAAAATGCTGAAGAAAATAACACCTTTAAAAACAGACTAACTCAAATGGCAAAAGAAGTGCAAAAAGCCAATGAGGAGAAGAATGCTTTAAAAAGCAGAATTAGCCAAATGGAAAAGGAGGTTCAAAAGCTCACTGAAGAAAAGTTATTTAAAAATTAGAATGGAGCAGATGGAAGCTAATGACTTTATGAGAAACCAAGCAATTATAAAACAAAACCAAAAACATGAAAAATAGAAGACAAAGTGAAATACTGAAAAAGTTGGAAAAAAGTTGGAAAAACCACTGACCTTAAAAATAGAACCAGGAGAGATCATTTAAAAATTATTAGTCTACTTGAAAACCATAATCAAAAAAATGCCTAGACATCATTTTCCAAGAAATTACCAAGGAAAACTGCCTTGATATTCTAGACCCAGAGGGTAAAATAGAAATGGAAAAAATTCACCAATCACCTCTTGAAAGAGATCCCAAAAGGACAACTCCTAGGAATATTGTAGCCAAATTCCAGAGTTCCCAGGTCAAGGAGAAAATATTATAAGCAGCCAGAAAGAAACAATTCAAGCATTGTGGAAATACAATCAGGATAACATAGGATTTAGCAGCTTCTCTACTAAGGGATCAAAGGGCTTGGAATATGATATTCCAGAGGTCAAAGGAGATAGGATCAAAACCAAGAATCACCTACCCAGCAAACCTGAGTATAATACTTCAGGAAAAAAATGGAATTTCAATGAAATAGATTTCCAAGCATTCTTGCTGAAAAGACCAGACTTTCAAATATAAGAATGAAGAGAAACATGAAAAGGTAAACAGGAAAGAGAATCCTTAAGGAACTCATTAAAGTTGAACTGTTTACACTCCTACATGAAAAGATGTTATTTGTAACTCATGAGACCTTTTTCAGTATTAGGGTAGTTAGCAGGAATATATGTATGTCGCTGTGTATGGGTATGTTATGTATGTGTATATTATATATGTGTAGGTATGTATATGTACATGGGTGAATGTGTGTATGTATGTATATATACATATATGTGTGTGTATATATATATTATATAGAGAGAGGGCACAGGGTGAGCTGAATATGAAGGGGGAATACCTAAAAAAATAAAATTTACTGTTTTATGGAATGTACCAGGAGTAAGAGAAAGGCAGAGGAAGAATGTAGCAAATCATCTCATATAAAAGAGGGAAGAAAGAGCTTTTACAGTGGAGGGGAAAGCAGGGGGGAGGAGATGAAAGGAAATAATTGAACCTTACTCTCATGAAATTTGGCTTAAGGAGGAATAACATACACTCCATTGGATACTGGAAGGCAAGGGGGAAGGGAATAGGAGAAGAAGATAATAGAAGGGACAGGAAATTGGGGAAAGGGATAATCAGAAGCAAACACCATTATGGGAGGATGGGTCAGGGGAGAGAATGGAATAAATGAAGGGCAGGATGGGACAGAGGGAAATATGGTTCATCTTTTACCACAAAACTATTAGGGAAGTGCTTTGCATTGTTACACATGTATGACCTATATTGAATTGCTTGTTTTCTCAATGAGGGTGAATGGGGAGGGAGGAAGAGAATACAGAACTCAAAGCTTTAAGAATGAATGTTAAAAAATTGTTTTAGTATGCAATGGGAAATTAAGATATATAGGCAATGGAATACAGAAATCTATTTTGCCCTACAGGAAAATAGAGGGGAAGGGGGAGGGAAGAAGGGTGGGTAACAGAAGCGAGGGCAGACTGGAGGAAGGAGTGGATGGGAGGTATGCTGTCCTGGGGTGGGGGTGGGGAGAGATGGGGAGAAAATTTTGAATTCAAATTCTTGTGGAAGTGAATGTTGAGAACTAAAAAATAAATAAATTATATATTTTTTAAAAATTAGAAAGATAAACCTTGTGAAAAAAAGAAATGGGAGAAAAAATACAAAAGTCCAACAAGTGAATCTTGTGGGAGGGTCGCTGAGCTTCTGCAATTCTACTCACAGGAATAAGAAAAAGCCATTAGTTTTCCAATTGTTATTTTTGATGTCCCAAAATACGGTGAGATGGTCATTAACCCCCTGCAATGATCCAAGGGTTCTCTGGAGCCTATGGGCCTAAGGCAGGTCTCTATAAAATCACCAAGAGCCTCTGGCCCAGAGTCAGATGAACATCAAAGCATTCCCTGGTCTTGAAATGCTGGTCCCAAGAATGTTTACACATTCCATGCCCACTTACAGCAAGAGCCCACAATACTTCAGGACAGAAGAGCAGTCAGAAGTGGAAAGAAAAGAGCACACTGAGAAAAAGAAGTGCTCTACTTTACCTGGAAAAATCAATTAACAGGAGAAGAAATGTGCTGCCCAAGAAAGATCTGCAATTCCCTTTTTTTCAACACCCATCAGGGACTGCTTTGTGGATTTCACCTATAAAAATGGGTATTTTATATTTTTGTTTGTCTGTTACTTTAAATGCTTGATAAGCTAGAGCATTCTGATCCTCATCTGCTGGTGACCCTCTAGGTTCTCTAGGGTAACCTTCTAAGTCCAAGTTTTACAGAACAAATCCTTTCATGAAGGGGATTTGTGACGTGAAGTTTGGATTTGATCAAAGGGTCGACTTGGAGGACCTAGAGGGTCACATGTGGCCTCAAGGCCCCAGGTTCCCCACCCCTGTCTTAGGATATTCATCAACTGAGTCTTGAGACCCCAGAATGTGAATGGAGCCTGGCCAAGTGAAAGAGGATACCAGAGAAATGGCATGAAGTGGTCTATCCTCCACCCTGTTGAATGAAGGCCTGTACAGAGGGCCTGTTTATCTAATTTGGAGATGTAAAAGCAAGAAAAGAAGCCAAAAGCTTCAGTGATAGAGTTGGGACAGGGCCTTGTGCTAGGACCATGACCTTCTGAAGCAAATAAGCATGACATCTGTTCTCAGGAAATTCCAAATCTCTCATTCAATGTAAAGACACCAATCACACAAGTCATGGGGAGACAGTAAGAAGCCTGAGGCAGTAACCTGAAGTTCAGACAAGGAAACAATCAGTAACTGAAGGACACTTGGTTCCCACCCCTCCTGATCTCAGAGCAGAATGGCATTGGGTGAGGCTTTCATTGACTTTAAGGGGCCAGAAACCAAAGAGAGCTGAGAAAGAAGCACAAACGACTAGCCTAGTCCAACAATGAACGCTAAGTAGGTTTTGTGATGTCATACTTCATGCCTCACCAGCCTAGAGAAACTGATCAAAGCCAAAGAAATCCTAACAGCAGCCGCTCAGCCCAGAGACAGATGCTCCCGACGAAGCAGGGCCACTCTTGGGGCTGTTTTATGGAGTGGAACAAGCCTGCCCCAAAAGTTCCTCCTCCAGAGTGTGTCTCTATTGAAGGGGTGTACGTAGGCCCCACTGTTTTCAGGGGGCTCCGTGCCAACACCTCCACACAGACTTGTCCTGCACTCCATTCCCATATTTCCAAACAGAAGAAAGCAGAGTCCACCTCAAAATCAGGAAGACTCAGGTTCAGACTCTGTCTCTGGCACATCCTGGCTGTGTGACTCTGGGCAAGTCACTCTACATGCCATGTACATCAGAAGAGTGAGGTTTCTCATAGAGAGGTTCCCAATACCAATGGAATCACAATCCTTTTCCTACCCCCGCAATGCCCAAATCACCCCTCTCCTCGGCCACAGAGATAAAACACAAACTGAAATCATCATCCTTCCCATACCAGATCTCATTCCAAATTACCCCATTTCTGCCTGAAGGACCACCCTTCATCGCTTCTCCTTAGTGGTCTCTCCGATGCCTCCTCCCCTAAATCTCCTGTCTCCAATTCATTCCCTGGATGCCTAGTGTTCCTCAGAGCCACTGCTCTCTCCTCTCCATCCTCACTGCTGCTACCCTAGGGCAGACCCCCAGCTGTCTAGGCCCACCTAGACCACCAGAGCAGCATCCTGGGGAGTCTGCTGGTCTCTCCCTGTGGGGAGAGGCCTTGTGCATGGGGACTTTTGTCTCAGGACTCACATGTCTGAGCACCAGCTCTGCCACAGACCAGCTGGCTGGCCTTGGGATGAGGCAATGAACCTCTCCAGGCCTCTGTTTCCTCATCCATTAAGTAAAGAAGTGGATCAAAGTCCCTCCCAGCTCTACACGTCCAGTAACCAAAATTGTCCTCTTCTCCTCAAGGGCCTGTGCTGTTGTTCAGTTCAGTCATGTCCGACTCTTAATGAGCCAATCTGGAGATTTCTTGGCAAAGATACTGGAGTGGTAGGTTGGCCTTTGCCTTCTCCAGCTCATTTTATAGATGAGGAAACTGAGGGAAACAGGGTTAAGTGCCTTGCCCAGGGTCACACAGTTAGTATGTGTCTGAGGCCAAATTTGACCTCAGGAAGATGAGTCCCCCTGATTCCAAGCCCAGTGCTCTGCCCACCATGTCACCCCAGCTGCCCTCAAGCACCTGTATCAGCTCCCTAAGCTCCCTATTTTCTACTATACTAAAGCTCAACTTTCCTGGACCACTTTTCAAAGGGCTCTACAATTGGAACCCATCATACTTTCCCAACCTTATACTTTGTGACTTCTAAGACACATAAAAGACATATCTTCTCTCAGTCTGGGCTCTTTACCATCTCTCTCTGCCCTCCTTCCTCCACTCCCATTCCCATTTCTGTGACTTTGCTCACACTGACCCCTGCGCCTGGAGTGAGCCCTTCCTCCCCCAATCCTTCTGCCTCCACTACACCTTCAAGCCCCCATACTCTCAGAAAGTCTTGCTTTTGACTCTTCCAACAATCTCCCCTGAGATTTCCTTTCCTGAAATCCTACTGCCATGGGTACCCCATCTCATTGCTCTGGGCAGGCCACACTGTCATCACATGGACATTCAGCAAAGATTTTCCCTGATCTGGCATTGCTCCAACAATGGGAACATCAATGGGAGAGGCTGCGGGCTGGCTGTTCATTGCTCTCCTAACAGTCACCATTTTTCAGCTGAATCCTCTACCTGAAATGCTCCAGATGCCAAAATAAAACCAATGTATAGTCAAAGCACAAATCTGAATGACCAACAGCCTATTAAATTTTGATATTAATAATGTCATTGGATAAACATCAAATCATAGCAACAGAAGATGATGGAAATGTTTATCTCCAATAAATAAAGGATCCAAATAAAATATCCAAATTCTGAATTCACACAAGGTAGTAATTAGTTTAGAAGGATGACATGACCATTGATTAGTTGAGTTAGGTCATCTCTGTGAGGTACGATGATTGAAGAGCTGTCCTCCTGCAGCTTGAACTTGGCTGAGCTGACAATGAGCACTGAGTGCCCATGAGGCACTGCAGACTTTAGAAGACAAGAGCACTGGTTCTGGAGGCAGATAGCCTGGGCCCAAAGCCTTCAAATGGCACTGTCACTTGGGTGATACACAATCTCCCTGGGCTTTGGACTCCAGACAGCCCCTAACACCCTAGGAGATTATCCTAACACTCTATATGAAATATTAGTTCAATATTGTGCACAATCTATTTCCATTGCAATAACATCAATATGAATATATACTTGTGAATTCAGTCATTTCAATTCCAGTTACCTAATGTTTACAGCACTCAGCCCAATATGGCCCAGAGCCTGATCTCTAGCATCTAAGGGGTAGTAGAGAGAGAGAGAGACAGAGAGAGAGAGGAAGAAAAGAGAGAGAAGAGGGAGGGAGACAGAGAGCAACAGCTATCATCAATGTGAGGTCCAAGCAAAATGATCTGAGATGTCTGAAGGAGAGAAATTGCTGGAAGCGTTCTTCCTACTGGTGCCTCATACGAAGAAGCGATATGTTTGGCTTGAGGGCTGCTAATAACCAGCTTTCTTTAACAATACTCATCATTTGAATGGGACAGTCCTGAAAAAAGAGAGATTTTAAAGAAGTGGAAATGAAACTTGAAGCCAAACTAAGTTGGAAATAAATGAAATTCTAAGAAACTTATTAAAACTCCAGCTACCTTCTAAAGTTGGAGTTACTATGGAATGCATTTCAAACTGTGATCAGCAGTTCTTTTCAGGATGTTCAGTTTTGCTGTTCAAGAACTTAACTAGTCCAATTAAAAACTAGTTCCAATTACAACTGGCCTCCCCGTTCCTGAGCACTGTCTGTTCCATTTGGTCATAATAATTTCCTAAAAATGAACACACTGCCATTAATTACTGGAAGGTCAGTCTTTGCTCAAGAAGAAATTCTTCCTAAGGCAGGAGGAAGAGAATGTCCCAAATGAGAAGCAGCTCCAAGTGCTTGCACAGTAGATGCAAGATTTTGTCCTGTGGTAAGTTTTAACTATCCTGGCATCTGTCCAAAGCAGAGCAGCAGGTAAACTCTTGATCCGTCTAAATGATTTTGTCTTTCCAAACTTCCGAAGAAAGAAACAAGGTGCAGCCTGCTCTGGCCCCAGTTCCAATCAGCAAAGAGGCACTGCCTACAGAAATGACTCTGAGAGTCACTGATCCTTTGGGAGGGCAGGGTGGTGTTTCTCATAGAGAAGGGGGAAACTGGATAATCTGCTGTTTTCTCAACTGGGGAAGTCAGATTTCTGGAGCCGAGCTCTTCATTCTTGCCACTGGAATTTCGTTCCTGCATTCAGAGGTTCTGTGCAGTCTTCTTGAATTACTGCTTGATGTCTGGTCTTCAGCTATCTCTCTGGGAGACCCACAATGCTTGGTTATCTCCAGGCATGTCTCTTTAAGACAAGTCCTGCTCTGAAGGATGAAAATGAGATCCATCCGCAGAGAAAGGACTGACAGTGTCTGAGCACACACTGAAGTCTACTTGTTTTTTATTTTATTTGTATTGCATTTTTTTTGTCTGTTTTCTTTCGCAACATGACTGTTGTAGAAAGGTTGTGCATGTGTGCACACGTACAGCCTATATCGAACTGCTTGCCTTCTTAGTGAGGGGGGGAGGGAGGGAGCAAGGAAGAGAATTTGAAAACAAATGTTAAAAACTGTTTTTACATGTAACTGGGGAAAGAAAAAAAAAGCTAAATCAAATTTAAAAAAAGATCAGTGGTCCTGCTTGAACGTGGGGCAGCTCTGCTTCCACTGCCCTCGCTTTCTGCTTCTCCTCTGCTGCTAGCACAGGAGGCAGGGAACCCAGGGTAGGACTCTAGCCATCGTTTTGGGGGGATTTTTCTTACAAACTTCTTTTGGATTCTGGGTGTGTCAGACCAGGGGCACAGCTGATGTTTCTCTGTCTTTGGTACATAATTTCTGTTTTAGAGAAGCTTGGAAAGCCAGAGAGATCAGGGCAGATTTCAAAAGGTTCAGGAAAAGGTGAGGTTGGATTAAATGGCCTAAAATTCTATAAACAAAGCGAGCCCAACAAGGAGGGAACATTCTGAAGAATAAAACTGAGAAGATATGAGCAGACAGAGACGGAGCCAATGATGACGGTCAACTGGATTTGGACCTTGTCAAATGACTAGGCTCAAGGAACACATCCTTAATGAGTCCTTGCCAATTTTTTATAGTATTAGGAGAGAGCCTTCAAACTTTGTCATTGGGGTTCTATGGTGATCTAACATTTATAAAATAACTTGGTTGAGTAAGGGTGCCTGTCTACTTTACATACTGGCATAGCTGGGAGGGGTGGATAACACACTGAGCAACAATCAATCAAAAGACTAACTGTCTAGATGAGGGTCTCTAAACAGTTCTCAGGTCACAGTCACTTTGGGTGTCTAATGAAACCTGTGGACCAACTCATACTTCATTCGATTGTTTTAGAATCAGAATATTTTTAAATGCATCAAGTAAGAGATGGGGTTACAGATAAAAGTGATTATATTCAAATGCACTTAGCAAAAAAATTTTTTTTAAAAAGTTCCCAGACCCCAGAGTCCCTGTGCTATATACCAATGAACCAATTCCAACCTCTTATTTAAAAGGGATAAATGAATGGCTACACACTTTGGTACAAAATATCAACTTCAAAAGTAAAGGATAAAGGAGGTATTGCCATGTAACAGCACCTGTGGAACAAGAACTGAGATTTAGTGGACTTTCTATTCAATCTGACTTGCTCATCAGTGTGGCATAGCGGCCAAAAGTTACTCTGATTCCAGACAGCAAAAAGGTGACAGTAATGTGCAGAATACTAGACTTGAAGCCAGTAAGATTCAAGTTCAAGCCATGCCTCAGACACTTACAAGCTGTGCTACTCTGGGCAAATCCCTCAACCTGTCTAAACCCTTTTCCTCATCTGTAAATGAGATAATCACAGTACCTCCCTCCCAGGGCAGTCAACGAGGAATAGGTAATAACTGTAAAGCACTTTTAGAGAAATCTAGCTCCGGGCAATAAGACTTTATGTCCAGGAAAAGGAAGACGACAGTCACAGTGGCACTGGGCCCCAGTCGGATTAGATCTGAAATCAGGCTACCTCATTGCAGGACTGAGCTCCACCATGAGAGAACAAGGGATGACAAGACTGAGGAAGAGAAAGCTTAGGGCACAAACAAGAAATGTCATTCATTTGAATTTTACAATATCAATAAAATATGGAGCCTAAGAAGTTCAAGCCTCTGGGCATCTCATCAGCTCAGAAACATCATGTTTAGACTGATGCCCTATCTGAATAGAATTGTACAGGCTACATAAATCGGTTGGTGAGGAAAATGTGAAAGCACTTGATTTGCAGAAACTGAAAGCTGAAACTAATGGAAGAATAACACTCACATTTAACTCTATTATCCACAGCAGAGTAACAAACAAAAGGTCAAAGGTGACAAACAAACAGAAAGTCCTGCGGACATCTGAGATGCCTTTCTTCTCCCGCCCTTCGTAGGACTCAATCCTGGCCATCAGCTGGGTAGGGTTGATGGAGTGGACATTGAGCAGAGAGGCGTGGGAGCCCTGACTTCCACTGAGGGCATTTTCCAGATCATCGGGCAGATGATTCATCCTGGTGATGGTTTAAAGGAACCTTTTCCCAGCTTCACCATCACTAGCATTCAGGAACAATCTTTAGAGAAAAAGAAATGGAAACATAAAGTTAGTTTGCCTGAAGCACTTTAACAAACTGCTTTTCACTGTACAGTTATTTCCAAAATCTGGTGACAGAAAACCTTGGGGAAGGAGGTCTACTAATGAGACACAACACAAAGGCCTCACTTGGAAATTAAAGACCAGGGCAAAGGCTCAATACAAGGCAAAACAGAAAGGAAAGAACTTGTGATTTCAATTTTCTAATTTCCTTACACATCATTACAATGTACTGTCTAAAAAGCAGCATGAATCCGTAAAAAAAAGAGGGGCTGTGTAGAATATCAACGGCATCCCCGAATTGTTCCTTTACCAATTACATGATTTGGGGCAGTAATTCACAGTGCTCTGTACAACTTCTAAATATTTAACTTACAAGCCAATTCAAATCAATCTATGGAGAGGGGGAGGGAGGAAAAAAAATAACAATTTATTCCAAACCCTTTCCAACTGCAACTACTTAAAGATACTTTCTGAGTGAGTTTAGGGGATTTTTGAGGGTCATTTGGCACTATGGATTTTACCTTACAGACCAACTTTAGACTCTAACCCCTAGGAAGAAGCTCCTCCACCATAATCCTTGCCCTAGGGAAAGGTGGAATCTAAGCATTTGCACAACCTACAGAGAAATGGCCCCAGACTCCTCCACTCTGACTCCAGCAGACAGTGCTGTTATCAGAAGAAACATTAAGCCAAGTCAACAAAGAAGAAAAAAAGGAAACACACTAAGCACCTGCTTTGTGGCAGACACTGTACTAAGCATCTGACAAAAATTATCTTATTTGCTTCTCATAACAAGACTGGGAAGCATGTGCTATCCCCATTTTACAGTTAAAGAAACTAAGGCAGATTTGTCCAAAGTTGTAGAGTATGGGTCTGAGGCTGGATTTGAACTCAGGTCTTCCTGACTCTAGGTCCAATGTTCTATGTGGTATAGCAGCCCAAAGTTGGTTCCAGTATGTGATACTGAACAAATTCTTTAACCTCCCTGGGCCTGTTACCTCAACTGTACTGAGTTCACAGCATTCTATAAGTTGAATTTCATGATACAATGCTGACTTTTTTGTGGCAACAAAGAACAGGAAATAAAGTAAGTTACTACTTTCCTGGGGAAGAAATTATAGTCAATGAATAGAACGGATTATTACTGCACTCTTAGAAGAATTCAGAGAACCCAGGAAGACTTACTTAACGGATGCAGAATAAAGTCCCCTCCCCCTAAAAAATTAACCTTATAACAAAGCAAATTAAAAGAATAAAAGTAAGCTGAATGCTATTTAATTGTACTGTCAACTTGGATCCCAAAGAAATCCTAAGGAAATGCACCTCCCTCCCCTATTTGAGGAGATGGGGTAACTGTAAGAATGAAATTTTGGAGGTCCATGTTATCAGATGTGGTTGGGTTTGTGGAATCACTTTTTTCTTCTCTTTTCTGTTCTTTGTTATGAGGTTGGTTTGCAGGATGGTTTGGCTGGGTAGAGATGAGAAATGAAGGTTATATAAAAACCTATTGTACACATAAAGTCTACAGGATCCTAGGCAGAGATAATCCTAGTAAAACAGTGTTTTCCCTTCCCCTACAGAAACCTGGTTTCCCAGACAAGTAGAACTATCCCATTAAAAGAACCAATAGGATTTGTTCTGATTTACAAACAAGTTTGTTTCCAAACCTGGGAATAAAAAGATACCTGCCCCAGGTACGCCATAACGTTCCCAGGTACACAATAGCATTCAGCGAGCTCTCTGATAATTCCAGGCAAAGACAGCTAGACAATGATCAGGGAGTAAGCCCTGAATTTCCGGTCAGATCATTGAAATGCACAAGCTTAGTGACCAACTCCCCTGTGTAAACAAAGTCACTGGGTAAGCAATCATTTGGAGAAAGCCATTTATTCAGAATGAAAAAGAAGCATTGGTTGTTTATCAATCTATAGCATCAACAAGGGTTTTCTACCACACAAGAAAACACCAGAAAAAAAGCATGCAGGAAGAGTCATTACTCCCACATCCTATTTTTCAGGGTATTTGAGATGAATGCAGTCAACTAAGCACCTAGAAGATGGTTGATGCTTGCTCCATTAGCTCTCCTAATCCATGCCAAAGGACTTCCTGATAGGGTTCAGGCAGGACTGACTAGGCTTGTCTTCCCCTCCTCAGATGGATTCAGACAGAGATGGAGCTCAGAGTGCCCCACGTGGCTACTGAGAACTACACCAAAGATTCTCCATATATTACCTACTCCCTCCACTGACAGCCAGCAAAAATGTGCCACGGCAAAAAGGAGATGAAAGACACCTGGGCTCTGAGGGTATGGGGCACAGGTAACCTCATCCCTGCTCTGAAAAAGAAAGCGCATTTCTGATTGATCGGTCTCATGACCAAGATTCGTGTCTTGTATGTATTCTAAAAAGAATTCTATCATTGGAAATACTGTATTTTTAATTATCTAGAAGAAGCACAATAGATCTAATAATAATAGCTAACTTCTCTGTACCAGGCACCATGCTAAGCACTTTACAAATATCTCACTGACCCTCACAGTAACCCTGTATAGTTGGTACTATAATTATCATCTCCATTTTACAAATGGGGAAACTGAGGCAGACAGAGAAGTCAGTTACCTAGGATCACACAATTAGGCTAAGGGTCTGAGACTTGATTGGGGCTTCCTGACTACAGGCCCTGTGTTCTAACCACTGAACCTCCAAGATGCACCAGTGGAAACGAATGCAGGAGGTCAACAAAAGCACTTTGAAATGAACATATCACTCATAAAAAAGAGGGGGCTTCTTCCTGCCATGGTCACATTGTTACCAGTTCATTTACCTTGAATGTTTTTGGGATTCAGCAGTCTCCGCGCTCCAGGTCAGCTCTGTGAAATGTTTGCTAGAATTCCCCTGTAAGAAACTTCTCCAAAGAATGGAAGCCACCTTGCCCGCCCCCCCCAACATTCTCTTCTACTTTACTTCTGTTAGTCAAACTTCTGTTTGTACTCACCAATAATTTAAGGCATATTTGGTAAACACAAGTATTAGTGAAAGTCAGTCAGCCCCCCTTGCCAGAGAATGAGGGTGATAAGGCATCAGGATTCTGGGGCAGGCTGGGACCGTCAAGAACTGGACAAGGGACTGCATCTTGCAGCCAAACTATTATTACATTTGCTAACCTCTTTTCTAGGGGGGATTTTTTTCAAGAGGAAGTAGTTTTCTTTCACTTGCTGAGACAAAGCAATCTTTGTTTGGGGGCCATTAGGACAGTGTTTTCGCAAAAGTTTCCATGGATGATTGCTATTTGTAGTCTCTCTGAAATGTCTTGTCAGCCTGGAAATTCCAAGAGCCTTCAGTGGGCAGGCTTTGGAAGTAAGAAGCAAAAATACCCATGGAGACTGGATGACTCGGTTTATCCTTTGATTCTCCATCCTTACATGAGGAGCCTCAGGCAAATCATCTTAGCCCTCTGGACCTTCTGTTCCCTTATCTGGAATATGAGGAGGCTGAATGAGATGGCCCTGAATATCCTTTGCAGCTCTATATCTAGGAACAATTTCCTAGAGTATCGTTTTACCATTTCAAGTGGATACAACAATTTCATTCTAGTTCTACGCAGGAGCTGTAGTTAAAAAAAAAAAACAGCTCAGAGAGCCTGAAGAGGGTCAGTGTAGGTATACTTAATCATAAATATCTCTGCACACTCCTAGGTATAAAAATGTTTATAAATTATTTCTACATAAATATGTGTGCATATCCCCAGGACTGCTAACTTTGCCTCTCCCCCCAACACTTTCAGGAAGAATAAGGCACTGACTATAACTGATTCCAGAAACACCATTCATGGATGCTGCCATGATAGACAGGTCATGCCAGACAGGTAATAAACAATGATGCCAATAAGGTCATCAATTTTCATTCCAAGTATCAGCAAATTACACATATCATTTCGAAGTACACAAGAAATCAGAAGAAAGCATAAAAGGTAGGACTCAGTGAGAGGACTGACTTTGGTGCTTTGCCCAAGAAATAGAGCTAAAATAAAAATCCCAACTATCTGTAGCCTATAATCTTCTGGCCCTTAGTTGGCTGTCTCTAACATAGCTACATTAAGGCCAACATCAAAGCAGAAAGCTTCATTTAGTCTTAGAGCACAAGATTGGGAGGATTCCCTCTACTGACACCCAAGTCAGCTGACAACCTCTAGGGAAATTGCTTAGCCTCTAGACCTCAATTTCCTCACCTGTGAAAGGAAGACTGAGAGGCTGGACTAGAAGATGTGCAAGGTTTCTTTCACCTCTGAGTCTATCATCCTTTAGAATAAATGGCCAGAGATTTGGAGGTAGAAGGGGTCCAAGAGGCCATCTAGGGTCAAATTTACAGATGAAGAAACTGAGGCATGAGAGGAAAAGTAATTTGCCAAAAGTCCCATAGGTAGTGACAAGAAAGAGATTTGAACCCAGTTTCTCTGTCTCCACAGACAGGAGTCTTTTCCCAAAATTGTCTGTTAATCAATGAAAATACCCAAATGTCATTCACAAGACAATAAAGAAATGTTATAACTCTGGGACTTAACTAGCAACAAAAGAAAATCACTGTGCAAAGAGCATGTTTGCTATGAACAAACATATTTACTTAGAGGCTCATGCTCCACCATGACACACAGATGGATCTGCTAAATTAAAACAATATAAACACAAATTTTCGATATAAAATCATCATTCTGTATTAGAAAAACAAGCAAAGAAATGAGCAGCCCTTGCTGATGGGGCTGCCCCTCCCCACCAAAGGGCCAGATTTTCTAGTCCCAACACTATTCCCACTGATGAGAACTCTCTTTAAAGAGCTCAAACAACTCTTCAGATTAAAACTCAGGTACTAGAACACATTAGCCTTTTCCAGGCACGGTACTAGAAATGCCATAAATAGTGAGAAAGTATCAACTATAAGAAATTTTCAAAATTAACGAAGATGTGGTTAGTGGTATTTTAAAATACTCACATGCAACTGTGATTTCATCAGTCTGGAAGTTCTCTCCCTAAATGCAGAAGACAACCCAGCCATGCCTACCCATTTCCTCCCCAAAGGTCAGCACAGGGGTCCACCCAGCACATTCAAGAACTTCCTCACTTTTCTCCAGCAGAAGGCTAGCATCATCCTCTGGACTCATCACATGACCACAGACCATTTCGAGTCTTTGAAGAAGCTCCAGCCAGCTCACTCTTCCCATGGACCTTTCCATTGGCCTTCCACGGGATATTCATTTTTAATTGTTGCATTCTGCATTTCACGGCGATAAAACAACATCGCTTTGGTGTTAAAAAGATGGGTCATGGGAAAGTTCTTTTAATGATCCTAAGGTTTTTGTGACAGCAACTTCCCCAAAGCAATCCAGGCCACTTTCCTTGTTAAACATGGGCCCAACTCATAGTCTATCTGCATTTTCTATACCCGATTAACACAATAACAGACAAGTTCTATAAATGGTCTATCCGATATGTTATACTGGAGCAATTACTGTTCTTCATCTACTTGGCCTTGAGAGTGTGGATGGTCAGGGCAAACCTCTTTAAAAGATTACAGATCACTTCCAGGAGGCTCTGCAATGTTTGAAAGCTTGATTCAATCACCACAACATCATCTGCAAGATAAGAGCATTGGGAGGACCTCAGCCTGCACATGGAACCCTACTTTGCCTTGGATTCAGTGCTCCCTCCTCTCCATCAATGTAGCAAATACATCAGGCCAGAACACATTTATCTCCTTGTTTATGCCCTACCTCATAGCCAACAGCAGATGGAACCTCAACAAGATTGTTTACATTGGCAGATTTTTTTTAATTTTTAAAACTCTTTATTCAAAGTTTTGAGCTCAAAATTCTATCCATCCCTCCCTCCCTGAGAGGGTAACAATCAAAACAATCAAATACAGGTTATATATGTGCAATTATGTAGAACATTTCCACGTTAGTCATTTTGTAAAAATAGACTCAGCATCGCTATAATTTTCAGAGTTGTGAATGACTGATGAACGGCGATACCCTTCTGAAAAAGAAGCTGGTCCTTAGCTTCCTCTTTGGTAAAAACAGGATTCCAAAGTTCTCACTGCCTGTGTCAAAGACCTACTGTCAAGGTAAGAGGGGACAGCACTTATAGGCAAAATTCAGTGCTACACAAACATAGGTGCTACTAGCATGACACTTAATTTCTCTAGGTCTGTTTCCCCACATCAAGAATGAAGGCACTGAACAGGATACGAGATGACCTCTCTCCAAAGATTCTCATCACATTAAATGAGACCTGCACAAGATGGCGAAGGGTAGGGAGTAAAATTAAAGTAGGCTTAACCTCTCTGGGCCACAGATAGATGAAACTAGAGACAGGATGACAATGGTTGATTGCCTCAGGTCATATGACAGCTGCCATGCAGCCCTCTCGTTGTGCAGGTCTTCATTAGACCAACAAAAAGAGCCTTTCAACAAGTAGATTATTTACGGTGTCTTCCTTCTCCCCAAGAAGCACCCTGAGCCTCAACCCCTGTATAAGCCCCTTCCTTGTGTCTAAGATCACATATTTCTAAAGCTGATGCTAAAATGTAATCAGCTCACTCAGAGAACATCTCTAAGCCATGAGTGTACAGACTTCAGTTTACTATAAAGAAATGTTTCCTACCACGTAGGATTCCTTTAAAGTTGAATAGACTAATTGTGGTCTTACCCAGCCCCTCTTCCTTCTTTTAATTCTCACTTATCTGGAATATACCATGTTGGCATGATCGATTAATTTCTTCCAAACCCAGAGCCTTATATAATCAGAAGGGTAAACAGAGGCATCTGGGTCTTTCTTATGAATATCTGCTATCAGTTCAGCAGGGTTCATAACAGACCCACAGTATTATCTCTGGAATGTTCTCAGCTCTGGGACCAAAGAATACAAACCTTGACCTTCCCCTCTTTGCCTCACCCTGGATCTTGGATGACTGTTCCCCTTCTACAGAGGACTGGCAAGAGAATATAAACCCTTTTCTGCGTGCAGGTATAATGGGTCACAGGACAGGGCTGGATAGACTCCCCACTCCCTTCCCCCAAGCCCAGCCCAGCCTCAGGCTGCTTAATTCCTTGCCATGTTGAACACAATAGTTTTTTCAGAAATGCTGGATGGCTAATAGCCATCCTACCTACTCGAGGGATCCCATTCTATCACCTCACTCCATCTCACACCCTCCAACAGACTGGCCCCTGTTATCCCTACTCAATCACTTATGTTCAATCTTCCCCTGTCCACTGACTCATTCTTTACTGCCTACAAATGTGCCCATGATGAAGAACATTCTCAAAAACTCTTGCTTGATCCTTCCAGCCCCAATAACTATCGTCCTATCTTTTCCACCCTTTGTGACTAAACTCCTCAAAAAAGTCATCTACAAGAGCTGCCTCACTTTTGCTCCTCCCACTTTCTTCTTCCACACTGGCATCTGACCTCATCATTCCACCCAACTGCTTTCTCCAAAGGTACTATAATCTCTCAGATGGAAATCCAATGTTCTTCTCAGTCCTCACTCTCCTCGGCCTCTCTGCAGCCTTGGACACTGTTGATCACTCTGTCCTCACTCACATTCTCCTCTCTAGGTTTTCAGGAACATCCCTCTCTCCTGGTCCTCTCTGATGGCTCCTTCTCCATCTCCTCTGATATATTTTCATCAGGATCATGCCCTCTAGCTGTAGGTGTCCTTCAGAGTGCAATCTTCTCCCTCTATATTACTTCACTTGGTGATCTCATTAGCTTCCAAGGATTTCATTGCCATCTCTATGTAGATTTCTTATGATACTCAAATCTACCTTTCTGGCCCTAACTTTTCTGCTCACCCCCAATTTTACATCTGCAATTGCCTTTCAGACATCTCAAACTAGATGTGCAGTTGATACCTTAAACAGGACATGTCCAAAACTGAACTACGTCCTCCTCCCTCCTAACTAGGGCAACACCATCCTCCAAGGCCCTCAGGATCCCAACTCAGGAGTCATCCTGTACTTCCCCTTCCCCTTCAATCCCCATACCCAAGCTGTGCCCAAGGTCTCCTCTGTAGCATCTCTCCCATATGTGCATTTCTCTTCTCCCTCATCACTTCACACCTGGATTACTACAGGACTTGCTGGTGGGTCTGTCTAACTCAGGGTCTCTCCTAATGTCAATCCATCCTCCAGTCATTAAAGTGATTTTCCTGAGGTGTAGGGTGTGTTCAGGGCATACCAGTACCTTTGGTATGATAGATGCCGAGCCCTTTTCGGGGCTCTTTCCACCTTGGGTGTCCACCTGTTCCACCAAACTCTAACCTATGGCTCCAAGAAGCCGCAGCATGCACAGCAGCCACACCCCAGTAAACCGTTTCAGCAGACAGGCCAAACCAGTCTGAGGGTAACCAAGGGTTCTCAAACCCATTGGTGAGTTAGGGGGATGTCTACCCCAAGCATGTGAAGACTTCTGGTGGAATGGGCAGATGAGAACAATTTGTTCCAACAGCCATGAACGCACACGGAACAAGCAATGTGGAATGCATAGAGCTTGGTTAGACACCAAAGACGACAAGGTCATCCACTGCATCCTGAGCCACCCCCAGCTGTCTTGACCCTGTCCTGTTACTGGACTCTAATGGCTCTGGAGGAGAGAGTGGGACTGATGACTTCATGCAACCCTGCCTCACTTAAATCCAATTTACGCATGAATCAAAAACATCAGCCACATCATTTCACTACTATGCCTCAAAGTCCTGTAGTGACAGTCAAGCGATGAAGCAGCAGGTGCGGATATACTGGGAGCTGGAGTCACGACCCTGCACACAGGCGGTCTAAGCCATAGGGTCGTTTCTCACTGGAAGCAGCAGCGGGACTCAGCAGCCCCCTGGGTGTCTGAGCAGCCTTTTAAGGATCACACCGCTCACCTCCTGGTGTAAGGAAGGTGCTAGAAAAGATGCCCTAAACATTGTCTGCTTACTCAACCCTGGCCTGATTACCGCAGCAGGTGGGGAATTATGCAGTTGAAACACAAAAAAAAATGTACAAAAACATCTGCAAAGATGAGTCCACTTACCATTGGCAATGGAACGTGCGCACATTAATAGACAACACAAAATCCAATAGACCTGAAAGAAGAACTGCTCTTGTTGCAAGAGAACTCAATAGGCATTGCATCCAAATAGCAGCCCTAAGTTAAACAAGATTGACAAATGAAGGCCAGCTTACTGAAGTTGGAGCAGGATACACCTTTGGAGTGGGCACAGTGAAAGGGAGCGATGTGAAGCTGGTGTGGGTTTTGCAATCAAAACTAATCTAATTAGCAAGCTGGTATGCCTGCCAAAAGGAGTAAATGACAGGCTCATGACAGGGTGATTGCCACTCACAGGAAAATGCCATGCCACCATCATCAGTACCTATGCTCCCACCATGACAAACCCTGATGGAGTCAAAGAAAAATTTTATGAAGACCTAGACCCTTATCATCAACATGCCAAAAGAGGACAAGCTTATAATTCTGGGTGACTTTAATGCTACAGTAGGTTCAGACTACCAGACTTGGCAGGGAATCCTAGGGAGGAATGGAGTTGGAAACAACAACAGCAACGGTCATTTGCTGCTGAAGACTTGTGCATTGCATGACCTCACCACCAACATTGTCTTCCGTTTACCTAAACACAATAAAAGTTCAGGGATGCACCCTCATAGCAAACACTAGCATTTAACAGACTATGTGATTGTAAGGAGAAGAGACAGACAAGATGTGAGAGTGACAAAGGCAATGCGTGGTGCAGAGTGCTGGACTGATCACAGACTCATCCTTTCCAAGCTAAAGATTCGCATTCACCAAAAGCACTGCCCCCAAGGCAAAATGACTACCAGTAGAATTAATGTCAACAATTAGAGCTCTTCTCTGAGCATGAACAGTTTGCTGCTGACTTGGAGGGAAAGTTGAGCCAACATACAGTTGGCAACAGTAGAGCAGAAAAGGAGTGGGCAGCTCTCAGAGATTTGGTGTACAGCACTGCATTTGCTCATCTGGGTCAGAACACTTGCAAACACCAAGACTGGTTTCATGAAAATGATGGGGAAATTTACAAAAGCTGCTTAAGGAAAAAAGTGAACTCCACAGGATTTATCAGCAGGATAGTTCCTCTACCTCTAAGAAGGCAGCATTTAATTCCATCAAAAGCAAAGTACAAGCATAGCTTAGAGAGATGCAGGATTCCTGGCTCAGTAAGAAGGCAGGTAAAATTCAGTTTTATGCTGATAGTAACAATCCAAAGTGCTTTTGTGATTCCCTAAAACCTATTTATGGACCAAAAACTTATGGTGCATCACAATTACTCAGTACTGATGGAGCCACATTGATTAGTGATAAGGACATGATCCTAGAGAGATGGGCTGAACATTTCCATAGTGTTCTCCACAGACCATCATCAATCAATGCTGAGGTCATGGACCTTAAACTCAGGTTGAAGTCAATCCCTCCTTGGCTGAACTTCCAACTGAAGAAGAGGTTTTTGAGAGCCGTTAGGCTCCTTTCATGTGGCAAAGCACCTGGGACTGATTCTATTCCAGCTGAGATTTACAAGGTTGGGGAACCACTGCTCACACAAAAGTTGACTGAAATTTTCCAGGTTATATGGCAAGAGGAGGTTATCCCCAGGAGTTCAAGGATGCCTCCACTGTCCATCTCTATAAGGGTAAAGGGAATAGACTGTCTTGTGACAATCACAGGGAGATCTCTTTTAGTCACTGCTGGCAAAAAGTTCTTGCTAGAGTCCTCCTTAATAGGCTGATCCTTCACCTGGAAGATGGGCATATACCTCAGAGCCAGTGTGCCTTCAGAAAGGACCAAGGAACAGTCGACATGGTGTCTGCTGCCCTATAACTCCAGGAAAAATGCCAGGAGCAGAAGACAGGTCTGTACACAATGCTTGTGAATCTGACCAAGGTCTTTGACACTGTTAGTCATGAGGGCTTATGGAAAATTATGTCAAAATTTGATTGCCCGGAGAAGTTCATCAATATTGTATGTCCATCTCATGATGGCATGCTTGCCCAGGTTCTGGATAATGGACAAAGCCTTCTCAGTCACCAGTGCAGTGAAACAGGGCTATGTGCTTGCTCCTATGCTTTTTAGCATGATGTTTTCAGCCATGGTGACAAATGCTTTCAATGAGGATGAACACAGCATCAAAGTCAACTACTGTACTGATGGCAAGTTCTTCAATCTGAAAAGGTTACAAGCCAAGACCAAAGTGGAGGGAGTGTTGGTGCATGACTTTCTGTTTGCAGATGATTGTGCACTCAATGTAGCTGAGATGCAACAAAGCATGGATCAATTCTCTGCTGCCTGTGCTAATTTTAGCCTAATAATTAACACCAAAAAAACACAGGTGCTCCATTAGTCATCACCACACCATCCATACGTGGAACCATCAATTACAACAAATGGAGAAGTTCTGAATGCTGTGAATAAGTTCATTTACCTTGGCAGTGTATTTTCCAGGGATGTACACATTGACAATGAAGTTGATGCATGCATTGCCAGAGCTAGCTCAGTGTTTGTGAGGCTCCAAAGAAAGGTTTGGGAGAGAAGAGGTATTAGAGTGACTACCAAACTGAAGGTCTATAGAACTGTTGTGTTAACCTCATTGTTAGATGCTTGTGAAACATGGACAGTCTATCAGCGCCATGCCAGGAAACTGAATCACTTCCATTTGAACTGTCTTAGGAAGATTCTGAGCATTACCTGGCAGGATAAGGTACCAGATACTGAACTCCTTGCTCGAGCTGAACTGCCAAGTATTCAAACTATGTTTCAGATAGCACAACTCCTATGGGCTAGCCACACTGTTCAAATACAAAATGTATGCTTCCATACATTTGCAAGTTTGAGAACTTGCACAGGGCACGCGATCACATGATGGCCAGAAGAAACAATACAAGAACACTCTCAAGGTCTCTCTCAAGAACTTTTGATTTGACTGTGCAACATGGGAGACACTGGCACAGGACCACTCAGCATGGCATGCCCACATCAGAAAGGATGCTGTGCTCTTTGACCCATTTTTCATACTTTTCTTGCATCTCTCTCATTTCTCTTCCCAGTTTTTCCTCCACCTGTCTAACTTGCTTTTCAAAATCCTTTTTGAGCTCTTCCAAGGCCTGAGCCCACCCTACATCCCCCTGGGATGTCTGGGGTGCCGAGGCCCCGCCCTCTACGTCTTTCCCTGGTGGCAAGAATATGTCCTCGTCCTCGTCAGATCCGAAAGTCGGGATCATTTGCATCTGTTCAAAAAAACTCTCTATAGTCTTATTTTTCTTCCCTTTTCTAGGCATTTTCCCAGCCAGTTACTTGACTTCTGAAATTCCTCTCCACCCCTGCCTAGATCCACCCAGCTAGTGCTTGGGGTCTGAGATTCAAATGGGCTTTCCGCGGCAGGCGCCACTGCTATTCAATGTGAGCTTTAGTTCTGGTGCTGGGGTGGGGGCAGGGCCACCTCCCAGGCTCAGTTCCCTCAGGGGCTTTATGCAGAGACCTTCAGAAATGGAGCGGGTGGGGCAGGGCCGTCTCCCAGGCTCAGCTCCCTCAGGTGGTTTATGCAGAGACTTTCAGTAATGAAGATCCTGCCTGCTGCTGGGGGAGTCCTGGGCCGCCGTGGCCGGCTGCGCCGCTGCTGCCTCCACCGCCACCCCCCCCTCTGCCTCTGCCTCCGCCGCTTCCTCCTGAGGGGGCCCGAGTCACGGAGACACTCTGCTCCCCCTCTCAGCCAGCCAGCCGTCTCTCTCACTGACCTGTAGCTTCTGTGGGCGGAGGGACTTTCCCGGCTGCTGGAGCTTCCGTCCCTGAAGCCTGCTCGGATCAGCTTCTCTGGGGCCGCGGCCAGGGCAGCGCTGGGGTGGGGTCCGCTTTCCGGGGCACGACGGACCCTGGGGACGGCTCTCCAGGGCTCTCTGGAACGGAAATCTCTTCCACTCTGTTTCTGCACACCTTTTAGTGATCCAGAACTTATGGGGATCTCTTTTTACATTAATTCTATGGGCTGTGGGTCCGGAGCTCGTAAACGTGCGTCTTTCTACTCCGCCATCTTGACTTCGCCCCCTGCTGTGCTCTTTGAGCAAAAGAGAATTGAGACAGCACAAAGTAAATGCAGGATGTGCAAATTTAGGATATCCACTCCAAATATTCAAATGGACTATCTGTGCCCAACCAGTAGTAGAGCATTCCAAGCTCGTATTGGTCTGATCAGCCACAGTCGGACACACTGAAATTTCATTTTATCATGGTGACTTCATTTTGGTCCTCTTTAAAGACAAAGGACAACAACCAACCAAGAAAAGTAATTTTCCAAGGGTGTATGGGATGTTCATGGAAGTCTAACCCCTCTGACGTGAGGGCTACTGAGCCCTTTTAGGGCTACTCATCCACCTTGGGTGTGCATCTGTCACTCAGCTCTCACCTGTGGCTCCAAGAAGCTGTCCCATGTACATGAGCCACATCCTGTCAAAACTACCCCAGGCTGAAAGTGACTGACAGATATTAAAGCTGTTGATGAGTCAGGGGGATATCTACCCCAAGCATGAGAAGACTTCATCCAGCACAGTGGGTGCATGAGGACAGTTCATTCCAACAGCCATGAAGGGAGCTAAAACAAGTGCTGTCAAACACTTAAGAGCTTGGTCAGACATCAAGGTCATCCACTGTATCCTGGGCCACTGCCAGTCATCTTGATTTCTCTCATGCACTTAGACGTCAATGACTGTGGAAGACAGAGTGAGGCTGAGGCTGTGCAACTCTGAATCACTTAAATCCAATTACACACAAGCCAAGATGGCGGCTTCATGATGCTTCTGGTCCTCTTCGAGAACGAAGGACAAACAAAAACAAGAAGTTCAGAATAATAAAGTTATGAAGTAGGAAATAAAAAATTAGTGGAAAAGCTTTATGCTTGGTCTTTAAAGGCAATATACGTTTAGCACTCGCCAAAAGTAAGATTAAAAGGAAAACAATGGGACCATAATGAAGGGAATATTACTATGACTCTTGTTGATATTAAATTTTTAATTCATTTCCCAATTTAAAAATTTTGGAAAATCAACATTTTGTTTATTTAAAATGAGGGCAAATTCCCTAATTGAGGAAAGGCCAAAGGATGTGAACAGGCAGTTTTTAGAGGAAGAAATTAAAGCTATCTATAGTCCTATGAAAAATGCTCTAAATCTCTATTGATCACCTATCAGATTGGCTAACATAACAATACAGGAAGATGATAAATGTTGGATAAGATGTGGAAGAGTTGGAACACTAACTCATTGTTGGTGGAGCTGTGAGCTGATCCAACCATTCTGGAGAGTAATTTGGAACCAAGGCCAAAGGGCTATAAGAATGGGCATACCCTTTTACCCAGCAATATCGCTTCTAAGATTGTATCCCAAAGAAACTATAAAAACGGGAAAAGGACCCACATGGAAAG
Organism: Bettongia penicillata ogilbyi; assembly: GCA_023548195.1. Lineage (NCBI taxonomy): Eukaryota > Metazoa > Chordata > Mammalia > Diprotodontia > Potoroidae > Bettongia > Bettongia penicillata. The sequence goes on along the minus strand of JAJHZJ010000132.1, from coordinate 13,112,735 downwards.
AAAATATTTATAGCAGCTCCCTTTGTGGAGGCCCATCAACTGGGAAATGGATGAACCAGTTGTGGTGTATGAATGTAATGGAATACGACTATGCTATAAGAAATGACAAACAAGTGGACTCTGAATACCTGGATAGACTTATATGAATTGATGCTGACTGAAGTGAGCAGAATCTGGAAAACACTGTGCACAGTAACAGCCTTGGTGTCCAAAGACTATGTCTGATACACTTGGCCATTCACAGCAATGCAAAGACCTAAAACATTTCTAAAGGACTCAGTATGCAAAATGCCATCCACATTAAGAGAAAGAACTATGCAATGGGCACACAGAATGAAACAGAGTATTTTCTCTTTTGCTATGTTTGGTTTTGTTTAGCCTTATTTGTGCTTTCTCCCATTTTTTTTAATTCTTCTATGCAACATGATTAGTGTGAAAATATATTTACTAAGAATGTATGTGTAGAATCTATGTGTTTAATAAGACTGCACGCTGTCTTGGGGAGGGAAGAGGGAGGAAGGGGGAGAAAATTTAAAACTTATGGAAGTGATTTTTGAAAACTGAACACAAACAAATAAATTTGGAGGAAAAAAATAAAAATTTTCCTTTCCAAAACAAATAAAATAAAATAAAATGAGGACAGCCATTTGCTTTCGTAGAGAACAAATGTGTGATTTTATTAGCATGGGGAACCTCCACCAATTGAGATGAGCAGTTCATCTGTAACTTAGAGTATGAGATGCTTAAAATAATTTGAAGATATCTAAAGATAAACTCACGGACAAGAATTTAAACTAAAAAGCACCATCCCATAAAGCTAAGCATTTTTTGTCTGCACACATGCACCTCACAAAGTTTGGGGAAAGCTAGACTTCCTTGCTGACTTTTTCAAAGCTTAACAATGATTACTGAGAAGGGCTGCAGAGAAGAGAGAAGTGGGATGAAGCAATACACCAGATTCTTGAACTCCGAGAAGTATCAACAACATGAACTACTACAGGAAATTAAACAAAGTCAAGATCACAAACATATCCTTATTTGACAAAATAATCCTGTTGTTTGCAAAGTTTAAGAAGTGTGAGTAACCCGAAATTCAAGTCATTTCCAAAAATCAGTGAGCTGGATTTTCTTATGGCTATGTCCCTTTAAAAAGCAACACAACTCTAAGTATGAATGATGGAAAAACACCGAGAAATCTGCATTAGAGATGAATACTAAGTTAAATTACTAACCAGTTCAAGGTAATATCAACTGAAATCAACTGCCTGAGTCTTCAGCATAAATTCAAATAGAAGTTGGACCATATATAAAACAGAAGGCATACTGAAAGGCTAAATGTCCATGCCAGGGCTATAAGAGAAATGTCTAGGAAAGTCTCCAAGAGGCCCCTCATAGCTTTCTCTGATGTTATGCAGAACTCTAACTATCGATCTTTAAGGACTATGAGGAACCTTTAAGAACGTCCAGATAGTCACCAAAATTTATTACCATACAGCAATCTAACTGACATTGTGTAGGATCAGAGATTTACCGCTACCAAGTCACCTTGTCCAAATGCCTCACTTTACTTGAGGAAGCAGGAATTATCCCAAATCACACACTAAGTGAAGAGATTTAGACTTAAGTTCTCAGACTCTAAGGCTGACTGTTCTTCCACTATATCAGATTCTCTCTCTCTCAAAGAGATGTGTATCCCATCAAGCTTGGGAGTTGGGCTGGACTATTTCAACACACCTTTGGGATACCTTCCCTCTGTGGAGCCTTAGAGTTCAGAACAGTCACATTCAGAAGATGCCAAAGTTCTCCATTCACCTCATATTAGACCTAGAAGGTTAATAAACAAATCTCCATAGCCTTCTGCACAGCGCTGAGAAGCACCCGTCCTCATGCGTGCCCTGGATACAGAAGTAAACAAAAACAAATGGGTGGGGAGAGGAAAGAGAAGTAGAGGCAGAACTGTTGAAATGCCAGCAAGCCTGCACTTCTCTGCATCTGTGGGCTCCAAAGGGAGAGAGACCCAAACTTCTGATCTCCCACCCAGAAGGCACTGCAGCAGAAGGGAGCAGCAGGGAGCAAGGCAAAGAGCCCATCTGCAGCCAGACCACAGGAGTCTGGAACGTGGCATTTTTCCCTTTACTGCCTGTGTGACCATGGGCAGATATTGCCCCTCTAAATTACAGGGGCTCGGCCTGGGAGGGCCTCCGAAGTCAGTGCCAGCTTTACCTCTGAGATCCTGCGATCAAAACACAACTCTGGACTGCATCATTCCCCTTCACTAAATTGTACCACAGTTTCCCAATGCCCACCACAGACCCCTCTTCTCTACTACTCTGCTGCCTGCCATACCTAGGCTTTTCAGCTTTTCTGCCTAGTTTAACGTCATTCCCTTTCCCCAGAATGTCCTCCAGCACTACCTACTGAAACTCTGCACATCCTTAAAGGCCCAGTTCAAATGCTCCTTCCTCCATGAAGTCTTCCCTGGTCCCTCACCCAACCCCTACCAGCTGGAAATAATCTCTCCTCCTTTGGAATTCTGGAAACACCCTGATAATCACAGTTTAGAGCAGGGTCTCTCTCTTAGTCATTGCTGGCAAGATTCTTGCCAGAATCCTCCTTCATAGGCTGAACCTTCACCTGGAAGATGGTCATCTACCCTAGAGTCAGTGTGGCTTCAGAAAGGGCTGAGCAACAGCTGATATGGTGTTTGCTGCTTAACAAGTCCAGGAGAAATGCCTAGAGCAGAACAGAGCTCTGTACACAATGGTCAACAATCTGACCAAGGTCTTTGATACTGTCAGTCATGAGGGCTTGTGGAAGATCATGGCAAACCTTGATTGCCTGGAGTTCACCAGTACTATTCATAGGTTTCATGACAGCAACCTTGCTCAGGTTCTGGATAATGGATAATGCTTTCCAAGTCACCAATGTAGTGAAGTAGGGCTGCATGCTTGCTCCCAAGCTTTTTAGCAAGATGTTTTCTGGGATGCCGTTGGATACCTTCAATGAATGTGAAAAGGGCATCTAGATCAGCTAGCTCACTGACCGCAAACTTTTTAACTTAAAAGGCTACAAGCCTTTTTTTGTTCATAGATGAGGCTGAACTTCTGAGGCTGAAATGCAACAAACCATGGCTCGATTCTCTGCCAGCTGCGCTAATTTTGGCCAAACAACTAACACCAAGAAAACACAGGTTCTTCGCCAGCCAGCAGCACACCACTCTATGTGGAATCACTGGTTATATGGTGCCATTGGAGATGCTGTGGATAAGCTCATCTACCTTGGTAGGACACCTTCCAAGGAGGTCCACAGACGTGATGAAGTTGGCACACAAATGGCCAGAGCTGGTTTAGTGTTTGGGAGTCTGGCAAGAATGAGAACATCACCCCTTCTCCAAGGTTGGGTCTTTTCCTTAACTTTCAGAGTGGCTCACCCTTTTTCCCACTGAAACAGTTTGGTTTCTAGATCGTAATGCCAGGTTGCATTGGTGAAACAGATTTTGACAAGTTCTGTTCCTCATTCTACCACTGACTAGAGTTACCAAGTACATCACCTATCCAGGCCTCCATGCTTTCATGTCTCCACAGGCTGCAGCACCGGGTTGAATTTCAAGAGATGAAATTGAATAAGGATAAACATAAAATCTTATTCTTGCATTCCACTTCCCAAGGAGAAGATGGAGAAGCTCTGCCAAAAAACCCGAGGGTTGTAGTAGACTGCAAGTTCAATCAAGGAGTCAACAGGATGCGGCAGTCAGAACAACTCCTAGGACCTTGGGCTGCAACAAGAGGGGAAGCTTCTAGGAACGAGAATGTGACAGTCCTGGTAAACAAGGAAGTAACAGGATGTCTGTACTGGGCCCAGGCAAGTCCTATCTGGGGCATCTCGATCTGCGAACAATGGTTTCGAAAGGACATGAATAAGCTGAAACGTATGCAGGGGAGGGTGATAACCTAAAGAAGTGCCCAGAATTAATGAGGACTGAGGGAACTGGAGATGCCAAGATCCAGGGAATGGAATGCATTGTTACTGATGACTTCTGTTCTTCATGGACTTTCTTCTTCCCTTGGGAGACAATGCTCCCCTCAAGCCCTGTTACCTTTCCATTCCAGCTGTAGAAAATCAAAAGGGTTATAGAAGAGAGCTGGCAGAGCCCACAGAAGGCCACTAAGATTGGACAGATGAGGAAACTAAGGGAGGTGAGAGTGTTTACCTAGAGATATCCAACCACTAAGTGCTAGATCCAGGATCTGAACCCAAGGCTTCCTGACTCCAAGATCGGAGCCCTATCCATTATGGTAAACAACTTCTCCTCCTTCTCTTCCTCCTCCTCCTCATCATCCTCATCATCATCTTCTCTCTCCAGAGATATATAGAGAGAGAGATACACATGCACACATACCTTTGTGTGATGTGATGTGTGTGTGTGTGTGTGTGTGTATGTGTGTGTGTGTGCCACTGGACCTTACTTGTCTTCACTGGAGGGTGAGGTTTACTGAGCAGTCTGCCCATAAAGTACATTGACAAAGGCTGCAAGTGACAACTCTATTTGCCAGCTTCTACTGGTGACTGGGCCTGTCTATCAGCTCAAAGCAGACCAGAGCCAGGGAAATGGTTCTGAAATGGTTTGTTCAAGCTCAGTTCTTGGAATACTAACACATATCATCTTGAACAGCTTTATCAGAGAAAAGGTCAAAGACAAGTAAGTAAGGCATACAATAGGGTGAAGAGAGCAGAGCTAACTTCTCTCTAGTCCAGTTCTTATTCCTGTGACTAAAATGGTTCCCTGGGCAGCTAAGTGGTCTAGGGGACAGAGCACCAGGTTTGGAGTAAGGAAAACCTGAGTTCAAATCTGGCCTCTGCCCTTGGGGAAGTCACTTCACCTTGTTTGCCTCAGTTTCCTTGTCTGTAAAATGAGCTGGAGAAGGAAATAACAAAGCACACCAGTATCTCTGCCAAGAAAATCCCACATGGGATCATGAAGAGAAAGACACAACTGAAAACAATCGAATAACGAGGAAAAAATGCTTTGCTAAATACAAATGGAGCCTGAGAGAAGGAAGGGGAAAGGTAACAGACAGTTTTCATCTGGATTTCTCCCATGAACTGACACTAATTTTCTCTCTGATTTTTCAGCACACAATCATTTTCTTCAATAGACACCCACGCTGCACATGCTAGTCAACCCAAGAGATATTCTTACATAATGCAGCTTAAAGATTTCTAAAGTCAAAAACTTCATATCCAAAGGTCTTAAGTATGAGCTTATTACATTTGTTATGCAACCATTTGTAGCACAAGTGTCTGAGTCGGACAAAGTCAGATTGCCTTTTTAACTACCAACATCCAAGGAGGGAGTGGGCCCGGTCTCCAGAGGAATATTTCCTGTCCTCTCTTCTCCACTTTCCATCCTCTGGTAAAATAATAGTCATGGCAACAGGCTTCTCTTCAGCCAAATTTCACTAAGTCTCTGGGAAAAAGCTATTATGGAAAATCCCATCTGGACAAACAATGCTTACAAGAATACTAGTGCACACAAAATTCAATGCAATTCACCAAGCAATAATTAAGCCCCTACTCTGTGCTGGGGTACAAAAACAGAAAAATTAAAAGAGGGTCTGCCCTCTGTCACAGGAAAACAGCATGTGCACATGAAAGCAAATGCAAAATCGAATTCAAACAAACCCAGAGTCATGGCGGGAGTGAGCACTGGAGGCTGGGGAGGGCATCAGCCAAGACCCAATGGGGAAGGGGCCACTGGAAGGTGGAAGGGGGCATCTTTAAGGCCAAGAAGCACTCCAAAATGGAAATGACAAAAGACTTAAATGTGTGTGATCTCAAACAAGTCCCACGAGCTCCCTGGATTCCAATATCCTCAGCAATAAAATGAGGGGCTTAGATTAGAAAAGGCCTCCGAGGTCCCTTCCAGCCACAGATCTCTGGGATCCTTTGATCTCAGTGAGTCTATGCAAGTTAAAAACAATGACATGTTTCACTGAATATAATTTTTTCAATAAAAGCATTAGTGATAATTGCTCATTGATTTTACAGAGTGTCACCCCTCTCCACTCTAGACAGTAATGAGTTTACTGATCTCAATAGAAACCAGATTTCTCAAGGTTCCTTTTCCCCTAGAGGTTTGTCACCTTCCCCAGTGCCCAAGCCTCTTCCCTCTCTCCTTTAAGGATCCCCTCGTCTGGCCAGCCCTGAGGTTTGAGACCTTGGTGACATCCTTAGCTCCTCTCTCTCACTTGCTCCCATGTCCAGTCAGTCTTGATCTGTCCAAGGCCCTAACGACAATGCTTCTCCCCATCCCACCTCTCCATTCACACAGATCACCACTGTGGTCTAAGCACTCATTCATCACCTCTTAGCTGGGCTGGAGCAAACCCCCTCCTGAATCCATCTCCCTGCCCCAAGCATCGCTCCTTTCTCTCCACAAAACTGAAGAGGGGACATATTATAACCACAGGTCTTGCTCAGAAAGTCAAGGGGGTTTCCCTTTTGGGGGATTGTGGGGAGAAGGGACATTTCAAGCTCTTCACAATTTGGTTCTGCACACATTTCCAGGATTATTACACATCTCTCCCCTTCCAACCAAAAGTGCCTGCTTACAATCCCTCATATATAACAATCACCCAAGCCCACTTTCCCACTTTTATATTGGGTATTCCTCCCCCTCCCCCCACACCCCCATGCCCAGAATGGTCTCCATTCCTATTTCTGCTTCTGTGAATCTCTAGCTTCTTTCAAAACTCAGCTCATGCCACCCCCACCTCAAAAATTACCATGAATTCATGCTGTTCATTCCTTATTTACCTATCAGCTACACGTATTCCCAGAGAGAAAGTCAACTCTCAAGAGGATCTGCCCTCTGTCACAGGAAAACAGCATGTGCACATGAAAGCAAATGTAAAATCGAATTCAAACAAACCCAGAGTCATGGCGGGAGTGAGCACTGGAGGCTGGGGAGGGCATCAGCCAAGACCCAATGGGGAAGGGGCCACTGGAAGGTGGAAGGGGGCACCTTTAAGGCCAAGAAGCACTCCAAAATGGAAATGACAAAAGACTTAAATGCGTGTGATCTCAAACAAGTCCCATGAGCTCCCTGGGTTCCAATTTCCTCAGCAATAAAATGAGGGGCTTAGATTAGAAAAGGCCTCCGAGGTCCCTTCCAGCCACAGATCTCTGGGATCCTTTTAAATCCTTTGTCTCTCCAGAGCCCAATACCAAGGCTGACACATGACAAATACTTAACAAAAGTTTATTGATAAGCCAACTGAAGGCCTGAACTCAAGATCAACTGCTAAAAGTTGCTAGGTCATGATTTTCTCATCTAGGGCTCACCATATTGGCTATCTTAAAAGGTAACAGGAAGTAAGCACCTTCTCCTCAAGCTCCCTGGCCCACAAGCCTCTGGGCCCCTGGCTGTCCCTGAGTCAGAACAGGCTGCCCTTGGCCTTGATGACACTGGCTCCCCCCATGATATCAAGAGGTCTGTACTGGTAATGCTGTATCCTTATAGATCAAAGTAAACTTTTCAATAGGGAACAACAGTGGCTTCTATAGAAAGAAACCTTTCCAAGCAGGTGAGCATCATCTCTGTAAAATGCGAGGCAGACTTCCTATTGTGGCTTAGTGGGATTATTCAGCTCCAAGGTTGCTGCAGGTCCCTTTGGCCGTCAGCTGAATCCTACAGAGTCTTCCTCAGCACTGGGTCCCTCTGAGGGCTCTCCCTGAGCTTTCTCCACAATGCCCCAAAGCCTCTTCCCTTAAAAGCTCACTGCAACCAGGATGGCATATTCGGAGGTCCCCTCACCCTCCAAGCCCTCTCCCTCTGCCTGGCTGGCTCCTCTCAGAAGCACCATCTGAAGGACTCCAGAGGCTTGGGCCAGCCAGGGCTTCATTCCTCTCTGGTCAGGCTGCACCCAGAGCTCTCCTGGCCTCCCTCCTCAAAGCTGCAGGCCCAGAATCTTCCTCTCTAGTCACCACCCCAGCTCCCACCCCCACCAATCTCTGCTCCCTTTTATGGTTGTCTGGACCCATTAGAATGGAAGTTCCTGGAGGGTAGGAACTGGCTTTCTTTCTGCTTGTATCTGTGTCCCCAACCCTTGGCACAGTGTGTGGCACACGAGACACACTCAATAATTGCATAATTGCCTGACAGAATTACAAGTCAAATCCAGTAGTGCCCACTATGTGCCAAGCACTATGCTAAACACAGGGGCATTCAAAGAAAGGCAAAAGACAGCCCCTATTCTCGGGAGGGAGACAGCAGGCAAACAGAAAGGGTAGTAGCATTAAAGGGAATCAGAAAAGGAATCTTGTAGAAGGTGAGAGCTGATGGAATCTAAGGACGCTACAAGGCAAAGAAGAGGCAGACAGAGCTCTAAGCATGGGGGAGAGCCAGGAAAAGTGCTTGGAAGTGGGAGACAGAGAATCTGGTACAAGAATAGCAAGGAAATCAATTACGCCAAAATACAAAAGGTACAAAGAGCCCAGGTCAGGCCGCACCTTAATCATCTCTCATAATCTAGCACCTAGAGCTATGAGAGGGAACAACAAAAGGGAGGAATTCAGAGAAACGAGAAGACGCTTAGCAAGGAGTAAAGGAGGCAGGCCCTAGGGAATAATAAATACCCAAATGACAGCCACCGCATCCGGGAACCAAACTCTGATGGAAACAACCACCTTTTTTTAAAGCTACAGCCCCCAGCATCCTGCAGTCAGACAAAAACATGGGCCATCTCCCTTTGGCCAGACATCCCGAAGCCTCCTCCAAAAGCCCAGCCCAAACCCACTCTCTCTTACATCCAGGCCTCACATCCCTCCATCCAAAAGGGACCCTCTTGAGACTCAGGGCTGTTGTGCATTAATCTTGTACCTCTGCCCAGCCCCTAGCACACTGCGGGGCTCACAGGAGGCACTGCCAACATGTTCAGCCTCACCTTGCGCTCCAGGTCAATCTATGTTTCACTCTCACACCACTGACTTAAAAAATCATTAACTTAAAAAGACTTCAAGGGAGTCAACTAGGCCCCAAAAGGCAAGAAGAAATGGTAGGAGTGGGAGATGGGGAAAAAGCCCACAGAGCTTCAGTAAATTCATTAAGTGGGAAGTCAACGCTTCCTCATGAATGCCCAGCACAGAATGCTAAATCTTCTCACTTGTGCAAACTACCATTAAGTAAGGAATATCAACACGTGCTTTCACAAAAGAGAAATTGCCCACTTCTTTCATGAGACACAACCCCTTTCTCTTGTCATTGGGGTCATTCGCTTAAGTGCCTCCAGTCTGGAGGTTAGGCTAACTTAGATAAGGCCTAGGCTGAAGGCTCTCTGCCCCATCTACAAATGAAGAGTTTGCTATGCAAACTAACAGTGAATCAAAACAGACTGGGAAGACTTTAAGCAGTTTAAAGGTAAACTATTTTCAAACAAGTTTCCAGCTCATTTAAAATAAAACCTTAATTAATTGAAACTCAAGAAACAAGAACTTTCAGTTTATCTAGAATTTATTTTTTGCACCAGAAGAAAGCTCCTAAAAGACACACACACCCACACACACATACGCGCATACATGCACACACGTACACACACACATACACACATGCACACGCACGCACATACACACATGTACACACACGTACACACACATATACACATACACACGCGCGCACACATACACACGCACACACATACACACACATATACACATACACACACACGCACACACATACACACATGCACACACATATACACACACAGACACACACACACAGACACACACACACACACTTTCCCAGGCATCTCTAACTCAATGATCTCATACCTCCTCTCTCAAGCAACAGTACTGTACATACAATCATTAACATACCGTGATTATGCCCCAGTAATGCTTTAAGACGCAATCCAAAAATTGGATTATAATCAGTTTGCTACAATTCCAAAGACAAGAAAGAGTATGAATATACTTTAGATGGATTCTCAATTACAGGTCTGTAACAAAAAAGGGCTTCTGGCTAGCCAAACACCACCTTATCCCCGAAGCATCTTGGTTCATCTCAGTGGGATAGAAAATACAAAGAGCTCAGCTTAACCATAAAACCACAGAGGGGTTCGATGACTGAAGGGTGACAAAGATTCTCCTTATCCACACCCCTGAGGAAGACACAAGGATTATCATTTCCACTTGAGCTCAAGCAGCACATTCCTAGACACAGAAGCAGAGCCACGGCCATGATCTGAATTCAGGCCCTTTGGACCCTGCTGATCAAATCTCCTTTCCATCTAATCAGTCAGTAAGGACTTCCTGCCTATGATGAAGGATAAGGGAATTCCAATTACATGACTTTACGTAACAAAATGCCATTTCTTTAGGAAAGTTTCTTCCTTCCAATTCATCTGAATTCATAAGGTTTTAGTGGAATTGATACAATGGGAAGCCTCAATCTTCCAGTGTGGTGCCAGCCCACCTTTCCCCTCACTTCACAAGTCCTTCCTCCATTCATTCTATTCCAGCCACACAGGCCCCTCCCTGCCTCCAACCACATCCCACAGTCTCCCCACTCCCTGCTCCCAGATGCTACCCCAAATGCTCCCCCTACTGCATCCCTGACCATCCCAATCAACATCTCCTCTTCCATGAAGTTCTCCCTGATCTCAGCGCTGCTATATCCTTCCCCAGCCTTTGGGTCCAGAGCTCCATAAGGCAGCCCTCGCTGAAATGCACATCATACTGACTTGTTTGCTTCCTTCCCTCCATGAGGACCAGAATTGGGCCTTGTTACCACCAGAATCCTCTGTCATCACAGGGCAACATGCTACACCCACAGAAGGCACTGCGCAACAGTCTCTGGTGAAGTCCTATCTCTTTCCCAAATGCCACTCTAACACAATGAAAAACTTCTCAATCTTTGATGTAAAAAACTAACACGGTTTTCCTCTCATTAGGAACTCATCATTCTCTACACCTAAAATTTCAGTCCATTCAGTCTGATCATGACAGAGCCTCTAGTCAAGTTTGCTCAAGGTTAGCAGGTTCCATGAGATGACTGCATTCATCTAGAATGTATGCAGGGATGGTATCGACTCTAAAAGGGAACAAATAGACGGGGGACCAACCATCCCAGGGATATCCTGTATAAAATGTCTGAGTGCCTATTACAAACCTGAGGCCTAAGTCTAACAAAACAAGGTTTTACAACCTAACCATCCATGACAACAATCAATGGCCTGAGTAGCAAAATTGGTCCTTCTTTCAGGCTGAGGATGTCAAAAGAAACTCCCCTGAAATAACAGTTCTGCATTCAATGCTCTCATCATCCCAGGAACTCCTCTCTATGTAAATTGTGCACCAGCCCAGCTTATACACTAGACAGAATAGGGTTTCAATCTTGCTGGTATTGCTCCATCTCCTGCTACCAGATCCCTTTGGACATTGTTGCAAAATGTGGCTCACCACTGTCATTATTCAGTAGTGTTCAACTGTTTTCACTTGTGTCTGACTTTTCATGACACCATTTGGTGAAGATACTGGAGTGGTTGGTCATTTCCTTCTCCAATTTATTCTTCAGATGAAGAAATGGAGGCAAACAGGGTGAAGTGACTTGCCCAGGGTCACACTAGTAAGTATCTGAGGCCAGGTTTGAACTCAGGGAGAGGAGTCTTCCTGACTCCTGACTCAGCACCCTATCCACCATACTACCCAGCTGCCCTGTGATTAACTCTAGCCTCCTTCAACGTGAAATACAACTTCTGAATGAGTTCACAGAAATTCTTGTGCCATTTTATTCTCTGGGCACTGCTGCCAACTAGCCCTTGGTATTTCCCACTGCAAAATGAGTCTGTTACACATATGACAAACTGCCACTCTGGTGGGCTGGCAACTTCACCATGGATGCCATGTTGGCTGCTATGCTGGTAAACATATTTGGTATGAAGATAAATAGTTTTCTAAGGACAAGAATGAAGGAATTTCACTCTTTCTCTACTGAAATGCAACTCTGACTTCGCCTACCAAGAAGGGCTGGCACAGCAACACCAGAACTGGTGAAATGCTCTAAGGCTGCCAAAAGCACTTGACATATATCAGCTCATCTGCCCTCACAACAACCCTGGGGGAAAGCTGTCATCATCCCTGTTGCATAGAGGAAATGTGAGTCTGCCAGCAGGTGAGTGACATGTCCAGGATCACACGGCAGAGGGTCTGAGGTCTGATTCTGCCCCGCTCTTTCTAGCCCCCAGATACACACTGTCCACTGCATCCCCTAGCAGACTCGGTCTACCATGACCTGAGTCATGTCCAGAGTACTGCTAGCCTAACGGCACAAAGGCCGTTCTGATGACTCATTATCCTTTTCCTTTTCTTCCTACAAAGGATGTGTTACCCAATTACATGATTTTTATCTGCTACAGCCCAGGGAGATGTTTCAGCTTAACCCTTTCCCATAGATCCTTTGCCTTACCTATAGAAGGCATATATCTTCACATAACTCAAAACTAAGAGGCTAGTCCAAAACATTCTGCACAAATAAAAGTGGCAGCAATTAAATCATATCAAGGAGATCATGCAATATTTAAAAGAAACATTAATGAATATCTACCAATTGTCACACATCTCCACCAAACAATTCAGTAATTATATGAATAATTATTATAATATTTATTTATGTACATTCATAATAATTATTAATTAGTAAAATAATAACAATAGCATAAGAAGTACTAGGTGAAAATAAAATAAGACACTTTAATGCCACAATATTGGAACATAGGAAATTAAATAAACACAGATTGATGACAAAGAAACAAACTTATTTAGCAAGCTAGAAGTGTGTTTGAAGACCAGAATCAAAAAGGCAAGAAACAGACTGTTTCAAATACAGAGAATTTCATAAATTTAACAAGGTAGAATCAAAATTACCATTTCAGACTAAACTGTAATAATATCTGACAATAACATGAGAAAAAAGGCTACACAGAAATAAAGACAAGTAAATAATTGGGTTTAAGATATTGGGAAAGCTTTTAAAATATAAATAACAATGCCAAAACAACTGTTGTGATCCAATCTGTGACAAAGAAGGGTTCTTTTAGTAAGAGAGAAGAGCAGCCAGTCTCCCCAAGGAATTCATTTCTCTTCTGGATCTGATGCAGGGTAAAGCAAATAAAATCTAGAAACAGTATACATAATAACACCAAGGTAAATGGAAAGAACTCAGTGTTATTTAATTAGAACCCAGCTGATTACTCCTCCCTTTCCCCCAAGATGAAAGCACAAGCCCCCTTCCTAGGAGCCCCCTTCCTAGGACAGGAGAGCTGGAGGACCTAACTGGGCACCACCCCAAAGCCCCTCAGTCACAGCTCACATCAGGAAGCTATGCTCAGCTGATCTCCATTTTTCTCCTTCTCTCTCTTTAATTTTATTTTGTTTACAAGACTGAGGAGAAGAGGGAGGAGGTATATATTTAGAAATGAAAATGATGGTAAAAAAAAAAAAAAGACATGAACCAAAATGAAAGAAAAAAATAAGGGAGAGTAAAAACAGTTAGGAATAGCGAGGTGGCACAGTAGATAAAGTGCCAGGTCTGGAGTCAGGAAGACTCATCTTCCTAAGTTCAAATAACTGTGTGACCCTGGGCAAGTCACTTCATCCTGCTTGCCTCAGTTTCTTCCTCTGTAAAATGGGCTAGAGAAGGAAATGGTAAACCCCTCCAGTATCTTTGCCAAGAAAATCCCAAATGGGGCCACGGAGACCTGGACATGACTGAAAAGCAACTGAACAAGAACAAAAAAGAATTAAGACCAGAAATCAATATGATAGAAAATTTAGAAAAAGAGCATTTATAAACCTATTGTTTTTAAGGCGCCTATAAAAATTGACTCATGTTCAGAAAATTCAATCCAAAAAGGAGAGGAAAAAGGAGAATCAGCAAAATTATCACATTTAAAGCCCCAAAATCTTCATTCTGCTCCCCAGTCACAGGGTTAACTGGAAAGAGAATAGGAAAATAGTCATGTGTATAAATGTTGAGCAGCGCTCCTCTCAAAGCTAAGAACAAGGCACTGAAGGAGAAATCAGAGTCTTCTCTGCTCCCAGGCTTCAGGGAAAACCCGTAACTTTCCTCATGTGTCTAAACTAAGGGTTTGCTCAGATAAAGTCAAAAGTCCCTCCAAGCGCTAACACTATGAATTTGTCTGCTTCCTTCATGAATGCTGTTAATCTTGAGAAATAACAGCTACCAAATCAACATTAACATTTTGAGCACCGAGCTGAAAGAATTACTTTGTCTCAACTTATAAATTTCTTCCTCCTGGCTTTAAGGATGAAATTCCATCACTTTGGGAGGATTATTCATGAAAAGATCAAATTTCTGTCATTCATCACTGAATTAACAACGTTTCTGTTCCCGCAGCAATTCCACTGTCCTGACCATGGTTATCGGAGCTATCTACAGCTTGGTCCCCATTAGTGCAAACTGAATCCTGTGGAGAGGTCATGTATTCAAATTCAAAGTTGTAATTACGTCAGCTGTGGCCATTGGTTCTAGTCCAAAGAAATCATGGGGTGCAAATCTGAATAAAGTGACCACTTCAGCAGATTCAGGCCCTGGTCCAGCAGGTAAGTGACTTTGAGAACTACTCAAGTCGGAAGTCCTGAGTCTGAGTACCAGCTCCAGAACTGACAAGCTGTGTGACCCTGGGCAAGTCACTGGTTCAGAGTGCTTCTCTGACACCAAGGTCCAGCTGTTTAATAAGTCTTTCAGTGATGCTACATGGCTGCAAATCATGAACTATCCTGGTCTCCAGAGACCCAAAGTTCTTTCAAAGGCCACTCAATGGGCAATGGAAGAGACATTTGGTAAGCGGGTACAAAAGCAACTAGGCAGCATGCTACAAAAGCATACTAAAGAGCAGCATGAAACAGGGCAAGTGGACCAGGGGGAGGAACCCAAGAGGAGGGGTTCTCGGAGACCCACTGAGGAAGGTCTCAGAACAAGAACAATCCCCTCACACATGATGAAAAACGCATGGAGCTGGCAGAATTGGCCCTCACATCAGTGAGCTCACCGAACCAGTGGGGTAACGGGGCTGCATCCGAGACACACTCACCTCCCTCAAGGGTTTATGGTCCAGGAGGGAGACAAAGCAAACAGAAGAAGGGCTTTCTTAGAACAGCCCAAGGACTCAAAGAGAGTCAGGACGACAATGTTGGGGGTTCCAAGTAGGAATCAATAGAGAATGGAACAAAGTGAAGAGATGATGATGTCTCTTCTCTCCCCTTTCTCATCCCAAACTAAGGGTCTGGCCACCTCCATCACTAGTGCACAGATGACTCGCAGTTCTCTGTGTCTGCCAATGGCCCGGTTCACAAAACATCTCAAAGCTTCCATGTCCAGAACAAGCCACCCACCACTGCTGAGCCTCCCACGTGCACCACTTCAACTGCACTCTTCCTTCCCCACATCCTGTCATGTCTATCCCCCAAATGACAACTCCCAGGCTCCCTTGAGGACATTAGCTTCCCAACACCCTAGGCACACACCCAACAGAAGATGTATAGGAGGCAAAGCACAAGATGAAATGAAGAGGGCGTGACTGATGCCCACAGTTGGGATGAGATATGGGAATCAAGGAGACATGGACCCAGCAGAGGATCCCTGCCTACCTCACCTTCCCACCTCCAAAGATAGCACCTAGTGGATTTGGTGCCAAGAAAAGACCATGAGCAAAGTGCAGAATGGCCAAAGGAAATCCAGAAGGAGAGGATTCTGGGGGCAGCCACATCAATGAGCATTTCTTAGCGCCAGGCCTTGTGCTAATCATCAGATCATTAGGGGAGTATAAGAAGTGAGAGAGAAGAGGTAAAGAGCATGGAGGCATTAGACAAATAAAAAAACAAGGGTGGGGGGACCCAAGGTTGAGGAGAGAAGAAAATTTTAAAAGTGAAATAGGGATGAAGGGATTAACGTGGGCATTTTTAAAAGACTTTTGTTAGAAAAAGTCTCAACTATTTATTCCAGATCTGACAACCAAAGGAAATCTGGGGTTCTTATATTTTAGCACAAGAAGGACCAAAATTTAAGATGTCAAAGGACCAAGCTGTGGCAATTGCCTGAAGGCATTTTTGTTACACATAAAGCAAAGTAAGTAGATAGAAAGATGAAAATAGGATAAAAAATTTTTATTTCAGATATCTTTGTATCAATCGATAGACCTTGTCCTTGATTCGAAGTCCTTCTAGCATTCATTTATACAAAGAACCAAAAAAGCTAAATGAACGGTTTTCACCAACTTGTTATGTTTCAGAAAGTGAATGTGTGCGTGAGAAAGAGACAGAGAGAAAGGATCTGCAGAAAACTGGACCACTGTCCTCTGGGAGAATTCATGGAATTCACCTGAGAAACAAAGAGTTTAGGTTTAGACCCAAGATTCCAAAACAATGAGTTGGGCCCTCCAGTAAGCAAGCGGCTCCTCAGCATCTTCCAGCAGGAACCATCCAGAGGTCGGATCTGGAGCTCTCCCTTGGTGGTGATTGTGGACAGGGTCACACACACCTGTGGCTACACTTGGCCTGACCCTATGTGGACACATGTACAGCAGCCACACTTGGACCCGTCCTAAGGTGGACATGGCACCCAGTGGTCACACTAAGGATTCAGGCCACCTCACACCCACCTCCCAGGGCCTGGGGGCAGCAGGGCAGGTGTGCCAGCCTGGCGGGAGGCAAGAGCAGGTGGCATGTCCAGGACGGGTCACTCCCTTCCTCATCGGAATGGAATCACCTGGGGAATGGTCACTGCCCTATCCATCCAGCAAAGGGGAGCCAGGGGCGGCTAAGGGAGAGCTGCCCACTCTTGACAGGAGAGGACACTGAGGCCCGGAGAGAGGGGAAGGGACCTGCCTGAGGTCGGAGACAGGGCGTGGGGCAGGTCCTCGGACTCTGCAGCGTGCGGACAGCAAGAGAAGCGTCAAGCCTGTAAGAGGCAAACACCTGGCGGCGGATTAAAGGCCCTCCCCACCCCCGTCCCCCTCACACACACCCCGAGGGCCAGGGGCAGTCTTAACCCAGACACAGGGAAACTGAGGCACAGGGGGCTCAGAAAGTCGACCTGCAGCAGAGTGGGGAAACTGAGGCAGGGACGCTCCCAGTCGGCCCAGGCGCCGCGGGGCTCAGCGCGGGGCCCGGGACCCATTTGACAGGAGAGGCCATTGAGGCTCCCAGCCCCGCCCCCAGCCTCAGCGTGCCCGTCTGCGCAATGGGCACGGCGCCGCTGCCCCGCCCCCGCCCCCCGCCCTACCTCATCGGGCTGGCGCCGGGCCGTGTCCCGGAGGGCCGGCGGACGCTCGAGCCGGGGCCGGGGCCGGGCAGGCGGACGGGACGCGGCCCCAGGACCCGGGCTCGCTCTCAGGTAGCGGCCGGAGCCGGCTTCTCCGCGAGCCGCCGGGCGACGTCAGTGCGCCGTGACGTCACCCGTCCGCGGTGAGGTCAACGCGACACCGGGCTCCCCGGGGGGGGGGGAGTGATGCCGCCCTGGGGCGGAGCCAACCCGAACCGCGGCCAAGCGAGTGGCTGCTTCAACAATCGGTCCGTCTACGAAGGGACCAATGAGAGAGGGGAGGACAAGGCGTGTGGGCGGGATGAGCGGGGCTGCCTGAACCACCTGGGAGTCGACAGGGGGCAGTGCCGAGCTGGCCGGGCAGGTGCTTAGGGCGTGGAGTAAAAGCCCGCTGGGCCCCCGGGATTCTCTTCGCACGGGTCGAGCATCATTGGACGAGTCACTCGACCTCTGAGCCTCAGTGTCCTCATTTGTAAAGTGAGCATGGCGGGGACCAAGTGCCTTCTTTTCAGGCTTGCAGCCCCAACGCTCATCCTTCGGAAAGACTCGAGTTCAAATCCTGCTGTCACTGGGCAAATCACCGAAACAGTTCTCAGCCTCAGTTTCCTTATCTATTAAAACCTGGGGAAAACAATGGGAGAGATGACATCATCTCGAGATGCTCGCGCTGGTGGAAGATGAGCCCCATTTCTGAGAGGGGAGGCTTCCCCCCCCCAGAAAGGTTCCCCCACTTAGCCAAGGCGTTGTGTGAGGCACGAAGAGGGAAGCGGACTGAAGCAGTTTTTGTGGGTCAGGGCATCGGGAATCATCCAGGGAGGAGGAGCTGGGGTGAGATAACGGGGTCTGTAATAAACCTGCTGGTCAAGGCTGTGAGAGCGCTGGACAGTGGAAGGCAGACAGTGGGTGTCATTGATCCAGTGCTGAGATCTGGCAAGAATCAGCGGCCCTGGGACAAGGGTCAGGGGATCCCGGAGCAGAGGACGGGGAGAGGTAAATGATTAACTGTTGGGCTGAGACTCCCGGTGGAAGAGAGAAAGACAAGCACAGCCTGGAGACTCCCTCTGCAGGTGGAGTAAACGGGTCTTAGGAGGGGTGGGGCAGCGGGAGGTGGGAATGATAGGAGGTTATGGTCAAAAAGCAGTTAGGCGAATGGAAACCTTGTGGGTGGCGATGAGATCTAGCGTGTGACTGAGGCGGAGTGAATGAAGGTGAACCATTGGCGTTTGAGGAAGCATCTTTGTCGATATAAAGACAAGAGTCAGAGAGACGAGATGCTGGACTCCTTAGAAAAGGAGATGACCCGGGAGTTGATACGCTACAACCTCCATAAATCAGTGGGTAGAAGCTTTAGATTGAGTTGACCTCAGAGAAGGAAAGACTGCCAAGTGAAGGTACACGGAGAATCTGGAAGAAGCAGTCCATCCCCAATGGAGTCGCCAAGAGTGGACCGGGACTGAAAAATAACTCAGCAAATGGGGATACCATAACATGCCCCTCAGAGGCCTGTTAGATCTCAGAGGATCAAATGAGTAAATCACTTTGCAAACCTTAAAGCATTATATTATTATTTTATTTTGTATATGTACTATATATCTCCTTGGAGATGTCTTCTCTTTAGAAAGTAAGATCCTGGAAGCCAAGTCCTTTTTCACACTGATACAGAGGATACATCCAGGGTCTACACTTCATGAGGCCTCTCCCTAGAATGTTACATTCTTTGAAGGATACAATGTGGGTATAGATAAGTATATACAAAGTAACTCCAAAGTAATTAAGAACTTCCTGTGAGCACTATATTAAGTAAACACCAGGGATTCAAAGATGGAAAAAGAGTCCCTGGCTTTAAGGAGCTCCCATTGCATTGGAGTGGCTGGTAAACAGGCCCTCTCTGCCAGGCACAGAATTTTCTAGGTAAACATTTATTGAGTACCATGTCATTGCACCCTGGGCCATCACCACTTGTTGTGTTGCCTGTTGTGTTGCCACTGGACTTTGGATGACCCTGACTGATGACTAGTAGAGATAGGGAGGATGCCAATGTTATGTGCAGCTCTGTCTCGCTTTCAATCCCATTTGTGCAAGAGTCAAAGTACCACCCAGAGATGTCATTGGCCCGCTTCGAAAACCAGACAAACAACATTAACTATTAAGCATATTGAGCAAGACCAAGTGCTCACGGGAGCTGCAAAGATCATGATTAAGGACATCCGTTTCTTTTATATCTTAAGGTTTACAAAGCAGTTTCTAACCCCAACTGCTAAGATAGTGCAAATACTTGGAGGAGGATACTGAGGCTCTGAAACATTCAGTGATTTGCCCATGCTCCCACAGTCTTCTGAGCCCAGACCCAGGTTCCTTCCACATGTGTACATGTGTGCACTCATCCTTCTCCAGGGTGACAGGTCTGCTGACCTTAAGGAGGTCTGATTCAGGTGCCGTGGAATATTCACATGCAATAAATTGAATGAAGAGGGAAGAGCCAAGATAGGGACCAGTGAATTCAACTGAGCTGAACTCTAGCATCCTACTACTTTCCCTTTGTTTATCGCCAAATTGTATGTCTTAGCAGTCTTAACTCTAAAGGGAAAATGGGCTTCTACCATTTGGTCCCAGCCTTGATCCAGCATAACTAGTCTACCACATACATTAGTGAGGATTGTCTATGTAAAGTGAAGAAACTGAAGTTTTGTGATGCTAGTTATTTAGGGTAAATGAAAATGAAAGAAAGCGCAGAACCTACAGAAGTCAGGGAAAAGCATGTGTGCCTGTGGACAAATTCTGGGAGAGACCCAGATTCTGAGACCAGTCTGGAGGAAGGAGGTTTCAGATCACTCCCAGGTGAACCTGGGGAAGTGGGATCACCCTTCCTAATGAATGGGAAATAAAAATTATGAAGAAAAAACAATTATAAACTGGCATGACCAGAACTCCTAAGGAGGGAGAGTGTGTATATAATGTTAAGGGCCCCGGGGTTGGGAATAGGAGAAACCTGGAATGAAATCCCTCATTTGACCTTTGCTAGTTGTATGGCCCATCACAGTCAAGTCCCTTCCTCTCTCTAAGGCTCAGTTTCTTTACATGTAAAATAAAGATAATGACATCTCAATAGTAATGGCTGACATTTATAGAGTATCTAAAAGGTCATAGTACTCTCTCATTTTGTGTGTGTGTACAACATCTCTACAAGCCCCACTTTACACATGGAGAAACTGAGGGTTAAAAAAGTGACTTAGCCAGGGTCAAACAGCTAATAAATATCTGTGATAGGATTTGAACCCAGGTTTTCCTAACTCCAAGCCCAGCATGCTATCTACAATTCTATGCTACCTCTCCTACAATTCAATCAACATAGAAATATCAATTACCATTACCTTATATCTGCTAAAGCCTTCCCCTTTGAGATTATCTTCCATCTTCTCTTTATATATATATATATATCTCTTTCTCTGTGTCTCTGTTTCTCTCTCAATATATCTACATATATGTTTGTATGTATGTATTATATATGTATATATACACACACATGTATGTCTTGTACAGAAAAATTATTTGTATGTTGTTGTCTTTATTATGTGAGTTCCTTAGAGTCCTGGAATGTTGTTGTATTTCTTTGTATCTCCATGCTTAGGATAATGCCTGGCACATACTACTTAATAAATGTTTGCTGACTTGACTTCTAAGTACGTATATTTTATGCTACATAAATGCTTGCTGATTGACTTACAAATATCATACACAGCCTTCTCACAATAACTCAGTAAGGTAGGTAAGGCATCTTGATTGTTCCCATTTTAAAGATGAGAAATGTTATGTCTGAGATATTTAGTGACCTGGCCAATGTTGCCTAGGTCTTTGGTTCGAGAAGATGAGGGGGGAAATTATGCCTTGGATCATTGAAAGCGTGGAGCTAAGGCCAGCCATTCATGTGGCTAAGTCAAGCTAGACCATTAGTGACTGTTCATCTCCATCCTGTTGTTACCAATGTGGGATATTTGGTTGCATTTTGGGGAAGCTGTTTAGCTCATTGAGGTCATACGTGTAATGCAAGATGAGAACTTCACTGAGGATCCCAGTCGCTGCCCCAGTGAGTGAGTCAGGATAACCAGTAAGGAATCACCTCTGTCCCATTGTGACTCACTTCACATGAGACTGAGTTGGTGACCCAGGCCACCAAGCCATTGCACTGGACTTAAATGTGGAGCCGAGGTTAACCATGTTGAATCCAACCACTGATTCTTCATGTTATGCCACAGTCTTATACCAGGCTTCCTAGGAGCCATGCAGGGGCCATTGATTTACTCTTCCCAGTTGTGTTTAGAGAAATCTGCACATATTGCTTATGTTGGCAAGAGGCCTCTCCCCGCTTCCCCCAAGATCCCTATGGGGCTGAGTGTAAACATAAAGAGATGTGATGCCACTGTTGTAAATGACTTTCAAAGAAAGAGACACCCAGGTTTTTATTGAATGTCTCAGGTTTTTCCAATAATGAGAGTTTAAGAAAATCAATCATGTAACAGATGAAAAGTAGACTAGCTTGTATGACACATCAAGGTGAAAATTCGTGGACTACTGCTAAGACATTCTTTGTTGACCATTTTCCAGCCAGAGTATTTTGACAAGAGGTCATTTGTTGACATGTTATGGGATGTTACAATTTTCCCAAGGTAGGCTGCCCACAAACAGGTGATCCATGGAGAATTAATTTCAGTAGGGAAGATCCATGAGGTGGAGTACTTTTCTTGTCTCCTTCATTAGACTACAAGCTACATGAGAACTAGGGCTGGCTTTTACCTTTCTTTGTACTCTCAGAACTTAGCACAATGCCTGATACATATTATATATATATATATATATATATATATATATATATATATATATATATATATATATATATATATTTGTTATTGTTCAGTTGTTTTAGTTGTGTTTGACTCTTCACGACCCCATTTGGGGTTTTATTGGCAGAGATACTGCAGTGGTTTGTCATTTCCTTCTCCAGCTCATTTTACAGATGAGAAAACTGAGGCAAACAGTTAAGTGACTTGCCCAGGGTCACACAACTAGTAAGTGTCTGAGGCCAGATTTGAACTCATGAAGATGAGTCTTCCTGACTTCAAGCCCAGTACTCTGTTTTGCCTAGCTACCCTGTCATATGCAAGGCACTTTATAAATGTTTATTGATTGGCTGACTGACTTGCTCCCTGTCATACACAGACAGAAATTAGACAATGCAACAGGAATGATTTTATTCAACTTTTTCTATATTTACTTCAGATCTGCTGATGTGGCTATCCCCTCCATTGACACAGATTGCAGCCACAATGCCTCAGTCAAAATTCCTTGAGAGTTACCATAGTTGAGAAATATACACCGTATGCCAGTACTCCGAACGAGCCCATCCACATAGGTATCCAGTTCTGAAGAGCACAGTGGCTGGACTCCCATGAACACTCTCTCAGAAACTCACGAAAGCAGTATGCTCTCAAAGTCCTGGGGAATCACTGTGGAAGTCACTCAGTACCATATCTGGGCTGTCCCTCTTGCCTTTCTTTCTTGCTGTGCAACCAGCCGTCCTTTTTGTCCTGATGTGCATGTCTCTGATTATTGCCGTCACATCACTTCTCTGGCGTAAGTCTTCATTTATCTCATGTCACAGATGCTGGCAGCCTCCAAACACCTCTCCATTAGCCTTGTATTCTCTTCCCTTTGATTCCTGAGACACTGTGATGTACTGAAACCAGGCTCCCCATCTGATCATTAAATCGAGGGTCTTCCATCTCATGGGACACTGGTCTCTATCCCTATATCTAGTCTCTGCTGGGAAGAGGAGTGGTCCCTTCCAGTCAGTGAAGAATGTGTGAATGCCTACCCTACACATCTCAGTGATTCTGAGCCCCTGAGGGTCACCATCCCATCCCATCAACTCCTTTCCCCATCCCCCACTACCCAATTCCTCATTGTCATGCCCTTCAATCCTCCAACCCTCAAATTCCAACCAGATGCCACCCATACCTTCCCTGTGCTTTCTGGAATGCCCATTCCATAGGCAACAAACTTCCCTTCATCCTAAATACTTCCCCTCCCACTCCGTCTATCCATTAGTTCTTACTGAGAATCTGGTTTCCCCCTGGTGACACAGCCTCCCAAGGAATTTTTTTCAGTTCTGACTGTAACTTCATTCATGCCCCTTAGCTCACCAGTATAGCTTGGGAGTTAGAATACTCCTTGCTCCTCATTGCCACTTCCAGGTCCATCCCCTACTTCCATCACTCAGTAACCTCTCCTGCTTCAAGGTCCATGAAATTCCTCTCTATTTCCCAAAGAAATCCCTTCTATCTGTTATCTACAAACTTCCAGATCACACCCTTTCCTTCCTAAACAAGCTCATACATGGTTCACAATTTTTCTCTTCTCCCCAACTCCTGCCTTCACATCAAGAGATTTCAGAATACGTATTGGCTCTCCCTTAAACATCCTAAGCACTCAATTCTTCAACCTATTCACTCCCTGTGAGCTACTCCTCTACCCTACCTTAGCCATACCCTCAATATTATTACCATTGCCCATAAATGCACCACCTCTTTGTTCAAGAACTCTCAGGTCTCTTAATCTGATGACATAACTACTCATTTTCCCCTCTTTCTTTGCCTTTCCTAACAAACCTCTACTTGTCATCCCACATTGTGACCTTCAGTTCTCTCCCGGACCACCTACTGACCTGCAATCTCAAGTCTCAACTTGTTGCTCAGACATTTTAAACTGGATGTCCAGTAGACATTTTAAACTTGACATTCCAAAATTAGCACTCTCTCCTCTTTTCCTCATCTTATCCCCTTGGTGAACCAGTTCATCTCTACTCTGTATGCTTCAGTTGAGTCTCCAACTCCTTTATGATATTGCCAATTGCACCCAGCCAAGCCTCAACCTTGGATCTCCACTCATCCATCACCTTCGGTCCTAAATGAGTGCTTCTGAATATAGGTGGAGACAATCATGCAATCATTCTGAATAGATCCACTGCAAAGTTATATTGGATAACCTTAACTTGGTCCTCATTGCTGCTAGGCAATCAGACTCTGCCTCCCTAATCAGTTCATTATCTCGATTTCCCCACAAACCTTTTCATCCCTCCTCAAACCTTCCTGGCTCTCCCCCCTCTCCTCTCAGCTAAGAACCTTGCCTCATATTGGATTAAAATAATTTTCACCATGAACTTCCTCCCTCACCCCATGTCGCCCATATGCCTGCTGACCCTTCCTCCTTCACTCCTGTCTCACATGAAGAAATGGACTTACTCCTTACCAAGCCTCACTCCCGTCTCTGCACAAGTGATCACACTCTGTCCTGTTGCCTCCAACAAAGAACCTCCCCGGTCATCCCCAATTTACCACTTATTTTCAATCTCTCCCTGTCTACTGGCTCCTTCTTTACTGTGTATAAACATAATCATATCTCCCCCATCCTCAAAAAAAATCTCACTTGATCCTCTGACCCTTACAACTCTTACCCAATGTCTCTTCTGCCTTTTGTGGTTAAAGTCCTTGGAAAGGTCATCTACAGGAGATGCCCCCACTTTCTCTTCCCTCACTCTCTTCTTAATCCCCACCATCTGGCTTCTGACCTCATCATTCCACCAAAACTGCTTTCTCCAAATGATCTCTTTCCAATGGTCTCTTAGTTGCCAAACCCAGTGGATTTTTCTCAGTTCTTATTCTCTTAGATTTCTCTGCAGCCTTGGACAGCATCAGTCCCTCTCTTCACCTTGATAGTCTACTCTTTATGTTTTTGAGAGACCCCTCTCTCCTGTATCTCCTTCTGCCTCTCTGACCATGCCTTCTCAGTCTCCTTTGCCAGATCCTTATCGAAATCATGCTTCTAACTATATGTAGCCTACAGCATTCTGCCCTAGGGTTACTTATCTTCTCCCTCTTGGTAATGGCATCTCCAGTGGATTTAATCACCATCTCTGTGCTGTTAGTTCTCAGGTCTATTTATCCTGCCCATTCTACTGGCCTCCAATTTCAAATCTCCAACTGTTTTTCAGACATCTTGAATTGGATATCCAGTAGACATGCTAAACTCAACATGTCCAAAACGGAATTTATTATCTTTCTCCCTAACCCCTTCTCACCTACTGCCTTCCTTATGACTGTAGATAGCAACACCATCCTTCCAGTCTTTCAGGATCACAATCTAGGAGTCATCCTGTACAATCCAATCTAATGCCAAAGCCTGTCAATCTCACTTTTACACCATCTCTCCAATATGCCCGCTTCTCTCCTCTAACACTGCCACCACCCTGGTGCAGACCCTTATCACCTCATGTCTGGATTATCATGATAGTCTGCTGGTGGGTCTGCCTACCTCAAGCCTTTCCCTACTCCAATCCGTTCTCCATTCAGCCACCAAAATGATTGTTCTAAAGCTTGGGTCCAACCTTGTCATCTCCCTACTCAATAATCTTCAATGCCCCCTGTCATCTCTAGGATCAAATACAAAATGCTCTGTTTGGCATTCAAAGTCCTTCATCACCTAGTATCCTTCTGCCTTCCCAGTCTTCTTATATCTTACTCTCCAGTAGGTACTCTTTGATCCAGTGACAGTGGCCTCCTGACTGTTCTATGAACAAGACATGCCATCTCTTGGCTCCAGCAATTTTCTCTGACTATCCGCTATCCCTGGAATGCTCTCCCTCTTCATCCTAGTCTACTGGGAAACCTAGACTTCTCTAGCTTCCTTTAAGTCCCAGTTAAAATCCCATCTTCTACAGGAATTCCTTTGTAATTCCCTTTTAATTCTAGTGACTTTTTTCTTTTAATTATTTCCTACTTGTCCTGTATGTAGCTTATGTGTACAGTTATTTGCTTGCTGTCTCCCCTGTTAGATGGTGAGCTCCTCAAAGGCTGGGACTCTTTTTGCATCCTTAGCACTTAGCACCATTCCTGGCACATAGCAGGCACTTAATAAATGTTTGTTGAGACTGAGGCTCACACAGCTAGCATGTGTTGAGACAGGATTTGAACCTTGGTCTTCTTAAGTCTGACACTTACTCTCTGTTCATTATCTCATTACTTCTCTCTGGGTGTTGGGAGACAGTGAAAGTTCTATCAACGGTTATTGTTATCCGGCTACACCTTATTCTTTAAGGCACAAATTTGTAAAGGTTGTTTTCGTTTTGTTTTAGTGTGTTGCTTTTTTTTCTGTGACCCAAACAATGCAAATGAAAAATGTTCAAAATAGCAGTGGCTGCATTTCTCCTAAATACCTGGATGTGGAAGAAAACTAGCTCCCTCTTCTGAAAAGTGATGATATAGCTTTGAGTCTGGGGCTCCTGGAAAACAGAAGGTAAGTGAGTGACTCAGCTTGCTAAGCTCAGTGAAGAATAACTGGCATCCTAGAACAACACCATGATGAAGACATCATTGTGCATTAAAGATATTTGTCTATTTTGTGTTTTGCTCTGTAAAGGACTTCCTCTCTTCCAAATGGGAGAATACAGATAAAACATTTGCAAACCCGAAAACTCAGGGATAATGGTTTATAGAATGATGGACAAAGTAGTTAAAGTCAGTATTAAGTCATCAGACTTCCTAAATCAGAAACTCTTCCATGAAGAGACTTCAGGGTATAATTTATTTTGGGCCAGACCTGTGATTCATCAATAAGGAAACTCATCTGTACGTTGTCATCTTAGAGAACTGCTTAGAACACTAATGGTTTAAGTAATTCATCCAGGGTCACACAGCTATTTTATATGAGGCAATATTGTTTTTAATTTTATTTTTCCCCAGTTACAGGTAAAGATAATTTTTAACATTCACTTTAAAAAAATCCTTTGAGTTCCAAATTTTCTTTCTCCCTCACCACCCCTCTCCCTGAAACAATAAGCAATTTGAAATAAATATACATGTTCTATTATGGAAAAAAATATTGCCATGTTAGTCATGTTGTAAAAGAAGACAGACTCAAAGCAAAAACAAACAAAAAAAAACAGGAAAAAATACAGAAAGTGAAAAACAGTATGCTTTGATATACATTCAGATGCCACCAGTGCTTTCTCTGGATGGGGATAGAATTTTTCATAATTAGTCCTTTGGAATTATCTTGGATCATTGTATTTCTGAGAAGAGCTGTCATTCACAATGAATCATCCTTACAATGATGCTGTTATTATGTACAATGTTGTCCTGGTTCTGCTTACTTCACTTCACATCAGTTCACATAAGCCTTTCCAGGTTTTTTCTGAAATCTCCCTGCTCATCATTTCTTATACCACAGTAATATTCCATTACAATCATATACCACAATTGGTTCAGTCTTTTCTTTATTGATGGACATCCCCTCAGTTTCCAATTCTTTGTCAAGATATAAAGAGGTGCTAGAAGTATTTTTTTTACAAATAGGTCCTTCCCCAGGCCCCCACACCTATTTTTAAATCTTTTTGGGATAAAAATCTAATAGTGGTATTGCTGGACCAAAGGGTATGCAAAGGTTCATAGCTCTTTGGACATAGTTTCAAATTGCTCTCCACAATAGCTGGATCAGTTCATAGCACCACCAACAGTGTATTAGTGTCCCAATTTTCCCATATCCCTTCCAATCTTTATTATTTTCTTTTTCTCTCATATTAGCCAATCTGATAGGTGTAAGGTTTTACCTCAAAGTTATTTTAATGGGCATTTCTCTAATCAATAGAGATTTAGAAATTTTTTCATACGACTATAGATAGCTTTGATTTCTGTATCTGAAACCTTTCACTATTTATCATTTGGGGAATGACTTATATTCTTATAAAATTGGCTCAATTCTCTATTGACTCAGTTCTCTATGCATTTGAGAAATGAGGCCTTTATCAGAGACACTTGCTATAAAAATTGTTTCCCAGTTTGATGATTTCTTTCTAATCTTGGTTTCATTGGTTGTGTTTGTGAAAAACCTTTTAAATTTAATATAATTAAAATTGTCCATTCCATATTAAGTTCTATATCTCTTATTTCATCATAAATTCTTCCCTTCTCTATAGATCTGACAGATAAACTATTCCTTGCTCTCTTAATTTGTTTATGACATCACCTTTTTGTTTAAATCATGTACTCACTTTGATCTTATCTTGGAATATGATCTAAGAAATTGGTCTATACCTAGTTTCTACCACACTGTTTTTCAGTTTTCCCAGCAGCTTTTGCCAAATAGTGAGTTCTTGTTTCAAAAGCTGGGTTCTTTGATTACCAAACACTTGATAACCATGGTCATTTACTATGGAGCCTTGTGTACCTAATTTATTCCACAGACCCACCACTCTATTTCTTAGGAAGTAGCAGATAGTTTTGATGATAACCACTGTTTAATACAGTTTGAGATCTTATATGGCTAGGCCACCTTCCTTC
This sequence comes from Bettongia penicillata ogilbyi, assembly GCA_023548195.1. Classification (NCBI taxonomy): domain Eukaryota; kingdom Metazoa; phylum Chordata; class Mammalia; order Diprotodontia; family Potoroidae; genus Bettongia; species Bettongia penicillata. The sequence goes on along the minus strand of JAJHZJ010000132.1, from coordinate 13,084,010 downwards.
ATATTTGTTATCATTAATTCACTTTATATTATATACGTTTTGTTCTTCCAGAGGAATTTTGTTATGATTTTTTTTCTAGCTCTAAAAATATCATCTTGTTAGTTTAAGTGGTATGGCACTGAATAAATTAATTTAGATAGAACTGTCATCTTTATTATATTGGCTTGGTCTACTCATGAGCAATGGATATTTTTCTGATTGGTTAGATATGTCTTTATTTGTGTAAAAAAATGTTTTGTCGTATTTATATAGTTCCTAGGCTTGTCTTGGCAGGTAGACTCAAGTATTTCATATCATCTACAGTTATTTTTAAAGGAATTTTTCTTTTTAATTCTTGCTGCTGGACTTTGTTGGGAATATATGGAAACGCTGATGATTTGCATAGATTTATTTTGCATACTACAAGTTTCCTAAAATTGTTCATTATTTCAGGTAATTTCTTAGTTTATTCTCTAAGTATACCATAATATCATCTATAAAACATGATAGTTTTCTTTCCACATTGCCTATTTTAGTTCCTTTGATTTCTTTTTCTTCTCTTATTGCTATAGTTAACATTTCTAGTAAAATATTGAATAATAGTGGTGAGAGTGGGCATCCTTACTTCACCCCTGATCTTGCTGGGAAGGTTTTTTTTAGTTTATCCACCTCACAGATAATGCTTGCTAATGATTTTAGGTAGATTCTATCTATTATTTTAAGGAAAGCTCCATTTAGTCCTATATTCTCTAATGTTTCATCTAGTGGATGGTGTATTTTGTCAAAAAAAATTTTCCGCATTTATTGAGATAATGATGTGATTTCTGTTAAGTTTGTTATTGATATGGCCTATCATGCTGATAGTTTTCCTAATACTGAACCAGCCCTGAATTCCTGGCATAAAGTTCACCAGGTCATCATGCATGATCTTTGTGATATGTTGCATGAGTCTTCTTTCTAGTATTTCATTTAAATTTTTTGCATCAATATTCATTAGAGAAATTGGTCTATGATTTTCTTTCTCTGTTTTAGCTCTTTCTGGTTTAGGTATCAGTATCACATTTGTGCCACAAAAGGAATTTGGTGGAATTCTTTCTTTTCCTATTTCCCCAAATAGTTTATACAGTTTTAGAAGTAATTTTTAAATATTTTGTAGAATTCACTTGTGAATCCATCTGGCCCTGAAGATTTTTTTCTTAAGGAGTCCATTGATGGCTTATTAAATTTCTTTTTTTTTTCTAAGTTGGGGTTATATAAGTACCCTGGTTCCTCTTCCGTTAATCTGCACAATTTACATATTTTTTAAAATATTCATCCATTTCACTTAGATTGTCAGATTTATTGGCATACATTTGGTCAAAATAGTTACTAATTATTGCTTTAATTTCCTTTTCACTGGTAGTGAATTCATCCTTTTCGTCTTCATATTAGTAATTTGGTTTTCTTCTTTCTTTTTTAAAACCAACCAATAGTTTATCTATTTGTGGGTTTTTTTTAATAAAAACAGCTTAGCTTTATTTATTAGTTCTCTGGTTTTCTTTCAGTTTTATTAATCTCTCCTTTGATTTTCAGAATTTCAAATTTAGTGCTTAATTGGAGATTTTTGATTTGTTCTTTGACTCTTTTTTAGTTACATGCCCAATTTATTGATGTGCTCTTTCTCTATTTTATTGGTGTAAGCATTTAGAGATATAAATTTTCTCTAAATACTTCTTTGACTGTATCCCATAAATTTTGGTGTGTTGTCTCATTGTTGTCATTCTCTTAATGAAATTATTGATTATTTCTATGATTTTTTTCTTTAACCCACTCATTCTTTAAGATTAGATTATTTAGTTTTCAGTTAATTTTTAATCTATCTTTCCATGGCCCTTTATTAAATGTAATTTTTACTGCATCATGATCAGAAAAGGAATACATTTAACATTTCTGCCTTCTACATTTAATTGTGAGGTTTTTATGCCCTAGGATATGGTCAGTTTTTGTGTAGATGCCATGGACCACTGAGAAAAAAGGTATAGTCTTTCCTATCTCCATTCAGTTTTCTCCAGAGATCTGTCATATCTAACTTTGCTAAACTTCTATTCACCTCCTTAATTCTTTTTTGTGTATTTTGTGGTTAGATATATCTAGTTCTGAGAGGGGAAAGCTGAGGTTCTCCACTAGTAGAGATTTACTTTCTATTTCCTCCTGTAACTCATCCAGATAAAAAAAAAATTGGACGCTATACCATTTGGACCATATATATTTAGTGCTGATATTAGATCACTGTCTGTGGTACTTTGTCTATGGCAAGATGTTGTTTCCTTCCTTATCTCTTTTAATTAAGTCTACTTTTGCTTTTGCTTTGTCTGAGATCATTATCGTTACCCCTGGTTTTTTTTTTTACTTCAGCTGAAGCATAATATATCACCCCCTTTCCTTTACTGTGTGTGTCCCTCTGCTTCAAATGTGTTTCTTGCAAACATATTAGAGAATTCTGTTTTTAATCCATTCTACTATCTGTTTCCATTTGTATGTGAATTCATCTCATTCACATTTACAGTTATGATTACTGTGTATTTTGCATCCTATTTCTCCTGTTTATAATTTTCTGTCTCTGTCTCTATTTCTCTATGTGTATGTCTCTCTGTCTGTCTCTATCTCTGTCTGTGTCTCTCTGCCTCTCTGTCTGTGTGTGTGTGTATGTGTGTATGTGTCTGTCTGTCTCTCTCTCTCCCTCTTACTTTCTCTCTCATTTCACTTTCTCTCACTTCACCAGTGCTTGGTTTCTGAACACCACCTGTACCAATCCACTTTCCCTTCTCTCAGCCCTGCCCTTTTTCTTGCCCCCTATTCTCCTACTTCCTCCTTCTTATAGAAGAAAATATAGATTTCTATGCCCAATTGAGTATGAATATTATTCCATCTTTGAGTCAGATCCAATAGGAATAAGGTTCAAGTAATGCTATCCTCCTCTCTTCTTTCTCTCCACTGTAATAGTTCTTTAATGCCTCTTTGGGTGAGATTATTTACCCCATTATACCTCTCCCTTCCCTCTTCTCCCAGTTCAATCCTCTTTTTTACTCCTTAATTGTTTATTTCATCACATCAAAGTCAATTTATATCCATATGCTCCAGGTATACTCCTTCTAACTGCCTTAAGAGTGATACAGTTCTGAAGATTTACAAGTATCATCTTCTCATGTAAGGATGTAAACAATTTAACCTTTTTGAATAACTTGTGTTTTCTCTCTCCTGTTTACTTTGTTTTTCTTCTCCTGAATCTGTATTTGAAAGCTGAATTTTCTATTTAACCTTGGTCTTTTCATCAGGAATGTTTGAAAGTCCTATATTTCATTGAATATTCATTTTTCCTTAAAGGATTATACTCATTTTTTCTGGGTAGGTGATATTCGGTTGCAATCTGAGTTCCTTTCCCTTCCAGAATATCATATTCCAAGACATTTGATCCTTTAATGTAGAGGATGCTAAATCCTGTATAATTCTGATTCTGGCTCCTTGATGTTTGACTTCTTTCTGGCTGCTTGCAGTATCTTCTCCTTGACCTAAGAGTTCTGGAATTTGGCTATAGGATTGTTAGGAGTTTTCATTTTGAGATTCAGTGGAATCTTTCTATTACTAATTTGCCCTCTGCTTCTAGGATATCAGAGCAGATTTCCTTGATAATTTCTTGGAAAATGCTATCTAGGCTCTTTCTTTAATCAATTCTTCAATTATCTCTACCAGATCTATTTTTCAGCTCAGTTGTTTCTCCAATTAGATATTTTACCTTTTCTTCTATTTTTCAACTCCTTTGATTTTGTTTGATTAATTCCGGATGTCTCATGAAGTCATTAGTTTCCACTTGCTTAATTCTAATTTTTAAGGAATTGTCTTCTTCACTGAGCTTTTGCACTTTCTTTTCCATTTCACCAATTCTACTTTTTGAGGAGTTGTTTTCTTCAGTGAATTTTTGTATATCTTTTTTCCTATTTTTTGTGTTTCCTTTGTCAGGCTGTTGACTTTTTCCTGATTCTCTTGCATAACTGTCCTTTGTTTTCCCAATATTTCTTCTTTCTCTCTTATTTAATTTTTAAAATTCTTTTTGAGGTCTTCTGTAAGTTACTTTTCAGCCTGAGACCAATTTATATTTCTCTCTGAGGCTTCACATTTAGTTGTTTTGACATTATTCTTCTCTTCTAAGTTTGGGTTTTGATTTATCCCTATTGACATAGTAGCTTTCTATGGTCAGGGGTTGCTTTTTGTTCCTGTTTGTTTGCTCATTTACCAGTCAGTTTCATTACTCTTAAAGTTGAGCTCCACTCCCAGGGTAAAAAAGCACTCTACCAAGTTTCTTGCACAAGGGGCCAGTGGCCTGGCTACTGGCCTGCTTCAATAGATCTCTGGGCCTGAATGCTCACCTGCAGTGATGGGACCTCTGTGATTGGCAGTTTGCCTGCTATCCAGGGGTCCAGGCATGAACACTTGCTTACTGTGCTGGAAGTTGGAGGCCTCCCATCTGACCTGCTGTGCTTCTGGTCTGCTGTTGCAGGAGGGATGAGGCCTTGGTTGCTGATGTGTGCTGTGGCTAGAAGTCTCCCACTGGCTTGCCTGGACACTCTCTGTGGTGGATTGTGCTCCTCCTAATACAAAAGTAAGACAGACATTTCCTATGGTCTTTCCAAGGTATCTTGGGCTGGAAAATTGTTTTACCCTATACTTTTGTGGGTTCTGCTGCTCCAGAATTTTTTTTGAGGCAGGATTTAAACTTGTTTGGAGGAAAAATTTGGAGAGTTCAGGCCTTTTCTCTGCACTCTTGACTCTGCCACCAAGGCAATAATTTTTAAGATTCTAAAAGAATCCTGGGGCCAAAAGTTGAAAAACCACTGGCCTCAATTGGGGTCGAGGGATATTGTGAATCTTCTATTTATTCGTATTTGAGTTTCTTTGGGTTTTTAGCCAATGTTGTTGTGTTTGTAATACCTTGCATTATTTTTTTAAAAATTATAAATTGTTTTGGTTCTGACCCTGTCACTTGCCAATAAACTGTAACATTCCATAATTTACCCCATTTTTTTATTAAATTATTTTATTTCTTTTCAGTGTTCTATAATCACTTCCATATATCTTAAATTTTTCTCACTCCTTCCCCCTCCTTCCCTCTTCCCTCTCCACTCCCTCCCAGAGATGGTGTACAATCTAAAATATGTTCTATACATACATTCCTATTAAATACATTGTCACCTTAGTCATGTTGCATGGAAGAATTAAAATGAATAGGAAAAACTGTAAAGCAAAACATAATACAAAAGAAAATGATCTGCTTCATTCTGCAATCAAATTCCATAGTTCTTTCTCTAGATGTGGAAGGTGTTTTGCCTCAAGACTCCATTAGGAATTTTTTTAAGTCCTTGCATTTCAATGAAGTACTAAGTCTACCAGAAAAATTCCTCACACACTGTGGTTGTTGCTGTGTACAAAGTTCTCCTGGTTCTGCTCTTTCCACTCAGCATCAGTTCATATAAGTCCTTCCAGAACTCTCCGAAGTCTTCCTGTTCATTACTTCTTACAGCACAATAGTATTCCATTACATTCATATCCCACAATTTGATCAGCCATTCCCCAATTGGTAGGCATCCCCTTGATTTCCAGTTTTTGGCCACTACAAAGAGAGCTGCTACAAATACTTTTGTATATGTGGGACCCTTTCCCATTTCTATGATCTCTTTGGGATAGTCCCAGAAGCAATATAGCTGGATCAAAAAGTATGCACATTTTTGTATTCCTTTGGGCATCATTCCAAATTGCTCTCCAGAATGGTTGGATTAACTCACAGCTCCACCAACGATGAATTAGTGTTCTAACTCTCCCATATCTTCTCCAACATTTATCATCTTCCTGTTTTGTCATGTTAGCCAATCTGATAGGTGTGATGTGGCACTTCAGAGTTGTTTTAATTTGCACCTCTGTAATCAATAGTGATTTAGAGAATTTTTTCCATATGACTCTATGTAGCTTTAATTTCTTCCTCTGAAAACTGTCTGTTTATATCCTTTGACCATTTATCAATTGGGGAATGACTTGTATTCTTGTACACTTTATATATTTTAGAAATGAGGCCTTTATCACAGACACTAGTTGCAAAAATTCTCAGTTTTCTGCTTCCCTCCTAATCTTGATTGCATTGGCTTTGTTTGTGCAAAGACTTTTCAATTTAATGTAATCAAAATTATCCATTTTGCACTTCATATTGTTTTCTTTCTCTTGTTAGGTCAAAAATTTCTCCATTCTCCATAAATCTGACAAATACACTCTTCCTTGCTCCCCTAATTTGTTTATAGTATAAATCTTTATACCTAGATCTTATATCCATTTGGACTTTATTCTTGTGTACAGTGTCAGGCATTGACTTATGCCCATTTTCTGCCACACTGTCATCCAGTTTTCCCAGCAATTTTTGTCAAACAGTGAGTTCTTATCACAGAAGCTGGAGTCCTTGGATTTATCAAACAGTAGATTCCTATATTCATTGGCTAAGTGTCTTGAGTACCTAACCTATTCCACTGGTCTACCCCTCTGTTTCTTAGCCAGTATCAAGTGGTTTTGATCATTACTGCTTTATAATATAATTTGAGGTCTGGTAGGGCTAGGCCACCTTCCCTAGCAATTCTTTTCATTAGTTCCCTTGATATCCTGGACCTTTTGTTTTTCCAGATTAATTTTGATACTATTTTTTTCTAGCTCTAGAAAATAACTATCTGGTAGTTTGATTGGTATGGAACTCAATAAGTAAATTAATTTTGGTAGAATTGTCATTTTTATTATATTGGCTCTGCCTACCCACAAGCAACTGATGTTTTTCCACTTATTTAGATCTGACTATATTTGTGTGAAAAGTGTTTTGTAATTGTGTCCATATAGCCTCTGGATTTGTTTTGGCAGGTAGATTCCCAGATATTTTATAGTGTCTACCATAACCTTAAATGGAATTTCTCTTTCTATCTCTCACTGTTGGGCTTTGTTAGTAATATATAGAAATGCAGATGATTTCTGTGAGTTTATTTGTAACTTGCAACTTTGCTAAAGTTGTTTATTATTTCAAGTAATTTTTTACTTGATTCTCTGGGATTCTCTAAGTATATCATCATATCATCTGCGAAGAATGATAGCTTAGTTTCTTCTTTGCCTATTCTAATTCCTTCAATTCCTTTTTCTTCTCTTATTGCTACAGCTAACATTTCTAGTACTATATTGAATAACAGTGGTGATAATGAACATCCTTGTTTCACCCCTGATCTTATTGGAAAGGCATCTAGCTTATCCTCATTGCATATAATGCTTGCTGATGGTTTTAGGTAGATACTGCTTATTATTTCATGGAAAGTTCCATTTATTCCTATGCTCTCCAGTGTTTTCAATAGGAATGCGTGCTGTATTTTGTCAATAGTTTTTTTCTGCATCTATTGAGATAATCATGTGGTTTCTGTTAGTTTTGTTGTTGATATGATCAATAGTGCTAATAGTTTTCCTAATATTGAACCAGTCCTGCATTCCTGGTATAAATACTACCTGATCATAACGTATTATTCTCGTGATTAAGTTGCTGTATTCTTTTTGCTAAAATCTTATTTAAAATTTTTGCATCTATATTCATTATAGAAATTGGTGTATAATATTCTTTCTCTGTTTTGGCTGTTCCTGGTTTAGGTATTAGAACCATATTTGTATCATAAAAAGAATTTGGTAGGACTCCTTCTTCGACAGTATTTCCAAATAGTCTATATAGTATTGGAATAAACTATTATTTAAATGTTTGATAGAATCACGTGTAAATCCATCCAGCCCTGGGGATTTTTTCCTAGGGAGTTCATTGATGGCTTGTTCAATTTCTTTTTCTGAGATGGGGTTACTTAAGTATTCAACTTTCTCTTCTGTTAATCTGGGCAATTCATATTTTTTTAAAATAATCATCTCATTTAGATTGTCAAATTTATGGGCATACAGTTGGGCAAAGTAATTTCTAATTGTTGTTTTAATTTCCTCCTCATTGAAGGTTAGTTAATCCTTTTCATTTTTGATATTGGTAATTTGGTTTTCTTCTTTCCTTTTTTAAATCAAATTGACCAAAGGTTTATCAGTTTTATTGGGTTGTTTTTCATTAAGCCAACTTAGTTTTTATTTATTTGTTCAATAGTTTTCTAAATTTCAATTTTATTAACCCCTCCTTTGGTTTTCAGTATTTCTAGTGTGATATTTACTTGGGGATTTTCAATTTGTTCTTTTTCTAGCTTTTTCAGCTGCATTCCCAATGCATTGATCTCTTCTTTCTCTATTTTATTTATATAGGCATTCAAAGATATAAAATTTCCCCTGCTTTTGCAGTATTCCATAAGATTGGTAGGTTGTGTCATTACTGTCATTCTCTTGAATGAAGTTATCGATTGCTTCTATGATTCGTCCTTTAACCCACTGATTCTTTAGTATTAGATTATTTAGTTTCCAATTAATTTTCAGGTTATCTATCCATGGCCTTTGACTACATAAAATTTTTATTGCATTATGATCTGAGATGGATGCATTGACTACCTCTGCCTTTCTGCACTGTATTGTGAGGTTACTATTCCCTAGTAAATAGTCAATTTTTGTATATATGCCATGTACCACTAAGAAAAAGGTATATTCCTTTCTATCACCATTCAATTTTCTCCAAAGATCTATCGTATCTTCCTTATTCAGAATTTTATTCACCTCCTTAACTTCTTTCTTGCTTATTTTGAGGTTAGATTTATCAAGTTCAGAGAGGGGGAGGTTGAGGTCTCCCACTAGTATAGTTTTGCTGTCTATTTCTCCTTTAATTCCCTCAACTTCTCCTCTAAGAATCTGAGATGCTTTACCACTTGAAGCATATATATTTAGTAATGAAATTGTTTAGTTGTCCATGGTGTCTTAGAGCAGGATATTGTTTCCTTCCTTATCTTTTTTAATTAGATCTTTTTCTGATTTCACTTTGTCCAAGATTAGGATTGCTACCCCTGCTTTTTTTACATCAGCTAAAGCATAATATATTCTGCTCCAACCTTTACCTTTACCCTGTGGATAACCCCCTGTTTCAAATTGTGTTCCTTGTAAACGATATGTTGTTGGACTATGGTTTTTTAATATATTCTGCTATCTATTTCCGTTTTGTGGGAGGGTTCATCCCATTCACATTCACAGTTATGATTACTGTCTGTGTCTTTCCCTCCGTCCTCTTTCCCCCCATTTATGCTTTTAACTCTCCCTTCCCCTTCACAATATAGCTTTAATTTTTTACTACCACCTCCCTCAGTCTTCCCTCCCTTATTTCTGCCTCTCTCCCTTTTACTCCCTTTTTGCCTTACTACTTCTCTGTTTTAGCTTTCCCTCCTTTTTCCCCCCTTCCCCTCCTACTGCCTGTAGAACTAATTAGATTTCTATACTTAACTGTAACCAAATCAGATGAGAGTAAATCTCAAACAATGCTCATCTCCCTCCCCTCTTTCCCTCTGCTGTAATATATTTTTGTGCCTCTTCCTGTGAGGTAATTTATCTTTTTTCTGCCTCCTCCTTTTCATGTCTCCCATTACAATTCCTTCACACCCTTAAATCACATTTTTATTATCACATCATTTACCTTATACCCACTCCCTCTTTATATATCACAATAAATATACAATTCTCAAGATTAACAAGTATCATCTTCACATTTAGTCATGTAAACAGTTTGCCCATATCGAATAACCAGTTTCCCCCCCCCATTTACTGTTTTATGCCTCTCTTGAGACCCATGTTTGAAGACTAAATCTTTTATTGAGTGTTGGTCTTATCATCATTTCATTGATTGTCCATCTCCTTGCCTGAAATATTATGCTCAACTTTGCTGGGTAATTGATCCTTAGTTGTAGTCCCAGCTTCTTTCCCCTATAAAATATCATATCCCAATTCCTTCAGTCTTTTAATGTAGAAGTTGTGGGGTCCTGTGTGATCCTGACTGTAGCTCCTTGATATTTGAATTGTTTATTTTTGGCTGCCTGAAGTAGTTTCTCCTTCACTTGATAGTTCTGGAATTTGGCAGTGATATTTCTTGGTGTTTTTAGTTTGGGAACCCTTTCAGGAGGTGAACAGTCGATTCTTTCAATGACAAATTTGCCCTGTAGATCTAGGACTTCTGGACAGTTTTCCTTCATGATTTTGTGGAAGATATTGTCCAGGCTCTTTTTCTCTCATGGCTTTCTGGTAGACCAATAATTCTTAGATTTTTCTCTCCGGGATCTCTTTTCTAGGTCAGTTGTTTTTTCAATTAGATATTTTACTTTTTCTTCTATCTTTTCATTCTTTAGATTCTGTTTGACTGATTCTTGATGTCTCTTAGAGTCATTAGTTTCTACTTTCCCAATTCTAATTTTTATCAAATTGTTTTCTTCAGTTAACTTTTGCATCTCCTTTTCCATTTGTCCAATTGTTCCTTTTAAGGAATTATTTTCTCCAGTTAGTTTTTGTTCTTCTTTTTCCATTTGTCCAACTTTCCCAGTTAGGTTTTGTGCTTCCTTTTCTATTTTTCCCATTTTTATTTTAAGGAGCTGTTCTCTTCAGTTACTTCTTTGTTCATATTTTTATGAAATATTTTATGGCCTATTTTTCTTCTATTTCTCTCATTTGGCTTTTAAAATTCTTCCTGAGCTCTTCCAAGAATGCTCTTTGGTCTTGACACCAGTTCATATTCCCTTCTGAAGTTTCAGATGTGAGTACAATCTCAATGCTGACTTCTTTGGTATTCATGTTTTGGTCCTTGTCCCCATAGAAAGATTCCATGGTCTTTTCTTTTAGGCTTTGCTTCTTACTCATGATGATCACCCTTTTCCTGGCTTTTAAAGTAGATCTCTGCTTCTGGGGCACAGAGGGCTCTGTCCCACTGTTCTTGAGCCTTGAACTTGAGGCTTTGTATGTTGTGGCCTCTGGTTCTTTCAGCTGGAAGCTGAAATGCTGCTGCTTACTTGGTGCTGAGTTGGTTGGTGTCTGAAAGCAGAGACCAGGTGAAGTCGTTCTGGGTTTCCCAGGAGTTACCCTGGAGCTACCTCCATTAAGTGTGGGGGAGGGGTGGTCTGGCCACAGGAGATCTCCTTTACTGAGCTAGAGCACAGGCAAGCTCAGTGGTTGGTGAACCTCATATGCTCTAGTGTCTTCCTGATTCCCCTGATTTCTGAGGCATGCCTGGGGTCCTGGTGTTGGTGGTTGCAGGCTCCACCCTCTGGGGTTCAGGATCTCCTCTAGGTGAGGTGGAGCTATCTGGGACAGTTCTGATCCTGCACTGGTCCCTTTCAGCCACAGCAATAGGGACACTCCTTAACGATTTTCCTAGCCTCATAGACTAAGAGACTGTTTACCTCTTCTCCTGATCCCACTGTTCCAGGATTTTTTCTGGGAAAATATTCTCTGGGCTCTTCATGGTCAACAATTACTGATCACTCCACCATCTTGACTCTTGGCAATTTACTCCCTTTTAACAAACAAATACAGAAAAGAAAGAAAACCGGTTGCCAAAAGGAGTATACCCAACAGCGTGTGCAGTACTCCATACCTCTAGCCACAGAATCACAAAATTTGCATTAAGGGAAAAACATTTAGTTCAGCCCCTACACAAAAGTGATTTGCATTATGACTTACATAGTACTCTATCTCCCTACCAAGAAGGGGAAATTGCTTCATCTTGTTCTTAAAAGCCCTAGTTTTTGTTTTTGTTTTTTTTTACAGTCATTTTTACTTAAGGAGCTATATTCATCATGATTTTTAGAAACTCAGACATAGGATTTCATATTTAATCCTATGAAATAATTACTGATAGATTTAGCACAATGCCCCTGCTAACTGGGATTTTTTAGATGTTTCTTGTTTTATTTAATGGGTTAGCTATCTGTTCCAGAAAAAGGTGTTGATTTCTCTTGGTAGAGGTAGTTGACTTACCCAGGAGTTACCCTTATCAATTAAATCACAAACCCAATCCTTGTCCCTATCCCTCTTTCCTGTGACTATTATACAATATGTTCTTTGCCCAAACTAACATATTCCTGTTGTTATAAAGATCCTGAATGCCATCATCACAGAGGACTGGTATGTTCTCCCCATGTTACCTAAATAGACCAGTTAATAATATCCATAACATTCAACAAGTTGGCCTAACCTATTAAAGTGTTTTTGAATCCTGACTTTTTCATCCAGGTTTTTTTTTAATTAATGCTTTGAGTTCTATACCAAATGTAAACATTATTCACAAGTGAAATTGACATGTCCTGGGAGATAATAGGACCTCTGTACTAGAGGTCTTCACATAAAGAGTGGGAGATTGTTTATTGGTATACATAGAGGGAACTTATTTTCATGTATAGGTTGGACAAGATGGCCTCTGAAGTCTCTTTGAAGCATGAAATTCTGAGATTCTGGTGAATTACACTGGATCAGTAACTTTCACAAAAGAAAATCTAAAACCAAGGAAAAAGGAATCAAAACTAACTCATAAATTCTTTTATTCTGAAGCATCATTTTATAATTTCCATTTTTTTCCTAGTCTTGACCTGATGACAAGATCATATTAATTTTACCCTTTGTTTTGGGCCCTGGAATAGTGTCACAAATTAAATTCAGCAAAGTTAGGCTGAGGCACATTTTATCTGAGCAAAATAATAGTTTATTAACAGGGTATGAACCTATTAACAAAGCATGTCAATGGATGCCTCAGTTTAAAGCCCAATGGCAATGAATTGAAGATAAAATTCCTTCTTACAATCAAAGAACAAAACAGAGTAGGTGAAGAAATAATATAATTGGTTATAGGTTTAACAGCATCATGGGGATGAGGAATTATGATTGGTAACACCAAGAAAAGGGAATCTGAATATACAAGTAGAACCATAACCACCCTTCTATAGCTTAGAGCAATGCTTCATTGATTTATGAGAACCAGTTGCATGCCAAAGCTATTGACAGTGGACCAAAGATAGTAGATTGATTCATGTCAGAAACAACATCAGATCACCTTTATTTGGGTAAGGATAAGCAAAGATTGGACCAGATCAACTTGTGTGCTCTCAAGGATAGCATACAAGTATCATGGAGTTTTTTAGGAGATGAATTTATGAGGGACAATAAGTTTCCTGGGCATAAAGTGATCTGCAGGTGGTGCTGAGATAACAATTTTCTTCAAATTAAAATGTTTTATGAGAGTACTGAACCTTTAAACTTGGCTCAGAGTTTTTGTTTAATTAAATGTGAGTGATGGAGAGAATAAATTTTAGCATCTAACTATGAGAGAGGAAGACTAAACTTCTGAACTCATGAGCTTTTTCACTCAGGGAAAAAGAAAAGGCTGGGGATTTATATAAAATATAGAATAATGTTACAGACTAGAATCAACTACAAAGTGGAATCACAAATAAAATATGGAATAAATATTTGTTTTTTTCAAAGCCCTTTCATATATCTAGTGGTCTAGCCTTTAAAGAAGATAAAGATATAAACTGACCATACGAGATAACAATGCAATCTTCTGCCACTCATAGTCACATTTAATTTAATTTTTTGCTTCCACACACAGTCTCTAGCATTGGGTTGAAGAGGTACAATAATAAGGATTGTAATTCAATTTTAAATCGATAAGTATTTATTAAGGAACTATTACATGCCAGACCCAACTCTAGTTTGTGGGTATACAAAGAAAAAAAGCCTCCACATTCAAGGAGTTTAAATTCTTTGTAACACTCCCTCTGAAGCACATGCATTTGTAGTAGTTCCCAAAGAAGTTGTTACTAATAGTCTGTCTTCAGGGTTCAAAGGGTAATTCTAAGAGGCTAAGTTTCTAATTCTGTCCATACCAGTATGCTTCCCATTGACAATAAGATAGTTAAGCTTAATTAGCTTTTACCAAAGGTAAGGATATATAGTTAGAAGAGTTGGTACACAACTTTCCTCCCAAACTTTGCATTAATACGCAGAGCTTCTATGCTGAATGGGAGATGGTGGGTCCAAATTTGGGGCACAGTGAGAGTGAGTGGGTCATGTGTGAAAGATATTTATGACCAAGGGGTACCTTTTACTCTTAGCCCTACAAATTCTTCTCTCCCTTCATGGAGTCTTCAAGAAGACCCTCTTCTGTAAAACACTCTGTTGGACTCTGAGAATTATTGCCTTGCCAAGTTCACAGTCAATACTTCCTTTCACTTTGCATTTGCATTGCTGAAGCTGCCATCCACAAGTAATCATCTTTCTGCATCCATCTGCAACAACTTCCTCTGTTTTGGACCGTGTCTAGTCCAGTGGCCACTAGTACTAGTATCATTCATCTCTAACAACTGTTCTGGGACCTGTATGAGGCCATGGCATTTCCCTAACTCACAATGTCACCTGGATATTTCCATCTCAGCATGCTTATTCACCTCTGATCAGACAGAAGTAGCCATGTGCTCTAATTTGGGCAGTTGCCAGGTGAGAAATGGGGCTATTGCTTCTCCTTCACCCAACTCTTAGGACCAGTTCTAAGTAGTCTTGTCTCCTGAGAGCCAGAAAGGAACAGATTGTCCTCTTTGTGTACCCTCTTGGTCCCAGCTCAGCAACTCCTGAGTCATACCCAACTCAAAGAAATTCAAAGACAATTTTACTTCCATGTAATACAAACCCTTTAGTCACAAAAGGTCAGAAATAGAGTCAAACTTCTGCAATAATTTTGCTTGGGATGAAACTAGCTAGAGAAGAGTTTTGCATGGCTCAATAGTCTACGCACACACTCACACATACACACACATGCACGCACACGCATGCATGCATGCACGCACACTTGCATGTGCTGGCTATTCTACCGATGTTACTATTCCATTGCAGGGGGGGCAGAGGGAAATGTGAAAGTAGATAGATAGATAGATAGATAGATAGATAGATAGATAGATAGATAGATAAAATATATAAATAATAAAAATATTAAGTAAATAAATAAGTAAAACATATAAATGAATCAATCAATAAATAACGCATACATGCAAAAAATTTGGATGGGGGTGGGAGAGAGTGAGACCCCAGGACCTGGGAGGGTCAGGTCAGGCCACCCCCATAGAAGGAAGTATGGGAACTGACCATCAAAGGGTGAACTTTTCCTGCAGTTGAGGCAGAACTCCCAGAACACCAGTCTTATTTTCCACATTAACCACGGAGCCAGGGATTCCAAGAGGCAAACTGAAGAGGGCATAGAGTGGGATACTGCCAATACAAAGGGCCCAAAATGAGAGAGGAAATGTTATATACAGGGAACAGTAAGAACAATCTGATATAAGTCTAGGAGGCATGATGGGAATGATACACAATAATCCTGGAAATGTTAACCTGGAATCAGACTGTGAAGAGCTTGAAAAAGACAGACAGACAGACAGATGGACAGACAGAAAGGCAGGTGGATGTAGAGATGGACATATGGACAGACAGTCAAAATTTAATACTATGGGGAGGAGCCAAGATGGTGGAGTAGAAAGACTCAGGTATGCTAGCTCCGAACCCACAGCCCATAAATTTCCTGTAAAAAGAACTCCCCACAAATTATGGAGCAGTGCAAGCTATGCAGCAATGGAGCAAAGGAGATTTCCATTCCAGAGAGCCCTGAAAAACCAGCACCAAAAGTCCATTGCGCACCGGACAGCAGAGCCCAGCCCTGCCCTGCCCTGGCCCTGCAGCCCCGAGAGGAGCAGATCCAAGCAGGCTTCAGGGATGGAATCTCCAGCGGCCAGAAAGGTCCCTCCACCCACAGGCATTACAGGTCAGTGAGAGAGACTTCTGGGCTGGACAAGAGTGGAGCGGAGTGTCTCTGTGACTTGGGCCCCCTCGGGAAGCAGTGGCAGAGGCAGCAGCAGAGACAGAGGCAGTGGCATAGGCAGTGGTGCTCCCAGAGCAGACAGGAGCTCAGGGCCATTACTGTAGATCTCCTCATAAACCCCCCTGAGGGAACTGAGCCTGGGAGGCAGCCATGCCCCCACCCCAGCACCAGAACTTAAGCTCACATTGAATAGCAGCCCCACCTGCCGCTGAAAGCCCTAAGACTGGGGAGCAGCATTTGAATCTAAGACCCCAAGCACTATCTGGGCAGATCTAGGCAGGGGTGCAGAGGAATCTCAGAAGTCAAGTAACTGGCTGGGAAAATGCCCAGAAAAGGGGAAAAAAACAAGACCATAGAAGGCTACTTTCCTGGGGAACAGATGTTTCCCCCTTTCATTTCTGATGAGGAGGAACAATGCTTACCATCAGGGAAAGACATAGAACTCAAGGCCTCTGTACCCCAAACATCTGAAACAGATATCCAATGGGCTCAGGCCATGGAAAAGCTCAGAAAGGATTTTGAAAATCAGGTTAGACAGGTGGAGGAAAAACTGGGAAGAGAAATGAGAGAAATGCAAGAAAAGCATGAAAAACAGGTCAATACCTTGCTAAAGGAGACCCAAAAAAAATGATGAAGAAAATAACACCTTGAAAAATAGGCTCACTCAATTGGCAAAAGAGGTTCAAAAAGCCCATGAGAAGAAGAATGCTTTCAAAAGCAGAATTAGCCAAATGGAAAAAGAGTTTCAAAATCTCACTGAAGAAAATAGTTCTCTCAAAATTAGAATGGAACAGATGGAGACTAATGACTTTCTGAGAAACCAAGAAATCACAAAACAAAACCAAAAGAATGAAAAAATGGAAGAGAATGTGAAATATCTCATGGGAAAAACTACTGACCTGGAAAATAGATCCAGGAGAGACAATTTAAAAATTATGGGACTACCTGAAAGCCATGATCAAAAAAAGAGCCTAGACATCATCTTTCATGAAATTATCAAGGAAAACTTCCCTGAGATTCTAGAACCAGAGGACAAAATAAGTATTGAAGGAATCCATAGATCACCGCCTGAAAGAGATTCAAAAAGAGAAACTCCTAGGAACATTGTGGCCAAATTCCAGAGTTCCCAGGTCAAGGAGAAAATATTGCAAGCAGCTAGAAAGAAACAATTCCAGTATTGTGGAAATACAATCAGGATAACACAAGATCTAGCAGCTTCTACATTAAGGGATTGAAGGGCATGGAATAGGATATTCCAGAAGTCAAAGGAACTAGGACTCAAACCAAGAATCACCTACCCAGCAAAACTGAGTATAATACTTCAGGGGAAAAAATGGTGTTTCAATGAAATAGAGGACTTTCAAGCATTCTTGATGAAAAGACCAGAGTTGAAAAGAAAATTTGACTTTCAAACACAAGAATGAGAACAAGTATGAAAAAGTAAACATCAAAGAGAAGTCATAAGGGACTTACCAAAGGTGAACTGTTTACATTCCTACATGGAAAGACAATATTTATAACTCTTAAAACTTTTCAGTATCTGGGTAGTTGGTGGGACCACACACACACATACACACATACACACACAGACACACACACGTACACACATGCACGCACATACAGAGACAGAGAACACAGAGTGAATTGAATAGGATGGGACCATATCTTAAAAGAAATTAAGGTAAACGGTGAAAGAGAAATGTAGTGGGAGGAGAGAGGGTGAAATGGAATGGAGTAAATTATCTCTCATTCAAGAAGCAAGCAGGAGATTTTTTAGTGGAGGGAAAAACAGGAGAGCTGAGAAAAAAACATGAAGTTTACTCTCATCACGTTCGACTAAAGGAAGCAATAAAATGCACACTCATTTTGGTATGAAAACCTATCTTACAATACAGGAAAGTGGGGGAGAAGGAGATAAGCAGGGTAGGGGGATGATGGAAGGGAGGGCAATGGGAGGAAGGAACAATTTGAAGTCAACACTCAGGGAGGGACAGGATCAAAATAGAATAGAATAGAAACAGAATAGAAACAATGGGGGGGCAGGATAGGATGGAGGGAAATATAGTTAGTCTTACACAACATGACTATTATCAAAGTCATTTGCAAAACTACACAGATATGGCCTATGTTGAATTGCCTGCCTTCCCAAAGGGAATGGGTGGGGAGGGAGGAATGGGGAGAATTTGGACCTCAAAGTTTTAGGAACCACTGTTTAGTATTGTTCTTGCTACTAAGAAATAAGAAATACAGTTAATGGGGAATAGAAAGTCATCTGGCCCTACAGGACAAAAGAGAAGATGTGGACAAGAGAAGGGAGGGATGACAGAAGAGAGGGCAGATTGGAGATAGGGAAAATTAGATTGCTCGGTGTATTGGGGTGGGGGGAGGGGATAAAAGGGGGAGAAAATTTGGAACCCAAAATTTTGTGAAAATGAATGTAAAAAGTTAAATAAATAAATTTATATTAGATTTGTTTACTTTTTGTTCCTAGCTCAGTGCCTTTACACATAATAAAGGTTTAAAAAAATGCAAAAAAAAAAAAATTTAATACTAGGAACAAGAAAGAGTCCCTGGAGGTTCTTGAGCACAGAAAAATCATGGCAGGGCAGTGGGGAAAATAGTGCCTGCCCTCAGGGGCTTATCATCTAGCTCCAAAGTAATGTGACAGATTTGAAGAAGTGAGAGGTTTAGGCAATTTCTCTAATTAGACTTGGTAAATTTTTGCTGATTCATATGGAACACTGTGTACAAGTCAGTGTTGTGTAATGGCTACACTATAGACTCTGAAGCCATAACCCAGAGATTGTCAGAAAGATTGTCAGAAAGAACTGTGTTCAGGATATCAAGGAAGTCGGCTCTGGTGCTTATGTCATCTAGATAATCAGCAAATTGGTTGGGCTTGGCACCCAACTCATCATCTTTCCAATGGCTTTGGTAATTTATTGAAAACCTCAAGCACAAAAGTATGTGAGCCAATCAGGGAAGTATACATTCAGGAAAAAAACAAGGCCTGATTGATCAGCCCAATGTAAATGTTTAATAATGCCAAGAGGCACATGAATGTGGCTTGCTTTGAGGAGCTTGGGGGGCTGGCAAGCTGAAGGCTGAGTCAGCCAAATGTGAGACCAAAGAGGCATCCCAACATTGTGCACATCACCTCATGACAATACTTTATCTCCTTTAAATGCATCATATCCTGTAGTTTGGGACCTAAGTGGGAAGTGAAGTAGGGGAGGGCAGGGGATGGGGGAGGAGCTCAGAATCTTAGCTCACAGTAGACAAGGAGTCTAAAAGGCTATAAAGTTATTCAATGAATCCACCACAAGATAAATGGAATCTCTTCATAAGATGCTAGTCTTAGATCTACAAGGGACCGTAAAGGTCTACGAGGCCCAAAGAAATGAAATGATATATCCAAGGTCACACAAACAGGGAGAAACAGGGCTGGGATTCCAACTCAAAGCCTCCAATTCTGCTTTATGTGCTCCATGACCTGTCTAAACTGGCTTTCTTACCATCCCTCACATATGACATTCCATCACCCACGACATGCTATCACACAAGGGCCCTTCCTCACCTCCACCTCCTAGACCATCTGCTTTCCTTCATAGCTCCTCTCTAGCACCACCTCCCATTGGAAGCCTTTCCTGATGCCCCCTTCCAAATGACCCTGTTTTATTGTTTATGTATTTATTTTGTGGACCTTGTTTCCTGGATAGAATGTAAGCACCTTGAGGATAAGCACTGTTCCCTTTTAGTCTTTGTGTCCTCAGCCCTGAGCACAGTGCCTGACAAACAATGGGCACTCAAAAATGGGTATTGACAATGATGCTGATGAAGACTCACTCCAGCACACCACCCTGCCTTTTCTTCCGTTAGAAAAAGAAATCAAATTATGACTAAGGGAGAATTAGTTTCTGGAGCTCCCTAAACACTGAAATCCTAGGATCCACATCCTAGTTAAGTCCCATATGCCCGGTAATTTGGAGAATTTCTCCACTTGGACTTCCCTCCAAATGAACATGAGCTCCTTGAGTGAATATTGAATATAATTCAGGAATAAATGACTATAAGGCAGGAATGGTTTTTGTTTCATCTTTGTGTAATGCTTGGCACATAGCAGGAACTCAGTAAAGGCTCATTGAATGAATGAATGAGTGAATGAATGAATGAATGAATGAATGAATGAATGTCCACCAATCACCTCAAACTCCAAACTACTATAATTGATCTTACCACCTTCCCAGCTTGCCTGTTTCTTTCAGTACTAACATTGTTCTCACCTTCTAGGCCCCAAAGTTCGGGGGCACCTTGGGATACAAGAAGGACAGGAAAAGGGACAGCCGATCAATCCCTCCTTCACCAATGATCTTGGATCCTTCCCATTCATGAGAGTTTGGCCTGCAAAGGATAGACTTTGTATCTACTAGGAAAAGTGAAATTTCCACACCACAGTGCATGAAATATATAGATATACTTTTAAAAAACACATCGTTGAATCGTTTCCAGTTGTGTCTGACTCTTCCTGACCCCATTTGGTTTTTCTTGTCAAAGATACTAGAGTGGTTTGCCAATTCCTTCTCTAACACATTTTGCAGATGAGAAAGCTAGGCAAACATGATTAAGTGACTTGCCCAGCAGCGAGTAAGTGTTTGAGGCCAGATTGGAAGTCAGGTCTTCCTGACTCCAGGCCCAGCATTCCATTCAGCTGTCTGCCCTAGAAAATACATTGCCGATTTTTAAGTGGGCCTCCGCTAGGGTACAACTGCCTGATCAATGGCCTGGATCACTGAATGAATTTTCCACAAGTGAACGCTGAGGCACATACACTCTGTCCTAGGACAGCTCCATCTATTCACAAGTCATTTGGCAAGTGGACTGGGAGACATCTATGATTTCTCCTGTGGTTTTGTTCCACTTTGCTGCACTTTATAATAAAGTCTCTGGTTGAGAGACCCAAGTAACTGATGAAGGGGCATGTCATCCCTAAGCCTCTAAAAGCAGCCTTCTCTATTTTTATTTTCAACATACCATAATATAGGATCCCATCACTTCCTCCAAGAATTGAATATAACAAAACACAGCCAGCATTGGGATTGGCTGCAACCCGCAAAGGGCTAGGGGCTGTGCCAGCAGCTTTCCATCATGAATTGGGAGGCTGCCAGAGACAGCCTAGATCCCAGAGGACAGCTGGACAACAGGCTTTTGAGAAGAGCAGGCCTGGAGAGCCATGATGGATGAATTAACCTGATTTTCCCATAGGACCATCTTACAAGACCTCATGGTATGATAGCACAAACCCTGGAGAGACCCTGAAGAGTGGAGCTCTCTCCATGAATCTGCTGCTGAGGAGCTAGGTAGCTCCCTAATCTGTGACAGGGGTGCTTTGAAGTATTCTTGGTCTGTGAGTGTGAAGGTTAACTCGGACTACCTCTCTTTACTACAGTGTTTATCTATAAAAATGAATGAATTAAGATCAGAGATTTCGAGCCGGCAGAAACCTGAGAGACCAAGCAGTCCCATCTGGGTGTTGTCAGATCAGAAACTGAAGTCCAGAAAACAGTAGAGTTTAATTAAGCCTAGGTCATATGTGTAATAAGGGGCAGACCTAGTATAATAATATTTAGCATTTATATTACTCTTCAAAGTGAACAAAGAACTCTATGTGCTCACAATAACCCTGTGGGGTAGGTTCTACTATTATCCTCATTTTAGAAATGAGGAAACTGAGGCAAACAGGGGCTAAGTGACTTGCTCAGGATCACATGGCTAGGAAGTATCTGAGGTCATGTTCAAACCCAGGTCTTTGTGACTCTAGGTCTAGTGATCAATCTCCTGAGTCAGTCAGTTGCCTCAGGGTCAACTCTGCCTCCAAATCCAGGACTCTTTCCACTGTACTATGAGAGTACATTGCTTTCTGCTTTAAAACTCATTGTACTTACAGGTTAAAATTACTCTGATTTGTCAGAAAGTGAACATGACTATTCCTCCCTTCTCTGACCCTACTTTCCTTCTATATCTCACTTTAAAAATTAATAACCTCTCAGGGGTCCATTATTTTCTTAGATTCTCTTTTTAAAATGTTTAAAACATTTTTATTTAGAGCTTTGAGTTCTAAATTCTTTCCCTCCTCCCCTCAAATGATAAGCAGTCATAGATTATATATGTGCAATTATGTAACACATTTCCACATTAGTCATTTCATACAATACTTGAATAAAAGAAAAAGGAATGAAAGAAAGTGAAAAATAGCATGCTTCATTCTGTATTCAGTTAATACCAGTTCTTTTCCTGGAGGTGGATAGGATGCTTTACCACTGTCTTGGATACTTGTATTGCTGAGAACAGCTAAGTCATTCACAGTTCTTCATAGAACAATATTGCTGTTACTGTGTACAACAATCTCCTGGTTCTGCTCAATTCACTATGCATCAGTTCATCTAAGTCTTTCCAGGTTCTTTTCTGATTTTTCTTAGATTCTAAAGAGGGATGGATTCATGCAAAAGGAAGAACAGGTATCAAAGGCACCCTAAATACAAAGCTCTTTCCCCCAAAAACATGTTAAAATGCAGGCAAGCACTATATTAAATACAGGCCCACTTAGCCACAATGCAAGCAAGCTAAGTACCAGTCTTGTGTGACTCTTGTCCACCATGTTATCCCAGGAGCTCAACAATTGGGGCCTTCCTCTAAGTCTTTTCATGTTTGTGGATACCAGTGAATAATGAAGACTGTTCAAATGTCCAACCCCTCCTTCTCCTACATGACCAGTTCTTCTTTTCTACAGAATCTCAGGCAGTCAATAAACATTTATTAAGTACCTACTATGTGTGCCTGCCCTCAAGGAGCTCACAGTCAGGGGAGAATATGCCAACAACTATGTACAAACAAGATATAGAAAGGATAAATCAGAAGTAATCAACAGGGGGAAGGCACTAAGCTTATGGGAGATGGAGAAAGTTTTCTTACAGAAGGTGAGGTTTTAGCTGGGACTTGAAGGAGTTACATAACCTAGGAACCAGAGATGAGGAGGAAGAGGATGCCTGACTGTCCAATGAGTTGGAAGGACACTCAGCCATGAGCCAGTCCAATCTATACCTGACAAGGAACCTCCATCACACTGTACCCAACCAGGGATTCTCTGGGCTTGACCTAAGAGTCTCCAGTGAGGGGTCAGCTCCTCTCCTTAGGTCATCCATTCAGCTTGGGGATTGTTCTAATTAGAAGGGTTTCTTGATAGCCAGCCTAAATTAGTCTCTTGGCCCCTTCCATCCCTTACTGCTCTCTGGGGCCTAGAAGAACTTGACTCTTCACTGTCTAACTTGATGGAGGATGAAGGGACTTGATGTCATGTAGTTTAGAAATTGAGGATTTGACCTCAGGTCTTCTGAGTTCAGACTTAGTACTTTATGGAGCAGGAAATTGCCAACTAAGGACTTGGTCCAGGAACAAAGTAAGATGAGTTTATCCTTAGGACCAGAGCGGGGATTGTCCTTCACCTTGAACAATGGGGTCTGTGTCTATTACTAAAGAACTCCAGCTTGGAAGAACCTAAGGATCTGCCCAGGGGCCCACATCCAGGCACTGTCAGAACCGCATCTTCCTAACTGCCCACCCTAGCACTCAATCCCCAGGGCATACTGCCTCTCTAAGCAATGACCATAGTACATTTGTAATATCCTAATTCCTTCAGGATCATAATTAAAAGTTCATAATGGTGCCTTGAGATCCTCATAGGCAACATGTGACCCCACTTAACAAAAGAAGATTGACTCACCAAGCTTCCCTTCCCCAACACACACACACATCCACACATACACTAATACATGCATACACACATGCACACACACCTGAACACTGGTTAAATACCTCAGGGGATTCTTGATGTCAACGGCATGGATTCTTTCTTCATCAGTAGCTACTTTTGAAATGTATTTCCTCCATTAAGACAGACACTATTATATGTGACTTTTACAGCAAGCACACAGCTGACTCCTTTAGTGCTCCAGTGATCCTGTGATCTCCTCAAGGCAAGCAGTGGTTGGGAACAGTTGTCCAGAGGAGAATTTGATATAATGTCAGGTTATGATTTGTATCCATTTTCCTTCTTTTTAGCATTTAGCATTACGGCCCAAGAGGTTTAGGTTTACAGATACCCAACAAACATTGATTTGAGTAAAGGGAGAAATACGAAGAAAAACGAAGCTTTTTAAAGGTTGTTCTTTTCTGCCCTCTGACCACCAGATGGCACTCAACTTGAGTTCACATTCTCCTTTCGGCTCAGGAATGCCAGAGTAAGAGAGAATCCCATAGATTCACCAGGACATTTGTTTGGGTTCTAGAACCTAGCCTGGAGTGAGTTCTGAATAGGTAGAACCCAATACTGTGACTTGTCTGTTACTGTCTTCCAGAACCACTTATTTTATGAATAACAAATTTTCTCCCACTCTCCTCTATGACTTCCATAAAGATATGAGGCCAGTTTGCTGGGAAACTCAATGTCAACATGAGTGGATAAATGAATACCTTAGTCACCCACCCCAAGGGGTTAATTAGCGTCTGAGCTTGACCCTTAACAAGAATTCCTCTTCCTCCAAAAAAATGCAAAGAAAATTCTGTCTAAAGGGTAGGGATTTTGTCTCTAGAGTAAGGTTGTGCATCAAGACCACTAATTCCATGCATGTCTTTTCACTTCCAGTAAATTACTCCCCTGTAAGCACATGCTCATGCACACTTGCAGATTACTAGCAAGATAGACTAACAGGGCTGCAGAAGGACAGACTTGGGCTAGTAGACCTGAATTGTTTTCTTGACTGTGATGTTACTGTAATGAGCAAAGAATGAGTTCTTTGCAAATGGGTCCCACTGACCACTCAAATGAGGAGAAACATTGAGAATCATAAAAAGCCATCAGAGAGGGCAGTTCTGACATTTGATTCAAAGGATGAAGAGCCACAGTGCTCAAAGCGGAGCAATAAGCTCTGAGGGGTAGGAGTCTCTGACCTGCTTCTTTCAGATGATATTGTTTTCTTGACTTTGAAACACAAAGTACCTCTTGGGAACCTTCCCAGAGGGTTCAATGCTCTGTTTATCAGGCTTACATTGCCTATTCTAGCTTTGTTATTCTTAGCAATGATTAAAAAATAACAACCTTTATAAATATTAGGGAATTAATGGTGGTAATGAAATGGAGAGACTGTCTTAGACTCAGTAAAAACCTAGATTTGAATAATGTCACTGATACTTATTAGTTATGTGACCAAGGGCACAAGGGTCTCAGAGACTCAGAGAGCTAAAACTGAACCTTGGAGGTCATTGAGACCAGCTCCAATATTTTACAGAGGGAATTGAGATATGGAGAAACTAGGTGCCTTCCCAGGGTCACACAGTGAATAATTTTGTATGATACAGGATTTGAACCTTAGTGTCCTGCACTTCAAGTCCAGCACTCAATCAATTACTCCATTCTACCTCTCAAAGTCACCTAACCTCTTTGAACTCAGTTTCTCCCTTTGTAAAATGGAGCTAATGGCTATAGTACTTAGCATATAAGGTTGTTGTGAGGATAGTATAATTAATCTATGTAATTAGTATGTTAATGTGATGTGATGTTATATGATATGTTAATTATGATATAATATGTAATACAATATGACATGACAAAATATAATGTAAGGCAATATAATAATACAATACAATATGATATGATACATGATATGATGTGATGTGATATCATACCATGCCATACCATACTATACCATACTGTAACATATGTAAAACCCTTTGAAAACTAAAAAGTCCTATACAAACATTGGCTCTTACTGTGACTTAATATGTCCACCCCAGATGTGTTATTTTTAAGTCATAGCATTGAATTTGACATTGTGTGTATGTGTTCATTCTTCATTGCCAAAGAAGACCATGCCATCAGAGAAATAATAACATGACTTGCACTTGACTTGGTTTTGAGTAAGGGAGGGCTGTGCAGGTCACCAGCCTCACTTCTCCTCCAGAACTATCTGAATCTAGTGACCAGATATTCATCAGGATGACTGGAGATGACTCAGAATGAGGCAGTTGGAGTCAAGTGACTTGCCCAAGGTCACACAGTTTGTGAGTGTCAAGTGTTTGAGGTGAGATTTGAACTCAGATCCTCCTGACTCCTGCACTGATGCTCTATCCACTGCACCACCTAGCTGCCTTTGAACTTGACATTGGCATCATTGTGAATAGCCCTGAACAGTTTTTTCTGCATCGGCCCTTTAAAAGTGGCTTTCCTCCAAAAGGTGTGTTTCTATCCCTGAGCTATGACCAACATATAAGCCCACACAGTGAAACTTTAAATTCCCTGGGCAGATTTGAAAGTTGAGGTGAAATTTCTTGAAGCCTACTTTGCTTTCTGATAGAGCTGCTCCCCGGCCTCCTGTTTGTTGCTTCAGTGGAGTCAATCTACACTTCACTCAGGCTAGACCTCAGCCTCTGGAGGTCCTATTTCTTCTGAGGTCCTCTCAAGTTGTCTCAGGAGGACAACAGCTTTACCCCTTTATTTTTGTGGCTCTACATTCATTTCATGGCAATTTTCTGTCTGGGGAGGAAATTTGGAGAGACTTGAAACTTCTGACCTACTCCGCCATCTCCGCAGAATGCCCCTAAAATGCTGATGTTAGACTTTCTCAGGTGTACCCTTTTTTTCCTCAGACCCTTTATATTTTCTATTTTGTGACTCATCTAAGCTTTCTATGGGTCCTTTCATAACAGAGCAAGGGACAGATAAGCATCTATGTTGCTGTCAAACATATATTAGGGCTGTGATACAGCTAAACAAACCCTGAAGAGCAGTGTGTAGTGCTTCTAGCTCTTATTTGTGACCCTATATGTTTTTTTCTTAGTTAATATTTTATCTTTTCCAAATTGCATGTAAAAACAATTTTAACATTCCTTTTTTTTTTTCAGATTTTAAGGTCTAAATTCTCTCCCACCCTCTGCTTCCCCCACTTACTGAGAAGACAAGCATTTTGAAATAGGTTATACATGTATAGTCATGCAAAACACATTTCTATGTAACTCATTCTGAGAAAGAAAACAAGGACAAAAACCAACAAGAAAAACCAAGGAAGTAAAGAAAAAGTATCTTTGATCTTCATTCAGGCTGTACTAGGTCTCTCTCTGGAGTGGGACAGAACCTTTCAGCATAAGTCCTACACAATTTCCTTAGATCACTGTGTTGCTGAGAATAGCTAAGTTATTCACAGTAGATCATCATACAACATATCTGTTACTGTTTGCCATGTTCTCCTGGTTCTGCTCATTGCACTTTACATCAGTTCATAGAATTGTTTTCAGGTTGTTTCTAAGAGCATACTGCTCATCATTTCTTAAAGCACAGTTATATACAACATACATAACATATACAAAACACAATCATATACACCAGCTTATTTAGCCATTCCCCAGTTGATGGACATCCTCTCAATTTCCACTAAAAGAGTTGCTATAAATATTTTTGCACATACAAGTCCCTTTCCTCTTTTTAACTCTCTTTGGGATATAGGTCTAGTAGTGCTACTGCTGGGTCAAAGGGTATGTATGGTTTTATAGCCTTTTGGGCATAGTTCCAAATTGCTCTCTAGAATGTTTGAATCAATATACAATGTCATCAGTAACAGAGTGTTTTAATTTTCCCACATCCCCTCCTGCATTTCTCCTTTTTCTGTCATATTAGTCAATATGACAGGTGTCAGGTAGTGGCTCAGAGTTGTTTTAATTTGCATTCTTCCCATCAATAATGATTTAGAGCACTTTTTTATGTGACTATAGAGAACTTTGACTACTTTGTCTGAAAACTGCCTGTTCATATCCTTTGAACATTTGTCAGTTGAGGAATGATTCTTACTTCTAGAAATTTGATTCACTTTTCCATATAATTGAGAAATGAAGTCCTTATCAAAAAAGTTCATTGTATAAATTTCTTTTCACAGTAATGATCACCAACTATGTATTTCTCTCCATCCCATTTTCCTCCTATTTATCCTATCTCTGTCCCTTTTACCCTGTCCATTCTCGAAAGTGTTTTACTTCCGACTTTTACCTCCACCAAGCTTCTCTCCCCGACTCCCTTCTCTTATCCCCTTCCCTTCCCACTTTCCTGTATGGTAAGATAGATTTCTATACCTGAGTGTATATATTATTCTCTCTTTGAGTCAATTCCTATGAGAGTAAGTTTCATGTGCTCCCTTCTCTGCTCCCCCCATTTTCCTCTCCACTGTAAAATCTCTTTCAGGTCTCTTTTATGTCAGATAATTTATCCCATTCTACCTTTCCCTTTCCCTTTCTCCCAATGCATTCTTCTTTCTCATCCCTTAATTTCATTTTTTTAAGATAATCATACCATCATATTCAACTCACACCTCTGCTTTCTGTCTATGTATACTCTTTCCAACTGCCCTAATAATAAAACATTTTTAGGAATTATAACTATCATTTTCCAGTGTATGAAAATTAATAGTTTAACCTTATTGAATCCCTTGTGATTTCTCATTCCTGTTTGCCTTTCTGTGGGTTTGTTTGTTTTTGTGTGGTTTTTTTGCATTTTCAATTTGAAACTCAGATTTTTTTATTCAGCTCTGATCTTTTCATCAGGAATGCTTGAAAGTTCTCTATTTCATTGAATGTCTTTTTCAACTTGAAAGATTACACTCAGTTTTGCTGGGGAGGTGATTCTTGGTTGTAATCCTAGCTCTTTTTCCCTCTGGAATATCATATTCCAAGCCCTCTGATCCTTTAATGTAGAAGCTGCTATATCTTGTGTCATCCTGACTTGTCGCTTCTTGATGTTTGAAGTGTTTCTTTATGGCTGCTTGCAGTATTTTCTCCTTGAACTGGAAGGTGTGAAATTTGGTTATAATATTCCTGTAAATTTTAATTTTGGAATCTCTTTCAGGAGGTGATTGATGGATTCTTTCAATTTCTGTTTTACCCTCTGGTTTTAAAATATCAGGGTAGTTTTCCATGATAATTTCTTAAAAGATAATGTCTAGGTTCTTTTTTATCATGATCTTTGGGTAGTCCAATAATTCTTAAATTATTTCTCCTGCATCTGTTTTTCAGGTCAGCTGTTTTCCAATGAAAGATTTCACATTTTCTTCTATTTTTTCATTCTTTTGATTTTGTTTGACTGTTTCTTGATGCCTCATAGAGTCATTTCCTTCCGCTTGCTCAATTCTAACTTTTAAAGAATTATTTTTGGGGGCAGAGCCAAGGTGGCTGAGTAAAAAGACACATATACTCTAGCACTTCCCCCACAACCTACAAAATACATGTAAAAAGGACTCTCAATAAGGTCTAGAGAAGCAGAAGTCACAGAAGAACAGAGAAAAAGAGGTTTCCAGTCAAAGGCAACCCAAAAGGCTGGGATTTAGATCAGCTGCTCCCTATAACCAGAGGCTTTAAGCTGAGCTGCCTGAACAATGGATTCAGATTGTTTCCTGGCCTCTGTAGCTGCCTGCAGCCTGCTACCTCAGTCTCTGCCATCACCTGGGGCTATTGCTGGAGAAACCCCATCCTCTCTTGCCCATCTGGGAAAGTCTTCCCCCACTGACCTTTGGGGCTTTTTTTGTAACAGCAGCTGATCTAAACTTCAGCCCTGAGTGATGGCCCCGTCCTCACCCAAAGCCCAGGGGGACTGAGGAGCTGAGTCTAATCTCCTGACAAAGGATTCAGAAGTCAAGTAACTGACTGGGAAAATGCCCCAAAAAGGGGGAAAAATAAGACCATAGAAGGTTACTTTCTTGGTGAGCAGATGTCTCCTTCTATCCTTTTGGATGAGGAAGAACAAGGCTTACTGTCACAGGAAGTTAAGACTCCTGCCTCCAAGGCCTCCAAAGTGAACTTAAATGGGGCTCAGGCAATAGAAGAGCTTGTAAAGGGAGTTAGCAGCTTACTAAAGGAGAACCATGCTGAGGAAAATATTACCTTTAAAAAGAGGTTAACTTAATTGGAAAAAATAGGTCCAAAAAGCCAATGAGGAGAAGGAGGCATTAAATAGCAGAATTAGCCAAATGGAGGAGAAGGTTCAAAAGCTCACTGAACAAAACAGTTCTCTGAAAGAGAGAACTGAGTTCAGGGAAATGAATGACTATGAGATAAACCAACCAGTTAGAAAACAAAACTAAAAGTTTGAAAAAAATAGAAGATAATGTGAAACATCTCATTAGAAAAACGACTGACCTGGAAAATAGATCCAGGAGTGACAATTCAAAAATTGTGGGACTACCTGAAAACTATGATCAAAAAAAAGAGCTTAGACATTTTCTTCTATGAAATTATCAAGGAAAACTGTCCTGATATTCTAGAACCAGAGGGCAAAATAAATATTTAAAGAATCCACCAATCACCTCCTAAAAGTGACCCAAAGAGAGAAACTCCTAGGAATATTGTGGCCAAATTTCAGAGTTCCAAGGCTAAGGAGAAAATACTTCAAGCAACTAGAAAGAAACAATTTGAGTATTGTGGAAATACAATCGGGATAACACAGGATCTGGCAGCTTCAACATTAATGGATTGAAAGGCTTGGAATAGGATATTCCAGAAGTCAAAGGAACTGGGATTAAAACCAGAAATTGCACAC
Organism: Bettongia penicillata ogilbyi; assembly: GCA_023548195.1. Taxonomy (NCBI): domain Eukaryota; kingdom Metazoa; phylum Chordata; class Mammalia; order Diprotodontia; family Potoroidae; genus Bettongia; species Bettongia penicillata. Next base: position 13,053,558 of record JAJHZJ010000132.1, on the reverse strand, counting down.
CCAGCAAAACTGAGTATAATACTTCAAGGAAATAAATGGTCACTCAGTGATACAGAGGACTTTCAAGCATTCATTATGAAAAGACCAGAACTGTACAGAAAATTTGACTTTCAAACACAAGAATTAAGAGAAGCTTGAAAAGGTAAACAGGAAAGAGAACTCATAAAAGACTTTCTAAAGCTGAACTGTTTACCTTCCTACATGGAAAGAAAACATTTATAACTCTTGAGACTTTTCTCAGTATTTGGGTAGGTGGAGGGATTGTATGTACACATGCGCACACACACAGAGTCAGAGAGTACAGTGTTGAATCAGAAGAGATGATATCCACAAAAAAAGATATAAAATAAAAATTGAGGAGTGAGGGAGGAAAATATTGGGAGGAGAAAGGAAGAAATGGAATGGGGCAGGCTATAACTCATAAAAGTGATAAAGAAAAATCTTGTTCAGTGGAGGAGAAAAGGGAGAAGGGGAGAGGGGGAAAGTGAAGCTACTCTCTTCTCATATGGCTTAAGGAGGGAATAACATGCTCATAAAATTTGGTATGAAAATCTATCTTATGCTACAGGAAAGTAGGGGAGGAGGTGTCAAGTGGGGTGAGGGGAATGATAGAAGGGAGGGCAGATGGGAGAAGAGAGTAACTAGAAATAAACACTTTTGGGAAGGGACAAGCTCAAATGAGGGAATAAAAAAAGGGGGGATAGGGTAGGATAGAGGGCAATGTAGTTAGTATTATACAACATGATTATTATGGAAGTCTTTTGCAAAACGACACATATATAGCCTGTATTGAATTGTTTGCCTTCTCAGTGGGTATGGGTAAGAAGGGAGAGAGGGAAAGAAGGTGGAATTCAAATTAGAAATTATTCATTAGAAATGAATGTTGAGAATTCTTATTGCATATAACTGGGAAATAAAAAACCCAGGTAAAGGGGTATAGAAATTTATCTTGCCTTACAAGAAAAGAGAGAAGATAGGGATAAGAGAAGGGTGGGGTGTGATAGAAGGGAGGGCTCATTGAGGAAAAGAGTAATCATAATGCAAGTTATTAGGGGGTGGGGGGAGGGGAGTGAAGGGGAGAAAAATTGGACATGTTACAAAGTGATGGAGAAGCAATTAGTATTAAAACAATTGACTGAAATAATTACTGAGACTAAATCAGACATCTTTAGACTGGAGAAATGAATTTTAGTCTGAGTCTCCTAGAGGCAGGTAACTTCAAGTAAAATTTGGCATTGATGGAAAAGTTAAGGTTTTAATGGTAAATTTGATTTTATGACTGTCATTTAAGCAGGAATTAGAACAGGTATAGAAAGGCATGTAAGCTACTTAAGACTTGCCTCAAAAGATATTCCTTAGCCAATGTGAAATTATAGTCACATCTAAAACCTGGTTATTGGAACTTAGCTATTTTAAGATTCTATGGGACTATTAAGTGACTGTCTTCTGAGTCTAACTCCAGGATGGATAGCAACAAAGGCGATCTGAGCCTGAAATCCATGATGCCAGTAAGCCTGTGAGATGCTGGTATGGACTACAAAAGGTGACATCATGGGAAAGGTGGGAGAACAGCTGTTCAGCCTGGGCTGAGGTAGGATTCTCTTGACTCAATTTCTCCACTGACACCTAGCAGACTCTAAGCCTCACTGAATGCAAGTTGACAATCTGTTCCTGCCTGGAACTGACATGAAGTTGGGGAGATACTGTTTCCCTGCAATGTCCCTACTCTTAGTATCAATTTCCTATAGTCAAAAGGTTTGTAAGCTCAATACCAGATCTATTAAATTATAGATTGTTGGTAGGGGAATATCTGAGGTCAAGTCTAAAATTAAGCTATTGGACTTAGGACTTTAGACCAACAACGATAAGTTAGAGTCCTTTATTTCTTAGTAATAATGTGGAGACAATTAGGTCAAGGGCTTATGAAGTTAGCAAGATAAATATTATTTGTGTCTCAGTTGATTGTTAAAAAAAATCTTTTTGTGGTCTATATTGTAAATGCTTTAAAAGAAATATCATCTGACCAAAAGTTGGAATTGTGTTATGTGGTACGAACTATATTAAAAATGAAAAAGAAAAAAAAAGAATTATTTTCTTTAGTGAACTTTCATACCTCCTTTTCCATTTGGCCGATTCTATTTTTCAATTGGATTTTTGTGCTTTTTAGCCTATTCTATTTTTTTAAGATTTTTTTCTTCAGTAATTTTTGTGCCTACTTTATCAGACTGTTGGCTCTCTTTTCATGATTTTCTTGCTTCACTCTCATTTCTCTTCCCATTTTTTTCCTCTTCCTCTCTTACTTGATTATTAAAATCCTTTTTGAGGTTTTTACATTCTTTGAGGCTTTGGATGAAGAGCCTTTAATCTTGTTGCCATCTTCTGAGTGAATGTTTTGATCTTCTTTGTCACTATAGTAACTTTCTATGGTCAGAATGTTGTTCTGTTGTTTGCTCACTTCCCAGGCTATTTCTCATCTCTTAAGTCTGTGCTAAAAAGGGGGCTCTACTTCCCAAGTGGAGGGGACACTGGCCCAAGCTTCAGATTTATTGTGCAGCTGTTTTCAGAGATAATTCTGGAGACCTGTAAGTTTTTGGCTCTTCCAGGGTGGTAGGATCTAGGGAGAGTTGTGTTTACTACTCTCATACCATGCACTGGTTTGTGAGTGGCCACAAACAGTCTTTTCAATCCTGGAACTATGATGAAGGTCCCTGCTCTCCTGCTGCTATGAGCTCTACTGCGCTACTTCTCCTCCTCACACTGGGACTAAGACCTAGGACTAGGACCCAGATGCAAGTATAGGCAATGCAATAGAGTCCTGCCCCTGGTGCCAGTAAAGGAACCCTTGTAAATCTTCTTTTGACCCATTATCTGATCCCCTTACCATCTGTGAGATGGGAGCTCTAGAAATGGCCACTGCTGCCACTGACTCAGTTGCCCAGAGGACTGCTTTTGGCTGGTTGGGACCTAGTCTTCACTGGCTCAGACTGTGCTGGACTGCACTTCTTTCTTACCCTAACTCAACAGACTTTTCCTGCTAATCTAAATTTTCTTGGGCTGGAAAATTATTTCATTCTATCTTTATGTGGGTGTTACCACTCTAGAATTTGTTTAGAGTCATTTTTAAAGGTATTTGTAGAACTCAGATGAGTCCCTGCCTTTACTCCACTATTTTCCATTTGGAGTTTTCATGGAAAAGATACTGGGGTGGTTTGCTATTTCCTTCTCTAGCTCATTTTACAAATGAAGAAACTGAGGCAAACAAGGTTAAGTAACTTGGTCAGGACTAGTAAGTGTCTGAAGGATATTTGATATTTGATATTTGATCTCAGGTCTTTCTGATTTCAAGCCAAGCACTCCATCTACTGAGCCACCTAGCTGACCAAAGAAAAATCAGTCACTATTCAAGTAGGGTTTCTCTTTGCATTTCCCTCGGAGTGGATAGCCACTGGTATGATTAAGACCTTGCTTATTGATTATAGTTGTTATAATAATAACAATAGACATTCATATATTGTTTTAACATTTGCCAAGCACTTTACATTGTTATATCATTTGATCCCCCAAAACCTTGGAAAGTAGGTGATGTTATTATCTCCATTTTATAAACCAGGAAATCAAGGCTGAAAGCACTTCATCCAGAGTCACAGTTAGTAAATGTCTGAGGCAGGCTTTGAACTTCCTGACCCCAAATTCTGCACTCTTACCCACTGGCCACCTCCCCACCTCTGACTGAGCCTTGGTCTCTGTTGTCAAATTCAGTTGGTTTTGTTTTTTTGATTCAAATTCATAGACACTCAAGCATATTTTCATTTACTGGTGGGTAATGGTTTCAGTCAAGAGAAAACATCATTTTAAAAAAGGCATCATCCTTGACAATAGAAATATAATTAGGATCATAAAAAACCTTTGTTAATTTTGATTTTTCCTTGTACGAACATTGCCCACCCAGTGTACAAATACATATGAAATAGAACTATTAGCTCTTCCAGGTGTAGAGTAGGAAAGAATCGCTTACTTGCCCATTTCCCAGTTCTCTGGTCCTGCAGGTATGTTGCCAGCTGGTTGTAGCACTGAGTTGAGCCAAAGGAGCTGAGCCAAAGTGAACAAGTGGGCCACTAATCATCTCAAGACAAGAAGAGGGTCAGTTATAGTGACACATTTACCACAGTTTTATGGTCCCCTTTCTTGCCTGGGTTCACATATGGAGAAACATACTAGTATTTTGATAAAATTAAATGTACTCTATGGAGATATGTAAATTATCAACCCCATCTCTTAGCCTAAAGAACTTTTGATTATGCTGGTATCCTTACTCAGATTAAGGAAGAGGGGAATTAATTAGTCATGAATTTATGATGATATAAATATATGTACTTTGTTAACTAAGATGAATTATGCAATGATCCCATTCCTTTGTTTTTAATTCCCTAAATACAGAGGAAGAAATGTTCATATTTCAACAATTTAGCCTCACAGTGGTTCCAATCAAAAGTTTCATTCCTCTGTGTCTGCAGCCTCTCACACCCATTAGGTTCATGTAGAGTTTAGGGTTTTTTTTCCACCCCAAAACCACAGGAATCAAGCAAATGTGTTTTGATGTATTTCTGTCGTTTTCTTTCAGAACCCCAAGTGGGATAGTGGCCATTTTGGCAAATCATACATGCTAGATAGGGCAGATCAATAGGGAACCAACCCAGGGAGATATAAAAATCATGGCTTCTAAGTTGGAATTCTTATAAGCCACTAGAAATCAGAAGGTTTCAAAGATCCTTTGTGTATAAAGGAACAGGGGAATAGTCATGACTTCAATGTCACAAAAACAAAGCAAAATGTAAAGAAAGGTTAAAAATTCAATCAGAAAATCCAGCCCTACTCCCATTCTGTTATGGAGAAAGGGAGGTTTGACATAAAAATTCTTTGCCCTTTAACTTACTATGGATGTCCAATCAGAAAGGAGGGAAAGTATAGTTAATTGCTGTAAGACTCTACTAATGTTAAGACCATTTAAAAAATTCTTGATACATCTTGAAAAGAAATGCTCATTTTCTCAAACTCCTCTCATTCTCTTCTGCCCACAGAGCCCCTCTGAAGTCAGTTGGGACTGTGAGCACAGATGGGAAAAGTAGTTTAGCAGAACCACACCTCAGATTGTGTGATTGATGAAGTTCTTTTAGCAGGCAGACACAGTAGAAGTCTTCACTTGGATCTCATTCTCAATTTCTGCACTTGCTGTTTGGAATGACTCCCAGGCCTCCTTACTGCCCCAGCGGTGCTGACTGCTTCCCTCTCCCAATTTGGGGAGATTGGGAGATTTTCTTTTTTTTACTTTGTCTATTTACTTTTAGCTTTCAACATTCATTTCCACAAAATTTTGAGTTCCAAATTTTCTCCCCATCTCTCCCTTCCCCCACCCCATAATGCCTTGCACTCTGATTACCCCTTCCCTCAATCTGCCCTCCATTCTCTCACACCCCTCCCTTCCCTTTTCCCCATCTTCTCTCTTTTCTTGTAGGGCAAGATAGATTTCTATTTACACCAATCCAGGTTACAACCCTTCTAAGTCTGGGCAAGTGGTCATTATAACTTGTTGTGGCAAACAAATTTATCACATTATGTAAATCCTCTGCTGATGAGGCTCTCCAAATTTAACTGCACTGGTCCTTGGATGGCAGGCCTAGTGCTAACCTCAGGGCACCCCTTTCATCTTAGCAAACTTGCCAGACCCTGCATTCTACTGACATAGCCTTCAGGGTCACCTCTACATCATCCTAAGCCATCAAGGTGAGATGTTAGCACAGGGGGAGAGTCTACAATGGTATGAAGCAGGAAACTCAGAAGGAAGGAGGAGCCAATTTTTATTTTAGGCTTATATACAGTAACCTTGAGGATGAAGCAAGTCATTCACATAGAAATACCAGTTAATAGGTGAAACTGAGGAGCGGTCTCAGAGTGTCGCAGGAGGTAGGATGATGCAATTGAATGAGGCTCTGGACGCAAAAGACTTGAGTTCACATCCCCCTCCCCATGCCATGCTATGTGTACCTTTAGCCAGTCATCCTCAGCCTCAGTTTTGCTGCCAATAAAATAATAACAGCATTTACGCAGGATATCTTAGCACAGTTTCAAGCTTTATTATCTTGAAAGACTAACTCAAAATAGGTTTTTGGATACTCTATCTAACTGCTTAAAGTTTGCAAAGGGCTTTGCATATTTTAGTTCGTTTGATCCTATTACAACAATTCTGTGTGGAAAACACTATAATTATCCTTATTTTACAGGTGAGAAAACTGAGAGTGAGAGAAGTTTCACGACTTACTCAGGGTCACATCATTAGTGTCTGTGTCAGAATATGAACTCAGTTCTTCCTAACTGCAAGCCCAGCGTTCTACCCACTGTACCACCCAAAGACCTAAGGCATTAGACCTAGTACAGTGGACAGAACAAAACCTCTAGAGCCAGAAAAACTGGGTTTAAATCCTCACTCCTTCATTTACTTCCCATGCGACTTTAGGTAAGTCACTTAATCTCTATGGACCTCATTTCCCTTATCTGTAATTTAAAGGGACAGGACTAGGTGGCTTCTTACCTTATAACAAAGAGTAAAGCCTCAGTAAAGTGCCCAATCTAATGGTTTGTTCATTTATCCACTTTGTGGATCCAGGGTTTCTCATTCTCAGGGGATACCACAAACTTAAGTTTTCAAAATTAGTTTAAAATTTAAGTTGGAAACTCCCTTTCCTCATTCATAGAGACATCAATAAACAGCTAGAATGTATTCTTGGGAAGAATTGCCTCTTGGAGGCACAAGAGACAGTGTTAAAAGAAATGTCTAAGAAATGTGAATTTATGTTTATCTTAACTCAGGTGTAAGGAAGGGATTACTTCCCCAAGGAGCCTGATAAGGTGGGATAACCAGGCTTCATAGACAGTATACCTGGAAACAAGGTCTTGCTGATTGTAAGAAGTTGCCTCTCCTTGTTGCCTAATTGTGATGACTGAAACAGGGTTTTGTTTTCATTCAGTTGTTTCAGTCATGTCTGACTCTCCATGACCCTATTTGGGATTTCCTTGACAAAGACATTGGAATGGTTTGCCATCTCCTTCTCCAACTCACTTTATAGATGAGAAAACTGTGGTAAACAGAGTTAAATGACTTGCCCAGGGTCACTTTGCCAGTAAGTGTCTGAGGCCAGATTTGAATTCAGGAAGATGAATCTTCTTGACATGAGGCCAACCACTTCATCCACTGTGCCACCTAGCTGCCCCGATATCATCCCATTATACACAAATAAACTCACCTCTTGGCCCCCTGATTAGAATGAAAACCATTTCCCCCCAAAGACATAGACAAAATCAGTGACAGGTAAGTACAAATATTGATGTTCAAGTTTATGGTCTGCTACATTAAAATCTACCTAAGTAATATCATGCCCTTGAAAATAAACAATTCTTTCAAAAACAAAAAAGGAAACAAGATAAATCAGACAAGGACTGCATAACCCTTCACTAAACTCAAGTTTGAACCATCATACTTGTCCTCATCACTCTCATATTAATCCTTATTTCAATCATCATGATGGCCAGCATTCATATGATGAGTTAAGGTTTGGAAAGCACTTTATATATGTTGCTTATTTGATCTCATGACCACTTGAAATTTCTCATGTTTCCTTGATATTAACCCTACATCCCAATTAAGACCTCTGCCACTTTCCATACTCATGAACAAAGCTCTGATCTAAACAAATATATATATATATATACATATATGTATATGTATGTATGTATATATGCATGTATCAGCTAGGAAAATGATTGGATGAGAAGAGAAAGGAGATAGTAAGCAAAAGTATCATCCCAGGATGATCTGAAACCACAAAAAGGTCTTTAAAACATATTCCAGGGAGAAACCCTTTAGTGTTATTATAATATACTCATTGTCATATATCTTTTTTGACCCTTTCAACAATGACTGAAATGGAAATCCAATTCCATTAGTAGAATAAGTTGGATATATACATTTTTTATGGATGTTCCTCTATGTTTTTTTTTTCTCATCGTGTGCTTATTTTCATCATCAGAAAGTATGATGAAAAGTGCCTTCTGTTCAGTACCATGGTCAGTGTCTGTGGCAAATCCAAGAACAGTGGGGAGGTTCAGTACTGACCAAGACAGGTAGTGGTCAAGTCTCCCCAGCTAAGTTACATGAGCCCAGTGGTCATTAGGAGCAGCATTATCATAGATATTTAAAGAGCTGGAAAGCTGTTGCAGGATCAGTAGATATTAGGCTTGTCAACTTTTGTCCCTTCTAGCGGTCTGATATGCCAAGATTACCTGAACGGGATAAGCTCTTGAGGTTCGAGAAAAGCACCACTGCATTTTCTGAGTTTCTCTGCAGGAAACTTCCCTGATGTCTTTTCCCTTTTTTGACTGACCTGTGCAGAGGCAGTTGAGCAAGCATATGTGTCTTCGTGGCCCTGTTGTGGGTGTTTGGTCCTGCCCTTGAATGGTAGGGGGTAAGAATTCCAGTAAGGGCTGAGTCTGAGATGAGAAGGCCTTTCAGAGACAGCTTTGGATGCATTCCTGGAAATGATGATGGTTCTGTAACTCCACCCTGTCTCTCTAAGGGCAAGTTTGAAAGTCCAGCCATAAACATGATCATCAATATCACCACATTTGCCCACAGATCCCACATTTTGTTCTCTAGAATATTGTGTGAAAATTTTTTCCCTGAAGATGCCTCATCTGTAGAAACATCTTCTGATCTTGAAGTGAACCTGCAGCATCATTCTCAAGACAATGTTTTTGGTTTGGCATTTCCTGGGAGGGAAACTCTTCTATCTCTAAGGAAAATTTTCACTCTTGGATTTGATTTTAGTGTTCCATTTGGTGCTGAAAGTCAGTGGGCACACTTAAGAACAATCAATAATATTTAATATGGTTTGCAACCTTGTAATAAAAGTCTCACATGATCCTAAAATGAATTTGCTTTCCCAGAGTCCAAGAAAGAACTCGAACTGACAATAATGAAAAATAGGATAAACCAAACCCAAAGGAAACAGACAGTAGGATAGGAGGTTCTGCCAACACAGGATAGACTGGAACAGATATTCTCATACATTCTCATTTTCCAAAACATCCTTTCTCCTGGAAGCTAATGTTACCACTAGGCCTGCCAGAGGCCATGTGACTGGCCGTTAACAACAAGTTTTTTATTCAGATCAACCACGTCCTCTGAAGCTCTTAACCCTGAAAACAAAGGGAAAATCATCTTACTCTTGTTCATGCCATGTTTAGCTATTCAATTATCATTTGGAAAGGACATTGAAAGGTTGGATTTCTATTCTTTTCCTCTAGGAAAGTTCTCACCAAAACAATACATCTCCAAAGGAGATACTCCTAGGAAATCAACCAAATATGTAAAAATCTGACGGTTTTCCCTAATGCCAATACTGTATTATGGAATCAAAGTATCTCTGAGTCAGAAGGAACATCTGAAGTGATCAAGGATAGCTGGTGCCTAAATGAGAATTCCCTTTTCTACATACAGCAAGCGATCCATGCTCTGTTTGCATGCCTTCACTGATGGAGCACTCATTACCATTTGAGCAGCACGTGACATGTCTACAGGAAGTGTCAGAACTGGGCATTCTGATAATTTCAAAGTTATGATTACTATAACTGGTGGGAACCAAGATTAAATAAGTCTTATTACAATGGGAATTATATTATATACTTTGGTCACATGCTTTCATTCACTGCTGTGTGTGCACAGATAGAGATCATTACATTCAGCGATTAAGCTGAAAAGTTTAAGAAACTTGAATGTTAAGTGATTAGTTCTTCTGTAAACTTGAATGAATGGCATTTATTATGCATGTAATATGTGCAACACATTGTATTAAGCACTGTAGATAATAGAAAAAAATCCTTGTTTTCAAGGAACTCACATTTTAATGGGAGAAACAACACATATACAAGGTTTGAGCTACGTCAGATGGAAAGATCCCATGGTCCATAAGGTGCAGTAACAAAGCAAATGGCAATGCCTCTGTTTTAATGTCATTTTCACTCAAAAAATCCTATCATTTTCTAATGTTGAACCATTTGACAATACCAAGGACTTTGGTGGAAAGGACTGGTAGCCGGGGGGTGCTGCCAATCTCAGGGTTCTTGAGATTACCTGTCCACTGGCAGTCATCAGGCAGCAGTTGGTATTGGTAGAGTGAGGAAGGTGGGCCCTTTCTCCACAGTGATTTCTCCCTTCAGTGGTGGCTGTAGGTACTAGACTGGAAACAAAACAAGTGTTCTGGAAAGAATTGCTATTCCTAAGGCTCTTGAGCTCAAAGTCCTGAGCCATCTTCATTTGTGTTTAATGGAAGTGAGTAGATAAGGTGGTAATAGTGAGCAGGGAAGGGACATGGTGAGTTTTTCTCCACAAGAATCATATGAGATATTCTATTTATTAAAGCTTTTACTAAAATTTAGCTATACTGTACCTACAACATTCCCTTCACCAAATAATTTAATAATCCTGTCAACAAAAGGAAACAAAGTTAGTCTATCATAATATGTTGTTGACAAAGCCCGGCCTTTCCAGACCATTTCTTTAAAGATGCATCTAGAATTTTCTTGGGAATTGACTCCTGTTGGCTGTTCTGTGGATGGAATATTGTGGCTAGTCTAGACCTTCCATTTCACAAGCAAACATGGTGAAGTGTGCCTGGATGACTAGAAACCTGCAAAGAGTATGGCATATGCCTCCACAGAAGAGAGCTGCTCTCGACCCAATTGCCCTGTCCTTACAGACTTGGTTGTATAAATACAAACAGATCCTCAATACTTGCACAATGCTTTCTATTCCAAGACCTGAGTAGACTGAAACACGATAGTGGGACAATTATCTAAAGTCCCTCTTGATGAGGGACTGGATTCTGTATTTTTCAAGGCAAAAGCCTATTGAATGAGTGAAGGGTTCTGTGTGAGCCTCTATCCCTAACAACCAAGTGCTGCATTAACGATGATTGCACAGTAGGTGAATGTTGTGCACTTTGCCCTCAAACTCATCTGACTTTCTTGAAGTTCTATTAAACTCGTGCCAAGAACAAAATCAATAATTAGATTAATGTAAACCTTTCATTTGGTGGATAAAAAAAAAGGAGACCCAAGACAGTTCACTGACTTGCCCAAAGTTACACAAGTAACATATTCAAGAAGTAGGAATTGGACTCAGGTCTTTTGACTCCAGTTAGTGCCTTCACATGTCCTTGAGTAGGAATAAATAATCTTCTCCTGGGGTTCCAAAAATCAATTTCATATTTATGAAATGGGGAAGGGATGGAACAATCTTAAGAAATCTTGTAGTTTTTCTGCAATTGATCTGGGGCTGTTTTGATAAGCAATATGATGTGTCCCTAATAAAGCTAAGTATAATATTAGATTTTATTAAGAGAAGCATAGTATCTAGGACCAGGGGTGAGAGTCCTACTCTGCCCTGCTCAGATTTCGTACAGATTATTATGTTTGGTGTGGGAGGACACTATATTATAGGAAGTATATTGATAATCCGAAAGTTCCAAAAGATGACAGTCAGGATTGAGAAGAGCCACAATTTCATACCTCATGAGGATTTGCTTGAAGGGACTGAAAAAGAGAGGACTTTGTAGGAGAATGGTAACTTCTTTTAAATGTCATAGAAGATTAGACTTTTTCTTTGAGGAACTAGGAATACTGATTTTTTTTAATTTATTTATTTTTGAGCATTCCGCTTAAGGAAGTGACACATTGTTCTTTGTGAATCAAGGATCCCCCAGTTTAAGGAACTTGAATCAGTGTGAACTCTTTTGATAACCACTTAGGAAGTCCCTGTCTGTTAATTTATCCAGGTATTTTTCCACTGAGTGCTTAGAGAATAACTTAATAATATTTAACTTTATATAAAACTAAGTGGTCCAATTCTTTAGATTGTTCCAGACTCTTCTTTGTGATTAATGAAATTTAGTTCTCTTATTACACTACTATACCACAGTCTAAGCTAAATTGACTTCTACCTAACTTCCCTGGATCTCCAATCTCAATAATGTGGGTACTTATATCCCAATGACCCATCCAGGCCATTCTGTATAATCCTTGTCCATGCCCTCTCCTAAATCTACAGCATGTCTAACATGTTGGGGGCCTTCTCTCAGTCTCTTCACAACATGTAAGTATCAGTGCATCTTAAGAGCTATGCATCTTATATTTACTGTTCTTACCTCAACGATCTAGCTCTTTTTAACAGCATTTCAGAATCAGGGCTATTCCAATAGCAGCAAACTATTCCAACTGAAAAAGAACCTCCAGCTTCTGCTGGAGAGAGATCTCACTACCTCTCAAAGTATCCCATTCCACTTACAAAGTCACAGACTTCTGAAGATCTTCCAGGCACAGATGGTGTTTACAAAACTACCAGTTGAATGTTAAGGATTAAGAAGAGAAAGGCAAATTGGCAAAATGTTGAGTGGACTAAGAAAATGTTTACTCAGATTCACAAGACTCTAGGGAATGTTTTGACCAGTTTTTGCTGATGGACTCCATCCCTGAACAAGAGTCCTCTATCCCTATATTTTAAAGTTATATGACTCTTGTTGCTCTCTGTACTACACAAAGGCATCCTGGACTCCATGCCTCATAGCTGAGAATCACCCTCTATGCTCATACTTCTCTCACTTTCTTGGAAGAGAAAACACCCATACTTTGAAGATGGGAGAAAGGAGGGAAAGGAGATTGAATAAATTTATCCTGAGCAGCATAGTGGAAAGAGTCCTAGATTTGGAATAAGAGGACCTGTGTTCAAATTCTAAATCTTTTTCTTATTATCAGTGTGACATTAGGCAATTCTCTTTAACTCTAAAGCTTCCATTTCCTTACAAATTGTGGGCTTCTTGCTTGAAGTCCAAGATTTTTTGTAGTATCTGAACTGTATTTGTAACCATTACAAGACTCCGTAATTTGCACCTGTTACCACCTAGCAATAGAAATATGAAAGCAACCTACAAATATTATTGCATGTTGGCCATAATTATACTTTATAAACCTCATGAATCATCAGACCAAAATCAGATAATAGAGAAGAATCTTCAACCTTGGCTGACACTTGAATTTCAGGTTCTCCAGCAAGACGATCCTGAGTGGTTTTCATTTCAAAAGCTTCTACCTTCTTTTGGATAATAGATCTGGTCACTATGACAAAGTTCGTCTGTAAAGCCAACAGAAGGCTAATGCTGGGAAAGGTCAACTGTTTTTGTCTTCTGAACCCTTGGGCTGGCAGGGCTGCCTGATAAGTAGCTTTAGCGGTCTTTATTTCCCCAACTGCTGGAATCTTAAGCAGAAGGGGATAAAATAGGACCATAATCCCTACCACTATTAGTAGGATTACAAATGGAGCCAAAAGTCTATTTTGTTTCCACAAAGTGACTCACTTGCCAAAAGGATAAATTTCCCCAGAAACACCCAGTTTATTTCTCCAAATCCAACCATCTTGTGTGAGTGGAGGCTGTTATTACCATGAAGACCCTCTTTCAGCTTGAATGGAAACTTGGCTTGAGGGGCAAGGACCATCCATGCTCATGCTTCTCTCACCTTCTTGGAAGGGACTGGGGAAAACACCTACAGTTTGAAGATGGAAGAAAGGAGGGAAAGGAGATTGAATAAATTTATCCTGAGCAGTACAGTGGAAAGAGGCCTGGATGTGGAATAAGAGGACCTGTGTTCAAATTCTAAATCTTTTTCTTACCACCAGTGTGACATTAAGCAAGTCACTTTACCTGTAGGGCTTTTAGTTCCTTTTTGTAAAATGAGGCAGTTTGACTAAGTGGTTTCTAAGGAATTTTGTAGCCTGAAATATTTGATCCTATAATGCTGTGATTATTACTTTTCTATTCATAGTTACAGACACACACACATACACACACACACTGACTGCTTACTAAATTACCTCAAATTTTTGGCTTTAGACTGTCATCAGTGGATCTTCAGCAGAACCAGTTTGGATCTTTGTTCAGAGAGAGAGAGAGCCTTGGGATTTAGATGAATAATTTGTCAACACTGGGTAGAACTCACAATATGAATCCCATTCTAGAAAGTACCTTATATCCAAAAATAACGTTCAAGCAAGACAAGACAATGAAAGCAAAGGTCACAGAAATGAAAGTCAGAGTTATTAACTTTGACAGATTCATATCTCACTAAAAATAGATATGATGGGTAAATTAATTCCCTCAGAATAACAAACATGGCACTCTACACCCTGTTGTATTTGGGGCTTTACCTATTTGGGGTATTAAATGAATTCCTCAGCATCTCATTTATCTGTGATCTCATCACTGTGGCCATTAGTTTTTTCTACACAAATTGCAACCACCCCATGAGCCACTGAACAGATTTCTAAAACAGTTTTGGCCTTTTTACTCCCCATTCAAAAATCTTCAATGACTCCCTACATTTTTAAGATAAAGTGTATTTTCTCTTTAAAGCCTTTTTCTTGTTAAAGTACTTAATGAGGAAAAGGGCAGAAAAGGCATTTGGTGTAAAGGAAGAGATTTATGTTGATTGTCAAATGATATAAGATATTACGATGGTTATGGGTGAATATTTTGATACCTAATATAAGTAGAAAATAACTTTGTTTTAATAACTACTAAATATGCACATAAACAGAGCTCTGAGATAGAATTTGTTCAGTTTTAGAAAGAAAATTATTTCTAGTATAGATGTGTGGATTTGGATCTTGTCAACAAGGAGGAACAATACCTTGATTAAGTGGGAATAGTCTAATATTAAAGGAAGCAGGGAGAAGTCTTCATTAAAATATAGAGAAATATGAGCGTAAAGAAATAGTTTTAAGGGCACCAAAATGATGGAGGATCTTTTGGAAGACTTCATTGGAAGTATGAGTGTTTGGGTTAGTTTGCACATACATATTTTATGATCAAAGAGGGTAAAACTCAGGGAATAAGAAATCATATAAATATTTGGAGACTGGGACATTATTTTAAAAGGTCTATTTATCTGAAAGTGAAAATTTGGGGTATTGTGGCCTTTTATATTAATAACAACTTGAGTGACTGAGAATCTTGTCTTGAGTCAAGAGTCTTGAGATTCTTGCATTTCATCCAAGGTATGCATGGAAGAAGCAACAGGAAGAGGAACCTTGGAGACACAGCAGGGAGACTGCAAAGCTGCTCTTTGTGATAGAAGTAGTCATATGAGAAAAGTTGGAGCTATTTCACCTGAGCCAATTCGTGACTGGCTGGAGAAAGAACTAATTTCTTTGGTCAAGAGCTCCTGTGATGATTATGGCTCTCTGCTGCCACCCCTGGCTTGAAAAGGAAGAACCTCACAACAGATTTGGTATACAGGTGAGTAGGAATTCTGCTGTTATGTGCTCTATGCTAATTGGGCATCAGTGTATTCAAGTGAGTGAATAACTGGCCAACCCGAAAAGAGAAAAGTATATCCCCCGTGTGAAAAGAAGTGAGAATCAAGAGTCAAGCAGTGAGCAGAGAAGCAGATTCACCTGGTGCAGCTCTTTCTAAATGGATCAATAATAGTGAAACTTGAGTTGCCCAGAGTTGTGACTGATCCCAAGAATGACCTCCTTTATGTCATTCCAAATTTTCCTTTAAATTTTTATCCACTCTCTACCATAGTTATTGAATTTATTGGTTAGAATACGTGATGTGGGTTAATATGCATACATTGTCATGTATTTTATTATGCATTTTTATGTGGGAACGATATGTTATTTTTAACTATAATATTATTATTTCTTCTGACATTAAGTTAACAGATGCATTTGAAATGATGACTCCAAGTAGAAAATTAGCAACTTCTTTTTCCATAACTCCTCTTATGACTAATTTTCCCACATTTTCTTGTCTTTGCTAATTTAATAGGTTTGAAAATATGCTTCAGGTCTGCTTTAATTTAAATGTATATGATTATTAGTTATTTTGAATTTATAGATGACAGTATATATTTTGAATTTCTTCTGAAAATTTTGTGTATTTTGATTTTTTTTGAGGAAATGTTCTTTACCTTATAGAATTGTATCAAATCTCTATAATTTTGGATGTTAAAGATCATTTAATATTTAAGATTATAATTAAATTTGATTTTTTTCCCTCCATCAAATCCTTTCATATTACTTTCTTAAAGTAGTATTAGATGCAAAAGATTTATTTTTCTGGAAGCACTCTGATTCTTCATCTTTATACAAAGATTAATCCTTGCCCTTTCATATACTCAGCCTAGAGTTCTTGATGCTGCTTTTTATTTTGCATTTTCCTTGCCTTGCCCAAGTAAAAATATTTTTGTGACCCTTTTTTTCCATACCAATATCCAACCAAAATGTCTGAATTGCCTTAACTTGTAACACTAAGTTTTCAAGAAATAATAAATCAATTCATCATCCTTTCCTTTCTCTAGTATGCATATCTGGCCACCCTTCATGGGACTAGCCCAACACTATTCTCTCTTTGTTCCCTCAGTGACCATTAGACAAAGTGGAATACCTAATGTTTTGCATAATTATTGTAACATGTAAACAATGCTTCATTAACCATACTTTTCACACTGAATGGATGTTAGTTTCTTTTGTGTTTGCATCTAAATACCTTGATCAGCTTTCTTAAGAGGAATAGTTAAAAATTAGTGATTTTTGCTGACAGTCCATTTTCACTTAATAAAAAAATACAAAAATATACTCAATTTTTTTTCATAATACATTATACTTGGAAGCAAGCCATTTTCCTTTCTATCTAATTCCACTCTTTTCTCTCAGTTTTAATCACTGATGAGTAGTTCTGTATAATTCAGACTGGTATTTCATAACATATGAAATGCCTTTCTCCTCCAAGTTTGCAGGACTTTTTTTTAATCCAAGTCTCTGGAGATTAGCAACTACATTTCTGATTAAGTTAAAGTTAGGGTTATCTGGAGAAAGAAATGCTAGAGATGTATACAATTTGTCTTCTGATTACAGTTCTTCAAGGAAATTTCCTTATATGGTCTCCTGAAATATTGAATTATGTTTCATCACATTTTTCTTGGATACTAATGATTCTCAGATTATTTTACTAAATTCCATATCTAAGGTCAATTGCTTTAGTTGGTAAAAATCTCTCTCAATTGTTCATCTAGTTTTGCTGCTTTTAAACTTTGTCCTAATACTTTTGTTGAATAACAACATTCATGTGTTTCTTTTCTGACAACCTCTTTTGAAATAATAGGGAAATGGTAAAGTTTTTTAGTTCAAAACTATCAATTTTATTGTCATTTCAAATTTTAGGACTCCAGGTTCCTACCTTATATCTTGAGTTAATTGTTTTGTTAAGTTTCTCAAATTTTCTGGGAGTTCTTACAGTAGTTTTTTTTTTCATTTATTGGTGTATTGTAATTGTTCTTAAAGTTTATTCCCTTTTTTGAAGCTTTCTCTTCTCTTTCTTTATTACAACATCTTCTCAAATTTGGATGGAGGAGGTTACTCGTTACTTGACTGTCTATTGATTTTTTCAGAAGTTTTTTTTATCTTTTTAAGTTTATTTTATTTACCCTTCCCACATTCCTTACATTTCTGCTATTTTGAACTGATGAACTGTCTTTTCACATATATTTTACACTTGTAGGACTCACCTCCAGGAGGATTTCATTAATGGGAAAATAGGCAGAATTCTATCTGAAGGCTATACCACATTCCTTGTATACTTAGGATTTATACCCCAAACGGGTTTGGTGATGCTTGATGAGACACCCAGTCCCTTTACAGTGAATGTTTTTCATGTTATTTCTATTTATACAGTATATTTCTAGGAATATTCTTATAGAGAATAAAAGTCTTCCTCTGACTAATGACCTTCCCATATACATTGCATCCGTAGAATTTCTTTTCAGTGTGAATACTATAATATTCAGAAAGATTTGCTTTCTCTCTTAAGGCTGTCTCACACTTGAATTAGAACTGTATTTTAATGGGAAATATTCCTACATTTCTTATATTTCCATAATTTTTTTGTCTACAGATAGGCTGACAGATTTTCCTCTAAAGACTGAAACCTCATGGCCTCCCCAGACATTGTGGGATTTCTTGTTGAGAAGTAAGTTCCTAAAACATTCTCGTATGAAGGGAATTTTCTTGAGCATCTTGAACTATCTTCTGCAACATCTCCCATAAGTTTATATAATCTATGTCCTCTAGGAGGACCCTCTTCAAATGTGTGACTCCAGGGAACATCCTTTCTGCCTTTTCACTAATGTGTGTGTGTGTGTGTGTGTGTGTGTGTGTAATTTAAATCTTTGAAGTAAGTGAGGCAATAGCTTTCCCCAACTGAGACAGACTGTCAACCACCCAGGGACCAAATCCATCATTCTTTTTCTCTCTTAAGTGCAGTTCCATTGTAAGAGTTTGTATGTTGAATAGACTTTTACAGTATAGTTCATGACAATTAAGAAAGAATATCTCTCTTGAACTACCATGATGATGTGGTGTACAGTGATATGTCTCTCAAGTTGTGGGTAGTAAAGGATGCTTTATTTTGTCTTCTGGGAATTCTCAAACCACATCCTTCCAATTAAAAATATGCATTGACAACATTTCCAAGCAAGCTGTGGAGTCTTTGGCCCCATCCAGTATAAATGTATCCATTATGAGTTTTACATTTATGCTACAGATCAAATCCCATTACAGGCAATTGCATGGTTTTCATTCTCTATTGAAATTATTTTACTTCCTGGGCCATATTCCAGTGGTGGTGGTGGTGGTGGTGGTAGTAGTAGTAGTAGTAGTAGTATAACAGGAACAATAAATTTGCATTCTACTAGCAATGATAAAAGTGATATTCATGTGATGATTCCTGGGACCCATTCTTAATCCTTTAGTCTTGTTCAGCCATCACATTCAGTCATTTATAAAGTGTTGCTTATTCTACCTCCACATCATCTTTCTTATCTGTCCTCTTCTCTCCATTCACTCCAACACCCCAATTCAGGTCCTCATCACCTCTTACCTCATCTACTGAAACAGCCTTCCAATGAAGCCTCTTGCCTTCAGTCTCATCCCTCTCCAATTCATCCTCTACAAGTTGATAGGCTTCCTAAATTATTGGTATGGCAATGCCATGCACCTGCTCAAGAAGTTTCAGTGGCTTCTTACTTCCTCCGTGAAAAAGTAAAAACCTCTCTTTGGCATTTATGGATCTCCACAAACTGGCTCAAACTTATCTTTTCAGGCTGATCACACATACATCCCCATCATGCATTCCACACTCTAGTCAAGCTGGTCTTATTCCTTTTCCCTGTACATAATATTCCATTTTTTATCTTAATGACTTTTCATAGTATGACCCCCTCCCATGCTTGTACCTCCAGAACCTATCACATCATAGGGACTTGATCCATTAGTGTTGCATTGAATTGAGTGAAGGTGATGTCAGTTCCTGAGTGTCTGAAGGACTGGCGCATGGAAGTGAGAAGCAACTTGTCCTTCCTGGCTGAATGAGCAACGGGGGGCAGAAGTCCCCAACGCTTCCTTGGGAGGTAATGGGAGGTCCTCTTACTAGAAGTTTTCCAATTAAGTCTTGGACACTATGTTTTAAAGGGAATTTATATTGACCTCTGAGTTCCCTTCCAACTAGAAGAGTCTGTGATTTGATCAGAGATAAATGAGACAGTGCCTATCCCCAAGGATGTGACACTCTAAATGGAAGAGACAACACATAAAAGACGTTCAGCTGCAGGACACATGTCCAGACCTGTTAAATCCTAAAGGTCCAAATGTCAAGGCCCAGTGTTTCTTAGGGGCATCATCAGGTGGGATAGACAAGGCACAGAAGGAAGGCATCAAGGAAGGCATCAAGAAGGAATCAAGGCAATGGCACAGCAGGGAGGCAATGGTGGTCTACAATTACTATGTGTCTGTCATTGTTGTAAGTGCTGGGAATTCACAGAAAGGCACAAATACGGGTCTTTCTCTATTAGAATGTAAGATTCTTGAGGGATGGAAACATGTTTTTGCTTTACTTAAGTCCTCAGCACTTCGCACAGGGCCTGGCAGAGCATACACTAGATAAAATCTTCCTGATTGACTGACAAACAGAACTATCCACAGGTGTGATGGGCTGCCATGGGAGGCAGTGACTTCTCTCTCACTAGACATTTTCAAGCTAAGACCAGATGGCTACTTGTCATGGATGAGACAGAGAGAATTTCTGTATAGGTCCTGGTAGGGCTTCATGGAGTCTGAGATTCTTTCTAACTGAGGGAACTTGGGCAAGTAACTCACTATCTCTGCTCCTCAGTTTTCTCTGCCTTAAAATAAAGAGATAGATTATCATGGGGCAAAGTAGCAAGTGACTAGGTCATCTCAAGCTTCCTGGCAACTCCAGATCTACAGTCCCAAGATTTGTCCCTTGTAGCTAAAATCAAAAGGCCTGTCTCCAACTGGGGCTTCCACTTTCTTTCCTTTCTCTTTCCTGAACCCCTTACAGTCTGTCTCCTGAACTTATCATTCCACTGAAACTGTTCCCTCCAAAGCTACCAGTGATCTTTTAGTTGTCAAACCCAATGGCCTTCACTCAGTCCTCATTCTCCTTGACCTCTCTACAGCCTTAGAGACTATTGATCACTCTCTCCTCCTTGACACTCTCTTCTCTTTAGGGTTTTGGGATCTCTCCCTCCAGATTTTCCTCCTACATATTTGACCACTCCTTCTCTGTCTCCACTGCTGGATCCTTTTACAGATCACATCCTCTAAACCATAGGTGTCTCTCAGGGTTCTGTCCTGAGCCCTTTTTCCTTCTATATTACCTCTCTTGGTGAGCTCATCAGCTCCCATGGATTTAGTAACCACCCCTATGCTTATGATTCTCAAATCTACCCATCCTGTTCCAAACTCTTTGCTTACGTCCAATCTCACATCTCCACCTGCCTTTCAGACATCCTATACTGAATGTCCAGTGGATGGGTTAAACTCAATATGCCCCAAAATTGTCTTCCCTCCTAACCCCCTTCCCTTCTATTGTCCTTATTACTGTAGAGGACAGCACCATCTTCCCAGTCTCAAAGGTTCATCCCCCATATCCAAGCTATAGCCAAGGCCTTTTATCTTTGCAGCTTCTCTCAAATATGCCTCCCCTTTCCTCTGCCCCTTCCCCCTGGCACAGGCCCTCATCCTTTATACCTGGACTGTTGCAATAGCTCTAGGCGGTGTCTGCCTGCCACAGGTCTCTTCCCATTCCAATTCATTCTCAATTCAGTCACTAAAATCATCTTCCTAAAGTACAGTTTCAATCACACACACCCCTACTCAGTAAACTCCAGTGGCTCCCTATTGCCTTCATGATCACATACAAGTCATTCATAATTTAGTCCCCCCTAACTTTCCAGTTTTCTTACACTCTGCTCCCCAGCATGTACCCATCCATCCAGTGACACTGACCTCCTGCCTTATTCTACTAACAAGACCCTCCATCTATTGGCTCTTTGCCTTTTCTCTGGCGGTCCTCCATGCCTGGAATGCTCTCTCCTTCACTCCGACTACTGCCCTCCCTGGCTTCCTTCAAGTCCCAACTAAAATGTCATCTTTTACTGTCAGCTTTCCTCAAGCCTTCTTAATTCTGGTACCTTCCCTCTATTAATTCCTACAGCTTCCTTTGTATATATTTGCTTGCATGTTGCTGTAATGTTGATGGGATAATAAGATCTTTCCTGCCCATTAATAGTCCTCACATGGGGGAACGATTTGCCTAAGGAGGAATTTGCTTAGGGGGAGGCTTGTTTATAGGAAGGCTTCCACACTTTTTGGTACTAAGTTGATTAGACACTGAGTCACGAGGGTTCTGATGCCTTCTGGCTCTTAGAAGTGTGTGTGTGTGTGTGTGTGTGTGTGTGTGTGTGTGTGTGTGTACTCTGAGTTAGTACTTCATTTATGGGGACCATTTCATTTCCTGGTCAAGACTCTGAGTAGCCATATGTTCAGATTCCCTGACTGCTCAGATGTAAAGGTTCTCTCAACCAATGGTGTATGTAAAGTGTAGAGCAATATTGATTTGATTCAGGCAGTCAGAGCCCTGTCTGTCGATCTTTATGCTAATTTCTCTGCTTGTATTTTCTCCAAACTCAGGGTGCTAACCTTTTCCACTGACCTAGTGAATGTAATTAAAGAAGATTGTTGGTCCCTTAAAAGTTGCTTTCTTTTAAGAAAAGAAGATCCAAGAACCTGTGCTAGCAGGTCATCCTGAGTGTACCAGGGTGCTTGCTGATACAGTTGCCTTTTCCATTAGACTATGATGTCCTTGGTGGCAGGGACTGAGTTTTGCCTCTTTCTGTATTCCCAGCACTTGGTACAGTACCTGGCACAAAGTGGATGCTTAATAATTTTTCATGGATTGTTGATTTGTTGACCTGAAACAAATCTTGCAATGGATTTGGCAAGGGCTCATAGGAAGGAATAGGTGTAAAACTAGACTACATGGATTTAAGATTTTGATCACTTCCATTTTCTATGCTTTTGATGATTTAAAGGAAACATTTCTGTCTTCCCTGCCCTTACCCACACCAAGTATTGGCACAATTTTCTATTTTCTTCTATTGAAAAAAAATTAAAAATATAAATCCTCATGCTACCTCCACAGGTCCCTGAGTAGGATATCTCCATTATAATAACCTTCTTTCCATATCCAACTACCCTCATTATTATTATTCACTGGGTATTCACCCAGTAAAGAATTATGTAATTAAATTAAAGAATTAATTTTAAAAATTAAGGCATCATATAACCATATATTTAGTGCTGGAAGGAACCCCAGAGGGTAAATAATCCAACTTTTTCATTTTACAGATAAGGAAACTGAGACCTGGAGAAGTTAATATTCAGTCACACAGCTAGCAATTTCTTAAAAAGAATTCAAATATTGCCTCTACACTTTTCCATCTGTAAACCCTCATTTTATTCCTATTTCCCTTCCATCTGAAAATTCCTTAATGTAGAAGTATCAGGGTAGAACTGAGTCAAGAGCATCTGAATATTTGCCAGGATGGTCCATTGACAGTGAGTCCAATTAAGGCCCCGTTTCCTTTTCTAGGGTGGGTTCACTGTTCACTTCCATACAATAGCACTTTCCTGTAGGCTGCTCACTAGCTTCAAGCAGTCCCTTCAGTGTTTGCATGCCAAGTTTCAGCCTGTTGTGAATTAAAACAGCAAAACATTAAACCCCAGTCTTCAGGGGTTTATGTGTCGGAAACCCTAACCAGAGTACTGCTGCCAGGCACCACAGTAATCTTATATTCCTGAAATGTAAAATAAAAACTATTATAAAGTCATATTTCCTTCTGATGTCCTTGGCTTTTCAAGATGACCCAGAGAGGCACGGCCCATTAGGGATGGTTTATGACTGATGAACTGAAGCCAAGGATGAGAGGCTTTTGGTGGGAAATTACTTTTCCCCTGGGGAAGGGGACATAAGAAGAGCCTTTGGATGCGCCAGTTCAGGAAACACTCTTCATGTCCCCAGATACAGAGCAGGCCTCACCGCCTTCTCTGCTTCCCATTTTGATGACTGGGAGCCCACAGCTAGATCACCATCCAAGATACACAATCATCCCCATCGTAAATACATTTGCTCCCTGTCAAGGGCTCACCCCTTGACACCAATAGGTTTATGAGTGTTTGAAGCGGATTCCAGGAAGGAAACCAACTTTCTTGAGGTGAGATTTCTGGGAAAGATGACACACCATCCAGCTGTGCAGGGGGATGGGAGATGTGTGGGTACTGCAGCAGAAGCCTGGCTACAGTGGGCAGCTGGCCAGCTCTATCATCTTAGTCTTGCTTAGGTCTTGCATACGTGGGGGGATTTTTCTGTGGACTTCTATACTGCCCGGGTTAACTGGTCTGTGAAATTCCCAAGATAGCAGACCCAGGGAACTAAGGAAATGAATTGTTATCTCTTTGTTAATCTTGAATTAATGTTTACCACATTCTGGGAAGCAGGGCAGTACTATAATTCCATTCATCCCAACAAACACTTATTAAGTCATTAAGTCCCTACTGTGTGCCAGGCATTGTTGTAAGCCCTAAGGAATACAAATGCAAAAGTGGAATAGTTCATACCCTCAAGAAGCTTTTATTCCATGTGGGAAGAAACATACAAACATACACACACACACACACACACACACACACACCATTCATGTATGGAACTTCAGGAAAGAAAGAGAAGAAATTTATCAAAGGCAAGAGCAGTTTAGAACACCCATAGCCTGGTCTTTTGAAGTCACTAATCCCATTAACCTCTCCAGGAAAGAGTGTGGGAAGTCCTTCTTTGCCAAGCCTCCCTGCAAATTGGACCACACAAGTGGTACCCACTCCTGAGGTGGATGACCTGACCATTTGGCCTGGAGGAGGTCCTGTATGAAATGACTAAACCGAGATACTATCTGTGGAAGGCACCTGTCCAAATACAATAGAACACAGGAACAGAAGCATAGCAAAAGGCCAGTTGTTGTTGGGAGTTTTTAAATCTTGTTTCAAAGACTCTTTTCCTTCTCTTTTCTCCTCACACAGGGGCTAGAACCCAGTCAACCAGTCAGAGGCTCTCCTTGAATAAGAAGATGGCTGAGGGCTGCAAACTGTCCTATGAAATCTGGCCTAGGTCATGTCATTCCATCTGGAGCCTAAGAACAAATCAATCATATGAACCTCACCTCCTTTCCCCTGAGGATGGAAGCTGCCTGAGAGCTTTTCGGACTTTGCGGGCCTACTAGTTGGCATTTAGGGTTAGTGCACATAGTAGATACATGATGGATGGATGTTGATTGATGTATCACCTGAATACAACTGAACCTCTCTGAAGAGTGACTTCCATTTTTGTTTCTATGTCACCAACTGTCTGGCACAATACCTGGCACACAGTGGGCATTTAATAAATAATTGGTTTATTGAACTGAGCTGAACAATCATTTTGTGCTGACTCTCTGGATATAGATTAGCTTTCTAACAATTATAAAAAGACTAAAGGTTAACAACCTGTGTTCACTTGTCTTACATGTCAGAAGTACTTCATAAATTTCTGCAGGGTTGACTTGAATTGAATTTTTGATAGTGTCTTCTCTTCCACGTGCCCCTACTTGGCAGGAGGATGCTAATAAGTCTTGTGGCAACATCTCCCACAAATCTTCTTATTAATTACCATATATACATTTTAAGGTACAATGAGAGCAGCCTTCTTAATCTTCTTCTCTTTCCCATTTCAATGTCCTTTCATTTCCATGTCTAATGTTCTGATAGGTCAGATTCCTAGAGTGTGGAAAGTCATATGTCCTCAAGGACCTAGAGGTCCCCTGAAGTGGTTAGGGGAAATTCTGCACCAATGCTCTTAGCTGTATTCCCCATTCTAGAAGGTTCTCTCCAAATTAAGCACCAGTAATTAGTGGTCCAGTATCATGTAAGGCTTTTTCAAAATGAAATTTGCTGAGGGGGTAGCTAGATGGCACAGTGGATAGAGTACCAGACCTCCAGTCAGTCTACCCTCAGATACTTGACACTTACTAGCTGTATGACCCTGTGCAAGTCACTTACTCTAGATTGCCTTTAAAAAAAAAACTCCAGATATTTACTAAGAAGACGGAACAAAAGCAGAAAGACATACATTTCCTCCTAATGTCATTGAACACTCCCACATTCTCCCCTAAACCACTTTGGTCCTTGGTGAAAGTGGTCTCAAACTTAGAATAGTTTCTACAAAACATTTTGCCTTATTGATTAAGTTCATTCCAAATACAGCATAGTTGATAGACAAGTCCTTTCTTCTTTGTAGAAACTGCCACCTTGGTTGTGGCTTCACTCCTGGGCTGAGTCCCAGTAGCTCTTTGGGATGAGTCTGGTCGACCAATACTGGCCTGGACTCTGTCTCCCAGACTACTAGTGACTCATTCTTTGGACATTTTAGAACTCACAAGGTCACCACATAGTCTAATCAAGACTCCACCAAACAGCAAAAATGAAGAGACACAACAGGAAATAAAACAACAGAAGGACCATGAGCTGATGGGTCTTGTAACAGAGGCTCAGGTGAGAGATAAAGGCCTGTGGTTTCTCTCACCACCTGAAGGCTTACAACAGCCCTTGACTCCTCACTCACACATAGCTAGGCAAGAAAGAAACATTTTGGCCAACTAGTGCTAGTTGGATGCATTCCCACTTCTGGCTCAGCAACCAACTGAAAAACACCTCTTCCTTATGCTATGGATGTAAAGAAATTCATAATCCTCTTACAGAAGAAGCCTCATGGTCATGTGGGGATTGTGTCAGCGTTTCAGCTTGAGCACCGTGTGCGTGTTCGTTGGAACTGGGCTCTTAGTGGTCAAGCCTCGTGCCCTGTATACGTGTGCATACACATAGACACATATGCATATATGTATACCTAATCACACATATGCTTATATATGTTATCTCCCCTGATGAAATGTAATACTCTTGAGGACAGTGACTGCTTCATTTTCGTCTTTCTATTCTTCATGCCTAACAGGCTTCTTGGTACATATTAGGTGCTTAATAAATATCAGTTGACTATTTGAGAATAAGACAGAGAGAAGGCAGAATAATTGCACAAGTCAGGTACTATCACATCAGTGTTCATGTCAATCCAGATAGAAGAGGTCTCTGCTTGACCCTTTCCCATTATCAGCAATTTGTACAGAGTACAACTCTCTCTTGTCATGAAGTCATGAAGAGAGAGAGAGTTGGACTCAAAGTCAGGAAGTGTTGGGTTCAACTCTTGCCTCCACCACATCCTGACTGTGTGCTCCTGGGCAAGTCACAATCTCTCCATTTTCTGGGTAACTCTTTAAGGCTACAGAAGAGTGCCAGCCTGCATTGGCAGAGCCAATTTCCTTAACCAGAAATTCCTTAGACCAGTGGAATATAGGCCCCATCCCTATCCCTCTTACCTAAAGTAGCAAGAATGCTTATTAAATAGGTTGATAAGAAAGCAGAGAGTTCATACAGCAGTTGAAAGAATAAAGAAGGGAAAGATTCCAGAACAAAGGGCCAAATCTACATTCTCCTAATTAAACTTGATCTACCTCTGCCCAGCTTCAAAGTTTCAACAGGGTATGGAGGTGACTTGGGTTCTCCTCCAACCAAAAAGAGCATGCTTCAAGGACAGGCTTTACAACAGATTACACATCTGCTCCCTGAGGACCAGGGGAGCTAAGCTCCCAGAGGCCCACCCCCAAAAGTCTGACCACCAACCAGTCATAGATTCCTTAAGAACTTCCAATGTCCCAGGTACACTGCTAGCTACAGAGGCTACAAAAATAACAGTAAAACAATCTTGTAGTCCCTGCTCTCAAAGGAGGAGGGAGGGAGAGAGGGAAAGAAGGAGAGAGAGAGGGAAAGAGGAGGAGGAGGAGGAGGAGGAGGAGAGAGAGAGAGAGAGAGAGAGAGAGAGAGGAGAGAGAGAGAGAGAGAGAGAGAGAGAGAGAGAGAGGAGATAGAAAGAAAGGAGAGACAGACAGACAACCTGTGATTTCACTGGGATGGGAACTTCTGGATGAAGAAATTCCCTCCACCAGTACAGGTCACTACCTTCTCCTCCACTTAGAGACCTGGAAAGTTGTCTAGAATCCTGAGAGTTCAAATGACTCGCCCAGAATGGTACAGCCAGTATAAACATATTCAAGATAGAAACCAAATGAAGACAAGGTGACTGAGGGAGGAGACACTGTTGTCTGGTGGGGGAGCAGGGATCAGGAAAGGCAGTGAATTCTTTGTGCTTCAGCGACATATGGATTCATCCCCTCAGGGGCTTAGTGCTTGCGATCTGCTTCAGAGAAGAGTAACCACACTGAGGAAAGCACGTGTCTAAATAAATGTGATCTGTTTAAAAAATACTACCTCTGTGTCAGATTTTTTAAGTGCACAAAGGCACCTAGTTTAATGGAATTTCATGTGGAAAAGACTCAAAGACTTCAGTGGACTCCAGATTCCTAAGGAGTCAGTCTGAGTTGGCTGACAAATAAAGCTCATCTGTTCTTTGGCTTTATTAACAAAAGGGAGGAGAGAGGACCATCCGGCTGTATTCTGTGCTGGAGAGATACAGTCTGAAGGTGCCATTTTTTCTGCAGACTACATTTTTAAAAATAAAATTGTAGCGCTCTCTTGTTTTGATTTTGCCGATATCGTACAGTATATCCCTCTCTTCTCCCCTTCCCAGAGAACGATCTTTTACAACAAAGAATTTCAAAAGAGGAAAAATGAAGGCAAACTGATAAACTGGAAGTCATGAAGAGCAGGGATCAGTTACACTCAAAACTACCACAGGGGGAAAAACATCAAAGGAACTGGGGCTGTTTAGCTTGGAGATGTGCAAAAAATAACCAGGGAGAAATGAGAGCCCTTCAGACATGTGAAGGCAGCTGTCATCTGGAAGACATTTGGAGATTATTCAGTGTAGCTACAGAGAGCAGATCTAGGACTAGGATAAATTGCAGTAAGGCATATTTCAGCTCAATATAAAGAAAGAGACAGGCAATGTAGAATTAGGAAGACCTGGATTTGGATACTCTGAACCAAGTCACTATGTACACTGATAGGGAAGAAAGAAAGGAAAGGAGGAAGGATAGAAGAAAGTGAAGAAGGAAAGAAGGAAGGAAGGAAGGAAGGAAGGAAGGAAGGAAGGAAGGAAGGAAGGAAGGAAGGAAGGAAGGAAGGAAGGAAGGAAGGAAGGAAGGAAAGAAGGGAGGGAGAATTTATTAAATGCCTACTATACGCCAGGCACTGCATTAAGCACTTTACAAATATTATCTCATTTGGCCCTCATAACCACCCTGGAAGGTAGGTGCTGTTATCTTCATTTTACAGTTAAGGAAATTGAGGCCGACCAAGGTTAAAGTGACCTGCCCAAAGTTGGACAGCTAATGAGTGTCTGAGGCCTGATTTGATCTCAGGCTTTCCTGACTCCAGGCCCAATCCCCTATCTACTGTGATGCAATGGAACTACTTTGGTGCCCCTCAAATATAAAAAAGACTTAGAGCAATGACTGCAGAATGTCAATGAGATCTTCTCTGAGGGGAACATGACACGATGTAAAGACAGATGACCTTGGAGTCACAAGATCAGGGTTCAAATCCTGGTTCTGTCACTTACTAGATCTATGTTTTGTTTTTTAAAAAGTAATTTAATTGATGTGGTTTTTTTTTTTTGTTTTTTATAAAATCATAGTTATCTCCAATATCCTGCCCTGCCAGAGAATCATCTCTATGACAAATAGTGTTTAAAAAAAGAAATGAAAATCAGTACAATTGATCAATACGTTCAAAAAGTCCCAAAAACCTGTACAATGCATAACATCTGTGGACATCTCACCTCCATGAAAGGGTGGTTGGGGCTGTCCTTTCATCGCTCTTCATTTGCCTCCTCTTTGATCTTTACAGTTTTGTAATTTACTTTTGATATTTTGGTGCCTGGATGTTCTTTCAACCATAAAAAGTACTATTATAAATATTTCGGTGTGTATGGGGACCTTCTTCTTATTGATGACTTCCTTGGATAAAAAGCCAGTAACAGACTCTCTGGTTCATAGGGTATGGACAGTTTAGTCACTTTAATTACTTAACTCCAAATTGCTTTCCAAAATGGTGGTACCATTTCACAGCTCCACCCACAATGTATTAGGGTGCCTATCATTCCACAACTCCTCCAGCATTGACTATTATAATATTTTGTCATCTTTGCCAATTTTTAGGTTGTGAGGTGAAACCTCTCATTGATTTTGATTTTCATAGTTATTGTTATTATATGATTTGGAGCATTTTCTCTTGGGGTTATGAATATTTTGCAGTTCTTCTTTTGAGAATTATTCACATCCTTTGATCACTTATCTAATGAAGAATGAACACACACACATACACACATATATGTGTGTATATATATATACATATATACATGCATACATACATATATAAATTATTTACAAATCTTGGATAGCAAATCCTTATCAGGAATTTGATACAAAGATCTTTCCCCCATTCAACCACTTCCCTTCTTATCTAATGTGCATTAATTTTGTCTATGCAGAAGCTTTTCATTTTCATACAATCTGCTATTTATTTTATCATTTGTAATTGCCTCTGTCTCTTGCATGGCTATGAATATATCCCCTATCCATATTTGTGAGAGATATAAGATATTTCTCTTCTAATTGTTTATAGACTGATCTTTAACACAAAGATCCTGCATCCATTTAGAAGGAATTATGGAGTTTGGTATAAGCTATTGGTCTAAGCCTAATTTCAGCTAGGCTGCTTTCCAGTTTTCCCAGACATTATCAAATAAGCAGTTCTTTCTTAGATAACTTACGTTTTCCATTTTATCAAATACTGCATTATTGTATTTCATTGTTTCTGACTCTCCTTTGTCTATTATGTTCTATTGACCTACCTCCCTATTTTTTAAACCAGTAGTAGATAATTTTGATGACTCCAGCTTTATAATAAGGGCAGCTAGGTAGTACTATGGATAGACTACCAGGCCTGGAGTCAGGAAGATTTATCTTTGTGAGTTCAAATCAGGCCTCAGACACTGGCTAGCTGTGTAACCTGTGCAAATCATTTAACCCTGTTTGCCTCGGTTACTTCATCTTGGTTACTACAAGGAAACGTCAAGTAAGGATCATGAAGGGCTGGATATGACTGAATGACAACAGCTTTATAATATAATTTGAAGTCTGGAAGTGTTATTCTCCTTTGTCCATGTCTCTTTTTACCATTTTCTTTGATATTCTGAATCTTTTGTTGTTTTAAATGAATTGTGTTATTATTTTTATCAAGTTCTGTAAAGTATTCTCTTGGCATGAGAAGTGTAAATTGATTTTAGTGTATTTAGTAGTATTTTAAATACACTGGCACAGTCCAGCCATGAGCACTGAACATGCTTTCCGATATTTAAGTTGTCCGTTATTTCTTTAAGGAGTGCTTTGTAGTTGAATCTATACAAGTCTTTAGTGCATTTTGGGAGGGTGATTCCTAGAAATTTTGTGCATTCTGCAGTTATTCAAAATGAGATTTTCCTTTCCATTATTGCTTCTTGTGTTTTGTTATTATATAGAAATGTTATTGATTTTTTTTTAGTACTTATTTTCTAGCCTGCCACTTTGCTGATGCTATTAATTTTCTCAATTGGTATCTTTGCTGATTTACTAGGATTTTCCAATAGGGATCATTTTATCTCCTCTTTACAATATGCTTTTTATGCTTTTACTATCTTTGTCTTGTCATTGGTAATACTGTAACTTCCAGAACTGTATCAAAATAATGATGGGCTAAGTGGGCATCCTTGCTTTCCTCTCATATTTAATGAAAAAGGTGCTAGTGTATCCCCATTGCATATGATGCTAGCTGTTGGTTTCAGATAGATGTTTTTTATAACATTCAGAAAAGGTCCCTCTCTGCTTATTCTTTGTAGAGGTTTTAGCATAAATGATTGTTGTACTTTGTCAAAGATTTTTTTCTATACCTATTGGTTTTGAATAT
This sequence comes from Bettongia penicillata ogilbyi, assembly GCA_023548195.1. Classification (NCBI taxonomy): domain Eukaryota; kingdom Metazoa; phylum Chordata; class Mammalia; order Diprotodontia; family Potoroidae; genus Bettongia; species Bettongia penicillata. The sequence continues at coordinate 13,021,994 of JAJHZJ010000132.1, read as the reverse complement.
GATGAATTATGTTTTCCTAATGTTGAATTATCCTTGTGTCTCTGGTATAAATGTCACTTGGTCAAAATGAATGATTTATTGGATAAATTGCTGTAGTCTACTTGACAGAATTTTGTTTATTGACAGAATTTTGTTTAAATTTTTTGAGTCAATATTCATGAATGATTTGGGCCTATAATTTTCCTTCTGTTGTTTATCCTTGTCTGGATAAGGTATTAGGACTATATTTATCTCATAAAAGGATTTTGGTAGGGTGCTTTATTCCACCATTTTTGAGAAAAATTTGCAAAGTATAGATACTAGTTCTTTTAGAGTTTAATAGAATTCTCCTGTGAATTTATCGGAGCAGAAATTTTTCTTTAGTATTATTTAGTAGACAATTTAGTTTCCTTTTCTGAGTCTAGGGGGTTAGTTAAGATCTCTTTTTTGTTTTCTGGTAATTGCATTTTTGAAGATATTTGCCTCTTCTATGTTCTCAGCTTTGTCAACAAATAACTAATAAGGGCAGATAGATGGTACAACGGATAGAGGCCAGGTCTGCAGTCAGGAAGACTCATCTTCCTGAGTTCAAATCCAGCCTCAGACACTTACTACATGTATGACCCTGGGCAAGTCACTTCACCCTGCTTGCCACAGTTTCCTCATTTGTAAAATGAGCTGGAGAAGGAAATGGCAAATCATTCCAATATCTTTGCCAAGGAAACACCATATGGGGTCACAAAGAATTGGATGTGACTATAAAAGGACCCCCCAACAACAAATGTGCATAATATATATCCTGATTATTCTTTTTTATTTCTATTTTATTGATTTAATTGTTTTATTAATTTCTTTTAGTTTTTACTGTTTTAGTAATTTTTTATCTGATTTTCTGTCTTTTTAATCAGAGAAGCCAAAGGTTTATTGATTTTATTAAAGAACCAGCTTTTAGTTTTATTTGTCATTTCCATGGTTTTATGGTTTCTAATTTATCTATTTCTCCTCTCATTTTAATATCTCCTCTTTTGTGCTGATTTTGGGTTTGTCTGTGTGTTGGCAGCTCTGTGCCTCTTAACTCCTATATGCCTTAACTTCTTCATCGATAACCTGAGGGAGTTGCTCAAGATGGCCTCTCAGTTCCTTTCCGACAAGAATAAAATCCCATGACTTTTGAGAGGGAAGAAGAACTTAGCAAGGTGATGAGATCTGCACCAGTGATGGGAATGTGCATGTTGAGTCTCCCGCAATTGAACATGAGGTCCTTGAAGGCAGGGCCTGGTTGTGCTTTCTCTTCATTGTAATAGGTCACAACCAAATATCCTCAGTGCTTAGCACAGAACCTGGAAAACAGTGAGTGCTTAGCAAATGCGACTGGTTAATGTATTTATTAACATTTATAGGCAGTCCAATGCAAGCACATCCAACTGGGAAATACTCACAGGACACACATGGGTTTCAATTCAAAGAACTGTTTATTCAGGATTCTCAGCCACATGGGCGATTTCACCAAGACTGGGACCCAGAAACCAAAAACTTTATTCTCTCTATATAAAAATCTGCCTGTGACTTACACTGTCTGAAGTGCAGGTGGGGACTTTTTACATATTCTAAATTAAGGCTTCACCCATCTGAAAACCTGGGGATTTTTGCATGTGGGTTTTGTGTTTGGCATTTCCACGTCCAGATGCCACTTAAAGGATGTGGTGGAACATCAGAGAAAAAACATGAGGCCCACAAGGGTTAACACTACCAGGCACTGCCACAGCTGGGGCTCATTAGCTATATTAAAGGTCAGCCAACATGAAAAGGTAACAGGAAGGAACAGATGAGCCCTCTCTGGTCAAGCCTTGAGGTCATCGAAATCAAGACATTGTGGTTTATTGGCCAGCAAAGAACTTGTCTTATTTCTGAATTTTGCTTCTAACCCCAGAGCAGGAGTTCCTTTGGTTTGGACTTTGTTCAAAACCAGGAGCAGAAAATTCCTTTTTCTCCCTTCCCTAACAATAGATGGCTTTAAGCGCCTTTTGCCCTCATGCCTTCTTATCAGAAAAGAAAACCCAGAATAAGAAATAGTCATCAGCTGACCTGGAAAAATCTGGTGACTTGACTTGTCATTTCATAACCTAACAAGATCCAGTCTGAGAACTGGAAAAGCACTCCATGCTAAACCCTGGAGGGAAAAAAATACCCCAAAATTGGAAGGGTCCAAGAAATGCTTGGAGGATGGCACTTCAACCAATTTGTTTTCAAGCCTCCTTCACAAGGAACTGACATTATTTTGCTCATGTCTTATAGGATTCTCTGATTGAAAGGAAGGGTCAAAAATGGCCCCCAAGACCCTAGGACCCATAACAGCAAGGACCCCTTAGGAGGGCCTGCTGCACAGGTCTTTGATCTGCTTTTGTAAAAGAAAAGCGACTTTTGAGGAATCAACAATCTACTTTAATTGAGCACATAGATCATTCATTTAGTTCAGAAGAGTCAGCACCCTGAACTTCAGAGAAAATACAAGCAGAGAAATGAAGACCAACAGACAGGGCTTCCAACTGTCTGACATCACATACATACATAGTTACCAGAGAGAGAAACACCAACATCTGGGTTTTCAAAGCCACAGGGCTGCTTAGTCCAGAGTCCAGAGTCTCATCTGGCCAAACAAACACTTCCAATGGGTAAGCCCCAAAGTAAAACCTCACCACAGAGTATTTATATACTTTTCAGAGCTGAAGGGCAGGGCCCTCTGACCCAGTGCCTCAATAGAAATTAACAAAAGGTATTGAGGTCTATTAATGAGTGGGGAAGATCTTTATCTACCCACCATTTACCTTAAATTACCATTACAGGCTCCCCCACCACCACCACAAGGGATTCTGGACTCTCGTGACCATCTAGTTCAGGGGTTCTTTACACTAAAATCCTTAAACTTTAATAATAGGAATAATAATAACGGTATTTTATTATAAGCTGTTTCCTTTGTAACTCTGTGTACTTTACTTTGTACATTTAAAAACGTGATTCTGAAAAGGGGTCCACAGCCTTCACTAGGAGGCCAAAGGGAGTCTATGAAACAAAAATGGCTGAGAACCTCTGGTCTATTACAACTTGTACCTGAACAAGAGTTCCCACCATGTAGTCATTCAACCTCTGACAGACTTCTGATAGGGGGAAACTACTACCTCCCCAAGGAGCGCACTCTACCTTCTAACCCATCTAATTGTTAGGGAATTTCTCCATAAGTCTAGATTTGCCTCTTTTCTTGCAATTCCTTGATGTAATCTTTTATCCTTCAGGCAATGGGAAGAGGTTTCCCCAGAGATTGTGGGGTCTTCCAGATGTTCTTCTTTGCAGATGCAGCCTTGGAACATTGCGGAGCCTCCTAAATGAGACCCATCATCACTCAAAAGAGTTTGGCCTAACTCTGAAGTCAGGGAACACTATGTTCACTATAAGTGGATGAAGAGTGGCCCCTGTCCAAACTGTGATGTGCAATTGGAAGGATGGTCTGGGGAGCTCCATGTATCTGCTACATATATTTTAGAGAGACACTGTATGTGGATAATGAGCCAAATTCAAACCTTAGGAGAAGGAAATAGCAGTCTGGCTTCACTTTACCAAATTGTGTAGAGCTTTCCAGGACCACAAGATTCTTCTTCACACAAAGGCCCATTTTTTTCTGCTTTGCATATACTTTATTTTAAAAACTGAATTATATTGATATCTTTTGTTTTTACATAAAGCCCCTCTCTTTTGAACACTGTTTTCCTATGATGACCTGCATCTGGAATCATAGGACACCACAGTCCCCAAGGAGTCATTTCAACAGGTCAGCCAAAGGGCAATAGAGAAATGAATGAATGAATGATGGACAGATACAGGCTAAAGCATATTACAAACAAAGAATTATCCTACTGGTGCCAAAAGTTTGTACCCACCAGGTAAGCAAACATTTTCCTGAAATCTATGGTGATTAGCTTTCAACATCCATTTAATTTCAACAATGACATAAATGTAATGGTTCTACAAGAAAAACAAACACAGCTGCACCTTAGCACCAATGACCACTGGATATGGGGTATTTCTACCTTCTTTATGGGCTGAACCCATAAATTCACTTAAAAACCCACATAATTATGATTGATTATCGTCAATATGGGGGGAGGTCTCTAGTTAACTGCATCAAAGCCCCTTCTGGTCAATATTTTTATTAATGTCCTGAATGAAGGCAGAGATGGCAAGCTCATCAAATTTCTAGATGATATGAAGACTGGAGAGAACTAGCATTAGAAGTTAGATCTCGAGCCAATAGTTAACTTCATAGGGATAAAAATAAATACTGCACTTGAGTTGAGGAAGAGAAGGAAGATGAGGAAGATGATGATGATAACAGTGATGATGGATGATGTATCATCTAGTATTTATATAAAGGGCAGCTACACAGCAGCGTATATAGATCACTGGGCCTGGAATCAAGAAAACTTGAGTTCAAATCCTACCTCTGGCACTTAATAACTGCGAGACCTTGAACAAGTCAGTTAACTCAGTAGAGTTTTAGTTTCCTTAGTTATAAAATGAAAATAATAATATTGAGATAACCCAGCTCACCAGGTTCTTCTTGAGGATCAAATTGAACTGCTTTCCACCTTTCAGTGATTATTATCACTCTGGCTTGGTCAGCCACCATCTGGAGGATGGAGTTCATTTCTGGTGCCCCAGGAAAGGAAGGACATTGATAAATGAGAGGAAGGTAGTCTGAATGCTGAAGGGTCTCATGTCTATGCCACATGAAAATCAAATGGAGGAACTGGGGACATCGGGACTGGAGAAGAGGGGCCTCAGGAGATGCACGATAGCTGTCTATCCCATGGAAGAATGAGAAGTAATTGTTGCAGGGGGGGAAATTTAGGCTCAAGGGAAGAAGACTTTTCTGAACAACTGGGGGTTCTAGAAGTGGATAGGTTGTGTTGAAGGGAGGAGGTCTTTGAGTGAAGGCTGGATGTCCACTTCTTGGATATTTATAGGAGGAAATGCTACACAGAAAATAGTCAGAGGAGGCCTTTGAAGACCCTCCCATCTCTGAGATTCTTTGGATCCCAGCCTGTCTCCCAAGCCCTCTGCCTTTCCATATCAAAATGCCCATGATTGTTTAGGGCAAATGACCTAGTTGACAAGGGAGCTTCTAGTCTGGGTTCCTCATCTTATGGATGAGGAAACTGAGATATAATAGCTACTATCACACATTGAGATTTGCAAAGCACTTTACATGTTATCTCATCTGATCCTTATAAAACCCCTGGGAAGTAGATGCTATCATCATCATCATCATTCTCATCATCATCATCATCTTCATCATCATCCTCATCATCATCATGCTCATCTTCCTCATCATCATCATTCCTATTTTATAGATGGGAACACTGAGGTTAAGTGACTTGCCTAAGATAATAGACAGTAAGGTGACTTTGAAAAAGGGAGGCAGGATTCAGTGACCCATCAATTGCCCCAATATTCTAGGGCTCTTTGGCTCCATCATTAGCAAGAAAGAGGCAGGATGTTTTGGAGATGTGCCTTCCAGGAATGTATCTGTAGGGAACTTTGAGCAAAAACTGCTGGTTGGTCAAAAGTGTTTCCAAAAAGCCCTTTAGCAGGAGCCTATTCTCCATTCAAAGATTATATCGAATACTGAAAGTTTAGAGTACTCTTTAGAAAAGAGTAGAAATGGAAAGGGGGAAGGGCATGTGGTAAAGTTGCCATTTGGTTTATCAGTCATTATTGTAATAAATGTGGATTTGGGGTTTTGTATGTTAATGACATGCTTGAGACTTCCATGAAATCAAGTTCAGCAGCTCGTTGTAAACTTTCACCCTCTTTTTATCTACCCTGAGGAAGCCAGCTCTTTCCCATGATGAAAACCAGAACCAAATGTCACTTTTCAGATGCAGAGTCTGGTTACACAGCTGGTTAGAGTGATTATGCAGGAGCTGAAACCAACTTTGGCCACCAGAAGGAAAAAAAAGGTAGTTAAGGTTTGGAATTTCTAGCTGGTCACAGAAGAAAAATATTTACAGAAAAGTCGAGTTTTAGTCACATGGAGTGTCTATATGAATTACAAACATTGAGATCAGCTCCCAGGCTCATCACACATGGATCTGTTGCTTGGGGTACAGAGCAGCGCCCCTGCGCCTCCTGAAACGCAACCAGTGAAGATGTCTGTACTGAGAGCAGGCCAGGCCTTGGTTGTGCCAAGTGTGAGAATCAAAGCTCTTTCCAGGAGCTGAGCATTCTAGCTGCCCCCATCCATGATGTTCTTTCTTCCTCCTACCTTTGCTGTGCCCCACTCCTGAAGTACATGCCTTCCCCACCTCCCTTATTAAAACACCGAACATCCTTCCACATTCAGTGCCTTCTTCTACAAGGAGATGTGCCCAACTGTGTGCACCCAGATCACCTTTTGTCTCCTTTGCACATGGCCCTCTGTGTAGAGGCTGGCCACCTCCCACAGCTTCACTCCAAACTCCTCAAAGGATCGGACCGTTTCACTTTTGTTTTTGACTTGCCAGAACCCATCAGAGTGCCAGGCACAGAATAAATGCTTGTGGACTCATTATCTTCTCCACAGAGCCAAACACTGTGTCAATTTTTTTCAATTCTATTTTTAAATGTTATTTATGCCTTAGCTCTTCCTTAGTTCTATCATCTTCATTTCTGAACAAATCCCTCTCTCCCTCCAAGGGAGCCATCCTTCATACGAAAGGATTAAAAAGAAGTCAGGAGGAAGAATCAGGGTAGCCAGTGGCCAACAATCCGCCAAGTCTGATGCTGATGATTTTTGTGATATAGCCATGGGCTCCTCACCTTCTGTAGAAGGGAGAGATATGTATTTCCTCATCTCTTCCAGGGTCAAGGTCACACCTACATTTCAGAAATTTGACAAGCATTTATTAAGCATGTACTGTGGGCCAGGTACTGTGCTAGATTCTGGGGACACAAAAATTCATAATAAAAAACCTCTGCCTTCAAGGCAAGTTACATACACAAGCAATACAATATGTACCCAGAGATGTAATTGGGAGGCCATGTGAGGAGGGAGGGAGCACTAGGGGAGAGGAGGGAGACTGTACAAGGCTTCCTAGAGGAGAAGACACTAATAATTATTGGCCTTGCCAGAGATCACCTTGTTTCTCTCCAGATGTGCATAAATTAGCCCCCACAGCTTCCCCTATTTGGGCTTTTTTGCCCTTCTTCATCTTTTCAATATTTAACAATGAATACCCACTCTAGCCTATGGGAGAATGGGTTCTCTCATAGAACTAACTTCATTGTGCATGCACGCACACACGCACACACACACACACACACACACACACACACACACACAGTCCATGACCATCATCACAGAAAGAACTAGAAACTCTCTCTTATCTTTTGGATATGGGGCCATTCCCCTTGAGAGGCTACTCTATGAATCCTTTGGGCTCAAACTCCAGAACTTGAGTGAGGCAGAGAGCTCTAGCAAGCCAGAAGTGTTCTGTGCCAGCCTGGGCCTTTAGGTATAAAGTAAGGGCAGGGACCTGACTTGGAAGGGTTGGCATAGCAGTGCAACTTCCACTGTGCATTGGCAACCTGCTGCCCCAGTTCTGTTGGGTGAAAGGCAAACCTACTTTTTTCTGGATGAGGCTTGTAGAAGCCTAGAGAAAGAATTCCCTTTTTCTCAGCTTCAGCCCAAGGAAATTCTACTTTCTATATCATTCTACTGTGAATATCAACTCAATTTCTCTCTTTCTTCCTGGCCTCTAAATTCCTTTCACCAACTGGTAGTGTGATTTTCTCTGACTCCAATTTTTTTAGGGCAAGGCATGCTGTATATCACTCCTTAGTGTTCCTGAGGAGCATCCTGAGGGGACTGGAATACCTTTCTATAGCCATTAGCTCAAGCCCCCTCTAGCTATGTCCCCCTTCACTCACTGGGCCTATGATGAGAACCTCAGTTTCATTTGGTTACTTAATATCAGGTAGTTTTTACAAAAAAATATTTACTTCAAAGATATAGAAACAAAAATATACTAACATTTCCACTCGCCACCCCTGGAGCATACTGTCTCCTAGACCATCTCAGGCTCAAAACTTAGCTCTGGTCCTCTTTGGCAATATTGCCCCACCACGTTGACAACCAAGGACGGTATTGCTTCTGAATGAGTTCTTATTTCAGTTTTCACAGACATGGGTGCAGAAAGTCCCTCCAAAAGATTTCTCCTTGCTTCTCAGGGCACTGATGTTGGGCTAGCAGCAACACCAGGCCTGGAACCCAGGCTCTACAATGCAAGGCCCCTGGAGCATCCTCATTACGACTTTTGAACTCACTGGGTTGTAAGGTTCCATTCTCTTCACCTAGAACAGTAGAACACACAAGTCTGGAAGGGAGGCTATTTCCTCTGGGGCCAGTGGCCAGAGTGGGAAAAGTCCTAAGGCCACCCCCTTTTCCACATAACCTCTCAGCAGACTCTTTGGAAGAAAACATGCCCAAACTCTCCCAGACATGAATGCACTAAGAGGTCAGGTAGCCAAAGCTGCCTAGTCTTTTTGAATGGCTCCAAAGTCAATCAGAGAGCCTTTCCTTCATCATGTGTTTACTGGTGAACTGACTAGAAGCAGTTACTAAATGTCCATGCGTGCTCCACAGTCTGTCTCTCCAAGGCAATTTCCTTACACATTATCATGTCTCCCATAAACAACCTCCCAGTGTGGAGAGCCACCAACTGCTGCACATGCATCAGAGTTCATCACAAAGCCCTTTCTCATTTACCCAGTATCACCAACTTCTCCCCACACCTCATCACCCCGGACACATCTGAAGGAATCCTTCATACTGCAATGATGCTGAGTTTTACCTCTACTTGGGGATGGGAGTGGGGATGGGTGGGGGTGGATGGACCTTCCCTGAACCACTGAGGCTTAAGTGGAGAACATCACATTGCCTTTGCTGTGATATTTTCAATTATGGTTTTCACTGCAAGTCTTGATTCCAGCTCAGTTACAATGCAAATAAAATGACCTAGAAGCCTCCTGGCCAGTGGTTTGGAGCCCACCATACTTCCCTGCAGACACAAATATGGGAGCCCATGTTCCCAAAGATTATGTGGAGTTCTGGGCACCATGAAACATAGGTGAACAGAATTTACATTGGTTTCTTTAAGCAAGGCTCTTACTTCTGACCATCACTTGTTAAAAAATCAAACAAGATTATACATGTAAAATGCTTTGTAACCCTCAAGAACTACACAAATGCTGGTTATTACTTTTTTTAATTGCTGAAAACAGTGCACACCATTAAACATGACTTTCTTGAGATTAGTAGACAGCAATAAACACACGTATCAGTTAAGAATGAGCTAAGCATGAATCGGCAGCTAGGTGGCACCATAGTGGATAGAATGCTTGACTCAGGCAGGGAGATTCATCTTTCTGAGTTCAAATCTGACCTCAGGCACTAGCTGTGTGACCCTGGACAAGTCACTTCACCCTGTCTTCACTCTGTTTGCCTCAGTTTTCTTATCCATAAAATGAGTCAAAGAAGGAAATGGCAAACCATTCCAGTATCTTTGCCAAGAAAATTCCAAATAGGGTCATGAAGAATTGGACATGACTGAGCAACAGGAATAATAGATTCCACCTAAATTAAACAGAGCTTACCAATGTTTTTGCTTAATCTCTGTGGGGCGTTATGCCAAGAAAACATTGACCACACTGTGGAAAAGGGGTCATCTGCCAAGATAGACAACAGCAATCCCGTGGTCTGATGCTTGATGGGGATTGGAAGCTTTAGTAACTGTTTAATTTGCCCCAGAGTGACTCAAGGCCTTGCTCCTGTTCAGGCGGCCACTTGTCCATTTTGTTAAAGAATTAAGTACTGAGTGTCAAATGCCCTTGAAGAAAAACTAGGAGCGATGGAATTCTATTCAATTCAACTAACTTTTATTAAATCAACACAAGCCAGACCCTGGGCTCTTGAAATACAATGACAATGGGTGCTTCAATAAAATATTATGAGTCCAACTGAAATGACTCGATCACTGACAGGAGATGTGTATTTAAGATTATGGAATTTTACCCAGTCTCCTCTATGTCCTAAAACCAATTTGTCCCAACCAAACTTAAAGGACAAAAATTCTATAAAGCTGACTGCACTTCATTCCTGTTTCCTCCCAATTTTCTCTATGAAAAAGATAAATGATTCAATCTTCTTCCCCTCTCCCCTCATAAAAAAAAAGGAAATATGACAAAAAGAAGGCTGTCCCTGTCCTCAAAGAGCTTCTCTTCTTTGAGTGGAAACAACACATATACAAGTAGATATATCCTAAATATTTACAAGGTAATTTTCAGGATGGAAGATACTAGCGTCAGAGCAGAGGGTGGGGAGATTAGGGCAGGCTCCCCCTATGAGTTGGCCCCTGGGTTTGCTTTGAAGGAAGCTAAGGATTCTATGAGGTCAAGGTGAGGATGGAGGGCATTCCAGACATGAAGCATCCACTTAAGTGAAGGAATGGAGACAGAAAATATCGTGGATTCAGATCACCAAGCAGACTATGCAAGGATGTACAGAAGATGAAGCCAAATGTAGGTAACTCAGGACAGATCTAAACACGTAGCTGAACTCTATAAAAATTGGTTCAGGAGAACTGAAGCTCAGGGTGAGCTAGGCTGGGAAGGCAAGCTAAGAAAGATGGGTACAGGCTGTTTTAGCTCTGTTGGAGAGAAGGAGATAAACTAAGGGAAGAAAGCTTGGAGAGGACAGGATGATGATAGCTGATGACATAAGGAAGACCTCCTCAGTTTGAATTTTGTTTATTTTCTCAGCCAAGAAGAATGACCTTTTACTGAAGAAAAAAATTAAGACAAAATATTTGGAGTATTGTGATCCCTTCAGGGAACATTTTAGGAAAGACATTGATAAGATGAAGACAGTTCAGACAAAGGCAGCAGGATGGTAAAGGGCTTGGAGTTCATACCATATGAAAAAATTTAAAAAAAGTAAAAGCATTGGGGATGGTTAGCCTAGAGAAGAGAATACTGCACATACATGGTATCAGTCTTCGATTATTTAGAGAACTCGCATGTAAAGGAGAAAGATTTGATCTTCTTGCACCTGAGTAGAATTAAAAGCAATGAGTAGAAGCTGCAAAGAAGTCAATTTAGAAGTCAATGGATATGAAGAAAAACTCCCTGGCCTTGAGAATTCTCCAAAGGCAGTATGGGCTACTTACAGAGGCAATGGGATCTTTTCTTGGAACTCTGGAAGAAAAGGCTGGGAGATCACTTTTGGGGTGTTATAACAGGGATTCTCTTTAGGTTGTGGCCCCTGACATTCTTTCTTCCTCACATCCTGTGACTCCATATCTAGCACTGTGACCACAGTGCCATGTGGGCACGTAAGTGTTCAGTTGCATGATGACTCGCTCAGTAAATTCTTTCTTTTCTATCTTTATCTAGATGTAGACTTGTCGGTCCAAATGCAGACTTGAAAACCTGTGGCAATTTTGTGGACAGTTTTGCTCTGGTTTGTTGAATTTTAAACAGCATGATATCCACAAACCAGATGGTGCTATGCCAAATGGAGGCATGAAGGGAAGGTGGATTTCGAAACACCCAGAGCTTTAGGCTAAGGCAAGCCTAAAGTAAGCCAGGCCAGGACTCAGAAGCCCCTCGATTGATTCCTCTGTTTATTTCCCAGGATTTCTAAAGCCTTTCAGTAAACGAAGCTATAAACAAAGATGATTTATATCGGAGGCTAAGATTATCATATTAACCAAAGGATTTTTTCCCCTTCCACCAAGATATCATATGCATTTCTAGAGAGTTTAGATGAGGCAATTTACTTGACAAAACAGTCTTTTTTTAGGCAAAATTTTGAGGCACAGTTTCTTCCTATATACTCACTTCAATAAGTGGAAGGTCAGTGGATTCCCCCTCCTCCTCCCTACCACAGTCCACCCAGATGCTAGTGGCCCCTCTCCCTAACTCTCCTGTCTTTGGTATCGATATCTCACTTTTGTAACTATGTGTGTTCATTTTGTAGCCCCTCTTAAAATGAGAGAGAGGTGAGGGCAGGCACTGTCACTCAACAAACCTTTACCAAGCACTTACCATGTACTGTGCTCCATGCTAAATGCTAGGGATTCAAAGGAAAGCAAAAATATGATCCCTGTCCTTTAGGATTTCATGTGCAAAATTCAGAGACAACATACAAAAACCTGTACATAGTTTATATATGCATGTATGTATGTGTATTTCATAAATGTTTGACATATTATATTATTTATTTAATTATGTGGTTACATTACAATTTTGTATATATAAAATGTAACAGAGAAATAATCTCAGAGAGAACATACCAGCAGTTAGGGATAAGAGTGAGGGGCCAGGAAAGGCCTCCTGCAGAAGAAATTTGAGCTAAATTTTGAAGGAAGCCAGAGCACATGGGGGCAGAGTAGAGGATGCAGAGCCTTCCAGGTATAGGAGCAACCAGTAAAAAGGCACAGAATGGAGATGGAGTGTCTTGTGTGAGACCAGCAAAGAGATCAGTCACTGGATCACAGGGTATGTTAAGGAAAGAAAAGTGTAAAAAGATTGGAAAAGTAGAAAAGAGTCAGGTTGTGAAGTGCTTAAACCATAAAATAAAGGCTTTAATAGGAGGTCACTGGAGGGTTTTGAGTAAGGAAGTGACAAGGTCAGATTTGTGCTTTAGGAAAATCACTTGAACGGATTTGATTGGAGAAAGGCTTGAAGCAAGAAGACCAAATAGAAGTCTATGGAAATACTGCAGGCATGAGGTGATGAGAGTCTGCTCTAGGTCGGTAGCCATGTCAGGGAGAAATGGGGATGTGCATGAAAGATTAGAAGGTAAAAATGACAAGACTTACAAAAGACTAGAAATGCCAGAGACTACAAGGGAGGAGTCAAGGATGACACGGAGATTGCAGGCCTTCAACAGTGCTAGGGAAGTTCAGAAATGGGGAGGGTTTGGAGGGAGAGTTCATGAATTCTGTGGCACATTTATTAAATTTGAAATGTCTCTGGAACATCCAGTTCAAGATGTCAAAAAAAGCAGTTGAACTTTGGTGACTGTAGTAAAGTCAAGAACATAGGGATGGATATCTAGATGTGCGGATTAGACCTAAATGAGCTGAAAAAATCACCAATAATACTCATAGAGGGAGAAAAGAAAAGGGCAGAAAACAGAGCCTTGACAGACACCAATAGTTAGTGGACGTGACCAAGAGGAGGCTCCAGCAAAGGAAACTAAAGAAGAGACGGTAGACAAGTAGAAGAACCAAGACAGAATATAGTCATGAAAACTAGAGAGTGGAAATTATCCAGAGGACAGTGGCCAGCGGCAACAAAGGTTGGCATGAGATGAAGAAGGATGAGGATTGCGAAAAGGCCATATGTGTTCAAAAAAACATACAAAAAATCAAAAACTTAGACAGGCCATTTTAATGAATAAAATTATATAAAGCCAAAATCTAGCATTATTTTCAGCAGAGAAACAGTGTACTAAAGCAAGGAGGCCTCCTCTCCCCACTATTATTGACATAATTCTAAACTTTCTAGCACTAGAATGAGAAGAGAAAGAAATTATACTTAAAATTAGCAAAGAGAAGTGAAAATTATTCCTACTCACAGACATTATAATTTACTTAGAAAACTCCAGCAGGGACTAATTGAGAAAATTAATAGCTTCAGCAAAGTAGTAAGATAAAAAACAAATCTATAAAACACTAGTAGAAAAAAATTAATTCACAGAACTACAAGATGCATAAAATATCTGGGAGTCAATCGACCAAGATATATTCAAAACTTCTGCAAATACAATTACAAAATATGTTTTACAGAAAAGGAAAACTTAGACAGTAGAAGGAAAACTCATGAATAGTTGCATGGTGCCAATAAAATAAAAAAATGACAATGTTCCCTAAATAAATTCACAGATTTAGAACTATATGAATCCAACTGCCAGGGGCTTACTTTATAGAAACAAATGAATAATTAACTTCATCAGAGAGACAAAATATCTAGAATCTCAAGAAAAATATTTTTTTAAATATAAGAAATAAGGAAGCATGGCATTTCAAGATCTCTCATCACATGACATGAAGGATGGGGCAGTGGATAGAGCACTTGGCCTGGGATCAGGAAGACCTGAGTTCAAATCAGGCCTCAAATATTTACTAACTGTGTGACCCTGGGCAAACCACTTAACTCTGTTTGCCTCAGTTTTCTCATCTTCAAAATGATCTAGAGAAGGAAATGGTGAATCACTCCAGCATCTTAGCCATGAAAACTTCATATGGGATCATGAAGCGTCAGATATGGCTGAAATAACTAAAACAAAGGGGATAATCATATTTAATGATCTATCAAACTATTTGATATAAAAACTGAGAAGTAGTTTCATGGAATGGACTCAGAAACAATCGGATTCAATAACTCACAGTGTCAATAAATTCATGAACAAAAAGTCTCAAGGAAAACTGAAAAGGACTTTGACATAAAGAGGTTTACACAGACATCTTGTACAATACACCAAATACTTCCAGACTTGAATGTAGAAGGTCACATCATTTCAAAATGGATGGAAGTGTTTTTCTCAACTATGGTAAAGAGGAGAACTCAAACAAAAATAGAGGAGATCAATAATTTTGATTATATGGAATAGCTTTTGCACAATCAAAATTAATTCAATTCTGATAATAAGTAGTCAAGGGAAATGAACAAATAATTGTCAAAAGAATTACAAAATATTGACACCCAGGGGCAGTGTAGGGTAATAGAGAGTTGTCCTGGGCATCAGAAAGACTTAGATCCAAGTCCCATCCTGAAACATATGTATTTAACTTCTCAGTGACGTAGGCAAGTCCCAAATCCTCTAAATTTCCAAGAAGAGGGGGATAATCTTTGTAAGTTTAGCTCATTCAAGAGAGAGCTCCCTATGCCAAGGAACTAGTAAGTCCAAGTCAAAAGGAAAAAATAGGAAATGAAAGATCACTCCCAATCACTAATAAGAAAAGAAACCCAACTCATAACACTCCCAAAGGTTCACCTCAGACTCAGTAAACTGGCAAAAATGGACAAAAAAAGAAAGAAATAGTCAGCATTGGGAGAACTGCAAGAAGACAGAGACATTTATACATTATTGGTAGGGCTGTGAATTGGTCCAATAATTGAGTAAAATAACTTGGAATTGTATTTTTATATTTTTTTAGTTTTAAATATTCATTTTTATAAGATTTTTGAGTTCCAAATTTTTCTCTCTCCCTCCCCTCCCCTATCTCTCCTCATTCCCCAACACAATGTGACCTGATATAGATTATCCATGTGCAATCACGTCAAACGTATTTCCATATTAGTCATGTTGTGTAAAAAGAAATAGAACAAAAGGAAAAGTCATGAAAAAAGAACAAAAAAATGAAAATAGTCTGCTTCAATCTACATTCAGACTCCACAGTTCTTTCTCTGGATGTGGATGGCATTTTCCATCATGAGTCTTTTGGAATTGTCTTGGATCGTTGTATTACTGAAAAGAGCTAAGTCAATTACAGTTGATCATCACACAATGTTTCTGGCCATGCATACAATGTCCTGGTTCTGCTCACTTCACTCATCATCAGTTCATGTAAGTCTTTCCAGGTTTTTCTGAAATCTGCCTGCTCATCATTTCTTATAACACAATAGTATTCAATTACATTCATATACCACAACTTGTTCAGTCATTCCTCAGTTGATGGTCAACCCTTCAATTTCCAATTCTTAGTCACCACATAAAGAGCTGTTATAAATATTTTTGTACATGTGGGTCCTTTCCCCCTTTATTATGATCTCTTTGGGATACAGACCTAGTAGTGGTATTTCTGGGTCAAAGGATATGCACAGTTTGATTGCCCTTTGGACATAGGTCCAAATTGCTCTCCAGAATGGTTGGATTGGAACTGTGCTTTTTAAACATGGCTAAAATGCCCATATCCTTGCCAAGAGAGTTCATGGTTAAGCAGATAGTCCAAGAAAGGCAAAGGCAAAAAGAAAGGTCCCATTACACCTCATTTTTTCAAAGGAGCACTTTCTCTTTTCTATGGGTCAAACAACTGGGGGAGGGGGTGAGGGTTAGGTGTCCATTGTCTAGAGGATGGATAAGCAATTGTGGTTTGCGAATATAATGAAATCGTATTACATTGTAAGGTACTATAAATATAAGGAAGTTAGAGGAACAGGAAGAGATATAAAAATATGCAGAGTAAAGCAGGTAGAACCAAGAATAGTAAGATACACAATGACTATGCAATAAAAATGGAAAGAAAAATAAAATAAAACTGAAATCTAAGTAATTATAAAGACCAATGAAGGGTCTGAGAATATTCACCTTCTTCCTCTTTTTCTTGGATGGGTAGGTGACTATGGGTGAAGAATGTTTATATATGTGTTTGTACAAATGCACATATATATTCACACATACATATACATATATACATATATGTGCATATATTTGAACAACTAGGTGGTATAATGGATAGAGCACAGAACTTGTAGTCAGGAAGACCTGAGTTCAAATTCTGCCTCAGACATTTACTAGCAAGTAAAGGACAGTCATCCGACCTCTTTGTGAGTTTCCTCATCTGTAAAGTTAGGATAATCATAGCACCCACCTCATAGAGTTACTGTGAGGATCACGTAATATACATAGATTTGTATGCATGACATAAGGATATGTACTGTGTACATGTGACACATTCTATATGACACAACAAATGTCTTTCATTACATACATGTGTACATGTATACACATGACACATTCTAAATGACAGATTTTTTTTGTGTATGTGTATGTATCACAGAATATAAAGTCCTTGAAGGCAAGGGACTATTTCATTTTTGTCTTTGCATCTCCAGCTACTTGAACCACACATGGCATTAATAATGTATGAGGATTTATTGAATTGGATATTGGACATTGCTTTGGAGCCAACTCAGAATGGTCTCCCTGTAGCCTCATCAATTGTCTTTAGCAGATACCAGGCGCTTCCAGCCTAAAGGGACTCCTCCATTTTTCAAAGCTAGGGAAGTAAAATTGGCCTAAAATATAAGTTATGGGAGCAATTGATGGATAAAAGCTATTCTATGATTTACTTCCCTGGTTAAACATCTGATTTCCATTGTTTTAAGGAGGGAGACAAGTATCACTCATATAGAAAGACATAGGCATGACTTGCCTAAAACTGTATTTAATACTGGAATTCTATGAACTTTCATAAGAGAAAATTATGGTGAGGTAAAGAAACAAAAACATCCATTAAAAACTTTTTAAAAGAAAAAAAGAGAAAGATTTCCAACGACTATAACTCCAAGAGATATTATCCCACTCTTTTCCCTTTGGGAACCTATGACTTGGAGTTCTAGCCTGAGCTCTCTGCTGCCCCCATATGCTGCTGGCAAACTCTAATGGCTTCACCAACTCAACTAGCGCTGTATGCCCCCAATATCTGCCCTATAACTCAGACGACATCCTGTTCACCTGGTCAAAACTTGACTCTATTTCAATTCTAACACACTCGTGAATCCAAGTATTTGAGGGCTGGCCACATGGAAAAGGTATTGAATTTTTTCTGTTTGAACTTAGAAGGCAAACTTGGGAGCAATGGGTGAGGGTTAGAGGAATGCAATTTAACCTTGATGTCAAGGAAAAATACTCCACAATGAGAGTTTTCCAAAAAGTTGATGGGAAGCCCCAGAAGATAGTAGGTTTAAGCAAAGCTAGATGGCCAGTTATCAGGGGTATGGTAGATGACACTCTCATTCAGGTCTGAGCTGGAATCAATGATCACTGAGGTCCTTTCCAAAGCTGAAATTCTCCTTGTCATCAGAAAACTCAACCAACTCCAATATAGGCAACATAGTGGTTGTGATATATCATTTTATAGATCCCTAAATACTCTCCAGGGCCATACTTCAGACCATAAGGTTGCAATCACATCGTCACATCAATTGGTAATTACCACTTCGCTGCTTGGTATGAAGTGCTGATTTCCTCACCAGCCTACCTTCTTGTTGTTTTCCCCCCAAGATTTCTTAATAATATTGCCCCCTGCTTCAAGTTCATAGCAATGTCCTTAAGCATCCTGCCATTACTTATTTCTCTCTGAGTTTCTATTCTGTTGATGCCACAGCAAGAAGAGAGACCACATCTTTGCCAATGCCCATGATTCCAAATCACAGATTAATAGGTAACTGTGGTCTTCATCTAAATATCACTGGGTACAGAGTAAAACTATGGCATTATTAATCAAAAAAGTACTGAGGAACATGAGGATACAGTGCACCCACTTACCAGATAAATTGAAATTCTATGGGAGCACATCAATATGTCCTCAGTTGACTGAGTAAAGGGACCATGTCATGGTCAGTGTTATTTCAAAAGCAGCTTGATAAATGACCTTGCCATCATTTTCTCATTCTGTGGGTTTGGGTCAGACATTCATATTGTGACTTTGTTGGTACTGAGGCTGTTTTGCTCCATTTATAGGTTATTTAGTCTATTTTGGAAAGTTTACATAGTTTTGGTTTCAGTGACTAAAGGGACTGAGGCCTTAAATAAGCCCGCCATGCTGATGAGCAAGATGAGGGCTCGTTTTACCAAAGCTGAATCTGGAACCAGACAGGCTTTGGGTGAGACACTGGTACAAAGGATGCCTGTGTAGCCTCCACTACCTTTTCATACCCTCAGTCCCAAGTCTCCCCAATGTGCATTTGTGGGCAACATTTTCTCTAGGAAGAAAAACTTGGGATGGGAAGCTTAACCCTCAGCCTTTGAGAATCCCAACATGGGAGTGACAGTTTCCCAATCTGGTGGGAGTCAGACACTCATGTCAGGGCTACAACCACCCACCCACCCTGTGTCTAGAAAGTAATGGTCATTGGCAAGTTGTAGCACATGGTGATGGGGGACCGTGAGCTGTGGTGAAAACTCCAAAGGGGGCTAGTTGGATCAAATCCCTCTAAGGATTCACAGTGCAATAAGAAGGGGACTCACAGGACTTGTGTCTTCTAAATGAAGTTCTATTGTGTATATGCTCACTTTCTTACAAGATTGCTTAAGACAGCTTTTACCAATCATCAGGGTTAAATCTATCAAATATACATGAAACATCTATATAAAGTTTATGTTCCTATTCATTCATTTCACTAGCATCTATTAAGCTCCTACTCACTTCCAGATGCTATGCTAGGCACTAGTATGTGAAAGCAAAAATTAAACCATCCCTGACTTATCTTTTACATGCATAGATATTCCCTGGGGTCCCCTAGATGAAGCTCTTTTTAGATTTAAATCCTTTCTGGACAAAAATGACAGGAGTCCTATCCCAACTGACCTCCGTGTCTCTTCTAGACTCCAAGGTTGTAAAAGGAGCAGTCAGGACAAGATAATCTTTCAGGCTCCTTTTAGCTATAACAAATGAGGAAGCTATGACCTTGAAAGGCCAAATATCTCACCTAAGGTGTAGCAGCTAGCACCCTGACACATCCAGGATGGCCAGCTAGCACAGGTTCTTAGATCTGTTTTCCTAAAAAGGAAAGCAACTTTTGAGGGATCAACAATGTTCTTTAATTACATATACCAACAAAGAAAATAAAAGCAGAGAAATAAAGACCAACAGATAGGGCTTCTAACTGATCATAAGGAATACATGCATCACAGATCAACAGACTGATCCAGCTGTCTGACCATCTATACATAGTTACCAAAGAGAGAAGCACCAACATCTGGGTTTTCAAAGTTGGGAGAGAGGGTGCTCCTTATCAGCTACACAGAGTCTCATCTGGCCAAACAAACACTTCCAATGAGTAAGCCCCAAAGTAAAACCTCTCTTCAGAGTATTTCTACACTTTTGAGAGCCAGAGCCTCAATAGAAATGAACAAGAGGTAGTGAGGTCATATTATATTGCCTTTCTTTGAAACCTCTGGACTCCATCATGGGGTCTAAAACTCATTATCCTGCAGAATCACTGACCTTGAAATTTTGATTTCATTAGTATCTTCTGTCCCTGGTGCCTCACCCTCCCTTGGATTGAAAACAAAATGAAAGACAGATATTGGAGAGCACCTTCCAGATCCTTCACTTAAGGAGGATGTCCAGGGCAACCATCTTACTATTTCTCACCAAACTGGACTCTTCTGGACTTCATTATGTCCCCATTCCTAGGTACTCTCTCCAACCTTTTATTTTTTTATGTGCTTCTCTTCTCAATATCTGTGAATTCCTTACAAACAAGACTGGGTTTTGCCTTTCTTGGTATCCCTGACTCTTAACACCATTCCTAGAGCTTAGTAGATGCTTAATAGATGCTAATTCACTGACTGCTTGAAACCCAGCTTTGTCACTTGCTGTTTCTTTGACCCTAGCCAAGACACTTCACCATCTTGGCCTCCATTTCCTTGCCTATAAAATGAACTAGATGGTCTTTTGGTCTCGGATCCTCTTTTGAAATGATGGTGTCACTTCAAGAGGGATGGAGGTCACTGACACCTCATGGGCTAAGAAACACTGTGTATGAATGCATACCTGAGCTATACCTTCAGAATGCTAAGGCTTATAAGACAGAAGTGGAGCTGGGGATTTGTGTTTAGAGTTCCTTTAAGGGCAGGTCTCAGGGTGACCCAGGGACCCAGAGTCTGTTCTCTGAGATAAACATGAGACCCTTCTGGGGATCTGCTCTCCATAGCTTCAATCTCTCCCTTTTTACTGGCTTCTTCCCCATTGTCTACAAACATGATCAGGGTCTCCAATACCACCCAAGGGGGGAAGACAAAACTTTCCTTGGCTGCCCTCTCATTTTTTCCTCTTTTACTGATAAACTTTTTAAGAGAGTAATGTAACCTCACTTCCTTCTTACTGACTCATTATTTTACCCTTTACAGTCTAGCTTCTCCCACAGGATAAAAAACTTCTCTTAAAGGTCAATGAAGGTTGACAGATACATCCAGTGACTTTTATTCAGTGTTTATCATCAATTTCTCTATGTAATTGCTGTTAGACAACATTAATACTACATATATTTTAGAGCACTCTAAAGTTGATAATGTCTTCCCCATCAGAATCCCATGAACTAGAAAACTGAAATATTGTTGTCCTCATTTCAGTGATGAAAGAAGTTACATGAATTCTTCAATAGAAACCCAGTTCATAAGTGTAGGAGGCAAGATTTGAACTCTTGGCCCTTAACTCCAAATCCAGTGTCCTTTTTGCCATCACTATCAACCATGCCCCTTTTCTTAATATTCCGTTTTCCTTTTGTTTCTAGGACATGACCCTTAAGAGCTTTCCTCCTATGTCTAACCATGGCTTTTATGTCACCTTTGTATTTTTCTCTTCCTCTCAGTCCCTAAATCAAGGTGTTCCCCAAGACTTGACCTCACCTTCATTCTCTCTATGTTCTCTCCCAAACAAGCTCATTTGCTCCTACAGCTGTCAAATCCATGATCCTAATCTCTCACCCTGGCTTCTCTTCAGGATTTGAGATGAGCATTTATAGTTACCTTCTAGGCATTGCCCAGTGCCACCTCAAACTCAGCAAATCCCAACCTCAACTCATCCTCTTTCTCTTGACTTCATCATTTCTATGAATGGTGGCACCATTGCCATAGATCAGTTAGGAGGTAATTCAAGCAAGAGAAGACAAAGAAGGTACTGCCAACTCTTCATGAGCTTGAACCCATGTCCCAAAGTCACCAAAAGGCCACTGGAGCCAAAGGATACATTAATGGAATCATAGTGTCCAACATAAGCGCATGAATATTTACTTGGTCAATGGTCAGCTTAAAGTATGATACTCAGTACTATGCAGTTCGAGCTAAGGTATGTTTAAGCTGGGGGTGAACCAGCAAAATAAGATATCTAAAACACATTTTGTATAAGAACCTGAGATTACTTAGCTAGTAAAGTATAAAACCCTTGGGGGAGGGGACTTTTTCCATCTTTTGTTTCTGGCTTCCCAGAGACTAGCCCAGTACTTGAAATATCTTTGTGGGTGTTTTTTTTTTCAGTCCAAATTGGTGATTTCTTTGATGTGTGGAAATCCCAGTGAGGAGACTTCCTCTCCCAAAGCTGATAAACAACTATTCTAGAGAATATGCTCTTGAGAGTTACCTTGGAGCACTTAGAGGTTAAGTGACTTGAGGAGAATGATCCAGTAAATATATCAGAGGTGGCTCTTAAATAATAGGTACTTAATACTTAATGAATTGAATTTTTAAATTTAGATGCAAAAGAGAAAAACTAATGAATGAGGAAGTAGGGGAGGACAGAGATAATGACAGCCACCTTCAAATATTTGAAAGGTCTTCAGGAGAGAGAAGAAGAAGACAATCCAGTATGGATCAGAAGGAGGTTGTTACAAGAAAGAAAACGTTGGCTCAATATCAAAGGAAGAAGTCCCTAAGAACCAGGGCTGTCAAGGAATGGAATCCACTTGCCTGATTAGATAGTGACCTCCCTGTTGCTGCAAGTCTGTCCTCAGAGCCTGATAACCACCTGTCAAGAGTAGCCCAACTCCTATACCATGGAAGAATCCTCACCACAATATCTTTTAGGTCCCCTCAGTCCCTAAGTTTCTATGATTTGAAATGCATTTAGGTCATTGAATCATGAAAATTTGGAGAAAAAAGTAGTCTTCAACTGTGGGCCAGATGCCAATAGGAGCATTTGGGGAATGAAACCTGAGATCAGGGAAAATTTAGTTCAACAACAAACTTTTATTAAGCTCTTACTATACGCTAGGCACCAGGGATGGAGAGACAAAAGCAAAAATAATGGAGGCCCTTAAGGAACTTATTGGAGAAAATAAAAAGTTTTACAGGGGGTAGCCAAATGAATGTGGTGCTTTAAATGACAAATCTGATGTCCCTCCTTGCATGGAGGTAAGCTATAAAATGGTAACAGTATCTGTCTACAGTGTTATCTCAGGGCCTGACACCCCCCTCCCCAACACTGTTAGCACACTCCCTCTCTTAGGATGACTTTGTACACCCTGTGCTTTTTGCCTTGAGTTGTCTGTGTGTTTTATGAGGCACAGTAACCCCAGAATGCACAGCAGGAGGTATTTGAGGACAAAGACTCTGGGAAGCCTTTATGTGAAGGAGGTTGGGATAAGTCTGTGGAGAGTTCTAGCAAGAGAAGGATGAAATTATGTCCCAACAGGAAGGTCTCATGACTGACCCCTACATTGAGGCCATGTCGACTTGACAAAACAACTATTATATGGGAGTTGGGCTTCTCTGGTCTCCTCCTCATAGACCCTGAAGGAATCTGGGCATCCACCCTGGATGAAGGCAGAACCAATGACCTCTGCTGATCTCTGAGCCAGGGAGAATGCAGCTGTCCCTCATTGCCCTGTGCCTTCAGGGTTCTGCCTTCTTCCATGTGATGCAGAAGCAGAAACCTGCTTAGTGTCCTCAATGGTTTCCCCTTCCCAACCCTGTAATTGTTGCCCATTCCCTTTTGCTGTGGCATAACCCATGGCTAGGTAAAAGAAAAACTGAGCACCCCAATCTGCATGTGGCATTGTCATTTGGGAATGATAGAGAATGGGGCTGGAGCTGGGGCAGTGGGAATAAAACGTTAGAGACTCATTGAACACCTCAAGTGAGGCTGGAGTAGGGAGAGGTAGTTGTCCAGTGGGTGTGGTCCTAGGCAGATACAACTTGGTGGCGTCCCCTGGCATTTAGGCGGCCCAAGGTGATGAAACAAAGAGAAACAAAAGGGGACATAAGAGTGAAGGAGGGGAGATTGGGAAAGAGGGGGAAGAGGGGAAAGAGGGGGTAGGGAGAGAGGAGGGGAGAGATAGACAAATTTCATTTGAAACTTCATCCCCTAGAATACAGATATATGTACATATGAATTTATACATGTGTATATATAATTATGTGATTTAATATGTATGTATAGAGATAGATAAATAGATGATTAGATAGATAGATTGATTGATTGATTGATTGATTGATTGATTGATAGATGGAACACATTTCAGTTGCCCAAAAGCTAAAGAAAAGGGATTGTGCCCCATGGGCTTTCCTAGGTCCCTGTGTCCTTAGCACCTAAACCTGTACCAAAATGACTTTCTGTTCCTGCTCCATCCCCCATAGAATACAAGCTCATTAAGGCAGGGACTGTTTTGTTTTTATCTTTGTATCCCCAGAATCTAACACTAACATCTAGCTCATAGCAGGCACTTAACAAATGCTTGTTGACCTAAGTGATGTAGCATTTAAAGCCTTACAAAGTATTCTCCTTACAACTACCTAAGATGCAAGATGGTTACTACAGGCATTCATTATACACATATCCTTTATACACATAGGAAAACTGAGATCCTGAGAGGTGAATGTCTTACCCATGGTCATAGAACCATTGTCAGAGTTGACTTAGGAATCCAGATTTTCAAATTCTAAAACCTACCTTTCAGCTTACTACCCTTCACTACCTCTCAGACTTTTCAAAGTTGATTGCATCTAAAGAGGAGGACCAAATTTAATTGGAGTCAAATTTAATTAGGAGTCCTGCTATCAGGATTCTTGATGTGCTGAGAATTCAGGACTAAATGATGCCCTTGTCATTGGCTTACTGGGGAGCATGAGACACATCGCCTACTTACCATATAATTACACAGCCTTTCAGAGATTGTACAGCTCCCTAAGGGTAGACTTTGCTTTGCTTTTGTCCTTGAATCAATCTGGAGGGCTTGTCCATCCATGGGCCTGGTGCCAGGAGGGGTGTTAGTGCACTGAACTGAAATCAGAAGAAACTCTGGCTGCTCCCAGCACCCCTCACCAGTGTAGACTCTTTCACCAGGTTTGGATATAGAATTCTGCCCATGCAAAAAGCCTTCTGGGCCTCCCTCAAAAGAGTCTTTGGGGATCTTGACGTGCCACAATGTGCAAGAACTGGTCATCAAGGTGCCTTCTGAAGCCTCTTCCAGCTGTACATGGCAAGCTTGTGCTGCCCATCAGGAGACATCAGCCCCTTGGTTTTACCCATGTGAATTAGATGATGGCAGAGATAGCAATAATGAACTGTTTTAAGATTGACAAATGTTTTCACCATCAAGAACCCCTGTAACTTTCATTTCTGGGCCTAAAATATGTGCATTTCACTCTAAAGTTTCACTTTCTAAGGAATCGAATCATCTTAATTGCCTTGCAGTCATCCTGTCCAAAAACAATGAAACTATAAAATGTCCAGTTTGAGTGGAATCTGAGGGGGGAGGGGGTGCACATCCCTCTGGGGAAATCTGGGGTTCTGAACAGCAGCTTGGGCTAGCAAAAAGTGAATTGAATTGGGAATTCTGCTTCTGCCCCCTCCTTTCTCTGATCTTGGGCAGGCCATCTCCCATCTGTACCTCAGTCTCACTCTTCGTAAAGTAAGGGAGTTGGAGTAAAGAGTCTCTAAGATCCCCTGAGGCAGCTAGGTGATGCAGTGAATCACCAGTGCAAAAGTCAGGAGGACCTGAGTTCAAATCTCATCTCAGACACTTGACACTCACTAGCTGTGTGACCTTGGGCCAGTCATTTAACCTCAATTGCCTCATTCTGGGTCATCTCCTGAATATCTGGTCCCTGGATTCAGATGGCTCTGGAGGAGAAGTGAGGCTGGTGACCTGCACAGCCTTCCCTCACTGAAAACAAAGTCAAGTGCAAGTCATGTCATCATTTTTCTGATGGCATGGTCTTCTTCACAAGGAAGGATGAGCACAGGCTCTAAGATCCCTTTCTGCTCTGGACACTAGGGTGCTATGTGGCTGAATTCAGGAAAGAATTATTAGAATCAGAATCATCTTGTTAGGGCTAAGGGAGCGCCTAAAGATTAAGTAGTCTGAGCTCTTCATTTTACAGATGAGGAAACTGAGGCAGAGTGGTTCAATAACTTACAAAGTGAGTAAAAGGAAGAACCTTCACACTTGTGAAGGAAAAAAGAAACTGAGGGATTGCTTTGGTCAATGTTACTAGCAGAATGGGAGAAAATTAAATGAAATGACCCCAGGAAAATAGATCGTGAGAAGGCCAAAAAAAAAAAAAAAAAAAAAAAAAAAACCAAGGCAAAGCCCATATTTATACCTCTATCTTGCTTTAGTAGACAAGGAGGATCAGCCAGTCTCTGCCCTCCATGCCTTACCAGCAGAGCTTAAAATTCTCGTTGTTTGAAAACGTCTGCTGCAAATTGACTGAGCCCAGGTGGTCATTTCACTTGCTAATTAGTACGTACAATTAAAGTGAAAGTTTGCTTTTGTCCTTCACCAAAAGTCTGACCCAAAGCACCATGGGATGCAGGCCTTGTTTGGAGAGAAATGTTGAAGTCGCTGTTTTTCTCCTGGAAAATGTGGTTTAGCAAATTGACGGCTGCGGAAAACCATTTTTTCAAACTTCCCACTCAGTTGAGTCACTCGTGGGGTGTGTCTGCCTTGTCTTATCCCGTGAGATCCAGTAATCGAAGGCTGCATGACCCGCACAGCCCCAGCCTCCTGCGTCAGGCCACAATGTAGCAGCTGGGAAACAAGACAGGACCCGGATTCTTCAACACCGCGGTTAACAAAATTGCATGTTGGAAGAAAGAACCTCGTCCTTGAAAAGACATCCTTCCTATTAAAACATCCTATTAAAAAAAGAACCTGCTAAATGCTCCTTCCCTCACTGCTCGCCAAGGGAAGGGCTGGCTCTCTGCTGCACACGTTTTCCTGCCCCGCTCTCCATCCTTTGGGCTTCACGGAGGAAGCATGACAGGAAGCCCATAATTTCTGTGGTCCTGCTGATGAGGGTCAATGAAGGGAGATGGAGAGATGGAAGCAGCTGTTTCCCACTAAGCCACAGTCCTTTCACAAATGAGAAGGTATTTTTCTAGAAAGCCAAAATATAAGCAAGGAATCGAGTTTCATGAGATTCTGCCTTCATAATATCTCCTTTCTCTGTCCTTCTCTTCACTCACTTCCCCACCACCTCCATCCAGGCCCTGATCACCTCAAATAGTATCTTGGTCTACTTGCTTCTAGCCTCTTATCTCTCCAATCCATTTCCCATACACTCGCCAGGAAAATTTCATTCAAGTCCCTCTTCTGACACAGAGTAGCTGTGTGACCCTGAACACGTCACTTAACTTTTCAGTACTCTAGACCCCTATGACTATAAGTTTCAGGGAAGTTGCTGACCACATTCGTTGAGGGAGCTTCCTTACCTGGGAATTCCTAATGAAGCTACAGTATCAATCTCCATCACTATCCCCTAAAACTAGACCTGACTGTCACTCCCGTACTCAAAAATCTGCAATGGCTCTTGATTGTCTCTAGAAGAAAACACAAGCTTCTCAACCTAGTCTTTAGGAATCTTCATAATCAGGTTCCCATCAACTTTTCCACTCTTGTCCCATGCTGCTCCACTTCATGCAAGCCCACAAATAGCTCCTTGTTGTATATGAAGTTCTCTACTTAGCATCTCCGTCACTGAAAAGACTGCAACCCTCCTCCAACACTCCCTCCTTACCTCTTCCTTCAAGGACCCCCTTGAAGCAACCTTTGAACACAGCCTCCCAGAAAGTCTCTGAGCCCCACTCCCAGGGGGTAGAAACTGCCCCTCCCCTATTGCCTTCTCTTATTTTGTAAGCAGTTTACTTTCACTTAGAAATGTACATGTTGCCTCCCTGACATAAGTTAAGCTCCTTGAAATCAAGAGCTATTTGGTTTTTTTGTCATTTTTGCCTAGCACAATGTGTAGCATACACTAGACTGTTAACAAATGTCTATTTAATTGAATATAATCAGTCTGAACAGTTCTGTGAAGTGCCCTCACCAAGAAATGCACAAAGGCCAAATCATCCACTCCATTCAGTGGCCACTGATGGAACACCTACTGTGTGGAGAGCCCTGTTGCTGATACAAATACAAAGCCCATGTGAATGTCTCATCTGTAGAATTGTGCTTTTGTCTTAGGAATAGATGAATCTAGAGATAGGGATGGAAAATCTGTTTGGCTTGTATTTGTCCCATATCAGCACTGAGTAATCATCACAGAACTCTTATGTGAATTCTCAGCCACAAACAAAAGTGTCCTTGAAATATACAAAGAATTGAATAACTTTTTTTAATCTCCTGATTTATCCTGGAACAACTATATTGACACTTGCATTGGTCGTGCCAAAACCATGATGGGTAAAGCTACTGGCACTGTCACCTGAATCCAGGCAGCAGTGGTGCCCTGTACTAATCATCAGTGTACTGTTCACACACACATGCGCACGCATACACACACACACACACACACACACACACAGCCAATTTCACTTAAGAATGCCCTTGATAAATTGTGAAGTGATAAAATTATTCATTTTATTAAATCTCAATATTCTAAATGATGAAATGGGAAGACTCAGAGTAGTTTTGCTGCATCCCAAAGCATAACGATTATATTAAGCAAAAGTCTTTGTGTGATGGTTTGAGCGCGGAGCCAAACTAGCCACTTTTCTCATGGTCACCATTTTTACTTGAAAGAATGACTGACATATTTATTCAGACTTGAGGATTAGTAGATACTTTCTCAAAAAAAAATGAATTAAATGGGCCTGACATTTCAAGGACAATAGCTGACAGCATCTTTTACCATTGATAAAACCAGAACCTTCAAGTGAAAATCAGAATTTTGGAAAACTTGGATTGCCACTGTGAAGTTGATGTATTCCCAATATTTGGAGACTTTTCTGATGAGATCAGTTGTAATATTAATATATGTGACTTGTTTGTGTTATATAATGAATTATGTCATCGTTTAGAAAACCTCCATAACTCAGGTAACCAATATTTTCTAAATGGCCAATGAATGACGTTACAAAGCCATGCATCAGTAAGAGATTCATTGAAAGTGCAAGATGGAACAATGGGTTTTAATGTAACTGAAGAAGAAAAGTTCATTGAAATGATTGCAGATTCCACAGTGAAATGAATCTTTAAGAAATTACAACTTGTGTTTTGGTGTCATGTCAAGAATAAAATGCACAATTATCAGAAAAGGCTATTATAATACTCCTGCCTTTTCCAACCTTATATCTACATCAGGCCAGATATCCTACATCTACTTCAACCAAGGCAACATATTGTCACAGATTGAAGGCAGAAGCAACTATAATAATCCAGATATCTTTTATCAGGCTAGACATTAAAGAGATTGGAAAAATATAAAACAATGTTACCCTTCTCACTGATTTTTTTTGTTTTGAAAAATATAGTCATTTCACACAAATATATTGTTTATGTTATATGATGGACTTGCTATTGTTATTTTTAATGGATTAATAATTTTTTACCCTGAATCACTACTGATTAGAGAAATACAAATTAAACAACTACCTCACACCTATCAAATTGATTAATATAACAGAAAAAGGAAAATGATGGATGTTGGAGGGGATGTGGGAAAACTGGGACACTAAAACACTATTGGTGGAGGTGTGAACTGATCCAACAATTCTGGAGAACAATTTGGAACTACACTTTGAATCAGCAATACCACTTGTAGGTCTATATCCTAAATATTAAAAAGGGGGGGTGAGAGGAGAGGGGAAAGGACCATTTGCATTAATATTTATGATAGTTTTTCTGTGGTGGCTGAGAACTGGAAATTGAAGGGATAAGCTGTGGTGTTTGGTTTTGATAGAATATTTTTGTGCTACAAGAAATAACAAGCAGGATGATTTCAGAAAAACCTGGACAAACCTACATGAACTGATACAAATTGAAGTGAACAGAACCAGGAAGACATTGTACATGGTAACAGCAACATTGTACAATGAAGAATTGTGAATGACTTAGCTATTCTCAGCAATACAAGAATTCAAGACAATTTCGAAGGATCAATGAAATATCCCACCTGCTTCCACAGAAAGAGCTGATGCTGTTTGAATACAGACAGAAGCATGCTATTTTTCATTTTCATTCTTTTTTTAATCCAAATCTTCTTATACAGAATGATTAATAAGGAAATGTTTTATATGACTGCATATGTATAAACTGTATCTGATTGCTTACCATCTCATGGAGTGGGGAGGGAAGGGAAGGAGGGAGGAATAGAATTTGGAACTCAAAACTTTTTTTAATAGTGTTAAAAATTGTTTGAACATACAATTGGGGGAAAATAAATTATATTTTTTAAAAATAAATATTTTAAAATCTACACTTTTAGTGTCAAATATGGTAAATATCAATAGCTATAACTTCAAAGTTATTAAGCAAG
Organism: Bettongia penicillata ogilbyi; assembly: GCA_023548195.1. Taxonomy (NCBI): domain Eukaryota; kingdom Metazoa; phylum Chordata; class Mammalia; order Diprotodontia; family Potoroidae; genus Bettongia; species Bettongia penicillata. Next base: position 12,991,711 of record JAJHZJ010000132.1, on the reverse strand, counting down.
AGTTCTTTGGGATCTTCAACAATTTTCAAGTGTCTAAAGGGATCCTGGTACCAAAAGATTTGAGAATTTTGGCATGAGATGAGCTCTAAGGCTCCTTCCAGTTCTAAATTCTCTGCTTACTCTTCCATGTGCCAAAGAGAAGGCTGGTGATCTTTGGTTTCCTATTTATTATACTGTTGATGCTTCTAGCTTGGACATTTAAATGGATCTGAGATCTCATTGCTGTGGGGAACCTTCCCATTGGTGCATATCACAGTCAATCCATATCTCCCTTTCCTTTGTAATTCTTACCCATATCCTTCCATCAATTCTGCATCCAAAGTGTTGAGGGAAGGATTTGCTGCACTTCTTTTAATATCTTACAGGTACCACACAAATCTTTGATCTCCCTATGTATTACCAACAAAGTCAAGCAGAAAGAGTTACAGAAAACCCACTCAAAATAACTATAGAAAAATATAAACTACTTAGGAGTTTACCTACCAAAGAAAACACATAGGAACTGTGAATATAACTGTGAAAACACTCTTTACAAAAATTAAGACAAAGAAATATTAATTACTCATGATTGAGTTGTGCTGATATGATAAAATGTTAATACTACCTAAGTGATTTTATTTACTCACTGCCAGAACACTCAAATTTCCAAAGAATGTTTTAGAGAGCTAGGAAAAACATTAACAAAAATCCTCTCAACAAACAAAAACTCAAGACTCACAAGGGAAATAACGGGAAAAGAAAGAAAAGAAGGGGTTCTAGCCATACGAGATTTCAAACTATACTACAGACTGGTAACCATTAAAACTATTTAGCACTGGTTAAAAAGTAGAGAAGTCCATCAACGGGACAGATCAGTATGCAACATACAGAAATGAGTGAACACATATACATAACACTGGATAAATTTAAAGACCCCAACTACTGGAGTTAGGACTCACTATTCAACAAAACTACTGGAAAAACTAGAGAGCAGTCTGGCTGAAATCAAATGAACATCTCACACCATATAGCATGATAAACTTAAATGGATATATGATCTTTATTTTAAAGGTCTTTTGATAACTATGGAGAGGGGAAGAGTTCATAACCAGACAGGGATAAAGAAGACCATTAGAGACAAAGTGGATAGTTTTTACTCATAAAATTTAAAAGTTTTTGCATGAATAAAATCAATGTATTTAAAACTAGAAGACAAACAGGTAATTGGAAAAAATCTTTGCATCAAGCTTCTCTGACAAAGGCTGGTATTTGAGATATATAAGCACGAATGACAGTCATCACCAAATGGCCAAAAAATGTGAACAGGCAGTTCTTACACTAATGAATCCAGCCAATTAATAGCCTTACAGGAAAAAAATAATATTCTAAACCATTAATTAGAGAAGTACTAATTAAAGTAACTCTGAAATTATTCTTCATGCGAACAGGTTAGCAGATATGACAAAAACAGATATTGACAAGTTCCTGAGGGGCTACAGGGAAACAAGTACATTACGACTGAAGGTGAATTTATCAATTAATACTGCCAGTCTCAAAAGCAATTTGGAAATATTTCCCAAAAGTTAGGGTTAAATTGTGTATACCCCTTGGCCCCACAATACCACTACTGGTCCTATGGCCCCTAAAGAGAATAAGGCAAGAAGAAAAAGTCCCATATATGTGTAAAAATATGAATATTGTCATACTCTATTGTGGCAAAGAAATAGAACCAAATGGAGTTGCCCATAAATTGCTGAATGGCTGAACAAACTATGGCATAAAATGTATTGGAATAACATCGTGCCACAAGAAATGACAAAAGGACAAATCCAGAGAATCCTGGGAAGATGTACATAAACTAATGGTGACTGCATCAAGCAGAACCAGAATGATTTATACAGTAACAACAGTGTAGAAAAAGTAAGTCTGAAAGACTCAGAAACTCTGTTCAATGCAGTGACGAACAATGATTGCAGATGGTGATGAAGCATGCTAAATTAACCCTGAGAGGCACCATCTCACAAGTAGAATGAGATATATTTTTAGACACAGCCAGTGAGGGAACTGGTTTTGCCTGACTAGGTGTATTTGTCGTAAGGGTTTTGTTTTTCTTTTTTTATTTTTTGAAGGAGAGTTAGTGATAAAGTTTCCAAAAAAGAAGGCAGGAAAAGCATTAAGTGCATTATTTTAAATGCATAAACAAGAACTGAAGGATGTTCATAAGAAAACAGACCAGCAGGACAGCTTTGAAAGGAAGAAGAAGCATTAATAAGTTCTTTATTTCCTATCAAACATCTGGGAGCAGTTGCAGGTACCAGCTGTTACTGTTATTGTCATCGTCCACACCCTAAGAAAGAATCGTAGTTCTTTCTTTCTAGAGTTGGGTGGCAATTGTGTCCGCTCAAGATTCAGGAAGTTGTGTCAGCACACAACACACTATTGTGCCAACACAGTGGCCAGAAAGGACTGGTTATGGTAATGCTAATGACTTTAATAAATGTATCCACCACTCAGTGATGCCATGGGCACCTGTGCATCCTTTTTGCAGATTCCTTATCAGCTTGATCTCATCTGAAACTCCCTCATGGGACCTCTCAGTGCCCCCAGGTGCCTCTCTAAGGTTCAGAATAGGTGCTGATCTCCACTGGTGGAAAGTGAATTCCCTGGGAGTTCCTATTCTTTTGAAATCACAGGTTCCAATGCTACTCCCCTTTATACTCCAAAGTACATAGAAACAAATCATTAAAGTGAATCTGTGACCAGTTCCTTGAGACCATCTTCACTAAGAGAATTGTTTATTAGATTCTTGATACTTGAGTCAATTTCTTGCCTGAAACATGAAGGAAGTTACCGATTTGTAGATCAGAAAAACCTGCTACAAAATTAAAATTTCAAAAATCCTGGAGTCTTGGGACCCCTGAGCTGGGAAAGGGAAGGAATTCTTTTTTGACAAGAACCCTTTTGGTCAACATCAGCATGCTGTCAAATCAACCAATGGGTTGATTATCTAGGTGAAGCACTGTTATGGGCACTGGAGGTATACAGCAAAAATGAAATAGTCCCTGCCCTCAAGGAGCTTATATTCTAATGGAGGACTTAGTTATATACAAATTAAATACAAGGTAATTGGAGTAATTAGCGGGAGCAGTAAAGACTTCATGCAAAAGGTGGGGCTTGAGTTGGGCCCAAAATCTGATGGCCCTGTCAGAATTTGGAGACTTCAGACATGAAAAATTAACACAATCAGCACCATAGACAGGGATGGCAACCCGGAGTCCTGACAGGTGCAGGACCTCTGCTCCACTGCTGTAACCTATGCCATTAGTAGGGCCTGGAAAGAAGAAACGTTGATACATTTTCCCGAGTTACCCAGCTTTGAGCTTTGGAGACCACAGATCTAACATTAAAGGAAACCTCTTAGAGCCTATCTAGTGAGAAGCCCTTATTTTGCAGATGAGGAAAGAAACCCAGGGAGGGGAAGTGATTCACTTCAAGTGACACAGTTCATTAGGGGAAAATTCAGGAGTCACTTCCAGGCAGCATTACCACTGAGCTGATGCTCTTTCTATTGGGTCATCCGGAAGTTTATATTCTTTACAACAGTAAGCCTAAGGTGCTCTCAGGGTTTAAAAATGAAGGAGCAGTATTGTCCAAATTTCCCCAATTTGGAGAATCTCCTCTCAATTATCTAACTGTCATTAGAGTGCTTTTCCTGGGTGTCTTGGTATCATGTGACCCTGCTTGACATCCTCTGAAATGAGAAGGGGAAGGTTTCCTAGGAAAAAAATTGAGTCTCTAAAAAGCAGTCCTTTCAGAGACAATTCTAACTTCATTGCAGATGCTGGACTGATTCTCAAATGTTATCCCTTCACCCTAGACCTCATATTTGTGAGATATCAGCAACAGAAAAAGTCAATTTCTCCCTATTAGTAAACAATGGGAATCAGCAACAGCTTTACACGTCTTGACAGATAAATCTTAACGTGCAAAACATCGTAAAAAACAACAAAAGACATGGTGCATGCTGTCGTTCTACATAAGCTTCTTCACAGAATCACAAGCGATTAGAGGTTTTCAGAACAAGTCGTATACACAAAGGGTGTTATTATGAAGCTACCGAGACATTCCCTGTTCAAAAGGGATCAGAAATAGTGGGTGATATCACAACAGGGAGTTGAATAAACACTGACTGAATGAAAACAACAGGGACATGCCAGACTACTGGAAAAATGCTGCAGGATTCAGATAGTGTATGAGGAAATGACTGCCACCTGGCCACCAGTGAGACTCAGTCTAGCTTAGAATGGGTGAAGATCCAAGATACACTGAAGGGTTGAAAGAGTGATTTTAAGAAAAAAAACTTTTTGACTTTTTGACCCAGCAATATTGCTCCTAGGACTGTATCCCAAAGCGATCATAAAAATGGGAAAAGGTCCCATATGTACAAAAAATATTTATAGCAATTCTTTTTGTGGTGGCCAAGAACTAGAAATCGAAAAAATGCCCATCAATTGGGGAATGATTGAACAAGTTGTGGTATATCAATGTAATGGAATACTACTGCGCTATAAGAAATGATGAACAGGAGAATCTCAGAAAAGCCTGGAAAGACTTACATGAACTGATACTTAGTGGAAGGAGCAGAACCAGGAGAACATTACATACAGTAACAGCCACAGTGTGCGAGGACTGTTTCTATTAGACTAACCTCTTCACAGTAATGCAAGGACCTAAAACATTCTCAAAGGACTCTTGAGGCAAAATGTCATCCACATCCAGAGAAAAAAACTGTGGAATCAGAATGCAGAATGAAGCAGACTATTCTCTTGTTTTATGTTTTGTTTTGTTTTGATTTTTCTCATGGTTTCTCCCATTCATTTCAATTCCTCTATATAACATGACTAATGTGAAAATGTGTTTAATAAGAATGTATGTGTAGAAGTCATATAAGATTGCATGCCTCCTCAGGAAAGTAGGGGAGAGGAAGGGGAGAAAATTTAAGACTTATGGAAGTGATTGCTGAAAACTGAAAATAAATAAATTTTTTTAAAAAGAAAAAAGTTTTATAATTTTTTTGGGAAAGGTGAGAAGAAGTAACTTTGGGCTAGTGAAGGGCAATCCAACAAGGTAGATAGGGCATCTGGGTTGATCTGAGTTCAAATGCTACCTTAAACACTACTTGTGCGACACAAGGCAAGTCACTTAGTCGACCTATGTTTCAGTTTCCTCATCTAAAAAAATGAGCAAGTTCATCTTATAGTTATTTCCAACCCATCAGTCTAAAGGTGAATCATGGATTTTCCTGATGGTCTCCCTGAGGGTGGGGAATGGTTACTTAGCTAGACGGTGATGGAATTAAGAAGATCTGACTGGGGCATCAAAATCCTGCCACGATAAAATGAACTTCCACTCCAGATCAGGCCAAACTACTCTTAAATCAGATGATTTGGGAAGGAAGAAAAGATGGTAAGAGAGATAGGGAAGAAGAATTCTTTTGTAAGGTTAGCCAAAAGAATTCTGTAGTTCCTGAAAATCAATCCAGGGAAGAGGTCTCTTCCATTTTGTAATTTGATCTAAAGTTATTTTCTCTTCCTCCCACCTCCCAGAAAAGAAAAGAAAACCCTTCTAACAAATACTCTTAGCCAAGCAAAGCAAATACCTGCATTATCCATGCACAAAAATAACTTTCATGGCCTCATTTCTAAAATATATAGAGAACTGAGTCAAATACAAGTCATTCCCCAATTGATAAATCATCAAAGGATATGAACAGGTAGTTTTCAGAGGAAACATAGTCATATGAAAAAATGCTCAAACTCACTACTGATTAGAGAGATGCAAATGAAAACAATTCTGAGATATTATATCACACCTATCAGATTGGCTAACATGACAAAACAGGATGATAATAAATGTTGGAGAAGATGTGGGAGAGTTGGAACACTAATTCTTTGTTGGTGGAGCAGTGAGCTGATCCAACCATTCTAGAGAGCAATCTGGAACTATGCTCAAAGGGCTACAAAAATGTGCACACCCTTTGACCCAACAATACTGCTTCTAGGACTGTATCCTCAAGAGATCATAAAAATGGGAAAGGGTCCCACATAAACAAAATATTTATACCAGCTCTCTTTGTGGTAGTCAAAAACTGGAAATCAAGGGGATGCCCATCAATTGGGGAATGACTGAATAAATTGTGATATAGGAATGTTATGGAATACTATTGTGCTATAAGAAATGATGAACAGGAAGACTTCAGAGAGGCCTGGAAAAACTTATATGAACTGATGCTGAGTGAAAGGAACAGAACCAGGAGAACTTTGTGCACAGCAACGACCACAGTGTGCGAGAGTTTTTTCTGGTAGACTTGGAACTTCATTGCAATGCAAGGACTTAAAAAATTCCCAATGGTCTCTTAAGGCAAAATGCCTTTCACATCCAGAGAAGGAACTATGGAATTTGATCACAGAATGTAGCAGGTCATTTTCCTTTGTATTTGTTTTGGTTTGTTTTATGATTTCTCCCATTCATTTTAATTTTTCTATGCAACATAACTAATGTGAAAATGTGTTTAATAGGAATGTATGTGTAGAACCTATATAAAATTGTATGTCATCTCAGGGAGGGAGAGGGAAATAAGGGAAAAGGAGGGGGGGAAATCTAAGTTATATGGCAGTGATTGTAGAACACTGAAAACAAAATAATTTAATAAAAAAAAACACTTCGTAAACCTCAAAGTGCGACATATGTATGAATTGTCATTATAATATTCTCATCTGCATTTCCATAAAAAAAATCTAAGTATCTATCTTATCAGAAAAGAATTATGTTTCATTCTGTATCCTGAGTCCATCAGCAGGCAGTAAGTGGGCAGCATGTTCCATCACCGATCCTTTGGAATCAGGGTTGACCACTGCGTTCATTATAGTTCTTAAATGTCTCTATGTATCATACTCCTGGTTCTGTTCACCTCATTCTGCCCTGACTTACACACCTGGGTTAGACTCAGAAGTAGGGAAATATCAGAAATGAATTTAAAATAAGACCTTCCTCACTCTAAGCCCAGCTTACTCATTAAAAGGAACCAAGAAAAGACCAAGTGACCACCAGTCAAGGATGTCAGAGGGGATGGGGACTCTACACCGAAAGTGGCAAGATTCACTGAGAGATCCATGGCACTAGAAGTACCCTCAAAGGGAACTAGGGCTCCAGTAGTGAAATGTGAGGACGAAAGCGATTCTAGGCACAGCAGCCAAGCTGCACAAAGGCAAAGAGGTGAGAGATAGAATATCACGCATGGAGAAGGTCAATGTGACTGGGCCAGAGAATGAGTGGAAAGGCCAAATGGATAATACATAGGCCAGAAAAGGTGAAAGAAAGACAGAAGGTTGTTGTTCAGTTGTGTCCGATTCTTCATGATCCCATGGACCACAGCACACCGATACTGTCCGTGTGGTCTTGGCAAAGGTACTGGAGTGGTTTGCCATTTCTTTCTCCAGTAAATCAAAGCAAACAAAAGTTAACTGATTTCTCCTGGAACTATCAAGGTTAACTGAATTTCTCCTGGGGTCACACAACTAGTAAGTGTCTGAACCAGATTTGAATTCAGGTTTTCCTGTCTCTAGGTACAGTATTCTATCCACTGAGCCATCTAGCTTCCAAAGGACATAAGGTTATAGGATTTAAATACCAAATAGAAGGGTATGTGTGTACATATATTTACATATATACACATATATATCCGTACATACATATATATATATATGTGTGTGTGTGTATGTGTGTGTATGCATTTTCCCTCAAGGTAATAGAGAGCCTCAGAAGTTTCCTGTTTAAAGGGGTAGAGAGTGTGACACTGCATTCCTAGACCAAAGAGCCTACCTGGAAAAAAAACGTAGAACTTATCTGGAGAGGAAAAGAGGGGAACAGACACTGTTACAGACACCAGAGAGTCATCTCCCCAAGAACAAAAGACAGTATTATAAATTCACTCTTCTGAGAGTCTAATCCCTTGAAAAGCCTGGCTTCCAAATCTAGCAAGTTGCCCTGTCTGTGTGTTTGCTGTTGTTGGCTGATGTTGTGTTTTCCCAAAGCCATGTAGCCATTTTCCAGGGAAACCACATTCCCTGTGAGATGGAGTCTCATTACCTATTCTTACCATCCAGGAGGCGGTTTGTGTTTGGCGCACGTTTCGTTGCTAAGGTTGAGAGGGCGCTCCACATCCTGATTTCCATTCTGAGCATGGAACAGTCTATTCTCTTCTTTGCCCTTACTTTGAAGCCATCTTGGCGTTGGGATCTAGAATAGTTTATATACACAATTGGGTGACTACGTGTCAGCATTGGTTAGGGACATTTGAAATATACTGAAGGAGTGGGTCATAGTGAATTTTTAGGGCTCAGTAATGAAATTCATGCCTCTTCCCAAGAAAAAAAATGACTCTGTTATAAACTCCAGGGCTCCTCTTTGGCCATTTTCAGACTTATCTGGAAGAAAATGTTTCCAGTTGCAGTTTGTGCTTCAAGGTGATGACAATCATACAGCATCATCTATCCCCCCTTCCCCCCTCCCCCCCTTAGAATCCCTGGTTTCCTTCTAAGCACTGTCCTGGAATTACCTTTTACCTGGGACTTTTCCTTATGATCAGGCCATTAGCACTGTCTTCCATTTGAGGTTACCATTGTTCATTTATTTCTATACTGGCATTTGCCTTCCATAGAATGCAGGCCAGGTACAAGTTTGGTTTTGTCTTTTCTCAATAAGTAAAAACAAACAAACAAAAAAAATAGTAAGCCTTTATCATCCATATCCCCGGCACCTACCTAAGTCCGTACCTTAAATGTCTGTTGAATTGTATTGAATTGAATTCATCTAGAATTTTGGTCTGAACCAAAATGTCTGAGGTTATATCCTTCTCCATCACACACACTAGGGACATGGAAGGAATCTGCAAAGCGTATTAACACCAAGCAAAACTACTTTTAGGCAAGACTTTTGATTTCATGTCACTGAGGACACTACCATGCCAATGCATACTCACACTTTGCAATTGAAAATCTCAGAAAGTTACTTGGGGCACTGAGAGACTCATATAACTAATATTGGAGGCGAAACTTGAACCCAAGTCTTCTCGACTCTAAGACCAACTCTATCTATCTGTTATACAGTCGATGCCATGTAAATCTACTGAGATATAAAGCTGCTATCCAGGAAAACCTGAGTTCAAATACAGCCTTAGCCCTAACTGTGTGACTCTGGGAAAGACCTTTACTCCCTGTTTGCCTCTGGGGAGTGGGGAGATACAATCTAACAAAGGTATTTAATTTCTGAAAGATCAGAATGCTACAGGGGAGTAAAAAAGTAAGTACAAAAAGGAGAGAGAGGGAGGGAGAGAGATGTACTAGATGGCCACTGGAACTCTTCCAGACCCTCCCCACTATGATGGCCACATTACTGTAGTCAGGTAGGGCAGGGAGCAGATGAGAAGGGCAGAACTGACATATTCTAAGGAGAAAGATGACAGATCTATCAGAAGTCCCAGTGACTGCAACAAGGGCCTAGGTCAGACAAAAACTACAGCCTGACAGTCAAGTATCTTAGGTTCCACTCTAGATCAATTATCAGGAAGTCATTGGTTGAGCAATCCTGGCCTTTGGATATAGAGTGACATGATGTGAACCCATGCCAAATACCAAATCTCCCTCATAATCTAGGCAGGAGAACCCACATGGAGACCAAAGTGCCATCCACGAGGATTCCAAAAATAGGGAAACCTAGCTGATCCCACCTGGGAGTCACCAAGCAGGAGCAAGGTCTCATCCGATTGCCCATTATACTGGATAACAAACCATTTTCACTTCAAAGTTGAGATGAGCTTTTTAAAGAGCTAAATCTTATGCCTCTACCTTCCAGCTGGGAGAAGGGCCATTAACATGAATACCAGAAGAAAAGTCCCCCGTCTCCCATCTCCTCTAGGAGATCACCCACTCCAGAAGTTGGGAGGGAAAGAAATGTATTTCATTTGATCCTTATGACAATGAATGTGTTTTCTCATCTGTAAAACGGAGCTATTACTGCCTTTCTTACCTCAGAGGAAATATGACTTCCTCAAGGTCACACAGCTAGGTGATATGGAAAGGAGTCATGTGCAGGATTTGACACCAGATCTCTTGTAATATTGGTGGAGGAAGACAGCAAGATTTTTCATGTGACAAAAATGCAGTGCCAAATCCTAGAAATTGTTGCTGGAAAATACGCAAAATAAAGGCAGTAATGGAGATCATAAAGGAAGAGGGCAATGACCTCATCTCCTTCACAAAATGGTTGTTATGGCTCAAATTCATTTGTATGCTTGGAAGAGCTTGGGAATTTGTAATCCTAAATCTGAGATAAATGTAATTCAGCCTTAGACACCAGCAGTTAAAACAAAATAAAGAATTGATCTTAGTCTGGAGGGATACTCCCTGGCTTTTGTTTGACAATACTCTTAACCAGGTGCAGGCTCATAACGTCAGGATATGACTAAAGAGCTCTCAGTTAGCCTTCCTCAAGGAAAGGCTTTCTAGTCATCAATTCCTAGCAGATAAAAGAAAAGATGCCTGCCAGGTGACCCTAAAGAAATGAATTTCATATACTGGCATTAGGGGACAATGTTGAACAGTGACCATGAGACCAGCAGTAAAACTTGGGGGTAGTATAAAGAAGTACAGGGAGCAACAGAGGACATCCGCAGCCCTGCAGTCCCGATGGTGACATTTGGACATTGGACACATGGGTTCCTGGAATGTGCCTTGTGCTCATATTTCCACTCCACGACCATTTCTTTCTTTGTTTCCTCCATCCCCTTCCTATATATGCTCTCCATGGATGTGCCCTCCTCACTGGTGGTATAGAGCATTCTAGAAGAATGTACCCCATGTGTGTAAGGAGATGACCTTTTTTATGGCTTTCTTTCCTGTGCTGGATACTTGTTTTTGTTTGAGCTAATGTGTATAGTGCATAGAGGGGTATGGAGTCAAAAAAGACTTGGGTTTGAATGCTACTTCGGACATTTACTTGCCAAGACTCTGAGCAAGTCACTTAAAGCTGACTGGGTCTAAGATTTTTTGTCTATAAAGTGAGATTGGACTCTGATCTCTAGAGTTCTTTCCAACTGTAATTCCATAATCCTACAATCCTTTGGGTAGCTGGGAAAAGCAAATACATTCATGGGGACTCATGAGTATGATTTTGACTGGTTACCAACCAACATGGTACCCTGAACCTCCGACAGCCCTTTTGGGCTCCCTTATGTGAGTGGTGTGCTTACCAGGCACTCCCTTTTATATTATAGACTAAGCAGCCTTCTCATTCCTGAACTAAATTCTCTGAATCTCTGAACTACAAGGAAACAAGCAGTTGTGCTGTGTTCAGCAGAATGGGAGAAGGAGCAAGTAGAACTGGCAAGTTCTGGGTGACCTTCGATGAACCCTGTGGGCTATGGTCGTCAATTCTCAGATCCTCCATCTCTGGCAGAGATAAGGGCCTGCAGTCAATTATATCTACACCTTCCAGGCCCTGCGTCAGTACTACAGGCTTGACCGACAGCATCAGGGAGGCTAATATTCACTAGGTGGACAAAGTGGAAGCTCGGAAGGTCTTGGAGAAAGAACATGACCCAAATGGTGCATTAGGAGAATTCTTCACTTGGACTGTGGCGTGGGGGATGGGGTGCATTGGAAAGGCTGCAGTCTGGAGTTGGGAGAATAGCTCAGAGGCCTTCCTAGAGATTAGAGAAGAAGAGACGCTGCCCTGGGTGAGATGGATAGCAGTGGAAGCAGGCAAGAGAGGACAGAAGCGAGAAATGTTGACAAGATAGTAAGTGATTGGCTATGTCACATGAAAGAGAAGTAAGTCAAAAGGTGGGAAGCTTGTAGATTCGGAGCTGGAAAGTAATTTTAGTAGGTTCCCTTGAGTCCAACTCTCTTTATCCAGAGTCAAAGCATATAGGAGGGTGTCCAACCTTAGGTACTAAGGACCTCTTCTCCTAGAGCTACTGGGGCAGAAAGACAGGTAAACAGAGGTAAAAGTGAGACTATCTTCTTCCAGATATCACTGTGGGATCAGGGACATGCCCTGACTGAGCCTGGCTCTGCCCAAAAGTTTGGCCCCTTCTCTGCAAAGACATTGGTGATCCAGAGGCCATTCCCATCAGATACTCTTGACCACTTCCCATACCTGAGTCAAAACTCAGGTGTCCCCTGTGTACAGGAAACCATTAGCAATATTCACTCAAACCTTTTAATGAGCAGCATTATCACTGAAAACAAGCATGAAAAGATTATTCATCTATTTCATGTCTTTGCAGTATCTATAGACAAGGGGAAGAGAGACAAAGACAGAGAGAACAGAGAGAGACAGAGACAGGGAGAAATACAGAGAGACAGAGATAAAAAGAGAGAGAGAGAGAAAGAGATGGGGAGGCGGGGTGCTACAGACTTGAGGGGAGAAACTCACTTTGTGAAAACAAAGCTGAAACCTTATAGTCATGCCTTAATCTTTCTACTACTGAGACTGTGAATTTAGGGAGCTTTGACAGTCTCTGCCTTAGTTTAAGTAACTCCAAGGATGGAACAGAGAATTTGGAATCAACAGATAACAGAATTTTAATTCCCATTGTTACATAATAACTGCTTGGACTTGGACCAGTCACTTTCTTTCTTTGAGCCTCAGTTTACTCACCTGTAAAGCAAAGGGGTGGTACCAGCTATTCTCAAAAACTGCCTCTGTTTCAAATCCTGTGACTAGTTTGCTGGAGAAATTCAAGACTCAGCACAGAAAGGCTATACAGAACCTTGGCCCAGCTCAGGTCACAAACCCTGCCCTGGGGAGGCAGCCTTTTAACACACTCTCCTTCAGAGTCTGGAGCTCCAACCTCAAGCTGATGGGTCACTGCCAACCACCAGCCCCTGGGAGTTGGGGAAGCCAGGAGATAGAGTGGAGTTGTGACACTACAGAATATATCTACTATGTCCAAAGAAAACAAAACCCAGAGAAAGGAGAACCTGAGGATGGGAGCAGCAAAAGGTTCCCAAAGGTTTCAGGTTTCCTTGAATTTCCACAAATTTGAAAAATATCTTCCACACTCCATCTAGACAAAAGAGGGACCTGGGCTCCAGACAAATGATGCCAGGCCCCAACTGCAAGCTGCCCAAAACCCCACCCAGGTCTATAGCATTTAAAAGAACTCCATAGAGCACTACAGACATGGGGGAGTTAATTCAACTCAATCCACAAGCATCTATTAGACACCTACTATGTATCCACACACAGATGACTTTCCCCATCTTCCACCCCTTCTATGCCCATACCTTGGAGGCAGCCCTTACTCTCTGCCCACCTCACCTGGAATCTGTGCCCACACCTCCCATAATCCTCTCCTGATTACCCTTATGGTGCCTTCCTTCCTCAAACCACCCTGGGTTCAGTCCTCATACATTCTGTGTACACTCAAGCAAGGACAATATAGTTTTTCTCTCCAGTTAGAAGCTAAGCTCCTTGAGGACAGGATCAACTTCACATTTTTCCTTGTATTTTCACTGCCTGGCAAAGTATCTAGCACCAAGAATGTTCTCAATAATTGCTTTTTGATTAACTGGTCTCCCTGACTCTCAAACTTTCTCTTCTTTAATCCTTGGGATTAGGGTTAGAAACTCTGATTTAATTTCTACTATAAATACAGTGCTAGGTTTGAAGTCAGAAAGACATGAGTTTAAATCCCACCTCATACACTTTTACTATCTATGTAACTGTGTCCTTAACCTCTATCTGCTTCAGTTTCCTCAACTGTAAAATGGGGATCATCGTAGTATCCTCATACATCACACCTAGTATAATCATACCTATCTCTCAAGGTTGTCATGAGGATTACATGGAACATATGTCTGGCAAAGAGTTAGTCTGGCACCTAGTTGTTTTGTGGGTTGTGGTCCATTCTCAAAGAGGACCGAAAGGATATCACTACGTTGGAGTCAAGTTATAGTGTGTCCATCGGTAGCTGATTAGACAATACAAGTTCAGAAGGCTCTACCACAAGCTGGGTACAAATAGTAGGCACTGCTGATTTCCTCCCTTCCTTATTTCCTTACCTCCCCACAGTGCCTCACTGGTACAGTGTTTCTAGGGTATAAGTCTGACTGTGCCACTCTACTTCTCTTTTGTTCTTGTATCTTCGGTGCCTGGCACGCTCAACAAATGCTTGTTTGGTTAATATGTTGACAACCCTCTAGTGGCTACTTATTACCTTTAAGATAAAAGCAAAACGTTGCTGGTGTTAATAGTCCTTCACAACCTGGCTTCCTTCAAGTCCCAGCTGACTTCTCTCTATTCATTACTTCCTCTTTGTCCTGTAAATAGCTTATTTGTGTGTGGTTATTTGGGGCAGCTAGGTAGTCCAGAGCACGGGGCCTGGAGATGGAAAGTCTCATCTTTATGAGTTCAAATCTAGCCGCAGACATTTACTAGCTATGTGACCCTGAGCAAGTCCCTTAACCCTGTTTCCCTCAGTTTTCTCCTCTGTAAAGTGAACTGGAGAAGGAAATGGCAAACCACTCCACTGTCTTTGCCGAGAAATCTCCAAATGAGAATTATTGGTATGTTGTCTCCCCCATTAGATTATGAGCCCCTGGAGGACAAGAACTGTCTTCTCCCTTTCTTTGTGTCCCCTGCCTGCCGTTACTGCCCTTAGTAAATAATAATAAATGTTTATTTAATAAGTCATTAAAATCCTAGGAACTTCTCCAGAAGAGAAGGTGGTGGCACTGCTGTGACTGCTTACGAAATGCTTGTTACCCGGCTGTCTCCAGCCTGCCTCTCTGTGCTCACTGAATATCACTGCTCCAGATGCCCTCAATTCCAGTTCATCCAGCCTTGTTCCCTGGGTACATCAGCCCATGTGCTGCTGCCATGTCTCAGCTCAAATGCACAGAATGCACTTCCCGCCCCGCCCTCTGCCCTTCAAATCCGGAGCTCCCTTCCCAGCCTAGCTTGGGCCACTTCCTATATAAGGTCTGCTCTGCTCCCCTAATGGCTTTAGCCATCCCCTAAAATTACATACTTTGGATATAGTTTGTGTTTATTGATCCCTAAGCACGTTTCTGCCCAGCAGGATGTCAGCCCCTCCAAGGCAGGGATTGTTTCATTTTTGTCTTTGTAGGGAATTCGGAAATGTTGACTGAATGTGTGAATCAGTGGAGCTATTTAATCTAAGATCTAAGCACGGACGTTGGTCTGGTAGTGACAGTATTGTGTTAGGCCAGCAGATACTTCCCATCAAGGACAACTGACCCCATGATGTTGTCACTGTGTCTGATGCCACTAAAGGGCCTCCAGGGTTTATGTTCCCTGTTTAAGGGACACAAGCATTTCCCCATACTATATGTCATTGCGGGAAAAGTGTTGGACTTGGAGCCAGAGTTCAAATCCTGCCTCAGTGGCTTCCTGTGGTGACTGTAGGCAAATCACTTAACCACTGAGCAGCTGATTCCTCATCTGCAAAATGAAGATGATGATAACATCTTCCTTCTCACAAGTTTTGAGACAACATTTGTACTGAATTCCATGAAAATTCTCCCACTGATAGGTTCTGTTTGTCACTTTCCTACCTGAATCCATGCCCTTGATCTTTTCAGGGTTAAGTTCCTGGTGCCTAGTCCATTGTACATATCTGAGGACCTGCCACTATGTTCTTTAGCCCCCACACCTGGGTTCTTTACCTCTTCTTGGACTCTACCCCCCAGGACCTATGCACCCTGTTGAACTTCTGGCCCAGCTTTCCTTAGCCTCCCTTAGGGGATTCTCTGGGCTCTGAAACTCACTGCTTCATCATAATCTAAGCAAACCATCCCCCTAATTTTCCACTCTCCAGTTTCAAGCTTTGCTGCCCAGGACCACAAGGGATGACCAGTCACTATTGTCTATCTAGATTCCTCTGCCTGGCCTCTCCTGGCTTTCCCTGTCCTGTTGCCAACCAAGATCCAAATGTGAATAGGAGAATTTATCCTGGAGCACATTTGGAGAAGGAGTTATCCTGAAATTAGCGCAGATCATGAGCCAAGCTTTGGCTGTGATAGTCTAACATTCCTTAGAATTCCAGAAACACATTTGTCCTGGCCACAGCATAGCTACATAAAGAGTTCTTATAGAACATAGAGTAGCAGCTCCATTCTCTAGAAAGCCAAAATTATCTCACTGATGCTCAAATCTGATGTTACTCCTCTGTTCAAAAACCTTCACCAGCTAACTCCCTAGTGCCTACCAGACAAAATACAGGGGCTTTTTAACATGGTATTGATGCCTTTCTATGATGAAACAAGTCTGGGAAACTGATATGTTCCAGGCAAATTGGAATAACATCCCTCCCCCGCCCACTCCATCACCCAATCCTTCCCTCCCTCTGCCTTGTCATGGAGGCTACCTTATTACTGTTCCATGAATACCTAGGATTCTCTTGTAAAATGTAGCTGATTCGTACTTATCCACCCCAAACCATCATTTGTTTCTTTAAGTTCCTCTGCACATCTTCACCTCCTCCTAAACATTCCCCTAACTAAGCAGAAGAGAAAGGAATAAGTCTTTACGAAGAGCTTACTATATGTCAGGCACTGGGCAAAATGCTTTCTCAATATTACCTCATCATCACTGAGAGCGATCTCTCCCTCCTCAAATTGTGTGAAGCTTCTCCTGCCCTTTGCATGCCTCTCACATGCTGTCTTGCAGAGAAGTTTTAATAAGTGTCTAATTGAAAGCAAAAACCAGAGGTTGCATGGGGAGTGTTTCCAACAGGATTTCCAAGACAGAGGCCGACACTCCTTCAACTTAATGTCCAGCTGTCAAAACACAGCTAACCAAGACCCAGAATTCCTCAGAGCCCCTCAAGAATAGAAAGGCTGTGACACATTGAAATAGATCAAGTTTCTGGACTAGGTCACTACCTCACTGGTGCTTGTTTTATATAAGGATTCTTAACCAGCTTTTGACACTCAAACCAAGACTATTTTTAGTGGGTTTGGAATATTTATTCTTTTTTTAAAAAAAACTGTACTGGTACCTTTTGTTTTTATACTGTCATGTCTGAATGTCCCAGCAGGCTATTCCTTGTAACAAAGAAGAAAAACAGAAGAAAAAGTGCATCAGTAATGATAACCAACACATGTATCCATTCTGAAAGTGTATACAGTGTTACGCAACCATGTCATGTATCCATTCTGAAAGTGTATACAGTGTTACGCAACCATGTGGTCCACCATCTCCACTAAAAAGAAGTGGGAGCTGAGGTTGAGTATTTCCCTAAAAATGTAGCAGCTGGGTTCGTGAGCTGGCTTTGCCTAGCATTTGATTGCCCTCGATCCTAAAATAAACTGGGCCCCTAGACAGACTTATTCTGTGCACATACACAATGGGATACTTTGTTGTATAGAATAAAATGTCTAAGGAAATCCCTATTTGCTACTGTAATCATCACTTAGTTCATTGCTCTTATATTCTCATTTGACATATGCTAGAAGCATTTCACTAACCAGGAGCCACTTCTCTAAATGTTCATCAACATGCATGTGCTTCTTTAAATATAGTGTCCCTGCCCTCAAGGAGCTTAAAATCTAATGGGATAGGCAGCATGGGAACAAATATATACAAGCAAGCTACATATAGGGTAAAAAGGAAATAATGAAAATAGAGGGGAGTCCCTGGAATTAAGAAGGTTTGGGGAAGATTTTCTGTAGAAGGTGGGAGGGTTAACACAACCTAAGATCCCATTAGCTTTTTTGGCTGCCATAACCCACTGGTGTTGACTCACCTTGTGCTTTCAATTCACTAAAACTCTCAAATCCGCCTCAGACAGATGTCTAAACATGTCTCTTCTACCTGGTATTAATAAAAACGATTGTTGGAAGACTAGTGTAAGATCTTACATTCATCACAATTAAGTTACATCCCATTTGAAGCAAGCCAATAGGGTAGAGACCAATGCTCCAGCCTGTCAATATCTCTTTGAATGTTATCTCTACCATTCCTGGTGTTAACTATCCCTCCCAGCACTGGATCATCTGAAAACTTGATTAATATTATTGTCTAAGTAAGTCATTGATAAAACATACTCAATCACACAAGACCAAACACAAATTTCTGGAACACTCCACTAGAGATCTCATTCCAAGAGGTGGTTAAACCATTAATGACTGATTCTTTGAGGTTAGCTGATCAACCACCTTCTAATTGACTTAAATGTTCTTTTATGTATCCCAGATCTCTCTATCTTTTCAATAAGAAAAAAACAAGAATGGCTGCATCAAATACTTTGTTAAAATCTAGGGGAACTCTTCAATAACCCTAGGGTTATTCTAATTTATCAGTCCAGTAAAATAGTCAAAAATCAGGAAATGAAGTTATGCCCTATATTTGGTTATGTCATTCCAGGATAAATATTCATTGGGATGACTATTCCTTTTCAAGTCATTCAATAATTTTCATTTTAATGTGATCTAAATTTTCTTGATTTCTTCTGCCCTCATGGTAATTTCTCCTCCCTGTTTTCTAATTTTGATGAAGTTTGTTCTCTTAATTTTTAAAAATTTATTTTGGTGATTCAAGTTTGTTCTCATAATTTTAAAAAATTTAATTTGATAATAACATATCCATTTTTCTATTAACCCCTTCATTACCATTTTAGAGTTTAGACTTGGTATTAGGAAAATAAGTTTGAGGACACCCCCCCCAAAGCCTGAGGGGTAGATGGGTGAGGAGTTTGGGAGTTTTGTACTTTGTGTTTATCTCTGTGTGTGTATCTCTTCAATATATCTTCCTTTGTTAAAGCTGAATGATTTCATTTGACTAGTCCACGTGGGAGGAGAAAGTAACTGGCTAAAATGATAGTGGGGCATTAATTCCTGGTGTTGATGATATCAAGATATAGCTAGCATTGATGGTGATATTTAGGGAGGAACACACTGGAACAAGAGCTCAAACTGAAATCATTAGGGAAAACCACAAAACCCCTCAAAGGTACTCCTAGGACTCTGAACAGAAAATGTAACTGGGAATCTACCCATAAGTGCAAGCAAAGTTGAAGTTGGGAGAGTAGGTTCATAACATATAAGAGTTATGTTAACAACTGGTTTATTTTGATTTGAGAAATGGTCATTTTAAAAAAATACTTTGTGATCTAGAAAAATGAACATGATTCAAAGTTCCTAAGTCTCTCTTTAAGCTTCTTACAGTCAGATACTTCTCAAAAATATCATCACAGGTTTTCCTGGGTAGTTTGATGTTCTTGTACCATGCTCCTTAATTATGTAAATAGTGAATTCCAACTTCTCCAAATGTCCCTTATTCCTTTTTTAAAATCCTTCTGTGTTCCTTGAGAAGTGATTTCTGGATTTCTCCTGGTAGTTTATAATGGTTTTTCCCCTTATCATTTTAACCTTGAATGATTAAGTGTGATGTGTTAAGGTATGATAAATTTTTGATTCCTCCTTGTCAGAGTCCTATGGATTCTTTCTATTAATATTTAACCAGTTATTTTTTGCCAGTTCTAGAAAATTTTCTTTTGACAGTTTCCTGGAATAGGTGATTTAGTGTCATTTTCTTTTTTTTCCCCCTAAATTTCCTGGAATATCATTGATACTGAAATTGTTTCCTTTTGAACTATTTTCCAGCTGTTATTTGGAACTGCTAGTTTTCCAATATTTTGGATAACCCACTGGTGTTTTTTTAAGCCTATACTTCTAGCTATTCACAGTATAAGCAATTCTATTTTCCACTATGATAAATTTTCTGTTGGTTCATTTTTCACATCGTCCTCCCAGTCTTATTTTACATATTTTGGATGTTTGTCCACTTTTTTCTTTTTTTTACTTTCTTCAAGGTCTTCCATTTAATTTAGTGGTTTTCTTACAAGTGACATTTTAAAAAATAAGGTTATTTGATACATTTTGGTTTTACATTATAATAATTTTTGGGCATCTTCTATCCAATCCCACCACATCCCAGAATTAAATCCTCCCAGGTAATGGAAAAAAAAGTTAGACAAAAACAACTGATTTGATGACTATGATTGATAAGATAGGACTACTCAGCCCCTTTAGTCTTTGCCTCTCTGGCAAAGGGATAAAGGTACATTTCATTTTCTGTTTCTTGGGAACATCATTTCAGTTTCATGAGAGTTCAACTTTCATTTCCATTACCACATTCATTGTAGATATTCTTTTTCTAGTTTGACATATACCACTTTATATTATTTCATACAATTCTTCCAATTTTTTTAATCCCATATGCTTATCATTTCTTACTCTACCATAATATTCAGTTACATTCAAATGCCACACTTGATTGAGCTTTTTCCCAATCTGTAGGCACATATTTTATTTCCAGCTCTTTATTATCACAAAAGGAGCTGTTTTAAATATATTAGTATGTATGGCATCTGTCTTTTACCTAGGAGAATGTGATCATGGCTCAAAAGGTGTAGTTTAAATGCTTTACTCACATAATTCCAGACTGTTTTCCAGAATAGTCTGATTTGTTTACAGCTTTATCAATAATCTCCATATGGCATTTGTGGGACCTCTCTTCATTCAAAACAACTTGTTTACTATCATTGTCCACTTCTCCAGTGTTTAGATTTCTTTTAATGTCTCACAAATCCACTGAGGATTCAAACTGAAATGAAAATTAAATAATGTGACCCTATAGAATAAGGAAGTAAAAGAACATACCTCAGAAACAATAAATTCTATCAAAGAAAATTAACAGCAGTGAGACAACATATCAAAACATTAGGGAAGTAGCCAAAATAGCCTTTACGGGAAATGTGTAGGTGGCATATGCCTGTAATTCCTAATACTAAGGGAAACTAGGCTGATGGATCACTTGAGTTCAGGAGTTCTGAACTGTCACAGACTAAGACAAATGGGTGTCTCCTCTAAGTCAAGAACCATGATGGTACAATTCTGAGAGTAGGGAGCCACGAGGCAGCATATGTAGTGGCAAACTAGTCAGGTCAAAAATGGAGCAAATAAAAGCTCCTGTGCAGATAAGTAATAGGATTAGGTCCGTTCCTGGGTGGCATAGGGAGATTCGGTCTCAGAGAGAGAGAGAGAGAGAGAAGTGAGGAAAGAAGAGATAGAAGGAAGGAGGGAGGAAGGGAGGAAGAGAGGTGGGGAGAGGAAGAGAGTTAATCTTAAAAAAGATATTTGTATATCAAAACACTTATCAAAAGAAGAGATCAATGAATTAAGTATGAAACAAAAAAAACTTAGAAATCAATAAATAATAAAAACCCAAATAAATAGAAAAATGAAAATGCAAGAAATGCAATAAAATAAAAATGAAATTTTAAAAACTTGAAACAACAAAACAAAGCTGTAAAAGACTAAGGATTTGGGGGGAGGCAATTTCATTTAAAAGGGGTGGGGAGGGTGAACCAAATTACCAAAATCCCAAAATAAAATAAACAAAGTTTCCTAAGAAATAAAGGTAATTATTAGAAACTATTATGTTTAGTTATGTTCCAATGAACTGGAAAACAAATTAAATGGATAGCTTTATAAATGTAATAAATGTATGGTTGCTAGCTGTCTACTATAAATAGAACTGGCCCACTTATGACATGAATAGATATCTGTTCTGGGATCTATCGTAACCCATCTCTGAAGAAGACTACAATTTTTTTTCCCTTTGTTGGGAGCAGGAAGTCAATGCTTATACCACTAGCCTAGTAAGGGAGTGGCAGACAGGATCCAGTGCTAACCTCTTCTTCACTCTCTTATCTTCAAGAGGGGTATCAGACTAGAGTTATTTATACCAAATATCTTGAGACTTTGGGTATGATAAGCGATTCCAGATTTTAAAAACACTTTCCCTGATCAGTCTTAAGATTAAATAGAAATAAAAGTAGCCCACCAAACATCTTATGAGAGATAAATACATTCCTAATATCTACACCAAGGAGAAAGAGAGCAAAAAAGAAAAATAAAATTATAAAACAATATCACTAATAAAAAATTAATAAAATATTACCGAAAATACTATATCCATGTATGCCAATTATTGTCTCATGGGATCTGGCTGTATTTGTGTCAGGAGTCATTCAACACTGAGAAAACAATAAATAGAGTATGCCATTCTATTAACAAAGTAATAAAAATTGTGCAATTACATCAACAGATACAGAAATAGCTTTTGACAAAGTATAGTTGAAAACTTAAAAAAGCATAGGAATAAATTAACCTTTCCATGGTACATGAATGGTTTCTTCATGAAATCAAGAGTTAGAGCTATTCATAATGGAGGAATACTAGAAGGCTTTCCAATAAAATTGGGCTATCGTAAGGATACCCGTTGTCATTGTTATTATTTGATAAAATTCTCAAAATTCTCATCATTGCATTAAGACAAATGAAATTAGGAGAATATGTATGGACAAAAAGAAGGTAAAACCAATCTCTATGTGTAGACCACATGTTGCTTTACTTACAAAACCAGGGAGATTCAATGGTTTAAAAAATTAAAACAATTCGTAACTTCAAGGAAGCAGAAATACTTAAAATGAACTAACAAAAATCATTATCTTTTCTGTATAATATAGGGGGAAAACCTAGTAGGAAGACATAGAAAAAGAAATACCATTCATTGTAATTAAAATATGTACAAAATATTTGGGGGTCCACCTACCAATGACACACTCATTATGTAGAGATACAGCTCTTTGTTGAAATACACAAATAGTCATTGTTCATAAAAATTGCACAACTTAAATTAATTTACAGATTTGGTACTCTGCCAGATCCCCAAAGCATTACTGAATAGAAGTAAATAATAAAGGAAAATGTATATGGAGGAATTATCTCAAGAAAAAGGAAACAATGCAAAAAGGAGACATATTGATGATCTGGCATTATGACATCTCAAATCGTACTGCAAAGTAATAACCACGAAAAGTTATTTAATACTGGTTTAAAAGCAGAATATCATGGAACAAATCAGATATGCAAGACCCAGAGGAAATTAAGCATAGTAGCCTATGTTCAGTACAACCAAGGAGATGCCCTATTCAACCTAAATTGCTGGGAAAATTGGAAAACAGTTTGGCAGAAATTTGACTAACACTTGTCCTACATGTCAAAATAAACTCCGACTGAATATATGACTTAAATATAAAAGCTCAGTTAAAAAATAGAAACAATCTCATTCAGCTGGCCAGACAATGAATTCTCAATTAAACTAAAAGGCCCAAAAACAATACAAAAGGCAATTTAAATGACATGAAATTGAAAATAATTTAACAAAAGCAAAATCAGTAAACATTATCTATGGATTCCCCTCTTGAGCTGAATGGGTATATACATATCTGCATCTGTTAAATGCTTTTGTAGGAAATCAATCAATCAGATATTTAGCTGGGAAAGTCAATTTTCAGGATTCATCTCTGGATATAAGCTAGCACATGCTTTACCTCTACCATGTTTCTTTTTTTTTTCTTCCAAGAAGTCTAAAGGAAGGAAAAAGCATATAGACATAAGGCCATACATCTGTCCTGGTGTATAACAGTTAATCTTTTCAGAGAGAGAGAGAGAGAAACTAGTCTCATAACTTGCTTGCTTTTATAGATACTACTCCTCTGATGAGGATCCAACCTCCTTATACCCACTTAATCATTTCACAGGCACTCCTAATCAGAGTAGTTATCAGTGTCCCCTCAGCAGAGTACCATTGGAAATGTTGACCATGATGGGGAAATTCCCTTTGGGTAGCTCCAAGAAATACTACAAGCTCTATCATCTTCTCAGGTTAATTGGAGAACTCAAATTTATCATTAGATTTAATTTATTCCAACTTATCAATATCTTTTTGAAATCTGACTCTAATCCAACACATTTCCTCTCCTTGTGTTATCTGCAAATTTGATAATAATACCATGTATACCACAGTTTAAGTTCATTCATTCATTCAATAAACAGTACAAGCACAAGGACAGATGCCAAGACTCTGCATTGGAAGCTGCACATGGGCAGTGCCAACTGTAAACATAGATGGCCATATATTAATAACTGTCTTCTGAATCTGGTCATGCAGTCTTTCTGTGCTATCTATCTGATAGCCTACATCAAATTCAATCTGTGAGTAGACGAAGATGCCTGAATGGGGGCCCAGCTAGCTGGGTAACTCAGCAGATGCTCTCTCTCAATCTAGCCCTCTCCCCTCCCTTCTCCTCTCCAAAAGAAGGTAAATTTTGATGTCCAAAAGCTGCCTAGTTAACTAGGGGTACACTGGATAGATTTCTTTCTTTCTCTTTCTTTCTTCCTTTCTTTCTTCCTTTCTTCCTTCCTTCCTTCCTTCCTTCCTTTCTTCCTTCCTTTCTTTCTTTCTTTCTTTCTTTCCGTCTTCCTTCCTTTCTTTCTTTCCGTCTTTCTTTCTTTCTTTCTTTCTTCTTTCTTTCTTTCTTTCTGTCTTCCTTCCTTTCTTTCTGTCTTTCTTTCTTTCTTCCTTTCTTCCTTTCTTCCTTCCTTCCTTCTTTCCTTCCTTTCTTTCTTCCTTTCTTCCTTTCTTTCTTTCTTCTTTCTTTCTGTCTTCCTTCCTTTCTTTCTTTCTGTCTTTCTTTCTTTCTTTCTTCCTTTCTTCCTTTCTTCCTTCCTTCCTTCCTTCCTTTCTTTCTTCCTTTCTTTCTTCCTTCCTTCCTTCCTTTCTCTCTTTCTTTCTTTCTTTCTTTCTTCCTTCCTTCCTTCCTTCCTTCCTTCCTTCCTTCCTTCCTTTCTTTCTTTCTTTCTTTCTTTCTTTCCATCTTCCTTTCTTTCTTTCTTCTTTCTTTCTGTCTTCCTTCCTTTCTTTCTTTCTGTCTTTCTTTCTTTCTTTCTTCCTTCCTTCCTTCCTTCCTTCCTTCCTTCCTTTCTTTCTTTCTTTCTTTCTTTTTTTCTTCCTTCCTTCCTTCCTTCCTTCCTTTCTTTCTTTCTTTCTTTCCATCTTCCTTTCTTTCTTTCTTTCTTTCTTTCCATCTTCCTTTCTTTCTCTCTTCTTCTTTCTTTCTTTCCATTCTTTCTTTCTTTCTTCTTCTTTCTTCCTTCCTTCCTTCCTTCCTTTCTTTCTTTCTTTCTTTCTTTCTTTCCGTCTTCCTTTCTTTCTTTCTTTCATTTCTCCTAAAAACCTTAGACCCAGTCGGCTCCCAAGCCCATGGACTGAACAATAATGCCAAACCTCCCCTCAGTGGCTGTTTTTGGACCCTCCTGACTTAGAGTAAATGACAATGGTCACAGGGTTCCAGCCCCTCCCACCATGATTTAGCTGATGTTTTTTCTCTTTTCTATTAAAGGGGCCATCTCTCTGACTACTTTTTGAAGAGGCCTATTCATTGAATGGACCTTACCTCACTTAAGTACCTGAAAAGTCCTTAACCCAAAAGGTCACAGTCTCCATTGCATCCTGGGCTGTCTCCAGTCATCCTGATGAATATCTAGTCACTGGATTCAGATGACTCAGGAGGAGAAGTGAGGCTGGTGACCCGCACAGCCCCCCTCACCCAAAGCAAAGTCAAGTGCAAGTCATGTCATCTTCCAAATGAAAGATGAACACAATGTTGACCACAAGAACAACTACTACATGTTTTGGTAAAATCTACCATATATGAATGGTAATCTATGAATCTAAGATCTCTGCCAAAAAAATCATGCATTTATTATGTCATTACTTATTCTTGAAGAAGACATGGCAGCTCTTCAGGATCATTGCCATAAATGCTCATAAACCATTCCTTAGATGCCCAGCAGAGGTCTCTGTGGAGGACAGTTGGGATGAGAAATGATTTTTCACCCTCTTTATGGAGAGGGAAAGGGAATAGGGGAATTTGATCATGCCTGCTTTCACTCATTGGGGTTAACTTAAGACACAACTTTTTTCTTTCTGGATGTCTCTGTTCCCTTTCTTTCTCCTGGAAGTGAGATGGGGAATGGAGAAAAATACGAAGATGGAAGTAACCTGTATCCTTGGAGAAGATGAAATTAACTCAACAAGAGTTTTAGTCTAGAGATCCTAGTTTCACATGGCTTCCTTTCTCCACAAATCTAGAAAGTTTAAAAATGTGGGTTGTAAAGAACATTCATAAAATGTTCCAAGTCCTCAGTCAGTCCACTGACTGCCAAGCCATGAAGGTGATCTCTTGACCTGGTATTGGGTATAAACAATTATTCACAGGTTCCACCCACCACTACCACACTCTATAGCAAAAACATCAACTCAGGATGCAATTAAAATTATTTTTGTCTAATAACCATTGTTTAAATGCAAATAACAATTTAGCTTTTGCATAATGTTTTAAGGTTTGCAAAGAGAATATTATCTCCTATTATCCTTACAGCAACTCCGAGAGGTAAATGTTATGATTATTTCCTTTTTATAGATGAAGAAATTGAGGCAGACAGAGGTTAAATGTTTTTGATGCTAGCAAGTGTTTGAGACTGGATTTGAATTCACACCTTCCCGACTGTCAGCTTAGCCCTGTATTCACTTTAAGACCTAGCTGCCTCTACTCAGTAAGCAAATTTTAAAATAAGAGAAACACTTTGTAATGAACCATGCCACTGCATGCATATTGCAATAAAACAGAACATGAAATAAATTCATCTTATTCCTGAGGCATCTCTAATTAACCACAATTCAGTCATTCCCTGCTAGATTATCTTAATAACCTAAGCTGCAAGCCAGGGAAAGGAAACGGCAGCTGCTACCCAACTTAGAATCAGTCTCCTGAGAAACATCCTCCATCCTCTGATGTTGTTCCTTTAACCATTCTCTCCATTTGTCTCTCCTGTATGCATCTCCAGAGAGATTTCAAAATGCCCGTTGTAAGAGAAAGCACTCCCTTCCTTACTGAGCTCATGGTAGCTTTCTTTCTTCCCACTCTAGGAAGAAATATAACTCCCAGGGTCTTTAGCAACTTAAGCCCCTCACTGGCAGCTAATTCAAATCTTTCCAAAATGATTGTCCCACCTTTAAAAATACTCTCTAGAATGTTCCCAGGAAGTGAAGCTTTTGGGTACCAGTGTGATGCCACTGTGGGTGGTCATTGTTCCTTATTTGGGACAAAGGTAGTCAGTGTAACTGTAAGAACCAGATTCCAAGGACACACAATGGTGCAGCCTTTTCACACCCAGAGTCTGTTCAGTAACTCTAGCACTCTAAGATTAGTGAAGCTGTCTTCACCCCTTACCACCTAAAAGGTTAAGACTCTCCTAGAGATGGAGGCATTTCAAGTTATATGAGCTTCATCAGAAAAGGCTTTGGATTCCTCAGTGACAGGTTGATGCCCATAAAACGCTCTACACTGAAGAAAACCCATGGCATGAAACAGCTGGTTTTTGAATTAGGCTTGACAGAGTAGCCAGTCAAACACCCAAAGTCAAGTACAGAGTCTATGGTGAACACACTACCCATTTCTATAAAGAAAGGAGGGAGGCTTCACTCTTCCCAGGTTAGCCCCTGAGAAGCAGGTCAATAAAAATGGTGTGTGGTAACCCTGCCACTCAGCAATGGTGCTCAGAAAGCATCACCTCCCCATGCAGCCAAAAGTTGATTTGGAATTCACAATCAATCTTTTGAAATGCAATGCTCATATTTTTCTTGAACCACATGAAAAATTATAAATTATTCTGAAGGAAATACCAAATTCATTCCAGGGAGGAGGTCACTGTTCCCCACATCTGAACTGGCTTTGGTCAGCTTATCCTAACATGGATGGACATTCCTTACCCCCACACACACCTCTCTCAACAGATTCAAGAAGCCGTATGATGGTGAAGGAAGGTGCTATATTTGGAATTAGAGAATCCAGGTTCCAATCCTGTCTCTAAGATTTACCTCCTATAGGATTTTAGACAATTTGCTTTACCTTTCTGTGACTCAGTTTCCTCCTTTACAAAATCATTTAGACTTAAATAAACTCCAGGGTTCCATCCATCTCTAAGATGACCCTGTGGGGATGGGCAGTAGCAAAGCACTACCTTGAAAGACAGTGTCCATCATGCTCACTACTATGCCACTACTAGGTCTACATCCCAAAGAGATTAAAGATAAGTGAAAAGGAATACATAAATACAAAAATATTTATAGTAATTCTTTTTGTGATAACAAAGAGTTGGAAATTGAAGGGATGCCCATCAATTGGAGAATGGCTAAACCAACTGTGGTATATTATTATGATGAAATACTAGTGTGCTGTAAGAAACGATGAACAGGATAGTTTCAGAAAAACTTGGGAAGACTTACATGAACTGATGCAAAGTGAAGTGAGAACTAGAACAGTGTACACACTAACATCATATTGCAATGAAAATCAGCCTCAAAAGACTTAGATACTCTTATTAATACAACAATCTAAGATGATTCCAAAGGCCTCTTGATGAGAAATGCTATCTACCTTCAGAGAAAGATCTGATAAACTCTAAGTGCAAATTGAAGTCAACATTTTTCTTTATGTTTCTTGCATTTTTCACAATGTAGATATTGTAGAAATGTTTTGCAAGACCTCATACATGTAAGGAAAAGAAGAGGAATGGGCCCCACAAATGTGTGTAAGGAGGAGAAGCTGTCCTTGTGCATAGCTTGAAAAGAGGCAGAATCTAGCAACTTCCCCTCCCATCCTTCTCTAAGGGATGCTTTCATTCATACCAGGAGGGGAAGCGGGAGTTACTCTACTCTCTTCAGAGAAACAAGGTTAGCATTATACGTATCTGCTCACTCAAATACTGATCATTTAAGGGATATAATCACTTGAGCCAACTTTTGATTACTTTGGGGAGGTAGTTGGCACAGTGAAGAGAGCACCAAGCCTAAAGTCAGGAAGACCTGAGTTCAAATCTGGTCTCATATTCTTGCTAGCTCTGTGATTCTGGGCAAGTCACTTAACCCTGTTGTTTTCATTTTTCTCATCTATAAAATGAGCTGGAGAAGGAAATGAAAAACACTTCAGTATCTTTGTCAAGAAAACCCAAATGAGATCACAAATAGTCTGACACGACTGAAATGAATGATCACTTTGATTACTTTGTCATTTCTTGGAGGAAGGAGTGGCTCCAAGTTTTATAGCCAAGGGTTGGCCCCTTCAGAGAATATATACATGGGAGCATATATGGCAGACAATACAGAGCAAACAGGTCCTCCCAGGGGCAATGAGGTGACTTGGCTCAGCCAAAAGAAAGTGTCCTGGATCTCACGTAAAAGGGGAACTCACCAAAGTCTCTAGGGTAGAAGCTGGAATTAGGGACACGATGGACACTGCCTACTTCTCTCATATAGTTCAAGAGTCTTTTCCTTCAACCACCTCAAGTGGGACTGATCTCTTCCATTTTCTCTCTTGTAACCTAGAAACCAAGAGCCCTCAAATGATGAGCCCCCAAAAGGAACCAGCCCTGAATGAAGCTTGGCAACATGATCAGTGAGAAGTCACCTTCTGATCAGTTTCCAAGGACAACTGATTGGCATCAAGGAAGTCAGAAATTTAGTAGCCAGATTTCAACCAAAAACTTTGTATAATTGGTAGAGAGAGTGAGTATGGTGGTTTAATAAACCCAACCAAAGATACATTTTACAAGGCATCTTTATCCAACTGTGTCAGACACTAAAGCAAGGGACATCAACTTCTTGAAAATGATGGGAGGAAACCTGGCCTTGACCCACAGCTCTCTCCTTCCACTATTGGCTAAGTTTCACTGGTTTCTAACCACAGGCTTGAAGCACTAGGCCTCTTCCTGCCCTCCATGATCCCTAAGCCTTTGGCGTCCCCTGGGGCTATCTATGCTAGAAGCCAAGACCTATTCCCCCTTTCTTCAGCCATGGCCATTATATCTTGGTGGCAGATCCTGGCCTGATTTCTCTTTCTTTCCTTATCCCTGCTCCAAACCAAGCCCTTCTGACCACAAGATTGTTTTACTGGACCCATTTCCAAGGGGCTTTTGGACAGAGAGAAGAGTGTGCAGAAATAAAAGATCACAGACAACCAAGAGAGTATTGGGGAGGACTATTCACCCTCCACCAAACGGCCTCTGAACAACTCCCATAGTTATATGACTTGGTTGGACCCATGCCAGCACATACTGACCTCAGAAGGCTCCTAGAGATGGAATCCCAACTCTCACTCTTGAGCCCCACCCCTGCCCCAATCCTCACTGGTTTGGAATCGCCCAACTTATAAACCCAGGCTCACTCTCAGTCAATCAGGAAGCTCCTGGAATATTGAAAGGTTGTGGGGGCTGGTCCCCATTCCCATTTAATCTCTAATTAACTAATTGCTTTTGTCCTCTGCCTACATTTCATCATAGAGGAAAACACTTAAATTACAACGATGTTCCAACACCTAGAAAAACAAGAAGTCTCCCCAGCATCCATCTCACCCCCACTGAAAGACCATCAAAGAGGAAGAAAGGCTTTCTTCCTAGCTCTTTGTTGAATTGTCCTGGGTGGGGCTTCCCCAACAGGGATTGGGGTGAGGGCAAGGAGTCATGGTCAGGTCACCACACAAGACAGACTGACCCAGCCAATTTGTGGTCAGACCAAGTTTGGACCATAAGCCTGTATTCTAAACTCTCCCCTTTTGTTTCTTGAGGCCACATTCCATGGGGATGGGAACGGGGCAGAGGTGAGAACAATCCCAACCTTAGAGTCTAAGATGAAATCAGAAGAGAAGATGAGCTATCACACCAAAGAAGGGCGTTGGTGCTTCCAACATAAGGTGAAGACAAAACTGTCCCTGTTCTGGAGGCCATTAGTTTTTAGACGGAATCATAGATGTAAAGGTGCAAGGAACCTAGAGGCCATCAAATCTAATACTCTCATTTTATAGATGAGAAAACCGAGGCACAGAGAATTGAAATGACTTGTCCAGGGTCACATAAGTAACAGAAGAAGGATAGGAACCCAAGTCCTTTCACTCCAAGTTCAGCACCTTCCTTCCCTCCACCACACTGTGGCCACTTGGAGTCAGTGTGGGGTAAACCCAAGAATTAGAGTAAGGAGTCTAGAGTTGGAGTCCTATCTCAAACATTTGCTACCTGTATGGCCCTGGACAAGTCATTTCACCAGTCACCATTTCATTCACTATGAATAATTGTTTTTAAAAACTTGCACTACCTACTTTGCAGCACTGTTGAGGAAAAATGGGACCTTGCAGATCTCAAACACTACACAATTATAAGTAAGTCAGTATCTGTAGTAGTAGTAGCAGTAGTAGTAGCAGCAGTAGTAGTAGCAGTAGTAGTAGCAGTAGTAGTAGTAGTATTAGCATTCAGAACAGTGAAATTTGCACTTCTCAGTAAAGCTCTTCCCTGCACTTCTATTCATGTAGGACTAGGTATTCCAGGCCTGTTGCTACCCTAGTTGTAGCAAAGGGACCCTCCTCAGTCCTTCCAAATACCAGCAGGTTCTTGAGGGAGGTAACGTAAGTGAGACTAAATGGGAAAGTATCTGCAAGTTTTCACCAATGTGACTAAAAATCAGAGAAGTTGAATTTGGAATGGCAAGAAGAAGGGGAAAGGAATATGAAGGAAAGAGTAGACAATGGGGTAGACAATAAAACCTGATTCCTGCATCGAGAGAGGTAGCGGTTCTAAGCTATGGAAAATGCCATTGGGACAATTAGCCCCTATGTTCTTCCTCATTTGGGAAAAAGAAGGAACCCATGCAATTACAATGACTAACCTTGACCCCTCTCATTGAGAGGGGCGTGACATGGATATGGAATACTGAATGCACTGTCAGAAAGAGTTCTGTCTAGGAGCTGATTCTGGTCACTTTTTTCTTGGGTATGAGGGAAAACTCACTGAGAATGGGAAAAGAGGATCAAGAAAACCTTTTATGGAAGAAAGAAGGATTTGACGAATTAGGGTCAGAGAACTGCAGACCTAGAAAGGACCTTAGATCTTCAGTGGCTCCTTTGCTGGGTCTTAACATGAGGAATTCAGACTACTTAGAAGAGGCCACAGAGTCTGACTCCTCTAAGAGATACTCTGAGGTGTAGCAGGAGGCAGGGAAAACAACTGACAGTCAAGAAGCATTTGTTAAACACCAGGCATTGGGCCAGATGCTGAGAATAAGACAACAGAGTGTAACAGGGCCTACCCTCAAGGATCTTCCATTCTATTGGGGAAGAAAACAAAAACACAACTGGATACCAAGTAGATAAGACAAACTTGCCTTCTTAGCTCATTGGCTAGCATACACCCCCTCCCCACAAGGTGGAGAAGCAGATGACACACTACCCAAATGAGGATGGCATCCATCCCCAAGCCAAGGTGGCAGCCAACATTTCCAGAACTGGATGGGCCCTGGACATGATGGTCTTTGGGCCAACGGAGGAGCAGGAGGTTCACAGCAGCCTTGGGAGACATGGTTATTTACTCCAACTTCTGGTCGATTGGATGAGTGGAGCCCTCCCAGCTTGGTCCCCCCTACAGGCCTCAAGACAGCTTTGGGAGCAGAATGAGGAGCTGGTATTTCAGATGAAGGGGAAAGGGTCTGTTCAGTTTCCCCCATTGACTCCCACCTCTGAAATCACTGATACAGAAACTCTAATTAGCCAAAGAGCAGAGAGCTTGTACCTTGAAAGATGCCCCAGAAAAGGGGTGCTATGACCCTGCCAGAGACAAAGGCCAAGAAACCAGAGGCTGTTCCAGACCACAACAGTCTTGTCCATTGGACCAGTAGATAGACTGCTGGCCTTAGAAACAAGAAGGCCTGGGTCCAAAAGCTGCCTCGTATTTACTAACTGTGGACCTTGAGCAGATCATTAACCTTACTCAGCCTCAGCTCTCTCATCTGTAAAATCAGGGAAAGACACAGAGCACATTTCTTACATGTTGATTGAGAGATGATGTAGGCAAGTCACTATATACAAGGCAATTGTTGTCTCCCACAAGAAAGGCAAGGGGCCATGGAGCCAGGAAGACCTGGGTTCAAGTCTTGCCTTGGACGCATACCAGCTATGTGACATGGAGCATATCATATTATCTTTAGGGGCTCTGAGCATTTCTCTAAGACTATAAGATGCAGAGAAGGAGCCAATCTACATTGGTAGAGGGTATTTTCTCATTAGGAGTTTCCTGTATCAATAAATTACATCTCCCCCACCCCAGCACAATGCCTAGTATACAGAGGCTCCCAATGAATGCATACTCCCAACGATCAGAGTCCTGGCATGGCCATCTGTAGCAGATCACACAGCAAGCCAGTGGGGATGGTATGTTTTACTACCTCTCTCTCAGGAGTGCAGTGTGGAAAGTGTGCCATGGACTTCAAAGGCTTGTAGAAACGTGAATTATTAATATGGTACCACATTTGAGAAGCCTCCACTCAACATTGTCCAAGTGCCTATTGTATTCCAGGCAATGAACACACAAAGACAAAGGCAAAATGGACTCTGCCCTCTAGAAGCTTACAGTGTAGCTGGCGAAATAAACTATACATGCACACATACATATATACATGAATATATTATTACCTAAATAGAGAAAAGATAGCAATATATGTATATACATGTACATGCAAAAAGGAAAAAAGGAAGGGAGAGAGGAAAGGAGGGAAGGAGGAAGAAAGGAAGAAATACATAAAATAGATATGTCAGTGATATATGTGAATGTAGATGATATATACATATATATAATAAATAGACAGTTAAGTCAGAACTGTAGGCTTGTGAAAGTAAACTGAAATAACTGAGATGTTATCTCCCAGTTCTTACGTTCCAGAACAAAATCAGATCCTTTGGTCCTAATACTGTGATACTAACCTAGGTCAAGGGGATGTGTGAAGAGGAAAGGGTCTATGGAAAAACTGTTGCACAGGTCTCGAGGCTAGAGTTGGCAGCAAACGGCCTGAGAAACACTGGAGACCTCACAATAATATTTTTAAAAGATCTGCTGCACTGCAGTACAATTTGCAAATCAGTCAGTCATAAAGAAGGAATTTTGGCTGCTCTGAGGGATGTTCCAGGCACTAGAGCACATCCTAATCGAGCTCCACAGCCGTGCAGGTCATCAGGAGGCCCAAGCGGACAGCCAGAGCTCAGAATGAGCATACATTGGAACCTTGGGAGAAAGTGGATCCAAATCGAAATTCTACAAGGAGATGGGCTTCAAAAGTCCTGGCTATGCTTTGTTGGTGTTATTGATACCATATGACTTCCATGATATTCAAGTGTGTAAGGGTCAGAATTGCTGCCAAGGCACAAAAGCTCACATGAGGCCTTCTTGCTCTTGACCACTTATGCAACAGGGAGAACTTTGAGCTGCTTCAGTTTTTCCCTCTAAGGATCAATTCATTCCTCCCTCTGAACTAACAAAGCAAAGATTTTCTGCCAAAACACCAGTTTTATAGTTTAACTATGTCAGGCTCATCCTAGAAGACAGAAAACATAGATAGATAGACAGATAGATAGATAGATAGATAGATAGATAGATAGATAGATAGATAAAGTTAAGAAAGAAAGGAAGGAGGGAAGGAAGAAGAAAGGAAGGAGGGAAGGAAGAAGAAAGGAAGGAAGGGAAGGAAGGAAGGAGAGGAAGAAAGAAAAGAAAGAAAGAAAGAAAGAAAGAAAGAGAAAGAAAGAAAGAAAGAAAGAGAAGAAAGAAAGAGAAGAAAGAAAGAAAAGAAAGAAAGAAAGGAGGGAGGGAGGGAGAGGAGGGAAGGAAGGAAGGAAGGAAGGAAGGAAGGAAGGAAGGAAGGAAGGAAGGAAGAAGGAAGGAAGGAAGGAAGGAAGGAAGGAAGGAAGGAAGGAAGGAAGGAAGGAAAAGAAAGAAAAAAGAAAGGAAGGAAGAAAGAGAAGGAGAGAGAAGAGAGAGAGAGTCTTCGCTTGGCCTCAGTGCTAATTTCACAGTAACAATTTATTCACAGGTAGAAGGGTATACGCATGCCCACAGCTACAGCTCTCCCCTCTATACATAGAATGACTAAAGCTTGATCTCTAGCCCTGACCAGCTCACTGAATGCCAGACCCGCATTTCTAGTTTCCTACATCTGGATGTTCCTTTGGCTCCTCAGAATCAACATTTCCAAAACCAAAATTCTATCCCCCCAAGCCTGCTCATCCTTGTGACTTCACTGACCACAGTTAGATCACACGCCTTCCTCATCTGTGTCTTTCAGCTCTCTCGGGAGAGAGTTGCTGGGCTTTAAATCAGCTTTAAGGGACCAATCCTGGGCAGATTCAATGTCTGCTTTAATGGTTGATTAAGATTTGCTTTTCTGAATCAGTTTTTGTTTGCCCAGGAATAAGTTCCTCCTAGTCCCTCCTAGTCTCCCTCCCCTGCACTCACACACAGTGGGAATAGGCAGGTTCCCCACATCTTAACCTCCTGATGCTCCCCTAAATAAGTTTTTCACAAGAACATCTTAAGGAGGACACCCTCTTGTAAAGCAGAGATAAAGCCTCCCACCTGGGGTATCCATCTTGTTCGGATCCATGCCCACTGCCAGACCAATGCTTAATGAAAATGCAACTGCATAGAGAGGGTACAAGTCATTCAGGGCTGGGGTAGTTCTCCCAGCTGCTGCCAAGCCCTCCTGGGTAATGGGGTCTGCCTCACTCCCTCCCCCAAATGTAAGTTCTTGGAGAAGAGGGATGGTGTCATGTTTAAGGATGAAAAATACTCAGTGCACAGAGCAGTGCCTAGCAAAAAGCCAGAAACTCAGAAGTGTTTGTTGGCTTGATGGAAAGGGTTGGGACAAAGGCAATTGAAAAGGGAAAAGTAAAGGAAGATTGAGACGCTGGAAGAGAATACCCATTTGACTCTCCCCCGGAATAAAGAAGGTTTTAGTCAAAACTTCTGTAGGAATCACCTCTGCTGTATGCCTAACAAGCGATCATTACTTTCATAATACTGTCTAGAAGTCTGCCAGAAATTCTGGGCAAAGTTGGAGAATGTCATCTAGTCTAATTTTCTTACTTTACAGATGAGAAAACTGAATCCCAGAGAGGTTAACTGACTAGCCAAAAGTCACGCAGGTAGCAAATGGTGGACCTTGGATTCAAATACAGCTAGGTCTCTGACTATAAAACCATCACTTTCCTCTGGGTCAGGCTACTGGACTGTTTTGAATAAAATGAAATGTTCTTACCAATGTCTGACATGATCCTATAAAAACAGTGTCAGAGAAGCAGAGTTCAGAATGAGCTGAGGATGACAAGGAAAGCTAAAGACAAGAAAAGGGAACTTTTCCATCTCCACTGGGAAAAAATGGAGTCAGGAGAGAGAGGATCTTTGTTGGGGCAGATGGGACGATGATGATTCACAGCAGACAGGAGGCACAGCTGTTCAGTCCTTCTTTTGTTTCTATTTTCTCTGCCAAGAAGAATGACCTTCATTCTGGAAAGCACAAAATGAAAATGTCTACCAAGGGAACTGACGGTCAGGATACAGAGATAGGAACCTGGCTGCCCTGGGTGAATTCATCACCTATTCCAGGTGAACTAGGTCCTTGAAAGAACTGGCAGCTGGAATTGCTGACCCAGTGTCAGTAACATGTGAAAGATGATGGAAAAGGGAACACAAGATGGGAGAAGAGAAAGTTTCTTGATTTTCAAAAAACAAACAAACCAGAATCTTCCAACTATCAGCCACTAAGCTTGGTTTCAATTGCAGGAAAAGTTCTAGAACAGATCACTAAAGAGATGTTCGATCAACATACGGAAAAGGAAACAATGATTGCAAAAAGTCAGCTCAACTTTGTCAAGAACCAGCCTAACTTCATTTCCTTTTTTGATAAAATTATTAAACTAGTGTAACCTAGGGCTCAAGCCTATGTATTTGCATAAGACTTACTTCTTTTATGGACAGAGGGATTACCCATCATTTCAAGCCCAAGTGGGATGAAGGGGGGTGAGGTTAATTCCTCAGTTTCTTTGAACAATATCATTTGCCTCCACATCAGTTTTGAAATGGCTCAAGAGGCTCTGTCTCATCCCATACACATGCCCCTGAAAGATAGCATCTAGCTGACTGGCAAATGGCGTCCACAAGACCGTGTTGTTTATGTCATCTGGGCAACTACAACAACTCTCTTTGAAGCAGAAGATACTATTTCCTCCTCTAGAGTTTCTGGCTCCATCTCTAAGGGAATCAGTTAACAAGGATTTGTTAAGCACTTACTAGGTGTCAGACACTGAAGATTCCAAGACATCCACATCAAGCTTATGTTGTATTTGGAATGGCACGTGCATATATAGACAGATACAAAATATATACCAAGGGCTTTGGGAGAGGTAGCTGAGGGCAGCAAGAAAGGTTTCATGTGGAAAGCAGTAGAGTTACATGTTAACAGCTACTGTTTATACAGTATTTCTAAGTTACCAAACACCACAAATATCATCTCATTTCATCCTCACAACAGGAGAGAGGTGTAATGCTTATCCCTATTTTACAGATGGTAAAACTGAGGCAGAGAGAGATTAAGTGACTTGTCCAGCATTACACAGCTAGTAGAGATAGAAAGTTGAATTTGCACTCAGGTTCTTCCAGACTCAAGGTCCAGTGCTCTATTCATTGCACCACCTAGTTGCCTGGCAGCTTGATGGCAAAGAGGAATTCTGAGACAAAAGGGAGAGGAAAGTCATTCTGGTGAGGGGAGGAAAATATCCTATTAGTTCCAAGTCTTGGGTAACCCTTCTCCTCCTTCTAGGTCCCACCGTTCTACCTTCCTGCTTTCTGCCATGGGTCAGGTATCCCTTTGGCCTTTTCAGATGTTTCCCTTTCTGCCCTGAAGCACTTCTTGCTGATAACCAAGATGCCAAGGAGAGTAAAAATACCCTCTCACCTTCTCCAGGGAGCTCAGCCTTCCTCTAATACATGTACAGTCACTGAAAAGAAAAGGCAGCACTGGTGTGTATGTAGTCCCAGTCAGAAAGTCCCCACCAGATTTCTCTTGCCCTCTGAAGTCTCGTACCTTCCCATTCTTTTGACTGGGTGGTCCGTTCTATTCACTCTCTGGTCCAACAGCACTGATCTCCTTGCTGACACACAACCTTTCATCTCTCATCTCCAGGATGTGGGCTGTTCTTCATACCTGGAAGGCTCTCCCTCTGCACCTTCACCTGTTAAGCTCCAACACTCCCTTCTCACAGGGTTTTCCTGGTGATCTCCCCCTGCTGGTTCTTTCCCCTCCAAAGTTACCTTCTGTCTACTCTGTAGGTGGGAGTACACTGGTAACTGTTTAACAAGCACCTCTCCAGAGGGGAAATGTAGCTATGATAATCTGTAAACTTTTAGCGGCATAATGGCCCCTTGATAAAGTCTAGACAACCCATAAAACAAACCGATAAATCAGTCCTGATTTGGAGTTATTGCTAGGTTCCCCAGCATAATGTTCCCCCCGTACTGTTTCCCAGTGGGTTAGAACTCACTGAACTCACAATTTGTTTGTATTTTTGGTGTCTCCCCTATTCCAAGGTAAGCTCCTTGAAGGCAGGCACTTGGTTTTTCCTTTGCTTGTACCAGTCATGCTTAACACCATGCCTGACACTATGAGAGAGCTTCTGAGGAGAGAGGATGACTGAAGGCCAGAGAACTGGGAGAAGAGTCATGTTTGTGTAGCAAGCATGAAAAGCTAGAGAGTAATTTGCCTGCTTTCTCACATGTTTGCTTTACAGATATAGTCCCAGAAAGGCAGAGAATTGTTCTGGGATCGTTGGTGCTTAGCCCAAGGCTTGGAAGACCTGGGTTCTACTCTTAATGCCCAGGCCAGTGCTCCTGGAAGGAGAACTTAAATCCCTTGCAAGAATGAATGGTTTCTCTTTTTTTCAATCTTTGCAAGCCTAGAGGAAGCATAAAATATTAATAATAGCTAGAATTTATATGACATTTCTTTATAATTGTTATCTCATTTGATATTCAAAGTAACCCATTGAGGTAGATATATATTTAGATGGTTGGCTGGTTGGTTGTGCAACAGTCAAGTTTCCATGTGTCTGACTGTGACTAATCAGACCAAAATGAGTTCAGAATGCTCTACCCCAGGTCAGGTACAAATGGTCCATGTGAACATTTGGGGTAGATACTCTAAATCTGCATATCCTGCATTTCCTTTGTGCTGTTTCAATTCTGCTTTGCTCATAGAATGCAGCACCCTTTCTGATGTGGGCGCCATGCTGAGCCTGTGCCAGTGGCTTCCATGTCACACAATCAAATCCAAAGTACTTAAGAGAGACCTTGAGAGTGTCCTTGTATCGCTTCTTCTGACCACTATCTGAACACTTCCCCTGTGGGAGTTCTCCATAAAATAGTCTTTTTGGCAAGCATATGTCTTGCATTTGAACAACATGGCCAGCCCATTGGACTTGTGCTCTCTCAAGCATAGTTTGAATGCTTGGCAGTTTAGTTTGGGTAAGGACCTCATCCTGCCAGGTGATCTTCAGAATCTTCCTAAGACAATTCAAATGGAAGATATATATTTATATATAAGGAAACTGACAGGCAAAGGTTAAGTCATATCAAGAGCCACATAGCCAGTGTCTGAGGTAAGATTAGAACTCAGGTCTTCCTGAGTCTAGGCCCAGGGCTCCACTGTACCACCTACTTGCCTGTTGTTGCATGTTGTAAGTGTTTGAGGTAGGATTAGAATCCATATCTTCTTTACTATTTCCTACACTACACATCTCTTGGAAGACACTGTAACTAAAATTCAGTCCTTGCATCTCCAGAGCCCAGACTTCAATGACCATCACTGCCACATAAAAAGAAACACCATAATGTCTACACCCAAACATTGACACCTAGAATCAGAGGATTCAGAGCTACAAGTCACAGGTTGCAGAGATCATAGAATTTCAGGGTGGGAAAGGACCTTGGAGGCCAGCTGGTCTTCTCAGTCAGCCGTTGCTAGAGGGGTTGCCACAAGAGACTCCGACTTCTGATAGCTATGAGAGGTAGGAAGTTTTCTTTACATTTAAGCCTAATTGGCCCCTTGATAATTTTCACCAACTAATTGTTCCAAATTCAGTTCTTGGGGTGAAATGATTCAAGTCTGGCTCTCTTTTACATGTCATCCCTTTCTAGTACTCACTATTCCTTGCACATAAAACTCAGCTCTCAACTCTAGACATTTTTACCTAGCCATTCCTACCTCTGAAATGTTCTCCCTCCTCATCCCAGCCTCCTAGCTACCCTGCCTTCCTTCAGGTCCTAACTAAAATCCCAGCTTCTACAGGAAGCCTTGCCCAGTCTCTTAATTCCAGTGCTTTCCATCTAAGATTATTTCTAATTTTTCCTGAATATATCTCATCTGTACATAGTTATCTGCATTTTGTCTCCTCCATTAGTTAGTGAGCTCCTGGAGGTCAGGGATGGCTTTTTGCCCTTCTTTGTATCCTCACTACTTATCACAATGCCTGGAAATGCTTGTTGGCCAGATGTACTTGAAGACAGCTGTTGTGTGTCCGCCTCCTTCTTCAGATGAAACATTTCCTTCATTTCCACTTCCTTCAAAAGCTCAGCACACAGAATGAACTTAAGAGCCTCCATCCACCTGGTCAGGCTCCTCTGGCTGCTTCTCTGTGCCCTTCCACATGAAATACAATAGGCCACATGTACATCTGACCCAGATGATAGGACTGCATTTCCTTTGACAGAAAAGGGAGTTTTCTTTCCAGTGACTGGCTGAGAAGTTTATTCAAGTATAGAATTGCTTTCTGTAGGTTAGGCCAGATTTTGCAAGGGGGAATTCCATAGAGTTGCAAAGGGAGAGAACACACCCATGTATTAAGGCTTTCCAAAGCCCTCTCCCATTCCATCTTTCACCCCTCCCTACAGTCCTTGCCAATAAAAGGAATATTTTATGGGCTGGACATGAATAGGTCCCCAGCTGTGACTAACGTAATGGACAAAATGATTTTCAAAGGTTAAGCACTACTCCCTTGGTTTACAAATCCAGAGGTGAAGTCAGGACTGGAGGTGGGCTAGAGAAGAACAGGTATT
The DNA here is from genome assembly GCA_023548195.1 of Bettongia penicillata ogilbyi. Taxonomy (NCBI): domain Eukaryota; kingdom Metazoa; phylum Chordata; class Mammalia; order Diprotodontia; family Potoroidae; genus Bettongia; species Bettongia penicillata. The sequence goes on along the minus strand of JAJHZJ010000132.1, from coordinate 12,950,756 downwards.
TTGGAGATTACAGCTCTTATTTCAAAATTTTCGAAATGTGGCCAGTTGCGATGAATATGAAATTTCCAAAATGCTGTAATGATTAGCTAAGTTCAATGAACACATTTTTCCTTAACTCAGTGTTGGACAAAAGGTCATTAATGCATCAGAGGGTGGTGTAATGGGACCAAGGGAGGTCACAGGGTTCCCCCCAAAGCTTCCACAGCATCACCTCTTGATCCTGCGAGTCTGTGCCCATGGACTCTTAAGGTGGGAGTTATAGCCAGGGATTTATTTCTTGGTCCATCAAAGGCAACGCAATTGCCTTTCGTCAAGTTTGACAGATCAAGGGGGAAAGAACTCCTCAGCTGACCTTAGATGACGCATGTATCCTGGAAAACTGCTGCTTAACCTTGGTTGTGAAACACTAGCCATGGAGGTGGCCCCTGTCTGTAGTGCTAAAGAGCAGCCCCAGCTCCCTCTTCCACTTAGAAGAGACCCTCCTACTCTGACTGAAGACATTAAGACAAAACACAAACACCACCCCCACTTGAAGCCCCAACTCCATGGGCACAACAGCACAGGCTTCCATTGACAAGTGACATCAAATAGCAAAGAGAAATTGTCTTACAGTCAGGAAGACCTGAGTTCAAATCTTATCTCTGATGCCCATGTGACCCTGGGTAAATCACTGCACTTTCCTAAAAAGCAGCTTCTTCATCTTCAAAATGGCAACAATTATAGTACCTACTTTACATAAGAAAGGGAAAAGGTTTTATAAATAAACATTCTCATAAATAATATATAAATAAACCATTTAAACGTTGGCTATTGCTGGAAAAAAAATATCAGGACACACAAACTTGATATAAGGAGGGAGCTCAGGGTGCTGGCTTTGCCTCTCATCACCTATGACCTTGGACAGACCTTTCTCTAAGCCTTACTTTCCTTATCTGTACAATGAAGACATTTGCAAATCTACAACCTATGGTTCTATGTCTCACTAGAAAATTAGTAGAATTACAAATGTTTACAACTGAGGCCTTAAGTCCCTAGGCTTTTGTATTTATTATTTAAAAATTATCATTATTAATTATTATTATACTGTGTTAATATATAATTAACATATATTAATATATTAACTGTCTGTGTGTAATTTCTATATTATTATATTAATATGTAGTAATTAATATATTGATTATATGTTAATTAATATAGTAACATAATAGTGACATATATAAATATGTTACCAAATATATAATTATTTAATGTATTATATTATAACTATGATACATTATTAATAATTATTATTAATAAATTAAATGTGCTGGGTAGTTATTGTACCCATTTTTGGCAGTAGCAATTAAAACAAGAGGGGTGGGTGATGAGCTAACCCTTAGAGTAGAAGAGCTCAGTTCTAAAGTTAGCTCTGCCACGACCTTGGGCGCATCACTGAACCTTGCCATGTCCCAGGCAACCTCAAGCTTATAAGTTACCCAGCTGGCGCTGATCTACGTCAGTAGAACCAGCCTCTCACTCATAGTTCCCTAGAACAATGAGGTCATAGGTCAGGTCTAAATAATAAATAATGACAACAATGATAATAGCTCACATTTTAAAACTGTAAGAAAAAAAAGTTTGCGCTGCCTCCTGAAGACTTTTAAAACTCCTTTCTCTGCGCTGGTCTGTTTGTTTGGGCTAAGGCTCTAAGAAGCTCCCCTGCAGACAGCGGGCGTCTCTTGAGACCTGCCCCAAGCTTTATTTTCTAATCTTTTGTATCTTTGGGGAGATTTGGGAAGAGGTTGGCACTTTACAGTTTATATCTCCTGTTTCTCACTCCCTTAAGTGGTTTTACTGGGGGAGGGGCATTGCTAATAATTGGAGGAAATTAGGCCCCAGCGTCTCTCTAAAGGGCAGAGTCCGACTCCAAAGTTCTCCACTATAGAAGTCTTTGCCACACTACAAGATTGGCAGACCCTTTAAGCGAGTCTGGGGGTCCAAGGGAAAAGGCTGAGTGTGGCTGAGCTGAGATGCTCCCTTGTAAAATTCTATCCACCAACTAGAGTTTCTTTAAAAATGAGCCAAGAATTAAGTAAAGACAGAGCTTGAATTAGCAAGGTTTGCCCTGAAGAAAAACAGTCCCAAATGTGCCCCATAAGTCAGCAGGTTGGCACTGAGAAAGAGTGAATTAGGGTGAAATCAGGCTAAAGAGGAGCTCATAGATGTGGTGGTAACTGGGGAAGAACTGGACCATCTGGCAACTTCCTATTTGGATTAATTCTTCTGGCTGATTAATGCTCATTTTGCTTTTTCTTCTGTTGAAGGACTGCCAGCAATTTTGGAGCACTCTCTAGAGTCAGGCATCCTGAGACAAAGTGCCAGTCACCCCACCCTAGTTGAACTTCTGAGTGCCACTACCTTCTGTCTCTGTATACATTGTTTCTCCTAGTTATTTACAGGTTGGCTCTCCCATTAAAGTATGAGAGGAGTTGTTATTGTTGTATCCCCAACAACTATCACAGTGCCTGTCCTAGGAAGCACTTAGTACTTGCTCACTATAGGAAGACAAGCACAAAAGTCAACAAATGGAGGCCCAGATGGTTTTATAATTTGTCCAAGATTACACTGGTGGTCGGTGAAAGAGTCAGAATTTGAACCCAAGCCCTGTGCCCTCAAAGCCAACCCTCTTTTCACTCTATCACTTGTAACTATAATTTCTTTCATTGTAAGATTTGGAATTAGGCTATAAATTTGCCTCTGAAAATTCTTAGATCTCTCTAAGCACTGCTTGAAATTGGTGCTAAAAAACTGAGAGTAAGAAGTACTTGATCTTAAGATTGTTTTATAGACCAGAAATTCATCCTTTGGGCCAGTTCTTTCCGTTGTCCTGTCCATTATGACCAAGTTTCCTTTTTCTGCTTACTTGGTGTCTAAATTCATTTGGAAGAATCCAGGCCAGCAGTTCAGATCTTTTCATAAAGGAAAACACCACAGATTCCCAAATTCCCCTCCATTGGACCTTTGGTTTTCAGGGACACAAGGTGCTGGGAAGTTGTGACATCATTCAGGATTTTGGTAGAGTGGAAAGAGCATGAAATGGAAGTCTAAGGACCTAGGTCCAGATCCCAGCTTTGCTGCCTATATATGAGACCTTAGGAAAGTCACTTAACCTTATCTTCCTAAAGGGAGGCTTTTGGACCAGGGACCCTTTAAGGCTCCTCCCAGTGATCAACCCTGGACATTACCACCAGTAGCTTTGTTTAGTATGATGGAGAGTAGAAGAAAAGGGAGAGTTTCTGGGTAGTAGGAAAGAAAGAAAAAGGAGGAAAAGGGGTCTTCAGGCTAACTTGTGTAGATGGTCCCTTCATCTCTGTGTCCACTTTGGTTTTTCTATTCCACCCACATCTTACCCCATCTGCCTAACGAATCCTGAAGCTTCTTTCAATTTGACTTTAGAAAGGGAGGAAGCAGAGAGATCATACATTTTGAAAAGAGAAACTCAACTAAAGACCCGGATTTAACAAAAAGGACACAAGCTAAAGCTTCCCTCCACTCCAAGGCTTTGGGAAACCTCCAAAAGTGGTTTTCAGGTGGACATACAGATGATTTCAGGATGGGATGGGTCCTCAGCAGTCACTGGGGCCCAAGCCACCTCCAAACCAGAGTTCACTCTATAAAGCAGGGAGGGTCCAGTCAGCCTTGACCAGCGGGAGGGGTCACCTGCTGCATCTCTGGGGCCATTGTTTACACTGGATGTTCAGCTTTAATTGACTTCTTTGCACTTGTCTCACTTTGCCCTTTGTTCTGTCTTCTACACCAAGCAGAGCGGGCCTATCCCTTTTCCATTAGACATCCCTTCAAATAACGAACACAGTGATCAACTTCCCTTCCCACTTTTCTCCTCTTCCTTTTTTCTCCTTCCTTCCCCCTCCCCTTCTTTCACTCTCCTCCTCCCTCCCTTTCCCCCTCTCCTCCTCCCCATCCTTCCCTTGTCTCTCTCCGCTCCCCACTCCTCCTAGTCTTCTCTAAATCTAGAACATTGCTAGGCTGCAACCTCCCTAGTTCTAGACACAATGTCCCTCTGTGTTCACTTCAAAGCAGAGAGTTTGTTTCCGCTCAAATTCTTGAGTCGCCCTGCTTTCAACAGAGAGCTGTCAATAGAGCCCCAAGCATGACCCCAAGCTTTTCATCAGTCCCTCTGAAGGCTGTGGGCAGAAGATGGGCTCAGCTAATCCAGAGCGACTTAGAAGAGGCTGGCCTTTCTCTAGGGCAAGAAAACAGCTACTAAGGAGCTTGGGCTCACTAGGGAAAATGTACTGGAATTTTCAAGTGGCCTCCATTGTCCAGACACAGGGGCTCTTATCTGAGGGTTCATGAATGGGAATTTTTTTAATATTTTGGTAACTGGAGTCAACATAATCATTTTCTCAGTAATCCCAGGCTTTTTATTTTGTGTGTTTGAAATCATTCCTCTGTGATAACATCTCTACAGAATTCATCAGACTATCCAAGGTCCTTGACACAAAAAAGGTGTAAATTCCCAGGCTAGATGGAGTATTTCAAAGGCACTACATACATTTTGCATACACACACACATCCTAACTCTATATAGATAGTATATATATATGGTATATATGTGTGTGCATGTATATATATACATACATACATATATATGCATATATATATATGTATGTGTGTGTCCTGACTCTATAGATAGATATAGATAGCAATATCTCTATTTATCTCTGTCTCTATTTAGCCTAACTACTAATCTTATGTCATGATACAATGAAGAGAGGGCTGGCTTTGGAGGTCCATGACTTGGTTTCAAACCGTGACTCTCCACTGACTACCTGTGTGACCTTGGGCAAGTTACCAAAACTAGTCTGGCCTCAGTTTCTTTACTTCACTTAACTTTCACAATAAATAGATATTGATATATAAATATAGGTAGAAAGAGGTTATATATTTGTTTTGTGTGTAAATGTGTTGTATAATTAGGGGAACCAAGCCCCTGCTGTCATCTCTAGAGCATCTCATCGACCCTCATTAGAATGCATGTTGCTGAGCTTGACACTCTCTCCTCTTTCACAATCTATTCATTCGCTTCCTCCCCCTCATGTAAAACTGCTAACTTGGCTTCCATTCCTGCTTCTTGGCCTAGAAACCTGAACCCAAGTCACTGGCATTCCAGCTGAGCCCACACACCCTCTCTCCCACCCCATGCAAAGTTGCAGCCTGGGCTGAGCTGATATTTTCACAGCCATGGAGTGGAATTCCCAGGTCTTGATAATATTTAATATAAATTTTGGAATATTCTCTTTGTCTCTCTGAAGTAAACTCAGAGAATGCCTCTTCCTATGTCAACAAAGCCAGGGCTGACTTAACGTTCTTTAAGAGACCTTTAACCTAAGACACTTTTTCTGAATAATGGGATATTTTACATATCTTAATATTTTGTGGACATATACTATGTTGTGACATGTTAATGGTAAAGAAAACATAGTCATCTTGGGTCATAATTTCTATTTGAAACTTTGTCAAACTGTTATTGTATTTACAACCTATGCAATTAAGAAATTCCTTTCTAATGGTCTAGTTAATCACTCACGGAGATCATAAATCTGAAGGACATGGAACATCTTCTTTGTCCTAAAACAAGATTTAAACCTGTCCAATTTTTGTATCAGCAGTCAGATAGTATCTGGCTCCATAGTACTATGTAACCATTACTTTAGGGGAATGAATAATAAAAATGTATGCATTTAGCCTGTTGCATCTACTTTAACCAAATTTTCTGGTCAATAGTCTCATTCTAAGAGTTGGGATTTATGAGAGAATTAAAGATCTCAGCAGCAAAGTAAGTCCTAGTGCCCTATTGACAATATGATCAGAGCCTTGCCCTTAAAATCCAAGGGGCCTGCATGTCTTTAAGGAAGAGGACAAATGTTAAACTGTGATTAGAAGACCACAAGGTCACAGTTATAGAAGGAAGAGCAAAGGTCAACTGGTCTAACCTCATTTGCAAAATGAGGAAACTGAAGCAGACAGGAAGGGAAATGTTTACCCAAGGTCACACATCTTGGCAGTAGCAGAGCTGGATAACATAGGAAGCTTAGAGGACTTGTGTGAGAAACTGTGGATCTAGTACCACTTCTCCTAGTTACAAGTCTGGCACATGTGAGCCCCACAATTCCTCTGAACCTCAGCATCCTTACTTGTAAAAAGACATAAAACAATCCTTGTTGTGTGACCCTGGGCAAGTCACATCCCCAATTTCCTCATTTGTAAAATCAGAGGCATTGAATTCCATTGCCCCTAAGGTATCCTTCTACTTCTAAATCTATGTGTGATCCTAAGCTCCTGAGTCAGTAAATATGGCCACTTAACTGAATAATCAGGGGCTGGTCTACTAAGCAGCTCTGAGATGCAGTTTCTTCATCTTATAATAATACCAGCACTTGTTGGAGGCAGGGGGAATTGCCATATGAGCTATCAAGCTGATGTTGTTGCTGCTAAAACACAAAAGAAATGTAAGACACGGATATGATTCATGAGCAGTAGCTAAACAGATGGAAAGTACTATTGAGGAATAGGGAGAAGGCATTAGATCCACTGAAGACACAACACTTGTCACTGGGGAGCTAATAACCCAAGGAGGTAATATGTCCTCCTTGGGCCCTTTGGAGCAAACATTGAAAATGTTAGCAATGATAAAGAATTTGCACCAGGGTGATTCAGGACTACCACTGAGTCCTGAGCCATGCAGCTTCTGCCTTGGGACTGGTTTAGGTTTTGTTTGGATTCTGTGTGACCAAGGATGTAAAACTCTGGGTGAGCTGTATTTCTATTTTACCACCATGATATTCCATTTTCCCAATACTCAGGGCTGACTGTATCCCATCCTAGATCAAAATCTTTCCTAAAAAGATCTCCAAATCTCCAAGATAGAAGGAAGACAGTCTTCATCTATACCAAGTAGCAGCTCTTTACAATCCAGCCATCAAGTGGTCACTCAGCCTTTACCTGAAGACCTCAAGGAGAGGGACCTCATTGCCTACAGGGCCACTCATTCCACCTTTTGATCATTTTAATTTCATTGGAATCTTTTTCTAACATCAAACCTTAAATCTGCCCCATTACAACTTTCACCATCTACTTGATTAGTGTTCCTAGTTCTGCCTACAAGGGTCAAGCTGAAGTCTGATCCTTCTTCCACACAATAATCTTCAAATACTTAAAGACAGTTGTCACTCATCACCCCCTTTCTCCCAAATCTCTTCTTGGACCCAAGAACATATATAGTCTCAAGACTCCTCACCACTTGGCTCCCTCTAATCTGGATGTTTGCCACTTTGTCAACGTCCTTCCAAAGGCAGCCCCCAGAATGGAATGCAATATGGGATCCAGATGAGGTCTGACTAGAACCACCTACGATGCAATTGATCATGTCCACATCTTCCTGCCAAGAGTTTCTTTCCCTTCTAACCCATCCAGCCAGGATAATCTCCACCAAACAGCAGGCAAACTTATTGAGAGCCTATGGTAGCAGGAACTGCCCGAATTGTTGGGCATACAAAGACTATATGAAACTATCCCTGCCTTCAAGGGCCTTATATTCTATTTCAAGAGGCAACATGTACCTGTCTAATTACAGGATGTGGAAAGAAATTGATTTGAAGGGGAGGCACAAGCGGCTGTGGACATCAGGAAAGGCTCCTTTGGGTAAACTCTGGTGCTTGAACTGGGTCTTGAAGAGACTAGGGAAGAAGGCTCCTAACTAGAAGTTAGAATTAGAGTAAATGCATTCAACCATGAGGGACAGCCATGGCCAGAGCCCAGAGATGAAAAATGGGTTGCTTAGTGTAAGAAACAATAAAGCCAATTTCACATAGGGAGTGTTAATGAGAGACATGTACAATAAAGAGGGAAAGAGTTTGGGACCAAGTTGTGAAGGGCTTTAATCAACAACAGAGGAATTTAAATTTGATCCTAGAAGTAATAGGGAGTCACCAGAATTTCCTTAGTAGAAAAGTGAAATGGTCAGACCTACAATTTAGGAAAATCATTCTGGCAAGTCTATGGCAAATGGGATGGTATAGGAAAAGGCTTGAAGGGAATGGCTGCCAATTTGATCCTCCTAAAGACCAGGTCTGAACATGTCACTCCCCCCAACCCACCTCCCAAGAAACTTCTGTGATCTCCCATTATCTTTAGGATAAATGCAAAATTGTTTGGCATTTTAAAAGACTTTCCCAATCATCTCCAATCTGTCTTTCCAGGTTGATTACACACTATTCACCCTTACTGCCTCTGAGGTCCAGCCAAACTGGTCTTCATGCTACTGTCTATACACATCTTGCATATAGGTTAGAAGCATGAGAGTGGTCTGGGACTCCCACAGATGGAGGCCTGCATCTCTCCCTCTGTTCTGTAACCTAGCCATCCAGGGTTCATCCAGGTATAGCAGGCTTATTTCTAGTCTTTCAGGATATATCAGAAGCAAGGGAAAAGTAGCCTGACTTCTCAACATGGAATGAGGCTCCCTATTCTTACATAATTGGCTCATTACTCACTTTACAGCATTATGGAGAAAGTTACTAACTGTAATAGTGAAAGTTAAGACTCAAAGTCTATGGGGTTTCCCAGTAAAGGAGAAAATAAGAAATACTCAATGTATAAGCATGAATCAGATAGGAAATAGATCATTTTTCCAAATTGGAAAAGGGTTTTTCAAAGCCTTTAAGAAAAAGACCATAGTGTTCATTACAGAGTGATCAGACCAGAATTTAACAGCTTACTTATAACCACTGTTGTAATATGCTGGAACATTGTTAGATAAGCCTCATTAAGGCATCACAGTTTGGGAATTCTGCCAATCAGTCATTTCACATTTCACCTTTGCCCTGGATATTGTCTATGTTTGGTCTCTATTCTGGAGGACTCTTTCCTGGTGGGGATCAAACTTTTCACTACAGGTACTTCCCCCTGCTGTCAGCCAGTACTCTTCTATTGAACACCATGGGTGCCACCTTGCCAGTAAATGATGACAATGGGGGTGGAGTCAATTTGGCATAGTAGAAAGACACACATACTTTAGTTCTTCCCCCACAACCCATAAAATACCTGTAGAGAATGATTCTCAACAAATTCTAGAGCAGTAGAAGCCACAAAACAACGGAATGAAGGAGATTTCTAGTCCAGGGTGACCTGGAAAGCCAACAGGAAAGGTATGTTGCACGAACATGGAGTGGAGCACAGCCCAGCCTTGGTCACACGATGTCAGGAGGAGCAGGACCAGAGTAGGCCTCAGGGATGGAATCCTCAGCAGCAGCAGAGGCTCTCAGATCCCTCAACCCACAAACACCAAAAGCAGATTCACAGGTCACTGAGAGGGATTTTTCAGCTGGATGAGAAGGAGCAGTACCCCCTAGCTCCAGCCCCAGGTGGTGGCAGAGGCAGCAGCAGCAGATAGAGGCAGCTACAGTGGCTGCAACAGGCAACAACTAGTATCCATTGTTGGAGCCCTCAACTCAAAGCCCCTAGGGGAATTGAGCAGCTGATCTGAACCTCATCCCTGAGTGCTGGCATGGCAGAACTAGAGGTGGTTGTGGAGAGAGAATTCTACTTCTCACAGATTCTGGGCAGAAAAGTTTCTGGTTGCTCCTAGACCAGTATGCAGGCTTGATTGTGCCACCTTGGAGGAACTGAGATCTTACAGGACCCTAGAGTACACCCTGCTCTTGACAAAGGACCCAAAAGTCAAGTAACTGGTTGGGAAAATGCCAAAAAGGGGAAAAAATTAGACCATAGAAGGTTATTTTCTTGGTGAACAGATATTTTCTCCCATCCTTTTGGATGAGGAAGAGCAATGCTTAAAGTCAGGGAAAGACAAAAAGTCAAGGATTCTGCATCTCAAACATCCAAAAAAATATGCAATGGCCTCAGGTCATGGAAGAGCTCAAAAAGGATTTTGAAAATCAAGAGAGGTAGAGGAAAAATTGGGAAGAGAAATGAGAGAGATGCAAGAAAATTATGAAAAGCAAGTCAACAGCTTACTAAAGGAGACCCCCAGAAAATGCTGAAGAAAATAACACCTTAAAAATAGGCTAACTCAATTGGCAAAAGTTCTTCACAAAGCCAATGAGGAGAAGAAGAATGCTTTAAAAAACAGAACTAGCCAAATGGAAAAGGAGGTTCAAAAACTCACTGAAGAAGATAGTTCTTTAAAAATTAGAATGGACAACATGGAAGCTAATGACTTTATGAGAAACCAAAAAATTACAAAACAAAACCAAAAGAACAAAAAATGGAAGATAATGTGAAATATCTCATTGGAAAAAAACTGACCTGGAAAATAGATCCAGGAGAGACAATTTAAAAATTATAGGACTACCTGAAAGGCATGATCCAAAAAAAAAGAGCTTAGACATCATCCTTCATGAAATTATCAAGGAAAACTGCCCTGATATTCTAGAACCAGGGGGCACAAGAAATATTGAAAGAATCCACTGATCACCTCTTGGAAAAGATCCAAAAAGAGAAACTCCTAGGAACATTGTGGCCAAATTCTGGAGTTCCCTGGTCAAGGAGAAAATACTGCAAGCAGCTAGAAAGAAACAATTCAAGTAGTGTGGAAATACAATCAGGATAACACAAGATCTAGCATCTTCTACATTAAGGGATTGAAGGGTGTGGAATATGATATTCCAGAAGTCAAAGAAACTAGGATTAAAACTAAGAATCCCCTACCCAACAAAACTGAGTATAATACTCCAGAGGAAAAAATGGTCATTCAATGAAATAGAGGACTTTCAAGCATTCTTGATGAAAAGACCAGAGATGAAAAGAAAATTTGACTTTCAAATACAGGAATCAAAAGAAGCATGAAAAGGTAAACAGGAAAGAGAAGGGACTTATTACAGTTGAACTGTTTATATTTCTACATGGAAAGAGACTATTTGTAGGTCTTGAAACTTTTCTCAGTACCTGGGTAATTCATGGGATTATGCATACATACACACATACGCATACACACACACACACACACACACACACACACACACACACACACACACATATATATATATATATATATATATATATAGAGAGAGAGAGAGAGAGAGAGAGAGTGCACAGGGTGAGTTGAATAGGAAGGCATCATATCTAAAAAAAATAAAATAATAAAATTGAGTGAGAGAGGAATATATTGGGAGGAGAAAGGAAGAAATGGAATGGGGCAAATTATCTCTCATAAAAGAGACAAGAATGATGACAATGCTCCAATTTTTCTAGACTTTCAATCCAAAAGGTCGATGCTAAAGGAAGGAAACATATGAGTTAAGATGGTCAAGGAACCTGGTACAAACTCAGATAGTTATGTTCTGATTCCAATATGGGGAGAGGCTATCATTATGTTAGTATAGAGAAAGGTCTTTCTCCACCCTTTAATTTGAGCACATCTAGCTACTTGGAGGGCTACATCCAAAAAGGTCAGACAAACAGAAGCTGCCTCTTCTCCCAACAGGTGTGGCACCCCACATCAACTCTTCAATCTCGAGCCAATTAGGAAACTCTCAGCAAATAAATTCTGGCATCCAGCAAGCATATAATAAATACTTGTAGGTTGACTGATCATTTCCCTTTCCCAACTCCCACCAAAGAATGAGCAAATGCATCCTACAAACCAACAGTTATTATCTTCCATTAGATAGTAGGAAGCTGAGACCATAGTGGTGTCTACTAAATGCTTTTCCATTCCAATTCCTGATGACTGCTTTATCTAGCAAGTAGTTTTTTTTTAAGAATGGACGCTCACTTTCAGAGGATATACCTTAATTTTGTTTAGAAGATTTTCCCATAACTTTCAGGTTGGGGCAAAATAATCCATAGGACTTGGGGTGATATTAGGAGCCTAACTCCCTCTTTTTGGAATTTCCCCAAGACTGAACACAGATCCACAGAACCATGGGTTAGAGTTCCTTTTCTAGGAAAGGATCCCCTGAGTATACCACTCTATATTTTAAACTCCTTAAGAGACTTTTTTGTCCTTGTATCCCCAATGTCTAATACAGTGCCTGGCATATAGTAGGCACTTATTAAATGCTTATTGAATTGAATTATAATGGGGCTATCTTATCTGTATGAGAGTGATCTTTTCATCAAAGTACTTAGAGACCTCAGTTCTATCATCCCAGGACATTAAACTAGCAGCTTGGGTTCCAGTGAGATTCCAGAGGAATATTAAAGGCCTCCGCATGAGGCTGAATATCCACTCAAGGTTAGCAGCATTGGGCACAGTCTTAAGATTCTGTGGTTTGCACTTACCACTGATGAAGGATGGTTGAGACCCTATAAGTAGCCATTCTGGGATTTCAGGCCAGCCAAGATTTTCCTTTACATCTGATTTGCCCACACTCATGGGGACCCAGCCACAGTGACCTTCAAGCTCATCAGAGCTAAGTTGTTTGCTTCTGTACCTTCTGAGCTGGTGGTGATGCTCCATGGCCACATGGATGTAAGCTGACCATGATACTCACCCTGAGTCAGGTTCCTGTGTAGAAGCCTGACACAAATCACAGGAGAGCCAAAGCATGCGTCTCATGTACCATAGGATCACTTAGCCACAATATGAAGGCAACATCAATCAGTCTCAAATGTCTCAAGCCCATTGGGTCTCCCCCCTCTACCCACCATTGTTTATGCCTCCCCTAACATGACTCACCCACTGTGGCCTCAAACACCCACTTTTATGGGGAGCAATTGTGTGTTAATAGACAAATTGAGATGGATTTGGTAACATCCTCTAGAAGGAAACAACTGAGGCAATTACCAATCAGGATCAAAGAAACAATTTAGATATTCACATAATCAAAACCAGGGAAGATTTATTATTTTAAGTAGATGGAAAAAGTAAATTCTGCCTATTTCACAGAATTAGGCAAAAGAATGCAACCTCTCTAGCTTTTGCTGACCATTCAGAATGCACTAAAATAGCAATCATAGAGTGGGAGGTGAAATTGGAAACCCCTTGTTTTACAGATGAAGAAACTGAGGCACAGAGAATGAGGGGAAGGAGAGAAGGAAGAAAGAAAGAAAGAAAGAAAGAAAGAAAGAAAGAAAGAAAGAAAGAAAGAAAGAAAGAAAGAAAGAAAGAAAGAAAGAAAGAAAGAAAACAAGAGATATGAAAGAGAGAGAGAGAGAGGAAGACAGCACATAACAAGAAAATGACAGAGGAGAAGGGGACAAGGTAGCTGTTGGAACCAGAAAGAGTCCAGCTGTCTTGGATGAAAGTAGATTTTGAAGTTAAATGACTTGTCCAGGACCACACCAGCTAGTGTCTGAGGCAGGATCCAAACTCAGATCTTCTTGCAGCCAAATCTACCATACTACTAAGCACCCTGCTTGACCTTGGTATTTTTTGGATTCTCATTGAAATTCATTAAGAATAGATTAGATACCTTGTATGGGACAAACCCTGGGGATACAAAGATGTGTCAGGCAAAGTCACACTACGACAATAGTCTTTGTGCCTTGTTTTGGCTCCCCCCCCCCAATAAAGCCGATTGCAAAGGAGATAGAGAGGAAGGGAATGAATAGTCAGGTGGAACTTGGGTTTAAGGAGAGAGAAGCTAATAGATCCCCCCAATGTGAGCAATGCCTCACTACGTGACTCGCCTGCCCTTGACTCTACCTATCTCTTCATAAATGACAACCAAGCCAGGAGGAGGGGGAAGGAAAGTCCCCTACTGACCAATCAGTGAACAGCATCAGATGGTCAAGAGGAGAAAGGATTGAAGGCAGCCATCTGTGACACACCTGGGAGGAGGGAGAAGGGGTCAGGAGCACTAGGGGTCTCTGCCCACTCCCCATCACCAATCAGCACTGGAGAACTCCCTTGACTAGCTAATGGTCTCTAAGGACAACTGGGAGATTAAGGTTCTATGTCCTTTGAAGATCTCCTGGCTTCTGAGTGTCTATAGACTAGTTGATGACTACCTGAATGTGGGGTAAGCTATGGACTTGCGCTCTTCATTGTAAAATGGATTTCTGCATTGTAAAATGGATTTCTGACATTTTTTTCCCTCAATTCTATGCATAAAATTTTAAAAATTAGAACACTGTACCTAGCCAAGCACATTTGTCTGTTTCCTTGGGTCATGGACACCATTATAGCTTTGTATGATAATAGCCAGTCTTTACACAGCATAATAAACTTTTCAAAGCACTTTCCATGAATTATCTCGTTTGATCCTTATAACAATCCTGTGAAATAGGTGCTATTATTATCCCTGTCTTACAGATGAGGAAATTGAGAGTAAGTGACTTACCTAGGGTCATACAGTTTGCTTGTGACTGAGGCAGAATTTGAATCCATTGTTCTGTATGCCAGCTTAAGCACACTACCCACTTTGCCCCTTGCTTCCCACCTAGTCATGTTGATTCAGGAAGGAAATGGGGACTTGCTAGTGGGAACAGTGCTTGCAGTTATGTAGATTTGAGAAATCTATCCTGCTAATGAAGCACCCATGTCCACATGAGACCTGAAGCAGGTAGGTATCCATGTACAGTCCTTCAAAAACACACATGCACACAGACTCACAAGTGCACAAACATGCACACACACAGACACACACACACAATGAATGAAAAAATGAATTCTCCCATTATTCCCAGAACTGGTGTAGCCATCTATGGTCTATGCCTATGGTTCCAAATCTCTATCCATGTAATTTTCTGGACCGAAGGACACCCCTCCCAACACTGACTTGTTTGTTTCCCCCATTAGAATGCATAAGCAGCTAGGTGGCATGGTGGATGGGGCACTGGGACTGGGGTCAGCAAGACTTGAGTTCAAATCTAGTCTCAGACATTTACTAGCTGTATGACCCTGGGCAGGTCATGTAACCCTAATGGCCTCTGTTTCCTCATCAGTAAAATGAACTAGAGAAAAAAATGGCAAAGCCCTCCAGTATCTTTGCCAAGAAAACTCCCAGTGGGGTCATGACAGAACAACAACATTACCCAGAGTGTAAGGTCGGTGCTTGCTTTTTGTGTGTGTAGCCTTAGCGCTCATTTCAGTGCCTGACACTTACTACTCACTTAATAAAGATGTCAGTTCATTCAGGCTTCACTTTCTCTTCTGTAAAGTGAGAATGAAAATAACCACTTCTTCACAGAGTCAGTCAGTCAATACACATTTATTAAGCACATACTATGTGGCAGGAATTGTATTAGGCACCAGGGATACAAATACAATTGAAAAGACAACTCCTTGTCCTCAGGAAGTTTACAGTCTATGGGGGAAGACAACACACAAAAGGAAGTTGAAAGGGGAAAGGAGGCACCCAGCAGGGTAACTGATAGCAGTAACTAGCATTTACCCAGTGTTTTAAGGTTTATTATTTCCACATGTATATTTCCTCATTTATTACGAGGCGTAAACGTCTGTCAAGGGCTCTGCCAACCCTTTTGTTTTTGTTCAGTGATTTCCATTCTGTCTGACTCGTCATGACCACAGCAAACCCAATAGCACTTTTTTAAGTGTGAGCCCTTATTGTTTCTCTCTGGGGAGTTATCTTTCTAAGCCTCCTAGATCCCATACACTCTATTTTACTGTTGTGCTTCCTAAAGTTTATCATTTCCTCAGAGTTAGAGATAGGCATTAGACATTCCCATCCTAAAGGACTATGGGAAACCTTGGTCCCTTGAAGTAGAACAATGGAAGATTGTATAACCTGCTTGTATAACTTGGGATAATTGATTAGGTATTAATAACTAGTTATTTAAATGTTGACAAAATCACAGGCTTGAGAGTTGGAAGGGAATCAGCGACCACCTAGTCCAAGCTATACAAGAAAGGAAGCTGAGGTATTATTACACCTGCCAAGTGGTCACCCAAGCCTCTGATAGAAGACTCTATGGAATCATCCCACCTCTTCTCCACAAGGCTTCTTCCACTTGCTGACAGGGCAAATTGCTAGGACATTCTTTTTACCTTTGATATCAAACCTGAGTTGACCTTTTAGCAATATCTATTACTCTTGACTCACAACCATCTCAGGACAAACTGAATAAGACTAATCATCCTCCAGTGGCAGCCCTTCAAATATCTGAAGACATCTCTCATGTCCCCTCCCATTCTTCTCTTCTCCAGGCTAAACATCCCCAGTTGTTTCAACTGATCTTCCTATTACCCATCCTCAAGGTCCTTCACCATCCTGGTCGACCTCCTCAGGACATGGTCCAGCTTGTCCATGTCCATCTTAAATGGTGCTATCCACATTGTTACCAGTGATCCCAGAGGAGAGCTGAGGGCAGTGAGGTTGTCCCCTCCTTATTCCTGGAAGTCATGTCTCTTTTAATGCAGTACAAATGTACGTTAGCCTTGTGGGCTGCTCCAATACACAACTGACACACCAAGCTTGTAGCTTACAAATTTTTTCCACAATGTTTTTTCTCTAACCTTGCCTTTCCTGTGTTGTACTGATGCAACTGATTTCTTGTACCCAAGTTTAACACTTGACATTTATCCTTATTGAATTGCATCTTATTAAATTAATTCCCATACTTGAACCTGTCAAGATCTTTTTGAGTCTTTTCTCTTATCTGATGTGTTAGCTAACTCTCCAATCTTTGGGTCATGTCTGTATTTGGTCACTTATGCCTCTAGCAAAGTCATCAAGAAACATGTTAAACAGCAGAAGGCTAAGCACAGATCCCTTGAGTATTCCACTGTAGACTTCCTGCTGCAATTAAGTATGGATCAATTCTCTGCTGCCTGTGCTAATTTTGGCCTAATAATTAACACCAAAAAAAAACAAAACAAAACAGGCGCTCCATCAGCCACCTCCACACCATCCATATTTGGAACCATCAATTACCACAAATGGAGAAGTTTTGAATGCTGTGAATAAGCTCACTTACTTTGGTAGTGTACTTTCCAGGGATGTACACATTGCCAATAAGGTTGATGCATTGCCAGAGCTAGCTCAGTATTTGGTAGGCTCTGAAGAAAGGTTTGGGAGAGAAGAGGTATTAGACTGACTACCAAACTGAAGGTCTACAGAGCCGTTGTGCTGACCTCATTGTTATATGCTTGTGAAATATGGACGCTCAGAGTCTGACCATCCAACAAGGTCTGAATCCATCTTACTGGATTATGTCACAGCCATCTCTTCATCCTCTCTACAATCATCTCTTTAGTCATCTGATCTAGAATTTTCCCAAGAATCAAGGTATCAAGGTCAAACTAACTGGTCACTCATTTGTGAAAGCTGTTCTCTTCCTTTTAAAAAAAAAATAGTCATTTGCCCCTCTCCAATTCTGGGACATCTCTCCTGCTTTCTATGGCCTTTCAAACACTAGCAACAATGTATCATCAAGCACATCTCCTAGTCCTCCCCGGACCTAACAATGTCATTCACCTGAGCCAGTGGACTCGAACTCACCAGAGCAGGTAGGTGCTCTCTTATTCTATTTTGACTCCTATTTTATGGAAGAGAAAACTGAGGTTGTCAACGAAAATCAGAACCAGAAGAGAATGTCCCCTTGTTGGTTCTTTCACCTTTTGAAGGATGAAATTATCATTAAGGAAAATTACGTAATTACTAGCTTCTCCACTTTTGAGAGAGAGAGATAGCAGGATAACTGCAGGATTCCTCCGGTACCATATCATCCCTGTGGGCCAGCCTTGTGATCTGCTTTCCACATTCATTATCTATTTCCTCTTTCTTTCCAGGTGGTCTGTTTTATACTCCAAGGTTTCCATTTCTCGTTCCATTGGTCTTCATCCAAATATTCTCCATCATGCTTCTTCTCCATTATGATATCTGGATGCTTTCAGATGAGTCTACCTTTTTAATATATAATGCTGCTCCACTCCCATCCATTACCTATTCTGTTTTGAATAAGGTACACCCATTCAGACCCATGGTCCCAGTCATAGGTTTCATCCCACCAAAGTCAATGTTATCTAGGAGGCCAAATTTATCTCTCTCTATTAGAACTTTTAATTTGTTGCCTAAGTTTTTGGCATTTGTATACAGATATTGGAGGCCATGGATTTTATTACTTATTCCTTCCTTAGATTTTTTTTCTTCTGTAAACTTTCAGTATCTCCACTACTACCTTTGTCCTTTATCATGAGTCCTCTCCATTATACTTCATTTGAGAAGTATACATAGGCAGTCTTTTTCTTCTCCCGACCCTTCTAGTTTAAGGCCTTTTTGCTTTGATCTGTAAGACATCTAAAAAATACATTCTCTCTAGCCTTTCTTAAGTGTACTCCATCTCTGGTCAAAAACTTACCATCCTTTGATATTCCTCAGGCCCCTGATGGGCTGCTGGACCTCTCTGATTCTACTTTGAATACACAGTAATCTCCCAACTTACTGTACTCTGTCCTCTTTGCACTGTCTTCATTTGATTTTCTTTCTTCAGAGATTATGAAAAGATTTTGGACTGCACAATTTAGTAAAAGAAAGGCACACTCATCACCTGTACTGTCTTCTCCCTTAGGGGCAGAAGACAATAAAAAATGTTGGGATCGGGCAGCTAGCATGTTGGCTCGTGTCTTCAACAAAACTCTTGAGTAAAATAGGCCAGCCAATAACGGAATTAGGGACATTTGGAACTAGCTGAAGAGCACATTCAAAAGTGGGACCTCAGCTTGGAAGGTTTCCAGGAGAGTGCAGAACAACTGTAGATTGACCCTCCACTGGTCATCATTTTTATCATCAAAATGGATAAAGACATCAACAGGATGCTTATTCTATGATCACCCAAAGATGACCCTAAGCTGGGAGGAATAGTTGACATACAAGATCACATTGTTAGGATTCAAAAATGCTTACATAGCCTGGAATGATGGCATGAATTTAATTAGTGAAATGTAATAGAGGTCAATGTAGAACTTTACCTTTGGGTTAAAAAAAATTTTAATCTCAAGAGCAAGATGAGGAGAGTTAGAGCAGTTTATCTGAGAAAGATAAGGGTACCTTTGTATACTGAAATATTAATAGGGGTCCACAATGTGACATGGCGGCCATGAAAGTTAAGGCTAGTTCGGTTGTTGTTGTCATTGCCGCTGTTCAGTCATTTTCATTTATGTCCAACTCTTCATGATCCCATTGGGATTTTCTTGGATACTGGAGTGGTTTACCTTTTCCTTCTCCAGATTTTATAGATGAGAAAAGTGAGACAAACAGGCTTAAGTGATTTGCCCAGAGTCGTATAGTTAGGAATTGTCTGAGGTTGGATTTGAACTCACAAAGGTAAGTGTTCCTGACTCTAGGCCCAGAGCTTTATCTACCACACCACTCACATAATAAAGAGATAGTAACATTGATACTCTGCACTGGGCAAGCAACATCTGGGGAATTGTGTTCAAAATGTAGAACCATATTACAGCAAGTATATTGACTGGTACATAGTAGATACTTAATAAGTGTTTATCTTCTAATAAGCTAGAGAATTTCCAGAGGAGAGTAACTAGATGTTGAGGGACCTTGGGCCTTGTATTCATCCCCTATAAGGGTTGGTAAGAACTGAAGGCGTTTAATTTGGAGAAAAGAAGACTTAGTAGGTCAGACTACCCCTGCTTGGCACCAGAGAGTAGAACCAGGAGGTCCTGGGAGAACGCAAAAGAGGTAAACTTAAGTCAACTCCAGAACGAACTTCCTAAGGATGAGAGCAATCCCAAAGTAAAATGGGCTGCCTTGGGAAGTGATGAGTTCTCTGTCATAAGAAGTCTTCAGGAAAAATCTGGACATTTATAAGATATGTTATGCAACAGTTTCTCATTCAGATTTCGTATTCCTTTCTTTATGCTTGCATCCCCAGTGCCTAGCACATAATGGGCACTTAATAAAAACTTATTGATTGATTCAGGTATAGATTATATGAGATTGCCACTGATGTCCCTTCTAACTCTGAAAATTGTTGGTTCTAGAAGTCCTAGTCAGGAATTGACATTGGCAAATACGAGAGTTGGGAGTTCAGACACAGGCACTAGGTCATACAGCCATAGTGAACCAAACTGAATGCTTCAGTCCCATCCTCTTTAACTGCTCTCCTAGAGACACAGAGGTATGGTATTTGAGTGAAACATGTCTCAATCATTGACTTTGGTCCATGGGTTTGAAAGTGTGCATTTGTACTTTTCTCATGTCTAGTTCAAATACTTCTGAACAAATGTGAAGGTCCAACCCTAACCCCCCCAAAAAAGTATGCCATTGGTTTACTCTAATATTGCTCTTTAGGTCCATTTAACTCTTTCATGCACATCCACAAAGATCAATATTTCCCTCAATTTCAACCCAAGGGCCATAGGCTTTGGGCCGATGATTCTGGGAGGGAAAGGAAATGGAGAGAAACCAAGGCCTCTAAATACTCCACCTCTATGGCTCATTCAAAGAAACCTTCCATGGGAACAGAAACCCTCAGATGGAGCCATAAGGAATGTTGGTTTCCAATGACCGGATATGGCCTTTGCTTTCCAGTAAGAGCTCTTTCCTTTCTTTACTTCTTTGTTTTTCTTTCTGGTTTCCCCACAGTTTCATTAAGGACCTGGATGTCCTGAGTAATACCATCTTTCTTCCATTATTATCATCAAGTATCATTATTATTGGCATCCTGGAGCTCAGCAGATCCAAGGGATTTACAGTCATTACAGTATTCAACCTCCAAATGGGAAAGGTTGGGCTCCGTGGTAATCCTTCTTTAGGCTTAGCCCTGAAGCCCCAGTGGTCAATCATGAGTGTCATGTGTACTCAGAACTTCTTCTGGCTCCTTTCTCCTATACTCTTCCATAACTGCTATTCAATTCAAGTCAATCCCTTTTCATGCTAATTTATCACTGGAATTATAATAGCTGGATCATCTACGGTGCCTTAAGGTTTGGAGTCTTTAGTTCATATTATTTTACGTGGTTTCTTGAGTGTCTCATTTTGTTAAAGGCACTACACAAGGCCCATGGGGGAGCCAGAAGAAGAATGATATTATGTCTACCCTCAAGGTGAGTTGAGGGCATGCACCTCCTTGGAATGGGGTACTGAAAGTTCCTAATCTTCACTTTTTAAGCTTTGATGTTGAAAAATATGATGATCCAATTCAATTCAGTTTGGCCAACATTCATTAAGCCTCCACTATATGCCAGTATATACTGTGCTAAATCCTGAGAACGCAAAGATGAAAACAAAACCAATCCCACCCTCAAGAAGCTTATATTCTACAAGATGATATTCAGTACACCCAGGTCCTAGGCTAGGGGGACAGTGATTGTCCCACTGAAGAGTTAATGCCCCAAATTCCCCACACAACATTATATTCATTTCTCTCATGGCATTGATCTGCCACTAAATTGTAAAAACCCAAAAGGGAGGTAACACTTAATGGCCACTCAAGCAGTGGTCCCAAAATCATGGGGTATTTGGGGTCTTGCTTTGCATGGGACAAAGGTACTCAGTAATCTTGTTATCAAAGGATGTTTAATCAATAAGATCCAAAACTGAGAAACAATCTCACAGAACAGAGGAGTTTCCAAATTGAAAGAGATTTCAGAAGCCATGTAATCTAGATCTACTCAACCCCTTTCCTTCCTAGAACAACACAAGCAAGCCGTTTTCCAACCTCCACCTGAAACCCTCCAGTGCTGGTGACCTCACTGTCTTCTAAGGCAGCCCATCATATTATAAGCAAAATCAATTAGAGAGCCTAAAACAAATCAAGAGAGCTTATACTAATCTAGTGGGTGGAGATCCATGCTTAAACATGGCTCTGGAGGAGGAGCATAATACCTTCTTAGGAAGGAATATAGATGGGGAAGGAGGGGAAAGACAGTATCATCATATGGGATGAGATAATCAAGGAAATACAGCAGGGACAAAATGTGCAAAATATCTGACTTATGATCAGGAGAGGGAGAAATCAAAGTTATATTACTGCTGGAGTATATCACAAATCACTTAGACAAAGGAGAGAGTGCATGAGGAATGGGAAGTACATCCCCATTGCCATGGAGGTACATGGGATGAAATACTGCCACAAGCAGAGGGTTAGCCTCTGGTATCACCTTCTTCATATAGCTTTCCCTGACGCACCTGTCCCCACAACTGTACATGTACATGCATATACACATGCCCATATGCATGCACACACAAAATTCAGACTATATTATCTATCCTCACTAACTTCCAGAGAAGTGTTTAGATTCCTCCCTTTGCTTCCTTCACCTTTATCCTGTATTTTGCTGTTGTAGGAGGAATAGATCAGGAGACTGTTGATCATCGATTTTTTCCTGGGCCAGGTGAACAAATTTCAGAACATTAGGAAGTACGGAGAGTAGCTCCACTTCAAAAGAATTTTTGAAATTCTTAGGTTAACCTTGATGTAATTGGAGACTGGCTAGCCATTGGCTGGCTGCAGGATCTGCCAAGTCCCTAGTGGTGATTCACAAAAGTAAAGTACTTTCTAGGGTTGTGGTCTCCAAATTCAGAGAGGCTGTGGTCTCAGCCCATAGGGTGTGTATGATCAATTAATCAGAAAGTTGGAAAATGAACCACCTCGCTCACTGTCCCTTAGAGAGCCAGAAAGGAACTTGTGTCCAAGTCAACCACACCTACTGTAATCTCTGAACTCTTTCTCTGCACTGCACCTTCTCCCTCCACTGCAAATTCCCAGTCTCCCTCTGTCTGTACTATGTGTAGGTACTTACAACAGCAATTTACAGCACTTATAGAAGTAACTGCCCAGGGTCCCACTGGGAAATACCAACCACTGCTTCAGGTACTGTTCTGGCTTCAGAAAAGTAACTGGTAAAAATAAAAAGTTGCCTTCTCTTTGGGTGGTACAAAGTCACTGAGGATGAGTAGGTATGGATGGGTTGCAATATACACATAGATCTTATGTTATCTTTAAATAATACGTTGTGTAAATCTTTTCTTATCTTTAGATAAAATGATTTTGTTGTTGAGTCATTTCAGTCATGCCCAGCTCTTCCTCAACCCATTTGGGGTTTTCTTGGCAAAGATACTGGAGTGGTTTGCCATTTCCTTCTCTAGCTCCTTCTATAGATGAGGAAACTGAGGCAAACAGGGTGAAGTGACTTGTAGCATACAAGTAGCATAGCTAGTGAGATAATATAATGTATAGATGTAAATCTACTCTTCTTCCAAACTTCCTTACTTTTATCAAGAGCACCTTCATCTTGGCAATTGCTCGGTTTTGCAGCCTCAGAGTCATCATAAACTCCTTGATCTTTTTCACCCCATGTATCCAATCCATAGCCAAACTGTATCATTTTTATTTCTACAACATGTTTTGTAACTGTCCCCTTCTCGATACTTACATGACCACCAGCTCTAATTATGCCCATGTCCCTTTTTGTCTGGACCATTGTAGTAGTGTCTAATTAGTCTCCCCATTCTGATCTATCCTATTCAGAGCTGTGAATGTTATTTTGCTAAGTCGTCATTCTCATCATGTTGCTCCCCTACTCAATCAATTATAATCACTTGCAAATCTAGAAAGGATGAGCTCATCCTTTTAAAATCTCTGCTTGTGTAAGTTTCAAAATGAATATAATTATTAGTACAGAAGTGAATGCATATGTGTAATTTGTAGATTTATCTACCACTTTGGGGAGGTACATGCTCAATTTTTTTGTTAATGGTATATGTGATTTTTTAAAAAGTATGGACACTAGTTGAATAGGGAATAGCTGAGACAGGAGACACCTCTGAAAAGTGGGAGCTCAGCAGCTCAAGAAAAGTCATTTTGGAGAAAGAATGCACACTGTGGAAGGAAAGAGATCCTCGGCTCTTGGTATTGGGAAGAGAGAGGATTTCTCCCACTTTCCTCTCCTCCTGGCCATGATATCCAGTGACAGGGTTATGGTAGGAAACATTGTACCCAGCAGGTAGCAGGAGCAAGGTAAGCCAAGAAGGGCTTTGAGAGAGAACATCCCCCTTGGTCATAGGGAGTGGAGGCCCTAAAAGAAATGGGCATCCTAGCTGAGCTCCGCAACCAAGATGATGTGCCCTGAGAAACAGCAAGAGGATGCCTTGAAAAGGGAAAGGGCAATGTGGGCCATCAGAGGCAGTGAGTTGTCTAGGCACACACTCCTTCAGTGTGTGCCTTCCTCCAAGTGAACTCTAAGTGTGCACCCTCTGTTCCCACTAATGCTTAGTGTGTTTGTGGGAGACGATGCCTCAGGTGTGGGGAGGGGAGTTTGGGCTACAATTGTTCTGACAATGATGATATAGTAAATGCTTTAATTATGTCAATTGACAAGGAAAAGATAAATGTGTAAGTGGGGCTTCTTGAAGTACAATGTTAAGAAGGCAGACCCCCACAGTAGCCTGAGCACAGAAGAGCCACCTGTTTGGGACCCAGCCTATAAATCTGGGTTGACCATGGTTAGATGGGAGTGGAAATATAGAGAGGGGACTTCAAAATTTACCCAGTAGAATGTAATCTGGAGGTCAAGGACTTATCCCCTACTTTCTTTTATACTTTCTTGTATTAATATTTTCCCTTCTTTAACCCACCTTAATAATTAAGCTACTTGAGGGAATTTTTTGAATTTTTATAATTCTCTGTTGTTTTGTTTTTGTGCCCCCAGTATATAGCATGGTCCTTGGCATAGGAGCAGCATGTTATTGTGAAAAAGATCCTGGATCTGATCTGGATTCAAATCTGGCCGATGACTTTCACTACCTGTGTAGCCTTGGGAAAATAATTAAACTTTTTGGGCCTCAGTTTCCTTATCTTCAAATATAGGGGCTGGATTAGATAGTCTCAATGGACCTTTCCAGCTCTGGAGCCATAGAAGCTTAGGAGATATTTAATAAACTTAATATAACAAAGGAAGCAACACCTGTCCCAAGGTGCCATAATGACCTCAAAGTGTTGGGATGAGGAAGATGACCTTTTTAAAGGAAGCATTTTCCATCCCTCCATCTTATAAACCACTGTTTTACTATGAAAACCTGCGCTGGGCAAATTACTCTATATGACTTTAAGTGAAATCCTTAGAAAGAAAAGCTCAGGTCTAGAAAAGCATATATTCAAGGTTATTTGTTCCAGGTTGGGTGGAGCACACTTGTAATCCTTGGAATTGGGGAGGCTGAGGTTGGTATATCTCTTAAGCTCTGGAGTTCAGAGCTTCAAAAGTAAGGTTAAAGTGTATTTAACACCTAAAGTGTATTTAACCACTAAGTCTGGCACCAAGTCCGAACCCCCAAAAGTGAATGACACCAGGTTGCCTAAAGAGAGATAAATTAGCCTAGTTTGGAAACTTTTAGTTTGAGCAATCCAAGGAGTAATCACTGCTTCTCCTGCCAAAGGAGATGCAATTAAAAAAAAAATTAAAAGCTCTTCATGTACATATCTCCCATTCCCATTCAGGAATGAAAGAGACTTAAGCTAATAGAGTGGAGAAAATTTCCCTCTTTCCAGTTACCTATTTTCTTCTAGTTTCAGGGTCTAGATCTTCCTAGTTCCTCTCCAAATAACCCCCTCCTTTTCTGCATTGAATACATCTTGTCCTAGTCTCATGTTTCCTTCCTCTGAGGGAAATAAGGATATCTAAATTACAATTGTTACCTTTATAGCAGTGTCATCAGTAAATGGCCTAGTGGAAACTTCCAACCAATTGGAGGTGTCTGGAAGGATCAGTCTGTAGCTTTGTGCTTGCATCTTATCATGGAACCAGGAATCAAATTTAACGAACCCAGGAAAGTTGTGCTAATGATATGTAAATATGTGTGGAAACTAATTTTCCTCCCTCTGATGTGGCCACTGGATTATCATTGGGCCTCCCTTTAGAAAGCACTGATGCTTCATGGTGGGAGAAAGGACAGGTACCAATAATTCCCATAAGTCTTCCCAATTCAACTTTGTAAAACTTAAAATATCTATGTAAACATGAGTTGCTCTTAGTAGAGGTACCATGAGTGAGCTTCCATTTTGTTTGCTGGAAATGAACCAAACATAAGAAGCCTCTGACATCCCAAGATAGAGATCTAGATCTGCACATTGAGCCCAGAGCTCTGTGATCAATTCAGCCAGTTCATATACTTACACACACATATACTTCCTTCTTACTGAGATTTGTTTATCTTCATTAAAAAAAAAATAATTCAAAAGCCCTGGCAGCCTCCCCCTTTCTGGGGCCCTGAGACAGAACCCGATCAGCTCTGGCAGAAGAGCTGCCTGTGGGAAACATTTTAAATTGGAAAAACAGTTTACAGCAAGGGCAGATAAAACCCCTCGACTCATTTCTATGTGTATGTCATTTTCTTTATTGGAATTACAGAGCACAATCAAGAAATTCGACGACAGCAGTCACATAGCAAGAGTACATCCTTTGCCATCTAAAATTACCCTGATGCAGAAGAACAGGATTTAGCTCTGTGGATTTGGACAAACACAGATTAAGAGAAGTCGCAACAATTGGCCAAGCTTGTATGCACATGAAAACGCTCAGGTTACTTCAGCCCTGTGTATGTTGTATCCACCACAGAATATTCCCAAATGATAGGGTCTTGAGTTCCCAACTTGCTTGCCAAGTTCCTTATAGTATCCAGCTTTCAATTTAAAACAGATATGTAAAATACATGTTAATTGTCACCCTAATGGAAACAATATGCAGTTCACAACTAGGATATCCCAAAAGTCCACATCCCTCCCACAGAGCAAAGGCATCCTGAATGAACAGCTCCAATCTTTTCTTCCATACATGCAATTCAGCTAACCCTGATGCTTCAGAACACAGAACAATCCATGGGATTACAGCTAACTGCCAGCTGTCTCACTCTTGGTCAGCAGGGCTCTAAAAAGACAATAACATTTTCTGGAGAACAGTTGTGAAAAAAGTGAGGTTTTGGTCAAAGGAGGAATTTAATCAAATCTTCCATTTAGAGTCACTTATAAAATTCAATACACATTTAGTAAGTGCCTACAATGTGCCAGGCACTGTTTGGGGTGCTGGAAACACAATGTCCTTAGTAGGGATACAACATACACACAGAAAAGTAAATACTTGATCATTTGAGGAGAGAGAGAGTTAGAGAGAGAGAGAGAGAGAGAGAGAGAGAGCTATAGCTCAAATAACTAGTCCAGGATCGTGAATGGTATCATATAGAACATCTCATGTAGGACAAAGTTTAAGAACTGAGCCTGGAAAGAAGTTAAAGAGTCTAAGGGGTGGAGGTGAGGAGAGAGTGGACTCCAGGCCTTTAAAAAGTCAGAGGGAAGAGGGAAAATGGCAATTTTGGAAAAGGTCCAGTAGAGCGTTGAGCTGGAGATAGGTTGTGAAGACATTTAAATGCTGAGCTTAGGTTTTGATATTTTGGAGCAAGGGAATGTCATGGTCTCTCCTATGATTTACAAAAATTACTTTACCAGCACCATGGTGTACTGGAGAGAGGAGAGACCAGAAGCTAGAAGCCAAATTGGAAAATTATTTCTAGAGTCTAAGCTACAGATAACAAGGACCTGAACTAGGGCAATGGATATGGGAGGAGAGAGAAGGGGACAGACAGAAATTATGTTGGGAAAATAGTCAACATTATTGGGCAGCTGATTCAAAATGGGGCTGGGGATGGGAGGAGGGAAGAGTTGCACATCACCCTAAGCTTATGAACCTAGGGACTGGGAAAACATGACTGAAAGAGGAAATTTAGAAGAAGGGTGGAATTAGGGAGAGGGTAACAAGTTTCCATTTGAATTTGTTGAGCTTGTGATGCTGAAGAGTCAGAAGTTCTGAAGTCTTCCACTGAAGACAAGTCTGACTTGACTAAAGTCACGGACGCAC
The DNA here is from genome assembly GCA_023548195.1 of Bettongia penicillata ogilbyi. Lineage (NCBI taxonomy): Eukaryota > Metazoa > Chordata > Mammalia > Diprotodontia > Potoroidae > Bettongia > Bettongia penicillata. The sequence goes on along the minus strand of JAJHZJ010000132.1, from coordinate 12,922,960 downwards.
CAGATTTCAGAGTTGGCAGGGGCCTCAGTGGTCAGCTCATCCCAACCCTTACTTGTACAGGAGACAGCCCCTCGACTTCATCCCTAACACGTAGTCCTCCAGCCTTAAAAACCTACAGTGAAGAAGAACTTACTGTTCCTTGAACCAATCCATCTTTGGAATGGGTTGCCTCAAGTCAAGCTCCAACCTGTAAGCGTTTATCAAGTTCCCCCTGTGTGCCCATTACTGTGCTGAGGGCTCAGGAGGTTACAGAAGCAGCAGTAGCAATGGCGCTCACTTTTGAGAAGCTAGGAGTCTACAAAGGCAGACAAGACATCCACAAATACAAAACATGGAACACTTAGGATACATTCTAGAAGCACGCGATCATGTGACACATCCTGTCCATGCTGGAGATAACTGAAAGGCAGAAAAGTTCGCTGGGAGGCAGAGTTAGGGGAAAAAAGCTTCGCGGAAGCAATGTCTTGAGTTAGGCCTTGAGGGCTATGCAGACTTTAGCTTGGCAAAGAGACAAATAAAGGGCAGAAAGTGCCCTGTTCTTACAAAAGTGTTTCTGCCAAACTGACATCTCAAGTTAAAGATGATTCTTCAGCTTTTTTCACTTTTAAGTGAATCTCTTTTCAGTCTTTTGGCCTTCACCAGTGCCAGAGAGGGAGTGAAAATGACCGAATCCTGAAGAAGAAAACTGAGATCCCAAAAATCCAGACTCCTAAATCCCCCACAATTTAGTCAGAAAAGTCCAGACAATTACAGCTAAGTGATTTAGGGGCATTTTGTTTCTGTATTTTTCTTCCATCAGAAGGCTATCACATGACTCCAAGCCTCTGAGTTGCTTCCTAATGTGACTTTAGTGCTTAAAATGGGTAGGATTAAGCGTCTCCATTCCATTTCCAGGAGGTGCTGATCCAAGGTCATGGAAGGGGTCCTGTATAGAGAGCATGTTGTTGTCTGGTGTTGAGATGAGACTTGAAGATTCACAAAGAACTTGACCTCCGTCCTCATTGGGCCCTCACAACAACCCTGTGAGGTAGGTAGTGCAAGTATGGAGGGTTGGTCAAAGGCATTCCCTGGTCAAGGTCATGGGGAAAGGCATCTCCCTAGGAAAGAGAGTCATGGATCCAGCATTCTGCCCTGATCCATGATCCTTAAACGGGAGATGTCCTCAGTCCTCTCAAAGAGGGGCCAATGGGCAACTTCATCCAAATCACAATGGAATTCCCCTGATCAACCCACTATACAAGCATGAATATCCCTGTCTGGCAGTACAAACTAATGCTCTTAAAGGTTTGTCCAAGCTCACTCAGTCAGCAAGAGGCAGAAACCAAACTCAGACCATCAAAAGCAAATGAGCAAGGAGGCCATTAGAAAGATAAGCAACCATGCAGATATTGCTGTAACTGTACCGAACTGGAATGAGCTTGCCTTAACTTAAACAGAAGATGTGGCAGGAATGATCATTTACCTGTCAACCATTTAGTGATTAGAATTCTTGGTCAACAGAATTAGTAATAATTGGCATTTCCATGGCACTTCAAAGTTTGCAAAGAGGTTTGCAAACATTATCTCATTTGAACTTTACAACCACTCTGGGAGATAAATACTGTTACTATCCATTTTTACAAGTGAGAAAACTGAGGTTCAGATTAGTTAGGTGATTTCCCCAGGGTCACACAACCAAAAAAGCATCAGAGAAGGGATTTGAGTTCAGTTTTTTAGTTCTCAGTCTTCCTGGCTCCAATTCCAGCACTCTGGTCATTGCTTCCTTCTCCCCCTACAATAAAATCCCCAGATACATGAAAAGTCAAAGGCAGAGATTGTTGCTAGTCTGAAAATCACTGTCTCCAATCTTCTGGTTTGCCCAACCTTATCACCATGGACATTGTTGAACGAATGAATGAATGAATGAATGAATGAATGAATGAATGAATGAATGAATGAATAGCTTTTTTTCACTTATCTTCAGAATTTTAAAAAATGGCTACCATTAACAAAGTATCTTTGTGCACATTTCTGGGCAATTCTCTGGTATACTCTCACTCAGGAGGGGAAGGTTTCTCATGAGAAGCTAAGTGGTGAAGTCTTTCCTAGTTCTAATTCTGTAAGTCCATGAGAAGGAACAGAGAAAAGCCACCAAGGAATTGTGTGCTCATACAGCAAAGTCTCAACTAACATATTCTTTAATCACAAAGCAGATTGGGGAAACTCCATGGGAGATTGAGGAGAGGAGGCAATGGAGGAGGAGACAGTGGAGCTACTGGGCTCTTAAGGGAGGGAGGGCTCAACTTATTCACCTCCTGAGAGCCAAGTTGGGCATAGAGGTTCATACATCAAAAGCTGGAAGGGACCTCAGACTCCATATAATTTAACCTCACTCATTGTACAGATGAGAAAACTGAGTCCAAAAGAGGATAAGTCAGTTGCCCAAAGTCACAAATGTGATCTTGTAGGAGTTGGGATTTGAACCCACATGGGTTCACCAGCAGACTCTAGCAGGAGTGCCTAGAGGAGTCCAGAGGTGGGAAGTGAGGGCTGAGGAGTGCACACATTTTCTATTTCTAGGGGAGAAGTTTCTGATAATAAGGCATAATGCTCATAGAATGCAACTTTCTTGTCACTTGAGGAAACCCTTTCACTGAGAGATAATTCACCCCCACCCTCCTCCACTGTCTCTCATTCCAGTTGGCAGCACAGGAAGGAGAGGTGCTCAAAGGACATTTTGCTTGCCACACACAGTTTATCCCTCCCATCCTCCCCAAGATCATTCCCACTGCTCTAGGAACCAGCTCACCAGGTGAGTAATGGATGAGGTCAGAGAGCAAATCTGGGATACAGACCTAGAAGAGGAGGCACGAATGTAGGTCTCTGGAAGGGATACTACTTAGTCACAAAAGTCTTTCAGTGGGGGCAAGTTTGAGGGAGGGAAGGAAGTCCCTGTGGTCAAGGAATCAGACTTCCTCTACCTGGAGTCCAAGACCAGAGTAGGGCCAACAGGTGGAAACCTCAGCAAAGCAAATCTTGGCTCAGGAGAAAGAAAAACCTCAGAATAAACAAGTCTCTTCAAAGGTACAATTGACTCTGTCAAGATGTAGTGAGCATCCTGTCTCTAGGGGTCTTTGAACAGAGAGTAGATAACCAACCACATGTCTGTGTTTCAACTAAGACTTGGATTAACAGCTTTTGAGATCTCTGCTCCAATATGCCTATTCCCCAGAGAAGTCTGCTTCCCTTCTGGGTTCTCCAAGGCAGGACTGTGGGGAAACTGAGACTGTGGGACTCCCTTCACTCCTGTAAGCCATCTTCCCAAGGAATGTTCTGCTTCCTGCTTGCTCTCTGGAAGCAGATGAAATAGCCAGACCTATCTTAGACACAATTTGTCTTTTCTTTCCATTCTGAATCTTTCCTATTGCCTAGAACTCTCTAACTGTCCCTCCCCGGGTCCTATGAAATATTCACAGGGTCCAAAAATTTAAGTCTATAACTGGAAAGGACATCTGAGACCATCTACCCCAACACCTTTCTTTTACAGGTAAGGAAATCAAGATCATTTGAAGAAAGAATGGATTTTCATTCATTTGAATCTCTAACAAGTAGAATTTCAATGTGACTGGATAACTTTAGACATTTTAGAAGAGAAATGTGTGATGCATAATGGAAAGTGGAGTCCCACAAAACTCTGCCAAAGAATTAGAGAGCCTAGTCTCCTGGGTCTCCATAAGTTACAGGGATCTATGAGTCTTCAGGGGGATTTTGCAACCCAAAATTACCCAGTTGCCTTACCTGGTCCCTCTCCCTTTCTGGCTGCCAGAAACAATCTCTCAATCCTGGGTCACACAGTCCTTCAAATTCCAACCCCAGTCCCCACCTTCTTTCTGCGTTTTCTTCAATGGACTGGTGACCCAGAACCGGCTCTTGGCTTTCCTAGGCTACTGCCCAATATATTTGGTCTTAAGACTCCAAGTTAAGAATACCGTCTCCAACCTCAGTCCCACCCTGGGTGAAGCCCACCTAACTGAGAAGTTTGCCTTTGCAGAAAAGTGGGGGGCTTGGGAAAAAATGAATAGTCAAGGTTAACCCCTTTCACCTCACAAACTCGGGTCCTAGAAATTCCTTCAAGGTTTGTTGCATTTGGATCAATCAGTCAATCATCAAACATTTATGAAGTGTCTGCTTTGTGCCAGACACTAAGAATACAAAAACAAATGAAAAAATGAAACAATCCATGGTTGCAAGGAGTTTGCAGTCTAATGAGGGAGACAGCTCCACATGCACATACATACATATGTACATAGACATATATATATATAAGTATATACAGAATAAATATAGAGAGAATAAATACAAAGTGTTACATATAAGATCATTTGGGTAGGAGGGCTCTAGGATTGGGGAAGACAGATCCATGTGGTGCCTATGTTGCTATGGAGACAAGAGACTTCAACAGACACTGTCCCAGAATTCAACTGAACTTGGGCTTCTGCCATTGTTAGGGGGACTTTTTTGGAAGGAAAGTCAGTAGGGATGGGTTGATCCCTTTTGTACATCCACTCAGGCAGCAGCTCTTCTAATGAGCCTCTAGCCCTGAGTCCTACTTGGCAAGAAGCCAGCCCCAAAACTGACTCAAAGCAGGCAGGGAGTATCTGTACATGCTCAGTACAATCCACATTACTCATGTGTTTTAAAATGAAGGAAAAGGGGAATGCTCATGATTTTCTATATCTTACATGACTGCCCCAGCCAAACAGCAGCCTCAGTAGTCTGAGTTGCTTTTATTTTTCTTATATTTTCATTATATACAATGGACCAAAGAGCAAACTCTGTTTTCAAGTGACTGTTAAAGTCTGTTAAAATTTTCTACAACACAGCCTTTTACAAGGATATTGTAACTGTCAGGCAGGAAACAGTCACAATGCCTGTTTTCTTCATCATTTAGTGTTTAATGTCTGGATAGTCAAGCTTAGATGTATGTTGGCCATCTAAAAAAATTTTTTACTCTTTGGGGAAAATAATTCCAATCCCCTTATGTTGAAAGTAAATTATCTTCATTTTTAAAAAATGTATTAACTCTTTACAATGCAGTACATTACAAGGTATGGTGGAGAGGGTGGGAGAGCTGAAATCAGAGGCCCTGGGTTGGGTTCAGTCCTGGCTCTGCCATTTATATCTGTCTGGCCTCAAGTAAGTCATTTAATTTCTCAAGGTCCCAATTTTCCTCATTGGTCAAATGAGGGGAGTGGATGACATGAGCTCTAAATCTTAAATTTTCTACTGAAATAAAATGCATAAACACTCATCAGCTACATGACCAAGGGCAACAGTGCCCCCAGGCAGTACTCTAAGAATATAAATTCCAAATAAGTTGCTAATAATCTTTAACTAAAATTGGGGTGGGAGTTTCTATACTTCTTTAGACTTCTTTTAGACTTCTTTACCTAAAATCACAAGTTGGAATCAAATATAAGAATGATAGATGTAGCCCAAAGGATGAAATGGAATCAATATATCTTTGGAGTTTCCTTTCCCATACAACTCTCTTCCAGCATCCAAAGCTCTTTTCTGTATGAGAAGATGGTCCAATGAAAGAGATTACTGCAAGGTCAAAAACCATAATGTTTTAGAGATGAATAAGACCTAAGAAAACTGGTAGACCAACTCATGTCTTCTTATAGCTGGAAAACAAATGAGACCCCAAAGGTTAAATGATTTGCCATCACGTTACCTGCTACCTAGCAGCAGAACCAGGGAGAGGGTCAGGGCTTCTAGCTCTCATTTCATTCATGTTATGACCAAACCACCCTCATTACAGCAGGTTTACTGTGTAATGGACATGCACAATGGAGAAGGAAAGGAATTGAAGAAGATTACCTTTCCCATAATGCCCTGGTCCCAAGGCATAGGCACTGATTGGAGAAAAGCAGAGATTACAAGGAACAAGAAAATGGAGGAGAAACAGGAGAAGGGGAAAGAGGAGGAGGCATTAAGAAGCATCCACAATTATGGCAGCAAGCAGAAGCAGAAGCAGTAGCAGAAGCAGCAGCAGAAGCAGCAGCAGAAGCAGCAGCAGAAGCAGCAGCAGCAGCAGAAGCAGCGGCAGAAGCAGAGGCAGAAGCAGAAGCAGAAGCAAGCTCAGACAGATATGGGCACATGGAAGTCAACGCAACGGATGGGGACTACAGAGGAAACAAGCTGAGAGACAGGTCTTGGATACTGAGTTCTTCATCGAGGGTCTCCTACTCCACTCACATGATGGAGACTTTTCCAATTGATGCCCAAAGATTGTTTCTGCAGATTTGAGAATAAGGGAGGCTATTAGCTCGATTCACTTCCTTCTGGATTTGGAGATAAGTTGCCTTTATCCCCCGATATGCTTATAACAAATGTGCTTTATGTCCAAAATGGCTTGGAGGCATCGTTGATAGAGCACCAGCCTTGGAGTCAGGAAAATCTGGGTTCAGTTCCCACATCTGTCACATAACAATGGTGGAAATTGAGCAAATTAGTTAACCTCTCAGTAACTCCAAGCAAATGTCGAAGACTAAGTTATGGGGGGGGGGGAGGCGTATGCATTGGTAGAGGGAATTTCTTCACGAAGAATCTGATATACCAATGAATCCATAGGTCTGGTCCCAGAAGTCCAAAATGCCTAGTGGGAAGCTCCTCTATGGGGAGAGCAAAAGACAAGCTAAATTTAAATGTTCAGAGGAAAGCATCGAGAAAGCGAGAGCAAGAAAGTAGGAGCAAGAGAGAGAGTGAGAGAGCAAAGGAAAGCAAATGCGAAGAAGAGTCCAAGAGAGAGGGAAAGAGAGAGCCTCTCTGGGTGGCAGCAAAATTGGAATTGTGTCAACCTTATATTTCATTGCTGTCTTTGTAGCCCCAGGACTTAACACAGTGCCTGGCACATAGAAAAGCTCAATAAATTCTAGTTGATTGAATGGTTATTAAAGATCAGGTTCCCAAGATCAATATGGTTATTTGAAGCTTTGATCTGGTGCATTTATTTGCATTGGCTTTGTAAGACTTGTCAAGTATCAATCCCATTGATACTTGGGAAACTAGGTGCTAGTTCCTAGGAACTTTAGCTTGTTCCAGGATCTGTTTAGTATATTTTGTTGTGGTTGCTCAGAGGTGTAGATCACTTTGACTACTACATAAGATTGCTTTTGAGGCAAGTGCTCAAGGATCTAGGCAGACTTGAGTCTACAGACTAGCATAGGCTTGTGTAGTGAGGGGAGTGGTCACTGTTGTTGAGTTTTAGGAGGACTCCATTGCTGGGATTAGAGCAATGGCACTTTTTTATAACTGTCTGGATGTGTGTGTGTGTGTGTATGTGTGTGTGGTTGTTCCATAGTGGGGAAGCTATTCAGAAAGAAATGTGTGAAGTACCTCAAACCACTTTGCCTTCCCAGGTAGACAAAGAAATATACAGAAAGAGGAATAGTTGAACATTGCTAAGCGCACTTTTGACCAGGAGTTGCTGAACGAGATCAGGTCGACACAGAAAAAGCTGAATGGACTGTGGAGTGTGCAAAATGACTGTCTGAAAGTGAAATACTCTAATATCTAACCAGGAAACCATGGGTTCAGCCCATCAATCAAGCCCTACAACCAATGGAGGCCCATGAGGTTCAATTATGGGGACAGTTGGGGGTGGAGAGAGATGATACTCAATTTTCAGGCAAGAAGGTATTTGATATCAGGCTAGAATATACCACAGATGGAATGCAGGAACCTCAGGGGACTGCAAGCCAATTAGTGAGCCCTTGTTGTGAAGTAACAGTGTGATAACATTTGTGTCCATTGGATAGCCAATATGGTGGCACTGAGGGCACAGGAGATAGCAACATGGGATTCCTTCCTCTCTCCCAAGAATAAATAGCTTTGTCCTAAGTTTGGAAAGACTAGTACAGAGAGTGGTGATCAAATGTTCAGTGGTGGCAGAGGGCTGAGATCACAGAAAATTGACTATACTGACCAGGAGGTTAGAGGTGAAGGCTATATTTGTACCTATGGCTCCATGAAAGCCAAAGGTGTATGCCTCTATGACCTTGCCCAGGGCCAGGATGCTGAGGATGAAGTGAGGAGGGAATTCATTCACTTGGGAATCATGTCTGTCACTTTGGAGTTAGCCAGGAAATTCATGAATGTCAGGGAGAGGGTGAACACTGTGACTTCAGAATGTCTAGCCCCAGTAAATATACTTGGAATTTTAGTGTTGATTTGATACAGTCTCAGGCTCTGTTCAGAGTACTGGGTGGACACTGATGGTTGGGACAAGAATACTCTTGTTGGCAGGGTATGCCTCTTTTGCCGAAGATGACAGAAAGAGAAAGGCATACTCTGATCAAAAGCACTGAGTGCCAAGACCACAAAGGCTCAGGGTAGATCCAGAGAAGCCCAATTCCTTAGGCTTAAGAGACCATGAGAAGGAATAGGGATTTTTAGGGAAGAAATCAAGGGTAAGGGCACCAGGAGTTTTCCCCACATGAAGAACAGGATGTGCCTAAGGAACAAAACATACAAGACACCTCAACAACTTCCAACATTTGCCAAATTGGTCTCAAGGAAATAAGTCTCAGAGATGCAGGACCTTGGGAAGCCCATCAAGGAGTTGTTAGTCCAAGGCACCATCATGGAGTCCCATAATCTCCATGCCTTGCCTACAGTGTCCATAGTAGTACAGAAGAGGGCTGGAAAGATTCAGATGTGCACAAATTCTTGGATCTCAAAGATCAGTAAGACACTTCCAGAATTCCATCTATCCATCTGACCATAAACACTTAAGTGCTTACTGAACGTAAATAGTTCCTGTCCTCAAGAAGTTCACATTCTACAGGGGCAAGAGATACAAACCAATGAGCAAACAAACATCTAGGAAGTGCTCGTGTATGCCAAGCACAATGCTAGGCGCTGGAGATACACAGACAAGCCAGGCCAGCCATCTACTGGAAAGACTGTCTAATCTGGACTGGTCAGATTCCTGTGGAGGAGAAAGTTAATGAAAAGAAAACTTGTGTATTTGGCTGAATGAACACAGGTCCCAAGGAATGTCTGGGGCTCCTGTTACTTTGAGTAGATCAGGGAAAACAGTAGCTGGTGGAATTCCAGCAAAATGGCCGTGTGAGAGATTGTGTCTGATTCCAGTTCCCCCTAACTATCTCAAAACAGAAAGAAGCACACCAAACAAAGTCATAAAAATAACCCCAAAGGGCAAATCAAAGTACTGTGCATAAAGTCATCACTACAGACTAAAAAGAAGAGGATACCGCCATGTCTATCTACACTGCCCTGTACTAAGGTTGACCGTGCATTGCAAACAAGATGGTGGCACCCGTCCTGACTTCTGAATCTATCAGAAAGGGACAACAGTTTATCACTTCAGGTTTTTGCCAGCCTACCCACTGTCTACCATTGCCTCCTGGGGTCTTGTCTTCATCTAGACTTCTATGTCAGGATGCAGATACAGAGTTAATTAAGCCCCAGAGATGTGCACAAGGATGGCAAGCTTCATGGGACAAAAGGGTAACATCAGCAAGTGCTGCTCCAGCACCAGCAGGAACACAGATGAACCATGGTCCGGTAAGAAGGTTAACTCCTAGTAAAGATGGTGGTGCCAAAGGTCACAGTTAAGTCAAACTCCCCTAAAAAACTCACTGGCAATGATGAAAAAGAATGCCTGTTGAAGCAATGATGGATAAAACCAAAAAGAAACACCTGGAAACTCTTCTATCCAATTCAGGATTGCACACAAAGCCGGCCAGAAGCCTGTTCAGGCTGTAGGGGAGGACAGGCCAAGTGGGGCCTGGAGCCAGTGGGATTTGGGACCCAGCCTGTAGGAGGCACAGCAGGAGACAAACTGGCAAGAGCGCTCCTGGTAAGTGACTGCCCACGTAGATGAAAAGGGGGCAGAGGTGGCTGGGCGTCTGGCATCTGGGGGCCCTCCCAGAGGCCAAGCATCAAGGCAATCTCCAACATTCAGTAGCCATACTTCACGATCAACCATGTGAATAATAATGATAACTAATATCTAGACAGAACTTTAAGGTTTGAAAAGCATATTACATATGTTAGCACAATTGATTCTCACAACCACCCTGTGACATTACTATCCCCATTTTATGGATGAGAAAACTGAAGTTGAGAAAGGTTGAGTGACTTGCCTATGGTCACACAGCTCATGTCTGGGGCAAGATCTGAACTCAGATCATCTTGATCCAAGTCCAGCATGACATCCACTATACCACCCAACTGCCTCAAGGAGATGAAGACAAGGCAGAAATGCCTGGAGGCCCTCTTAAAGTTCTTGAAAGGAGTGAAAGCTCCAATGTTTAGTGACCCTAAAAAGGAATCCAGGAGACAGAGGCAAAGCAGAGGGTCCAGGAGGTTGTCTGAGAGGTTTGGAGCTAGTATGATCTTTGCTACACGGTTAGGATCAATCAGAGTCACAGTATGAGACAAAACAAATTCCATGCTGGTGACCACACAAGGAGAAGATAGGGCTGAGGCCAGAGTCCATGTTAGGCCACTTGGAGATTGGTTAAGAGAAGCCCAAAGGGCAAACTCCTAAGATGAAAGCAATTCCTCAACAAGGACAAGTAAGTTAAGTGTCAGAGGGAGAAAATGGCTTGGCCCAATGACTTAGAGGGATGGAAGAAGTAAGAAAGAAACACTCTACGACCAAAAAATTACGCGGTACAAGATGCCCAAAGATGAAAGAAGATTAAGCATCAAGAAAGCTGAGTGGAAATCTTGATATAAGCTCACCTCCCAGTTAGCTCATTGAAACATCAAAAAATGTGCCCAATAAACTTTTTAGAAAGCTTAAAAGAGGAAAATGGTGAGAAAATATCACAAGGAAGCATGCGTAGTCAGGGACTGGGGAATGCAGATCAACAGAGAAACTAAGGAAACGAACAAATAAAAGCACCTAATACAACAAAGAAATAATATAGGGCAAGAAAGCCACAGGATAAAACCCTGAATGAAGACAATAATTTTGTGGTAACTCCAACCAGAATTCCCCCTATACTTCCCTCCTCCCTAAAAAAAAGCATAGAATGACCATAAGAATCTAAGGGAGAGTTGAATGACCTCAGAAAATAACTGAAAGGAAAGCTGAGGAATAAAATGAGTGCTCTTAATGAAAAACTAAGGAGAACTGATGGCTTGGGACAGAGACTAAAAAACTGTAACAAACTTGTGTTTTTCAAGAGCTCCAAAATTGTGTTTTTGTTTTTTACAGGAACTTGAAGAGGAAAATGTGAAGAATATTTCCCACAAAGATTGGAAGCAAAGACAATCTTGCTCATAAGAGGAAATCTCCGGACTCCATCTCCCAGAAAGCTGCATATGAGCCTGCAATTCGATCGTGTCACTTAATTCGCACTGGCTGAATAAGGAGGCTCTATAACCTGGGACATTTAAAGAGCACTGTGAAAGTGTCTTCTGACACTGATTCAGACATCAGAGATACAGGCAAAAAGGGAAAGAAAACAAAAAACAATGGTGCCTCGAATGTTAAATGCAAATGAAAACTGAGAGATTCAGCAAGTAGTGTGCGACCATCACCAAGGAGGCAGGGCTCTCTAGCTCTAAGGTGTTCGGTTTCTTTTTTTTTTTCTTTTTTTTTTCTTTTTTCTTTTTTTTTTTTTTTTTTTAGGCAATCGGGGTTAAGTGACTTGCCTGGAGTCACACAGCTACTAAGTGTCTTGAGGTCATATTTGAACTCAAGTCCCTCTAAGTCCAGGGCCAGTGCTCTATCCACTCTGCCACCCAGCTGCCCCTAAAGTGTTTGTTTCATTTTTTCTTTGTATCTTCAGTGCTTAGTACAAAGTAGGTAATAAATAGATGCTTGTTGAATTTAATTTATATGCTGAAATTGAAGGGGAAAGAAACATAGTAGAGTCACCTTGGATTTCCAAAGGCAAAAGCAGATGGGGGGGGAGGGAACAGGCCATTAGACACCACTGGGATGTCATTGGGACAGATGATAAATACCAGAAGACCTTCAAGGACATGGTCAGCTGCCTCATGAATGCACTGCCAAGGTTGGCTTTTGCAGATTCAAGCGAAATTTTTTGTGCTTCACGGTGACACTAGTAGTAACACACCACAAGAGAGTCACCAGAAGCCCACTGCATTTTGTGATCAGAGATTCACAGACAGAAAGGCTTATATTGTCATATCCAAAAATCAGAGTTCTTGTCTTTGAAGAGAGAGGCTTCAAGAGTGTGCATTTGGAACTAGATTTCAGTGTTTGAACAGATGAGAATCCACTCATATATTGGGACAAGTGCTAAATCAGATGCTGCCTAACAGATTTAGTGTAGAAGATGCAAAACCTTATACAAGTAATGAGTTACCTGAACACTAGAATGGAGCAAACAAACCTAATGACCGCAGGAAACAAGAAATATCAGAACAAAGTAAAAATATTTTAAAAGTTTAAGAAAATATAAAGTATCTATTATGAAAAAGAACTAAAAATAGGTCAAGAATCATTTAAGAATCATTGGATTCACTGAAAACTATAACCAAACTATGCCCTAAGTATCATATTTCAAGAAATCACAAAACTGCCCAAATTGATTAGACACTTAAGGAAAAGCAAAAATGGAAAGGATCCACCAGTCATATCCTGAAGGAAATCCCCAATTAAAAACAGGCAGGAATGCATAGCCTAAATATAGAACATAGATGTCAGTGAAAAAAACTACAAGAAACTAAAAAAAAAAGTTCAAGTGTCAAAGAGCCATAGTCAGGATTACACAAGACTATGATTTAACTATATAAAGGAGAGAAGATCTTGAAATATGATATTCCAAAGGCAAAAGATGAAGACTTACAACCAAGAATAACTTAGTCTGCAAGACTGAATGTAACCCTAAAGGGGAAGGGGAATGAGAATGGACCTTTTGATGAAGAAAAAAAAAGAACAGAGGTGAGTAGAAACCTTAGAACACAAGCACAGGAGTTAGGAGGAAGCTAGAAAGATAAATGCATTCAAGTAATTGGAAGGGATTAAACAATAATGAAGTGCTCATATTCTAACAGGGGGAGAAGAATCGTGTCCTTTTAGAAACACCCCATCTTTATATGTCACATGGGGAGTTAACAAAGACAAACACAGCACTTGAAAGTGATTTTGTTCTGTTTTTGTTTGTTTTAAGAGAGAGAAAAGGGGGAAAGGAATACACTCAGAAACCTACTTTTTCTCATAGTTGGACTATTAAAGAAGAAGAGTATACAAATGTGGAGAGAAGGATGTAGGAAGCAGATATCTCATAAGCTGCCTTTTTTTCTGAACTGGCCAAAGGCAGATTGAAACATATACATACACGCATACATTTGGAGAATTTGGTGTATACATAATTAAAACAATAGGGAAACAGGGACATGAGAGGAACACAAAGAAGGAATATGAAGTTGGAGAGGGAAAACATACTTCAACTTTGTAATGTGATTCATACAGAGTGGAATTAAAAGGAAATAAAGCATAAGAACCAGTAAGAGGGTCTAGGTGAGAAGAAAAGAGGGGCCAGGGAGTGGGAGCAGACTGCTTGTTACTGGAGTTGATAAATCATACACTTCTCTTTCTTCAACTCCTTCTTTGTATAGAAGTTCCCCCAAAAAAAACCTCAAAAAATGGATAGTTTGGACCCCAGGGACTCAAGTTATATCCCCAAAAGACAACCTAGTGTTGAAAGGGTAGATAAGTTGGAATTACAAAATAGAGCATTGTAGTCAACAAGCAGAGATTGGTCACCACAAATGACAAGCAAGCAGTTGGTACTATCCATGGTTATGAAAACCTTAAATGACGGTTTTGGACATTTTGGTCAAAAGAAGACTTTGCTGTTGATTCTGCTAGCCCAAGATGGAAAGAGATGTATGTAGGATATAGTGTTGTTTTTTTAATGTGTTCAATGTGTTCAAAGGAAAATGAATCTTCCTTGTACTGCTTATCTGGAGAATATAAGAACTAGCCAGTCTTTGGAGTTTGTGCGTATAGACATTTAATCTTTGCAAAGAGGTAGGTAGAACATGAGCGACATTCTGGTGGTGGCAGACCATCTTAGGCACTGTACACTGAAACCAGAAATCTTCTACAGTTGCCATCATGTTGTAGGAAAGTATTCTCAGGGTACAGTTTCCCTGCCAGGATCCATTCTGAGTAAGTCAATACTTGGAAAGCAAGTTCTTCAAGGAGGTGAAAGAGAGATCAGTTAAGAGAGGCTAGTGCTTAGCTATGGTCTCAGTTGAGAAATGTTCAAAGGGGAACAAGTACAAATCTGATGCTTGAGTTCATTGTCGGTAAATTTAGGAAGAGGATAGCATCCTGCTCAAGAATCTTGCCATCCAGAGAAAGAAAGCATAAGATACTGAACTGGTCAAAAGTCACCCTATGCCAAACACTGGTAAATACGCTATATATAAAATAACCCTGTAATCATAATACATTGCAACTACCTGTTGTCCATATGGGAACTAGTCTGATTATGTGGAAGACAAAAATGATGGAAGGGGCGCCAAGGGCCTTTGAGATGTACCAGCAGTCACACATCAACACTTGGACCCAGATGATAACACATAGGGAAAGAACTCTTGGGGCCAATTTAAAAAAAGAAATTGTATGTTAGTAACCTCTTGAGAGTTTGGCAAACCCGTCAAGATGAAAGCTTGCCAAGATGAAGGGGATCTCTGCCTAGTCATGAAGGAAGGGCTGAATCCAAACGCTGCCCATGTCTTGCTCAATTTTCCCCCTGAGGAGGCTCCAAAGAGTTATGCATTGAACCCTATAGCCTAAGTCATCCAGGAGGTTAGAACTGAGACAGCAGACCAGCAGGTCTTAGAACAAGGGTGCAGAATAGATAGTAGCATACACACACACACACACACACACACACACACACACACACACACACACACACCCTTAAAAGGAAAAGTAAGCTTTACTTGATTTACAGTTTCATGTACAATCCTCTTTCTCTGTTCCACTTTGTATATAGAAATGTTTGCTTTATTTGGTATTAAGATTAGAATAGAAAATATTTTTTTAAAGGAAGCAGGTCCCCAAAGTAGTACTAGGACTCCAAGGTCAGGGTTTAGGATGATTTAGGATGCTACAGGAGCAAGAAGAAAGATAACACCATTGATGGAACACATGTCATAGTATACCTCCATATTTGGTGTACACAGTGTACCTTGGTGCAATGAAGATTTCTCTGTGTGCCTGGTGTGTGGCATGAAGCTAATGTAGATGCCATGTATGGTATGTCTATATACATTGTGGATGATCCCTTGGGAGTATGCTATATGCTAACTAGTATACATCAATGATGTGTGTATGAAGATTCACATGTGATTGGCAGGCACTACAGATTTATTTTTCCTTTAACTGTACAGAATGTATGTATTTACTGCAGTTCCCAGAGTACTTGGGAGCTATCCTCTGAATGATATTTCCCAGAAGGCTGGGCATGAGACTGCAGCATGGAGATATCGCCCAACACAAATTCTAGCAAAATGAAAGGTTGAAAAGCTTGGTGAGTTTGGCATGGAAGGCTGAAGCTAGCAGCAATGGAAACGGAAACAGGAGAAAGGGAAGCTGCCTAGAGAGACAGGAAGCAGTGTGGCCCAGGACAGGTCAGTTACAACCCAAGCATCCATCCGGGCCTTAGGGATGTTTGAAACGCTTCTGACAAAAGACTTCAGTTGGCATCTGGCCCTGAGAAGTCGATACTCTCTAGCCCTGATGACTCCAAGACTGAAGAGGTTAAGTATTAAGCAGAGCAGTTTGGGACCCTAAGCTTCAACACCGTTATGGTGAGTTTTAATCTGTGTTCCTCTCCCATTAAACTGGACATACAAAGGGAATGAATATGGAATTGACCAGAGCCAGCCTAGAGACATGGGAGATGGCAGCCATTTACAGTATATGATTGATCTATTGTATACAACTCTAAGAGATGATGTCACATCATACAGACTTGGCCTTAATCTCTGTATTTGGTCTATAGTATGAACTTTACCATGGGATGTCAGTCCACATGCATCCTCATGTAACCTGGGTATCTCTTTTGCTCTATGTAATAAAACAGATGTGTAAAATAACTATCCAAAAGCCTATACATACATACATATATGCACCAGCTGTAACTTGAAGGGCTGTAAATTGTTAACGGGGAATACAGTGTAACAGCCGTGAAACTGAGGAGAGGACCGAGAAGAGACTCACTTTCCCATGTTGCCATGGGTTCAAAGTGGAGGTGTTGATTAGAAGAGAGCAGAGATTGCTGGGTGCCAGAAGAAAGCAGGTACAGAGAGAAGAAGGAGAGGCCTCCAAGCTCACGGTAGCGAGCAGAAGCAGCAGCGGCGGCGGAAGCAGCAGCGGCGGCAGAAGCAGAAGCAGCGGCAGAAGCAGCGGCAGCAACAGCGGCAGTAGCGACGGTAGCAGCGGCAGCAAGGGCAGAGGCAGGAAGCAGAAGCAACATCGGCCGGAGCGGCGGCAGTAGCGGCAGCGGTAGCGGCAGCTATAGCAGTAGCATCAGGAGCAGGACTAAAGCTGAGACAGATGCGGAATGAGCAGACAGAAGCCAGAGCGAGCAAACAGAAGCTGCGTGGGAATCCGGGCAGGAGGTGGGAGGCGATGCTGTCTTCACTGAAGCTGTAGAAATCCATTCACACCATGGAGACTTTCCCTATTGGTGTTCTGAGTTTGTTTATGTGTGGACAGCTCCGGCTGACCCCTTTAGGAAGGAAGGAGAGCGGCTGTATCACCTCGCTACTAGACGCAGAGCGGACTTTCCTCTATGTCCCTTTCTGCTTGTAAGAAGAAGTGCATTTTAAGTCCCAAATGCTTCTTAGTAGCTTTGATTGCCCGAATGTGAGCTTACTCAAGCACCACTGGGGGAAAGCCAGGAATATACAAAATTCAGATATTCACAGGAAGAAAGAGACAGACAGACACCATTTGGGTAAAGGCAAAACACAAGACATAGCAAAGTTATCAGAGAGAAGTTTCCCAAAAGCATACCTGTTTTGTATAAGCCCACCTGAGCATTCAGGTTGTCACTGGTATCTAATGGAACATGAGTTATGCAGAAAATGCACAGATATTCCCCACCTGCCTCTGTTTGACCATGGGAGAGTGGCAGGGGGTCACCATGACACTGAGCTCTCAGTAGAATCAAGTCATGGTCATACCTGGGGAGTCTCCACCAAGAAAGGAAGAAAGGGAGAGGGTAATCCCTTTTGTATAACCACTCTGTCAGGAGCTCTCTTGCCTGAGCAGCTCAAGGGGACTCTTCATCATCTCAAATTCCAAGTCCTTTACCTAACCACCCTCCAAGTCATATGGGGCCAGAGGCCAGCCCCAAAGCTCCCTCACGGTCAGTTTGGAGCAGGTAGGGGATATCTGTACATGTTCTGTACAGCTATATTACTTGAACAATTCGGTCATTAGCTGTGGGCACTGATTGATCCTCTTTTATAGGAAATATACAAACCAATGTCTCATATGTTCACTAATTGCAGAGTTCCCCATTCTATGGACTGAAATGTTTCACTAAGGATTACTAATATAAGAATCCTTTGGTTGGTACCTGAATCTTTGATTCCCTTCTAAAGGCATAACACCAATCTGTTCATCCTGGAAAACCAAAATCTCAGAGTTGTACAGGCTTGTGGAAGGTCATCTATTCTTTTCACCACCTTTGAGCAGGACCTCACTTAGACTCCAGTAGACACTCTCAGACTATCTTAGTTTTATGGAACATCTCTGTGTGAGACTCTTCCCCCCACCCCCAATAGAATATCAGATCTTTGAGAATAGGGACAACTTCATTTTCATCTTTTGTAGCCTGAGCACCTATCACAGTGTGTGATACAGAAGAAGTGACCGATAAATGGCTGTTGAATGAATGAACTTCTGTGAATGGGAAATGAGTGTGGAGAGGAGGGAGCAAAAGGAAACAACAGAGCGGCGACTTCCTGAATGACAAGAAAATATAAAAAAGCACAATGAGCATGTAATGTATTTAATGGTTGAATGAGTATGAAATGAGATGTCTTGGATATGCCATGTTCCACTGGCCATTTAGCTATTCAACAGAACTCACAGGCAAACCCACCAATGACCACAAACATAACACAGGACGGGCTAGCAATCTGTTGGGCGAGCCAAGCCAATTGACCTTTCCCTCTCTCTTTAGCCTGAAAAATCAAGCACATTTTAACAGAATAGTCATCACAAGGACAAGCATATTTTCTATTTCTGAAGCTATTATCCAGAAACTTCTAGGAACAGCCAGCAAGCATATCAACTGAAACTGTCTAAACAGGAAGAGAAAAATGAAAATGAGCTGAATGATCCAGGTAATTCAAGTCAAAACCAAATGGTTTTTAACCAAAATTAGCCAGGATGTACTTTTTTTTTATCATGCATACCTGCATAATTACTCCCCTTTTATTTCCGTTTACCTGTAGAAACACAGTTTAAGTCTTAAGTAAGGGGGGGGAAAAGCAGCAGCTGGCACCATTTACCTAATGGCATTTATACAAGCAACACTAGAATTTGCTATCTCATGGAGGCTCTGAGAGCCCAGAAAGCCACAATCAACTTTCAGTGTATGTCAGTAGTTTTCTCAACAGGTCAGTAGTTACTGTGATTTTTCAGCCTATGGGCAGCTCATGTCAGCAGGCTTCACTCATCCTCCTTGTCTGGGCTCTCTCGCAAGTGCTTGGTGGAGTAAAAACAGAGGGATCTCGAATGCCGAGCTGGATATCAAAGAAGCGAGTAGAGAAGGTGACGCTGTAGTTCTTGGTGTAGGTTTCTTGGACTGGGTAACAATCTTTGACAGTATAGACGCCAACCCATGTTTCATCTATAAGAGGGAAGGAAATATAAACACAAGCTCATGCCTTTGATATTTTTAAGGAATAACAGGGGAAAGAACATTGGCAAGAAAGCAGAAAGTATTTGTCATTTCCATGAATTATACTGTGGTGTGTGGTAAAGGGAATAATGTATGAAGGGTGAGTCAACTGCAGAGAAAGTCAAAGGAGGCAGACAAATGAATGCTGGTAAGTGACCAAAGGCACTTGAAGCAATTTTGAGATAGAAAATGATTTTTTAAAATAGGATTCTTCTATGCAGATGATTGAAAGTTGAGAGAGAATTTGAAGGAAGTTCATGGAGATATAGGCAGAACATGAATGTGTTCACCAAATACCATTTAGTCCCTGCCCTCAGAGGGGTGAAACACAATATGTGTATACAAAATATAAACATAGTAAATACAGGACATCGCAAAAATCTTAGTGCAGTTCTAAGTTATCAAAGCTTTCTAAGGCTTTTGGGACACACAGTAAAAACACTTTAGGAGACAGTTGCTAGTAGCAGGTGGCTTGAGTTCAAATCCATATGATTCCCTTTGACTCTAGAAGAGTCTAGCTGAAGGACCCAGTGGGGAGTCAGCATTCTTGCTGTTCCTTACCCAGGATACTCCCTATCTCATCTCCATGCCTTTGAAGAGACTGTCCCTCAGACCTGGAATGAATTACTTCACTTTTGCCTCTTAGAAGTCCTCATTTCCTTCAAATTTCAGCTCTGATACCACCTCCAACATGAGCCTTCTCCAAATTCCTGCCCCACTCCCACCCAATGCTACCAATTCTCTCCCAAAATAGACTTTACTGGGTGTCCCAAAACTTAGTAAGTTTTGATGGCTTAAAACTGCACTAAGATTTTTTTGAAATGCCCTATATTTAGTAAGTTTATGTTTTGACTACAGTTATATTATGTTCCATTTATCCCTCTTCCCTAAAATAGAGTCTCCTTAAGGATAGGGACAATTTCATGTTTGTCACTGAATAACCCATGCCTGGCACATGGTAGACAATAATCACATGTTGGATAAAGTGCACAGATGAATAAAATTGATTTAGCACCATGTCTGGTACCTAGTAGGTACCTCATAAATGTTTTTTGATTGATTGATTTGTACCACATCAATATCACTCAAAAATTCCAGTACCTATGACTGGTAATCCCAGGTGTCCACTGTTTCTAATTCTCCAGAAGAATAATGATTCAATTCAACTATCATATGAGGCAGTTAGATGGCATAATGGATAGACAGCTGACCCTGGAGCTGGAAAAACTTGAGTTCTAATCCAGCATCAGAGACTTCCTAGTTATGTAACTTTGGGCAGTTCACATGTTATCTATCTGCCTCAGCTTTCTCCTCTGTAGATGAGGATTATAGTAGCCTCCCAGGGTTGTTATAAGGATCAAATGAAATATTTTTAAAGTTCCTTAAAGCATCATATAAATGCTAGCTATCATCACCCTCATCATCTTCCTCCTTATCATTAGTAGTAGTGGTGGTGGTGATGGTAGTAGTAGTAGTAGTAGTAGTAGTAGTAGTAGTAGTAGTAGTAGTAGTAGTAGTAGTAGTAGTAGTAGTAGTAGTAGCAGTAATAGTAATGGGTTGTTTTGTTTTGATTTGGGTTTTTTTTGGGGGGGGAGGTTTGAGGCAATTGGGATTAAGTGACTGGTCCAGGGTTATACATCTAGGAGGTTTGCTTTCCCATTTTAATTATTTTAATGTACATACTACTAAGGGTCTAAAAGATGTGCTTTTTACTTTTCCCAATTCACAAGTATTTACTTTGCAATAAGTCAAGTCCCATTTGTCCTTGTTGACTTGCACAATCCTTTGCACAAATGTTGGCTCAGCCTAGTTCCCCACCTGACCTCATCCAACCCTCTTGGAATCTCCACCAGAAATGGTCCAGAAGCAGGTGCCTACATCATGATGCTCTGAGCTGAATGCCAAGCCCTACAGGGTTTCTAAGTAGAAACACAATGTAGGGGTCCTTCAAAATTCCCTAAGAATCACCCTTCTTGGAAAAGTTACAATCTGAGCCTTGCCAGGTTTATTGGAACAGAGCCTAATGCCCCAGTGTCTGTCTGGTTCTTGAATTGAAATCAACAGAATCAAGGCCCAAAAGATGTCCACTTACATTTCCTGGCTGGCTTCCTGTCTGACCATTCCTGTACCATTATCTGGTCCTGAGGGCCCCCAATGTAATACTGGTCTTCATAAGTCGAGTTTTGGGGGATATCCAGAGGATCCCATTGGTCAGTCAAGGCAATCTTGGAGCACAGCTTGGTGGCCTGGTCAATCTGAAACATCACTGCATCTTGATAGAGGAAAATATATTCAAAAAACCTGAAAAATAGGCCAAAACAAATGATGATCAAGGTTTTTTGACTCATGTTTAAAATGCAAAGACCTTTGACATAAATGGGCTTTTAAAAGAGGAAAGGAAGTAAGTAATTCTGCCCTACCAAGATAGTTTCTGCCCCTGCCCCAATCACTCCATCAACAAGAATTTATTAATTTTTTTCTACGTGCAGTGAAGACACAAGGACAAGCATGAAACCATTCCTGTTCCCAATGAACTCTCATTCTCACCTCTTCTCTCTGTGCCTCAGTTTTCTCATCTGTAAAATGAGGGAGTTGGAAAAAATTATATAAGTATATAAGACAACAGTGCAGCTGTGCTATGAACTAGAAAGCTTTTATGAGTCTAAGCCCTACATCAAAATACAATGGAAATTTTTCTTCAGGAGACTTGAGTTCAAATCCTGGTTCTTGCTTCATTCCCTATAGGACCTGGGCTAAATCACAGTGTCTCTCTGAACCTCAGTTTCTCACCTGTAAAATATAGGTATTGGACCCAATGACCTCAAAAGCCCCTTCAAGATCTCAATGTGTGATCCCATGATTTATTACATGATTCCTGTGGGGAAAGGGATCCTAAGTTCCAGCCTCTATCACAGAATCTGGCACATAATAAATGCTTGGTGAATGAGTGAATGGATAAATAGAGAGTAAAGTCCAGTGAACCAGTACATCATCTGTGTTTGCCAATTTATGTGATATTCTCCATCCATAGTCATCCATTATTACAAAGGACAAAGGGAGTTGGATTCTCTCAAGTCTTTTCCAGGGCCCCCAGGCAATCCTCTAAAATGATGATGTTATAGAATTGATATCAACTTGTATTGGTAAAGGGAATTTCTTGACTGGGAATTCCCTACACCAAAATTCACAACTACAGACCCTTACCTCCACCTTCACCCCCCAAAAAAAGACAAAGAGAGTTCCCATACATTTAAGATATGCTTTTGCTTAAACAGAAAAGTATGCTGAGAGGCAGGGGTGGGGAGTTTGTAACATAGTAAGGTATTATCTGCTATTAACAACTTCCGGTGAATGTTTTTCTCATTAGCCGCTGTACTTATCACCATCTTCCCAAGTAAACTGTTCCCTTGTAAATGGCTATCTGCTACAGGATGTCAGTTAGCACTCTGCTGTTCTCAAACTACTGATCTCCAAAGATAGAACTTGCAATAAAGCAGCAGCCAAACTAAAAATGTATTTATTTTTACAGGAAAGGTTTAAAGGATATTATTAAGAAAAAGGTATGGCTAAAAAAAAAAAAGCCAACCCACGAGTGGCATATTTATTTTTTACTCCAAGACAGTAATTTCAAAAGATGAGAACTATAAATAGTGTTGTTCTAAAATGAGAGTCTGGTACTTTCGTGCATGGGCAAAGGTTACTTCAGATTACTCCGAGTGGATCAAAACTCTCTAACAGAGGCTCATGGGAACATAATGCAAACAATAATGACCAACAGGCAAGACATGAAATAACAGGAGATTTCTACTTATTTGTCTTTCTCTACTGATCATAGTCTGGTGGCTCCTTAATACGCACTATTGGATAAAAACCAGTGTCTCCGGAGAGACACCATTGGATAAAAGCCAGATGTGCTTTCTCAAAACACAGCTCTCCTTTGTACTTCATCACCCAGGACACTCCAATTTCCTGCCTCTCACTCCATGCCCAGAATGCCACCCCCACACCATTTCTAATCCCTTATTTCCTCCAGAACTCTACTTCTATATAAAGCTTTGCTAATCACCACTGTATATATAATATATGTGTATCGTGTTTTGTGTCTATTTTTTGTGACTTCATGTTGTTTTTACCCCAAAATGGAAATTCTTTGAATACAGGGACTCTGCCTGAGACATTGGCTGCTGCACCGTCTTGTAAATAAAACAGGTTCAGGAGAAAAACTAAGGACCACAAGGTGGGGGGGGAGGGGAATTGTTATATTGAGAGGAAAAAGAGGATCACAGCTTGGGGTGGATGAGATGGTGATAACTGATAAAAGTGGGGAGAAACTGTTGAATTTTTATTTAACTTCTGTTTTCTCAAGAGAAACTTATATTTACAGGGGAAATAAAAGGACAAAAATAACTAATAGAGAGTTGATGTTCAAAATAAATGAGTTGGTAAATAGTTAGGGAACACTTAGCTGACCTTGACAGATTTAATGCATCCTCAAGTTCTGCTAGAAATGACAGGCGATCCCTGGGTCATTGTCAGTGACATGTGAAGGATCAAAGAAAATGGGAAGAGGACCAGGGGCTTGGAGAAGGGCAAACAGTGTCCCAATTTTCAAAAAAGGGAAAAGAATAGAATCTGCAAACTGCAGACCAGTTAGCTTGATGTTATGTCGCTAGGAAAACTCTAGAATTAAAGAGTTGATTGGTGAATATCCATAAAGGGAAGCTGTGATTCCAAAGAGCCAACCTGGCTTCGACAGGAAAAAGCCATGCCAAACTAACCTCATTTCTGCTTTCTGACAGGATAAGTAAAAGAGGAGAATGTTGTGGGTATAGATTAACGAGAGTTTGGCAAAGATTTTGATAAAGAATCTCTGTTGCTGTGAAGAAAATGGAGAAAGACGGATTAGATAATAGAATCAAATAGATTGGCAACCTGTTGGATATCTAGAGTCCAAGACAGTCATTACTAGATCACTAATGGCCTCAAGGGTCTGTGCATGGCCCTGTGCCAGTCACCAATTTTCTCAACACCTTGGATGAAGCTGTAGGTGACATGCTCATTATACTGCCTGATGGCACCAGTGGGAGTGGGGAGGGATGCCTAACACACAGAACAACAGAGGCAAGATCAAAAAAGATTGACCCAAATCTCGTAACTTGATATTCCCTAGGGACAAATGTAAAGTCTTGGGTATTAAAAAAATCAGCTCTGCAAGTATAAGATGGAAGGAGCATGGTAATAAAGGAGTTGTTTGGTGGAAAAAAACTGGGGCATTAAAGAAGATTCCAAGCTTGACACGAGTCAGCAATGAGGAAGCAGCCAAGCAAGCTAATACAAGCATGGGATGCATTAAGACAGAAACCATTTCCAAGAATAGGGAAATGATAGTTTCAATGCCCCTATTGCCTCTGGAATAAAATATCAACTCTTCTTTTGGGCTTTTAGAGCCCATTATAGCCTCTTCCCAAGCTGTCTCTCCAGTTCATGAGATATGGCTTCCTCCCCATGTTCGATGATTCCCAACCAAATGCCTGGCTCCGGGCTTTGCCGAGACTTTGCCTCATCCTGGAATGAACTCCTCTCTCGCCTGCAGCACATAGACCCACTCTCTTTCTTCAAGTTGAAGCACAAGCACCACCAAGACTTGTGTGTTTCCCCTCAAGGATATTTCACTTCACTTCGTGTCTGTTTTTGTGTTTTCTCTGCAATTACTTATTTGTGTACATGTTGTCTTGCAGTATAAAACCTGAGTTCCTCAAGAGGAGCTCAATAATTTATCGTATTGGTATCCCCACACCCTTGTATGGTGTCTGGCACATAGTAAGCACCTAATGAATACTTATTGGTTATTAAAGATGTCCATGATTGCTCCCAAGACATAAGTAACTGAGGGGGTAATTTATTTCATGGGGATGCAGGTCTCTCTGCTCTCTGTGTAGCTAACTCAATCCTTCAAAATAGGACAACTTAGAAGACAGGAGTCCAGAAAAAATATTAGTCTGATTGCAAAAGGACTTTGGCTTTTGTGGGAGAATCTGGATGCCCTTATTTGTTTAAAATGAAACCCAATAGATTAGTAATGCCTGGCTCCAATATCTGGTCAGCCCCTACTCTGGAACTCTCCAGAGGAAGTCTTGAGCTGAGGCCATTTGCCCCTCCTGATGCACTTGAAGCTAGGGTTACACCCTGGAGTCAGGAAGAGGAACGAAGGAAAAAGAAATATTCAGAATAATGGTCTGAGGCACAAACACATTCTCTGCATCCATGTCAGCTCTGACAACACAGGTGGCTTCCTGTTGGACCCTGTGCCTAGCAACCCAAATCCAAATGATGATTCTAAGTTTAATTTTGAGATCTCTGAAATGACCAGCCTCCTCAATTCTAATATGGGTTGAGATATAATAATGGCCAAGAATTCTGAAAGGATTGGCCAAAGATATGCCTGCATATGCAGAACACTGATGATGAGAACTGGGGAGCGGACATTTTTTTCAGGGCAAAAACACCCTCCCAAATCCTACTCATGAGGCCTTAGCATGACATTGTACAAGCCCTATGCCCCACATAAACTGAATGACCCACACTTCCCCAACCACAACACACATCCCACAACACACATACCTTTGTTCATATGCTTCCTTAAGCCTAGAATGCTCTCTCCCCCAACCCCATTTCCACCTGATAGAATTCTGCTGAGCCCAATACCATCCTTCCCTTATTTTCCCAACTGGAAAGCCTGGTGGAAAAGAATGGGGGGAGTCAGGAAGACCAGAGTTCAAATCCCATATCTAGTATTTAGTAGCTTGGTGAGTCAACCAAACAATCAAGCAGCATTTATTAAGAGCCTATTATGTGTAAGACACTTTTCTCTGAAACTCAGTTTCCCCATCTGTAAGATGAGCATGATCCTAAAGAAACTGACATGATTGCTGTGATTCTCCAATGAGATGTATGCAAAACACTTCAAATACCATGAAGGGCTGTAAGAGTGTTGGTTCTCTCATTTGTAAATTCTTTCCCTTTCTTTGACCTTGAAGAACTCTTCGGCTGCCCCTCCCTTGTGCTGTTATCAAAGTCTACTTTGACTCAGACTTGAGTTCAGTTCAACAAATGTTAGTTTTGCGTTTGTCTTAGCTCTCTCATTAAAGAGTAAATTGGATCAAAGCAAGGAATTTGTTGTGGTACAGCTTTAAGAAAGCACTGAATTAGAGGGAGGAGGAACTCTGGATTCAGATCAGCTTAGACATTTGGACTTAGGAAGTCACTGAACCACCTTCCTGTCAATATTAAGAATTTGATTTTTCTTTCAAGTAATGCAACTTAAGTGGACTGGTAAGTAGAGTCAGAAAGTCCAGAAGTCAAATCCTGCCTCAGTGATTTACTACACAACCATGCCTCAGTTTCTTCATATATTAAATGGAAATGATAATAGCACCTACCTTAGAGATTTGTTGGGAGGATTAAATTAGTCAACATATGCAGGCTACCTTGAAAACCTTAAAGTTCCATAAATGCTAGCTGGCATTATTTTTATCATTCCACCCATGGTGACTAATTGCATACTCAGCTACTTAAATGGAGACATAATCTTCTCCATTTGGAAGTTCCCACTGAGGATGCAAATCAAACCTACCCCCTTGCCTGCCCATCCTGTGGACCCCTAGTCCATATCCTCTCAAAAGTTCACCATACAAATCCAGTCACTGTGCACACTTTCTTTTAACATATCAAAGATATGAATTAATAAATCTCCTTTAAAATTATTGCTAAACCACCGAGCCATATTCTCTTATGGTATGTCTACAGCCTATAGTAAGTCAGAAGCTGAATGTGTTAACCCACGTGGCCTTGTCCCCATACATGTCTGAAAGAAAGATAGGAGGCAGCATGGATGAGGTCAAAGAAATCACTTCAACCTCTACTTCCCTTCTCATTCGTGGTTAATTGAGAAAGATCAGGACCCTGAGCCCAAGGACCCTAGGAACAGCAAACCATTCCTCCACCCTTCCCAGGCCAGCACACTTATCCCAAACAGCCATTACTAGGAGGAACAACATTTGTACTGAAATGGTCCCACTATCTCCATTATCATTAATAGGAGCCTCTGGTCAACTGCCACTGGGCAGGCTGGGATTAGTGGCACTATCAGCCCTGCTTCCAGGAAGATATAAACATCATTCCTATGGAGATGCCACCTGGCAACTGCACCTGGAGATACTGCAGCCTCCACAGCTCCTGAAGATCCAGACTACCAAAATCCTAGACACCATCAGATGTCTCAACAACAGAGATGGATATTGGCAAATCAATGGAAATGACATTTAAAAAGAGACAATTACCTTAACATTTACCTTGACATCCTAAGAAACCCTAAGGACCAAGGGACCTTTCCCTCTCACTTGTGGCTGAAACCTTCCATATGTCATCTCCCTCATCAGAATGTGAGCTCCTCAACTTTTCTACTTGTAACCGCAGGACTTACTACAGGGCTTGGCACACAGTAAGTGCTTAATACTTTTTTTTCATTCATTCAAGGTACTAACTGAAACTTTTCCTCTGAATCCACCTTGTTTCACATGTTTAAGTTAAAATAAGAGGCCAGGAAGG
Organism: Bettongia penicillata ogilbyi; assembly: GCA_023548195.1. Lineage (NCBI taxonomy): Eukaryota > Metazoa > Chordata > Mammalia > Diprotodontia > Potoroidae > Bettongia > Bettongia penicillata. The sequence goes on along the minus strand of JAJHZJ010000132.1, from coordinate 12,895,424 downwards.
ACAGAGAACCCCAAAACAAAACAAGCATCAGCTATCTAGCACCTCTGCTCCCACTCTAGTGGGCAGCATTATCTTGAAGGCTTATAAAGTGGTTTAATATTTACCATCTCAGCGAATACAGGGCCAGGAAAGGCTTGATTATTCCACAGCAACAAATGGTGGTATTTTTCCAAACCATTTACAGGGAAAACATGAAGTTAAAAAAAAAAACTGAGCCAGCTCCCAAATGTACTTTTCAATCTTTTCAATTCACTATCAAAAACCAAGAGGCAACTTGGTACCTTGTTCAAACAGCCACTGGGGGGTTTTATGCAGCCTCTGAGCAGCTAAATGCCTGTTTTGTTTTGTTTTTTTCATTAGGGTTAACAATGACTGCATCTAAATGCCAGGAAGCTTTGGTGCACGAAGCTTCCCTGAGCTGTAACAGTACGAGAAGCACGGAGCTTTCAGGGAACTTGCAAAGGGGCAGCGCATTTCCAAAGCCTCTTAGAGGCTCAAGGCCTTCTCTGCAGTTCGACCCTCCATGAATTCACTTGTCCTGCCTGTGTCCCTAGCTATTAGAGGGAGCATGGCTACACACGCAAAAGGAGGCATATGTTTTCAGATATGGCTGATGTACTGCATTGTTTTGCATAAATCAGCTCTTCTGTTAGTTACAAGGGAGTTGTTTAATGGGGCAGTGAGGGAAAACTGATTTTTTTAAAGGATCAAGGGAATATTTTTTTAAAAGAACCCTGGGTTTAGACCTGGAAGGGTCCAGGGTTCCACTCCCAATTCTAATACTCAATTGCCCAGTAACTATTGAGATACTACTATTGTGATACAGTAGAAAGGGCACTTGTCTTGGAGTTGAAGGACACCCCTTGCCCCATCAGAGAAGAGGGTCAGGAGGATGATCCCTTCTGTCAATCTGGAATCAAAGGAGTCTGGGGCATGGAAGGCCTCCAGCATGTGGATAAGGATCAAAATCAGAGCCAGGAAATGGGTGCCTCACTCAGAAAGAAGGCAAAGTAAACAGGGGGAAGTAAAGAGAATGTGGAAATGGGACACCTGGTTGGAACCAAGGCTCTGCCTTATTGTCTGGGTGACCTTGGGCAAGTTTCCTCACTTCTGGGGCCTCACCCATCTCATGTACAAAATAAAAAGGTGGACTAGATGGCCTCAGACATCCCTACGGGTCTAAATCTGGGATAGTACAGGGTCCTTTCATCTCATACCAAGGAAGAGTGAGAAACTGGACATAAACCCCACTAGGGTTTTTAAGAAAAAAGAAAGATCCCAGAATCCTAGAGCTCAGTTTTCTGTTTGAGTTTTGTTTTTAACTCACACTGCACCATCATCACAGGCCAATCATCTACTGGCTTCCTGGAGGGATTTTTGTTTTGTTTCGTTTTGTTTTCCCTTTCAGTTAACGCTGAATACCCATGATTGTTCACCAAAGAACTCACGTCTTTTCTGGAAGAGAAAGGATTAATCCAGGCAATCTCACTTCACCACCACATTCCCACAGTCGGCTTCAGCTCCCAGTGTGGACAATGCTGAGAACTATACTCGAAAGTGGTTTGCTAGCATCTAAGTAATTGCTATAATCTTGTTAAAATGGAAATATTGTATGGACCTTCCCTCTGGACCCAAACCAGAACTCATTGAGCCTCGGATCCTGAAGATGTCAAACAGTAAAATTCACAGATTACTTCTCAGTGCTGACTGTGCCTTCACCATGTCTCTGATATTCAAACTGAAAAATGCTGAGGTCTGATTTCACATCTATAATTGATATCATATTGTTTGCTTTCTCAGTGGGTGGGGGAGGGACCAAAGGGAGGGAGAGAGTTTGGAACTCAAAATTTAAAAACAAAGAATGTTTTTAAAATTTTCTAAGTTAAAAAATAAAGTATGCTGAGATCTCCCCAGTGTCACTTTACGGAACATTTTTGTTTGTTTTTAGGGGGGTCAGATGAGAAATCGATTCAGAAAATGGCTGGATCTGTTGGTCATTTCTCTTCCCAGGGGTATGAGGTAGAGGATTTAATTCTGCTGGCTAGCACAGCCTGACACTGGAGGGGACATCTCCAGGGCAAGCAGCACTGCCTACACATACTGGCCAACAGAGTCAACATGCCAATTAGTTTTGGTGACCTCACTCTTCCTTCTTTGTTTCAAGGGAAGACTCGAGGTGGGCAGGAGGGGCAGGATTTTTTTAAAAGTCAGGAATAAAAATATCTAAAATGAAAAATAATAATTGTTATTTATGTAGTTTTTTTAAGTTTTTTTTTTTTAAGTTCATAATGTGTTGTATCAAACACATTGCCTCTCTCATCTGAACTTCACAACTACATATGGGCTATGACTAGCCTCCATTTTACAGCTGGGAAGCAGTATGCCAGAAAATTGGACATGGAGCCTGGAAAGAAGTGTTTGAAACCTCCCTCAGAAATGTACTAACCACATGAACCTGGGCAAGGGACCTAACCTCTATGAGGCTCAGTCTTCTCATATGGGAAATGGAAATAATTATCACATATACCTCATGGGGTCTTTGTGAGGACCCAATTGGATGATATGAAATGTTATATAAATATTAGCTATTATTACAGATGAGGAAACTGAGGCTCAGAAAGGTTAGGTCACTTCCTCAAGGTCCCAAAGCTAGTTAATGTCAGAAGCAAGATTTGAACTCAGATCTTCTTGACTCCGGGTCTAGCACACTATATACCTTATCCCCTTGCCTCTCAGGATTCCATCTTATCTTGTCAAAAATCCTTCAAAAACTCCTTTCTTCCTACCATATCATCTAATCTCCTCCCCCTGAACTTTTTTTCCACCACACCCAAGCTTTTTCCCTCCCTTCTTACTAAATTGATCCCTTCATCATTCCAGGACCTGCTCCATTCTATGTTCTGTGTCTTCTCTCATGTAACTCTCCAAGCCTGCAATATCTTCCTCCCTAGTGCCCTTCCCTCCCTCCTTTGCCTGGCTTTCAATGCCCTCTTTTTCCCTGAAGTCTTCCTTGTTTTCCCTAGTCCTCATGAATCTATTCTCTCTTCTCAGAGCCCTATAAACATTTGGAGTCAATCTGTACCATACAATAAAGACCTCATTACCAACCAGTGTTGTCTTCTGTTTCTTGCCCCAACAGCTTACCTCCCAGATAAATTGTGAAGCCTTTGAGAGCAAGCAAGGCACTCAGGAGCTCAGTGATGCCTGCTGACAGAAGGACTCAAATTCTAATAATACCCAAGAGCTTATCATGGCTCTCTGTCTCCTGTTACACTAAACTCAGGCTCCTCCTGTCTTCTCTTCCCCTCTCCAAATTAAATTCTTTTGATCCCTACCCACCACACTTCAGCTCTGGTTCAGGTAAGACGGTAACAGGCTCAAGCACTTGAGGGAATCAAATTCAATGAAATTCAATTAGGATAAGTGAAAAACTTACATTTGGGTCCAAAAACAGATTCCTAAGAAAGGGATGGGAAGGCCTGATTAGAAAGTTTGTCTGGGAAAGACTTGAGGAGTTTAGTGCACTGCAAACTCAACGTCAGTCAGCAGGGTGATGCCTCGGTGTCCAAAAAAGTGATGCAATCTTGGGCTGCTCTAGGGGACTCCTAGTTTTCAGGACTAAGAAGAGGCAGTAGCTCAGGACTCTGCTCTGGTCAGATCCCACCCTCCACCCCTGAATAATTCGCTCAGCCCTGCTGATGAGGTGATCGATAGAAGATCCTTTCCAGGGGAAAGTGGTTCGGGAGGTCACTTACCACCTGACCTCCTTTGAGGAGGTAAATGACCTCCTCAAAATGGGACCAGTAGAAGGAACTGGAGATGTTTAACCTGGAGATAACTGGACTCAGGCTGGGCAGATCCGATGGATAGATCTTCAAGTACTTAATGTGGAAGAAGAACTAACTTTGTTCTGCCTTGTTTTGCCCTCTGGGCAAATGGTGCAAGTTGTTAAGGGGCTAATTTAAGGTACAGGGAAAGAAAATCTCCTTACTAATGAGAAACCCAAAAATGGAATGGGTAGAAGGGTGCCTTCTCACTCCTTGAGAGTCTGGAAGAGAGAGGATTAATTATCATTTGGTAGAGAAGGGTTTCCTTCCAGGTATGGGGTAGATGAGGGTTGAGGCCCCACCCAGCTCTAAGAATTCCAGATTCTGTAAACCAAGGCTCAGGATACTACATACTTCTTACCAGACCTTGGCCAAGGGCCGTTCAACTGCCTGGACTATATTCCTCCTTCTAGTCTACAATGATTTGATCTCTCTTCTCTCCCAGTCAGTGCCACTCAAAAGGCTGGATTTGGAGTCTAAGAACTTGAATCCAAGGGCCCACAAGCAACCTAATGTAAGAAAAAGAGGACTAAACTTAGATTCAGGAAGACCTGGGTTCAAAGTCTGTGTCTGCCACAAGTTGTGAAGCCCTGAATAAGTCTCTTAATATCTGTCAGGTTTCAGTTTCTGAATCTGTAAAATGGGAATGTTCATAGCATCTGTGTTGCAAGAAATCAAATGAGGTAATGTGTCCAGGCATGAAGGGGAAACAATTGTCAGCTCTGTTTAACCCCTCTGGGATTCCTGTAAAATGGTGGCCCACTCGCAATGCAGGAGGTCCCTGCCTCACCAACCCTATTCCCGCCCCACCCAGCATTACCTTATCAACGATGGCTTCTTTTGTAAACGGTGTTTTGCCAGGCTTCTCGAGTTCCTTTGTCTCCCCCTAGCAGATGGCTTCTGCTCCCTAATTGCTCCTGTGTCCCCTCGACCCACCCCCACCGATCTTCAGGTCTCCCCTGGGCCCACAACAGAGGACTATAATGCGCTCGGATTGACTGGCCTCTCATCTGGATGTTTCCCTGCCCTGGGGACAGTGCCGCTATAACTTGGCCTTGTGCCAGGCTGCAGCAGAGCCGGCCTAATGCCTCACTACCTGAAGCCATCCCAGAAAATTTTCCAGGAGACCTCCCCAGGGACATAAATAGAAGAACCAGGGGCAGCCTGGAAAAGCAGGGGTAGGAAGCGTTGAGTGCTCTAAAGAAAGTACATCATCGCCCCAGTTTTACTGAGGCAAGGTGCCAGGCGGGGGAAGGGTGGTCTGCAGAGCCTAGAATTCTCACCCTAGCAATCCTGGCAGACAATATACTACGCATCCCCTGCAGAGGGAGGCGCGACCGCCCCACCCAGTCGGGCAGATGCTGCAGGCTGGCAGAAAGAGGACAAGGCTTGTCATCAAGCTGAGTCACCTAGAGCCGCAACATGGGGGCGGGGTAATGAGTGGGACTGGTGAAAGATAGGTCCCACCCCAACCAAAGAAATTTCTGCGCACACTTTCTTTTGATTCTCTCCTCTTCCCCGGCCCCGCCCTTCCCCGAGTTTAATCATCTCCCCGAACATTAAAGAGGAAGCGAGTCCGGTCCTTTCTTAGTGGGATCTGACATGGAAAAGAAGAGGCGTACCCTATGCTCCCCCCTCAGCCCCCGCTCCCCGAAAAGAAAAATTACAGACAGGCAAGAAGCTAGCCCAGGTGCACAGATCCTCTCCCCACCTTCCCACCCATCCTCCCGCAACCCCACACCCTCAACCCCTCCGGTCCCAGGTCCCCACTCGGGCCTTCGCAATGCACCCCGATTCCGCAGCCTTAAGTGCACTCGTAATGCGGCCCCTCAACCTTCTCCTCGGACAAGGAAGTGCTACTTCCATCCCCAGCCTCTCCGAACCCCAAAGTGCTCTCCCGCACACCCCGTACAATGAGCCTCCCCCCGCCCCACTGCAGTACTCCCTCCACCGTCCTGCCTTACGCAGTGCATTTCTCTGCCTTGCCGCAGTGCGCCCCCGCCTCCCCGCCTTACCGCAGTGCTCCCCCCTCCCCGCCTTGCCGCAGTGCGCCCCCCTCCCTTTTTGCCGCAGTGCGCTCCCCACTGCCTTGCTGCAGTACACCCCTCCTCCACCTCCTCTCCTTGCCGCATTGCGCCCCTACCCCGCCTCCCTGCTTTGCTGCAGTGCGCCCCTCGCCCTCCTCTCTGCCAAGTCCCTCAATGAACCCCACCCCACATCCTCAACGCACCCCGCCCTGCCGCAGTGCGCCCCTCGCTTCCTCTTCCATACCGCTCTCTCCATTGACCTCCTTCCCAAAACCACATTGCTCCCCCGCTCTTCTCCTTGTAGTGCTCTCCAATGAGCCCCCTCCCAAACTGCAGTGCACCCCCCAGCCACCCTGCCTAGCTATAGTGCACCCCCAGCCTTGCCGCAGTGAGTCCCCACCTAACCGCAGCCCCCACCTCGTTTCTCCCCACCATCGAAGCCTTCCCTCCCTGCACCCCAATCCCCCTAGTCCCCTGCCTGAGACCCTGGCACTTACTTCTTGCAAGGGATGAGAGCCTTCCTCTCCTCCAGCAGGCGGACGCGCTGCTGGAGGGCATCGTAGGAGAGCAGGGCGCGGGTGTTGCGGCCGCTGCTGTGGTCGTAGCGCACCTGACGTCCTTCCCACTGCTGCGGAGCTTGGCATGGCGGCCCAGGATCCCCGACAGCCAGCTCCCAGCTGCAGAGGCTACCCAGTAGCCAAGCCACTAGAAGCGCAGCGCGCATCCCTCTCTGTGCCACAGGGGACAGCGCAGGTGGAAAGGCGCGGGCTGGGGAGCAGGGCGGCCAAGGACGGGGCTGGGCAGAGCTGGGGAAGGAAACGCGGGAAAGGGCAGTGGCTCTCTCGCCGCCGTCCCCTCCCTCCCCTAGCCGGTCGGTGCACTTGCTGGGGGAGGGAGGGACGGAGGTCCAGTCACGTCTGGAGAGAGCCGCGACCTCGGCTCCTGCTTCCCCGTGCGCAGGGAGCTGGCTGGGGGACACTGCGGCAGGGAGCTCGCAGCTGGCTCCCTCCCGCTCCGGCTCCGGCTGAGACTGCGGCTTCCTTCCCCCCGCCGCCTCTCTGCTGCCAACAGGAAATGCAGAGGCAAACGTGCCCGTCGCAGCCCAATGGGCATCCGCAGAGTGGACGTGCGGGCGGGGGGAGGAGGGAGAACTCGGGCAAATGCGGGAGGACTGCAACCCCAGCCGGGCGGGGCTGCGGCAGTAAATGCTGGAGACAGAACCAGCTGCCTAGAACTGTCACTCAGTCTCCCCCAAAAACTCCAAGGGGCATCTTGGCATCCCTCTGGACACCAAGTGGGGAACCAGGCCCAGCACGGAGGAAGAGGAAGCGCCTTTAACTTCACTTTAGAAGCCATGAGCTGGCGATGACCTTAGCGATTCTCTGACTCGGGTCCCTCATTTTTCAGACCAAGAACTCGAGGGTTTCGGGGAAGGACAAGCAACTGGATGTTGCAGTGGTAGAGCATGGACTTGACCCAGGAAAGTCCAGGCCTGCAGTCTGGAAAGGTTTGAGTTGGATTCCTGGCTCTGGCTCTAACTCTTACTAGCTGGGTCACTTAGTTTACCCAAGCCTCAGTTCCCACAGTTTGCTTTTCACACTATATAAATATAAATAGAACACTGTATAAATGGGAGTTGGTGTCTCCCCATGGATTCGATAACTCAAGAACCATTTATTAAACTCCTCCCGTATCAGGCATGGTGCTAGGTCCTGCACCAAACTGACAAAAAAAGAATCTGTTCCTGTCCACAAAGAGTTTGCTTTGGGGGATAAAGGCTGTTTGAAGTGTGGCCTTTTCACTTGCTCAATCAGATCAAACCATTGTATCCACATATTTGTAAAAATTACCTCAGGCTCCTTCAGTGTACTACCCATGTGACCTTAGGCAAGTAATTTGCCTTCTCTGGGCCTCAGTTTCCCTGTTTGTACAATGAAAGGGATGGCCTAGTTGACCTCTTCGATTATAGATTTCAAACTGGAAAGGACCCCAGAAGCCATCAAAGCCAATCCCCACATTGGACAGATGAGGACTCAGGTCTAGTGTTCTTTGCACTCTACCCACCACCCTTTTCTCTAGTTCTACATCTAGTATTCTCCAACCTCCATCTGACAGTTTTCTTTTATTTGAGGGAGTCTGGATCTGAGGAACTCAGGACTAAAACAGAAGAATTACTCTTGCCCTTTCTAACATCACTGGAGGTCAAATACATATTGAGAAGCAGGGGCTGCCTCGATATCCTGAACCTGTCACACAGTAGATACTTAGTAAATACTTTTTGATTGACTGTGCCTGTTAACCATGGGTGACCTTGTAACCCTGGGAACAAGGAAGCAGGATGGAGAGCAAATTAAGATTGGATTTAGAAGACTGAGATATACTTTTACAATTCCCTGAAAGAAGAGACCAGTATAGAGCAGCAACTGTTGAGTAAAAGTTTGAATCCTCATCCACAAAGGCCAAGGTGCCAAGCATACATTTCATCTCTTCCATTAATTGTCCAGGAAGTGGCTGAGATGTCCAGAGGCTAGGCTGACCTTTAGCTTAAGCAGGGGATTAGATCCTAGGCCTGGTAGAGAATCAGTGAAAGAAAGTGAAAGTGGGAGGAAATAGCAGATCAGGTAGTCCAGGGGTGAGGAAGCTGCTGCCTTGAGGCCGCATGTGACCCTTTAGACCCTCAAGTTCAGCCCTTGGACTGAATCCAAACTTCACAGAACAAATTCCCTTCATAAAATAACTTGTTCTGTAAAACTTGGACTCAGTCAAAAGGCCACACCAAAGGACCTAGAAGGCCACATGTGGCCTTGAGGCTATAGGTTTCCCACACCAATATAATCCAACCTTCATATTTTACAAATAAGGAAACAGATATTTTACAGATTAAAAAACCTAAAGAAAGTAAATGACTTGCCTGTGAAGTGATTTGAGGAGAGCCTAGAAGGGTTCTTCTTTGCCCCCAACCCGAGTTCTAACTCGAAAAGAATCTCAATCCCATCTAGGGGTGTGGTAGAACCAACTTTATCTTGGAGAGCTAATTGTTAAATTTTCAGTCTGGACACTTACACCTGGAAATTAGTAAATGCTATAAATGAGAGCTTGACTTTATAGTTCTGTTGATTTTCTAGACCTGAAGAAATTGATGGGGAAATGTTGTCAATACAGATTAAACTTAAAAGTGTGTTCCAAGTAGCTGTTTGTTAAAAGATTCCACAATGTCTCATGTGCCACCCTTAGAGAGCTGGTCCTTGCCTGAAATTTGTTTTTTCTCTGTTCTTGGTGGAGTGAGGCTTTATCATTCACCTTGGTGTGAATATACATTCTCCAATGGCAACCCTTCTAGAGGGGACCCTGAGGGTTCTAGTTGGGAGTCCCAGAGGTTGAGGCAGGGCCAAAGGTGGGGGTGAAGGACCAGGAAGGGGGAGAACAGGAGCCCCCAATGTCGGAGTCACCATGTTGCCCAGGACCCTAAACAAGCCAGCCTGCCTGCCCAAAAGCAAACTTTATTGCCTCTCCAGGTAAACTCTACTTCCTGTATTGTATATGAGTGTACAAGGGAACTGCCCTGGGCCAAACATGCTCTTTATAAATGAGAAAACAAACTAATGAAGAAAAAAACTTGTCACCCACAAGTGACTTGAGGAAGGACTAAGCATTTTCAGGAGAGATGGGAAAGAATGGCAGAGGGAACCCTGGAAACCCCCCAGTAGTAGCAGTATTATTGATAATTATGGCGCCTCCTACTTCAGGTCTTTTCTTCATATTATGCTGTAATAACTGAGAGTAATTAAGGTGTATTGTCAAGAGTTCTAGATTTCCAATCTAGCCCTTCCAATTCCTACCTTGGGAAAGCTAGGCCTCAGTTTCCTCATCTGTAGAATGAGACGGTTAGACTGGATGACCTACAAGTTCCCTTTCAGCTTTAGATCTAGAATTCTGAGATCTATGTGCCAGTTGTGTTTTTCTAGGCTATAATCCCCCCAAGGACAGGGACCATGTCTTTGTGTCCCTCGTACATGGCATAGTACCATGAACATGACAGGGAGTTAATAGATGTCTGTTGGATGAAATTATTCACCTTTAAATCGTTCCAAAGTAGGCACAAATCTAGGGCTAAGTTGTAAGAATAAAGCTATACCGAAGACCAAGGCTTAAAGAGAATACAGGCTTTGGGTGGCAATTTTAGATTTATTCAGCATCAATCACTAAATGTTAATAAGTACCTACTATGTGCCAGACACCTTACTAAGTGCTGGGAACAAAAGTTGAGACTTAAAGGAAGTCAGGGAAGTCAACAGGTGGAGTTTGAAAGGGAGAGGGTCCCAAGCAGTGGGACCAGTCAGAGAAAATGCCCAGAGCTCAGAGATGGAGTGTCTGGCTAGCGGAAAAGCCAGGAAGCAGTGTCACTCAGACAAAGAATAATTGTTGGGGAGTAAGATATAAGAAGAACGAAAAGATAGGAGAGGGTAGGGGATGAAGAGCTTTGAATGCCAAGGAAAGGATGAGGCCACAGTTTACTTGCATGAAAGTAGGAAGAACAGAAGGCTATCTTTCTAAGGGATCACCTTAGAAACAGGGTGGGGTCTCATGTCTGGAGAACACAGTAAAGAAAAGTCTGTTGGAAGCATGCCTTCCTCATCTGCTCCTCCTAGGTCTGTCTTTACCCAGATCTGAAAAAGCTAAGGGAAGAAGAAAAATACCTTGATTTCAACTAGCCCTCGCAAGTCTATGAGTATCATTTCTCCTTCATAATTTAAATCCAGGATTAAAAGTAGGAGTTTTAATTTTCCGTGAAATAGGCCAAGAATCTGGTAGAGTTGATGATGCACAGGCCCACTCTAGAATGGATCTGAAGTCTTGGGGTGGACTGAGGACAACTCCCTGGTCCTTTTGATCTGATATGACTTCATCTCAACCTAAATCAATCCTCACCTCAGCATCTAAGAAAGTCAGAAAGACCAAAGTTCAAATCTAATCTCAGATGCTTACTAGCTGTGTGATCCTGGGCAAGTCACTTAACCTGTTGGCCTCAATTTCTTCATCAGTAAAATGAGCTGGAGAAGGAAATGACAAACCCATCCAGCATCACTGCCAAGAAAATCCCAAATGGGGTCATGAGTAAACTCAAACCCCTGACAAACAACAACAAGCCTCAAGCAATGCTTATTAAGCACTGACTACAAGTAAGACTCCAAACTAGGGGCCAGAAATAAAAATCGAACAGTCTCTGCCCTCAGTATGCTTATATTCTACCATAGAAATGCATGTAAACAAATAAACAAAACACAGAATATATGCAAAGTAATTTCAAAAGCTAATGAGAGGGTAGAAGTCAGAAAAAGCCTGAAGTAGGAGGTGCCATCTGGTCTGTGCTATGAAGAAAGCTGAGAATTCTACCAGACTGGGAGAGAAAAGAGAACATTTCAGACTTAAAACTCTTCATCAGTCTTAGATCCTTATGGGAAAAGCATACCTGGATTGGATTCTTGGGGAAATTAAGTCAGAGGAAATAGCTATTACTCTCCCATAACTTTCTGTCAAGTTCAGCCTATCATCAGCAAAGAAGGTAGGGTATTGGACTCAGAATCAGGAAGAGCTGGGTTCAAATCTTGCCTCGCATTTACATATTGTCTGACCCTGGGAAGATCACCTGATCTTTCTGTATCTCAGTTTCCTCATCTGAATTTTGTGGTCTTTGAGATCCCTCCCAGCTCTAAAAGCTATAATTTATCACATAATTGTAGTTTTCGTACACCAAGGATTCTTTAATTTTTTTGTGTCGTGGACTTCTGTGGCATCTGGTGAAACTTATGCACCCCTTCTTAGTAGTGTTTTTTTTTAATTGAAGTAAATGTCAAACTTCGGTCTGAAGTTTGTGGAAATAAAGATGTCATTCCCCCATCCAATCAACTTCATAGACAACCTTGAACTCTATCCATGAGCCCCTTTGAGATCTGTGCACCCCGATTAGTAAATTCCTGTCCTAGATCAAAAGAAGATGCAGTAGATCATCTCCTAAATTTGTTTCTAGTCCCATGATTCCATAAAACAAAGTACAAGGAAAATAGTCCTCACTATTCTACTGAGAAAGTCACCAACAGGAAACATCACTGCTCAAGAGTTTTCACTACAAAAACCTTGCCAGAATGGTATCTGCTGACCAAATTCTCCCTAACAAATTGTGAAAAACCAGGAGTGAAAAGAACATTCGTGAAACTCAATTTAACAAGCATGTAAGTGCCTACTGGGGTGCAGGGTGTGTTTAGTGAGGACCAGTACCTTTGGTGTGATGGCTACTGAGCCTTTTTCAGGGCTCTTTCCACCTTTGGTGTTCACCTGTTCCGCCTAACTCTCACCTGGCTCCAAGAAGCTGCAGCATGCCCAGCAGCCACACCCTGGTAAACTGTTTTGGCATATGGGTCAAACCAGGCTGAGGGTAACCACGGGTTCTCAAACCCATTGGTGAATTAGGGCGGTGTCTATCCCAAGCATGTGAAGACTTCATCTGGTGGAATAGGCAGATGAGAACAATTTGTTCCAACAGCCATGAAGGCGGATGAAGCAGGGGCTTAGAGCTTGGTTAAACACCAAAGAGGCCAAGGTCATCCACCACATCCTGAGCCATCGTCAGCCATCTTCACTCTGTGCTTCCACTGGATTATGATGACTCAGGAGGAGAAAGTGACACTGACGACTTTATGCAATCCTGCCTCACTTAAATCCAATTTATGCATGAATCAAAAGACATCACCCATACCATTTCAGCCTGTGGTGACAGGCAAGTGATGAAGCAGCAGGTGCAGATACACTGGGAGCTGGAGTCACGATCCTGAACATAGGCAACCCAGGCCATAGGGTCGTTTCTCACTGGAAGCAGCAGTGGGACTCAGCAGCTCCCTGGGTGTCTGAGCAGCCTTTTAAGGATCACACTGCTCACCTCCTAGTGTGAGGAAGGGGCCTAGAAAAGGTATGCTAAACATTGCCTGCTTACCCAACCCTGGTCTGATTACTGCAGCAGGCAGGGAATCCCACTATGTGATCAAAACACAAAAAAAAAATGTATGAAAACATCTGCAAAGATGATTCCACTCACCATCAGCACATGAAATGTGCTCACATTAATAGACAACACAAAATCCAGTAGACCTGAAAGAAGAACTCCTCTTATTGCAAGAGAACTCAACAGGTATCACATCCAAATAGCAGCCCTGAGTGAAACAAGGTTGGCAAACGAAGGTCAGCATACTGAATTTGGAACTGGATAACCTTTTTCTGGAGTGGGCACAATGAAGGGGAGTGACGTGAAGTTGGCATGGGTTTTGCAACCGAAACTAATCTAATCAGCAAGCTGTTATGCCTGCCAAAAGGAGTGAATGACAGGCTCATGACATGGTGATTGCCACTCACAGGAAAACACCATGCCATCATCATCAGTGCCTATGCTCCCACCACGGCAAACCCCGATGAAGTCAAAGAAAAACTTTATGAAGACCTAGAGACCCTTATCGTCAATGTGCCAAAAGAGGACAAGCTTATAATTCTGGGTGACTTTAATGATAGAGTAGGTTCAGACTACCAGACTTGGCAGGGAATCCTAGGGAGGAATGGAGTTGGAAACCACAACAGCAATGGTCATTTACTGCTGAAGACTTGTGCATCACATGAGCTTCTCATCACCAACACTGTCTTCCATTTATCTAAATGCAATAAAACTTCATGGATGCACCCTCATGGCAAACACTAGCATCTAATAGATTATGTGATTGTAAGGAGAAGAGATAGATGAGACGTGAGATTGACAAAGGCAATATGTGGTACAGAATGCTGGACTGATCATAGACTTATCCTTTCCAAGCTAAATATTCACATTTACCAAAAGTGCTGCCCCCAAGGAAAAATGACTACCAGAAGAATTAATGTCAACAAATTAGAGCTCTTCTCTGAGCATGAACAGTTTGCTGCTGACTTGGAAGGAAAGTTGAGCCAACATACAGCTGGCAACAGTGGAGTAGAAAAGGCATGGACAGCTCTCAGATTTGGTGTACAGCACTGCATTTGCTCATCTGGGTCAGAACACTTGCAAACACCAAGACTGATTTCATGAAAATGATGTGGAAATTTACAAAAGCTGCTAAATGAAAAAAGTGAACTCCACAGGATTTATCAACAGGATAGTTCATCCACCTCTAAGAAGGCAGCATTTAATTCCATCAAAAGCAAAGCTTAGAGAGATGCAGGATTCCTGGCTAAGTAAGAAGGCAGGTGAAATTCAGTTTTATGCTGATAGTAACAATCTAAAGTGTTTTTGTGATTCCCTGAAAACTATTTATGGACCAAAAACTTATGGTGTATCACAATTACTCAGTACTGATGGAGCCACATTGATTACTGATAAGGGCATGATCCTAGAGAGATGGGCTGAACACTTCCATGGTGTTTTCCACAGACCATCATCAATCAATGCTGAGGCCATGGACCATTTACCTCAGGTTGAAGTCAATCCCTCCTTAGCTGAACTTCCAGCTGAAGAAGAGGTTTTGAGAGCTGTTAGGCTCCTTTCATGTGGCAAAGCACCTGGTGCTGATTCTATCCCAGCTGAGATTTACAAGGTAAGGGGATCATTGCTCATACAAAAGCTGACTGAAATCTTCCAGGTTGTATGGCAAGAGGAGGTTATCCCCCAGGAGTTCAAGGATGCCTCCATTGTTCATCACTATAAGGGTAAAGGGAATAGATTGTCTTGTGACAACCACAGTGGGGTCTCTCTCTTAGTCAGTGCTGGCAAAGTTCTTGCTAGAGTCCTCCTTAATAGGCTGATCCTTCACCTGGAAGATGGGCATATACCTGAGAGCCAGTGTGGCTTCAGAAAGGACCAAGGAACAGTCGACATGATGTTTGCTGCCTTATAACTCCAGGAAAAATGCCAGGAGCAGAACAGAGGTGTGTACACAATATTTGTGGATCTGACCAAGGCCTTTGACACAGTTAGTCATGAGGGCTTATGGAAAATTATGTCAAAATTTGGTAACCCGGAGAAGTTCATCAATATTGTATGTCAATCCCATGATGGCATGTTTGCCCAGGTTCTGGATAATGGACAAAGCTCGCGTGCCTTCCCAGCCACCAGTGGAGTGAAACAGGGCTATGTGCTTGCTCCCATGCTTTTTAGCATGATGTTGTCAGCCATGTTGACAAATGCTTTCAATGAGGATGAACATGGAATCAAGGTCAACTACTGTACTGATGGCAAGTTCTTCAATCTGAAAAGGTTACAAGCCAAGACCAAAGTGGAGGGAGAGTTGGTGTGTCTGTTTGCATATGATTGTGCACTCAATGTAGTATCTGAAACTGAGATGCAACAAAGTATGGATCAATTCTCTGCTGCCTGTGCTAATTTTAGCCTAATAATTAACACCAAAAAAACACGGGTGTTCCATCAGCCACCACCACACCATCCATATGTGGAACCATCAATTACAACAAATGGAAAAGTTTTGAATACTGTGGATAAGTTCATTTACCTTGGTAGTGTACTTTCCAGGGATGTATACATTAACAATGAGGCTGACTCATGCATTGCCAGAGCTAGCTCAGTGTTTGGGAGGCTCTGAAGAAAGGTTTGGGAGATAAGAGGTATTAGACTGACTACCAAACTGAAGGTCTACAGAGCCGTTGTGTTGACCTCAATGTTATATGCTTGTGAAACATGGGCAGTCTATCAGCGCCATGCCAGGAAACTGAATCGCTTCCATTTGAACTGTCTTAGGAAGATTCTGAGGATCACCTGGCAAGGTAAGGTACCAGACACTGAAGTCCTTGCTTGAGCTGAAATGCCAAGTATTCAAACTATGCTTCAGAGAGCACAACTCCAATGAACTGGCCACATTGTTCGAATGCTAAAAAAGACTATTTTATGGCAAACTTGCATGGGGCAGGCGATCACATGATGGCCGGAAGAAACAATACAAGGGCACTCTGAAGGTCTCTCTCAAGAACTTTGGATTTGACTGTGCAACATGGGAGACACTGGCACAGGAGCTCTCAGCATGGCATGCCCTCATCAGAAAGGGTGCTGTTCTCTTTGAGCAAAGCAGAATTGAGACAGCATAAAGTAAATGCAGGATGTGCAAATTTGGGATATCCAAGCCAAACATTCATACAGACTATCTGTGCCCAACCTGCGTTAGAGCATTCTGAGCTCGCATTGGTCTGATCAGTCACAGTCAGACACATTGAAATTTCACTTTACAATGGTGATGTCATTTTGGTCCTCTTTGAAGATGAAGGACAACAACCAACCAACCAAGTGCGTAAGGGGCTGGGAACACAAAGCCAAAGAGAGAGGGGTCCTTCCCTTACATATGCTCATATTTCAAGTCATATCCTCACTCAAATCAATCCCCTCCCCCTTCCCAAGTTCACCACAGGGATCTTAGAGAGGTGCTTGGGACCCCTTTGGGGTGGGGAAGAGTTGCTAGTTGTGTGTGTCCATTGTTTCTCTCATTCTTTCATTGGCTTGGGCAGTTTAGGAGGAAGGCAAAGAGGGCGAAGGAAAAATAACAGGAAAATGTAAAGGAAAAGGTCAATTTCTCACACTGGATCCTCAAGAGTACTTGAAGTACATTACCTTTACCCAGGGAAGCTTTAAGCTGGAAAAACCTCAGAAAGCATCTAGACTGACACACTGATTTTACAGATAAGTAGTCTGGAGTTCATAAATATGTCACTTTGTCCAATGTCACAGAGTGTTATGTGGTAAGAACTGACCTAAAAATTAAGCCTCATGTCCACAGGGTGGAAAAAACCTAGGATTTTGGAGTTTGGATTTGGATTCTAGATCCAGAGCTGGAAGAGAGCTCAGAGGCCAAGTGTCCCATTCCTTTCTCATAAAGAAAAGGGAACTGAGCCCGAGAGATGGGAAAGCCCTTGTCTAAGCCCACACAAGCAAATCTGAACCCAGGACCCCAGACTCCAGAGCCCAGTTCTGCTTGATTTGTATCACCTGGTCTCCAATGCCAACGCTATCACTGGCGGGGTGACTTCAACCCAGGTACCTCCTCTCTCTGGTCCTCTTGAGCGAGTCAGGAGATGGTTTCCGGGGGATATTCCCAGGCCTGACTGCACATTTCTAATTTATCCGAGCCACAACTTATTTGTAATGTTTTTAATGTGATATTTGCATGTTGTTCCCTCCTATAACCTGAGCTCCTGAAGAGCAGAGAGTGTCCTTTGCCTTTCTTTGTCTCCCCAGCACTTAACACTTACTATGTGCTGAGCACATAGTAGGCTCTTAAGAAATGTCTACTGACTTTCTGACTTGAAGCCTAGGGCTCTTTCCACCCCCGCAGGGTGACAAACCCCAGCCCCTGTGAGAATGGTACAAAATAAGGAAATTTACCCTAAAAGAAAATACAAACTAATGTTTCAGCCGGGGGATGTTAGAGTTCTTTCTTTACCTACCCCTAAGAATGTCTATCTTAAAACTTTTGGGGACTCCGGCAAAGGAAGCTTCTGAGCCCCCTGTTGGAGAAAACAAAAAGCAACTTTCTGCTCAATTCTTAGCTAGTCCAAGTTTGCACTTCCGAGAGTTGACTGGAGCACCGAGCTCAGCCTGGCTGAGGGCCGGGCCCAAGGCTTTGCGAACCGCACTCCACCCCCACAAACATACAGACACTCCCCAGCCCCCGTGGCCCCGGCTCCAAGCCGCGGGACTCTGGCGGAACGTGCGCCCGGGCCCTCCCCGCAGCCTCAGCCGCTCCAGCCCCTGCCCCTGCCCCTGTCCTCGGGGGAGGTGATGTCAGTGCGTCAGGACCGAGGGGGGCGGCCGCGGGGGAGCCCTCCCGGAGAGCCGAGCCGCGGCCGGGCCCACGTCAGATGCGGCGCGGGGATAAATAGGAGTCTGCGGGGGCCATGGCTGTCGGCACTTGGAGCCTGAGCCTGAGCCGGGACCGAGGCCGGGGCGCAGCAGGGCGGAGTGACCAGAGGCAAGCTCCGGAAGGCTCGGAGATCCGACGAGGGCCGCGGAGCCGCGAGTCAGCGGGCGGGTGACCGCGGGCTACAGCGGCGGCAGCGCCCGCAGCGTACCGAGCGAGAGAGCAGCCCCGACGGCCTCAGCCATGCTCGTCGCCAGCCTGGCGGCGCTGGCCCTGGTCCTGCGCCTGACCCGGGCGGTGCGGGGAGCGCCCTGCGAGCCTGTGCGCATCCCCATGTGCCGGGCCATGCCCTGGAACCTGACCCGCATGCCCAACCACCTGCACCACAGCACCCAGGAGAACGCCGTGCTGGCCATTGAGCAGTACGAGGAGTTGGTGGACGCCAACTGCAGCTCGGTACTGCGCTTCTTTCTGTGCGCCATGTACGCGCCCATCTGCGCCCTCGAGTTCCTGCACGACCCCATCCGGCCCTGCAAGGCTCTGTGCCAGCGCGCCCGAGACGACTGTGAGCCCCTCATGCGCCTCTACAACCACAGCTGGCCCGAGAGCCTGGCTTGCGACGACCTGCCGGTCTACGACCGCGGCGTGTGCATCTCCCCCGAAGCCATAGTCACCGACCTGCCCGAAGGTGCCGAGAGGGGCGGGGGCAGCTGGGGCAGGGATCCCGGGCAAGAGGCGGGATGGGGAAGCAGGAGTCAGGGCTTCTACAGCCGCTGCCCCTCCGAAAACAAAAAACCTAAGGAGGCTTGCAACATAAATGATCTCCCTTCCCCTTGCCAATAGGAAAACTGAGGCTCAGGGAAATATCTGAAAAGGGTACTCGCCCGCGGTCACGCAGCTAGCTTGGTGAGAAGTATTTCATATATGGTGTGCTATCAGTCACACACGCAAACACATACACATACACACAAAAACACACACACACAGACACACACACACACAGACACACACACACACACACACACACACACACACACACACACACACACACACCCTGGATTTGGAATTGGAGGATCTAGGCTCTCTGCCACATACTACATACTTCGTGACCTCAGACAAGTCACCTCCCCACGCCGAGACTCAGTTTTCTCCCCTGGAAAATGAAGGAGCTGGACTAGATGCACTCCGAGGTCTCTTCCCGCTCTAAATCTACAATCCTGTGTGCTGTGAATACTCATTGTAATACTAGACTTGCCTCCTCGAGCTCCAAGCTCCTGTGTCTCCCTCTGTTTAGGTACTGGACTCTGAAAGGTGACAGCTGTGCCCTACCCGACCCTCTTTCCTTTTTCTCCTTCTTTTGACCTGGGACTCCTAAGGGAAGGAGAAGGGTTGGGATTCTCCCCTAAGAGCTTTGAAGTCTTAGGTCATGCCTTTGAATCCTTCCCTGACCCTACCTTTACAAAATCCCTGAATCCCATTTTCCTCATCTGGAAAATAGGGATTATAACACCTTTGGCTTTCACCTTACAGGGTGTCTGGGAGGCTCAAAACTCTGCACAAACCTTAATGTGACAGCATTTCATTTTAGGCTGTTTATGATTCAAAAGGATGTTTAGCCTAGTGCCTGGTACATAGTAAGGACTTAAATGCTTCTTGATTGGATCTCATAAATGAGGATGATGTCACCAGTACAGGCTTCTGCTCTAGCTCCTTGGAAGGGTTTCCACTCCAGTTTTCTTTATGTGGTGTGTAGACCAGACTGCCTAGTTGGAAGATCTTGGTATTTCCAGATCTAGAGGAAAAGTGCTCTGCCGTGGGGTGCTTTCCCACTTCCAGCTGTTGGCAAGAGAACAGAAGGAAAGGAAGGCAAAGCCATACTTAAGTCTCATCAGGGATCTGAGAGTGGGAGAAAGCTCCCCAAAGGACTAAAACTGGAAACTTCAGGTTCCGGAGACTTTCCTTTATCTGTCTTCTCATCCTGCATTTGTAGAAAGTTGTTTGTTGGTTGCCTTTCCATGGTTTGAAGTCCTTTTCTCCCTACCCCTCATCCCCCACCACCTGCTCGCTACATATCATGTGTGTATTCAAGTATTTCCATATTATCTCCCCTATTAGGATGGGGAGCTAATTGGGTCCAGCGAATGTTTTTGCTCTTGGTATCCCCAGCAATTAGGCCAGTTCCTTCCACACCGTTTGTCCTTCCACACCGTGAGCACTTAATACCTATTGACAGCCTAAAATTTGTGAAATCAGTTTATCATCCACCTCATGAAGGAGAGCATATAATATAATAGCATGGTGTTGGAATCTATAAGCAGAGGGGGTCTCAGAGGTGATCTAATCCAACCTTCTCATTTTACAGATAAGGAAACTGAGGCCAAGGAGGGGTAAATGCTTCACTCAAGGTCCCACAGATAGCAGTTGTCAGAAGGGGAATTTGAACCTAGGTTCTCTGACTCTGCAGCCAGTACTCTTTCCAGTATTCCAAGCAAGTTAAAGCTGGGCTTATATCTGCAAGGTGACATCGAGAATGGAGGCACCCACCTGGATAATTTGGAATGTTAAAAAAAAAATATCTCTAGATGATTGGATGTTGATAGTGGTAGATGGCTTATTTAGTGCCTGGCATACAGTAAGTACTTAATAAATGCTTGTTTATTGCTCAGTTGATTTGGTTTATTTTGTATGTAGATTTAGATTATATCTATATAGTTAAAAACTCTGGGAATTTGGACATTTTTTGGTTCATTTATCACTATAAATAGCCAAAACTGAAAATGTTAGTAGATGCCTCTGAGATCCCTTCTCATTCTGAGACTGGAACTGGGTGTGGGGCAATCTGGCTTATTCCATTGCATGAAATAAAGTTACCAAAACTTCCCTTCCTTTTCCCTTTCCACTGTGCCTGTGGAGATGCCCCGAGACCAGAGCCTGCCCCGGAAAAACTAGAAATACTGTAAATTCAGGAAAGCTGGTGGCAAGATAATGGTGTAAGATGGGAGTAAACGAATACAAGAAATTTGGGGGATTGAAAGCAGAGAAAATATATGCCAGGCTGCTATTTCCAGGTCCTTCATTCTGCTAAGGGAGAACACAAAAGCCACTTAGTCTTTCCGTAGAGAATTAGGATCTAACATACCAGATGGCTCTTGCCCTTTCTAGATGCGAAGTGGATAGACATGACCCCAGACATGATGGTACAAGAGAGACCACTTGATACTGACTGCAAGCGCCTAAGCCCTGGTGAGTTCCTCTTTGTTCAGTTTCCCTGGTCATCCTCTCCAAACTAAATACAGTAACTGCTTTCAATTTCTCCTTTCTCTTTTGTTTTCCCAAGACCGGTGTAAATGCAAAAAGGTGAAGCCCACTCTCATGACCTACATAAGCAAGAACTACAGTTACGGTAAGTTGTAGGACTGTGTGAAGGTGGATCTATCTGCCTCTGTGAATTACATGGTAACTAAGCCTGGCTCCAGAGACTTGTAGCCACTCATACCTTGCGGACTGAGAAGAGGAAGACGGCAGACGGGTGATAGGGTAAATTTAGTTTAAGAAACAAGCTAGTATGCACAATGTAAGTCAATGTGTGTGTGTGTGTGTGTGTGTGTGTGTGTGAAAGACAGGGAGACACAGAGAGAGATCTCTGGGTAATTCAGTCAGAATCTGCCGATCATCAGGGTTTTAGCATTATAACAGACAATCATTTATCTTCATGAGGCTTGTTTCTTTTCCTTGGGGATGGTTCCCGCCCTTGAGACCTTGCTGCCAGCTGGTTTGGGTCACTGGGCTTCTTCCCCCAAGTTTCCATGCCCAGACTTTAGTTTCAACTCTCATGGATGCATTATCCTTGTTTGGACTTTGTTGCATGCCTTATAGCTTAAAAAAAAAAAGAGGAAATTTGGGGTACTGTGGAATTCTATTTAAAATAAATAGCATTTTCCTTAAAGATGTTTGTATAGGACTTTCCTGTTGGCAAATGGACTTTTCCTAGAATTTCTCAATCAATAAGCCTGTGACTTAGATTGGATAGGCAGTGTCACCTTCTTACAAAGGTCCAGTAGAGTGGCTTGTGTGTGGTCAAGCAGATTCTAAGTGAAGGACCTTGAACTCAGACCTGATCTCCAAGCAGCTCTTTCTGCTACTCCAAAAGTGCCTAACTATAGTCCTGTACAGGTTATCAAAATATTGTTAGATATGGAATAATAATAGTTAATGTTTATATAGCACTCTAAGGTTTGCAAAGAGATTTTCCTAATGTTATACCATCTGTAGTAAATTATAAATATGTTAGATTTTATATAGGTATGTGTGTTTATAAATATGTGCATGTACGTGTGTGGGCAGCTAGATGAAGCTGTCGACAGAGTGCTGGGCCTGGAGTCAGGAAGACTCATCTTCCTCAGTTTAAATCCAGTCTCAGACACTTACTAGTTTGTGTGTGTCACTATTGTGACCCTGGGCAAGTCACTTTATCCTGCTTGCCTCAGTTCCCCATATGTAAAATGAGCTGGAGAAGGAAATGGCAAACCACTCCAGTGTCTCTGCCAAGAAAACCCCAAATGGGGCCATGAAGAGTCAGACACAACTGAAACAAAATGTGTGTGTGTTTGTGTTTCTATTCTCACTGACTCCTCACAATAATCCTGTGAGGTGGCTACTATCATGATCCCCATTTAACCAGTGAGAAATCTGAGTTAGACAGAGATGAAGTGGCTTGCCTAGGGTTACACAGTTACTAAGTATCCGAGTCAGAATTTGAACTCAGGTCTTTCTGCCAACTCCTTCTGTAGAATGAATAAATGACATACGTGTGTGAATAAGTATGTATCAAAATATATAGAGATATGATTGTGAAAGGAGTTGTGCAAATTTATTTAAAGCTATTACTGAATTCATTGCTGTTTATTTTCTCAAGTAAAAGGATGCTAACAGTAAAAGTGCTTTCATGTGGGGCCCAAGTAGCTTGGGGAAGGAACCCTGTGCTATCTCTAACTAGGAAGCTGATTAGCCATAATCGTTCAGTTACTGGGTTGCCATTGTTTGAATAGAAATGAAAATGTTTGGATACCTATGAGCACAATGACTAGGTAACTTGTGCATTTGCAAGTAGTTTTTGACTCTTTTCACATTTTCCTTATGTTTCTTAAAGGACACATGTTCTCCAAAGAATGTTCCAGGCGCAATTTCTTGCTCCTTTGGACCTTGACAGAAGTGCTTGATAGTTTACAATCAACATTTATTAAATGGGGCTGTGTGAAGAACTGGAGGCATAAAATCAAAAATAGCAGAAGTCCCTCTGTCACCCATGCCCCCATCTCCCCTGCTGGCCTCTTCTCTCAGACTGCTCTCCATTTACTTGAGGAGAGTCTTGTACGCACAGATCTACTCACATCTCCCCCATTAGGATCTGACATCCTGGAGGGAAGGGGCTGCTCTTTGCCTTTCTTTATATCCCCAGAACTTAGCAGAGAGCACTTAATAAATATTTCTTGGCTTGACCTGACTTTCAATAGTTGCTGCCCTCAAAGATCTTGTATACAAAGGACTTTCCCCATGACTGTCCTGTGAGGTCAGTAGTACAGGAGTTGTTACCCTATTTTGCAGATGAGGAAATCCAGCTCAGAGAACAGAGATAACTTGCCTTATGTAATAGGCCCAGCAAGTATTGGTATGACTCCTATGCCACACCCCTCTTCTGTCTCTTTCCAACTGAAATTGTATTCCTATGAAGGCAGTTTGAAATGCCTCTGAGATAGCTATTTAATTATTTTTCAGATATAGCTGACCTTTCAAGACCCCTTTTGTGAGGGTGGGGGTTTTCTTGGCAAAAATGTAGGAGTAGCTTTCCACTTCCTTCTCCGGGTCATTTCACCAATGAGGAAACTGAGGCAAGCAGAGTTAAGTGACTTGCCCAGGGTCACACACCTAGTAGGTATCTGAGACTGAATTTGAACTCAGGTCTTCCTGACTCCAGGCCTGGTACTCCATCCACTTTGACACCTAGTTGCTCCCTGTTGGATATAAAGAGAGCCTATTGAAAGGAGTCCTAGTCATGGGTTGGATAAATATCTTTAGCCACATGGGTGGCTAAATTTTCCCCAACAACTCAACCCTCCTTCCTTTGGCTCTTCAGTAGTATTGCTTTGAGGTCTTGGTTAGCTGGGCTATTCCCCTGGGCGTTCACCTCCCCATGCTTGTCCTTTTCCCATCTTTCTGGCTCCTAGATCTTTAATACCTTCTCTCCTCACTGCTATCAGTAAATGGTTTGGGTCCCCTCCATCCCCTTCAACATCTAGAGATGCTTATGGCCAAGGTCACAGCTTTGTAAGAGGGTAAAGACATCCATGCTCAAGCCTCATGGAACAGCAGACTTCTCCCCTACCCTACTCCCATCTTCCGTTGCCTTCATCTTTCGTTCTATCCTTGTTGTCAAGGATGAGAAACAGTCTGATCATCCCTGGTGTTTCAATGTTTTAGGTGAAAACCTTCAGTGAATTACAGTGAGACCTTTCAGAGAAGGAGCAGTGGAAGTTATTCATTTATAAGCAATGACTATCTCTCTGCCTTCCCCATTCAACACCGTGCCCCCCACCACCCTGCCCCATACACTTTGATGTGGAGAAAAGAACACTGAAGTTGAAACTTGGGTTCTGAACTCCTAAACTTAACCACCATCCCCAGTCACTTAATGAATGTTAATTGTAAATTATAAAGCGCTTCTGTCAATGTCCAAAGGAGCAAGAAATAGCTCACAGTGCATTTTTTGGAGAACATGTACAGTTTAAGAAGCACAAGGAAATGTGGAGAGAGTCAAAAATGATTTCAAATGCTTATGTTACCTAGTCATTGTGCTGGTAGGGATCTGAACATTTTCATTTATGTTTGAATAATGGCAGCTTGACAACTAAGTGATTGTGACTAACCAGCTTCCTAGTCAGAGACAGCACGGGGTTCCCCAAGCTACTTGGACCCCACATGAGGTCATTCTTACCGCTAGTATCCTTTTGATTCTGTACTCAGCTAAGCTATTTGTCTAGCGGATGGATCTCCTCATCAGCTGAGCAGGGATTGATGGTCAGCTGCCTAAAATGCAGTCCGGTGGAGGACCTTGACTTGTGAAGCCTCGTCACTTGTGTTATAGTGGAGGGCAGGATTCCAAGGGATGGTGATGATCCATGGGGGATGCCACAGTCAGCACTTGCCTGGGATAACGCACAGAGAAATCGCTTATTTCAGCCTGACCTCTCTCTGAGCTCTCTCCATTGGAAGGTTTGGCTTGAACAGCTTGCAGAGGTCTTTACAACCCTCCCACTATGACTCCCAGTAGCACATAGGATGGGAATTTTTTCTGTAGTGGAGAGTTTAATCAATGGCATTGATTTTTTTTAGAAAAACATTCATTTTGAGGACTCCTATTTAAAGTTGGGTGTCATTCTACACTACTAACTCACTTGGCATTTACAATTACATGCTCTTTAGCATTCAGACTCAGACATGGTGTCTGGAAAACCCTGGTTCAGATCCCATTAAGCTTGAAACTTAATAGCTGTGTGACCTGAGGTGAGTGACTTTACCTCTCTGGGCCTGTTTCCTTGTCTATAAAATGGGAACACTAATGCCTGGAGTACCTCCTTCCCTGGGCTATGTTGAGGAGTTTCTGTGTTAATGCTTTTTTCAAACCTCAATGCACTATGGGCATTGCCATCCAACAGGAAATCTGTGATCACATTCATTACCAGAGTTCCCTCTGGTAATGAAGATAGCAAAGAGCCCCTGGGTTCCCAATGCATCCTGTGTGCCCTGTGTTCATCACATTTTGGAAGTCCATCCAAAGTGCTGGAGGTATTTCTTCCTCTCTCCCGACTGCCCCCCTGATTCCTCACCTTTACCACACAATTAGGCCAACTCCTTTTTAAACTGCTGACAGTTTCCCCTGCTGACAGCCTTTACTGTGGTTCTTATTCCCATCTCCTTTCTGGCTGTTCTATAGGTATCTTACCCCTACCAGGTGCCTCAAAATCAATTATGGGCATTGATGTCCATCCTCAGTTCCTCAAATGATTACATTCCAGACCTTGTAGCCATGTGATAATGTTGGCAAAACATTGATATTTAAAAAGTCAAGTCAACAAGTATTTATTAAGCACCTACTATGTGCCAGGCATTGGGCACACAAAAAAGGGACAGAAATAGTGTCTGTCTTCCAAAAGCTCAGATTCTGAGAGAGCATGCAAACATCTCTGCACAAATAAGATTGGGCTTGTTTAATTGGTTAATCCTATACAACTCTTTGTGACCCCATTGGGTTATCCTGGCAAAGATACTGGAGTAATTTGCTGTTTGCCCCTCCAGCTTATTTTACACATGAGAAAACTAAAGCAAACAGGTAAAGTGACTTGCCCAGGGTCACACAGCTAGTCTGAGGCTGGATTTGCCCTCAGGAAGATGAATCTTTTTGATTCCATATTCACTGTGCCCTACAAATAAAATATGTACAGGGTAAATTTGAGGTAATCTTAGAATTACTGGCTTGGGAAAAACCACTAGCAGAAGGTCAGTTGGTCAATAAACATTAATTAAGCACCTACTATATGTGGAGCACTGTGCTAAGCACTGGGGGATACAAAAAGAAACAGAAGACTATCCCTGCCCCCAAGATTCTTACAGTCAAACGGGGAAGACAACAAATACGAATATAAGAGAGAAAGAAGAAGTAAAATGAAGAGAAATTGGAAAGAACTTCCTGGAGAAGATGGGATTTCAGTGAAGATTTTAAAAAGTCAGAGAAGATAGTAGATGGAGACAAAGAGGGAGAGCATTCTTGGCATGGAGCAGGGGAAGCCAGAGAAAGTGCCTAGAGCAGAGAGAGCAGGGAACAACTGGGAGGCCAGAATCTCGGATCCAAGAGAGTGAGTTGGGAAGTAAAGGGTAAGACTGGAGGCAGTTAGGAGCCATTGGAGTCTATGGAGCAGAGGAATCACCTGGTCACACCCGAACTTTAGAAAAATGACTTTAGTGACTGAATGGAAAATGGATTGGAGGGAGGAGAGACTTGGGGCAGGCAGCACCGCCCCACCCCCCCCAAGCAGGCTATTACAAGAGTCTAGAGGAAGTACTGAGTGCCTACACCAGAGTGAATGGTGCAAAGGTAAAATCACCCAGTCCTGACCATAGCTGGGATGGAGGGAGGGGCAGGAGATATGGAGGAATCCAGAATGATTCCTGGGTTGTGAGTTCAAGGGACTGGGAGAATGGTGGTGCCTTTGACAGTAACAAGGATGGTAGGGTGTGGGGTGTGTGTGTGTGTGTGTGTGTGTGTGTGTGTGTGTGTGTTCATCCTTCATTGCCAAAGAAAACCATGCCATCAGAGAAATGATGACATGACTTGCACTTGACTTTATTTTGAGTGAGGGAGGGTTGTGCAGGTCACCAGCCTCACTTCTCCTCCAGAGTCATCTGAATCCTTTAACCAGATATTCATCAGGATGACTGGAGATGACGCAGGATGAGGGCAATTGGGGTTAAGTGACTTGCCCAAGGTCACACAGCTAGTGAGTGTCAAGTGTCTGAGGTGAGAATTGAACTCAGGTCCTCCTGACTCCTGCACTGGTGCTCTATCTACTGCACCACCTAGCTACCCCCCCGAGCGGGGTGGGGAGGACTTAGGGGAAAGGACAGTAAGTTCCATTTTTGACATGTTTAGCTTCAGATGACTACTGGACATCCAGTCAAGGATGTCTGAAAGGTAATTGGAAATGAGAGCTGAGCTTTCAGGCCAGCAGAGAGGTTAGTGAAGACTGGGTAGATATGAGAATCTTCAGCAAAGAGATGGTAATGACATTCATGAGAATTGCTTATTGATCTTTGGAATTGCAGTGATTCACGCCAAAATAAAAGCGGTGCAAAGAAGTGGTTGCCATGAAGTCACCACAGTGGTGGACGTAAAGGAGATTTTCAAGTCCTTGTCCCCCATTCCCCGGACTCAGGTGCCTCTTGTGACTAACTCCTCCTGCCAGTGTCCACACATCCTGCCCCATCAAGATGTTCTCATCATGTGTTATGAATGGCGTTCAAGGTAGGCAAAGGCAGGAATGGAGAGCAGGGAGAAGTGGATTTTGAAATCTCAGTTTTATATTTTTAAATTCTCTAAAGGTTTAATGTGGTCTTCTATTTCAATTTTGTCTTTGTAACACAGCACCTAGCACAATGTTCACAGTACATTGTGTACATAGTACACAGTAGGCACTTAATAAATTGCTGATTGGTTGACTGATTATTCAGTGGAAAACTCTAATCTTTGAGTGCAAAATATATTTAAAGTAGTATTAGTTGCCTTAGCACTCCCTCCAATAAGCCTTGCTTTATCCCACCTGGATGCCTTTCTTGTTAGATTAATGTCAATTAATGTCAATTAATCAACTGATAACCATTTATCAAGTACCTACTAAGTGCCCAGCATGTGTTTGTCTCTAGGAATACAAAGACAAAAATGAAACCATCCCTACCATCAGGGAACTTGTGTCCTATCAGAGGAGACACCATGGACATCTATTAGTCCTTTTAAAAGAGATACAAGATCATATTGGTAGAGGAATGAATTGGTGTGTCTTAGCATTCCGGATCTAGTTATGTGTGAAAACTGGAGTGACTAGAGCCTTGGACTTGGAGGTGGGAACCCCTGAGTTGGAAACATTGGGAAATTTATCTTACCTTTCTCACCCTCAGTTTTCTCTCCTGAGGAAATAGCCCTTCTCTTACAGGGCTGCCATTGAGGATAGAATGAGATATAAAGCATCTTGGAAGTGCTATGTATTTAAACTACTATGGGAATGTGGCTGCTGCTGCTGCTGTTGTCACTACTGCTTCTGTCCTTGCTGCTGCTGCTGCTGCTGCTGCTGGTGGTGGTGGCAGGTGTGGTCCAGGGAAAAGCCTACAGCACAAATAGCTCTACAAGTGCTAACTCACTAGACATTCACATTCACGACACTTATTCATAAACTGTTTCAGAATGATGCTTCTTGAGAATTGCCTGGTGGAAAAATGGAGAGACCAGCTAGGGAAAAGGTTTATAGTAAGTATGGCCAGTGGTCTTTTATCAGTGGTATGGGATGGGAGAGTCTGTGTATATGTCGGGGCTTGCGAATTTGCATGTATATAGTGTATGCATTGTTTGTGGAGGTTGTCAATGGAGAAGTATACGGGGTGTAGGGGAATTTATGTGGGTGGGGGAGGGGAAATGTAGCCAGAGAGTTATTTTATAGACTTTGATAACTCTTCTATTTCCTGTGTGGCCCACCTATGATAAGATCCTACCTTTGAGAGGCTGTGTGACTTAACCTCAGAGGCAATAGTACTCTATTCCAAATCTCTAGTCTGACATGGATTAGCTCTGTCCCTGGTACCTCACACAGTACCCAGAGCATTTTAGGGACAGGATTTGGATCTGTGATTTCATTGGTATAATGAATTCCCAGGTAGGAAACTTTCTGCCACTGCAGGTCAGCATCTTTTCTGAGACTTGGCTCAGTAATTCTCCTAGGGTAGCATGGTCAGCACATGCCAGAAGCGAGCTGACTCCAAAGCTGGTTCTCTAACCACTATACCCACCCTCCTAGAAGAGCAACTACAAGAAATGTCTGTGGAAGAGATGAAAGCCCAAGAGGCTGTAACAAGCACCTTCTGTGATTTCTCCCTTGGCTGGCCTAAACTACCTGGCAGCTAACTGAGGTTTGGTTTTTGAGCTGGTGCATTTTAAAAATCTAGTTTCCTTATATCTTTTTAAAAACACATTGGCTTATTGCAATACACTTTTATTCAGCAGTAAATATATGCTCAAAAGTGGCAGAAGTGATAGAACTGCCCAGTGCTTCAGATTTAGGTTGCAGAGAGAGGCCAAGTTCAAACCTGGGTACCTGGGTGAGTGAGAATGCCATAGACAGAAAATTACAAGGATGGCCTGGTATGTCAATGTAATTCTAATGTTTGGAGCAAGGGTTCTTACTCTCCTTTCTAACATGGATTGTGGCTGTCTAGTGAAGTTCATTTCAGTCCTTTTCAGAGAAGGAATTTTTATATTCATATTGCAATGAAATGCTAACTTTCAGTCAGAGGTTAATGAAAATAAATATGTAATTTTTTCCAAGTTCCTGGATGCTGGATATCTCTCCATGAATACATTGGGGATCTGGGGAAGTCAAGTGAAGAA
Source organism: Bettongia penicillata ogilbyi (assembly GCA_023548195.1). NCBI lineage: Eukaryota > Metazoa > Chordata > Mammalia > Diprotodontia > Potoroidae > Bettongia > Bettongia penicillata. The sequence goes on along the minus strand of JAJHZJ010000132.1, from coordinate 12,865,495 downwards.
TCCCTGGTCCAGTATGGCTTCCTAAGTGGCCGTCTTTGGCATAGTCCAAGAGACAACTGTGCCCCTATTTAGCCAAAGGTTGGTCTACCTTGACCATCCAGAATGCAAGTTGTGAAACTAGAAATCAATGAAAAGGGATTTTGAGCCACAAAAAAGCTGGGGAAAGGGCCATGTTCTTGACTTTGTAGGAAGGGAGAGCCACCCTCAGGCATAGCTTTCATGTTGCTATTTCCAAATTGTCTCTACAGCAGTGGGAAGAAAGGCTACAAGCACAGCTTGGAACGACTGAGAAGCGGCCTGCTGGGCGCACCAGCCGCAGTGGTCCTCCTCCCAAGCCCAAGGGAAAGCCTCAGGGGCCCCGTCCTGTGGGCCCTCAAAAGAGCATCAAAGCCAGGAGTGCCCCCAAGAGACCAAAACCCCAGAAGGTGTGACCTGACAGCTCCCCAGTCCAAGACTTTCAGCCTTGATGGGTCCCAAGACCATGCACCCACCACCCTAAAAATGTGGCATGGCCTCTGTCCTCTGCACATTGTGTTTCCCAGCACTTTACTACCCAAGGTTTGCTTTCTCATGCTTAGCCACCGCAAGCCATAGCTCCAGGTTGGCACCTGCATTGGTGTTAGAGGAGGATTTGAGCACCAGAGTAAAGCAGCCACATAAATATTTTACCAGTTAGCATATGATGGCTGAAAATACAACAGAAGAGCACTCCTGTCGCTGGTGAGGATGGAGTGTGTATAGTGGAAGGACATTCCAGTCCCTGGGGATGGCTCCGTATGCATGTGGTAAAAATGCCTCATATGCCAACCTCTTAAGTTTGTAAAATGTATCTTCAAGCTGGCTTCTACAGTTAGGATTTGAACTGTAGTCTATAAACATGATGGATGAACACTTGTTTGCAAAAGAAGCAAGAAATGGGAAGGAATGATACAATATTTCAAAGAGCTTTATGAGGTGTGGTAGGTTATTACTGTTTTCAATGTGTAATGAAATTGTTCCACAACTTTAAGAATCATAGCACTGCGTGGTTAAGAATGTCAGCCACCATCTCATCCAACCAATATTCCCAGATCCCACCATCACATTCTCAAAAGGGCATCATCCAGTTTGAAGACCTCCAATGAGGTGAACCCCCCACCTCCTGAGGCAGCTCAGCCTAAGTTGGAAAATCTCTAAGTGTTAGAAACATTTTAACTATTCACAGTAAGATACGGTATTGACAGGAATAAGCAACTTGGATTTCAACTCGAATTTTGGCCAAAAAATTCAGGGAAGAGGCTGGTGACTTATCTTGAGACATCAGCAGGGATGTGCTAGATTGAAATTCTACCTGAAGTGTTTGCTGCCTCTGAGGCTCATGGGCATGGATCTGTGCAGGGGTAGGACAGACCTAAGGAAATAAATTCAATTAAACCAATGTTTGTTAGACACCAAATGTGTGTGGGTCTATAAATACCCATTGCTTAGTGACTGGAGAGTTTGTCTCAGAGTCTAGAAGACTCTGTGTCAACTCTGACGCATACTGACTGTGTGACCCCAGATGAGTTGTTCAACTTTACAATGTTCCAGATAACTCTCTAAGATTCTAAGTCTTAGAGAAGACTGATCTGCATTGATAGAGGGAGCTCTTACCTGGATGAAATTAGAGAGTGCCCAGCAGAGTAGTAGGCACTGGAGACACCAAGAGGGAAATGAAGTCATTCCTGACTTCAATGAGCTTTCATTTCCTTTAAACAACCAGAATTTCTTGAACATCTGCAGTGGGTAAGGTTCCTCTGGCATTCTTCCCTGAGTCATAAGGGCTAGTTGAGCTCCCATGAGTTTGGGTCCAGCTCCCTGCCCAGTCACTCTGAGTGCCTCAGTAGACTAAGCCTGGCTGCAAGACACCTGAAAAGAGGTTTTTCTTGTGTACTGGGTATTTGTCCTTGGAAGACTCAGAGCTCTGACAGCAGCAATGACATAAAATACACACAGTATCTTTGCAACTTGAAAAGTTCACAGTGGCACCAGACCATGCATGGAGTTGCCCTGTACATAGCTGGCAGGAAGTATACCTGTTCTTATCCTCACCTCCCCAATGGAAAGAGCTCTTGTTCCACCTCATGGGATAATTTTTAAAAAGTTTGTGACAATATCTAAAGCAGGATGATTCAAACCCATATCCTCACAATGTGGTGACCTAGGCTTTCAATGAAAGTTCTCCCAAAGAGATAGCCCCCTGCCTTGTGATCCTGATATACTTAAAGGAGGTTCTGGAGGACAGGGGAAACAATAGCCTGGCCCTGCAATGGAGAGCTGAGTATTCAGTGAGGGAACAGTATGGCCACTAACCAGAGTTAGCTGGATAGGGCATGTCCTTTTGGACCAGAATCTCTGAGCTGGAAGAAACGTCAGTGACCAGCTCATCCATCCCATCACTGAAAAAGAAGGCCCACCCAACAAACAGTAGGGCAGCCTCTGCCATTTTATTGGCATAGTTAGCTCCCAGTAAGGAGATGTCACCTTCCAGCAGGGACTGCCTGCTCTGCTGCCTCGGGAGTTAAAGGATTTGCCCGAGACATCAGAGCTAGGATGCATTACAGATGTCGTGTGGCAGCAGCTCCTTAACCCCTCTCAGCTGCCTCTCTCAAAAGTTCGGTGCCTCAGTCAGAATCACATAGCCCAAGTGCCTTAGGGTTTGAGCCTCTACCTGCTCCAAGACCAGCTTTCTCTCTCCTGCCCCGGGCTGCCTCCCTGGGCGGCACAGCAGGAATTGGACATTATTGCTTACATATTTTATTCCTTGAATGATGAATTACTGCTAGGGGTTTTAGTATTTTAAAAAGGACAAATAAAGGGAGAAAGATGGGACCAGATCCACTTGGGACTCTGCTATTATCTGTTACACACACACACACACACACACACACACACACACACACACATACATGAATGAAATATCCCTCTAAGACCTACTTCCCCCACCCCCCACTGAAAAACCTTCCTCAAGAGTCAGTTCTTACAGCAATTTCAGCACTGGATTTAAGGACACCTGGTCTTCCTTCTAGCTCTGCCACTGACTGTTTTTATGGCTGTGGGTAGGAGATGTTCCCCTCCCAACAGGGGCTCAGTTTCCTCATCTAAAAACTGAAGACACTGTCACTAGCTGCTCTTCAAGGCTCCTCCAGTTGGATTGTCTCTTCCCATTCCAAGGATCCATTCCTCAGGAATGTTCTACCATGCCATCATTTTCACTGAATGGGCTAAAGAATATAGCTTAGCTAAGAACAATTCCTTCCCCCAAAGTCTTCCATCTTGTTCCCCTAGGGGCCAGAAAGGCACATCATCTTTCTGCAGCTTTTTCGAACATTGGAAGCAAATAAGGAAGAACATGTGCCCAGTCCATGACTTAATACTGAGCTAGCTTTAAAGCCTACCTGCTGTTCCTGTTACCTTATCCTCAGCCTCAATTCCTTTGCAAAGATTGTGCCCCCAGCATCTGACCTCACCCCAGACTCAGAAGAATCTCTCTTTTCCTTCAAGACTCCGCTCAGTGTTATCTCCTTTTGGAAGCTTGTCCTGATCCCCCTGGTTGGGAGTGCTTCCCTTTGCTTTAATTTACTTGTGTTGCCTTATCTATGTATAGGTGGTTTTTCCATTCAAATCTAAGTTTCTTGAGGGCCTGGGCTGGGGAGGTTGTTTTTTTTCCTTCCCCAACACCTTGCCTATTGCCTGATTCTTAGCAATCATTTAATAAATGTTTATGGAATTGAATGCTCCTGGGAACATTTCTTCTGTTTCAATGCATCAAAGTAAATAAAATTGCAAGAGAAAATGAGTCAGGCTCTCTGTTGAATGGGAATCCTGTATGGAGAAAAAGTCTTTGAGTGGATGACCCTGCAAGAGTTCAGGCCTCTGTGTGGCTGGTTCTATTTGTGATAGAAGCCATTGGATTGCTGCAGGCTGCAGAAATAAGCTTTAGAGCTGTTAGAGACCTTAGGAGTCCTTCAGGAGACTGAAGCCTCAAGGGATAAAGTGACTTATCCAGAGTCACAGTGCAGCTAAAACTCTCTTTAAATGACCTGTTGAGACCTTGTGTAGGTAAAGCTCCTTAGAGGAAAGGCATGGCTAACCATGTTTATTGGACCTCATAGTGGAGGCAGGGTGGGCTAAGGGGAGGCTCCAAAGTCACGATGCCTGGGTTTAGATGTCATGACAGATATGTCCTAGCTGGCTGACCATGGGCGATTAAGTCATGTGATCTCTCCAAGTCTTATCTTTCTCAGGAGCAAAATTTACCTCCATGAGCCTATTTGTCTGGGACAAATGTAAGAAAGTTACAAGAGATGCTCTGTGAGTTTTATGGCAAGCGCTGTATCAATTAACATGCTTTTATTAACAGCCGCCTATGTATTAAGCACTTGGGGATACAAAGAAGCAGTCCATGTCTGCCATGGAGCTTGTGTACCGCTAGGGTAAACTGTGTATACATAACAATAGAAATAAATCTGCAAATAATATTGTGAGCTATTTTTAATTTGCAAAAGCTTCCTGATGCCTCCTTCTATCACTCAATCTCCTTTGAAAAAGTTCAAGGCACATTCTGGAAAGGAGAGAGAAGGGGAAAGAGTAGAGTTTTTAACTATTCTACTTTAGAAAAATCAAGAAAAATTAAATAGATGTAAAAGATAACATTTCGATCAACTGTTGCCCCAAGGCTGCTTTCTGTCATAATAAACAAATTCAGGGAACCTTGGTAAATACTGGCCACAGGCTGGAAGTTCCAACACAAAGATTAAAATGACTCATTAGTCTAAACCTATTCCACCCTCTTATCTAGTCCAGCAGACAGATGAGTCACCTGGGAGACCTCTGTCCTCCCTCACATCATGGACCCTAAAGTGGGTCCTTGATGACCCTGAGAACATTGTACTAGAGACTCAACCTGGGACTTGCATGAGCTCATTCTAGGACAGCCTCTTCTTTTTAATAGAAAGACTTCTAAAGGTGGCTTCCATCCGACCCAAGATGGTCTCGCCTTCTTTGGTCAACATTATTTTCCTTTCTGGCTATTTATCAAATGTAAATAATGAGGCAAGACCAGAGTTAGCAACTGTTTGCATAAATGACTTGACAGTGAGGAGAGGAGGGTGACTCTAGGGCCAGAAATATGGGATCTGGTAGAATGGCAGTACCTTCAGTCAAAAAGGGGAAAGTGTGGAAGAAAGGATAACTTGGGGGAAAAGATAACAAGTTCCATTATGGCCATGTTAAATTTGAGATCCCTACATAATATCAGGTTAGAAATATCTGACATGGTGCTGGGGCTAGAGGGAAAGATATCATCAAGGGGTCACATATATGAAAAATGTTGACAATTGAACTCATGCTGGTGATGTTACCAAGAGAGAGGTATGAAAGGAAGAGAAGAGGGCCCAACACAGAGCCTTGGAGACATCTATGACTAAGGGATAGGAGATGGGTGAACCAGCAAGAAAGGGGGCGGGATAGTCAGAGAGGAGATCCCAAGGAGAGCTATATTGCAAGACAGGGAAAGAGGGTATCCAGGACTCATCAATAGAGTCAAATTCTACAAAGAGTTTAAAAAAGGATTAGGATTGAGAAAAATTCATTGGATCTAGCAGCTAGAAGATAACTGGTAATCCCAGAGGGAATGATTTCTATTCAATGATGGAGTCTAATGGCATATTTCAAGGTCCTGGAATGTGAGTAGGAAATGAAAATTTAGAGGTAATTAGTTTAGATATCTTTTTTCTTTTTTAATTTAATTTTTTTAATACATTTTATGTTGCAAACTGTCTCCCTCCTTCCCGACTCCACACTAGAGAAGACCACCATTTGTCACAGAAACAGACAGATAGATAGATATGTGTATAAGTAATGTACATATGTCTATTTATCAGTTCTTTCTCTGGAAGTGGATAGCTCCTTTCTTCTTAAGTCCTTTGTAGTTGATTGAATATTTATAATACTCAGAACAGCTTAGTAATTCAGTATTCTTCAAACAATATTACTGTCACTATATTCAATGTTCTTCTGGTCCTACTCATTTCACTCCTACTTACTTCATCCAAGTCTTTCCTTGATTTTCTAAAATCAACCTACTCATCATTTCTTACAGCACAGTAGTATTCCATCTTAATCATGTGCCACAACTTGTTTAGCTGTTCCCCATTTGGTGAGCAATTTCCAATTCTTTGCCACCACAAAGAGAACTACTATAAATATTTTAGAATACATAAGCTTTTTTACTTTTTCCCTACTTAACTTGGGAAACAGACCTAACTGGTATTGCTGGATCAGAGTATACAGTTTTATAACTCCTTGGTCATAATTCCAGATTGCCTTCCAAAGTGATTGGATCAATTTACAGTTTCACCAATAGCGTATTATTTTCCTATTTTTTCCACATTTCCTCCAACATTTGATGTATTCTCATTTTATCATTTTAGCCAATCTGATAAGTGTGAGATGTATCTCAAAGTTGTTTTAATTTACATTTCTCTAATCAATAATGATTTAGAAAATTTTTTCACATGACTATACGTAGCATTGATTTCTTCATCCAAATACTATCTGTTAATTTCCTTTGACCATTTATCAAATGGGGAATCACTCATATTCTTATAAATTTGACAAAGATCTCTACATATTTGATATATGAGATCTTTATCAAGGAAATTGTTGATGAAAAGATTTCCCCCAATTCTCTCCTTTACTTCTAATCTTGGCTACATTGCTTTTATTTGTACAAAAACTTAAATTTAATATAATGAAAATTATCCATTTTATGTCTCACAAGCTATTTATTGCTTACTCATAAATTCTCCTGTCCTTAAGTTTGATAGGTAATATGTTCCATGTTCTCATTTACTTAACCCTAACCCTTTATATCTAGGTCATGTGCCCATTTTGACCTTATCTTAGTAAATGGTGTAAGATATTGGTTTACACAGTTTTCCTCCCAAAATTTTTACAAATAATAAATTCTTATCCCCAAAACTAAATCTTTACATTTGTCAAACGCAAAGTTACTATGATAATTGCTATTGTCTAATGTATGCCTATTCTGTTCCACTGATTCATGTTTCTATCTTTTAACCAGTACCATATAGTTTTGATAATTACTGCCTTATACTACAATGTAAGATCCTTCGTTTTACATTTTTTTCATTGATTTCTTTGAAGTTCTTGATCTTCTGTTCTTCCAAATGAATTTTATTATTTTTCTAACTCAATAAAAACATTTCTTTCATAATTTAATTGGGGTGGCATTGAATAGATTATTTTAGGTAGAATTATCATTTTTATTATATTGGCTCTGCCCACCTGTAAATATTGATTATTTCTACAATTATTTAAATCTGACTTTATTTGTATAAAATTGTTTTATAGTTATGTTTGTGTAGTTCCTAGGTTTGTCTTGGCAGGTATACTCCCAGGAGTTTTATGCCATCTGTGGTTATTTTAAAAGGGGTGTTTCTTACTATCCCCTCTTGCAGGGTTTTGTTGATGATATATAAAAATACAGATGCTTTATGTGTTTATTTTTATATCGCACTATTTTGCTAAAATTATTGTTCAACCAGCTTTTTAGTTGAATCTCTAGGATTTTGCAAGTATATCATCATATCACCTGTAAAAATAGACAAGTTTATAACCTCATTGCCGATTCTGATTCTTTCATTTTCTTTTTCTTCTCCTATTGCTATTGCTAGCATTTCTAATACAATATTGAATAATAATAATTATAATGGGCATCCTTGTTTCACTAATGATCTTATTGGGAAGGCTTCTAGCTTATCTCCATTACAAATGATGCTTGCTGGTGGTTTTAGATAGATGCTTCTCATTTTAAGTGGGGGAGGAGAATCTGTTTATACTTAGATGCTTTTTTAAAAAACAGGAATAAGTGATGTATTTTGTCAAAAGTCTTTTCTGAATCTATCGATATAATCATATGATTTTTATTACTTTTGATATTGGTATAATAAATTATTTTCATAGTGTTGCTTAGTTAAAACACCCATGCATTCCTTCTATAAGTCCCACTTGTTCATAACATATAGTCTTTGTGATTTATAGTGGAAGTCTCCTACCTAGTACTTTATTTAAGATTTGTGCATCTACATTCATTAATGAAATTTGCCTATAATTTTATTTCTCTGTTTTTGCTCTTTGTGGTTTAGGTTTCTGCGCCATATTTGTTTCATAAAGGTTTGGTAAGACTCCTTTCCCTACTATTCCAAATAATTTATTTAATATTGGAATTAGTTGATCTTTAAATGTTTGGTAAAGTTCACTTGTAAATCCATCTGGTCCTAATGTTTTCTTCTTAGGGAGTTCATTTATGGCCTGTTCAATTTCTCTTTCTAAAACAGGTTTATTTAGATATTTCATTTCATTTTCTGTCAATTTAGACAATTTATATTTTACTTATTCTTCCATTCCACTGAAATTATTAAATTTATTTGCATATAATTGGTCAAAATAACTCCTGATAACTTTGATTTCATCTTCATTAGTGGTATATTCACCATTTTCATTTTTTGATACTATTAACTTGGTTTGCTTCTCTCTTTTTAAAATTCATATTAACCAATGATCTATTTATTTTATTGAGTTTTTTAGATGAAACAAACTCCTGGCTTTATTCATGAATTCAATGGTTTTCTTACATTCAATTATATCAACCTCACTTTAATTTTTAGGATTTTCAATTTAGCATTTAATTGGGATTTTAAATTTGTTCTTTTTCTAGTTTTTTTAAATTTCAAACACAATTCATTGTTCTATTCTTCCTCTATTTTATTGATGCAAGCATTTAGATATATAAATTTTCCTCTGGTTACTGCTTCTGCTGCATCCTATAGGTTTTGATGTACTGTCTCATAATTATCATTCTCTTTAATAAAATTATTTATTGTTTCTATGACTTGTCCTTGAATCCATTTCTTTTTTAAGGTCAGATTAATCTCTCATTAATTTTTAATCTGTGTTTCCATAGTCCCTTATTAAATATAATTTCATTGCATTATGATCTGAAAAGGATGCACTTAACATTTCTGCTTTTCCATATTTAACTATGAAGTTTTTATACCCTTAATATTTGTCCATTTTTTGTAAAGGTAATGTGCTGCTGAGAAAAAACACTCAGTTTTCTCCATATATCTCTGATATCTAGTTTACCTAAGATTCTATTCATCTATTTCTTTTTTTGTTGTTTAGATTTATCTAGTGAAGGCTGAAACTCCCACTATTATAGTTTTGCTGTACATTTCAACCTGTGATTCATTTAGCTTTTCCTTTAAAAAGTTGGATGCCATAGCATTTGGTGCCTACAGATTTAGTGTTGCTATTACTTCATTATTTGTTATCTTTTATCATAATGTAGTTTCCCTGTTTATCTCTTTTTTAAATCTATTTTATTTTTAATTTTGTCTATCATGATTACTACCCCTGTTTTCTGTTGGAGGGTTTTTATGAGCATAAATAAACGTACATAATAAATTCTGCTCTAGGCCTTTATTTTTAACCAATCGCTATCTCTCATTTTTAAATGTTTCTTATAAACAAGAAATTGTCAGATTCAGTTTTTTAATCTATTCTACTATTCATTTGTTTTTCACCCATCCTACTATTCACTTCCATTGTATGGGTGAGTTCATCTCATTTACATTCAAAGTTATAATCATTAGTCGTATATTTCTCTTCATCTTGTTTCCCTCACTGTTCATCCTTTGCTTCCTCTCTTTTTCACCGATTTTTTTTATTTCTGACCACTGCTTCCCTAATCCACACCCCTTCTAAGAATCCCTCCATTATCCTATCCCTTCACACTCCTATTTCTCTTTAAGTTAAGCAGGCTTTTATAGCCCTGTAGATGTTATTTCCCCTTTCACCCAGTTCTGATGAGAATGAGGTTCTAGAACTACCAGCCCTCCACCCGCTCCAGACCTCCACTGTAATAGTTCTACCATTCGTGCCTTTTTGTATGAGATAATTGCTCCATTTTACCTCTACTTGATTTTTTTAATAGTCTCATCATATTCAATTCCCCCAACCCTTCTATCTATCAAACCTCCCAAGTAGTGATAACATTCTTAAGAGTTACAAACAACATTTTCCATTTAAGCAGTAAAAATTTGGCCTTATTAAATCCCTTTTCATTGGTCTTTCATGTTTACCTTCTTATGTTTCTCCTGACTTTTATAGGTCAAATTTTCTGCTTCTTTCTGGTCTTTTCCTCAAGAATATTTGAAAATCCTTCATTTCACTAAATATCCATTTTTTTCCTTGCAGGATTACATTTAGCTTTGTACATTATTCTGGGTTGCAAACCCAGCTTCTTTACTGTTCAGAATATCATGTTCCATGTCCTTCAGTCTTTTATTGTGGAAGCTGCTAAATCCTGTGTTATACTTCTTGTAACTCCCCAGTTTCTGAACTATTTCTTTCTAATTGCTTTTAATATTTTCTTCTTGACCTGGGAGCTTCAAAACTGAGCTATAATGTTCCTGTGATTTTTCATCTTGAAATCTCTTTCAGGTGGTAATAGGCTTTTTTTCAATTTCTATTTTACCTTCTAGTTCTAAAACTTCAGAACAATTTTTCTTTAATAATTTCTTAAAGTATGGGGTCTAGATTCTTTAAAAAAAATAATAACTTTCAAGTAGTTCAACAATTTTAGATTGTCTATCTCTAATCTGTTTTCCAGGTCAGTTGTTTTGGTAATAAGATATGCCACATTCTCTTTTTTCATTCTTTTGATTTTGTTTTATTTCTTGGTGTCTTATGAAGTCATTAGCTTCCCCTTGCCCAATTCTAATTTTTAAGGAGTTATTTTGTTCCGTAAGTTTTTCCAGTTGTTTGACTCTCTTTTCATGATTTTCCTGCATTACTCATGTTTTTTCCTAATTTTTCCACAACCTTTCTTAATTTTTAAATCTTTTTTAAGCTCTTCTAAGAACTGTTTTGAACTTATAACAATTTTTTTGTTTCTTTGAAGTTTTAGAAGTAACTGTTTTGACTTTATTGCCTTCTTTTGGGTTTGAAACCTGATCTTCTCTATAGCCATAGTAGCTATCTATAGCTGGGTTCTTTCTTTTTGCTTACTCATTTTTTTAGTGCCCTATTTCTTGGTTGTTAACTTTATGTTAGAGTCAGGCTGTAGTCCTGAGGTGCAGAAGATAATATCTCAGGCTTCAGGTCTTTTTCTACTATTGTTTTCTGAGCTGTATCTAGGGGCCTGACCTCCTCTCTGCAATGACCAGGGCCCTCAACAGCACTGTCACTACAAATATTGCAAATCCTTCCAGCAGCTACAAGCTTCAGTTGACCCTTCTGTGCTGAAACCAAAACCAAGGACTTCACTCTCCTGCAAGTGACCATAATTAGCGGGGACCTCTTTGAGTGTCTTCATCAGCATGTACTCCTTGCCCACAGCCACAACTTGGGTCCATACATCTAGCACTGGTGGAGGGCCCTGAAATCTTGCCCTGATCACAGTGTGACAGTCTGACCTCAACGTTCTCCATGGAGCAAACATTCCTGAAACTGAGGTTGGCACTGACACAGCTGCTCAGCACTTGTTTATATTGATTCAGAGTATCTGCCAGAGGTAGTTATACTTTAATCAGTCCAGATCACTGTTGTGGGAGGTCATGTCTTTCCTGACATCTTCCCAAGTTGTCTTAGGCTGAACAACTGCTTCATCTCAATTTTTAATTATTTCTGCCACTGTAAAGTTCATTTTGAGGAATTTTTTTTATTTTAAATTATTTGTGGGGGAATTTGGAAAAGCCTGGTAATTTCCTGCCTGATTCTATCATTTTCCCTACAGGGATTTTTTTCTAAGAATTTAGCTATAAAAAGAAGGAAAAGTACTGAATGACAGATAGAAGGCATGGCAGAGTCCAGTGCCAGGTAGCCTCTTTTTTCAAATTGGAACTATGTAGGCATATTTGTAAACAATATGGATGGAATCTGTAGATAAAAAGAGGTTGAAGGAGAGAGACAGATAGACAGACAGAGACAGAGAGAGATTTGAGGGCGAGGCTGCCAGAAGAGACCTGGAGGATAAGATCAGGGGTTGGTCTTGTCATTATCAGAGCCCTCACTCACTCAAAGTCAAGTGCAAGTCATGTCATTATTTCTCTGATGGCTTGGTCTTCTTTGGCAACAAAGGACGAACACACACATACATCAGAGACTAGGCAGGGGTGGAGAACCTTCAGCCTGGGGGGCCACAAGTAGCCTTCTAGGTCCTCAAATGCAGTCCTTTGACTGAATACAAACTTCCAAGAACAAATCAAAATGCCACACCCAAGGACCTAGAAGTCCATATGTGGCCTCGAGGCCACAGGGTCACTACCCCTGTACTAGGAGAAAAAAAGATAGAGGATAATGTAGAAGGGTTCTGAAGTATGGAGTAAGGAAGAGTTCATAATGAATTGTTTCAACTGTGTGTGTTCGACTTGCACTTGACTTTGTTTTGAGTGACAGAGGGCTGTGCAGGTCACCAGCCTCACTTCTCCTCTACAGCCATCTGAATCTAGTGACTAGATATTCATCAGGATGACTGGAGATGAGCCAGGAGGAGGCAATTGGAATTAAGTGACTTGCCCAAGGTCACACAGGTAGTGAGTGTCAAGTGTCTGAGGTGAGATTTGAACTCAGGTCCTCCTGACTCCTGCACGGGTGCTCTATCCACTGCACCACCTAGCTGCCCCTCATTTCAACTGTAGGGGAAATAAGGAAGAAGTAGAGATGGAGAGATAAAAGTCCTCATCAGAAAGAGGAATTTTCGATTTCCCTGTCATGGAGTGTGGCACATAGTAGGCACTTAATAAATGTTTATTGACTGTTAAGTAGAGGTGGATGGATGGATGGCAAAATAATCTAAAGGACAGAGGTCATGAGTAAGGGGGACTTACCAGAAGCCCAAAGCCTCAAAATCTCTAGAAGGTGCTACTTCCAAATTAGCAAAACGAGGTCTGAAGACTAGGGCAGTAATCTTTGAAGCTCAAAAAGGTAAAGGTGTTTCTCGACCAGGTAGCCAGTAACCAGAAGAATTCAGAGCCTTCCAAACTGGGAGCAGCCTCCTGAAAGGGTCATCTTCTAATCATTCCATCACCGTGTAACTCTGGGCAAGTGACTTCATCTCTCTAAATCTGTTCACTTATCTGAAAAATGGCCACACTACCCCAATGTAAAAATGTTCCCCACCCTGTAGTAGGGAAGGAGTGACTCGGGAACTATTATAGGCTGTTGGGCAATATTTTGTCATCAGAAACTGATGTAGTAGCCAAAAATCTTGGGTTCACAAGCTTGCCCTTAGAGAATAGTCAAGAAAATGCTCCTCCCTACCATTTTGTGGAGATGGGGTACCACAGATGTGGAATAGTGGATACATTGCCAGATGTACTTGATGAGTTAGCTAATTTTGCTCAGCTGGGTTTCTCCCCTCCTTTTCTTTTTTTTCTTTAAAAATTTGTCTCAAGGAATTACTCATTTTAAAGTTGCCAGGAAAGGGATATATTAAAAAATGAAGGTCATGAAAAAACAAAAGATGTCAATAAAAATGTTTAAAAGAAAAACTTGGGTTGGAATCCCAGGTGTGACACTTTCTATATATCTGCGGATGAACTGTAGGTTATTAGATGTACACCTGGAAGAGACCTTAATGGACACTAAGTCCAATCCTCTCATTGTAGACATGAGGAAACTGAGGCCTGGAGAGCTTGCCCAAGGTCCCACCCTACCGCCGCTGTGCTCTCAACCCAGATCAACAGTCAATTCACCTCACTAGGCCTCAGTGTTTTCATCTGTAAAATGCCATCCAGCTCTAAATTAGGGATCCTAGAAATGGTTTTCCAGCATTCCTGAGCAAGTGATAAATAGACGCACCCATGTGTCTGTACTAGGTCAGTATATGCCACCTACTCGGGAGATACGAGGAAGCCATTTTACTTGGGGAGAATGTTGGTCAGATAAATGATTCTAGTCCAGCACAAGCAGTAAGTTGATGAACTGAAACCACTCTTGAATGATAGTAATGGTGGTGATGACAGGGCCCTACTTCTAATATACTCGCTGTGGGACCCTGGGCAAAGCAATCAACCTTTTGGTGTCTCAGGTGATTAAGATACTTCGGATGGAGGGTGGGCATCCAGTTGCAGTGAGAGAGAAGGGCTCCTCATGGATAACTCCCTACCCCAATGGAGTCACAGGCCCCGATCAAAACACAACAAAACAACCATGAACATTTCTATAGCCCTGAAAAGTTTGCAAAGCACTTTATGTACAGCTTCTCATTGGCGCTTCCCAGTAACTCCAAAAGTAAGGAACCATAGGCATTATTAATTTCCACTGTAGACTTGAAGCCCCTGAGGCTCACAATGGTTAAGTGATTTGCCAAGGGTCTCACACCAAGCACATGTCAGAGATGCTGGGGGCTCTGTAAGGGAGTACTGGGGAGGCCGTCAAGGAAGTGAGCATTCTTTTACTAATTTAGAATCATAAAGTCTAAGATCATCAGCACTAGAAGGTAACTTTAGAGATATTCACTCTAATCCAATCTCTTCATTTTATAGAGGAGAAAATTAAGGCAGAGAAAGGAAATGAGACAGGACCAAGGTCACACAGCCAGCTCCTTAGCAAGTTGGCCAATTTAGTAGTTCAAAGTAATGTCACTTCAAAAATGTATTAACAGCTCTCCTGAAGCAAGTCAATGAAGAGGATGGAACTTTGGTGGCCAAGGGCACCAACACAACTTTGCACAGATTTCTTAAAGAAGTTATGTTTTGTGGGACAATTATTTTTCACTTTCAGATTTTAGAGACGTGGTTACGGAAGACTATAACTGGATTGCTGTGTAGGGCCAGCAATGGCGAGGGGAGTTCCGCTCCCCCTTGTGTCCCTCTCTGCCAGTCTGTTACCCACCTTCTGCCTTTAAGCATCTGCCAAGACTCTGTCCTGCCCCCTCTCTCCTTTTCTCTCTACACTCTTACTCATGACCTCCTCAGCCTGGGCTCTCCACTGATTGCTCCCTATTTTATGTTTATAATGCCCAGCAACAGTCCCATAAAACCAAGGCAGGAAAAAGTTGTGGGTTTCTTTTTTTTCGGTGTGAGAGGATCATTTCATTTTGGTTCGTTTTATTGAGGTTGATATCACTGTTCCTCTCCCCCAAGAGGCTGCTTGCTGGTGTTGCAGGAGTTCATTTCTGTAAGATGTGGATGAAGTGGAGCGACATCTGCTGGGAACTCTGGGGAAGAAAAAGGAAGCCATTCACAAAGTCTGCATGGCCCTGTTTCTGTCACTTCTACTTATCTTCATATTGACATCTTCTTTGCCCTGTTAAAAGCAAGCTTCCAGTGATCTGCATACAAGAGACCAGCATGCCTTGGAGATAGAGAAGTGGGGGACTGATAAGTATCTATACTGCTGGGTGCCTAGCACTGTGTAAAGTGTTCTACAAATATTATTTCGTTTGTTCCCCACAACAACCCTGAGAGGTTGGTGCTGTTACGATCCCGATTTTACCTTCGAAGAAACTGAGGCAGGCAATGGTTATATAACTTGCCCAGCATCACACAGCTAGAAAGTATCTGAGGCTGGATTAGAACTCTGATTTTTCTCACTATTGCTCTAACCTAGCTACTTCATTCAATTCCCTCCTTCTAGTGGCCACTCCACCCAACTCCAGCAGGCAACAGCATTGCAACAAATCCCACAATGTTAGAGCTTTGCCTAACAGTGGTCCCTTCTATTGAAAGATTAGAAATCTGGGGCCCAGATGTGGTAAGGGTCTTACCAAGGCAATATAGCAAGTTAGTAATGACATGGCAGGAAGAAGCCACATCATCATCTTTCCACAGTCCTCAAGTGCTGACTTGGTAGAAAAACTCATGAAGAGGAGCCCAGGCAATGGGGAATGCCCAGGGGATGCTCTTTGAAACTGAAGACACAGAGAGC
Organism: Bettongia penicillata ogilbyi; assembly: GCA_023548195.1. Lineage (NCBI taxonomy): Eukaryota > Metazoa > Chordata > Mammalia > Diprotodontia > Potoroidae > Bettongia > Bettongia penicillata. Next base: position 12,849,517 of record JAJHZJ010000132.1, on the reverse strand, counting down.
CAGAGGACTGGGTCTGTGCATCCCCAAATCCAGGGAACTAGAAAATTCAGCTCCAATTGTATCTTCTGCAAGCGGACTTTTCCATCTGTCTTTCTAGCTGCTAATACCCTCTATCTCATATTATCTCACATCTACTCTGTATTCCTCCCCCATCAGAATGTGAGCTCTTTGCATGAAGGGACTATGCTTCTGCTGTTTCTGGTATCCCTAGAATTCAGCACAGTAAATAAGCCCTAAATATCTATTTCCTGATCGACTGCCTTGTCTTCACATTGCCAACAGACAATTGGATTGCAGATGCTGAGTGGGTCTAAATCACCTACAATCACACACAGGCAGGATAGCATCCCTTCCCTTGAGCCACAGAAACAGTGGGACTTTTAGGGGCGTGGGCTTAAATCTTTCTCAGATTAAGTCTCATATAAGACAGGGTTCTTTGTGTCCTGAAAGAGGGAGGATTAGACTTCTTCTCAACTCTGAAGGCCAGAATTAGAAATAATGTGTTAAATTATAGGGAGACAAATTTCAACTTTCCAAAAAGAAAACTTTTTTTCTATTCAGAAGGTAGAGTTCCCCATCACTGACCATTTGTTAGGAGAGTTGGGCAGGGATTTCATGCGTCTGGTTGACTAGACTGAAATAGGTCCTTCAGATCTCTTCCAACTCTAAGGTTCTATGCACAGGATAATTATGGACCTGACCAAGATGAAGATGGTAGGGGAGCAGGGGGAGAGACTTGAAGTCAAAAAGACCTGGGTTCATATCTCACCTTAGATACTTAATAACTAATGACCTTGGGCATTCCACTCAAGTCATTCTGTGCCTCAGTTTCCTCACTTATAAAAATGAGTGATTAGACTCAATGGCTCCTAGGGTCCCTTCCAACTCTAGATCTACAATTCTAAACAAGTGCTTTTGGTAAGCCTGCTTTGTCAATCCTGAAAATGGGACAAACCTAAAAAAGAAGATAAGAGGCTTGGAGGCTTTCTACCTTAGATTTCCTGTTCCATAAAGTCCAAATCTATGTCTCCAAATAGCAGCTCGATGGTCCCCAGGGCATGTTCTTTGGTAGTTGATACATGTACCGCATTGTCCAATATGTCCTTCCCGAAGAGGGCCCGGATGGACTCAGGAGCAACCTTTCTTGCTTCTTCTGGGTCTGTTGGGCCAACTAACCTCCTCCAGTCCTGCACTGCATTCTCCTTACTTATTATCATAGCCATGCAGGGACCCCTGAAAGTCAAAAGACCATCAAAGGATCACTGTCAATTCTTGTCTTAATGAAACCCACACAGAAGATTGCATATGCCCTTTACTGCTGTTCTTTTGACTGACCTCACTAGTGGAAACTCCAACATCTGTCCAGCATCGCACCATCGTATCTGTCATGGGTGGGACTTGAACCCAGGCTTTCCTGACTAAGGACATCTCTCTAGTTATAATACACTGCCTCTCTTATGTTCAAATATTTAAAATGTTCAAACTTAAAATTTAAAGTTTGAACCAGGGGCACTGACAAACAGCTAATAAAATCACATCTCATTGACATATTCCAATGCATCGATTATTTTGTCTATAATATTTAAAGACTTTCTCTTTGTACTCCATTCTTCTAGGGAACAAGTACTCCTCCTTATATGGTACATTTAATTCTTTGAAATCAGCTCCAGTGGCTCCTTCTCTGTGAAGCCTTTCCTACTCTGCCCTGCCTAGAATGGTCTTGTGGCATAGCCTAGCCTGGGACTTGATCTTGCCACTTTGCCAATGGGCTTCTCACAGGAGCTACCTGAGTTTGTACCTTCTCACTGTCATCCTTCTTTAAAACCAGGATCAAATGCTATTTTAAAGGCCCTAATTCCTAATATTAATAAAAATAGAACATGGAAAAGTTCCAAAGCTTTTTTGTCTACACAAGTCTTTTCTCTTGGTCATGAATTTTTCCAATATATCAATTGGTTTTAGAAAAGAAAACAAGTGCTTACTCAGTCATGTGAAGCAGCAACTCCTCAAAGAATTCTCTTTCTTCAAGAGCCTTATAAAGTACCTTCACCTTGTCCGCAGTTAACTGGATTTCCTTCATGTGGGACACTGAAAAACCATTCTCTTGAATCTTTCTTATGATGCCCCCTGGGTGGAAAAGCAGACATCTGATTGGCTTTCTAACTGCTTTTACTTTCCTATAATTATTCAGATGGGCGTGAACACAGGAGGAGGGGAGGGGTGGGATTCTTGGCTTTACAAACTTTACAAAGTTTAAAATGCTATAAACCTCTGATCGCACGACCCCTCCATCTGCATCTTCAACCTCAGCCTCCCTCCAGAGCCCCAGGCCTGAATGTCTCTCTGCCTGCAAGAGAGATCAAGAGAGCAGGTGTGTAGAGTGAAGGCATGTCTCCCTGTCGTAAGAGATGGTAAAATAAAAGAGGAACATCTCTTCACATTCCACCTTATCAGTGGGATGGATGTCTATTACCATATTAGATGAGAGAGGAGGGAAAGATGAGAAAGCTGGGACAAAGGTGAAGAGGAAATGGGGAAGAACCGTTGGGATAACAATCAAGACACCAGAATTTGGAAGACTGAGAAGTTATAGATCACTGAACATGGAAGGACCTCAGCAATCATCTTGTCTACCCCACAACTGAACAAGAATTGCACCTTTGACATATATTGTACCTGCTGGTATGGTGGGTATCTAGCTGTTAACTAAAGCTACCCACTACCTGCTAGGGGACAGCCTGTTCCATTTTTGGATAATTCACTTTATTAAGGGGCTTTTCCTTACATCACCTTCTGCCCCTGTTCTCCCTCTTGGGCCAAATAGAACAAATTCATAGGAGCACAGAATCATGACTCCTGAGCTACTGACCTTTCATCTTCCACATAACAGCTCTTCATATGGATCTGAAGTGAAGGGATCCAAAATAAAATCCTATCTCTGCCACCTACTACCTGAACGACGTTGGGCAGGTCATTTCCTCCCTGAGCCTCAAATCTTCTTTTCTATAGGATGCAGGGGTTGGACTATATGGTCTCAGTGGCACCTACCTACCAACTTTAAAATCGATGAAACACATAAACTCCATAAAATGCTTATTCTGCTCTTCTCCCAAGGAAACATTCCTAATCCCTTTAATATCTCAAAGACTGAGGAGGGAACACACACCCATTAGGCCCTGCAGGAAGGCAAGGGGGAAGGGGATAGGAGAGGGAGGATAAGGGGTAAGGGGTAATCTGAAGCAACACTATTATGGGGGGACAGGTCAATGGAGATAATAGAATAAAGTAGGGCAGGCAGGACAGAGGGAAATGTGGTTAGTCTTTCACAACATAACTGTTATGGAAGTGTTTTGCATGGCTACACGTGTATGACCCATATCGAATTGCTTGCTTTCTCAATGAGGGTGGCTGAGGCCAGAGGAAGGGAGAGAAAGTGGAACTCAAAGCTTTAGAAAATGTATGTTAAAAATTGTTTTTGCATGCAACTGGGAAGTAAGACATACAGGCACTGAGTTATAGAAATCTATCTTGCCCTACAGGAAATAAGAGGGTAGGACAAATTGGAGGAAGGGGTTATTCTCTCCTGGGGTGGGGTGGGGAGAGATGGGGAGAAAATTTGGAATTCAAAATCTTGTGGAAATGAAAGTTGAAAACTGAAAATAAATAAATAATATTTTTTTAAAATCTCAAGGACTGTTACCATGATAGCTGGACTCCTTTGAGCCACATCAGGCTTATCAATGTCCTTCCTAAAATATAGTTCCTAGAGCTGGAAGTAAACTCCACTGGATCCTAGGATTCAGAGGATGAAGCCTGGGTATCTGTGCAGTCTCCACCATTCCAACTCTGCAACACTAGAGGAAGTCTTAGAGATGTGAGGACTGAACTGCATAGGAGCCAGAATGGCCTCCACTGAAGGAGCCTGAGAAGTAACATTACGGGAAATGATGAGACTTCTGAAATACATGGGCTCAGGAGAGGCTGGAGTCACATAACCCAACTTCCTGGCTAGAGAAGAGGGGGGACTTCCTGAGCAACATCAAGTTGTTGGAGAGGTCCAGGAGTAGGCCTTTGAGAGATACAGAGAGGGAAAGAGATAAAGACTATATTAAGAACAGCCATAAAAATAAAAAATGGTGGGGGAGATGAAAGGGGGGATGTGTGTGGAGAGAAGGGAGAGGGAGATGGGTGGGGGAGAAGAGAAAGGGAGATGGGTGGGGGAGAAAGGAGAGGGAGATGAGTGGGGGAGAAGGGAGAGGGAGATGGGTGGGGGGAGAAAGGAGAGGGAGATGGGTGGGGGAGAAGGGGAGAGGGAGATGAGTGGGGGAGAAGGGAGAGGGGGATGGGTGGGGGAGAAGGGAGAGGGGGATGAGTGGGGGAGAAGGGAGAGGGGGATGGGTGGGGGAGAAGGGAGAGGGGGATGGGTGGGGGAGAAGGGAGAGGGAGATGGGTGGGGGAGAAGGGAGAGGGGGGATGGGTGGGGGAGAAGGGAGAGGGAGATGGGTGGGGGAGAGAGGGATAGGGGGATGGGTGGGGGAGAAGGGAGAGGGAGATGGGTGGGGGGAGAAGGGAGAGGGAGATGGGTGGGGGAGAAGGGATAGGGGGATGTGTGGGGGAGAAGGGAGAGAGGGAGGAGATGGGTGGGGGAGAAGGGAGAGGGGGATGGGTGGGGGAGAAGGGAGAGGGAGATGGGTGGGGGAGAAGGGAGAGGGAGATGGGTGGGGGGAGAAGGGATAGGGGGATGGGTGGGGGAGAAGGGAGAGGGAGATGGGTGGGGGGAGAAGGGAGAGGGGGATGGGTGGGGGAGAAGGGAGAGGGAGATGGGTGGTGGAGAAGGGATAGGGGGATGGGTGGGAGAGAAGGGAGAGGGAGATGGGTGGGGGAGAAGGGAGAGGGAGATGGGTCGGGGGAGAAGGGATAGGGGGATGGGTGGGGGAGAAGGGAGAGGGAGATGGGTGGAGGAGAAGGGAGAGGGAGATGGGTGGGGGAGAAGGGATAGGGGGATGTGTGGGGGACTGCTTCTGTTTGGTTCCCTCAGAATCCCCTCCTCACACACTGTCCCAAGGACCACACCCCACCCCATTTCTTTCTGGGACCAGAACAAAGAAAAGGCTCCCATCCATCTAAGAATAACCTGAGTCAAACAAGACCCGCCCAGAGATGGACCTAATCACGCATCTTCAACAAGATGCTCAGAATAGGGACTGGGACACACATCCAGGAGACGCCCTTATTCTTTCAGGGAGGTGTTAATGAGTATGCCCTGCAGTCAACGTCCAGAACAAGGGTGCTCTCTCTGTCTCTGGCTCCCTCTCTCTCTCTCTCTCTCTCTCTCTCTCTCTCTCTCTCTCTCTCTCTCTCTCTCTCTCTCTCTCTCTCTCTCTCTCTCTCCCTCTCTCTCTCTCTCCAACTTTACTGAAGAGAAATTAATGTACTGGGTGACAGGTGGACACCAAAGGCAGATTATCTCATTTGCTCATCACAAAACCCTAGGAGACAGCTGTTATTATGATCCCCATTTTGCGTTTGAGAAAACTGGAGTAGACAGGGGTGAAGTGACTTGTTCAAAGTCACGCAGCTAAGTGTTTGAGGTCAGATTTGAACTCAGGTCTTCCTGATTCTATGTCCAAGGCCCTATTCACTGCACCACCCAGCTACAACGTTAAAAGAATGCATAGGGGGGAGCAGGAGGGTGTGTCTGTGTGTGTGTGTGTGAATACACATACATAAAAATGTGTCTATATACACTTGTATGTACAAAAAAAATTAATCTATTACTGGCAGAACTTTTACTTGATCATTCATCCATTGACAACTTGGATCATTTATTCACTGCTCTATTAAATAGTATCCTAGAAGACAGATTAACTAATAGCTCCAAGCCTTCTAATTTTGTAATGAAAAGTAGAAAAGGTTCAAGACCCTATTTTGGAATACAAGTGGGGTTTGACTTCCAATTTCCATTATCTGTAGAACAAGAACAGGTCATTCCTTTATGGTCATACACAACTTACATCAAGTTTTCTGTTCTGCTGATGTTATAAATTCAGTACCAATTCCATCAGCAATGAGAATAAAGGACATCATGAAACCTCACATCTCTACCAATGGAAAGCTTAAACAAGGCGGCGGCTGCTAGAATACTGTTTCTTCCTTTGATATGACAATTGGGCATCAATTTCTGTTGCCTCAGAAGGTATCTTCAGCATCTGGTAGAGGTTTTTTTAGTCTCATAACAAAGTTAGATTGAAGACATTGTCCACATCATACATACACATGCTCCATTTTTTAAAAACATTCTGAATCTTGGGCAATTTTCTCTTATAACTACTTTACAGTTTCTTAAAGCAGTTATTGTCCAAAGCTGGAAGGACCTAAATCTTCTCAGATGAACATGTGCAAGAATGAAAGGAGGTAAACCAAAAAGGAGAAGCAGATATCATAGAGCTATGGCTATAAGCCCTGTAATTCCACTGTCCCGTGGGTCTGTCTCTACATCTCTCTGTGTGTCTCTGTCTCTGTCTCTCTCTCTCCGCCCCCCTCCGCCCCCATCTCTGTCTCCACCATCTCACACAGTGATTCCCTGCCCCTGAGCACCATTTTAGGGGGGGCTTCAGCAAGGCTCCCTTCACTCCCTTCTCACCCCCCTCCCTGGACTTCTGTGCCTCCTCACCCAGCAGCCTCACATTTTCTGTGCCCCCACAAGCCCTATTTTCCAGTTCCCTTTATGTCTTGTCCTCCTCTATTAGAATATAAGCTCCATGAGGGCAGGAACTATCTTGTATTTATATTTCATAATGCCAGTCATGCACTAAGTGCTTAATAAATGCTCTATCGGATACTGTTTACACTACCTCTCTCATTTTACAGTTCAGAGCACTGAGGTCTCATGGTGCATTCAGTGATTCGACCATAGTCAAATGACTCGTGAGAATAAGACGTGTACGTTGAACTCAGGTAGGATTCCCATCCACCCTTTAGCCTCAACCCAATAATTTATATTTAAACACAGAAAACTTAGACCTCCCCTCACAGGGGACCTTCATAGTTTTCATAACTTGGAGAGTAGAGAGTGTGTGTGTGTGACATATATCCAAAGCATTTTTTCAAATTAAGGTGTTGTTAAAACATGAAATGATTTCTTTGGGAGGAGGGGGGCTTTCATCAAATGAGATCCACATCAGTAAAAGAGAATCAGAGACTCCAGTGAACTTGACCTGTAGATTTCCATACTCACCCCTCAGGTCTTGGAAGGCATGAGGTTTGATCAGCGCCACAGTGTGCTCATAAGGAAAGCAGAAGCGAATTTCTTCAGTGGAGGCCTCTGGGGTATTCTTTCCATGCAGTTGGTTAAACTGACAGTTTTTTGGGCCAAGAATATCCCGTAAACTTTTAAAAAAGAGAAAAGTTTTAAAAGTTCAACCCTGTGAAATCCCTTTGAGCTCTCATCAACACTGAGAAACTGACACTCCCTTTGTAACCAGGCTTTCGGGCCAAAAAGACTTTCACACTGGGGGAAATGAGACGAACTCAAAGAGAGATAAACATCATGCACTTGGGTTCAAAAACATCAGCTTCACTAGCGGAAATCAGTTGGGGCTGGATCTGGGTGGAAAGGAGGTCAGGCTCCCGAGATCAGGCCCTGCTGAACACCCATCATTCTTGGATGATCTTTGTCAAAATGATAGATACTTCTTGTGCTCCTTTCTCTCTGTGTAGCTCAGGGCCAAGAACGAGGGATACAAAATGGACCTCAGACACACTCTTCCATCCTGAATGATTTCATATATCTCTGGAGATGGCACATTGCCAGTTCTAAAAATTACTGGTATCACTTGTTTTTCATTTCCAAGATGAGAACCAATCCTCAGAAAAGCAAAATAGAGAATAAAGAAATAGGAAGAAAAGAAAAGCAGTTCACCAAGTCTAGTTGTCCGTGCCATGTTCCAGACCCATTGTCCCCCATCTCTGCAAAGAAGAGAAGGGCTGGTGGTGTTTCCCTCTGTCTTCTTTAAAACCAAAGTGGAGCATTTTAATTACCTAGAATTTCATTTCAATTCTATTTATTGCTGTATCTGATGCTGCCCCTTCCTCACCACTGATATTCTAGAAAGGGTGGAGATCTCTGCTAGGAAGTACCTGGTAGGGTTTTCCTCAGTCGCTGTTGGGCCCAGTATAAAGCGAAAGTAATGTACAGCATTTGCTCGTTCTAAAGAAAGCGCCAGAACGGGAGCACTGAGGAAAAAATGGAGGTGAGGAGAGAGAGAGGAATAGTTATATACTGAAAAGAAAATCCAACTCATAAAATACATGTGTTATAGCTAATTGTATGTGTGTGTTTCAGCGTGGAGAAGGGAAGGAGGAAGGAAGGGGGAGAGACACAGAGGGAGACAGAAAAAGGTAAGCAGAGATCATATACTGTGAAGCAGGAGTTGACCTCAAAGTCAAGAAGAAATATTGTAAAGTTCTGCCCTGACACATACTGTCATACAAGCCACTTAACTTCCCAATGACTGAGGCAACTTTGAGACTCTAAATTATAGAGATGATGCCAAACTCCAATGGTGAAAGGAGCTCCCAATACCAATGAAATCCCAGGTCAAAGGTAACTACTATGGCTCTTCTCATTCATTCATTTACTCAATAAACACTGACTTTGTGCAAAGTACTAATGAGGTATTGGGGGAGGAAGTATAAAGATAGGAGACAGGCCCTACCTTCAAGGAACTTTGACCCCCTCTACATGTATAAGCAATCCCATTTCCTTCCATCTTCTTCAGCAGATTGTCCCTCTCCTCTATTCTCTCACTTATCTGCAGGAATTCCCTATATACCAACAGCTTTCCTGATGTCTACAAAAAGGTCCATGTCTCCTCCATCCTCAAAAAGCCCTCCCTGGGTCCTTTCTTCCTTGCTAGCTACTATACCATAAGTCTCCTACCTTTTTGTGGGTAAACTTCTTGGGAAAGCCATATACACTAGGTGAAACACTTCCTTTCCTCCCAGTCGCTTAACTCTCTCTGCATGGCTTCTGAGCTCATCATTCAACTGAAACTGCTCTCTCCAAACTGACTAATGATCTCGTAATTGCCAAATGTAATGGCCTTTTCTTGGTCTCCATCTTTCTTGACTTTTCTGCAGTCTTTGGCTTTCAAAACCTTTCCTACCAGGGTCCCTTCCTACCTATGCAATCTTCTTACACCTTCCTCCCCTCCGTATACTCTACAATCCAGCAACATTGGCTGCCTTGTTGTTCATTTAGGATGCGCTCTGTCCCAACCCCCAGCATTCTCATGGTTATCCCCTTTGCCTGAAACTCTCTCCCCTTCACTTCCCTGGCTTTCTTCAAGCCTCAGTTCTCAGTCCCTTCCCAGTCCTCCTTAATCTTACTGCCTCCCTTCTATTCAGCATCTCCAATTTATCCTATGTCTTGTTTGCACATAGTGGATTTAAAAAATCTCCCATTGATATTTACTATAAAATACCTGGTATTGAATTATTGAATCACTGAGATTCCTAATTAGATTAATTAGCTGGGGAACCTAAAGGTTTGTGTAAATTTCAAAATTTAGCTAAGAATCAAGTTCTCATCATCTCCTGACCATGGTAAAAAAAAGTCCGTAGTTCTTGGGCAAATCCTTTGGAACTCCCCGACTGTTCACTTCTAGGTACTGTGTGATCCTGGGAAAGCCACTTAACTCCTCCCTTCCTCCATTTTCTCATTTGTAAATTGGCATTGATGACAAGGGGGCACAAATGCTGAAGCACAACAAAAAAGGGAATTGTCGTCATGAGAATTCCTCAAATGTGGATGATTTAATGACAAAATAGAATTTTTTTCCACATCTCTCTAATGTCAATTTTCCCTATCTTTAAGCAAAAAAAAAAAACCTTTAGCTCAGAAAGAACTTTAGCTCATATATACATTGAATTGTTTTTAAATACACTTCCTTAGGAAGTAAGAGAAACTAAAGGAAATGATTTTTTTTTCACTAGAAATATTCTACCCTTGAATACTCCATTTTAATTTGAACAAAAAAAATTATCTGACTTTGGCTAAGCTGAATTTATACATGGTATCATGATGTTTATGCCCAGCACTTATAGAGTGCTTTATGACTTACCATGAATCAGGCATTATCTGGTCATGGCAGCCCATGAGAACCAGCAGCATCATCTACAGTGGGGATTCCTTTCATATATGAGTTGGATTAAAAAGATGCTAAGATCCCTTCCAGTTCTCAAATCTTGGAATTCTGGGACCTTGCTTCAAATCTTGCTTCTACATCTATAGAACTTTCTAAAACCAGTGAGAACTAGGACAAGTTATTTGACATCTCCAGACCTCAGTTTACTCATCTGTAAAATAAGAGGATTGGTCTAGATGGCTACTAAGATCCATTCCAGTTCTAGATCAAGGATCCTATGAATTGAAATGACATCAGAGGAACTGAACTTTTTAGACTTCTTACACTTTATCTCCTTTCACCATACACCACCCCCCCACACACTCCTTTCCAGTGAGATGGAGAACAACTAATCCCATCCCACTCCCATTCAGGGTCAACTTTCCCAGAAAGCAGATTTCAAGGAAAGTCTGGTGGATAGTGACTTTTTCCTCCCCATCTCTCTCCCATCAGCTATGTCCTATGGGGCTAGCCACCACTATTGGTCATATTTTGTAAGCTCCACTCCCTTTAGTTTAGTCCCAATATGGACAAAGGCATGTCCTTAATAGGAATTAGAATGTTCATAGTGAGGTGAGCCCTGAGAGGGCTGGGATTTTGCCTGAGTGAGAACTGGGTGAGAACCCTGCAATTCCAGTGTGGGGCATCTGGCTGCCCTGGGGGCTAGCAACTCACAGTTTAGTTTTCTGAATAATGTTATTACTCAACAAAGTAGAATCCTCAAACTTGAACTCAGAGGTCACTTTGATTTCCCTTGCAAGACTGATTGCTTAGAGCATGGTAGACTGATGGTGAGCACATGTCCTTGAGGCTTAACTTCATAGAAGAGAAGGAAAGTGGGTAGAGAACAGACCTTCCAGTTCCAAAGTGACAAGCTGGTGGTATAAATGGAGAAGTGGGGGAAGGGAAGCATTTATCTACAGTTTTCTGTTTCTTTGCATTGGACTTTATCTTCCCAATCTTTATCTATTTGGCTTCTTTGAGGACAGACTGCTTGGAGAATTTTATAAGCATTTGTTCTACCAGTATTATAAAGGCTTTCATTTTGATCGTGGCTTTTTCTTCAATTCCTCAGAATTTTCATTTTAATATTTCATTCATTCATTTTTCTTTTAGAGTTTACCTGAATTTAGGCCAAAACTGAATGATTTTTTGAAAAAAAAATATTATTGTATGCTGTTTTGTTTAATCCAGTTTTTCACTCTTTTGATTTTCCTTTCTTTTGAGTTTTCACATGCAACTTCCTTTAGATGCATAATTTCATTTTTAGCAGTGATACTTTACTTTCCTCTCCTTTGCTGATATCGGATTGGCATTTTCTTTTGCTATGAATGCTTTGCTTTTGTTTTGAGATTGTTTCAGTTTGCTTTGGAATTGGTTTTCAAATTTTATTTGTGAATTAAATGCCGTGAGCTGAACACTATGTATTAATTGAACACTTATGGATGTTTGCTTGGTGATGCCAGTGAGCGTGGCAACTGTTTTGTGACTTCTATTTTATTCTGGTTATTTGAATGTCCTCCTGGCTGCTTGTTATATTACTCTTAGTAACTGGGTAAATATTGGCATTATGGCTCAACACTGTGAAGACATGAATCTGGTATTTAGAAGATAGTCATTTTGTAGAGACTAGTATTCGCAGATGACTGGTATATGGAACAGGGCTTGTTTATAGGGAAGAGAATGTTATAATTCCTGGAGTCTAGAAATGTATATTTGGCTGTATTTAATACCATATTGATTGCCTTCTTAATGGGTGAGGGAGGGAGACAATTAAGGACTTAAATTTTATAAAAATGAATGTTAAAATGAAGTATAATTTTTTAAAGAAAGAAAAGTGTATACAGGAACAAGGTCAGAAGAACCCATTATGATTATGTTGTGTGAATTCAACACAAGATCAAAACAGAAATGAGTTTCAAACTTGCAATATGTTCACATTTTTAATATATAAAGAATATTAAAGGAAAGTCAATGTTCATGTGTGAGTGTATATTTATCAACAGCTATTCCTCTTCCTACATACCTAGTAAAACAGTTTACCAGGGTGTGGCAGCTGTACATGCTAAAGCTTCTTGGAGCCACAGGTGAGAGTTGGGTGAAACAACAGGTGGACACCAAAGGTGGAAAGAAGCCCTGCAAAGGGCTCAGCAGTCATCACACTAAAGGTCTTCCATCCACACACTTGATTATTATTAGGGCTTGGGGTTTTTTTGTTGTTTTTTTTTGCTTTCTGTCTCTCAGTTTTTTAATTAGAGAGGTGTTAAAGGGAAGAGGATATTCTCAAGAGTGAGACCAAAAAACTAGGTCATTACAACATTTTTTTAATGCTCAGAACCAAAGGAAATTCAGAAGGCAGCAAGCACAAGAAAGTTTTAGAAATAATGTGCAAAATTTATTTTATATCTATACATATATACACATATATGTACATACATACATATACATATGTACACATGCATATATATACATAGTTTTAGAACAAACAATATGAAATGGAGACTTATGCCAATATAGAATTCTCTTTTTGTGTTCTGCTCTGTGCATGTGTGAAAATGCTCTTTTCTTGACATGTAATTTCAGAATTTTAAAAAATATATATTACCAAAAAAATGCCTATAGAGTCTCCTGTGTAGGCTTTGTCCTTAGAAGACAATGCTAAAAACTGGCCACATTTGAGGTTCATTGAAGTGATGGAATTTCCCAAAGATATTGCTGGGACAGCTTACTCTCTTCTCCCTCCCTGTGGGATTCTGTGTTCTTTTTTGTCTAGTTTTACGTTACAAACAGGCTTTTGAATTGCTTCCTTTTTCCTTCAGATAAGCCTTCTGTCTTGATTTGTAACTTTGCCTGTAATGCTAAGCTAGAGACAACCTCTTCCTTAGATTACTGTAGACAAGGGAGAGAAGCCATCAGTGCAGGGCAGAAATCCAGAGCTCTGACTGCATAGGATCCCCATGGCATCCTAGGAGAACACCTTCATGCAATTACATGACTGCATAAACTTTTCATCCCAATAGAACTGACCCTAAACACAACTCAAAAGTTCTTTTTTCCCCCTTTTGACAGTTCTAACAATCCTTTCTGTTTAAATAAGGGTCGAGATTAATTTGAACTCTCAGAGAGCACAGTTCCTCCACCAGTTCAAGTTGGCACCTTCTCTGAAATTAGAGTTGTGGGGCATTGCCTGGAATACTGACAGGTTCTGTGATTTCTCCAGGGTTGAACAGCTACAGTCCTGTAGGCAAGCTTTGTATCCCATTCTTCCTGGCTTTAACATCAATTCTTTACAAAGGTAAACACCCTTTTTAAAAAATGTAATAAATTTTGGTCATGGGCTAATATTTCTAAATTTACCTGAAAATACCTGAGTTTCGTGACATTCTTTTGTATAACTGGCAGTCCAGTCATATTGAATTAACTACTAATCATTGTCACCAGGCATTTACGTTCCTCTTTAAAACTTGTAAAGCACTTTATGTTCATTATCTCCTATGATCCCAGACAAATCTCATTAGATAAGTACTAAAGATATTGTTGTGCCCATTTTAGAGATAAGAAAATGGAGACTCAAAAAGATTACATAATTTGTCTATGGTCCAATAATCCGTAAGTTTCAGGAACAAGAGTCTAATCCAGTTCTCACTCTGCTCCCCCTCCTACGTTGCCTCTTAGACAGGGACACTCTATGTCTTGCAGTTAAGAAATAGCATGCTATATTCACCATATTCAGGGGGTTACAGGGGCTCCAAATACGGTTGCTCCCCATCACCCTTTGAAACTGAAGCTAGCACAAATCAGCATGAATGAATGCAATTTCAACTGTGAATTTCAAGTCAAAAAAAAAAGTTCAAGTCTTAGTCCTGACACTTATTAGTTGTGTGGCCATAGGAAAATTGCGGCATCATAGACAGAATTGGAAGGGATTTTATTGGTCGTGGAGCCCAACCCCTTTAATGCACATTTGGAGAAGCTGAAGCCCAGAGAGGTTAGGTGACTATCTCAGGGCGCCCAGCTACTAAGCCGCTGAGTCAGGTCTTCCTGAGTTCAGATCCAGCCACACCACTCCTCCCTAGTCTCCGTTAATCTCAGTTTTCTCTTTTGTAAAATGGAAACAATAGTGCTTGCAATAAACTCATCCCTCCCTCTCAGGGCTATGTAAATGAATTGCTATTATCTGGAGAAATAAATGCCCTGAGAGATAGTCAGGGTCTTGAGGATTAGAAAAAGTGCTTCCCAGAGACCCGTGTGATCAGCTGGTCTCTTCCAGTCTGGAATGACATTCTCAAGGACACCAATGACTCCCTCAAAGCACTACTGCACCTGGTCACGTGTTCTATCAAAGGTGAGAAATAGTCTCTATACTTGTGCCGATCATAGAACGTTTTGACTTCCTCCTCCGTCAAGGACAACTGCTTTTGCATTTTTACGACAAAGCCTTCCTTCTGGAGGAGCTCCAGGATGTCCTCTTAAGAAGAAAAAGAAAACTGTCAACACTGGTCAGCTGCTCAGGGGCTCGTAGATGGGCAGCCCTGCAGAGGGGCACCTGCTTCTCGTCGACAAAAAGGCACCGTTGGTGCCAGTGATGTCTGTTGGCCAAACAAGTCTTACTGTTGTTCCCATGGGGCACCGAGTCAAATTGGAAGACTTTGGTCAGGGAAAGCTCTTCTGAACTAGAGCCGCAGGGTCCTCCACTGACACCTACAACCATTCAGTTCCATCCAACAAGCAATTCATATCTACCATGAGGCAGGTACTGTGCTGGGTGCTAGGGAGACAAAGACAAAACCAAAATTGGTCCTGCCCTCAAGGAGTTTATATTTCTTGTCTTAACTCATTTTTAAATTTTTTAAATTTGTTTTTATAAGTGTTTATTATCTCCTCCGCCTAGTCTATCCCCCATAGAATGATTTTTTTAAAAAGCTCACAAACAAAACCCTCTTAATAAATACCCACGGAAAAAGTTTCGATTCTACTCTAAGAAAATGTGGCCAGAAAATGTGATCGGTGGTATGGACTTGGTGCCAGAGTTATAGCTGCTCGCACCCTGCCTCCTGCTAGTGCTTTCTCCAGTCTTCAGAGAGAGAGAGAGCAGCTATCATGTAATTGAACAACTAATTAAGTAACCAGCTAGAGGCATACAGTAGTGTGTATATATGTGTGTATATATATGTATTCCCCACCAGGTGGCACTAGCCAACAGCACATTTGAATGGACTTTACAAATGGCGGCAGTATTCTTCACTGATCCCAGATGGCACTCTGACAACCCACAAGGATTCCACTGTCCTTGGCCCCTGCTCCTGGTCCACTCTCATTTAGAGGGATGCCAGAGAATATACGAGAAATGACCAAAAATCAGATAAGCTTTCATTTTCACTCTCAAGTTCCCGAACCCTTTCTTTGGGGTCCTCCCCTTCTGACCCACAACTCAGTGACCTCAAGGAGAGGAGAGAGAAGGAAAGGCAGCAGGTATCAAGAAAGGAATCTTGGAAGAGGGGATGCTTCATCTGAGCTTTCAAGAGGCATTGCAGGCAGGGCTGACCACCTATGTGCAAAGGCAAAAAGGTGAGAGGCACCATGCATAGGGAAGAGTAAATGTTCCACTCTGGATGGAGCTGAGAGGATGTATAAAATCAGTCTGGAAAAGGGGGTTAGAATCAAAGAACTTTAAGACGGTTCTAATACCCAAGACAGACTGGAAACTAACAGAATTGCATAAGGCCAAAAGCCATTCCCCAATAAATAAAAGCTGAAAGGACATTAACAAAGTTACCAAAGAAGTGCTGAAAAATATTAACAACTTTATGAAAAATACCCTGCATCGCTCATTAATATTAAGAGAAATTCAGAAGCTAATGACTCTGAGATTTCATCTCACACCCAGCATATTGGCAAAGATGACAAAAGAGAATGATCAAAGGTGGAGAGGATGTGATCTTGACTGATGCCCTGTTGGGAGAATTCATTCTAGAAAACACTTTGAATTTTTATGAAGAAAGCAAGACCTAATAACTTTGACCTAGGAATTCTACCACTAAGTACATATCCCCAAGAACTCAAAAACCAAAAGGAAAGCCCCACAAATACCAAATAT
Organism: Bettongia penicillata ogilbyi; assembly: GCA_023548195.1. Classification (NCBI taxonomy): domain Eukaryota; kingdom Metazoa; phylum Chordata; class Mammalia; order Diprotodontia; family Potoroidae; genus Bettongia; species Bettongia penicillata. Next base: position 12,833,233 of record JAJHZJ010000132.1, on the reverse strand, counting down.
TATGGTTGTATTTTTGGAAACAAAATTGATGCCCATTGACTGGAGTGAATGACAGATGCTAACTATACTGTAAGAAATGATGACTACAGAGCAGCAAGGAAAGACTTAGAGTAACTCACTGAGAGCAAAGGAAGCAGAACCAGGACAATTTATACAATGACTACAACAATGAAAGACCAACCACAAAATCAAAACTGAAATCTGTCTGATTGTAAGGAGCAAGCTTGAAACCAACAAAAGAGATAGGGAACTTCCTCCCACTGCCTTGCAAATGTCAAGGACTGTGGATGTGGAATACTATATAAATGGTCCAACTTTCGTAATACATTGGTTAGCTTTGCTGAGCTGTTTCTTTTTTCTCCTTTCAAATCCTGTTATAAGATTATATAAGGACAAAAGACTTCAATAAAAATTTATTTTTAGTAAAGGATAGGTTGGAGTTGGATTGTGAAAACTTTAAATACCAAATAGAGATTTTATTTTATCCTAAATGTCATAGGGAGCCCTTGAAGATGCTAGAGCAGAAAAGTGATGTGATCGGATGTGTGCTTTAGGAATATCAGTTTGGCAGGGCATGAAGGATGGGCTGGAACAAGGAGAGACTGCAGCCAGTCACCGAGGTAGCCCAGATGTGGGACAAAATTAGGGGCTGGTCATGTAAATGGAGTAAAGGGGAGGATGGAGAGAGATTTTTAAAAAAAGTAGAGAGGAGGTGGAATTGATAAGACTGGGCAAAAGATGAGCTGCAGAGTATGAGGGTGGGGGAAAAGTTGGGACAACTTTCAGGTCAGGAACCTGGGTGATGGGGAAGATGGTGGTGCACACAACAGAAATAGGGAAACTAGAAGTCTGGAGGGAGGTTCGGGGAGAGATAATGATTGTCGAGCTTTGGACGTGTTGAGTTTGAGATGTTTATGGGACATCAGGTGGAGAAATGAAGGGGGTGATTAGAAATGTAGCTCAGGAGAGAGACTCAGGCTGGATATGTTGATTTAGGAGTTATCTACATAGACTTGATGAATCTCTGGAAGCTAAGGAGAGCAAGAAAATGAATGAATGAATGAATGAATGAATGAAAAACATTTATTGAGCACTTTCTCTGTGCAAAGCACTAGAGATAAACATAAGCCAAACTTCTGCTCTCAAGGAGTGAACCTTCTAATGGGGTGAGAGATCACACACAGAACACAGTTGTAGCTGCAAGGTGGATTTGGAAAGGTCCCCTGGTCCTTAGGGTGCAGTAGCAAAGCAGGTGACTCTACTTCTTTCATGTCATTTCCAGTGATGAAGTTACATTACATTGGTTTCTAATCTTGAGTCAGCTGATAGTACCAGGGACTTGGATGGTGAGAACTTTCTTTTCAGGGTTTTCTGTTACCATGGTTGTAACACGCACAGAAATACTTAGTTGCCAGGCTGCATTTGTGCAGGAGGTGGTGGTCTGGGGTTACTCCCAAGGCCTCCAGCTCAGTATGCTGGGATATGTCACTGGAGTCTGAGAGGAGATGGGCACAGAAGTGGTGATGATTTGCCTTGCCTGGGATTCACTACCTCCCTCAGGTACAGAACCTTGCTTCTTTGTTCCTCAGTACAATATACAGACACAGAGAGGAGATAAACTCCTTTCCAGTCTCATCTACCAATTCTCTCTGGACAATATCACTTAGCTGGCTGTCATACCAATCCCACTGCAGACTGGCTTTCCCCTCAGCTGCTGTTTGTTGCTATGAGGTGATACTGTTTATACGTTTTCATCCTCCTTGGCCGTCTTGTAAATGAGATTATACGTTCAGCCAATGTTGTTCTCAGAGGCCACTGTCTCCAAGGAGAAAGTGACTTCTTGCTAAGGTTTCTGACCTACTTTGACCTCATTGGTGCTGTAAAATGTAGGCTGGCTGCAGCTCTGTACTGAGACAAGTACAGTTTTTAAGCTGATAGACTCTCAAAGGATCTGAAAATGTAACCAAAGGTCATCTGGGTTGCAAACATTCCTTCACTGATGGCTAATTCTTTTCAAGCAAAGGATGCCCCTAAGGCTCAAATATGTTATCTCCCCCTGCAGTCAGCCCTGCTGGGGACGCAAAATTCTCCAATCCTAAAATACATGGAATAATAGATGTTACCTGAGCTTCAAACAACCAGGGATGCATTTGCCTGGGTGTCTCTCAGGATGTGAACCCCAAGGCTTGTTCAGCCGGGTCAGATTGGGAATGTTGTACTCTCCCACTGCTTTCCCTTATCTTTACTCTTTATGAATTTAATTTGTGATGCTCTGATAACACACAAATAGCTGTTTCTATAATGATTTCCATATCAGGAAGTTTTCCATTAAAAGGAAGTCAAGTTTATGTTGCAGTGATTTGTCCTGTGTTCACATATCCACAGGCTCTTGGCTCCGCTCTGGAAGAAAGTACTGATGTGGTACCATCATGAGTTTCCTAAGTGAACTCAAGCTTCTGCCACCCTCTGTGACCAAGAGTCCACTGCTGTCATCCCCTGTGCCCTTCAACTTTCCCACCGAAATCGCTATCAAGCTCCATGTTCGCTTAGCTGAAAGGATTTTATCTAGTTTCCTCATTAATTTTCTCTCCTTACATCCTCAGCAACAGATGATATGTAAACTTCAATGATCTTTTTTCTAAAAAAATAATGTATTGCTCTTTTAATGTTATAATACCTAATTTCCCCACATATACATCCTGCTGGCTCCTCTACCCAGTGAGTCACCCCTTATAAAAGGGGAAAAAAAGAATAAATAAGAGTTTAAAAAAGGAACAATTCAGCAAAATAGAGCCTGCTGTCCCTGCTTCTTCCCTTCTGGTGCCTTCCATCCCAAATGACTCTGTGTTTATTTGTACTTATTCTCCTTGTATTTATTTTCTTGCATATACCCCCCAGGGCAATAAAGTGGTACAGTACATACTGCAAAGGGTCTGGAATGAAGAAGACTCATCTTCAAATCTGGTTTCAATACTTACTAGCTGTGTGACCCTGGGCAAGTCACCTAACCCTGTTTGCCTCACTTTCCTCACCTGTCAAACAAGCTGGGGAAGAAAATGGCAACCCACGTCAGTATCTCTGCCAAGAAAACTCCAAATTGGGTCGCAAAGAGTCAGACACTGTTGAAATGACCAAACAACACATGCCCTTATTGTCTCCCTATTAGGATGTAAGCTCCTTATGAGCAGGGATTGTTTGTACTTGTATTTGTATCTCTAACGCCTAGCCCAGTGCTTGGCACATCGCAGCTACTTAATAAATGCTTGTTGATGGACTGGTTTGAGTGTTCTCTGACAGGGTGGCATTGCAAGGAAAGAGAATTAAGTGGAATCAGCATTGCTGACTGCTGTTGAACTCTCAATGACACTAATTTTGCCACCTTCTTTGTATGCCTCCCTGAGGAGATTCCAAGAAACTGTTTTGAATTTAGCTACAGTGTCTTGATGTCTCCTGGTTTTATTCCCAGTGGGAAGGCTGTTCCAGGGGTGGGTCACCTCACACAGGGACTGCCCCATACAATTTCTCAGACATGGAAGGTATTTCTGATTCAAGCTAGTACAACCCCAAGTTGACCAAGAATCCCCTCAGTGATTTCCCTAACCCAATGGTCCCTGGGGTAAGGGAGGGTCTCACATTAAGACTACCTACAGTTAACTGATGATATACAACCTAAGAATGGCATGATTCTCAGCACTTTCTGTGCCATTATCCAGCACTCAATCATGTCTCTTTAGAAGTGAATGAGTTTGAAATTCAATTTTTTTTTAAATTGTTAAAAGATTGCTTTAACATTTAATGGGGGGGGGATAAACTGTTATATTAAAAAAAAAAGAAGTGGATGGTAATCACATTTATCTTTTTGTTTTGGCCTGCGTCCTGGGTTGTCCTTGCCAACGTTCATCACCTTCATCACCCTAGGACTGTACCTAAAGCCTTTCCAGTCTCGCAGCCTTTAAGAGTCCAGGATTACCACCCACACACCCTAGTGAGGCAGCTAAGCAACATAGCAAGCTCATTTTCTAATTTCATTTCCTTTCAATGTGGAGCTAAGAATTCTTTTTTTTGCAAGTATCATCCAAAAGACAATTTCACACAATAGCAAGTGTTATTACTTACCAATATTTCCCTGTAAGAGATCAGGTCTGATTATAGCCAGTGTCCTTTCAATAAAGAGCTCGAGTTCTTTTGTTTTAGCAAAATCTGGAAAAAATAGAATGAGATGCCTCCTTGCCTTTTCTGGATCGTCTACGAGATCGCAGACTGGTAGCAGCTCTCGCTTTTCCAACAGCTCTCGTATGCTGTGAAAGTGAAAACCATTATTATGGATTCATTTGAACTCAACTTTCATATACCATCTAGACCAATATTTAGGATTTGATGAATAACACTAGTAGTTTACATAGTATATACAGTATACTAAGATTTCCAACCTGCTTTTCTTCTATTGTTTCATTCTGTCCTAGGACCATGGGCTCTGAGAGGTGACCTTTTACATTGCCTGCAGTCAGCCCACGATCCCACTTCCCAGTGATTTCTAAACTATACCATCTATATTGTAGCCATCTCACTCCACTTCCCGTTAGAACCAGGAGACAATTGGATGGTGCACAGTGACAGAATACATCGCACAGTGAGTATTTAGTCTGGAGTTAGAGTTCAGACCTTAGTCCAAATTTAGCCTCAGATATGTATTAGCTGTGGAACCCTGGAAGTCACTTCACTTCTGTTTGCCTCACTTTCCCCAGCTGTAAAATGGGGATAATAACAGCACCTCCCTCCTAGGGTTGTTGTGAGGGTCAAAGGAGACCATATTTACACATTGCCCAATACCATGCCTGGCACACAACAAGTACATCACTAATGCTTGTCTCCTTTCCTTCTTTCCTTCCTTCCCACCCCCGGACCCTGGACAATGATGGGTGAGCTTCTGCCTTCTCTTGTCTTGAATCAGGCCACCATGCCACTCCCCAGGTATTTTCTAATCATACCCCACCCCTGTTGTAACCCCAGATCCCCTTTACCTGTCATCTTCCCCTGCTGGAATATAAGCTCCCTCAGAGCAGAGACAACATGCTTGCCTGTATCCCCAATAACAGCACATAATAAAGGTTTCTCTTTAGAATGTCCCAAGAGTCTTATGAGGTAGGTAGTAAAGGCCCCTGAGGCCCAAAGAAGTTAAGGGGCTTGCCCATGGTTACAGAGTTAGAATTTGGATTCAGAACTAGGTCTTCTCGACTCCAAGATCAGAACTCTTTCCCCTGACTCCATGTTAACTTCTCATTTGCTGGCTTTTCATGGGTTGACATTGGAAACTTGAACCTGTTCTTTAATCTGCAGCTGGGGCAGCTCTCTTGTTTCTGAGCTTTGGGTGGAAGCACTAGGGCTCCTTTGGGCAAGACGCAGCCAGAGTCTCTGGAACAGTTGGGCCAAGTGTAGCCTCTTCTAGTATGGAAAGCAATTTTTCTCATTTGGCGTCAGCCTGGCACTAATTGTTTACCTTCTTCAAGGCTCAACTTCTTCACCCATAAGATGATAAAAATGCAGCCCAGCAGAGTGAACAGTGTGATGGTTTTGAATCTACCTTCTGCCATTTATCAGCTGTCTGTCTCTGGGCAAACCACCTAAACTCCGTGTGGCTCAGATAACTCCCTAGGACAAATCAATTTGGTCACAGAAGTGTTTTCCAGTTGATGGAGGGGATACTCTACATCAGTGAGATCATAGATCCTTCCTGGAGTACAATGAGGTTAAAAACACCTTCTCTTCCAGTATTAGAGTCGGAAAGGATCTCACTCATCATGTAGGTGGAGCTGGTCATTTTGCAGATGAGAAAACTAAGCCCTGGAGCAGTTCAGTTTTTCCCCGAATCAAATAACAAGCATCTCGAAGATCATCTCGAGCTGTGAGTGGTTTGTATCTCTGTCTGCGGAGGAAGTGCTCACACTGACAAAGTCCGTACAGAATTTCTAAAAATATAGGAAGACTCATGAATTCTCTGGGCATCCATATTGTTGCCTTTAGGTAACATCTACTTTTTGCATTCTTTGCATCATTTTCCCCTCACCCAGAGTTTCTTCTGGGAAACCCATTACATAACTTATATCTTTCTGTTGTTATTTAGTCATTTCAGCCGTATATGGCTCCTCATGTCCTCTTTTGGGAGGATTTTCTTGGCAGAGATACTAAAGTGGTTTGCCATTTTCTTCTCCAGTTCCTTTTGAAGATGAGAAGACTGAGTCAAACAGGGTTAAGTGACTTACCCAGGATCACACAGCCAGTTAACTGTCTGAAGATTCAAATTCAGGAAGATGAGCCTTACTGGTTCCAAGCCAAAGCTCCATCCACTACACCACCTAGCTTCTGCCTACCTCTCCCCTAATATGAGTAAAAGATTCAAAAGCCTTACTGGTTCCAAGCCCAAAGCTCCATCCACTACACCACCTAGCTTCTGCCTACCTCTCCCCTAATATGAGTAAAAGATTCAAAAGCCTTACTGGTTCCAAGCCAAAGCTCCATCCACTACACCACCTAGCTTCTGCCTACCTCTCCCCTAATATGAGTAAAAGATTCAAAAGCCTTACTGGTTCCAAGCCAAAGCTCCATCCACTACACCACCTAGCTTCTGCCTACCTCTCCCCTAATATGAGTAAAAGATTCACCAGTAGTACTATTCAAGCACTGAAGGTAATAATGCATATCAGGTACAGGACAACTTTTACTTCATCACACATAAAAAGGAAAACAACAGAAAGAATTCAGGTTAGTTAATAATCATCATCACCATGATAATAACATGTATCCACAAAGTACAAGGGCAGCTAGTGGCACAGTGCCAAGCTTGGACTCAAGAAGATTCATCTTCCTGAGTTCAAATCTGGCTTCAGACACGTAGTTGCTGTGTGACCCTGGGAAAGTCACTTCACCCTGTTTACCTCAGTTTAAACATCTGTAAAATGAGCTGGAGAAGGAAATGGCAAACCACTGCAGTATCTCTGCCAAGAAAATCCTAAATGGGATCACATAGAGTCAGACAGGACTGGAACAACTGGACTGCAACAACTGCCAAAATGCCAAGTACTTAAAAATGTTATCTCATTTGATCCCCACAACAACCCTGGAAGGTAGGGGCTATTACTATTCCCATTCTATAGGCAAAGAAACTGAGACAGATGGAGAATAAGTGACTTGCCCAAGGTTATATGTAGCAAGTGTCTATAACTGGTGACTCTGGATCTAGTCCTCTATCCATGGTGTCACTTAACTGCCATAAAGAGTCAATATAATTTCCCTCTCCTTTCCCATGAGTCCCACCTTTTCCCCAATGACATAAAAACCCTCTAGACTCATAACATCATCCTGTGGTTTGGGCTCCCCTCGGGAGAAACATGTAGTGGGGTTTCCTCATCTGGGTGAATATTGGTTTTACTCTAGGGCCCCACTTAGCCCTAAAGGCTTAGATATTCCTTGAAAGAAAATGAATCTGGGGCTACTCCAGACACAACCCCTCCTAGAACAGCAAGTCTGCCTTCACAGCAGTCCTGCAGCCCTCCACACTCTTACCACCATCCTATAAGCCAGACTGTCTCAGAAAGAATATGCACTAGAGGTCCTACAGAGGTAACTCCTTCACCATTAATATTGCACTGTTCAAATGCCCCACAGTTCTTGCAGAGGACAAAGTTCAGACTTTGGGCTCTCCTTTTGGGGCCCACCTGAAAGAATCCCTTTCTCCCCCAGAGAGTAGCACTACCAAGGAATTTCTCTTTCTCTCTCTAAAAGGCCAGGTCCCAGAGCTCCAGAGTCTGAGGTTATGAGAGAGGCAATCTCCTCTCCATTATACCTGAACTATCCAAATAATACAATTAATTGAGATGGAGGGTTTTGTTTGGGGCTTGGGAAGGGGGCTTTCTTTACTCCTCCAACTGCGACTCAATCCCTTGTTGCTCCTCCAGTGCCTGGGCCATAATGCTCTTCTCCCCTAGAGGTTAATACCATTCAGGAACCTCTCCCTGCCCCCTTCTCTTTAGAAGACTGTCCCTAAGCTAAGAATTTGAACAATTTCCAGAAACCAACACACACACACACACACACACACACACAAAATGCACACACTCATGCACACACACACACACACACACACACACACCAGTCTGAGTATGTGGTTTCATCTTTGCTTGAAGCCACAGGATTGAAAGGCTCCATCAGTGTCTTTCAGCACTATTAATGATGTCCCATCCCAGGCAGAAAAGAGCATGCACAGGCTCTTAACTCTTCTACTCTGTTCCATGCTCAAATTTTTCAAGGTTTCTGAAATAAGAACCACCTCAAATCTCATGGCTCCCTTTTAACAGTCCAGCACAAGGCTGTGACTCCAATCCCATAACAACCATCCCCTGTTGAGAAGACTCAATGAGGCCTGAATAGGTGTGTCCACTATCTCCACTGGGTCACAAATCTCCTTTTGCCCTCATTAAATCAATCATGGAACTCCTCTGATCAGTTTGCTATGCTTCCAAGTCTGTTCAGCTCAACCCTTTCAAAAGTGAAAAGCCATTTATATTGCCATTAGCAAGCTCTCTAGGGTCAGGAAGAAGGGAGAAAGGGAAGAAAAGAGTCTGAACTCGCAGAAGAGCCTAATTTTCACATGGCTAGAGCACAGCTCAGTCCAGATTGGTTCCTCCCCTTTGCCCCTCAACCAGTCCCAAATAAGATCAGAAAAAGAGTCCATTCTCTCAGGCCCATAACCCTCGAGGTGCCTCCCTAGCTCCTTGAATATATCAGGGTTGGAGTCTGCCCATGTTTTAAATTTAACTGAAGGTTAGGAGACATTTTTTAATTTAGCTGAAGACATGAGTTGGTACAATATTTAACACAAACCTTTGTGACTTAGTAATTACAAGGAGGAGACCAAATGGAGAGAAGGCTCATTTATTCCAAGTCTTATCATACCTTTTCGGCTTCTCCTCTTCTTCCTCTTTTGGTTCTTCTGGTTGATCCTCTTGTCCTTCTGGTTGATCCTCTTGTCCTTCGGGTTGATCCTCTTTTTCTTCTGGTTGATCCTCTTTTCCCTCGGGTTGACCTTCATTTTCTTCAGGTTGACCTTCTTTTTCTTCTGGCTGATCTGTTTTTTCTCCTTCTTGTTCACCTTCTTTTACTGGGGGTCCCAGGGAAATGCCCAGAATATAACTTGGGTTACTTGATGTATATAACACAAAATCTTCAAAATCAAACTACAAAGAAATCAAATCTCAGTTATTTATTACACAAGAACTACTTTCTGCAGTCATCAGAAATTGAATTACCTTATTACAGTTAATTTCACAAGGTAAAAAAAATATCTGCCATGTGATGGTATTTTTCTAGGGAATGTCTAAGGGTAAAAATGTTAAATGTCTCCTAAATGGATGGGAAAGCCTGTGAACTGTAGAATAATACAGTTAGAAGGGACATTGGAAATAAGCTAGTAGAAAATCCTTCATTTTACAGGTAAATAACCTGAGGCCTCAAGATTTGAAGAGATTTAAAGCCACTCATTGGCAGAAACAGTACTAAAACTTCTGACCCAGTGTGCCTCCCATTATCCTTTCTTGCCTCTATTACTTTTCCCCTATGATAGGAAGATACAAGAATTCTGAAGAAGACAGTAGAGGGCCATACAAGGAGTCAACTGAATGAATGAATATTTAGCCTGAATAAGAGAAAATTTGGGAGGGGGTTGCATGATATTTGTCTTCAAGAATTGAAAGGGATGTCATGGAGGAGGATTAGATTCATTCTAATTGGCCAAAGAGGACAGTACCAGGAGAAATGCGAACAAGTGATGCCAGATTTTGGCCTCACTATCAGGAAAATCTTCCTGACAATGAGAGCTGATCAAAAGTAGAATTGGTCCCTCAGAAGGCGACAGGTTTCCCTTGCCTGGAGGTCTTTAAGCAGACGCTGAATGACCCTTTATCAAGGATATTGTGGGGGGAATTGTTGCACAGAAATGAATTAGATGGAGTCTTATCTAGATGAAGGGACTCTGAGGTCCCTTCCAGCTTCTTGCTTTGGCACTTCTGAGACAATCTGGCTGAGTTAAGGAATGGGAGGGAGAAGAGAAAGTATCTCATGTAGTGAAAGAGATATATTAATAACTCAGAAGAAGTCATAATGGAATGCTTATCACATATGGAAATAACAAAAAGCTGAGAGAGAAGAAATAATATGTTGGACAAAGGTTTGAGATCCAAATCATCTTATCGGGCTATAGCAACATAGGCTGAAAGAAGTTAGGTGAAATTTAACTTAAAAAAATGTAAATTTCTATTCATGGGCTCAAAAAATCAATCACATAAGTACAAAATGAGAGAAGCATAAATGAACAATATTTCAAGTGAAAAAGACTCAAATATATGTGGATTACAAATTCACTAAGAGTTAGTGATGTCGTAAGACAGCCAAGGAAGCTAAGGCAATGTTGGGCCAAATTAACAAAAGTACAGGCACCAGAATGAGAAAAGACTTAGTCCCACCATGCACTGTCTTGGTAAGATTACATATGAAGTATCATATTTAACTCCAGGTGCCACATTTCAGGAAGAATATGGAAAATCTGGAGCATAACCAGAAAAGGAGAAGGGTGGTGAAGGAGAAGAGACCACAGAAAGATTATTAAGCGAGGTCCTACCCTCAAGGAGTTTATATCCTTCTACTAAGAGAAATGCAACATATACATGGATACGTCAAGATAGGGTGATTTGAGAAGAAAGCACTAATAATTGGGTATCATAGAAAAGCTTGCATGTATGCATAGCTGCAAAGAAAAATAAAGATATTTGAGAAGTGGAGATGAGGAGAGAGGACATCACAGGAATGGGCAACAGTCTGTGCCCAGGAAAGGCAGATATTGCATCATATAGAAGCATGAAAGGGACTAACATGAAATGAAACTGGACCTAGATTGGGATCAGATTGTGAAGGCTTTTAAATGTCAGCTGAGAGGTTTGCATCATATGTGAGAGTTAATAGGAAAGCATGGAAGGCTTTTGACACAGAAGTAACATGGCCAGTCCTGTGCCTTAGGAAAAATGATTTTGTCAGCTTTGTGTCAGCATCATGGATTAGAGAGGAGAAAGACGAGAATCAGGAAAAGCAGTTCGGAAGCTATTAAAATTGTACAAGAGAAGTGATGAGGACCTGAACTAGCATAGTGGATGCAAAAATAGAGAAATGGGGACAAAAGTTAAAGATATACTAAAAGCAGAATGAGCAAGACTTTGCAACTGACTGGATTCAGGGGGTGAGGGAGGAGGAAGAACCGGAAAAGTAACTAAAGATACCATCTTAGAGATGGGGTGAATAGTGATGCCCTCAACAAAAATAGAAATTTCTATCTGTGAGGGAAATTTCTATCTATGATCAGATGATTCCCATCCTACACCTCCAGTAGATTCAGTAACAAGATAGCACAGACAGTTACTAGTCACTTGAGACCAAAAGCAGTTTCAAGGAACATAGTGCCTGGCAGCGATGAAAAGAGACAAATGTGGATTGAAGAAAGAATGGGCAATTGAGAGTGCTGCCACAGAGAGGACTTCATGGAAAGGACCTTAGGGTCCTGCAGTACACTAAGTTTGAGTTACATTGACCACACATGGTGCATATATGTGAGTCTCACTGCCACTGTTCTCAAGGTTTATGCCCACTCTTCCCACAGGAACTGTGTGTATTTCTGGGAGATTCCACCCAAGGCTTATAAGGGAAATGTTCTATTGCTACTGCTCTATGCTATTTTAGTAAATGTCTTTGTTTCTGAGTCAATTGTGTTTACTGGTTGACTGTTATAGAGAAGCACACTAGTAGGGACCCATGAAATATAGTTTTAGGAATGAAGACCCAATGAGTATACCTTTGAATCTGGGAGTAGTAGCCACCCTCCAAAAAAGTAGCCAGAAGGGATGCTACATATAGTAATAGAAATTTCTTCTCTGAGACAAATATCAAGAATATTTAGATCCCCCTACATTTAACAAAGATAATCATTTCCTAAGACTTTTCTTACCTTATATGAATCCTCTTCATAAAAATCTCTAATTTGCTCATCATCTAAGAACCTCTGTTCCTCTGCTACTATGAGAACACCAAAATCCACAATCTTCAATTATAGATTCATGGTAGTTTGCAGAATCATTGATGGGCAACAAAAAAAAGAAATCACTCAGGTTACTCTCCAGTGTTTAACAGACTGTTTGGAGTAGATTTCATTTCCTACAAAACTACACCTCTTAAGCTGCTTAAACATGCAAATAGAGAGGTCTTTCTCTTCCTTTGAGTTTTCAAAAGCATTATTCAGAGGTATAAAAAGATGTGTCACAATGACACTGAAATCTGAAATGCTGACAAGAGATTATCAACCTCTTAGGAGGTCAGTTTACATGCTACTCTTTTAAGTTGGTTGCTTGGAATGTCTGGGCACATTTTCCCATAGAAATAATGTTATAAACAAAGATGATCGGATTCCCAGGGCAGGTGATAAATATTTAATGCATGAAGTAGCTGAAACCTCTGCAAATTGAGAGCAAACGTCATAGAAAACCAGATGGCCTCTAAGGTCCATTTTAGCCCTGGATTTATGATCCTAAGAGTGATCTTGGTCAAGGTACTTAATGCTCCTTAGTTTCAGTTTCCTCATCTATCTGTAAAATGGGTTGGTTAGCCTAAGTGAGCTCTAAGATCCCAGTCTCCTCACTACCCTTTGTGGCACCAAGTTCATTTCATACTTTGGGTCCATTATCATCATAAAATATTAACCTGTCACCAAGACAACCGGTTGGATTTGCTGCCAAGCAACACTTTTCCTGCTCACTGTTTTCATTGACCTCCATTTCCCAGGTATGAGGTGATTCAATTCCCTAGGCACATATAGTTAAGAAAGGCAGAAATGTGGAACAAAGGACTCAAGGACCCAGCTTCCTCTCCTTAGGGTTTGCTGAGTTTGTCCTTCCCCCTCAAGGTATGTGGAGCATCACACCATCCAGCCCCAGACCTTTGGGCCATTTCTTTGATCCTGGCTCAAGTTATCTCGAACATCTTCCTTGGACTTCTGACCACGTTTCAGTTTCTATCATGATCCCAATGGTCCCTGGCAGTGTTCTGTCCCTGTGTCTGTGTGTCCAGTTTCTGTCCCTTTATGTATCCATCCCTTTCTCCATGCTTTTTATATTTCTAGTGGACATATCACAAACTTCCATGGCCAGAATCTATTGCCTATCTCTGCCTTTCTGGATTAAGTCATCTGCTCCACCTATCACTTAGTAGAGACCACTAGAATTCCAGTATCATAAGGATGTCTTCATGACTCCTTTGCTGAACCTGACTCTCCCTCCCAACCCTCACTTTTCCTGGAATGGACTCATTCTCCAACTGAAGACTTGCTCTAACAATGGCTCTGTACCTCCAATGGCATGTTAAAGATACACATAGCTCATTTATGAAAGAATATTTCTTTCTCCCTTCCTTCCTCCCTCCGTGCCTCCTTTTTCCTTCATCCTTCCTTCCCCATTTCCTTCCTCTCTTCTCTTCTTCCTTGTGTTTCCCCTTCCCTTCTTCAATCTTTCCTTTCCTATATTTGACTCTTTCCTTTTTCTCATTTTTCTTCCTTATTTCCCTCCCTCAATCCTTCCTTTTCTCTCTCTTTCTCTTTCCTCTACTACTCTTTTCTTTCTCATTGTCTTTATTTCAACCCTCTTCCCTTATTCTCCTCCCTCACTCCTATTCCTCCTTGTCTCTCTTCCTTTCCTCATTTCCGTTGACTTCCAAAGACAATAATAAGCTAAACAATGAGGTATAAGCAATGAGAAAGAGGATGCTAACCTGGACTCCAGACTCACTTCTAACTGAAATTTCCCTTCTGGTACTGGAAGCATCTCTCCCCTTTAAGTGGATTAGTGAAGAAAGTCTCACCCTTTTGACATCTGTATGAACTTGACTGTGGGGTTTGGGTTTTGGTTTTAAAAATATTACTCACCATTTGTCTAATTTCTTCTACTTTTTCCTCTTCCACAGCACTTGGTCGTATTATCAATATATTGTATAAATCCTCTAGGATAAAAATAAATTGATTTTTCTTACAAAATAACAAATAAGGGGATTTGTGCTAAATGTCGACTCTTAGCTTCTAATTAACACATCACTTAGCCACCTTTGTACCTGACTGTACCATTTTAACCAGGTCTTCTTACCTCCACCGTCCTTGGCAATATTGAAGCTGACCCCCAACGTCTTCTAGTTGCTTGAATGGGAACACTAAAACACCCCCCCCCCCCCAGTCTTTCTAATCTCTTCCTAGCCAGCACAGCAGCGGTCCTCCAGGGAGTCACGAGAGAGATGACCACACTCTCTTGTGAAGGGCTCAGGATCTTCCTGGTTTCCAAGGAGTCACATGGAACGGACTGAAGAGATAGTTTGCTGTTGTGAATGGACTTGTCCCTACCTCCTGATTACAGTCAGGAAGAATTTATCCTGAATCTTTCCTGGGACACTAGCTGACTATGTCTCCTAGGCAAGTCACCTCACCCAGCCACCTTTGGTTTCCTCACCTGTAAAATGGGAATGCTAGCACCTGCTCTTATTACTGGGGGATGAGACAAGCTTATGCATGTGCGTATGTTACTGTGCAAACTTGTAAGCGCTATCTAAGTGTTTGCTGTTGTTATCATTTCTTAACTGACTCTTCTGTTGACAGCCAGAACCTTGGAGCAGAAACTGAAGAGCAACCTCAGATCACGGGATTATAAGATAATTCATTTAGAGCTAGAAGAGGACTTAGAAGGCAACTAGTCCAACCCTCCCATCTTACAGATGAGGAAACTGACACCTAAAGGTATTGAATGACTTGCCAAAGGTCGCACAGGTAGTAAGTGGCAAGACACATAGCTAGGACATCAAAACAGTTGGTTGTTGACTCTGAAAGTAGTAGGTGACACTTAATTTTGGTCTGTTGGACTCTAAATTTTTGACTTTGTTTCCCTTCTGAATAGTTGTCAGAGAACAGCTTATTTTCCTCCCATCTTCTCTTTTCATTCTCTCTTTCTGCCTTTCTCTCTCAACTCAAAGCTGTGTCTCAGTCTCTCCTTTTATCTTAATGTCTGTGTGCCTGTAACAGTCTGTCTCTGTTTCTCTCTGTCTCTCTCTGTCTCTGTCTCTCTCTCTCTCTCTTTCTCTCTCTGTCTCTCTCTCTCTCTCTCTCTCCCTCTCTCTCTCTCTCTCTCTCTCTCTCTCTCTCTCACACACACACACACACACACACACACACACACACACACACCACTTGGAAAGTTATCATGGCCTTGTGTCCAAGGAAGGTATTAATCTATCAAGATCTCTTTCCAGAAATAATTGTCATATGTGTATGTTGGCTCTTTAAGACTCTTCATTAGAGATTCTATTTTCATTGCATAAAGGTAATGTATTTCTGAAATATTTGCACACTGGTTTGCCCTTGGATATTTCCCTCATGTTGTCCCTGCATTTCTTGATTTTGTTTACTGGTTGTGGTTTCTTTGCCTGTTTTTTGGTAAATGATACATAATAGTTTCCCCCCACTAACCCACATGAAGAAATCGTGTATTTATTTATATCTGAGTGCTCTATGTCCAATGCCTAGAAGATTCCAACAGATTTATCATGCAAACAGGTAAGAAAAGAGTGGCACAGAATGCCAGCAATGTTCTCAATGTCTCCTCCTCTTCCAGTAGGTTCAATAACCCATTCCAACTTCTCAGAAGGTTTTCTGCCCAACTTCAAAGAGACATCACTGACCTTGCATGCATCAGGAAAACGCACAACCATCATACATAGGTTAGGCTTCCACACGGCCTTGCATGTAGAAGAACTAAGAGTGTTGTGTTGAAGTGCTGAACTGAAACCACTGTGAAATCACCACATCCAATGCCGGGAGGTGGTCTTTCAGAGGAAGATATAGTCTGGCAGCTTCTGCCAGGATGTTGAGAATGGGCAGTGACATCCAAATAAGCACCTGAAGCAAGCTTGAAGAGACTCCCCTCTATTCCTCCTGACCCCAGTCACCCAAATGTTGGCCATAAGATAATCAAATGCTTCTTGCAATTGTCTTGCATCTCCCAGAAATTTGGGGACATTCTCTCCTAAAACCTAGAGGGATCATTATCTGAGTCTGTGGATGGAGTGACCCACACAGAAGCACTCATGGGTCTTTAAGAGTAAGGGTCAGAGGGATTACAAAGCTCTTTTAACAATTGCAAAGTGCTCATCATATATTATTTCACTTGAACTTCATAATAACCTTTGAGAGGGAGGTACTACTGATTGTTACCTCTATTTTATAGATGACAAAACTGAGACTGAGGGATTCAGTGACTTGCCCTTAGTTACAAAGCTCATTAAATGTCAAAGGGGGGATTTAGGCTCAGGTCTTCTTAAATCCAGTTCCAGCACTCCATCTACTATCCACTAGGTGACTCTCTTTAGAAATACTGAATAAGACCATACACTCATGGGAGACACAAGTCACAAGAAAATCAGAGATGGCCTGTTGACTAGACCTGTAGTTCACTTGACCATATCCAGGGACTGTTTATGGGAAAGCCAATGCTAGAGTAGTCCTCTATGCCATCCTTCTCAAAGGTTAGTAGTATGCCCTAAATATTCCTAAATTCCCTTCCATAATCTCTTATATATTTACCATTGCTCAATTTTGTAAGCCTATTATGAACTTTTTATATTTATATATTATTGATATTTATAATCATTTCATAGATGTCGATCTGTAAGGAAATAGCAGGAGGAATTTGAGTTGTTACTTTTGTGTGGGGTTTTTTTTTAAGCAATTTATAATTGTGGCAAGCTGGCATCAGCAGGTAATCTGTGGTGTCTTTGTTAAAGTGTCATGGTTTGCGTTATGTGTTTTTAACTGAATGAAAAAGGACATAACAATTCTTCCACTCAATTATGGCTTTACTATAAAAATAGAAAATGACCATTCATAATTATATTTTAAAGAGTGATATATAATTGGAGTAAGATTTAAAGAAATACAAACTAGGTACAATTAGGTTCCTTTTCCATTTTTCTTTAATTTCATCATTGCTGAGTCTGATGTTGTCCTATATGTGGCTTAAGTAAGACATAGCTATTCACCCCTACTTAACTCATGCCCAAATTGCCTGCAATTTGTCCAGTCCTGGAGTCTCTGATGAGGTATGTCCCTTCAGTCTTTAGACTCACTTTCCAATCAGGTTAGCTAAAGAGCTTACTTTTCTCTGGCTTCTTCATCCCATATAATTCAGTGATTAACCCCCTCCTTGCTCTTACCCAGCTTCCAATATTCTTTGGGTTCTAGTTCTTCATGGCCGTGGCTTTTTGCCTTCCAGACACTTTCTCATTTAGTTACTGAAGACACTGCTCATAGATTCCAACTCCCTTCTCTTCAGGGGTTTTCCTTGCCAATCCACACAGCTTGGAATCATCCAGAAGCAGAAAAAGCTGATAGCCACCCTACTTCTGCACAGGAACACTCAACTCCTACAACCATCTTCTTCATTTCAAAAAACACTCTCTAGCTCCTGGAGCACATCTCTGCACTTTATGGGTAAGGTTTACTGATTAATTTTTTTTTGCAGTAATCCTCCTCCCATTACTCACTACCTAAAACAAGATCAGGTCTCTGTCTCTGGTTTTAAAATGTCTGTGTCTCTTTTCCCAGGAAGTCATTTAAAAAAACTTTTAATTAGAACAGAACCAGGTTAGAATAATGATATAAAGTTATTTTTATACCTAAAGATCCTCTACTTTAATCCTTTTAAAACCATGGTAATATTTGAGCAACCCCTAGTCAACCCAGGGGTAATGGAAAGACACATGGCTAACTTGAAAAGACTGCAATACATTATCAAGCGTAACAGGGCTTTGGAACATACTCAGAGCATCTAAGATGGAGGCAGCCATATGAGAGATGCCAGGGACCCAATTCTGGGACAGGACTTCCTGTGCTGGCCTGCTGCATGGGTGGGAACATCCTCTTCCCATTGGATATCTAGTGAAGACTGACTTCATCTTTAAATCTACCTCATTGAGGCACAGTTACTCTCTTTATCTAGTGGCATCCAGAGGGGAAGGACTCATTCATTCACAATGTGGTACTTTGGAATAAGCTGGGCCTAGAAGGTCTACTCTCCCCCTTCCTTCAGGACTTGTAGGTCTGAAAACTGTCCTCTGGAGACTCAGGGATTTTTACCTTGCTTTGTTGGATCACTTCAATTCTAGTTATGGAAATAGGAGTCCCCCAAACTGGGAACTGTGACCATGAGAATCTTAGAGTCCAGCTAACACCTGGATTCCAAGACAGAGGTTGTAAGAAGACCAGCACAGAAGGCCTAGGAAGCCAGGTTTTGGGGTTTCCAAGGACTCCATGACTGAAGCTCCTGGGTCAGGGATTTCATGCCCCATCCCTAGAACTTAAAAAGACAAATAAAATAAGACAAAAGCCCCAACCCCATTTCCAAGGGGAAGGTGGCCCTTTCCCACCCAGCTTACAGTCTGGTGAGCCTGCTGTAAGTGAATGAGTCCTTCACCCCTGATGCCACCAGAAAGAGAACTAAAGGAAGGCCCCAGAAACCTTGAGCAGACCCTCTGTGGAGGATCTTAGAAGGACATGGACGAGACTCACACAAGATTGAGAATCATCCATGAGCTCCAGCCTGTAGCACTGAAGGGAGGGCTCATGTCCAGAAGCTCTCAAGTTGCTTAAGTGCCAGACAAAGACAAAACTCACTCCATGATTGTGAGAGTTCTTAAAAGCAAAGAGTTCCATGGTGTCCTTAACCCAACAGTCAACTCCCACTCAGTTCAACTCCACAGACTCAAAAAGAGAAGGGAAATAGTATTCATATGGCATCTCCTTTGTGAAAGGCACATTATACATTTTATCTCATTTGGATCAAAAGCATCCAAGTGTCCCCATTGATTTTTACCCTAAAAATTAAGTGAAGGGGAAGATAGGTTTCTCATTTGGGCAGTTTCAATGTGACCAAATGACCCAAGCACCCATAGAAAATGTCATTGGTCTCATACTGACTCTCTTTTTAAGAAACACTGAAGAAGAAAGACTAAAAAATAATATAAGAAGAAAAGATCAAAGACCTTAACCTTTTCAAGATGGCAACTCTAGGCCTTTGAATTTTTTTTTCAGAATTTCATAAGCCATGAATGCTGTCAGAATTACAAACAGGTCTCTTTAAGCTGAAGAGATGCTGTGTTTTGTGGGGCACCAGAGCCAAAGAATTCATCATTGGGGGAGGGAGTAATTTATTGATAGCCAATCTCTCCATCCCTTGAGAAAGGGACCCTCAGACCACAGATTCGAGATGCCACCAGGACCACACCAGAAGCCTTTCAAAGAGGTCAGACCTGTCAGAATTTGGGTTGTGCTGGAATAGCCCTCAAGAACTGAGAGAAACGTCCCTACCATGAGGAAGACTTTTATAGGTGGGAGAATCATATGATTACACTCAAGAGCCATGTCACTTTGGTTTAGGGTTTCCCATTTAATTTATATAATTAATACTTGCCCACAGGTACTTCTGGAACTTCAACCACATCTTCGCCTTCATCTGAATCTGTTAGTACTAATTCAGGAAGCTATGGTAAAAGAGAGGAAATAGAAGTAGAGGATAATGACTAGTTGCTGATAAATATTTTTTAAACTGAGTTATTAGAGTAAAGAAAATAATATGTGCAATGACTATAGCAATTTAATAAAAGCAATTTTTTAAAAGTCCAGAATCCTGTATAATTATAATGACTAAAATTGTTTTAAGATGAAATTTGAGAAAATGCACCTCATTCCATTTCATATGCAAGGTGGGGGACTACAGAGTTGGGACATTACATGCGCTGTCAGACACAGCTCATGTGATCGTTAGTTTTGCTTCACTGCTGTTTTTTTTCCTCTTTTTTTTAAACTTTGCAAGGAGGGGGTTAAACTTTTTCTTATAAGGAATAATGTTCTAGGGAAGGGAAGAATGAAGGATATAACAAATGTGAGTATGGAATGAAAAGTTAGTAAGCATTTATAAAGTGTCCACTATGTGTCAGGCACTGTGCTAAGTACTGGGGATACCAATATAATGGGACTTACACATATATCCAGATCACATATGATGGAGGCCCCCAGGGTGAGGGGCCTGCTTCAGGGATGGTTAGTATAAATGTGAACATCCAGCAAAGGCTAACATGTGGGTGAGAACTGCCTCTTCCCTTGGGTTGTGACTTGAACTCCATCTGAGGCACAGCCTCTCTCTTTCAGATGCTATCTTGGGGTGAAGGACTCATTTATTCACACCAGGACCACCATGCACTAAGCTGGGTGGAGAAAGGATGTATTCCTTTCCCCTTCCACCCGATGGTCCTGAGAAATGGGCTTGGGGTGGTCATCTTGTTTTCCTTGTCCCTTTCAGTTCTAGGTCATGAAAGTAATGCTCTCAGTGGAAAACAGAATCGTGTTCTCTGAATGCTAGAACTGCAGAAGCAACAGAGAAAGTGAAAAATGAGCACAGGATGTTATCGACTGGAAAAAGACATGGAAGACTTACACTGAACTGATTTTTTAAAATATAAGAATCATCTGGATTATAATAGAAAATATGACATGAAATGAACTTGACCACTCTATTTTGGGAAACTACATCATAATATTTCCCAGAAATAAGGGACATGTTGCAAATCATCAGAATTTATAGGACACCAACCAAGGATGAAGCCAGATTCAAATAACCTAGACATATCACCTACATGACAATGACATGAAGATGATTGTTTCCAAGAGGGAAGAGATTACATACCAAAAAGCCCTAATTCTAATTACACAAAATTTTTTCTGAACACAATAAAAAATAGAAATCTGACCTACAAAACATCAAGATGTATGGTTGTATTTCCAAAGTGACTTCCCAGCAAAGTGAAACTTTCTTTTCAAGGCTTTTGTCAACCTTAAAGACACCCATTACCAAAAGCTATGACTAATAAATCTTGTACATGGAGTAAGCAGCAGAGTTGTCTATAGCATGATTGGTGTACAGAGGAAGAAAGCCTGAAGACATCAGATTTACCAGCTGTTCAGGAGGGAGGAAGCAACAACTTATCTCTAGTTATTAAAATTCCTTAGAAAATATTAATACTCCGTTTCATTAACTTTTCTTTTATCCACTTTCCATTTTTCATCATCAATGTGTTGTTTGAATAGCAGAGTTTGGAATTGTCTTGATTACATGCCATATCTTCTCATTTTACTCATTCTTCTGATTTTATCTTTTCACTGTTGTATTTATGGTCAGACCAGGCACAGACGGCTAATTTGGAAACATCTCAACAATAAATAATCAATGATTTCCCTTCTATTAAGATGTCATAAATCGGGGGGAGGAGCCAAGATGGTGGAGTAGAAAGACTTATGTATGCTAGCTCCGAATCCACAGTCCAGAAATTTCCTGTAAAAAGAACTCCCCACAAATTCTGGAGCAGAGCAAGCCACACAGAAAAACAGTGGAAGAGATTTCCGTTCCAGAGAGCCCTGGAAAGCCATCCCCAAAGGTCCATCATGCTCCAGACAGCGGAGCTCACCCCTGCGCTGCCCTGACCGCATGGCCCCCAGAGGAGCAGATCTGAGCAGGCTTCAGGGACGGAATCCCCGACGGCCGCTAAGGTCCCTCCACCCACAGGCGCTACAGGTCAGTGAGAGAGACTTCTGAGCTGGTCAAGAAGGGAGCGGGGTGTCTCTGTGGCTTGGGCTCCCTTGGGAGGAAGTGGCAGAGGCAGCAGCAGAGGCAGTGGTGCCCGGGACTCCCAGAGTGGGCAGCAGCTCAGGGCCATTACCGAAGGTCTCTGCATAAACCCCCTGAGGGAACTGAGACTGGGAGGCAGCCCTGCCCCCACCCCAGCACCAGAACTTAAGCTCACATTGAATAGAAGCTGCGCCCGGCCCCTGAAAGCCCTGAGGCTGGGGAGCAGCATTTGAATCTCAGACCCCAAGCACTAGCTGGGAGGATCTAGGCAGGGGTGCAGAGGAATCTCAGAAGTCAAGTAACTGGCTGGGAAAATGCCCAGAAAAGGGAAGAAAAATAAGACCATAGAAAGCTATTATCTTGGGGGACAGATGTTCCCACCTTTCAATTCTGATGACGAGGAACAATGCTTACCATCAGGGAAAGATGTGGAAGTCGGGGCCTCTCTATCCCAGACATCCGAGGTGGATGTCCAGTGGGCTCAGGCCATGGAAGAGCTCAAAAAGGATTTTGAAAATCAAGTGAGACAGGTGGAGGAAAAACTGGGAAGAGAAATGAGAGAGATGCAAGAAAAGCATGAAAAACAGGTCAATACCTTGGTAAAGGAGACGCAAAAAAATGCTGAAGAAAATAACACCTTGAAAAATAGGCTAACTCAACTGGCAAAAGAGGTTCAAAAAGCCAATGAGGAGAAGAATGCTTTCAAAAGCAGAATTAGCCAAATGGAAAAAGAGGTTCAAAAACTCACTGAAGAAAATAGTTCTCTCAAGATTAAAATGGAACAGATGGAGGCTAATGACTTTCTGAGAAACCAAGAAATCACCAAACAAAACCAAAAGAATGAAAAAATGGAAGAGAATGCGAAATATCTCATGGGAAAAACAACTGACCTGGAAAATAGATCCAGGAGAAACAATTTAAAAATTATGGGACTACCTGAAAGCCATGATCAAAAAAAAAGCCTAGAAGATGGCGGAGTAGAAAGACGCACGTATGCGAGCTCCGAACCCACAGCCCATAGATTTAATGTAAGAAGAGTTCCCCAGAAGTTCTGGATCACTGCAGGGGGTGCAGAAACATAGTGGAAGAGATTTCCGTTCCAGAGAGCCCTGGAGAGCCGTCCCCAGGGTCCATCGCACCCCGGAAAGTGGACCCCACTCCAGCGCTGCCCTGGCCACGGCCCCAGAGAAGCTGATCCAAGCAGGCTTCAGGGATGGAAGCTCCGGCAGCCTGGAAGGTCCCTCCGCCCACAGACTCTACAGGTCAGTGAGAGACACGCCTGTGCTCACCGAGAGGGGAGCAGGGTGTCTCCGTGGCTCGGGTCCCCTCGGGAGGAAGCAGGGGAGGCAGAGGCAGGGGTGGTGGCAGAGGCAGCAGCAGCGTGCCCGGGACTCCCCCAGAAGCAGGCAGGATCTTCATTACTGAAAGTCTCTGCATAAACCACCTGAAGGAGCTGAGCCTGGGAGCCGGCCCTGCCCCACCCCGCTCCATTACTGAAGGTATCTGCATAAAGCCCCTGAGGGAGCTGAGCCTGGGAGGTGGCCCTGCCCCCACCCCAGCACCAGAACTAAAGCTCACATTGAATAGCAGCCGCTTGCCGCGGAAAGCCCATTTGAATCTCAGACCCCAAGCACCAGCTGGGCAGATCTAGGCGGGGGTGGAATCTCAGAAGTCAAGTAACTGGCTGGGAAAATGCCTAGAAAAGGGAAGAAAAATAAGACTATACAGAGTTTTTTTGAACAGATGCAAATGATCCCGACTTTCAGATCTGACGATGGCGAGGACATATTCTTGCCATCAGGGAAAGACGTGGAGGGCGGGGCCTCGGTACCCCAGACATCCCAGGGGGATGTCAGGTGGGCTCAGGCCTTGGAAGAGCTCAAAAAGAATTTTGAAAATCAAGTTAGACAGTTGGAGGAAAAACTGTGAAGAGAAATGAGAGAGATGCAAGAAAAGTAGGAAAAACAGGTCAATACCTTGGTAAAGGAGACCCAAAAAAATGCTGAAGAAAATAACACCTTGAAAAATAGGCTCACTCAATTGGCAAAAGAGGTTCAAAAAGTCAATGAGGAGAAGAATGCTTTAAAAAGCAGAATTAGCCAAATGGAAAAAGAGGTTCAAAAGCTCACTGAAGATAATAGTTCTCTCAAAATTAGAATGGAACAGATGGAGTCTAATGACTTTACGAGAAACCAAGAAATCACCAAACAAAACCAAAAGAATGAAAAAATGGAAGAGAATGTGAAATATCTCATGGGAAAAACAACTGACCTGGAAAATAGATCCAGGAGAGAATTTAAAAATTATGGGACTACCTGAAAGTCATGATCAAAAAAAGAGCCTAGATATCACCTTCTATGAAATTATCGAGGAAAACTGCCCTGACATTCTAGAACCAGAGGGCAAAATAAGTATTGAAAGAATCCATCAATCACCACCTGAAAGAGATCCAAAAAGAGAAACTCCTAGGAACATTGTGGCCAAATTCCAGAATTCCCAGGTCAAGGAGAAAATCTTGCAAGCAGCTAGAAAGAAACAATTCCAGTATTGTGGAAATAAAATCAGGATAACTCAAGATCTAGCAGCTTCTACATTAAGGGATCGAAGGGCGTGGAATAGGATATTCCAGAAGTCAAAGGAACTAGGACTCAAACCAAGAATCACCTACCCAGCAAAACTGAGTATAATGCTTCAGGGGAAAATATGGTCTTTCAATGAAACAGAGGACTTTCAAACATTCTTGATGAAAAGACCAGAGCTGAAAAGAAAATTTGACTTTCAAACACAAGAATGAGAGGAAGCATGAGAAAGTAAACAGCAAAGAGAAGTCTTAAGGGACTTACCATAAGTGAACTGTTTACATTCCTACATGGAAAGACAATATTTGTAACTCTCAAAACTTTTCAGTATCTGGGTAGTTGGTGGGACCACACATACACATGTACACGCATGCACGCACACACACATACACACATGCACACACATACAGAAACAGAGAGCACAGCGTGAATTGAATAGGATGGCACCATATCTTAAAAGAAATTAAGGTAAATGGTGAGAGAGAAATGTAGTGGGAGGAAAGAGGGTGAAATGGAATGGGGTAATTATATGTCATTTAAGTGGCAAGTAGGAGACTTTTTAGTGGAGGGAAAAAGAGGAGAGCTGAGAAAAAAAAAACAAGAAGTTTATCCTCATCACATTTGACTAAAGGAAGGAATAAAATGCACACTCATTTTGGTATGAAAACCTATCTTACAGTATAGGAAAGTAGGGGAGAAGGAGATAAGCAGGGGGTGGGGATGATGGAAGGGAGGGCAAAGGGAGGAGGGAGCAATTTGAAGTCAACACTCGGGGAGGGACAGAATCAAAAGACAGAAGAGAAACAATGAGGGGCAGGATAGGATGGAGGGTAATTCAGTTAGTCTTACACAACACGACTGTCAGGGAAGTCATTTGAAAAACTACACAGAAATGGCCTATATTGAATTGCCTGCCTTCCCAAAGGGAATGGGTGGGGAGGGAGGGATGGGGAGAATTTGGAACTCAAAGTTTTAGGAACAACTGTTTAGTATTGTTGTTGCTACTAGGAAAGAAGACATACAGTTAATGAGGAATAGAAAGTCATCTGGCCCTACAGGAGAAAAGAGAAGATGGGGACAAGAGAAGGGAGGGATGACAGAGGAGAGGGTAGATTGGAGATAGGGAAAATTAGATTGCTTGGTGTATTGGGGTGGGGGAAGGGGAGAAAAGGGGAGAAAATTTGGAACCCAAAATTTTGTGAAAACGAATGTAAAAAGTTAAATAAATAAATAAATATTTAAAAAAAAAAAAAAAAAGCCTAGCCATCATCTTTCGTGAAATTATCGAGGAAAACTGCCCTGATATTCTGGAACCAGAGGGCAAAATAAGTATTGAAGGAATCCATCGATCACTGCCTGAAAGAGATCCAAAAAGAGAAACTCCTAGGAATGTTGTGGCCAAATTCCAGAATTCCCAGGTCAAGGAGAAAATATTGCAAGCAGCTAGAGAGAAACAATTCCAGTATTGTGGAAATACAATCAGGATAACACAAGATCTAGCAGCTTCTACATTAAGGGATCAAAGGGCATGGAATACGATATTCCAGAAGTCAAAGGAACTAGGGCTGAAACCAAGAATCACCTACCCAGCAAAACTGAGTATAATACTTCAGGGGAAAATATGGTCTTTCAATGAAACAGAGGACATTCAAGCATTCTTGATGAAAAGACCAGAGCTGAAAAGAAAATTTGACTTTCAAACACAAGAATGAGAAGAAGCATGGAAAAGTAAACAGCAAAGAGAAGTCATAAGGGACTTACCAGAAGTGAACTGTTCACATTCCTACATGGAAAGATAATATTTGTAACTCTTAAAACTTTTCAGTATCTGGATAGTTGGTGGGACCACACACACACACACACACACGTGCATGCACACATGCACACACACATGTACACATGCGCACGCACATACAGAGACAGAGAGCACAGAGTGAACTGAATAGGATGGGACCATATCTTAAAAGAAATTAAGGTAAATGGTGAGAGAGAAATGTAGTGGGAGGAGAGAGGGTGAAATGGAATGGGGTAAATTACATCTCATTCAAGAGGCAAGTAGGAGACTTTTTAGTGGAGGGAAAAAGAGGAGAGCTGAGAAAAAAAAACAAGAAGTTTACCCTCATCACATTTGACTAAAGGAAGGAATAAAATGCACACTCATTTTGGTATGAAAACCTATCTTACAATACAGGAAAGTGGGGGAGAAGGAGATAAGCAGGGTGGGGGGGATGATGGGAGGGAGGGTAATGGGAGGAGGGAGCAATTTGAAGTCAACACTCCTGGGGAGGGACAGAGGAGATAAGCAGGTTGGGGGGGATGATGGGAGGGAGGGTAATGGGAGGAGGGAGCAATTTGAAGTCAACACTCCTGGGGAGGGACAGGATCAAAAGACAGAATAGAAACAATGGGGGGCAGGATAGGATGGAGGGAAATACAATTAGTCTTACACAACACAACTATTATGGAAGTCATTTGCAAAACTACACAGATATGGCCTATATTGAATTGCCTGCCTTCCCAAAGGGAATGGGTGGGGAGGGAGGGATGGGGAGAATTTGGAACTCAAAGTTTTAGGAACAACTGTCTAGTATTATTGTTGTTGCTACTAGGAAATAAGAAATACAGCCAATGGGGAATAGAAAGTCATCTGGCCCTACAGGACAAAAGAGAAGATGGGGACAAGAGAAGGGAGGGATGACAGAGGAGAGGGCAGATTGGTGATAGGGAAAATTAGAATGCTCGGTGTTTTGGGGTGGGGGGAGGGGAGAAATGGGGAGAAAATTTGGAACCGAAAATTTTGTGAAGATGAATGTAAAAATTTAAATAAATAAATTTTAAAAAAAAAGATGTCATAAATCTTGTTTTTCCTGTGATACTGTTGGGTTCTCGTCATGTGCAGCATCTTCCAACTCTGTGAAGAAAGCATTCATGAATGGTGACTGTGGGGCCTGGTATCATCCACAAGCCTCTTACTCATCTTGTCTTTTGCTCCTGAACCTTGTCTGGCCACTTATCTTTGCCACTTTCCCCTATGCCTGCTTTTACATTTGCCACCATGTATAAAAGTATATGTTGATTTAATTTGGAAGCTCTTCTAAGGTCTTCATAGGATTTCCCTACTTCTTCATCGTTGACACAAAACATTAGCACACAAGCTGCGGTGATCTCATCGGGTCTGTTTGACAATATCTAACATAAGCACTGTAATAAAACATGATCAAACATCCTATGAATTGACATTTTGGCTAGCCTTTGGAAACATGATAAAGCCAGCTCTTCCAACTGCTTTCTTCACCTCTCCAAGGGGAAATCTTGAGGCATCCTTCCCCTGAGCTAGAACATCCTTTTCTTTATAGCAAGAGGCAGAAGAGGGAAATGGCCATGTTCTGGTGGTAAAGAATCAGGAGCAAAGGATAGTCCTGAAGTGAAGAAAGCCTTCCTAACAATGAGACCAAGTTCAAGTGAAACAGATCACCTCGACACCTCGACAGGACTCCCTCTTGCTTCGAGAAGCGCAGAAATTAAGACTTCAGACTGTAGTAAGGTGAAGGCCTCAGAACCGTAGCTGAAGCTCTATCACTACATGTTGGTAGAGAGGGGAAAGAAGGGAGAAGCACCAGATTTTGAGCTGACCATGGAACAAGGCACAAAGGCTGTTTCTCTGGAGATTTTTGCAACTGGTGAAAAGGATCCTCATGATTACATGCTCTGTGTCATGGCAGTGTCTGACATACAGTCAGAATTTATTAGTGCCTTTTTCCACATTTCTTCATTCATTCATATCTTATTTATGTTACCAAAAGGTTTTGGAGTTTGCTTCCTTTACATAAAAATTCTGTCCCTATCTGCAACATTGTAAAGGTGGATGCTAAGCCAGAAATCATCACCAAGGTTACACATGAAAATGTGTAAAATCTCCCCAGTCTTATCTATACCTCCGAACTCTCTGATATTGTAAGTGCGCACAGAGCACACCCATGAGGTCTCTCTGCTGGTCCAGGATACCTACTTCTCAAGTCCCTTCCAACTCTGAAATCCAAGGAGGATCTGAGTGAAGAGAGAATTCTGTTATTCCAGGCACAGATTGACATGCTGGTCATTCTGGAAAATGAGGACAGCCGGGTGGTACAGTAGATAGAGCACCAGACCTGAAGTCAGAAAGGCCTGAGTTCAAATCTAGACTTAGATATTTGCTACCCATGCGACCCTGGGCAAATCACTTAACATATGTTTGCCTCAGTTTCCTCATCTGTAAAATGAGGATAAAAATACCAAGATTACCTTCCTAGGCTGTTGTAAGGGTCAAAAGAAATAATAATTGCCAAGAACTTAGTACAGGTCCTGATACATAGTACACATTCCATAAATATTATTGTTATTATTATTGAAAATAAATTTGGCTTTGACTTCAGAGGAGTTGGGGTTAAATGTTGGCTCTACCCCTTAGCTACCTATCGAACCTTGAGCATATCCCTTAAGCTTAGTTTCCTTAAGTGTAAAATGAGAAGCCATCTAAGGTGCCTTCCACCCCTAGATCTCTGAGTATCTGATCTCACATTTAGTAGACAAAGAGTTAAACTAATGTTTATGATGTCTATAAACTGTGATTCTTTGTCCTGGCTCTTTTCTACCTCTCTGACTCTGTCCCTCCCTGCAGGAGCAGAAAAGGGTTCAACATGAGTGAGAGCACTCTTTATTTGTGGTTCATGGATCTCTATGACCTAAAAATTCATCCCTGAGTGACCAGACTACTGGTGGCAAGGTTCTTGGAACCCAGCTATCCAAGCCTTTGGAACACAGTCACAGGTTGTCACTGGGACTTTCCTCAAAGCTTTTCCAACTTGGGAGAATTTGCCTGAGTTGGGGCTGTTTGGGCAGAATATTTGAAAATCATGCCTTCCCTCCACACAGTGTATGGTACTGGGGGAAGGCTTATCTGACATCCAAACCCATAAAAAATTGGCACAAATTTGTAAATGTACAGTCTATCT
Organism: Bettongia penicillata ogilbyi; assembly: GCA_023548195.1. Classification (NCBI taxonomy): domain Eukaryota; kingdom Metazoa; phylum Chordata; class Mammalia; order Diprotodontia; family Potoroidae; genus Bettongia; species Bettongia penicillata. The sequence goes on along the minus strand of JAJHZJ010000132.1, from coordinate 12,803,866 downwards.
TACTCCACCCCCATTATCTGACAAATCATCTGAACAAGGAGTACTCAAAAGAAGAAATACAAATGAACAGAAAATTGTTCAAACTCTTATAATCAGAAAAATGTCATTTCAAACCACACTGTGACAGCCCTGTATATTTCAACAGTCAAATAAGTCTGTGATCTCATCAGTGCCAGCATGTGCTCCCAAAATGCGGATCATCATCCATCCATGTCTGTGTAACCTACACAAATCTTCTATCAGTCAATCAATAAACATTTATTAAGTATTTACTCTGAACCAGGCACTATGCTAAGTGCCAGAGATACACCAAGAAAAGGAAAAGCAATTTCTTGTCCTCAAGGACCTTCCATTCTAAGCACATTACTAGTTATGTACAAACATTTGCAGATTAGACATAAAGCAACCTCAGACGCCAAGGCACCAATGCTGGGGAAACTGAAAGACTTCCTATGAGACAGAGGTAAGGACTATGAGCTCCAGATATCAACCATGAAGAGATCTTCGTCTACTTCTCTCAATATGTCAAGGCCACTGATGGAGCATAGGAGCTAACCATCAATCATGCCTCTGTATCCCTTCACAAGCAATCCAACTTGTTTTGCAGTGACATATTTCTCTCACGGCCTCTGTGACAACCTTCTGCTGCCAAGTTCCTCGTTTGTGATTGGATACAGCTTGCTTGTGCCCAACATTCTCTTTCCCTCTCCATTCTCCTCTTAGTGCTGTTCAATTTTAGTTCTTCGAAAAAGTGCTCTATTTCTTAAATAGAGAAAATTTGATGCTAAGACCATGTGGTTTTTAAATAAATCACTTTTTGATCCAAAATTGACAAGATAAAACTATCATCCAAGTAGAAGTTTTTTTCTCAAAAAGTCCTAGGAATGGATTAAGGTTATCTCATGAAACTCATGTAATAGGATCAGAGATGGATATAAAGTTGGAAAGGGCCTTAGTATGAGCCCTTCATTTGTACAGATGAGTAAACTGAGGCCCAGAAGATTTAAGGAATGACCTTTGCCAAGGTCACACAGCTAGGAAATGGCAGAGGTGAGATCTGAATGTCAAATTTCCATGGTATACTTTCCATGGTACCACACGGTGCCTTGGGCATGGAGTCACCTCTGGCCTTTTATCACCAAGTGCTGTAGCTCAGAAATGCTTTCATTGACAAAGAGCAAAGAGGCTCAATGGATGTCTAACTGTTGAAATTTGATGAGGATGATAAATGCTTTCAATCTAGAATCCCTGCTTTTGTTTTCTACTATGAACATAATCCAATGCAACTTTTGAAAATTTCCCCCACAGAAAGATACTTATTATTCCTTTGACCAAAGAGTCTCCCCTTCTCCTCAAGTAACAAATTATTTGCTCACTGACACAACAGTTTTGTTCAACTGTAGATTAAATGATAGGTCATGTTGCTAATCGTGAACAGTGGACAAAAAGAAACTAAGGGAGAAGGCATATTTCCAGAATGAGCAATAGGCAGCCAGTATAGCTGCAACTTGGGTAGAGTAACCACAGCTCTGTCCGAAGCTGACAAACTTAGGGGCTTACAAACAGTACTTACAGTCCTTCAGCTATGTAGAAATAACAGAACATGGGACCTAGTTAGCGAGAATAATGTTAAAATAGGAAGCTACCAGATGGAGTGAGCTCCTCCCCTACATGACTGCTTCTTTCCCTTCCCAAGATGGTCTCCATCTCCCACCTGCCACCACTGAAGACATGTCACTTGCCCAGGAACAGTATGGAGTACTTCAGCGCACACATCCTTAGGCAGCATTATGAGTTCTTATGCCCCCTTGCTGTCCCTGCTCTATTAGAAAACCAAGATAAAATATCCAGTGCACTGGAGCAGCCCGCTAAGGAGGACTTATGGGAAACATGGACAAGAAAGGCATAGGCTAAAAAGGAGTGCAGTGAGTATCATCTTTGTTTCCCGAGTCCCTCAGTTGCTAGTATCTTCCTGTTGAGGCCACCTTGGGTCTGTTATATGTCTTATTTATATCTACAAATGTGCAACATATGTTATCTTTGCGGTTAGAATGTAAACCCTTTACGGACAGGTACTGTTTAATTCTTGTATGTGTGACCTCAGTGCCCAGCACTGACTACTGAGTAATTGACTAGCAGAGAGTGTCCACATTGGTGTCGCAGTATCTCATAGTCTTAAAATGTCACAAGTAGAAAGCAAGTTGTTTCTATCAATTACCACTGGGCGGATCATTTCTCCTGCTAAAATTTTCTTTTCATCTTCTACCAGTTGAATCACTTTAGCGTTCAGCAGTGGTGCGTTTGCACCTCTAACCATTGACACGATTCTGCCATTCTGAAAAAGAAGAGGAAAAAGAAAATCCTATTCTCAGTGCAATTTCATGGCCAGTTTTTCAACTGTAATTCTCTTTTAGCAGTTTTTTTTATTGTTATTCTTGTTTTAAAGTAAGCCATTTTATTATGATGACTAATAAAACATACTCCACTCCTCTCAGCAGAGACATAGGAGATCACAAGAGCAAAATGTTCACGGATGTCATCACTGTATGAGCTGTTTTTTTCTTAAACGTCTCTCGTTAACAAGAAAGCATTCAATTTAAAGATCAGGAGAAAAGACCATTTTCAACACTAACTGTGGTATAAAACCAGAAGCTATTTATTAATGACATCTACTTTTACAAAAACAAAGTTAGCTGTCAATACTCCATGAAGCAGACCCTCAATGCTGTGAAGGCTTTTCTCCCTTTCTCCCCCATACACACCATGCAAATGCAGATGCCTTGGCTTGGACTTTTAGTCCAATTAGGAATACTGAAAGAATCTTCCCTCCAATTCAAATTACTATCAATAAAATTCTGACTCTATGCAAGAGAGCTAGAAAGAGAATGCCAAAAACAAAATTGTGCCCACCACTAAGGAGATTACTACTACATCTGTTGGGAGGGAATGAAGAATTACAGCAAGTAAACAGATGATTAAACAGAAGGTTATAATCTGAGATGATACTGAGGACTGATGCCCAGGGTGGGGTGGGGGAATCCACAGGGAGAAAAGAGAAAAAGCTTCACCAAGGAGATGGAATCTAGATTGAGTCCTGAAGGTGGTACCTAAATTGAGCTTTCAAAGAAAACAGAACTGAAGAGTTAAGTCAAAGAGGGAATACACTCCACGTGTGCACTCCAACTCATATTCAGGCAACACTTTTGTAGTCAGCGGCCCAGAATGCCGTTGAACGAGAGTGGGACCAAATTCAGGGAGCGTGGCTGATGGGAGCAGCAGAGACCAAGACTGTCAGACTCCTGACAGCTGCTCCCCCTGCCTCTTGCTTTCTGCTGCTTCTGTCCTCACAGTGTCCTAGCAGTTTGTTTAACTGTTCAGGCCCAACAGCCTGGACCCACAGGCAGGGCACACTCCTCAGGGGTCAAGAAAGAGGGATGCTAAGGGGATGTCTGCCTGACCAACAGGCATCCAGTGTCCTCTGCAATGTTAAGCCACCACTGCAAAAGAAAAAATAAGTGATGGTTCCAACAGCTGGACTCACTATATGAATTATCTTAACTATGTTTGCGTATTGGTTGTTAAAAATCCAAATCATAACACCCTGGAATTTCTTAACTGTTTTTTAACCATCTTAGTAGTGGGTAAAGGAGGACACCAGTGGAAGAGTCACACGTGAATCTGAGGTTGTGAAGCTAGGTTCCTGAGAGGGCGGCAGTGCCCTCAACTGAAACAGAGAAGCTTGAAAGAATGGGACAAAGTCTCCGAATCTCAGGTAATGCCAGACTAGGGTTAGGATGCGGACTCTACGCTCTGGCTAGGTTGGTGCGTTCTCTCTGCCTTGATGTCCCAGCAGCATTATTTCATTAGGAAATGTCTCAATTTTCCTGAGAAAATAAGATTATTCCCCATGAGACCCCTTGCTTCTTACCTTGTCTTCATCTCAAAACTCCTTGACCTGAATTTCTCTTCCTTCACCCAATCTCTAACAATAAAGTCACCCTAGTTCCCACTAGGGCCAGCATGTGCCTCTGATTCCCATTCCATCTCATCTTTAATAAACCCCTCCCCCAATCTTCAAATACTCCCTATTTACTGACTCCTTCTCTTCCACCTTCAAATGGGGCCAGGTCTTCCCTAGCCTTAAAAACTAACAAAACAAGAACCCTTCACTAGATCCTACCATCCCTAAGGCATTCATTCCATATCTCTCCTTCCTTTCTCAGCCAAACTCCTAGAAAAAGCTCTCCACATGAACTGCTCCCATTTCCTCTCCTGTCACCCCACCCTGGTACTCTGGCTTTTATTGTCTGAACTGAAACTTCTCTCTCCGAAGTTAACAAGCACTTCTTTATTGCCAGGCTTGACAGCCTTGGCTTTCTTCGTCTCATTTCTGACTGTGACACCTTCTCTGAGTTTTCAGGAAAGGATGATGAGCCAGCAAAGTTTGTCTGATTGCAAATGGTTTCAATGTCCTTGGCAGGTCTGTCCTCCATATCACCCCCTTAGAATTGGGAGTGCTCCCCAAGGCTCTGTCCTAGATCCTCCTTTCTCTTTCCCTCTTACCTCGTTGGCTCCCATGTTTTTAATTATGATCTCTATGCAGATTACTTAAAGATTTATAGATTCACCCTCAATTTCTCCTCTAAGTTGCAATCCCATAATAGTAGCTGCCTATTTCAAACTAGATAACCCAAACTTGTCACAAACTCAAATGTAGAAAATACAACTCATTATTCCCTCCCATCAAAACCTTCCAATATTCCAAATTCTCTTATTCCTGCTGAAGGTCCCACCATCCTTACAGGCTCCAGGTTCACAACTTCACCATTATCCAAGATTCTTTACTCTGTCTCTCCCCACAAATCCAGTCATTTTCCAAATCTTGCCATCTCTCCTCCCATATCTTTTATCCTATCATAGTTGTCCTCTTATTGACACACCAATTTGACTTCTGTTCCCAGCCCCTCTCATCTAGACTATTGCAAAAGCCCTTGAAGCAGTCTCCCTGCCTTAAGCCTCTTGGTTCCAGTCTATCCTCCACACAGCATCCAAAGTGACTTTGCCTGAGTGCATGTCTGATCATGTCACCCCCTTACTCAATAAACTCCAGGATAAAATAGCAAGTCTGTTTTGCCTTTAAACTCTCCATAGTCTGACCTTGATCTATCTTTTCAGGCTCATTATATATGCCTTCTCTTCCTATCTTCTTTAATCCATCCACAATCACTTTCTCAGTTTTCCCTTCAAACAGCACTCCATTCTCCACCTGTGTGCCCTGGCCTTGGCCGTTTCCCATGCCTAGAATGCATTCCCTCCTCACCTTTGACACATAGGACCTTCCCCACTATTTCCAAACCATGTCACTTACATTCTGGTCATCTTTCTCATCCCTCTGGTGCCAAAACCCAGACTCTGCCCCTGGGGCTTCCATTCTACTCCCCAGAACCAGGTTAGCATGCCACTTCCCAGCCATTCCCAACCTGCCCCCTTTCTAGTTCAACTTTATGTCTTGTGTCTCCAATTATGATGGAAACTCTTTAAAGGCAGGGTCTGGTCTGGCACAGTCAGTACTTAATAAATGCTTTTTTTTTTCATTCAAACTCATAGAATCTCTCTTTCTTTAACATTCAGCTTAAGTACCAGATCTACATGAAACCTTTCTGGATCCAACCTGTTACTAGCCTTTTAACTTACTTTGTATTTAGTTGGTTTGTATTAATTCCATTTATTCATTTTCTATTAATGCTATATGTACTTGTACGTGCACTACTGGTCTGCCCCATTCAAATGTCATTTCCCATGAGCAAGGATTGTTTCATTTTGTGTATTTCCATCTCCAGTGCCCAGCCCAGTGCCTGGCCCAGAGCAGGCACATCTGGGTGGCTGACACTGAACACAGACCTCCTAAGATTTCAAACCAAGTAGGAAGTATTGTGGATTTTGATGGAAAATCTTGGTCCGAAAGGGGAGATGATAAAAACATGCTTCCTTATCTTGTGTGCATTGGGGGAGGGGAGGAGGGGGCTGCAGGTCGAAAACACTGCCTATACCGTCAAACTCGAGTGATCTGTTGGTAAGCTTTGTTGAATTGCTTCCCTTCCCCCTTTTTTTATTCTTAACTATATAGGATGGCTCACTGGGAAGCAGAGGGGAAAGGGAGGTATTCAGCAGTGAAGGTGATCCAGTTTTCATTAATGATTTTCTTGAATGAAGTGCTTTGGAAACATTTATGACTTCAAGTTTATAGTCCTTTGTCTACTTTCAAGGCCTCCTATAATCTGGCTCTACCAGACCCATACACCCTTTCCCTCTGCAGTTGATAGTAATTTACCCTGAGCTCCAAACAAGTCAGTCGCATCACAACTGACCTCACCATCCTATTCAACATCATGGAAATTATGGAAAACTGATGCCAACTCAACATAGGGGGGAATTCCTCACAAGTAGAAGCTTTCCAAAAGTGGAATGGCTGCCCACAGTGGTAGGGAGTTCCCCTCATGGCAAAATGTCCAGTGTGGAAGACAGCTGGATGACTACTTGCTAGGGATATTTTAGAAGGGATTTCCATTCAACTGCTTGGCCCTGGTGATTCCCCTCAATTTCTAGGCTTTCAGGATTGATGAGAGGTAATTGAGCACCTAACTACTGGTGGGGCACTGCATATTGGGCAAATATACACGTGTCCTCTGGCCTCGAGGAGCTTACGGACTAGTAGATATTGTGCTGGGCCGAACAGTATAATCCTCCCCATCAGTGAATTTGGCCATTATCTTTTGGGCTACCTTTCAAATTCCTACTGGAAGTCCGAACTAGACAAGACAATGGCATGCAGAAAGGTGATACTCACAAGACTAAAGAGGAAAACTGGCTCGCATTTATCTCTAAATGGCTGCAGGGTTATCAGACTGTCTGCTTCTGCCTGAAATCAAAGCAAATGTTTTACATATTCACAGGCGAGTTACTGTAGACACATCAGGTTTGAAACTGGGTAAGATCAGTTTCTGTATTCATTGAAAACAGAGGAAAGAGCACTCAGCTCGTCACTAGTGGACTTTACAATTAATCAATTAGCATCTCTGGGTCTCAATCTCTTCATCTGCAAAATAAGAATAAAAATAGCATCCACCTGCCAGGGTTATCTTGTAGAACAAATGAGATAGATCATATGCCTGTAGATATATAGATATATGCTAGAGAGCTATATCACTTTGTAAACCATAAAGTGACACACATATACATACATATACATATACATGTACATGTATATTCACATACATATAAACATATATTTGGACAATCTATCATCTGCACTTGTGTATTGGGACAGTCTGTTATATATAATTACTTAGGTATGTATATATAGATAGATTATCTATATTAATATTATATATGATTATAGATAAGTATATAGTAAGGAAATATATATGTATATTTTCTTAAGGGAATTAATTTTCCTAAAGAAATAATTATATGTATTTACTCTCATAAATAGAGAGCTAAAAATTGACTGTCCAAATACAATAAATGTATATATAGTTATAGTTATGTGTGTGTGTGTGTGTGTGTGCGCGCGCGTGTGTACTTGGCTTGACTGCCATGTCAGCTGAGATTGGAATCCAAGTTACAGAGATATAGGAATCAATAAATATATTGATGATCTCTAAGATGGCTTCTAGCTCCAGCTCTTCAAGCCTCTGAGCCTTCATTTCATTGATGAGGAGTAATTCCTAGTGTGAAAATTCCCTCCTCCAATGAGGGTCAACACCTTGCCTGTAACTTCCAATCTCAGAGAGTTGTCTGGGGTGCTGAGTGGTGACTCATCCTTTGTCATGCAACTAGTAAGTGTTATAGGCAGGACTTGACCCCAGCCCTTCGTGATTCCAAAGCCACCTTGTTGCCTCTTCCTTTGGGGAGAGAGAGACAGAGAGAGACAGAGAGAGAGAGAGAGAGAGAGACAGAGAGAGACAGAGAGACAGAGAGAGACAGAGACAGAGAGAGAGAGAGACAGAGAGAGAGAGAGAGAGAGAGAGAGAGAGAGAGAGAGAGAGAGAGAGAATGTACCAACAATCACCTCCACACCATCTCTAGCAGCAAAAGTAAATGACCAACCTGGGCATGAGAAGCCTCCCCAGATCTAACAAGGCTGGAGCTTGGGTAACATACCCTTGAACCATCTCCTTCCCCCACTCTTGGTAGGGCTTGACATAGCTGAAGCTCTGCAGGCATTATTTTTTGAGGACCCAAGAATTCGAGGGCTGGATCAAAGACCAAGCCTCAAGCTGAGTGGAAGTGACTATAGGACTTCTTGAACAAAATAAAAACAAATGAACACATCTAATCATGCAAGTAAGACACAAAAGACATGCACATACTCGTTGCCAACCACTGGATTCCCAATCTTGATCCAACCTGAAGGAAATGAGCTTACATATGTAAATTCTCCCCAGATAGCATAGTTCAAACTCTAGTTGGCCTCATAGTTCTCTTTCCAGATTGAGAAAAGATGACAATTCCCAGAATCCTTAGCTCTTTAGCTCCTTGTGCTGAGAAGTCAACCCAAGCCTTCCTCTGAATGACTGTTATGGTAGAACTTCTTTTGACTTACTGGCTGCACTCATGGATGTGCTTCAGCAGGGCCAGCCTATACAGTTCCCAGCAAATGTTTTTGCAAGAGCCTTATCTATATGAACAATAAAATTTTTTAAATGTGGTACAAAATCCATGGGTCCATGGGAGGCATACTGATTTATTCACGAAGATTTGGAACAAGTAGCGTACAACATTCATCTTCTGATAAGAAGTGTTATGATTCAAACCAATGAACTGTACGAAGCAGAAATGATTATCCACAAACCCACTGTCTGGGATAATTCATGACCAATGAACGCTAAAGGATATGTCCCCACACATACCCATACCCCAGCTTCCAGACTTTTCCCAATGCTCCTCTTCAGATATTCCAGGGAAATGGATTACACCATGAAGCCTCAGCTCACTCCCACCTGCAAGCCCTCAATAACCCCAAATACCATAGCTTCCTTTTCAGAAAGTGTTTTCCAACCCCACTGACAGCTGGGACTCAGATGCTAAAGTACATTAAAGAGCCAGAGGACACATATACATTCCAAGAAAAATTGAAAATATGGCCGCTTTGTGACAGCACATGAAAAAGAATAAAGTACGTGAATAAACATTTTATTATAGAACAGAACTTGATTTGGATGCATTTCACGTGGAAAAGACCCTTCAGAGAAGGCTAGCAATGATGTCCATTTCCACGAAATAGAGAGCGTTAAAGAAAATTCTTGTTGCACTTTTCACAAAAGTTTAAATTGTTACTTTTTGTCCTTATTTATTGTACTTACAATGCAAGTAAACCAGAAAATGGAACACCATCTGCCTTTTCTGAAACCTCAGATGCACTAACTGCATCTTTCTTGAAATCAAAATTTTTATAAAATATACAAATGTAAGAAAATTATAATTTAAGAAAATGAAATTAAGTGGAACTTGTGTTTCAATTGCTGAGAGAAATTTTTGACAATATTTTCAAGTGAAAAATTATACTATGCCTAGAGGGAGGAGGGTTGCACTATTATTTATGACAGCTTAAATAAACTCAAATAGGAAAATTAGAGATAAAATATTCTAGTCTATATACAAACAATTTGGTCTCTAACTTATCATCACATAACAGAAAACATTCTTTGTGCTCAACATGATGGTCTGGGGCACACGTGCACTTTGATGACAACTTGCCATCAATCTGTCCTTTGGAAAAGAATTTTTTTATTTAATATTTTGCAGTTACAGTCATAACATGAGTGACTAGGATATTTTTTTAAACTTAAAGAAATAGAGGAGCATTTTGTGAATCATTAAAAAATTAGGTAAAGCCCCCAGAATTTTTAAGCAGTCAGTGCAGGATATATTAAGATTTTCTAATACAATACATCAAAAGTCATTTACTGCACAGAATATAGAGAGGAAGCTACTAACATCAGTATTTAAAGTTAGCATTCTTCAACTTCCATATGACACATAATATCCTATCTCCTTTCTCTAGGTCTTTACCTAGGGCTAGGCTGTCTGGCCCCTGTGCACCTCAACTGAAATGCCCCCTCCTTCAAGATGTCAATCCTGATTCCTCTGAATGTTAACTCCTCTCCAAATTACTATGTCTTTATTTTGCATGTAATCTATATATTTACTCATCTGAGAATATGTTGCTTCCTCTAGTAAAATACATGTTCCCTGAGCATAGGGACCCTCTCCTCTAGTGCCTGGCACAGTACCTGACAGGACATGAGCTGAATCATGCTTTTTGATTAGACATTGACAGGATGGTCCCTGCTCTCATGTAGTGTACACTATGACACAGGGGAGGTCACGGGGCAAAGTTGGGAGAGAAAGAACTCAAGGAAAATGTAGCTGGGAAAGAACTCAAGGAAAATGTAGCTGGGAAAGAACTGAGAGCTAGGAGTCAGGGACAGGGGGTAGCCACAGCCAGGCACAAGATAGAGAAGGAGCTCATTCTAGGCTTGGGGAACAGATTGCACAAATCCACAGAGGCAAGAGACAGCAGAGAGAGTTTGGAGAACACCTAGTCCTGGCTGGCTGAAACATTACCGTATAAAATGAGTCATGCAAACAAAACGTTACAGCAGTAATGTACAATGTCTGATCAAGCATGAAATGAAGTAACTCCAAAAAATAAAACTGTTAAGTTTTCCCTGTCAGGACAGAAACAAGGTTTTTTTTTTTTTAAATAATAAAACATATCCAGTCATACTATCTCATTAGAAAAAGTATTAATATTTTAGCAAGAAGAAAAAGTTTTGCATAATTAATAACAAATATCTTAAATTAAGTATTTCACCTATATCTCCTCTTTAATTTCTATTTGTCTGTAGACAACATAACATATTAGCACAGGAGTACATACAACAATTTATAATTAAATGTAATTTTTTTTTTACTGATGGGAAGATCTGTCAAAAGAGTTTAGAGAACAATGATCTAGGGCACTGAGAGTTTACGGGACTTGTCCACGGGCACCCAGCAGCCAAGTTGCCCCCCAACTGCTCGTTACACTGAGGTGAGATCTGCCTCCTTATAGATGACACCACTGCCTCTAGTAACACACACACACACACACACACACATAGAGGAATCAAGAATAAAAAAGAGTGTGTTGCCAAACCCATATTTACCATTTCAGAGGTTTCCAAAGGCATGATTGAGATGCCCTGTCTAGATGCCACAGTGGAGAGAAACTATTGAACTATTGAGTCAGAAAGACCCAAGAGTAAATCCCGCTTCATATTCTTGAAGGCTTTGTGACCCTGGACAAGCCACTTAACCTTTATGATTAAGTTTCCTCACTGGTAAAGGGGTAAAATAATAATGATACCTATAGTCCCATGATGCTAGGGGGAGAGAAGGAAAATACACTCAGGCCACACACACATAATAGTATATTTGTTTTGCCTCCAATGAGTGCAGTGTCCCTGAAGGTCATGAACCAGGGCAGGCCCCCACTGCTTGCTTTGCCCAGATCTAAGGGCAAATGCTGTTGTTCAGTCACATCCCGCTCTGCATGACCCCATGGACCCCATCAGGCCAATACTGTCCATGGGGTTTTCTTGATAGAGATGTTGGAGGGTGTTTGTCATTTCCTTCTCTAGTGGACTGAGGCAAAGAGAGGTTAAGTAACTTGCCCAGGGTCACACAGCTCGTAAGTGTCTGAAGTCAAATGAGAACTCAGGTGTTTTCTGATTCCAGGCCCAGTGCTCTACATGGATCCACCCAGCTGCCCCTAAGAGTGATGCTATGCATTATTCCCTGCCTCCTCTTCTGAATGAAAGCATTAGTCAAATCGATCTACATCACTCATCCAAGTCATGAAGAGGCATCCAAATGGGACTTCAGTGAAAATACTACAAATATTATCACTTCTCTTTTATGGATGAAGAAGTTTATGCTCAAAAAGATGAATATCTCACCCAAGGTAAAGTAGCTGCTCTTTGGCAAACATATATCAGGCAGGACAAAGAGAAAGAGTCATATTAGACACCATGGAAAATGTGCTTCGATAAATCCACCTTAGCTCATAGGGCCATTTGGAGAACTGGACTAAAGGACATCTGGGGTCCCTTCCAATTCTACATCTGGAAGCTATGGATGTAAGTCCTTACCACAACAAAATGCAGAAGCTCCTCCTCAGATGAAAGCTCATTTTTCAGTTTCCGGAACAAAGTCTGGGTTGCTTTGCAAGGTCCACACCAGGCTTGATAGACGTCAATTACTAAAACATAGACATGTTTCGGGAGAATGAGATGACATCGACAGAGGCACCTCTCCAAATCTGGGCTGAAGGGGGAGCTCCTGACTGACCAACATCCCATTAACTGGGTGATCTGGGAACCTGAACAAGGGATCAGGGAGAAGGACTGGACCCAAATCTAGCCTACTAAAAGAGTAGCAATCCCTGGAATACCTGTTAGGCCCTTGTTTTGCAGCATTTCTTCCCAAAGAGTTTCATTATTGATGACTGTCTGCAATAAGGAGAGGACTGTGTAACTAGCCAGGAGTTAAACTAAAACTGGACCCAGCCTCCAAAGGGGGCACAGCTCATGGTACATACCTGTAACTGGACTTCTTTCTTCTTGCCGGCCATTTACCTGCTGAATAGGCAAAAGGAGAAAAAGAAAACACGCTGAAGATTAAGTAGGGGAATGGAACTGAGTTTGTCCACACAGCAGGTGTCTAATATGTCTAACGGCCCAAAGTGCCCCAGGAGGGCGCTGCACTCAGAGGAACCACGGCTTTAGGCTAGCCGGGGTGGCCTCTTTCTTTGGGTAGCTTCACCTCTTCCCTCTTTGTGGTTATCAATCATCATCCCATCTTCCCCAAGCAAAAGTCTAATGCTTTTTCAGATCCTCCTCTGTCCTCCAGTATAACTTAACAAAAGGCCCTTGTGTTTTTCTTAGCATCCAGGTATCCATTACAGAATATAAAAATTACCCATGTAACTTCCATTTAAGGAAACTTCTTTCCTAAATAGATGAAATGTCTATATTAAGAATCATTGATTGAGATTGCTTGCCATCTTAAGGAAGGGGTTGGGGAGGCAGGAAGAAAAATTTGGAACTCAAAATCTTATTAAAAACAGGGATGTGAAAACGACTTTAAAAATAAAATGCTATTTATAAAATAATAAAAATGATATATCCCATCTGAAAACCAAAATAGTGTTCTCCAAATTAAAAAAAGAATCTATTGATTGCAGTTTCTTGTGTGCTTGCATGAAAAAGTGTTCAATTTGCTTTAAAGTATGGATGCTGTTAACCTCATAATTTTCATGCTAAAAAATTCAACTGATTTCCTCCTTTGCAAGAAGTCCCCCTGGGCTTTCCTTCCCCTGCTCTAAAATGGTGATCAATTCTTCCAATGTCATTCTCAGGTTAATTGTTACTGCAAGCTTATAGATCAAGAGCTGAAATAGACCTCCAGGTCATTTTTTCTAATCCATCATTCTACAGATGAGGAAACTGAGGCCCCATGAGAGTGTGTCTTGCCTGCTGTCACACAGGTAAGATTTCAACCAGTGCCCTTTTGGCTACCATAATGAGCAAACTTCCCAGAGATACAGTCAAGAGTCACCCAAGGTGACTGAGTGCTACTCTTAAGCTACTTATGAGAAACCACCCATCATATACTTCTCCCTTCCACCCCAGTAAAAACTGTATGCATTTAAAGCTGCTGATAACCTAGCTGAAGAATCAATCAGGAGTGAAGAAAAGATCAGCCATGTGTATCCATAAGTGACATCAGAAGCAGAGTTTTTTTCTGTCTATAAAGGAGACTGACCTAGACAGGACATGAGGTAGCCAGTGTTCAGTCAGTCAGTCTAACAATTCTGTTCTATTTTCTCTGTCATTTATAATAATATCTCATTTGATCCTGAACTAAGTTTGCACAAAACAGTCCTGCTCGCTCTCTCATGGTAGCTTGAAACTGCTGAAGGTCCTCAAGAATATTTCACTGATTTCCTCGATCTGACGAATCCAGGTATACTCCATGTCTAAAATTAGAGAACTGGCATTTTCAAACAGGAAATAAACATTTCTTGATACCATTTGTGTTAATGAGACCAAAGTAAAAAACCAGCCCAAAGGAACATATCTGTATTCCTTCCCACTGAACTTAGTGACCATTATTTTGGACTTGGAATGAGGAAATATTAGGTTCAAGTACTGTCTCTGACACTTATTAGCTGAGCCTTGGTTTCCTCAAATGTAAAATAGTCAGTCCAGCAGTACTTGTCTCCCACAGTGATTTTGAAGGTCACATGAAATAATACAACAAATATTAAGGACTGTAAAGAGTCTTGAATGTGGACAAAGAATGGACTGTCCAAAACAGCAATGATTAGTTTCTTCTCTTGTACAAAATGAAGCAGCCAGATGTAGTGAATACAAGGCTGGCCTCAGAGCAAGGAAGCCTTGGAATGAAGTCCTGCCTTTGATCTATACTGCCTGCGTGACTATAGGCAAGTAACCTAACCTCTCTATCTTGGTTTCCCCATCTGTAAAATGGGGATACTAATACCTCAAAGGGCTGTTGTAAGGTTCAGTGAGATAATGAATGCAAAGCTGTTTGCAAACTCTAGTGTTCTGTATCAAGTCAGGCAACCGTTGGAAGGATTAAGAACCTTAAAGACCAAAGACATCAGGGTTGTTTGGAAAACAGACAGAAATCCTCCAGCCCCAGGTACAGGCAATCAGAAAGATCCATGAGATGTTGTGGCCGTCAGCACAGCTGAGCCTTCAAAAGCCAGGGATGATCAGGGCGCACCTACGGTGTGAGGTCCTAGGACCCGGGTTCAGATCTCTCTGGCACTTAGATTCTGAGTGGCCTTAAGGATCTAAATAATCCACCCCCACCGAGCAGCCTTTTCCTCCCCCCTCCTATCCCTTGCATTTTCTTTCCTCTGTTCCTTTCATTGTACCTGAGGAGACACACAGCAGTGTGCAGAGAGAATTACAGGAAAGATGGAGAAAGGGAGAGAGGGATGGCGCACAGATGGAAGTAGGACAAGCGACTGGATCGACCGGGGGCAGGATGGACTCTGTCTGCTGCCGCAGTCGCTCAGCCCTCGGGAGACACAGAATAAAAGGCTCGGGGCGCTGCCCAACCCCCGGCGCCCTCGTGCTGCGGCCAACCCCCGTCACCTGAACCTGGGTGCGGGTGGTCAGGGTCCCGCGCAGCCCTTTCTACTCCGTCAAAGCCCCTCTCTCCTGGGCTAGGCGGTGAGCGCACGGGGTCCGCTGTTCGCGCAGTCAGTTCTCCGTCCGCTTGGCCCCTGGCCGGCCCTATAAAGGATTAAGAGCCTCTGCTCGACTTCTCCAGGGGCAGCAGAGATACCGAAGACCCCATCAGTCTGGAACGTTCTGGAGTAAGCTGGCCAAGAGACAAATGGCACTAAGCGCAGCTCCACCATGCTGGATACCTTCATTTCCTTATTCTTTCTAAAGCATTCTAAACTTGGGACCCTTCAAGGAGCTTTGGGGGTAAAGAGAGCAATCCACAACCTGGTCCCTCTCTAGCGTTCCTGTCTTTGAACTCCTTCCTCTTCCCAGAATTTTCTAGGCCAGTCAAGCTGGCCTAGGTGCCACTCTACACCCGAGACACTCCACCTCCCCTCTCTGTGCCTTGGCCCTGACTGCCTGCCCTACCTCCCAAGACTCGAATGTTCTCCCTCTTAACCTCCACCACATGGAATCCCTGACTTCCTTTAAGTCACTCAATGAACTTATTAAGCACTTACTGTGTGCCAGGCACGGTGCTAAGCGCTAGGGATACGAACAGATGAAAGTTCCTGCTCTTAATGAACTTAGAATCTGAGAGAGACAACGTATAAACACACACAAAGCCAACTCTATACAGGATAAAAAGAAAATAATTGATGGAGGGGAGGCACTAGAATTCCAAGGGGCTCTGTAGAAGGTGGGATTTGAGTGGAAACTTAAAAGAAGACAGCAGGCAGAGATGAGGAGGAAGAGCATCCCAGGCAGGAGGGATCCATGAGATGGAATGTCTTGTTCATGGAGCAAGGAGGAGGCCAATACCTCAGGATCAGAGTACCTGGCTGAGAGGAGAGTGTAAGAAGGGAAAGGAGGATGCTGGGTTATGAAGGGGTTTGAATGGGAAACAGAGGATGTTTTATGTGATCCAGGAGATGATAGGGAGCCACTGGAATTTATTAAGGGGAGGAGAGAGTGGCATGGTGGGACCAGGGCTTTAGGAAAATCACTGTGGTGGCTGAATGGAGGATGGGTAGGAGTGGGGAAAGACAGGAGGCCTCCAGGCTATTGCAGTAATCCCAGCCTGAGGGCATGGGAACCTACACCAAGATGGTAGCTGTGTCAGAGGAAAGAAGAGGGTATGTTGGAGAGATGCTGCAAAGGTGACATTTACAAGCCTTGGCAACAGTATATTGGGGAGGGGGAGAAGTGAGTAAGAGATACTAGGAGTCCAGTTTGATACCTGATTTTAAGTCTGGGGAACTGCAAGGATGGCATTGCCCTCTACAGTAACTGGAAAGGGAGGGGAGGGGAAGCAATGGGGGAAAGCTCTGTTTTGGACATGTTGAGGCTAAGACATCTACTGGACATCCACTAAGACTCAGCTCAGGCACCAAGTACTATGTGAAGCCTGGCATGGTCCCCAACCCAAGTCAGTTGAGTGCCCCCTTCCAAGGCTGCCTGCCTTCTGAGTCTGTCTTTATTCTGTATATACCAATGATATGTATGCTGTCTCCCCTGTTAGAATGTGGGCTCCTTGAGGGCAAGGTCTGTTTCTGCTTTTCCATTCTGTCACCATCACAGCACAGGATCTGGCACATGGGAAGAACCCTAATAAATGTATATTGATGGATTATTTCCCTTGACTTTTTTGACTCTGTTTCTTAAAGTTTGTTATTAGTACAATCTTCTGAGGAATTCTCATTGGTGTTTCAACTAGAAATGATTTGATGTGTGCAAATTGAGGTACTAATACACTGATGGTGGAATTATGAACTGATTCAGCCATTTTGGAGAACAATCCGGAATTATACCCAAAGAGTTATTAAACTGCCTATACCCTCTGACTCAGAAATACTACTAGTAGGCCTATTTCCCAAAGTGATCAGGGAAAAATGGAAAGGACTTACATGTTCTAAAATATTTGTAGCATATTTGTGGTGGCAAAGAACTGGAAACTGTGGGGATGCCCCTCAACTGGGGAATGGCTAAATAAGCTGAGGAAAATGATTGTGACATAAGAAATGATGAGCAGATTGATTTTACAAAAACATGGAAAGATTTGTATTGAAATAATGAAGAGTCAAATAAGCAGGGCCAAAGAGAACACTGTATACAGTAACAGCAACATTGTTCAAAGAATGACTGTGAACAACCAAGCTATTCTGAGTATTATAAATACCCAAATCAACTCCAAAGGACCTATAAAGAAAGATGATATCTACCTCCAAAGACAGCATTATAAACAGAAGTATGCATGGTTTGATTTCACATACATGTATATATATATATATCTACGCCTGTAGAGATGTGTGTCAAATGGTGGCATTCTCTAGCGCAGGGGAGCAAAGAGACAGTTCAGAACTTAAAATGTAACAAAAAAAATTCACTTAATTTTAAAAACTAGCATTGAATTAAACCTACAGATTAATTAGGGTAGTAATGGAGAAATCACTTCCTCCTGGGCAACCTGTTCATCTCCTGTTGACCTCACAAGGTTACCAACAGGCTGAGAAATGTCCACTTTTAGGGATCACTCTTTGGTATCCTGGGCCCAGTCAGGCAGACAGGCAATTGAGGTCCATCCTCAAGCTGCCCTGGGGAAGCACATATTCTCCCTGCCATGTGCATGGCATTGAAATGGAATGGGGGAGGTGGGCTGGGTATCTGGAGAGAAGGGCAAGAGATATCCTTCCCACTTTGGTGAAAATCCAAAGGAGACCTGATACTAGGTCTCAACAAAGTGTGTCCCAACATGTGTCCCAACAAAGAGGACACCTATAAAAGAGACAAGAAGCTATTTCTCCTCATTGCTTAGAGCCCACAGAGTCAGTGGCTCTTCCTAGGTCAGTCATCAACTCTTTTTGGCTTGCAGCCTTTTTAAGTTAATTTAGCATCAGTGTGGTAGTTAACCTCAATGCCATTTTCATCCTTATTAAAGGCATCTAACAACAGCACTAAAAAACATGAGAGCAAGAACATAGCTTTGCTTCACTCCATTTGTGACTGGGAAAGCATGAGAGCATCATCCATTATCCAGAACCTGGGCAAGGATAATCATGAAACTGACAAACAATACTGATGAACTTCTCTGGGCAGCCCAGTTTTGCCATAATTTTCTGCAAGCCCTCATGACTGAGTGTATCATAGGCCTTGATCAGATTGACATATGTGTACAGACAGCAGTTCTACTCATGGCATATCTCCTGGAGTTATCAAACACCTTATCAACTATTCCTTGGCCCTTTCTGAAACTATGCTGGCTCTAAGGTAGATGACCATCTTCCAGATGAAGCCTATTAAAGAGGACTCTGGCAAGAAACTTGCCAGCAATGACTAAGAGAGAGACCCCTCCTGTGAATATCATAGGACAATCGATTTCCTTTACATTTATAGAGATGGATAGTGGAGGCATCCTTCAACTCCTGGGGGGACAACATTCTCTTGCCATCTAACCCAGAAAATCTGAGTCAGCTTTTGTATGAGCTGTGGACTCCCTGCCTTGTAAATCTCAGCTGGAATAGAATCAGCACCAGGTGCTTTGCCATGCAAGAGGAGCCCAATGGCATTCAAAACTTCTTTAGCTGAAGTTTGGTTAGAGAGGGATTAACTTCAACTTGAGATATACATTCAATGGCTTCATCATTGATTGATGACATGTCTGTTGATAACACTCTAGAAGTGTTCAGGCCATCTCTCCAGGATCATGTCTTCATCACTAATTAATGTGGTTCCATCAGTACTGAGTAGTTGAGATGCACCACAGGTCTTTGGTCCATAAATAGCCTTCAGGGCATCATAAAAGTGCTTTGGATTGTTACTAACAGCATAAAACTGAATTTCATCTGCCTTCTTACTGAGTCAGGCATCCTACATCTCTCTAAGCTTCACTTGCACTTTACTTTTGATGGAGTTAAACACTGGTTTCTTAGAGATGAATGAACTATCCTGCTGGTAAATTTTATAAAGTTCTCATTTTTTCATTTAGCACCTTCTGAATTTCCCCATCATTTTTGTGAAACCAGTCTTGGTGTTTGTGAGTGTCCTGGCCCTGATGAGTAAATGTGGTGCTGTACACCAAAACTTGGAAAGCTGCCCACTCCTTTTCTGCTGCACTGTTGCCAACCATGTGTTGGCTCGTCTTTCTCTCCAAGTTAGCAATGAATTGTTCCCACTTGGAGAAGCACTCTAATTTGTTAACATGAAGTCTTCTGGTCATCATCTTGCCTTGGGGCCACCACTTCTGTTGAATGGGAATATTAGCTTGGAGAGGATAAGTCTGTGATTAGTCCAGCACTCTGTCCCACACATCACTTTTGTCACTCACCTCCTGTCTGTCTCTTCTCCTTAAAATGACATTAGACCATAATTCTGGGTGACTTTAATAGAAGAGAAGGCATAGACTACCAGACATGGCAGGGAATCCTTGGGAGGAATGGAGTAGTGGGAAACTACTAGAGCAATAGTCATTTAGTACTAAAGACGTGTGTATCTAGTGACCTCATTATCAACACTGTCTTCCATTTACCTAAATACAATAAAACTTTGTATATGTACCCTCACAGCAAGCATTGACATTTAATAGATTCTGTCATTTTAATGTGAAGAAAGAATGACATTAAACACCCCTTTTCAGTGAGTTGTTAAGGAAATTCCTCAGAATAAGATCAAAGGACACAAAAGTTGAGCTAAAATATGCTAGGACTGCTCTCTGATGAGTTATGGCATTCTATAGCTCCGCCATAAAACACCACTGCCAGGAAAGGGGAGAGAAATCCTCTCCCACACAGTTCCCCACATCTCCTGTATTCCGCAATTTGAACCAGGGAAAAGACAAAGAGGGATTTTCTCTCAGCTGAGAGGGTCTTCCTTCAGAGCTGACTCTGTTCTCAAACCCCAGAGATTACTCAACTCCAAACCCACCCTGGCTTTTGAAGGTCACCTCAGGTGTGGCTGAGCTTGTAATCAAGTTGGTGGAAGAATTTCTTCACACTTCCTAGAGAAATAAAGAAATAAAAACAATTCACGCATACTTGACACTAGTCAATCAAAGTCTGAAAAGGGCACACCTTTTACAGTGTGTGACTAGTCACTGAATGGGTGAGACACTCAAGGTTCAAAGCACTTTATAAATATTTAATAAACCATTATAAATATTGTACCCACAATAATTTGTATATAGGACATTCAAGATGATGATTCAATACCTGAAACAAAGTTTCAAATGGGCTTTGCCCCCACACCCTACACTAGAAACTGGGTTGGTGCTATGGGTGTGTGTTGGAGTGTCTCAATGCATTAAGAAAAGGGGGGTGCTGGGGGGGTGGGTGATTATGGGAAGTTGCAAATTAAAAAAAAAAACAACGTGGCAATCGAACTACTCTGGAAACAGGGTTTAGAAACTTGCATAAATGCCTAATTTGTTTGTAAAGAACTAGGTGTGTTTGTAAATTGTGCCTAGGGTTATTTGTGGATGTCAGCAGGAGTGATTATGTATATACAAGACTGGGGTTTTACTAACCTAAAGGAAATAAGGTAGATCTGAACATTCTACTGACAAAACAAAAAGTCATAGCTTAGGATTACAGAAGAAAAATCAAATTTAACAATGGTGACTTTTAACATTAATGAACTGAAATCACCTATAAAAGGAAAATGGGTCATAGAACAAGTAAAATGGCAATAAGCCCAAATTTGTTAGCTAAAACAGAAAGATACAGGTTTTCAATGATGAGTGGAGAGGGGAGAGGAACTGATCTATCACTCTACTGCAACCAGCTCAAATGTCTGCCTGGTCCTGCCTTACAAGTGTCACCTACTTACTCCAGAACAGTTGTTATCTATGGCTTCTGCTGCTGCCACCACCATAACAAAATATTATTGCTCTTTTAGAATAAGACACCCTAGCCAACTCTTCTGGTCAATCTATTTCTCTACCTAGCTGTGTTCAAATTGGAGGCAAAGAAAGCTGCAAGTCTCCAACAGGGGAAGAGGCCCCAGGCTTTCCTCTCCACTCCTGGGCCACCATGAAGAGATCTGTGAGCACATGATTGACTGTTGCTTTTAATGCTGTGATGTCATTTCTTCTTGCATACAGGTAAAGGAGTATTGGGGACAGCTCAACCTTGTAAATTTCAAAAGGTCAAAGGTCTGAAAAAGAGAGTCCATGTGTGTTTTGTGGATAGCCCAGATAGGAAGGACCGAAGTCCTGAGAGACCTTTCTGACCCAGCTTCAATCAAGGGTAGCATAGAGAGAGTAACAGGGATCCATTAACTATGGCACATTGGGGACAAATGCTGCGTAGAAACTTCTTTATGTTTGAGCCCACTCTTCCTAGGGACCAAGACGATAAAGGGAAGATTATACTCCACAGTGCTGAGGGGAAATACTTGTCCTTCTCTCCTTAATCTACCTTCACAGTAAATATCTCTTTGTAAAAGCTAATTGACATTAACTGTTTAAATGAAGCTAGGTTGCTAATAGCTAGTGGATGAGACACTGGGGATAAGAATGAATCCTTGAGCTAATACATTGGAAAAAAAGACCATGAAACTCTCAGGGGCAAACCATAGAAACCTAAAAGGGGAAAATAAATTATACTCTGGGATCCCAGTCTATTTGTGTTGTGTATGTGTGTGTGTGTGTGTGTGTGTGTGTGTATGTGTGTGTGTGTGGGTGTGTGTGTGTGTGTGTGTGTGAGAGAGAGAGAGAGAGAGAGAGAGAGAGAGAGAGAGAGAGAGAGAGCGCAAATGCTCAGGTCCTTGTTAAAATTCGAATATGGAAACATGTAAATAACTTTTCCTCTACTATATTTGTAAGATCTCCTATAAGGGCTCCCTCTTCTCTCCTCTCCCATGTGTCACAAGCACTTGTATCACCTCTCCTCTCTACCTTCTCCATTCTCCTTGTCAAGACCAACTCCTCTCCTCAGGACCCTGTTCTCATTCCCTCCATCTCCTCTGAAGACTTGCCTCAGTTATCACTATTTTCTCCTTCTTTGCTCTTTCCATATTGTTTTCATATTAGTTCAAGACTTCCCCATTAGAAAATAAAGTTTTGACTTGA
The DNA here is from genome assembly GCA_023548195.1 of Bettongia penicillata ogilbyi. Classification (NCBI taxonomy): domain Eukaryota; kingdom Metazoa; phylum Chordata; class Mammalia; order Diprotodontia; family Potoroidae; genus Bettongia; species Bettongia penicillata. The sequence continues at coordinate 12,781,492 of JAJHZJ010000132.1, read as the reverse complement.
TGCCCCCATTCCCTCAAGTCAGTAATCTGTGTTTTTTCTTCCTTTCCCAGACAAACTCCTAGAAAGAATCTCTATAAGAACAACTTAAGAGGGTTAAATTTCAGAATAATTGAAGGTGATTGGAAAAGCTAAGTTTGATGAAAACATTAGTGGGCAGCTATAGTGGACAGTTAGGTAGTGCTAGCACATAGAGTCCCAGGTTTGGAGTCAAGAAGATTTCATCTTCCTAAGTTCAAATCTGGCCTCAGGCACTTACCAGTTATGTGTCCTTGGGCAAGTCACTCAGCCCTGTTTACCTCAGTTTCCTCCTCTGTAAAATAAGCTGGAGAAGGAAATGGCAAACCACTCCAGTATCTTTCCGTAGAAAACCCCACAATGGGGTCATGGGGAATGGGATATGACTGAAATGACTTTATAAAATTTCCAGATTTATCCATCATCACTTCTCCCCTGTTCTTCTCCTCCATCTCCTCCCATGCTTGCTACCCTTATTTAATTTTCTGGTACTTTTGAAAACTGGTTTCTTAAAAGATTATAGAATTTATAAAGGTCAACAAACATGAATATTCCTCCATATAAAGAGGAATATGAATAATGAAAGCGAATACCATATATCACTTGGATTTTCTAAAGGATTTATTAAATTGAACATTATAATACCCACACGACTTCCTTCTGTGGACCTTCCCCTACAACACAGTTTGCTGTGTGTGCTCTGGCCGCACTATTCCAGGGCAAGGCTGCTGTAATGCATCTTCAGAATAATTAGATACCTTGGGAGGTTGGGGGAGGGGGGACAGTTTTCTTCTTTATTATCATAAGCTTGGATACTCATCTGCTCCACAGTTTCTATATAGCAGTAATTCCACCCAATTCATGTCAAAAGGCAAAATCTCTGCCAGATGAGTCCTCAGATAAGTTCCCACCAGGTAGGCACACTAAAGGAAATCCTAAAGATTGTTCCTTGTTCCCTGAGGCATTAATGCTGTCCTGGCTAAGAAACCTGGGCTCAATCCAGATTCCCAAGATTCCTGTGGCTTACTCTTTTCAAAACTCCCAAGGTCACAGACTCCACTCTCTTCACCAGAAACCAGGAGCAAAGCGGTCACTGAGGTCCCCAAGAGGAAAACAAGATAAAGCCAATAGCTGAAGGTGACAAGTTTTTTTGAAAACCTCCACAGCTAAACAAAAAATTCCCTTTGTCAACATATGAATAGCCAGCTGAAACCAGGTCCAGAGTGTCTACTCAATGTTCCACTGTCTATCTCTCCAAGGCATTCTTCTTACCTTACATCATCACAATTACATCATCTCCTGGAGGCAGAGTCTGACATTCTCCACATGAAGACACTATATGAAGCATTCTGCCCATATACCACACCTCCATTACTAAAGGAAAAAAATAGAAAACATAAAAAAAAAACAGTCAACACCTGACTACCAGTGCATGCAATGTGCTAGAGACATTGTTTTCCACCTCATCAGTGAAAGGAAGGAGGCCCATTTCCTGCCTTCTTTTCCAGCATCAAGGTTAGTTACATAGCCTTGAATGCGTTCCTGAAGATGTGAGAAGTGGAAATATTGACAAGAGTCAACATGGCTCCATCAAAGTCAAATGTTGCATTAACCTTGATGCCATTTTTAAAATAAACTTACTAAATTCTCAGAGGAATGTTTAGATATAGATTACCTTGATATTAGGAAAATTTTTTGTCATAGTAATAATAATGCTATTACTATATAATTTTACACAAAGAATATTATATTATAGTGCCTTAAGGTTTGCAAAGCACTTCACAAATAGCATCTCATTTTATCCTTATAACAACCCTGAGAGATAGGTGCTATTATTATTCCACTTTTCAGATGAGGAAACTGAGGCCAACAGAGATTAAGTGACCTGCCTAGGGTCACACTAATAGGAAGTATCTAATGCTGGATTTGAACTCAGGTCTGCCTGACATTAGGTCCAGTGCTCTATCTACTGTGCCACCTAGATAATGATAGAATTATTGATTTCAGGCTAAAAGAACCTTAAAGATTATTCAGTTTTCAAAGGACTCTTGATGCAAAATGTCATCTACATCCAGACAAAGGAGTATAGAATTGGAATTCAGAATAAAGCAGACTATTTTCCCTTTTGTTATGTTTTGGTTTGGTTTGACTTTTCTCATGGTTTCTCCCATTCATTTTATGTTTCTTTGCAAAATGACTAATGTGAAAATATGTTTAATAAGAATGTAGGCATAGAACCCACAGAAGATTACATGCCATCTGGGAGAAGGAGGGAGGAGAGAGGGGGAGAAAATTTAAAATATATGGAAGTAATTGTTGAAAACTGAAAACAAATACATTAATTTTTAAAAAGATTATTGAGGCTACTAGCTCACTTTCAGATAAAGACACTGAGTTCTACAGAGACTGAATGGCTTGCTCAAGTAGCAAGGAACAGAGCTTTGAGTTGAAAGATCCTCTGACCCCAAAATCAAAGTTATTTCCGCTAGACTTGACAGACTTTCATGATATTTTTTGCAAAAATTATGGAGAGATGTAGACTATGTAGTGTTTTTAAAACTCAAGTAGAAATGAATCCTTCCAGGTCTTATATGCATCTGGGAAATCACCAGTTAACGACACTGAATTACATTTTATTTATTTTAACATTTCCAAATTACATTTTAATGGGGAGGGAAGGGACACTTTGCAGGCTGTTTGTGGCTTGCTGGCAGAGAGTTCAATGACAGACCTGACAATAATACAGTCAGATGGTTTGGGGACTGGGTGAATGGCAGAGCCCAAGGATTTGTCATTAATGGTTTGATGGTGACCAAAGGGTAGCCCTACATCAGCCCTGTACTGTTTCACGTTTTTATCCATGACTTGGATAAAGCAATTGATTTCCTTCCTATCAAATTTGCAGATGACACAAAGCTCCTTTTGGGAGGGAGGGAGAGTTCACACAATGGAGGGCGGAGTCAAGATCCAAAAAGATCTTGACAGATACATTGGGCTAAATCAAATAAGATAAAATGTCATTGAGAGAGCCAAGACTGCTGCCTGATTGGGACATAGCTGTCCAGTCTGCCTATGTCAGCCTATAAAATGATTAAGAAAACCCATAAGAAAGTACAGCAAGGAAATCTGCCATCCCAGAACAGCAAAAAAAGCCAACGAAAAATCCACAGACAATAAGAGACTTGCCACCAGCACAACTGTCAGAGGTGGGACACACATAACCTGCAAAGATGGTATCACAGGGCTCTCCTGAGAACGGTCCAGAGCCATCAGGAAGCTCCAACATGGAGTCCTTGAAAGAGCAAGGGGATATTGACTAGCAAAGTACTAACCAGTACTAAGATCAGAACAGCCCAGGCCCAGAGGCTTGGAGTCCCCAAGCACTGCATCCTGAGACAGCAGAGAGAGCCCTAAAGAGCCAGCACTCTGCAGCTCAAACATCCAAGAACACTCTGACCCAGGAGGTGACTGACAGTACAGGAACCCAGGGAACTCAGGGCAAGACTGAACAGGGCTGATCACTCCAAAAGAAAGTGCAACATGGGTAGAGCCTAGTCCTGGCACAGAGATCCAGTGTGGGAACAAATTTACTGAGATTAATAAACTAAAGAGAATACCAACGAGTATCAAAAATTATTACAAACTTTAACAATTGCAAAGAGACTCGAAGGAATAATGGGCTTTCCACAACGGACCATACAAATACCTAGAAGAAATCAAGCAAAAGATTGAAAAAATTGAAGATTTTGAGGAAAGAAATGAAAGAAGATTAAGTAGCTTAGAAAAGAAAGCAGTACACTTTATCCATGTAATAAAATCCCTGAAAGCTAGAATAAATTGAACAGAAATGAACAAATTGAGACAGCAAGAAATAGTAGAACAAAATCAAAGGACTGAAAAAATGGAGAAAACATAAAATATCTAAAGGAACTGACACAGAAAACATGTCAAGAAAAAATAAATTAAAATTCATTAGTCACCCTGAACAGTATTTTTTTAAAGCCTGAATTTCAAGAAATCATAAATCAAAATAACCTCAGTTTATTAAGATCAAAGGACAAAGCAAAATAGAAAGAATCCACTACTCCGCTTGGAAAGAACAAAAAAAAGGAAGGAAGGAAGAGGGGAAGGAAGGGAGGGAGGGAGAGAGAGAGAGAGAGAGAGAGAGAGAGAGAGAGAGAGAGAGAGAGAAAGGAAGAAAGGAAGAAAGGAAGAAAGAAAGAAAGAAAGAAAGAAAGAAAGAAAGAAAGAAAGAAAGAAAGAAAGAAAGAAAGAAAGAAAGAAAGAAAGAAAGGAAGGAAGGGAGGGAGAGAGACAGAAAGAAAGAAAAAGGAAGAAAGAAGAAAAAAAAAAGAAAGATTCCAGGAATGTCAACCAAAATCTAGGGCGCCTTTATAAAAAAAACAAACAAAAAAAAAAACAATGAAGACAGCCTGAAAGAAAGCATCCAAATAGCCAAGGCTCTAGTCAGGATCACACAAGATCCGACAGCTTCTACTAAACACAAGAGGAAATTTTGGGAAAGAATATTTCAGCAGACATAAAACAGAGTTGCAACCAACAATAACTTGCCCCTAAATAAAATCCTAGAGAAGGGAAATGAGACTTTGGTGAAATAGAAGACTTTCAAGTATTTCTGATGAAAATGCCAGAGCTGAGTAGGAACTTTGAAATACCAACATGAATCCAGAGAAACTGAGAAAGGTGAATTTCTTTGAGTGATAGGAAAGAACCAAATGAAAATCTAATGTTACTATTCTAATGGTAGAGAATAAAAAGTGTCCCTTCAGAATTTTAATTTCTTCAAAGTGTACTGAGGGAGTTAAATAAGAAAAAAGAGAGAGGTGCTGGGGAGAGATGGGTTCTGTTCTGAGGGTCCGAGGGGGGAGGGAAGAGAAGGGAGCCTAACAGAACGAATGCACTCGTAGCAAGGCAACGATTTCTTATCATTGGTGTACAGGAAAATATACAAACATGGGGGAAGGGGTAGGGATGGGCATTAGAAAGACCTCACTCTCATGGACAAAGGAGGATTGGACATACTGAATTCAGTGAAAAAAGCAAGAAAGTAGGGATGGAGACAGGGTTAAAAGGGAGGACAGTATGGAGAGGACAGTATGCAGAGCTAACTTTTTGACCCTTGAGTGGAGATTAAAAGGAAAGTAAGAAGAAAAGAGCAAGAATCAGAGGAGTGCTTTCCATTGCCTCAGGCAACTGTGGAATGGCTGAAGAAATTGTGGTAATGGAACATTATTGTGCCATAAGAAATAACAAGAGAGAACAAAGAATTCTGGGTCATGTGAATTGACAAAGTGAAGGAAACAGAAACAGTCAGACAATTTATACTAGAACAATACCTTGGGAAAGAAAAACAGCTTTGAAAGACTGAAGGACTGTGATCAAAGTAATGACCAACAATGTCTCCAAAGAACCTGTGGCAAAGTATGTTCCCATCTTCTGAAAGGAAGGTATTGGATGTATGAAAGGTACAAAGACTGTACTGTAAAGTTTCCTTTTCTTTGGCTTGTTTTGAGGGGTTTTTTCTCTCTAAATTAATTGGGGAAGTGGGAGGGAGGTTAACAATAGCAATACAAAAAAAAGAGGACCGTTGAAACATTTTTAAATGCACGGAAGCGAATAGAAAGAAATTCAGAAGGAAAAACAGAGAAGCAGGAGTTTTGAAATTAACATGTGGTATTTATTATGCACTTTTTTTAAAAGCAAGTCTTGTGAAATAAAGATTCATTGTTTCATGTAGAATTCTCTTTTCCCTTCTGCTGTATATATGAACATGTTTGTGTGTGTGTGTGTGTGTGTGTGTGTATGTGTGTGTGTTTGGCTTTAGAATTTAAAAATAAATTTGAAAAAGAATGTAATTGCATAAATGTAAATTCTTAAATTCAGGTTCCAAAGATTGACTTCACAAGAACAAGATGGGGAAACAACCCGTAGAAAAAAAATATGGAAACTGAAATGAATTGTAAGCAAGTTCATTGTGAATCAGTCACATCAGGAGGGAGTCAAAATATGTGATTTCTTTTTTTTAATTTCCATATTAGTCATGTTGTGAAAGAAGACACAGACCGAAAGAAAAACACAAAAAAATAAAGTGAAAAATAGCATTCTTCGATCTGCATTCAGACTCCTTCAGTTCTTTCTCTGGAGGGGGAATAGCATTTTTCATCATGATCTTTGGAGTTGTCTTGGACCATTCATTGCATTGCTGAGAATAATTAAGTCATTCATGGTCAATCATTGTCAAACTGTTACTGTATACAACATCCTCCTGGTTCTGATCACTTCACTTTGCATCAGTTCATGTAAGTCTTTCCAGGTTTTTCTGAAATCAATCTCTTCATGATTTCTTATAGCACAATAGCATTCCATCAGAATCATATATCACAGTTTATTCAGCCATTCACCAACTGATCTCAATTTCCAATTCTTTATCACCACAAAAAGAGATGGTATAGATATTTTTGTATAAATAGGCCCTTTCTCCTTTTTAAAAATTTCTTTGGGATACAGAATGTGGTTTCTTTTTTGAAAAGAAAAAAGCTTCAGTGTCCTGGGACTAGGCTAAGAAAGGCCTAGCTCTCAGGAACAAGCAGATGAGAGTCCCACTGTAGGGTCCCCTACCCAGTCCGCGTTTAGATAGATCTTCAGGCTTGGTTCTGGGCACCATGTTAGGAAGCACACTAATCTGGAGAGTGACCAGAAGAGGGCGCTGAGGTGGCGATGAGCCCTGAGTTCATGCCATATGAGAATGAAGGTCAGAAACAGGGGTAGCTTCTTCTGGAGAAAGAGATGACTTAGGGGGTGATGTCATAACTATATTTAAACATTTGGAGGGCTGTCATGCTGGAGATGGATCCCACTTGTTCTGTTTGTCCCCAGACAACAGAATCAGGAGCAATGGTGGATGTTGCAGAAAGGCAAACACAGGCTCCATGTTAGGAAACACGATGGTAACAAGTGGAGCAATCCCCAAGAGGCTTGACCTGTCTCAAAGGAATCTTACTGCAGGGCTTCCAGCAAGGACTGGGTGGCCACTTGCTGGCCATATTTTAGGGGAGATTCTTTTCCAGGCAAGTGTTGGACTCGCTGACTTCTGAGATAAGGCCCCTTCCAGTTACATTTGGTGACACCATGTAAGGGCAACCTCCATGGGGGAAGGGGACTGACCCCCTTATCAGGACTATTGGCAATAGGCATGGGGTGAACATTTGTTGAGAATGTTCTGGGATACGAGAGGGACCGTATAGCTGCTGAGGTCTTCCAGTTCTATAATTTTGCTTCACCATAGCTCAAACACTCTGTCTCTCTGACTGGAAACATCCTGCCTCAAGAGGTTAACAACAGGTCTTACTTTACTCCTGTTCTAGACCAGCTCATAAAGTGAAGAAGATTGAGGGAGGCAGCTAGTGGGCACTGGACTTCACATCAGGAAAATCTGGGTTTTAATATCATTTCAGATACCTATAAATTGGGTCACCTGGGGCAAGTCTCTTACCCTCTCTGAGCCTCAGTTCCCTCATTTGTAAAATAGGATAACAATTGCACATACCTCCCAGGATTGTGGTGAGAACCAAATAAAATGATACATGTGAAGTTCTTTGCAAGTTACCATGTTATATAAATGCTAGCTATTATTAAGAGGATTGGCCAGGTGGGGGGCAACCTCTGATGATGGTTTGGCATCTAAGATATATTGACAACTAATAAAAATAAATAACTTTCTCTAGGGATGGGTTGGGAGAAAGGAAGGGAGACAACCAGGAACTCAAACATAACCAAAAATAAATGTTTAAAGAACATTAAAAGAAAAAAGAAAGTAACTTGCACAAAGGGATACAAAATGAATAGGAAAACAATACATACAATAAAATATATACAATCACTGCAACAGTGTCCATGGACAGGACAGTAACCACAAAATAATTGAAACATGAATGCTGCAAAGTCATAAAGAACCAGTTGGCTCCCAGGAGAACCTAGGAGAAAACACCTCCAAGAGTGGGGGTGGTGGGATAATAGATGCAAAACATGACCGAAAATATCAGATTTTTAAAAATATTTTGATAGCATTTGCAGAATTTTTTTTTCTTAAAAAAATTCTTTGTTATAAAAAAATCTCTGGCAATGGAGAAGGAGAGGAACATGGGGAAATCTAAACAATGTTAGAACAAAAGATAGCCATAAAACAAATTTTCAGGATTTTTACCTGTGGAATTTCTTGGTTGGTTAGAAGCCCTATGGGGGCTGGGTGAGGATGGCACAGAAGACAGAATCAGAAAGCATCACTAAATGAAGCTCTCAGATGAGAAGGAGGAGGAGGACATCATTACAGTAGTGAAGGATACGTGTCTCATCCTCCAAACAGCCACAAATTGGCTCTGGCAGAGGTCTGACCTAATACTTAAGAATTCCCAGGAGACCCCAAAAAAAAACCATGGTGTTCTGTCTGGTTTGGCCCATCTAACCCTAGGCTAGTTGTTTACCATTTTTAATTGAATTTCCAGCTGTGCCTGCTGTGGAAATCTGCTCAGCACACTGGGAAATGATTAGCTCTAACTCCAAATTCTCCTAGTCCCACCCATGTTCCTACAAAGATCCTCAGAGCCAAGCAATTAATCTGAGGCAGAAAGGCAGAAGAAGCCTGACCCTGAGGGGGCTATCAACTACTCTCAGTTGCTTGGATTGCCTCGTAGCCCAGTATAAGGGCAGAGCTAACCCAGGGTAGAGCATCTAGCACCAGGACAGGAAGATGAGTAAGTGAGCCAAGCTACCTGACTGGCTTTCTGTGAGTACACAATGGCATTCTCTTGTGTTGTGTGGGTCCCCAGTATGAGTGTCATACTGTGTGCAATACTACAAACATGTGGCAGTCTTCAAGCCCTGCACACATCACTGGGTTGGGCAGTGATGACACTGTGTCAAATAGTCAGTGACTCTTCTGTCCCTTTCAACACCTGCCCTCTTCTCCTATGTGTGCTTATGGCAAATAGCATGGGACCCCAGGAGCCAGAGGTCATGGGCCCTGACACATCTGTACTAGAAGCTCTTCCAACCTCCCAACCCCAGCCTGGGAAGAGTGAGTCAGCTTTGGGCTCCATCGTTTTTGAAAGCCTTGAAATTGTTCCTAACGATGTGTCATTCAGTGCCAACTGCCAGGGCAGCTGCTTCTGTCTCCAAGGAGCTGTCACTGAGCTGGATGCTGCCAGTCCCTGAGATGCTCCAGCACCTCAGGGATAACATCTATCACTTTGAATAATAGAAGGAGGTTAACAGTGGGCAAGGAGGACAAGAGGCCACAGCTGAGGCCATCCAACAAAGATGAACACCCAAATCTGAGTGCGGTTGAACCAGAAAAAATAAAACCATATTTAACAACAATCGCTAATATTTTTAGAGTGCCTCCTGTGTGCCAAGCATTGTGCTACGCACTTTATAAATATTATCTCATTTGAGCCTCACAGCTCTGGGAGGTTGTCTTATCATGACCCCCATTTTATAGATGAAGAAACAAGGCAAACAGAGTCTTGCCCAGGATCACACAGTCAGAAAGTATCAGAGAAGTCAGTTTAGAACTCAGGTCTTCCCAACTCCAGGCCTGATGTTTTCCCCACTGTGATACCTCGCTGCTGCATATTTAGATAGTTAGGTAGCACGGCAGCATAGATGGCAAGCTGGCCCAACCTGTGGGAAATTTATGGGGTAGCGTGAGGGGGAATTTATTGTTCAGTCATTTTTCAGTCATGTCTGACTCTCTGTCACCCATTTGGAGTTTTCTTGGCAAAGACTGGAGTGCTTTGCCATTTCCTTCTCCAGCTCATTTTACAGATGATTAAACTGAGGTAAACAGGGTGAAGTGACTTCCCCAGGATCACACAGCTAATACGTAAGAATAAATAGCTTACAGTGGCCCAGTGTTCCTTTGTATTCCCTTCTGTATTTGTTCTGTGTCCTAACTCTCTTAGAGGAAACTAGGAGCTTATGATAGGTCGGTGTTCCCCAGTGATGGAGAGTCTTGTAGGAGTCCATCCACAGCCATGCCATGGACTGCACCAAAGACAGCATCCAAGCAAAGATATTTTATGTTATGTGACCATATCTCTGATATCTCTGACTCTCTGCAACTGAACTCAGGCCATGGAGTTGGGGGCAGGGGAGGTACCCAGTCACAGGCTGGGATGATAACAAAGGAACTTAAGAAAGTACTAGCCCAACCTCGTTTTAAATGAAGATCCTGAAGGATCAGAGCTGTACTTGCATAATGCCATATAGTCATATCCCTTGATGATTTCTTCTGGATCTCCAGATAAACTCTCTCCACCATCCCTTTACCTTCAGCTGAAAATGCATACAACAAACTCATCTTCTCCTCCCTCCGCCTGATTCCTCTTGCGTCTTCTTTGAACCTGTCAGATTGCCGTTCCTCCAACAGTCCAGCTGGAGACGAGGCCTTTTCTTTTTCTAATTCTTCTCTTTTACCCTCTCAAAAAAGTTCTTTTACAAGGTCTTTTAACCTGTGGGGAGAGGCACATAAGCCAAAGGCAGGAAGCTATGGGAAAAAGCCTGAGTGAGGCAGGAATGGGGGGAAAGGAATCCATGCCCCCTCTTCCCTTCCTCTCTCTCTTTCTCAGGTGGTAGCGGCAACAAGAAATGAGGCCAAGGCCAGGGTGGGTGGGGAACTGCCATGTTTTGTCATGAGGAGTTCTGCTACATCAGCACAACTGCTAATGATAAAGAGGTGCCTAAGGGAGGTGCTGAGTTTCCAAGTCAGCAAGCTCCTGATGCAATCTACTTTATAAGGTGTAGACAAGACAGCCAGGTTTGGTAGACCATGAGCTCAAGGTCAGGGGTGTGGGGAAGCCAGGATGGTTTTTTGTAACATGGTTTTGCTACGTCAACACAAGCACTAATGACAGAGAGGAGCATATAGGAGGGGTAAGAAGGGGAGACTTGGGCTTCAAAGACAACAAGGCTCCTGATGCCAATCAACCTCAGGAAGTGTAGACAAGGGAAGCTGTATCTTGGCACTGGTTTGGCAGAAGGTGCCACTTATAAAGGCTTTAGCCTTCTCCTCCAATAGATTTATCTCTCTGAGTCTATCAACAGTCCCAGTCCTATGCCAGTGTAGACACAAGTATTGTCCAAGTCACTGAGCATGCAATCATATGATTCTAGCCAAGGTACCCCTATTGCCTGGGGTTTACAGGTCTCAGGGTCCCAAGATATGGGAGGTATGGGGATCACTGAGCTCTTAACAAATGTCTCTTCAGATCATCCCTTCTTCTGGGAAGAAGCTGTCAGGCCAGGTCTACTGGAGATTTCCTGGCACTGTCCTGTACCAGGTGGTAGAAGGGAGTGTTGGGAGCTTTCCAAATGTCATCATCTAGTATGAATGAGGAGGAAAAAGGGTCATGTGGAGAGAGCAATGTGTTTGGCCTGAGGCAGTCCAGAGGGCCTCAGCCTGAATCCTTCCTCTGTCATCCATGTGACCTAGGAAAAGTCGCTCAACATTTCTAGATTCTTCTGCAAAATAAGAGGTTTAGACTAGACAGGCCCTAAGGACCAAATCCCAGTTTTAAACCTATGGTCCTAAGGGAGATCCTTGAGGAGGGAGACTTTCATTTTTGTTCTGACTGCCAGTCAAAACAGTCCCTGGCATATTGCAGGTTTGCTAATCGCACCTATGATGGTGTTCACTGCATTTGGGGATGTTCACACCTACCAAGGAGTCAAAAGTCCCAAAGGCTTACTAATTTTGTTGAGTTATCAGTCTTGGTTGGACCATTTTCCAATGAACTCTGGAGCCCTGTAGAGGCTTCTCGAGAATTTCAATGTTAGTGAAAGAACCCTGCTGGACATTTAGAAGGGCAAGGATAAGGGAAGAAGAACAGCAGTGGGGATGGTTGAAGTTGGAGTGGCCCATGATGGGCTTTTGTCTCTGACTACAAAGGGGGAGATAGAAACACATGGGAGAGGGTTATTCAAAGATTTGGCTTGAATAGAAACAAGATGGAAAAATGGGATAAAAATGGAAGCCAAGGCAAATCTTGGTAAAAACCATGAGTGTGCAAGACTTGGGGGCAGGGCCTTGCTGAAGATTGGGCTGGGGTGGCAGACCCAAGGCCCTGAGCACAACAGCAGAGCCTTAGTAATGTCTGTGGAAAGAACACTGGCTCTGCAGCTAGGGAACCATGCTGAGGCTTGCTACTTTCATGACCATAGGCAGATCCTCCTAGGTCTCAATTTTTTATCTCTAAAATGAAGAGTGATCTCTGAGGTCCCTTCCTGTCTGAGGTCTACTTGTTGGGCCCTCATACTGCTCCACATGACCAGGATCACAGAACTGAAAGTGACATATCAGATCATCTGGTGCCATGTGCCAATTTAACAGAGCAGGAAACTGAGGCCTGGAGCAACTCACCAGAAGATACTGAGGTAGTAAATATCAGAGGTAGAATCTGATTCTCTAGGGGGAATTTGTGGCATACTAGATTGCCTTCGATTTATTGGCTGATTTGTGTTATCTTTCTAAAAATGATGAAGTACTTAGTGACAAAAACTCTCCTTTGGAATTCATAGGCTCTAGAACAGTAAGAGACATTAGTGGTCACTTGTAATTCAGACCCCTTCATTTTATAGAAAAGGAAACTCAGGCCCAGAGAGGTCAAGTGACACCTATATCAGGCTCCGCTGATTCCCCAGCTGCCCCTCCCTTGTCCTCCACCCAATTGACGGCATGTATCTTGAATGTACAGGTTGTCTGTTTCTCCCATTAGACTGTGAGTTCCTGGAGGAAAGGAGTGTGGATTGGTTTTTGTTTTGGGGTTTTTTTTTAGGGGGTGTGTGTTTGTTTTTTCACCTTTCTTCGTATCCACAGGACTTAGCACAGCACCTGGTAGTTGATTGCCAGATTTATTGCCTGCGGGCTTAGCTTGTATGTGCTGCAGGTCCTGAGCGCATGTGAGTAACCGACTTAAAGTCCCAAAGCTGGAAGTGGAAAGAATTGTAAGAGTTGACCTATACAGCATACAGCAGGCGCTTCACTGTTTTCGTTTGTAATACATATATTACACACATGCACATACACATACGTATGTACGTATGCATGTATGCATGTATAGATCTAGATTCAATCTTGGCCCTGCTCCCTCCAGTCGTTTGAACTGAACCTCGGCTTCCTCATCTGTAAAACGATCCTACGGGAGCCTCCACCTTGCAAGGCGGAGCCGCCAGCCCCATTTACCGAGGAGGAAAGCGCCGATGGAGCTGAAATGACGGTCGCCCAGGTCCAGGCGCCGCGCTCCCCGCAGGATGCTCCTAGTGTCCCCAGGGTCAGCCGCTACGCTAGGAGGGCCGCACGCAGGTGGCAGCGCACGCGCCCCGGCCGTCCAGGTGGACCCCCGCCCCGCAGTCCCCCGCCCCAGGGGCGTTTTCGGACCGTTACTCCCGGAGCTCGGACCCTACTGGACGCAGGGCGGACACAGGAGCTACGTCAGCGGTCAATCACCAGATACAGGGGCGTGTTCCTTCCCGTCCCGCCCTCCTTCCCTTTCAAAAAAGGCCAACAGCTGCGGGCACCGGGCTCGGGCCGGCCGGGCTCTTCAGACCGGAAGTGGGAAGCGGGGAGGGATACAATGTATCGTGCGGTGACGTCAGGCGCGCCGGCGTTCCGAAGGAGGTCGGCGCTGTTCCTCGAGGCTCTCGGGGGCCAATCGGGCGCGGCGGGCGGGGGGCGGGCCAAGGAAAGGGGCGGGCCCCCCGGAGGAGGTGGAGCGGGCCTGGGCGGGGCCGAGGGAGCCTCCTGGGCCTTGTAGTTCGCCGAGGCCGGCCGGGGACGGGAGGGGACTGGAGCGGAGCCGAGCTCCTCGCAGCGCCTGGCGTCTGCTCGCCTCGCCTCACCGCGCCGCGCCCCCACGCTCCCTCTGGGCAGACGCGGCGGCCTTCCCGGCGCGGAGGGCCCGCAGGAGCAGCCGGAGCGCAGCGCAGCGCGGCAGGGCAGGGCCAGGCGGAGGAGGCCGGCGGGGCCAGCATGGTGTGAGCTCCCCCAGCCCAGCGAGGCGAGGCCGGCATGGGCGGCCGCCGTGGCTGCTGCCGCTGAGAGCCGCCCGGCGCCCGGCAGGCACGGCCCGGCACCGCCCGGCGCAGCGCGCAGCTCCCGCGTCCGCCCCCGCAGCAGCACCCCCCGGCGCCCGGACCATGGCGGGGGCCATGGAGGAGGAGGAGTACGCCAGGCTGGTGATGGAGTCGCAGCCCGAGTGGCTGCGGGCCGAGGTCAAGCGGCTCTTCCACGAGCTGGGCGAGACCACCCGCGAGAAGATCCAGGCGGCCGAGTACGGGCTCGTGGTGCTGGAGGAGAAGCAGCAGCTGAAGCTGCAGTACGAGGAGCTGGAGCTGGAGTACGAGACCATCCGCGGCGAGATGGAGCAGCTCAAGGAGGTGAGTGAGCCCGCCGGGCCCGCCGCCGGGCCGGCCCTCCCTCCGGGCCTGTCAACGCGCACGCCGGGGGCTGCCTGCCCTTCCCCGAGGGAGGGGAGCGCGGGCGGGGGCTGCGGAGGGCCCCCTCCCCATCCTGCGGCCGCGCTCGAGCCGGGGTGCGTGGGTCGGTCCGGGGCACCCTCGGTGCCAGCCTGGCTCGTCTGGGCCGTGTGAAAGGCCCTTAACGGGGATAGAGTAATGAACAAGAGGAAAAGAGAAGGACCTTCAGCTGGCGAGGGGGAAGGGGCACAACTGTTTGGCAGGACCCTCCCTGGGCTTGCCCCAGCAGCTGTTATGGCCTTTGTGTGTGCCTTGCGAGCTGATGGTCCGTAGGTGGGTCTGCACCCGGGAGCTGGTTGGCTTCATTCAGTGTCCCTGGCCAAAAGGGGATCTGGCTGGCGTCGATCAGCCGGGGCATCGGAGCGTCTTCTTGGCTGGGTTCTTGGCCCACAACAGGAAGACAGTGGCTGAATCATCTCCTGGGGGTCTGTGTGTGTGTGTGTGCAAAAGAGAGAGAGATCCATCCATCCGAGCAGGAGCATCTAGAATGCCAATCATAGGCAGAGGCTAAAAATACAGGAAATAGGTCCTAACTGGCACCGTTGGCCAGACTTCCCTCTTTCCAGATTGATACCCTGGTGCAGGTGTCTAGAGAAATCTACAGAAAGTGGACTGCTGATGATCTTTAGGAGCATTTATGTATGGGAATGATGGAGTATCCTGCATCCTCTTTAGAGTCAGACATAGTTCACTGGATTGGTTATGTAATGCAATGCCTGGGTTCTACCCAACAGCTTTAAGCCCTCTTGAAGAACCTGAAGGAGTGAAGATGTATGTGTGTGACTAGGAGATCTGGTGCATAGAGCAGATTCATACGGGGAAGGGGAGAAGCAGACCCATCTCCCTCCCTTCTCCCTCCCCCACCTCCACCCCAGGTGTCTGTCTTCCTGGGAAGCCTCTCCCTGACTGATTCAAGCAGGCAGCTCTGGCTGGGTGCCCTCCCTCTGTTCAACCCTCTAGAGGGGGAGAAGTCAGAGGAACCTGACAGCAAAGGGACCCTGGGAACGGGGGAATCCTTGCAAGGTACAGATGTCCTGTGGGAAACCTTCCCAGAGGGAGGGGTGGTGGAGGGAAGCCCCAGCACTACTTGGTGACTGATCCCCAGTGGAGGCCCTGAGAGGGCTATTGAGATCAAATTGAGAGAGGCAGTCTTATGTAATTAAGAAGCTTTCTGGAGACTCGAGTTCTGAGACTGTTTCTGATACTGGCAGTGTTATACCCTGAGTCTGTCTTTTCGCCTGCCTGAGGTGCAGTCTCTTTTTCTGTAAAATGGGGGTGATAGGGATAAATTCACTTGAAGATCAAAGGATGTAATGCATAAAAAGTGCTATTTAAACAACAGTATATCACATGTAATCAATCAATTTGGGGTTAGTGGATAGAGAGTTGCTGCCCTTGGAGTCAGGAAGACCTGCATTCAAATCCCACTTCCCCAGAGTGGCCTTCTTAACCTCTTGGTGCTGTAGGTGCTAAGAAAATGCAGAGCTGATGCTGACCAGCTTAGTTGGAAGGGGTCCTCCTCTCTGAACGCTTCCCCAACCAAGGAAATAACAAGTCACATAAACAGTATTGATAAGGAATTCTCAGATTAAAAAAAAACCACTATTAACAAATATCACCGTCAAACGAGGTCTTCTCTCTACCCATTGCTACATACTCTGTGCCTTTGTCTCGGACTCGGGGGAGAATCAGATGGCCTACAGTGAACGTGACCTAAAACTAAACCTCTTGGCCTGACTTTTTTTTAACAAGGTTATTTTTTTCCCTTGTAAACACACTCACTTTATTATTTCACTTTGTTTCTTAAAAATTATTTTTCAATTAAATGAACGTTTTATTCTCTTTTCATTCCACCTCCTTCCCTAGAGAATAGTTTTCAATTATACAACATTTATTAAATCCTTACAAAGTGTCAGACCCTGCGCGAGGCTCCGGGGATACAAAGAAAGGCACAAGTGTGCAAAGCTTTTACTAGGATGAAAGAAAATGACTCACAATTATTTTCTATTCTTGTCCGACTCCGCTCCATCTCTGCCTCCATTTTAATTTTTGTGCAGCTGATCAAGAAGGTCTCTTGGGGAGGGAAGAACTTGGAGGCTCATTTATGCTGAATTCTCAGTCTTGTTAAGGCATTTCAGTTCTCTGGAATGTTCATGGTTCAGAGCCACTGAATTCATCCCACCTGGTGAATGGAGCTCTTCTAGGGGAAGGAGACTTCTGGAATCTAGCTCAGGGTTCTATGGGTAATTCTAGACTTGATTTGGGATTAAGTCATCCTGAAATACTTGGGTGACAGTGTACCAAACTCCTGACCTAGAGTCAGGAACATCTGAGGCCAAATCTGACCCCGGATGCTTACTAGCCCTGTGAACCTGGGCCAGAGAGTCTTCTGTCTGCCTTGGTTTCTTCATCTGTAAAATGGGGATAATGGTGGTACTTTCCTCCCAGGGTTGTTGTGAGGACTGAATGAGATAATATTTATAAAGTACTTTCCAAACTTTAAAGTGAAACACATGCTTGTTATTGTTTCATCCCTTCTAAACCCTGCCCTGGCCCCTCCCTATCCCTGGTCAGTGTCCTCACTGTCCCTTTCAGTTAGACTGTCCTTCCTTGGAAGATTCCTCAGGCTAGACCCTTGTTCCCTCTTGCTACTCAGTGACAGACCATGCAGCCCTCTCCCCCTCCCATCTCCAGACTCTCCCAGGGTTTATGACCTGGGCCAGCCAATTTAGACTTTGCTTTTAGGCTGCTTGGGCATGCACTCAGTCATCCCACATACAGGAGTACAGCAACTACTTTATGCTCTCATTCCCTCACTTCCCTGTGCCTAGACAGTGCCGGGCACTGTAAGGGGCTATTTCCTCAATGCAGGTTCAGCCTAGTGTGTTTATTCCTTTTTTTATTTTTAGTCTTTGTATACTAGAGTGAGAGATAGTCCAAGGAGCCTTTGAAGGCCTCTCTTTCCACTGCTCCCTCCTGCCCTGTCAGAGGAGCAAGATGCTGTGGGATTGGAAAGGGCATGGGCTCTAGAGGCCATGGGTGAGGGAGGGTTCCCATCCTCCCTCTGCTGTCTACTTCCTGTGGGAATCGAGCAAGTCTGATTTATAATCCTTTGATCATCCAGAACTCTGCCTTGTGAGGCACGCCCATGCCTTTTAGAGCCCATTCTGATTATCTGGGTCCTTCTTCTATTGTGGAAGGGCTCTTTGAGCCTCTGCTTCCTAATCTGTAAAATGGGAGTGATCAGCCCTATCTCACTTTGGATAGATAAGGACCACCCTTCAGCCGCATAAGGCAACTTGCCTTATCTTTCCACTGACCTTCCTGTCCCAGAAGAGTTCCTGGATCACTCACTGTCCTCTGGGTGGGCTCCAGGTTCATCATCCTTTCTTGAGAACTGGTTGCAGACCACAGATTTGACTGACCAGGGCAGAGGATGGTGGGCAGTGAGAGCACTCCCCTGGCTCCTGGCTCCAGGAGTTGCTAAGAAACTCACCTTGCCCATCTGGTAAGATGTGCAGGCTTCCCCTGGACATCATCCTACACTAAACTTGACTGAATTCCTAAATTACCATTATGGGTATAATTTGAAAGTCATCATCCTCAGAGAGATGACTGAGGAGACAGGTCTCTAACCTGTGTTTTCTTCCCAGCAGGGGGCTAAATTGTCCCTTCACCAGAAAAGGCCATACTTCTTTTTTTGACTGGAAAAAAAAAAAGGTTTATTGATACTCTTTAAAAAAAAAAAGCGTTTCCCATTGCATTTCCTCCCCTTCTCTCCCAGTAGAAGCATTACATGAGGTAACAAGTTTGAGCAAACAAAATAAGTCAAGGCATGACTCACGTCTGAACATGCTTTCTGTGTTTTGCCCCCCCTCTACACCCACAGGTCTGTAGAGACTGGGCAGGTGAGTGTCACCAGCACTCAGGTGCTGAAATCAGAACTGGTCACTAACCAAGCTCCTAGGCTCATTGCATGGATCAGAGTTGGGAGATCTTTCCTGTGTTGTTCTCCTTTCTGGCACTGTCTTTGCCATCTGTGGTTCTCCCACATCCGCCTGTCTCACCCTGCATCCATTCACTCAAATCCTCTAAAGTTTCTCTGAATTCTTCATGTCTGTTTCTTATGGTCCAAGAGCATTTCTATCATCTTCACATGTCCTTGTTTCTTTCAGCCATCCCCCAATTTCTGACTACCCACTTGATCTCCAATTTTTGCTACTATAAAAATAAAAAGGAGGGGCTGCTATTAATATTTTGGGACATGTGAACTTTGTCTCTTTCTTTGGTGTACATGTGGCACATGGGTCCCTGGGTCAAAGATGGTTGAGTCACTTTGGGGTCATGATTCCAAACTGTTTTCCAGACTGGAGCTCACCCTGCAGAGCATTGGAGGGGTACACCCCTTCTTCAGCTGATAACCTCTGTTTGAACACCTAATATGCCTTAACAGGCTTTGCATTATTGCATCCCTCCTCGTTAGCCTTATCTTTCTAATCATAGTAATAGCTTGTATTTCTAGGCTGCCTTACAGTTTGCGAAGGGTTTTCCAAAGATCACCTCATTTGGTCCTCACAACTTTGGGAGGAAAAGGCTATTGTTCCTATTTTACAAATGAAGAAATTGAGACAGACAGAGGTTAAATGACTTCTGTGGTGTCACTCAGCTACCAAGCATCCATACTCGGATTTGAACTCAGGTTTCCCTAATCCAAGTCCAGCATTCTACCCTCTGCCCCCCATGACTATGTTTAGCTTGACTATAAGAAAGGGATGCCAGTGAGAATGGGAGCTCATATTTAATTAATGTGTTAGGATGTACAAAACAATTGCTTTACAAGCCCCTCATTAGGCAGGCAGTGCATATATTGTCTTCATCATATCATTGTTCAGCATTGCCCATGTGAAGGACCCTGTCCAGGGTCCTGGAAGCCTTGGGCTAGAGCTTGGACCGAAGTCCAGATCTTGACTCCTAGTCCGGATCTTGACTCCTAGTCCATTCTCTTCCATAACAAAGCTATGAGGGGGTCACATTGATAATGAGAGGTCCAAGGGTTGGTCTCACAGGTCCCTGAAGTTGGCCTTGATTTCCCCCATTATGTTCAAACACTGCAGAGCTACCTGTATGAGAGCAGACAAATGCAGTTGTGCAGATCAGCTGTCAAAGCACAGGTTGGGAGGTGCAAAAGCCCCTCCTCCTCATCCCTTAAGTTTGGAGAGCCAAGCGTAGACAGGTGACAGATAGAACTGCCATGGGGCCACATGTTGAAGCCTTACACAACTGGGGGGCAAACCTTTCTTAGCTACATGACCTTGGGCAAATGACTTCATTTCATAGCCTGTTTACCTGTCTGTGAAATGGGCTTGATACCCATACTATTGAACCTCTCTTGCAGGATTATTGTGAGACTCACGTGGTCTAATAGGTACAGTGTTTTGCAAACCATAACCTGCTAAGTGCGAGTGTGTTGGCTGTTGGCCATGACCAAGGTTTGGAGTCTTGTTTCGGTTCCCTCCATGACCTTGTCCAAGTCACAGTGTCTTTGAGCTTTTTCTCATTTGTAAAATGAGTATCCCAGTGCATGTGCTCTCTCCTTTTCTGTGTTTGTTGTGAAGAAAATGCTAATGGGAGGAGGAGAGGCTGGTGATGGAGGTGGCAGGGATGCTATCAGAGCCCAGGGCTTCTTTCTGTTATGTAATTCATTTCTTTATTACATGATTCATTTACTTTTGAGAACAGAGAGAAAATCCTGTGAGAGGCCCCTCATTAATAACTGTGAGTGCTGGAGGTGGTGCCACCCTGACCTCTGTGCCTCACCTAGCACTTGTGATGTGGCTAGGATGCTGGACTTGGACTTGAGAAGCTCATAACTATGTGACCTCACCTCTCTGAGCATTAGTTTCCTCATCTGTAAAATGGGTTACAAATACTAGTGGTCCCTCCCTCAGAGGGCTGTTTGCTCCCTTCTCTCCCACACCTTTCAGTCCCTCTCATCTTCCCTCATCAGTTATTATGAGGTCAGGATGGTGATTTCGGAATCTCCTTGTAGCTCTGATCTATTTCCTTTGTGCTCAGGGAGCTCAGTTTGTTATGTTGCTAAAGAGATTCTGCCTGGGAAGGATGTGCTCTCTGTGGCAAGCCCCCTCCCCCCCCAATGGCCTGGATCTCAGTGGAAACTTGGACAGGAACCTGCCATGTAGAGCTAGAGTTGGGGGAGGGGGGGGTCTGGAACTTGACATCAGCTTGGCCCCATGCTCTGCCTGCCAGCCTCCTTCCCAGCTGATCTCTCAGCTTCTAGAGACTCGACTGACCAGGGAGGGGAGAGTGGGGGATGAGTCACAGGATGTGAAAGCAGCTAAGCCAACCCCAGGCGGAGCCATCCAGGAACCTTCAAAAGCAGAGAGCCCACCACTGGCCCAGGAAGCCTGTTCTTCCCCCAGCCTGCCTTACAAGGCTGGGATCCAGGGACTATGTTCTTCCTTGGCAGCACATGGATGACTTTGAGCTGTCCGTCATCTGAGGAATGTCCAGTTCTCATTTCTCACCAGGAGCTTAGTTGCCAGGAGGGTCTTACATTTTTTCAGCCAGAGAATCATAGATCTGGGTTTGAAAATGCCCCCCACCCCCCAACAGCTATTTAATGTCTCTCCCTACCCCCACTGCCCCATTTTACAGATGAATAAAACTTGAGGCCCAGAATGGGGAAATGACTAACCTAAGGTCTTACAGGTAGTAAGTAGGTGAGCTGGGATTTGAACTTGGGTCCCAAGTCAGTGTTCTTTCCATTACAGCACAGTCCCTGGGTACAGTTAGAACACCAGTCTGAGAGAAGGTGGCCTCTAGGTTCTGGGGTGGGGAGTTGGTGGCACTGGGCAGCCTTTGAAGTCCTAAGGCTCAGCTGCCAGACCATTTCAGATGAGGGTGTGGTTGAAGGACCTGGAATATGGGCCCCACTCAGTGTAATAACCTGAGTTCTCAATTCTAGAATTCTCTTCTGCTAATGTGGTAGGAATGACAGCCGTCTCCTTCTGAGGCATACCCAGCATGCCAGGCATGGCACCAAACCTATTGCTTGGCGTGACCCTCCTCACACTGGGAAGCTTCAGGCTGAGGAATGAGGGAGCCTGCCAAGGCTCTTTGCAGAGCTGGTGTGGCCTCCACACTTGGTTGGTTATTCATTGGGCCTTGGAATCCTGGTCTCGAGTTTCAGGTTTCCTGATTTAGTCATCCTCATCGGCCCCATTAAAATCTGAAGATGACCCACACTCACTTTGTCCCTCTATGTGTGATAGTCTCTTGGAGTGTGCTCAGAGAGGATGACAGTGACAGTTGTCAGTGGGTCTCAGGGAATGGGCCAACTCTCTGATTTTACAGATTGGGAAAATGAGGCCCAGAAAAGTGAAGTCGTAGGTTCCTTAGTAGTGACAGTGACAGAGGCCAGATTGGGGCTCCAGATGACTCTGAGCTTTCCAGGGCATCCCAGAATAGTGATAAGGGAAAAAAAACCTCTCCAATGGAACGGGAAAATAATTTTTAAACTCTCATAATAAATAATATGTTTAGTATGGTCATTTTGTTTAATTTTTAATGCAACATGTTTAGTGAGTGGTGTACTGGCCAGGGAGAGCGTCTCAAAGATCCCGAAAGTTGCCTCTCCCAGATTTGCCTCTACCAGTGAAACTCACCTAGGAATGGCAGTCCCAACAAGTCTCTATGTCAGCATCCTGTGAGCTGCAGAGTGGCTTAGCATTTATTGGTGGTCTGTTCATTTCTTCTTTTGTTTAATATCTTCCCAATTGGGCAGGAGTATGGCAGCTCTGGGATAAAGGATATCCTCTGAAAGCTAGAGACCAGGGATGGGGGCCAGGTCAATCCCCACTGGTATCCAAGCAGTGTTTGTGGATTTGGAGGAAGGATCCCCAGCCCGAGGGGTGACCTCCTTGTGAAAGATTCATAGAAAGAGATGGACAAGAGCCTCCGGGGAAGGGTGCTGTGGTGGGCACCATGTCAGATCCTTAGAAGGCTAGAGATCTCTTCATACAGGGTGTGGCCTCTCTTCTGATCCATGCACTCAGTGGTCTGTCCCAGAGGATCCTTGAATCCTGGGTTTTCGATGGAGAGGGAGCTTTGGAGATCAGCTAGTACAGCATTACCCCAGCTCACTGGTCACTGGAACCCTTCATGGCTTGATGACAATGTGGCCACCATCCTGAGGTGTGGGAGGGAGGTAGTTGGGACAATTTTAGAGGAAATTCACTTGATTTCCCGAAAGAGCAAATGCCTGTACTCCAAGTATCTTCCATAGATGTCTTGCTTTGTATTTCATATTTGGGAGGTGAAGCAGTGACCAGGGTCACCAACTTGTCTTGGGGATCCTTCCTAGCAGTGGGGAGTCCCTCACTGCTCTGACCTCATCCTGTCCCCAGCCACAGGCTTTGAAATGGAGCTCTTTTTATTTAGGGTGGTTTTGGCCCTCCAAAAAGGCAGCACCTCAGGGCACTCCCCAGCTCCACACCAATCAAAGTGCCTGCTTGTGTCATTAAATAACTATTGTACTAACTTGAGCAATGAGGTTGGAAAGACCTCAGAAGTCATTGAAAATACCCCTTTCACTTGGCAGATGAGGTCAGGTGACTGACCCAGAGTCACACATCTTTCTAACCCAGACCCTTGGCATCCTCAGTGTCCTTTAGGTCACCTCAAGGGGTAGGAAGAGGGAGGCAGCGTGGTGCTATGGAAGGAACCTTGGGTCTGAAGTTAGGGGACCCCCAGCCTCCCGGGATGACCTCAGTTTCCTCATCTGTAAAATGAGACAGTTCAATTTGGTGGCCTCCAAGTTCACCATGGCTGTCAACCTATGCTGCTCTAGAAGCTGAAAGCAGAGCCTGATCTTGGGTGGGAAAGCCCTTGGAGCTGTCAGAGGGAGATGTGATCTTTGTTGGGATGAAGACCCTTAGCCAGAGGCTGAGTGTGGGACTGTAGTGTTTGGTCCTAGGAGCCCCTGAGGCTGGAGGAAGCCCTGCCTCTTCCTGGCCTCAGTTTACGTAAAGTTCCAGGGACCATTTTGGAGCTGGTGAGGAGGAAGGAGGAACAGGGCGTTCTCATGGGAAGTCTCTGCCCTCTGGCTTCAGCTGGTGGGCTTCCAAAGCCACTCAGGCCCAGGCTGGAGAGTGTTCAACTAGCCTCCAATGCTGAGACAGTGAACATTGTAATCCCCACCCCCACTCCAATTTTCTGTAGGCTCCTAGTAATTAGAGTTGGCCAGGCTCCCCAGTCCTAGCAGCACAGAGCTAAATCTTCAGGGATCTCAGAGACCACCCAGCCTCGCCCCCTCATTTTGCATCTGAGGAAACTGAGGCCCAAACAAGGACACAGAGGTCAGGAGCATGGAGGTGGGGGGAGACTCCAGGGCTCCATCCGCTCGTGCTTGACTCTGGCCTGATGTGTTGTGTGAGGAACAGAAGTAGCCTTGGGACTGGTGCTGGGAAGGTCAGGGCTTCTCTATAACTGTGGCACTCTTTCTAATAAGTGGTACTGAATAGGTGATGTCCCCATTGCAAGGACCTTGTCATCATTGCCATGAAGTTGCTAGGCTGGGAGAGTTAGCTTTCTGTGCTTTGGGATGGGCCTGTTCTAGGTTCACCCTGGGCATAGGATGACTGCTAGGTGTGGTTGGTGGTTCCTTGGTAGCAATGTGAGCATATCTTGATGTGAGAACCCTCCAGCCTGGCCACTTGGGCTTTCCTTTAGAAAGGCCCAAGTCCTTGTGTGATGAGCTGGATTTCCCCTTCTGGTCAGCAGTCACATTCGGGGCAGAGATGAGGCAGTCTGTGAGCCGAGTTCCCTTTCACAGAACCACAGAAGTTGGCTCTGTCCTGTGTTGATTCAGAGGCAGCCATAGTGGAGTAGATCCCAAGCCACCCTCAAAGACTGGGGTTACAGAAAAGGCACCAACCTACTTTGGTGTAGTGGAGGAGTTTCCTCATCTGGAAATTCCTGATATTAACTTAATAGGGGTTGGCCCCTATTCCTATCTGAGCTGATACTTGTGTTAATCTAAGAGGAAGGGGGGGGCCTGCCCCCACCCCTAGGCTGTTGGTGTAGGGCAGAGTGCTAAGAGGGCCTTGAGCGCTAGATTAGGAATGGGTGCCTGTGGGGGTGGGGAGGTATTTGTGGCTAGAGAAGGGCTGGAGAGCCTAATAGAGAGCACCCTAGTCTGGGGGGATGCTGATCTAGATTAGGGTTCAGCTCTGCCACTAAATTGAATGTGACCTTGGGAAAGTTAGGAGGGCATTAGACTAGAGTCTTTCTGAGCTCCCTTTGAGCTTTGAGATGTTTTGGTGGTTAGTAAAGGGTGGTTGAACATGCCAGCTAGAGATGACACAGTCTTGTTCCATTGCTGTTCAGTCACGTCCAGGGCTTTGTGACCCTGGGGACCAGTTGTCTGGGGGGGCGGTTTCTTGGCAAAGATACTGGGATGATTTGCCATTGCCTTCTCCACTTTTGTGCAAAGGTTTTAGGCAAGGGTTAAGTAACTTACTTACTTTAACTAGTAAGTATCTGAGATCCAATTTTGACTCTGGTCTTTCTGCCTCCAGGTGCAGTGCTCTAACCACTGTTCCACCCAGCTGCACTGTTATGGCAGTACTGTGGTGAAAATGGCCCTGGGAGCTCAGGCAGTCTGACGGAGTCACAGTCCCTCTAACTGCCAGATGAGGGGTTTGCACCATTTCCAGCTCTAAAATTCAGGTGCCCTCAACACTCCCTGGAAGAGGGCAGCTGCGGGAAGCCTGGCCTGAACCTGGGAGCAGAATTTGAAGAGGCATTCTTCCTCCAAACTTTCTTTAGGGTTTCCAGCTGCCATGGTCTTAGAGCCCAGAGATTTGTAAGCCTTAGGCAGTGGAGGCACATTTGCTGCAGCTGGCTGGTGACCCAGCCCAGTGGCAGGGCTGGTTCAGGAGGGCACACTGTTTGAGCATAGATTTGGAGCCAGTGCCAGAGCCAGGTCCCTGGCCCTTGGTAAGCAGAGCCCTCTGCCAAGCCAATGCCAAGCTGCAGCTCCCTGCCTACACTTCCTGAGGTAGATTGGCATCAGGAGCTTTGTTGTCTGAAACTCAAGATTCCCCTTCTTACCCCTCCCATAGGCTCTTCTGTATCATTAGTGCTTGTGTTGATGCAGCAAAAGTGCTGCCCAAAAAGGAAGCTGGACCCCACCCCTGACCTTGGGCTCATGGCCTGCTGCCTCCCAAGAGGAAGCATTGAGGGTGGGGAGGTGGGGAGAGACCCGGATTTCTCCTCCAGAGACAGATTTTCTCCCAACAGACACAAGAGACCTTACAAAAGATTTGTAAGGGGACCCAGCAGAATTCATTTACAGGACTTAGAGACTGGAGGTGATATGGGGGGAAGGGCCGAGGGACAGTGAGCTGAAGGGATGGGGATGCAGATGTCCAGGCAGTTACAGAAGAGGGGAGAGGGCGCAGCCAGTCAGTCCTCACCAGGGAGCATTCAGATTGTGGGCACATGATATAAATCTGCTCTCCCCAAACACCCAGATGTGACATGACCTGGCTGCCTCTGCCTCGTTCCTGCCTCCGCTGGTCCTAGGCCAATTTGGTTTGGAGCTCATCATCACTAAGGTCACTTATGGGTCTGTGAATCCTGTAGTCCCAGGCCTGTCTTTCTCGAAGCTTCCATCTCCTGGTGATGCTCTGCATCCCCAGATCAAGCACTCAGCAGAAGGAAGGCTGGCAAGCCTGGTAGGATGCTCTGGTAGCCCAGAGCAAGGTGTTCCCTAGGTCTCCTCAAGACCCTTCAGAGTCATCCATCGTCCAGCTCACATTCCTAAATCTGCAGAAAGTGAAACTTGGGCTGAGTTATTTCCTTTAGAACTTGAACGTGCTGACTTGTGCCTAGGTAAGCCATTGCTGTACAGGTGAGGCACGAGGTGAGAGATAGTGATTAGTGAATGACACAGAGGCAAACTGGTGGGGCAGTGAGGAGAGTCAGGAAGACCTGAGTTCAAATGCTCCCTCAGACACTTACCATGGAACTGTGGGCATGGCACTTAGCCTCATCCACAAAATGTACTACGAAGGTACATGGGATTATTATAGGGACCAAGTAAGAGAGCATGTGTATAGTGCTTTGCAGATGTAAAAGGGCATAGAAATGTGTTTTTTTTCCCCTTCATGGCCCATGCCTGGCCTTGCAAGGATACTTGGCATTGTTTCTAGTCATGAGAATGCATTGGGTAGCCTCTCTTCACCCACCTTCCCCTCCCACCCTCAGCCAGTAGTGGGGCAGTTAGTGGTCTGGGCCCTAGAGACCCAGCTGGGGGCCAAAATGTGAAGCCATCTCCTCAAGGTCCTGGTCAGAGGACTGCTGACCAGTCAGAGAGCTGAGCGGGCCCAGATGGCCCTGATGGGGCTAATTATGGAGATGACAGATGAGGCATGTGGTCCATCCCTGGATTTGCCTGGGCACTCATGCTTGTGAATCAGGAAAATCGGGCCATAGCTCTTCTGCCTCACCCTGACTAAGAGAGGTTTTAGCCCATCTTACAGATGAGCACAGCATTCCTCAAAAGTTAAATGACTTGCTGTGAGTGCTGAAGCTAGCAGATCTGGAATTTGCAATCCAGGATTGTTCTTTTAAAATGACAAGTCTGGGTCCTTCGGAGCAGTCCCTCTGGGGAGCCTGGCAGCAGGTTTCCCAAAGGATGGCAGGGGATGTGGGGGGAAGCTCTTGTTCTGGATGGTTGAGGGCTAGGAAGGGCCTCCCCTCCCTACCCCATGGCTCCCTGGGCTCTTCCTTCAGGTCCCTGGTCTGTTCCTGAGGCTCCCCAGCTCCAGTCAGGGCTGCAGGTGGAGAAGGCTGGCCAGGGCTCTGCTACTTGCTTTTGTTGTGAGCACCAGCCCCTCTCAGGAGGCTAGCAGGCAGAGGATCCCACATTTACACTAGGAGTAGTCTAGTCCAGCCCCCTCCTTTTACAGATGAGGAAGCACCGACTTGTTCCATCCTCTCGTTAGTAAATGGCAGAGCTGAGATGCAGCCTCAGGATCTCAAACTCCACCTTCCTCACTCCTCCTGTCCTGTGACCATGTGTCTATGTAAGGCTTCCTTTTGTCCCCAGGATGCCTTGTTTTTCAGTCATGTCTGACTCGTGACTCCATTTGGGATTTTCTTGGCAAGAATGCTGGAGTGGTTGGCCATTTCCTTCTCTAGTTCATTTTATAGATGAGGAAACTGGGCCAAACAAAGTTAAGTGACTTGCCCAGGGTCACACATCTAGTGAGTGAGGTCAAATTTGAACTCAGGACACTGCCAAGTTCTCTTGCCTCTCTCTGACTGAGGGACATAGAGCTGCCTGATGCCCCATGCTCCATGGCTGGCTAATCCAGGACTCCAGGTCTCCTGACTCCCTCCCCAGTGCTCTTTCACATGGGCAGGGGAGGGTGTTGCCCTGGTCCCTAGCATTCACTGAGAAGAATTCATTGTTTAAACCTTTTCAGAATGAACTCAAACTCTGCATAGAAACACAGGAGCATAGATTTGGAGTCAGCAGGCCCCACGGGCCAGCTAGGGCAGCCACTTTGGACTTAGAATCTGTCTGTGGGTGACTTTGGCATTGAAGCAAGGAGGGTCCAGGAATCCTTGGCTTTCACTAGGAAGGGAAGACACCATCTGCCATAGCCCCTTCATTGATAGGAAGCAATGCCTTTGGTTACCGACCTCCAGTGGTGCCCATTCTGTTAGCCCTGGTCCTCCTACAAGCCCCAGTTCTACTCACATTTGTTTACTCTGACCTCTTGGCGGCCTAGGCAGAAGCTTCCTCTCTAGGTCACTGCCTCCTGTCTCATCCCTCCCTAGCCACTGGCAGCTCTGTCCCATCCTTCCCTACCCTTCCATGGTCCCTCTGGCTTCCTCCTCCTGTTATGGAGAAAGGACACTTTGTCTTTCTTCTTCCCTTCCCCCCATCTCCCTACACAATGGGACATAAGCTTCTTGAGGGCAAGAACTATCTCATTTTGATTTCATATCCCCAGATCTCGCACATAGCAGATGCGCAACAGTGCTTTTGAATTGAATTAACTTAAAGATGAAAGGCCAGATCCTTGAGGTTGGGCTGGGATCTGAGCAGTCCTCACTGGGGGCAGCTCCCATCTAGCCTGGCCTGGTAATGGGAGTTACCTTATGTGTAAGATGCACCTCTTACAAGTTAATATTTCAGGGCTCCATGTTTCATTGGTATGAGTGGGCATTCTACCCATGGGACTTGTAGTTCCTTTATGACTCAGTAAGCAATCTTCAATAATTGTTGTAAGCAAAAGATCTATTGCTATCTGCCCACCTGGTGATGAGACTGTCTTTTCTTGGCTGAACTGGGCCTTGGTTGACCAACAGTTGTTCATCCAGACCATTTCACACTGTACCTTATTCTGTATTGACTTGGGCCTCCAGAACATAAGGTCCCTTCCAAATCAAGATGTAGTCCACATGGGGCTCAGCACCCCAAGTAAACCCCAAAATGAAGAGTCCCTGAGTGCTTGGGAGATGAGGGACGTCTGCTGAGAACTGGTTGTGGCTTTTGCCAAAGGCCTGTTTTCTGGGTTGCTGCTTAATTCGGGCCGTTGTCTCTCTTTTAGCAAAAACAATTGTAGCCAATCAACCCACAGGCCAGCTCATGGGACTGCATCCCAACTGAAAGGCCATGCTGAAGCACATCATCCCCATAGCCCTCCCTGGCTGGATGAGAGCTGTCAGGGCTGGTTTATACTGGTTCTGGTGAATTCTTGCCTGGAGGGAGCAAGGTGTAAGAGGAGTTCTTCCTTTCTCTTGTCTTCTGCTCTCATCACTTAGCACAGTCTTAGAAATTAGACCAGAAAGGGAGTCTCCTAATCCGTCCAGCTTTCCTCCCTTTCTCTTCTCTCCCTGTAGAAGTGTACATTTAGTTCAAATCAGCAAGTACTTGTTAAGTGACTACTATGTGCTGGGCACAGTGCTAAGTACAGGAGTAAAAAGCTAAAAACTTCCAACACGCGGCCCGTGTCTGTAAGCGGATGTTCCAGGGTGGGTGTAGTGCCAACATCTGCAGAAAGAGGTTAATTTTTAAAGTATGCTTTGTATTTGCTTACTTGAAGAGAGGAAAAATCCCACAGGGTCAGGGCAGGAGATTCAGAACTGTTAGTCTACAGGGGGACATCCTCCCCCTACTCCTGAATCTGGGCTTGGAAGGAAAGAATGCGTTTATTTACCTGTGTGGGCGTGGGAGGTGGAATGTTTGGGGAGAACTCTCAGGCCTCTTGCCCTGGAAGTGAAGATTCATACAAGGGAGTAATATAGAACAGGACCAAAAGGTACACGGGAGTCTGCCTGTTGAGCACAGACTAGTCTCAATCCCAACCTGGCCCTGGCCTGTCTTAACTGTGTATGGCCCTCCATGGTTTCAGTTGGGGTCAAAAAACAACACTTTGATCCCCTCACCCCCAAAAAAGCTCTTTTCTTCTCCCTGGGTTCCATCGACATCCACTCAGATGCTGCCTTTCCTGGATGTCCTCTCCTCTGGTGCTGCTTGCCCCTCTGAGGCTGCCTTGTATGGGCTCTGTACCTGCCTATCTATGTACATCTTTTAGTC
Source organism: Bettongia penicillata ogilbyi (assembly GCA_023548195.1). Taxonomy (NCBI): domain Eukaryota; kingdom Metazoa; phylum Chordata; class Mammalia; order Diprotodontia; family Potoroidae; genus Bettongia; species Bettongia penicillata. Next base: position 12,751,290 of record JAJHZJ010000132.1, on the reverse strand, counting down.
TCCATTAGATGGTAAGCTCCTAGGGCTGTTGGGAGTGTCTGCATTTTCTCCACAGTCTTGGAGCTTAGCACTGCTCCTGGCATATAGAAAATGTTGGTGCCTGATCAGAGGGACCCCCACACCTACCGAGGAGTGAAGAGGCAGAGGAGAGAACTCTTCAGAGAAGTAGCCTTGAATATGTTTGGCTGTTGGTCATCCCTTTGTGACTTGCCTGGTGCCGTTCTTGGCTCCACAGTTGGCTTCCAGGTCCAGATCCGAGTTACTGGGCCCTCTGGGCTCTAAGCGCTTCTGCACTCAGTTGTTGCCATTTCTGATTTTACCCTTCACCTCAGTCTCCTGCATGACCCTGTGGGTAGCGCACAAAGAGCTTCCATCCCTACCCTCAGAAAGCTGATTTTTTTTTTTAATGTTCTACAATCGCTACAATAAAATTAAGATTTTAACCCCCACCACCCCCCTCCCTCCCCAAGACGGCATACAATTCTATATAGGATGTACATATACTTTCCTATTGAATACGTTTTCACTGTAGTCATGCTATGTAGACGAACTAAAATAAATGGAAGAAATCATATAACAAATCAAAACATAATACACTGAAACCCACCCACACAAACATGATCTGCTACATTCTGCGAATGACTTCCGTAGTTCTTTCTCTGAGTGTGGAAGGCATTTTGCCTTAGAAGACCGACATTGGGATTTTTTTTTTCTCAGTAAGTTCTTGTGTTATTACAAAGTTCCAAGTCTACCAGAAAAAAAACTCTCGCACACTGTGGTCGTTGCTGTGCACAAAGTTCTCCTGGTTCTGCTCCTTTTGCTCAGCATCAGATCATATAAGTCCTTCCAGGCCTCCCTGAAGTCTTCTTGTTCATCATTTCTTATGGCACAATAGTACTCCATTACATTCATATGCCATAATTTATTCAGCCATTCTCCAATTGATGGGCATCCCCTTGACTTCCAGTTTTTGGCCACTACAAAGAGAGCTGCTATAAATATTTTTGTACATGTGGGACCCTTTCCCATTTCTATGATCTCTTGGGGATACAGTCCTAGAAGTGATATTGCTGGGTCAAAGGGTATGCACATTTTTGTAGCCCTTTGGGCATAGTTCCAAACCACTCTCCAGAATGGTTGGATGAGCTCACAACTCCACCAACAATGAACTAGTGTTCCAACTCTCCCACATCTTCTCCAACATTTATCATTTTCCTGTTCTGTCATGTTTGCCAATCCTATAGGTGTGATGTGGTACCTCAGAGTTGTTTTGATTTGCATCTCTCTAATCAAAAATGATTTAGAGCACTTTTTCATATGATTATAAATATCTTTAATTTCTTCCTCTGAAAATTGCCTGTTCATATCCTTTGACCATTTGTCAATTGGGGAATGACTTGCATAGTTATACATTTGAGTTAGTTCTCTATGTATTCTAGAAAGGAGGCCTTTATCCCCAAGCTTAGCTGTAAAAATTCTTTCCCAATTTACTACATCCCTCCGAATTTTGGTTGCATTGGGTTTGGTTGTGCAAAAACTTTCCAGTTTAATGTAATCAAAATTATCCATCTTGCATTTCATAATGGTTTCTATCTCTTCTTTAGTAAAATATTCTTCCCTTCTCCATAAATTTGATAAATACACTATTCCTTGCTCCTCCAGTTTGTTCATGGTATCGGTCTTTATACCTAGATCATGTACCCGTTTGGACTTCATTCTTGTGTACGGTGTCAGGCTTTGGTCTATGCCTAGTTTCTGCCACACTGTTATCCAGTTTTCCCAGCAATTTTTATTGAACAGTGAGTTCTTTTCCCAGAAGCTGGGGTAAAGCTGATAGTTTTTAAACTGTGAATGTTACTGTTGTTTTTCTATCCCCTTAAATTGCCGCTGCCTCCCTCCCTTTCCTAATAACCTTTCCCCTACAAACAAAAGATTAAGGGGGGAAAAAACCAGCAAAGCTGAGCTATACCTTAAAAAAAAAAAACAATCCCTTCCCTAAATATCCACACCCATGGACCCACCCTGTCACCTCCACCAAGGATTGAGATGGGAGTCTGCTGACATTCTGATGGAATTCACTCTGTAAATGACTTGACGAATGGTAGGCCCAGTCCTGCCTCTCCCAGACTCTACGCCAGGCCTGTGTGTTCAGTTCCCCCAGGACCAAAGTATACTAGATTTCTCTGCCGATTGACTCAGTTCGTCTAAACTGATCCTTTCCACTTAATCAGGCTCCCCTGCCCAACTTGATCATCCGTCAGTTCTCCCAGAACTTGAGAATGGTCTTCATGCCCCATGCTCAATTGGCCATTGATTCTTATTGATTTGCCTTTGGAATGCTGATTCATCTCCTTAGCTCACCCCTATTGTGCCAGGCCTCCTCATCCTGTGTACTGCATTGAGAGTTATCTTCTTAAACACTGTTTGCATTCATAGCCCTTCTCTGCTTATGAATTCATAATGGTGATGTCTTGCTTATCAGATCAAATCTGAATATCTTTATGTTCTGGGTCCTCCCCCTCATCCCATCCCAATTAACTAGCTCCACCTTGTTGCCCAACTTTGTTTCCCACTATTCTCCACCTGTTGTAGTCAGCATAGCCAGTATTTCCACACACACCATTTTCATTCCTGCCTTAGAGACCTAGGGATTCATTAAAACAACTGGATGGATCACAGTATTTTGGCAGAAAGGGCACTGGACCTGTGTCAGATGACCAGGGTTGGACTGCCCCACCCCTTGCTTAGAGCTGAATGTCTTGGAGCAAGCCTGTTCCCCTTTCTGAAGGGTTTTCTCATCTGGGGCATGAAGAGCTTAATAAGATGGATCTCAGAGGTTTCTTTCTATACTAATACTTTGTCAGTCAACTAGTATTTGTTAAGGGTTTGAGCACCAAGCAGTGGCCTAAGCACTGAGGCTACAAAGAAAAGTCAGAAAGGAGGCCCTGCCTGCAAGGAGCTTACATTCTAAGGGCGGAGACGACACACAGACATCATCTTGCCTTTACTATGTTGCTACTTATTTGGAACATTCTTTACTCTTCTCACCGATTTTCTCTGAGGGCCCATAAATTCCATCATTAAACCCACTGTGGCTGCCCCATCTCCAGTGATGGTCTCAAGAGTCTTAATATTGACCACCACCAGACACTTCTTGAATATGTCTTCTGTGCTAGGGACACAAAAAGGGATAAGGAGGTCCTTGTCCTTGACACTCTGACCATCTGTCCAATTTGGAGACGTAAGAGGTGGATTTGAGTTTCCTGGTGAGGAAGCAGATCTTTGTCCATGCTCCAATGTAAAGCATTACCAGGTGGGCCACAGAGAGTTTGTTACCTACCCAGGGTCACAGAGCCATTATATGGCCAAGGCAGACTTGAAGCCAACTGTCTGTACGCTATCCTGTATGTGCATATCTCCTACTTGCACCTACCTGTTTCCATATATGGTAAAATAAAATAAAAGATAACTAACTGCCTCGTAGCATTTACAGATCAGGATACTAGATATTTAAGAGGTCTTAGAGGTCATCTAGGCCAGTGGTTCCCAGTGTTTCTTGTTCCTCAGACCCCTTTCCAGAAAAAGGGAACCACCACTGTTCATTCTTTTAGATTTCTTCATTAAGTGCTCATAATAACTATAATAATAACTTTTGCCCCCCAAAACTCTAAATTAAAACTGTAATTATAAAATACAAAAACAGCATATGCAATTAGAAAAGAAACATTCGTAGCATCTTGGTCCTGTGATTACCCAGCTGAAGAGGATGATGGAATGAGGGAACTCATTTGAAGCAGTGAACAGAATGCAAATGAAGGCATGTACTTGGTGTCTGACCATCTATTGGGAATCAGTTTGTGCTCAAATAGTGAACTCTTCTGGTGGTTTGAAAACAATTTGATGGATTAAGAAACAACACCACATTGTGTTTCACCAGGAACAGGTCAGAGTACTGAACAAACACCAGAATCTGTTGTGTGCGTGAACACGATGGTTTTGAATCTCTGCAAAGACAAAACTATAATGCTTCAAACATGGGAAGAAAAATGAATTTGTAACAACTGGACAATTATTTGCTACTTAAGGAATCATGAAAAACATTTTAGCTTGAGCCTCTTGGCCAGTTGTCAGCAGCCTTCTCAGGAAAGGGGAGCCCACCAATGAAGTATATCCCCTTTCTATTGAAATAAGAAAATAAACTCCTTAAGGAATGTGATCTAACCCAAGTCGGACATGCTTGTATTAATAATTGTTCTGGTGAAAAAAAGCTGGCATTTTTAGTGTGTCATAGACTCAGTGGAATTTCACAGGGTAGACTGGCAGTAAAATATTTTTTTAAAGCTACTTTGATCTTGGGCTACTTTAAGAGGGAGCTATAGTGTCCAGGGCTGTGGTGCTGCTAGGTACTCCACCCATTTAGAGCACACGTGGAGTAGAAAATTGCTTAAGGGAGAGGGAAGGAGCTGCTGTCTTTTTTTTTTTTTTTTTTTATCCTGAGTGCCAGGAATATGTTAGGTGTTAAATAAATGCTTGTTATATTGGAGTCTTTTGGTTCTAGGAGCCATATTTTAGGAAGAAAATCAGTGAGTCAGAGAGTGCCCAGAAGATGACGTGCATGCAGGGTGGTGAGGGCATCAGAGATTGTGGCAGCCTGGGTAAAATGAAGGAACTTGGGAAAGAGAAGACTGCCCAGTTTTTCCTCTCAACAGCTCCACCTCTTTTGGACTTCTCTAGCCCTCTCTCCAGCATGCTTTCCTTTGTCAGGATATTTATGAAATTTATGGTTTATGGGAAATCACATTAGGCTTCAGGATTGAATCTACTTGCTTCTCTCATCTATCCCTCTTGTCCCTCTGATTGAATGCTGTGCCTGGGGACTGGGCCTCCATTTAAGGAGGAGTTGTACAGCACACGTTTCTACCTCCCACCCCATTTCCTGCCAACTACACTGATTTTGACTTTCTTTGGAAAATCCTATCATGGCCCCATACCTGGTACCTCCTGTCTTCCTCCTCTCCTTTCAGCTTCCTTTTCTGTGTTGTCTTATCTCTTAGATTGTAAGCTCCCTGCAAGGAGGACAGTGTTTGTTTGTATCCTTTGCACGTAGCACATAGTAAGTAACTCAATAAATCTCAATTGATTGATTGAATTGGAGGAACATATGATAGCTGCCTCTCATGGAAGAGAGACTGGTAATTGGGCTTTTCTACTTGGCCCCAGAGAGAGGGAAGAGCCAGGAATACCAGAAGTATTTTAAGTCTTGGGAATGGACTCCCACTACAGTAAGTGCCCAGCCCTGGAGAGCTTTGGGCAAAGGCTGAATGACCAGGTAGGGAGGGGTATGATGAGGAAGGGGATTCTTGTTCAGAACTGAGGGTCCTTGGGTTGTTTTGTCACATTGGGAATAGTGCCAGGCCTCTACCCTTATGCCTTTCAATGCCCCAGAGACCACATGAAGCCACACAGTGTTCACCAGCAGTTCTGTGGGGGTATCTTTCTGATGAGGTTGAGGGGTGATGGTGGACCCCAAAATACTGACAGTTCGGGTCATGCTCGAATGAATTCGACAAAAGCCTTCTTAAAGCCAAAGAAAACAAAGTTTATTAAAGATTCGCCAAATTGGGTTGCCTCTTAAGGAGCCTAAGCATTTGTGACACAAGCGGGCCAGATAGAAGCCCAGCTAGACAGAGTCTGAGTGCCTTCCTGGAGGCAAGATGGAACTTAAATACAGAAAAGAGTATGGGAGGGATGGGAGGTGGGGGGGTGGGGGTGGGGGAAGTCTGGTAGTCTAGAGAGATGGGAGAAGAAGTTCAGGAAGGGACTCCAAGGAGGATCTAAGGCTGGAAACAGCTGGAGGTAATCCACAAATATCAGACTAGGGGGCACCTAGGTGGGAAGCAGGTAGGGCAATCAAGAGATAACAGACTATGGTCACAGATTTGAGTATGAAAACCCAGGTTCGGTGGAGAGATAGAAGGGGAGCTCAATTTGAGTATGAAAGACCAGATTCTGTGAGGAGATACAGGGAGAACTCAATTTGAGCATGAAAAGCCAGGTTGAGGAGATTCCAGGGGAGCTCAAGGAAGTTCCCAGAGTCTGAACCCCATCATTTCCAGCTAAACTGGAAGAGTTTGAGAGGGTCACTTCTACCTGACTCTCTGTCTCGGATCATGAATGAAAGACTGACAGATTCATGCAGTGCCAGCGGTACTGGTAGGGATGGGGCAGAGGACAGGGACTGGACTGGGCGTTTCATTAGTAGAGGCTTACAGCTCCCTCTCCAATGCAAGATGGCACCTTTCCTAGAGCTTGTGCTGCGAAGAGTGTTAAGTCAGGTCAACAATAACATCTACTGTGTACACTGTGCTAAGTGCTGGAGACACAAAGAAAAGGAAAACGTCTGCCCTCAAGGAGCTTACATTCCAATGGAGAAGACTGCAAACTGACTACTATGGACTGATAAGATATACAGGATAAATTGGAGGCCAACTTGGAGGGAAAGCCCTGAGGTTAAATTGTTTCACTTGTGTCCAACTCTCTGTGACTCCATTTGGGGTTTTCTGGGCAAAGACACTGGAGCAGTTTGCCATTTCCATCTCCAGCTCATTTTACAGATGAGGAAACTAAGGCAAATAAGGTTAAGTGACTTATCCAAGGTTATACAACTAGAAAGTGTCTGAGGCCAGATTTGAACTCTGGTCTTCCTGATTCAAGGTCTGGCAGTCCACCCCCTGCTCCAGGGACTGGGAAAGGCTTCTTTCAGAAGATGGGATATCTAGCCACAAGGGTCAAGGACTAAGTGACTTGCCTAAGGCTGGCCACATAGTAAATTAATAGGCAGCATTCAAACCAGTGCCTGCCCTTTTAATCCCTCTTCTCCCCCCTTCCCTTAAAGCCCTTCTGGCTCCTTTGGTGGACCAGCCCTGTCCTGCCATGTCTTTTCCCTTAAGCTGTCTTTCTCCAACTAGCTATTCAAGCTCTTGGATCTGAGCTTGATGAAGGCTTTGTGGGGGAAGTGGAGACAGGTTATGTCTTGCAGGAATGGGCTGACTTCAGTAAATGGAGATGTGGTCAGAGTGGGCAACAAGAGAGAAGGCACAGGGAAGGAACACAAAACAAAGGAGGGAAGGAAGTGGGGTGCAGATGGAGGCAGATGGCAAGGAGGCCTGTGGGAAATACAAGGATTGTGTTTGTCCTTGGTTCTCCAAGAGGACTATGACATCAGGGAATGATGATATGCAGTTGTCTTGGATTTGAGGGAGGGAGGGCTGGGCAAGATCACCAGCCTCACTTTCTCCTCCAGGGCCATCAGGTCCAGTGACCCAGATATTCATCAGGATGATTGGAGATGGCCTAGGATGCAATGGGAGACCCAGGCCCTGTTAGGCTACGGTTTTTTCACGTTTTCACTTTGAGTGAGGTAATGCCCATTCAGTGAATAGGCCTCTTTAAGAAGTGAATCAAGGGATGGCCTCTTTAATTAAAAAAGAAAAGAAAAGAAAATCAAAGTGGGAGGGGAAGATCCTCAGGGTTGTTGGCCAAAAGAGAAGCAAGTTACTATTTACTGTTTACAAGGTGGAGGAGGCTGGAACTAGACTGTGTGGGAGAGGCCTTGAATGCAGGAGCCCAGGAGCCTGGAGTTTATTCTGTTAAGTGGAACTTCATCTTGTTGCATGAAACTCGAAATACTCACTCCCACCCCCTCCTCCCGTGGCCTTGGGTATACTTACCTTCGTGTATGTTGTTGCTTCTTTTAGTGGTATGTGAGTTCTGTGTTTGTTTTGTATTCTCACCAACTAGCACAGTGCTTCTCGCTTAGTGTGCGCAGGCTCTTAATGCTCCATGAATGAGTGAGGGAGGGAATGAATGAATTTCTGTAGCACCTTGTAGTTTCCAAAGCACTTCACTCCCAATAACCTGGATATATAGGGGGTGAAAGTAGTATTATTCCTATTCTTGAAATGAAGGGCCCTGGGATTAAGTGATTTATGCAAGGTCCCACAGATAGGCAGAGCTGGGACTGACTCTTCCCAGGTCTCCTGTGAAGGGCACACCCAGGTCTTCTCTGCTTCTGTGGTTCTTTGCCCCACACTGAGCTGACAAAGTGAAAGGCGATCAGCAATTCCTTTGATTTTATTCACTGATCTATTGACATTGCTGACTGGATGGACAGATGGATGGATGGATTTCCTGCCCGCACTGTCCTTTGGAATGAACTGGGACATATTGGAGTTAGTTGGGTTTTTAAAATCCAGGCATGTGCTCAAGCTTTGAAGCATGCTGGAAGGAACCTTAGAGGCCCTCCAGGTCCTCATTTTGCAGATAAAGAAGCAGAAGGTCAGGGAGGTTCTAGGATTTGCCCAAGGTTACAGGTCAGAGGTGGGATTTGAACCCAGGTCCTCTGATACCAGAGCTTTGCCAGTTACATAAGTGTGTGATTCCTCTCTCTGTGCTTCAGGTTTCTCATTTGGAAAATGTGGTCATACCTGAACTAGGATCTTACAGGGTTGTTGTGAGGAAATCATTTATAAGTTGTAAAGCTTTATATAAATGGGTGCTATTAATAAGAAATTTAGAGAGGTTTTGGGGAAAGAGATGTTGAGACCAGCATCCCCTGGGATTCTCAGTGCTGGGCTGAGTCTGAATCGCCTGTTGTTGGACCTTGCCGGCTGTAAGATCAGCTGTGGAACTTTCTAAATGACTAATTGTATAGCTTCGTGTGGCAGAGACAGTCACCAAGCTGGGTTACAGCAAACCCTGGCTACTCTCCTGCTCTCCCTCCAGCACCTGCTGGCTGGGTGGAACTGCCTTCAGGGCCCCTCCAGTTGGAGAACACCCCTTGCTTTCAGACCCCAGCTCTGGGTATGACAAAGTCAAGAGACTGTTAGGGGTGAGGGGTCCCTGTAGGGAAGCCCAAGTGCCGCGGCTTCTATAGAGAGGCTGCATTTGCCACCCTGTCACTTTCAGATCCCATCAAAAAGGCACATAGACAAGATGAGCCAAAGAGCTCTTCAGCTCTAGAGAGGCTGTGCTTTGCATCCTGAAGAGCTGAGTTCCGGCCCCGCTCTGACATCATGACCTTGGGCCACATAGCGGCTCTCAGCCCTGTTTTTATGATCCAAAAATTGGGGGATGATAATGGCTGGGTCTGCTTCAGAGATGTAGAGCAGAGTAATAGGGAGAGACTGAAAAGGCTGTCTAGGTCAAATCCTTCATTTTAGAGATGAGAAAACTGAGGCTGTGAGGTTAGGTCCCCAGGGTCACCCAATTTGTAAGTGTCTAAATTAGGATTTGAAGCAAGATTGAAGTCTAGATCTCTATCAAAGCAGTGGCCTGCCTCCTCCTTATTGTGAGCCTTCTGTATGATGACGATGTCTGTAAAGTGTTGGTTTTTTGTAAACTTTAATGTCTCTGTAAATGTCAGCTGTTCTCTCCTCTGACCTGAAGGCTCACACTGACCAGGCACTGAAGGATGCTTTTGTTCAAAATAAATTTGGTTTTCCACTTTGACCATCATGTATTCTGTAGGGGGGCAGCTGGGTGGTGCAGTGGATAGAGCACCAGTGCAGGAGTCAGGAGGACCTGAGTTCAAATCTCACCTCAGACACTTGACACTCACTAGCTATGTGACCTTGGGCAAGTCACTTAACCCCAATTGCCTCATCCTGGGTCATCTCCAGTCATCCTGATGGTCACTGGATTCAGATGGCTGTGGAGGAGAAGTGAGGCTGGTGACCTGTACAGCCCTCACTCACTCAAAACAAAGTCAGGTGCAAGTCATGTCATCGTTTCTCTGATGGCATGGTCTTAGGTAACGAGGGACAAACACACACATACATCATGTATTCTTTATACAGAACAAGGGAGGGTAAAGTCCCTTGGGTCTCCCCTGTGATCAGACCAGTCCTGACTGCTGAATTACCTTTGGTGTGGCAGGGTTCGTGGTTATCTCATTCTTGAAGAGGACCAAAATGCTATCACTATGTCAGGGCCATGGTACAACGTATCCAACTGTGGCTGATCAAACCATCACCAGCTTGGAGGGTTCTACCACAGGTTGAGCACAGATCGTCCAGGTGCACATTTGGAGTGAAGATATCTAAATGTGTGCGTGTCACGTTTCTTTTGAGCTGCTGCAATTCTGCTTTGCTCATAGAGCACAGCCCCTTCTCTGATGTGGGCATACCATGCTGAGTGGTCTTGTGCCAGGGTCTCCTATGTCTCACCATCAGTTCCAGAGTTTTTCAGAGAGACCTTGAGGGTGCCCTTGTATCACTTCTTCTGACCTCCATGTGAGCATCTGCCTTGTGTGAGTTCTCCATAAAATAGTTATTGAGGCATCTATTTGGCATATAGACAACATGGCCAGACCATCAGAGTTTGGATGCCTGGCAGGTCAGCTCAAGAAAGGACCTCAGTGTCTACTACCTTATCTTGCCAGGTGAATGAATCACTTCCGTTTGGGAAGGATATGGACAGATTGGAGATGTCTGAAATGTTGAGGGAATGCAAAACCATGTCCTGTGAGGAACGGTTGAAAGAACGGGGGACATTTGGCCCAGAAAAGGGAACACTTAGAAGGCCATGAGCAAGTTTTGTTGGAGGAGTTGCTATGGGGGACAATGAATAGACCCACTCAGGGTCACTCGGCCAGTCTGTGGCAGAGGGGACTTGAACTCACTGGGGTGGGGAAGAGGGAGGGGGATGTTTTCTTCCAGTCAGCTCTCTCTCCACCACTTCCAGATGCCTGACCATACTTTTCTCCCATCATGTTGGTTTGCAGCTGGGGACTTTGGAAACTTGGTTTCTGCCTGATAGAGGTGAATTTTACAATGTGATTGCTCTGGCATGATTTTTCCCTCCTAAATTTCTGTGTTACCTGATTTAAGATTTTCTCAGGTACTTAAACAAAACTCCAGTGGGGTGGGGGGTAGAAGAGAGGCTCTGGAAACTCTCCATCTCTTTCCCTTCCTCTCTCCTTCCCATCTCTCTTTCCCCCTCTTTGCCCTCCTTACTCCCCCATATCCTCTCTTTTCCTCCCTCCCTGCTTCCCTTCTTTCTTCTCCTTTTGTGGCCCAAGGATGGTGAGAGACCCTGGCATAGGTTGAGGGCACTGAACCAGCTGAGTGACCCTGGGGAAGTCACTTCACCTCCTTATGCCTCAGTTTCTTTATCTGTAAATAAAGGGTTGGATGAATGTCTCTGGCTGCTTTCAGTATGTGGTCCTTGCAGATTTGGAGCATGGGAGACTTGAGTTCAGATGCTGCCTCTGTTACTGGCTGTGTATTCATGGGGAAGTCACTTTATCTTTCCATGCCTCCGGTTCTTGGCCTGTAAGATCAGTATAATATTGCCTGCGGTGCTTCCCTCTCTTGGTGGTTGGGACATAGAATAAGATGTTGCCACCAAGAGCTGCCATAGAGCAGTCTGGGATGTTTGCTTTCCTTGCTCCCATTCTCTTCCACCGAGGACAGGCTGGAAGGAAGGGCAGAAGGGAGGGTTGGGATGTGTGGGGGCTTGAAGCAGGACTGGGATTTGGAATGTCTGTGGCCCAGCTGAGTCTCAGCTGGCTCCCTCCCCTCACCCTGGCCTGGGCTTCTGCTGCCGCCCTCAGCACATTCCCTAGGGCCAGTGGGGATTGTGGATGCCCAGCTGTCAGGAAGGGCCCTTCCCTTTGGGAGGGGCTCCTCCCTCTTGCCTGATCTGTGGACTGCTGAATGGGGGGGGTTGTAACCTTGTGAATATGGATGCAAGTCTTCATAGCTGTGCCCTGGAAGAATCGTTGGCTTCTCACTATCACTGCCAGGCTCCCTGTCCTGTCCTTGCCTGCTGGGCAGATCTGATCTTCTCTGATGTGGGTGACCAGTGCCAGGAGGGGCTTTGGCCCAGGGCAATCAGGGCTAAGCTTTTCTAAATAGTGCCAAATTCATTGTAAATCCCTCCCTCAGGCCAGGATCTGGGGATGAATTACGGTTTATAGATCTGGGACACTGCCCAGGGTAGTGCTCTGTGGGTAGAGTCAGGGTGCCACTGCTCTTACCCTAGTGTCAGCTGAGGCTGCCCAGGGCCCAGGGAGGCCACTGCTCAGGTCTAGGAAGAAATGGGATCACCACACGCTCTTAGGTCAGAGCCCAGACAGTCAGTGTTTACAGATAGGGCCTTGAGCCCAGAGGGATTCTGCCAGGGTCAAAGGAACAGAGAGGGTCAGTCAGAATTCAAATTCAGATTCTCTGACTCCCAATCTCAAGCAAATTCACTGTTAAACTATCTCCCTTTTATGAAAAGTCCTTGAGTGTATCGTCCATCACTGGAGACCTGAACTCCATTGGAGGGGATGAATTCAATATAGAAGAGGTTGGTTGCATCTGAAGTCCTGGGGCAGGACTGTGGGGTGGGGTGCAGCTGGCAGGTTCAACTCCCCTCTCTGTGGAGCTCTGTTTTCTAAGGGTGAGTGAGCCTTCCATCTGCTCTCTGAATGGAGTGGGGAGGACTAGGCTGCTCTGGCCTCTGGCGAAGGGTCTATTTTCTCCCTGGAGACTCGGTACCTTCCTACCACTTCAAGCTCCACTCAGGCCTGCTGTGTATCTTCTGAAGGCAAGACTTCATCTCCCCCTCAAATCCTTGGAAAAACTCTCCAATTTAGCTTATTCTCTAATGAGCATTAATCATTTATCTTGATTTAAGAGGGGATCTCATTAATCCAAATGGATCTCTGGTTGTTAGAATTTCAGGCTGGCAGTGGGGAGTGAGTGGACCCAGATTGTCCAGAGTGTGTGTGGGGGAGTGAAAAATGTCCTATTTGGAAGGGTGATGGGACCTCCAAGGAAGGCTGCCTGAGCCGGAGCTAGAAACCCTCCAGTTAGACCACACACACACACACACACACACACACACACACACACACACACACACTCTCTCTCTCTCTCTCTCTCTCTCTCTCTCCCCCCCCCCCATATTTACTGATGACTCTGGGAGCATTCATGGGGTGGGGGGGTGGGGGTTGACAGAGTCAGTGAGAGCAAAGACTAGACCCAATTCCAAAGCCCTCAGAAACTCATAGAATGAGGATGGTCATACCCATTTTACAGGTGAGCCCTCTAGAAAAAGCAGGCCAGGTCTATTAAAGACCTAGTGTAGCAGCAAGCACCCTTACACATCCAGGATGGCCTGCTAGCACAGGTTCTTAGATCTGTTTTTCTAAAAGGAAAGCAACTTTGGAAAGGAAAAAAAAAAGGAAATCTACTTTAATTACATTCACCAACAGAGAAAATACAAGCAGAGAAATAAGGACCAACAGACAGGGCTTCTGTCTGACATACATACATGAAGCGCCAACTCTGGGTTTTCAAAGCTGGGGGAAGGGGAGAGGAGCTCTTTAGCAACCCAGAGTCTCATCTGACACACAAACCTTCTTCCAAAGAGTAAGCCCCCAAAGTAAAACCTCACCTCTGAGTATATACACCTTGTTCAGAGCTGGAGGGCAGGACTCCCATGACCCAGTGTCTAAAAAATTAATTAGAAATTAACAAAAGCCCTTTCTACAAAACAAGCCTCCCCTAATCAAGCTTCCCTTGATGGGTTCCACCTGAGGCCTAGTAATGGGGGGAGATCTTTAACTCTCATTGCCTGTGGTTGTTTACTTTACACCTAGGGATCCTCATTCAGGTAGGGGTTCAACTGGATGTCCCTGAGACCCCTCACAGCTCTGAGCTTCTGAAATTCCGTAGTTAGATGGGGGAGGGGGCTATTTATAGCTCATAGGATCATGGAAAGGGTCTTAGAGACCATCAAGCCCAACTCATTTTACAGTTGAGGAAACTGAGGCATGGAGAAATTCGATGACTTGTTCATGGTCACACTACAGGGATGTACTGGTAAAAGTTTAGCTATCAGCTTTCGGAAACCATACTTAGACATTTTTAAGTGTAATCTGCATTGTTAACATTTTTTTCCATATTAAAAAGCAATCTATCAAGCTTCATTTTGTGGTGTTTGCCCATTTCTGGCACTCACATACAGAAAATTGAATAATGGCTCCTTTGGAGTCGGTTCTGCCACACCCTCAAAGAGCTTGAAGGGCGCATTGCTCACCCATCCAGGCTCCCCTTAGCCTCTCCCCAGGGCACGCCATGCCTCCACCCTGCCTTGTTTTGTGTTCTTTGGTTTTCCTTGGGTTGGCACTTACATAGAGTTGGGGTAGGGGGTGGCGAGATGAGGATACCATCATGATTTGGCCCTGCCCAGACCTTACCCCACTAGGGGCTAGAGATACTGGGCCTTCTCTCTGCTCCAGCCTCTGCTAGGCCCCTCCCATTTCCCTAGAAGACCACATTGCTCTGTGGTCAGAGGCTCCCCCATTCCCAGCCGCTTGCAGGTGGGTCAGTCCTACACAGAGTTAGGCCTTAAGGAATGTCGAGTTTCACTGAGTCTTCAGGAGCTCAGAGTAGTTGGTTTGTTTGTAGGTCATGAGAGAGAAAGTGATTCCAGGAGCTCCTTCCTGCAGCTGAGAGCATCCTTTCTAGCATCCTTGAAGGTTGGCAGAGGCCTGTGTAGACATCATTGTTGAGTCTCATGCCAACTCTGAGATGGGGCACCACAGCTAATATTGCCTCCTTGTTGGGGATGAGGAGACAGAGCCTCGGAGAGGGGAAATGATTGGACTGGGTAGCCTGGTTGCCCAGCCAACAGCATTTATGGAGCGCCAACTGTTAGGTCAGAGGAAGAATTTGAACCTCAGCCTTCCTGACTCTGTGTCCAGCTCTGGACTTTATGCTGTTAAGTGAGAACAGGGAGCAATTGATTATGGGGTCCTGTGGGAAGCTATGTCTCTTCCAGTTTCTTGGGGCCTCAGGGCCTGATCTGGTTCTGTTTGGGGCTGTTAAGAATTCCCAGTTAGCAGACCCACCCATTTTCATCACCAGGTAGAGAGAGGCCAAAACCACACTGGAGGAAGAGGGGGTGGTTAGCCTTCATTTTAGATTCTTTATGGAACTCCTCTGAGGCTTTGGCCCAGAAATTGATTTAATGGGTTGACTGCCTTTCTGCTGCCCTGAAACCTGAGCACAGGTCATAATGAAGGGCTGCAATCAGCCTCTCAGAACACAGCTGACTCTGCGGCATCTGAGTGACTGAGCTCCTAGAAAGGGTGGTCTTCTCTTTAGGTGGAGCTTTCTGGCTTTTAGATCCTAGGATGGAGACTGAGGGGAACCTTTCAGATCATCTAGCCCAGCACCCATCCTCATTTTACAGATGATAAAAGTGGAGCCCAGGGAGTAAAGGATAGGAATGGACCCAGGTCTTCTGACAAATCACCACTCCACTGCCTGAGGCAGTGCCCCAAATGTGGATTGGCCCCTGAAATCCATGCCTGGTTCAAGATATGCTTTGGGTCAGTGTCTAAGCCACAGTTCATGAGCCCCCACTAGTGGTTTTAACGACCCAGAGAGCAAGCAGATCAAAGCAAATGAAATAGCAAAGCTTCTCTGCCAGATCTGAGTAGCATCTCCTGCAGATTCCCCACCCCAACTCCAACCCCCAGTGGAGAGGGCATACATGGACAGCCTCATGTGGGGAACGCTCAGAGCCTGGGTAACTCCTGTTCCTTGAGTCAAGCCCTGACCAGAAGCCCTCTGCCTTCAACACCTCTCACTGTTTTCCTTCTGTCGTCCAGAGCAGCTCCTGGCAGTGGCTGCTGTGATTCCAAATTGTGTTCTTTGCAGCATTCCATGTTGCCTCTTGCCAGTGACAGCCTCAGACTTCTCCTGTCCTAAGAGAAGCCTTTTGTTTCATGGTATTCAGCACCTTCTGGTTCTTCTCGTCACTAGAAATGATCAACACAAACCTCTAACCCAAATCCCTCAGCCTCCATCCTATGATGTAAAAGCCAGGAAGCTCCACCTGAAGAGAAGAGATGATGGCCCTTTCTAGGAAATCTATCACTCAGATGCCACAGGATGATGGCTGCGTGCTCAAGTTTCAGGGCAGAAGAAGAGCCAGCCATCCTGTGAATTTGATTTCTGGACCAAGGACTAAGAGCAGTTCCATAAAGAATCAAAAATGGAGGCCAGTCCTGGCAGCATAGCTTCACTGACAGCCCCAAAGCTCCTCCTGGTTTGGAAGCCACTGGGGATCAGGTGTTCACTGATGCACTTGGAGAGTTGGGCCAGATTTCTTCATAGAAGATAGTGGCACTCTTGGTGGTCAGTCTTTATCTAGTAACCAGTGACTCATCCCACCACAACATGGCCCTTAATAAATAATAATAACACCAGCATTTATATACCACATGAAGATCTGCAAATGTAGCTTCATCCTCACAACCACCCTGGGAGATAGGGGCTCTTCTTATCCCTATTCTACAGAAGAGGAAGCTGAGATGGGAAGAGGTAAAAGTGACTTGGCCATGGCCATACCGCCAGTGTCTGAGGCCATATTTAAAGCCAGGTCTTGGGTGGGCCTAGGGCTCTGTCCACTGCCCCGCCTAGCTGCCCCTTGTGGTCTAACCAAGCTGTGGCTGGGCCAACTGTCGTCTCTCCTTAGAGATTCTTGTAAAGCACAGTCCACCTCCTGCCTGAGCACCTTAACTCTGGCTGTATCCTCTATCCCTAGAAGGCATTCCTCGCTCATGTCTGTCCCTTAGAATCCCTGGGGTCCTTCATGGCTCAGCACGTGTCCCCTTTTCCACCAGAAGCCTTTGCCAATTCCCAGAGCTGCTCCTCCCACCCCTCCACCCCCATCGTTCTGCATCGTTCACATGTCCCTCTGTCTACATCTGCCATCTGTGGGTCTGGTTGTAAATCCCTCGAGGTCTTTGTGCCCCGCTGTCTGGAAAAGGGACTGTCAACACACAGTAGGTGGGGTTGAAATCAAGCTTGTTGCTTGCTTATGGAACTGATGAACCCATGAGTGTTGCCATTTTAGTCTTAAAGGAAACCAGATTTAGGGAAGCATGTGTGGGCAGATTCAATCATGCAAGCACACACACACTTCCATTTTATATGCAGTAGAGCTCTGTTGTGATATGGCTTTGTGTAGAAGATGGGTGATTACTGACTGCTATTGGTCTCAGTTTCCTTGTCTGTAAAATGGGAGGGGTTGACCTAGATGACTCTCTGTTGCCTCCCTCTCTGTGAATGATGACAGTGAACTCTGGAAAGGCCATTCCCAGGTGGCTAAGGGACAATGAATTATTCAACCCTAGCCATGGTCAGTGACTTCGAAGAGGTTGAGGGTGGGAGGGAGGGGGTTATGGGAGCTCCTATGAAATGACATATCCTTGAATGCCAAAATATTGAACTTCCCTAAAAAACCAAACAGACCCCACCCTTGTGTCTAGTTAGAGGAACCACTGCACTCAGCGAAAACAAAGCAGAAACAAAAACAAACCTTTGGGAGGGGATGAAATCCTGGGGACCTCAAACCCTGGGCCTGGGTGGCCTGAGAGGTTTAGCCTGGGCCAGATCCCTGCATCACACACATGTCACCCTTGAATGATTTTGCCTCAGCCAGAGAATCCACAGGCCTCTTTGGGGACTTTCATACAGGGACTTCTCCAAAGCCCTCAGCAACATGGTGTAACCTCTGTGTGTGAAGAAGACAGACTGTGGGGAGCCAGCTGTGTCTAGAGCCCAGTCTGGGGTGCTTTTTACTCTCCCTTACTTTATTAGCCAGCACCTTGAGGAGGACAGTTAGTGGGTGTCTGAAGGGTGCGTGGCTGGGACTGGTTCCTAAGCCTACCCTGGGTCCCCTCAGTCACCAGGGCTGCTCCTTCCTGCTTCTAGAGAGAACATTGTCTGTGAGCCCATGACCTCATCTGAATGAGCTACTGGGGCTGGAAGTGGGAAGGAGAAGCAGGCCTGGATGCAGCCGTAGCCACATGACTCATACCCTGAACAGGGGAACTTTCTGTTGGTGTCTGTTTCCTTGGCAATGGCCCCAGCCAGCCAGGACTTCATCAGCAGCATGGCCCCAAATGTCCACTGCATCGAGGGAGACTCCCAGAGGGGCCTGCGCAAACCCTCTACAAGGGGACATAGGCTATTGTCAGAGCTCAGCGGAGAGTGTCCGTTTATCCCACCAGGCTGGGGTGGGTGCAAGGTTGACTGGGAAGGGGCATGACCACCTCAGCATGGAATCCAGGTCATCTAGGCCAAAGTCATCATTTTACAAATGAGGAAACTGAGGCCAGAGACACAAAGTCTTCTACAAAGCCATGCAGCAGTCAGAAGGCTTGGGTTTGAGCCCCAGCTCTGCCATGTATTAGCTGGGACTTGGGAGAAATTACATCACCTCTCAAATCCTCAGTTTCCTCCTTTGCTCGTAGGGTCAATAAACCTTGCACCATCTTGTCCACTTCATAAGGAACTTAAATGTGACTGGAAAAAACCTTTGGTCAACTGTCTTCTTTCCAAATGAGAAGATGAAGGCCAGAGAGGGTGGTACTTGCCCAAGGTCACAGAGGGAATCTAGCAGAGCCTGAATTGGAACCCCAGACCCTCCAATTCCAAACCTAGACATATGGTGGAACGTGAGGTCCTGGGGGAAGGGGCAGCATGCAACATGCCAGCCTGAGAGTCAGGTTCCCATCCCACTTGTGCCAGAGTGAGCAAAGGGGATCCCCAGAATTACAGCTCCCTCCTCTGGAAAATGGATTAGGGAAGATGGCAGCCCCAGGAACCCTACTTCAAATTTTACCTCCCATGTTACTTGTGTGACCTTGGCCATTGGGCTTCTGATGCCCCTTCTGTCCTCTAGCTCTGTGACTGACCCTTAAAGGGTTCCATGGCTCCAAGTTTTGTGGATAAGAAGGAAAGCCTTGGGGAAGTCACGGCTAGAGCTCCAGACTCTGGGCCCTTGGCTCTGGCTGTGCATGCACTGGTTCTCAAAGGTAGTGAGACCCATGCTGCCCAAGGGTTCTCATCTTGGCAGCACCATCCCCCAGAGGGAATTTGCCAAATGATCCTTTTCTTGCTGACAGTATACAAGAAGGACTCTAGAAACAGGGAAGGTGCTGGTGGTCTTGTGGGAGATGATCGTTGTAAAAACTACAATAATTATAGAGGCAGCTGGGTGGTGCAGTGGATAGAGCCCCAGTGCAGGCGTCAGGAGGACCTGAGTTCAAACCTCACCTCAGACACTTGACACTCACGAGCTGTGTGACCTTGGGCAAGTCACTTAACCTCAATTGCCTCATCCTGGGTCATCTCTAGTTATCCTGAGGAGGATCAGGTCACTGGATTTAGATGGCTGTGGAGGAGAAGTGAGGCTGGTGACCTGTACAGCCCTCACTCACTCAAAACAAAGTCAAGTGCAAGTCATATTATCATTCCTCTAATGGCATGGTCTTCTTCAGCAACGAAGGACAAACACACAACAAAGATAACGCAGCTTTAGCACAAGAGGGAACAAGTGCATTCTATACAGTTGGAAGCTCTGCTGGCTCTGGGAATCCAGCAAGCATTTATTAAGCATCAACTGCATGCCAGGCCCTAGGGTCTCATAACAGCAGGGCTGGCCCTCTAGGAGTTGATCCCAGGGGAGGAACAGGTGGGCAGAAAAGGCCTCCTTCAAGAGGTGTTGAAGGGGCCCAGGCACCCCTGTAGCAGGGATTGAGGATGGCAGCACGCACAGAAAAGCAGGAGAGAGGGCATCAAGTGACAAGGAAGCTGACTAGGCCCATATTTGTCTAGACCATGAAAAATAATGTGGTGGGGAGGACTTTGCATTGCACCCTAAAGGCCGTGGGAATGTGGCTGGAAGTCCCACTTCTGATGCATTCTGGTCATTTAATCTAGAGCATTTTGCAGCATTAGTAGAGGGGGTTTCCTCACCCCGGGGGTCTCCAATGTCAGTGCAGTCACAGACAGAATCAGCCCCTTTCCCCCACAGAGGGAATAGGGAGACTCCATAGGTTCTTGAGCCACAGAGTGGCACGGTCAGACCAGATGTGAGGGATGAGCCACTGAGTGGGAAGGGGGCTGGTTGCAGCTCAGATCTCAGCTGTGGTGAGCAGAGGATGTTTTGAGGAAACACAGGGGTGAGTCTGCTCCAGACTGAAGTTGATACATAGCCCTCCTGACTTCCATCCCTGTGGTCACTGGGGGATCAGGGATGGAGGCTTGTGTTGCCCCCATGGCGTGTAGTGGGAGGAAGGCATGACAAAGCTGCCCTCGCACTAGCCTCTGAATAGAGCTCTCCTCCTGCAAAGATACCTGGACCTGGAAAGAGGAGATGGGGGTCAGGGGCCACCTCTGACACGTGACCCTGGGTAGGCCAGTTCACATCTCTCAGCCTCAGTTTCCTTATCCGTAAAACAAGGCCACTGTAAATCCCCTCCCACCAGTACCTCCCTCTCGTGGCTTTTCTGCGGTTGCAGTGACTCAGTGTCTCTGTGGTGCTTCATTGTGGAAGAAGCAGCTGTTATCGGTCACGGTCAGACCCATGACTGTATTCATGGAGGGAGCAACCCCTGAAGAGCCCCTAATCTACCTAAAGCACAGTTTTAATTCTTCCATTCCTCTGCCCAGGAACCTTCAATGGATCCTTCTTACCATAAGGCAAAAGGTCAGATTCATTAGTTTGGCATTCGAAATTCAATATTGGACACCCAACTTATCTGGGCACAGCTGTAGGGTGTCAGGCAGAATTGGAACCCAGGTCTTCTTGACTTGGGTGTCCTCCCTCTCTCCCCTCTGCCATCTTGTCTTCTGTCATACCGGTTATGTCTATATCATGATGAAACACTGGCCCTGCTCCTTTATTGCTAAGCCTCACTTTCCACCTCTGTGAAATGGGGAGAATGATGTCTGTCTGGTGTACCTCACAAGTAGAGCACAGGGCTTTGTAGACTGGAGTGCGAAACAGACCAGATCTTATTCTGGGACTTAGGAAAAGGCTTGTTTGCTTCCTCAGCTGCACTGGTGTGTCCTGACTCCCGGTGCCCACACTCGGGTCTGAGCATTCTCTTACTGGCAAAGCCTGGGCTTAGACATGATTGTCAGTCCACACTGGGGCTACGTGGAGAAGCCGAGTCATGATCTGCAGGGCCTTTGTGGCTCAGGCTGCTGGTGAGCTCCCGGGAGCCACAACCTGAGGGGCAGCCCTAGCCAGTCTATGAGCTGGATCCAGGATTCCTGGCCAGGTGAGATGTATGCTCCTTCACTCCCTTCCTCCAGTGCTGCCTTCTTTCATTCAGCAAATTCTAAACCCTTAAGGCCACATGTAGAAAGAAGCAAAGCCCACTTTTCTGTAACCGTAGAAGTGTAGTCTTTGCCTCCTGACTCTGGAGGCATCTTCCCACTTAGCCTTCTGCCCTTGATAATGGCTGGGGGAGCTGAAGGGTGTTTGAGGACAAGGGTCATTTTGCCCGGAGGCCAGGGCCCCAAAGCTGGGATACTGTCCCTGCCTGAGCAGCGCCAAAGTCATGTCCTGTACTAGGAGTCACCCTGGAAGCATTCGAGAATGCTTTGGGATGGGGGGGTTGGAGGGTGGCCAAGAGCCAGCCAGGAGGGGAAGGAAGGCAGGCCCTCTTCCTGTTTTGCATGAGGCAAACAAAGACGCCCTCCCCAGACACTCAGACGGTTCACTGGGCAGTGAGCCCCTCGCTTGGAGTAGTCATGGACAGGAAAGGCTTTGGAGCAGATAAAGCCTGTGAGCACACATGGGGGTTGGTGGTGGAGGGGACAGTGATGCTCACATCTGGGCCTACCTGAGTCTCTCCCCTTCCTGTCTCTGCTCCTCCCCCTCGGCTCCATCCTGCCCAATGAATTTGGTTCCTCTGTCAAGAACCTTCAGGCTCTCTGCCAGCCTTAAGTCAAAGGCCAAATTACTTAGCTCAACCTTCAAGGCTCTCCACTCTCCCCATTTGTGCTACCTTTCTGCAACTCTGTTTACAGGACCCCCTTCAGCCAAACCAGACTCTCTTTAGTTCTCTAAAAAGCTTCAGGATTTGTAAGCTGCCTTTACTTATGCAGATGAACAGGATGGTGGAGTGGGTAGAACCCTGGCCATGGAGTCAGGAAATCCTGGATTTGAATGACACCTCAACCATGTGCTAGCTGCTTGACCAAGGGCTTTATGTGCCTCAGTTTGCTCACCTGTTCAGGAGGGGGTCCTCGTTTCCAGTCTCTATCACACATTCCTGGGTCCAGCACCACTGGCCTCCTCCCTGTTCTCCTTGTGGGGCTTCTGGGCCTTCTCCCTGGCTGCCCTTCCCCCTCCCACAAACCTCCTCTGCCTTGTGGTTTCCCTAATTTCCTGTTAGTCCCAACTAAAATACCCCCTCTTACTGGAAGCCTTCCCACCTGTCTCAGTTCTAGCACCTTCCCTCTGTTCATTATTTTCTTACTTTTCAGTTATATATCTTAAATTTGTACAAATTTATTTGTTCTCCCCATTATCCTGTGAGCTCCTTGAGGACAAAGGTTGACCTTTTGTCTCAGTACAGTGCCTGGCACATAGTAGGTACTTAATAAACACTTATTGGTTGATTAGAAATGTAGAAACACTCTTAGACTAGAAAATTTCCATAGAAGAGCAGCTTGGAGCCTGGCATCTCCCACTTCTGGTTTGCTATGGAAGGATAAGGAGAGCTCCCCGCAGATAAGCTGTCACTCTCCCTGTTGGCCCCCTCCCTATTGGCCAACCCAAATTTACCTTGCACATAAGTAAAGGAAATAGCAACCCCCAGATCTTGGTTCTTAAACCCCCTTGATCTCTTTCCAAGGCACATTCCTTGTCTAAACAGTGACTAAAGTCCATTCTGAGCTAGATAAGGGTTCCCGAAAAGGCTGGTCCTGGAGCCAGGTTGATTCTCTAGAACGGTCAGAACTAGCAGACTCTTGCATTCGTTGGCCTTGGCGTCTCTACAGGGTGACTCCCAGGATGCTCAGGGGCAGAGCAGGCCCATGGGTTTTGGCAAGGACACAGTACAGACTAGGAGGCGGCAGGAGGATTTGAACAAAGGAACCTAACTAGTTTCAGACATATTAATGAAACTTCCTGAAACTCTTTCTCAACTAATTACGATGCTAGGGCTCATCCCAATATCTTAAGCTGTATGGGAACTTTGAGATGACCCAACTGGTTTGAAGGGAATATCAGAAGGAAATCTCCTACTGGAGGAGTCTCCTCCCCTCCCCTTCACACTGCTGGATTCCAGGGTGCCTGGCCCATGTCAAGACAGTTCTTGGGAATGAGAGCCTCCATGACCATGACTATGGATCCAGGAGAGCTTGCCCAAGTCACAAATAGGAGTCTGAGCATTCTTTCTAGCTCTGTGATGCTTCACAAAAGGGGCAATTCCTGACTCTCATGCACTGGTATTCCCAGGCCTGAAGAGTTCCCTAAGTTCCAAAGAGAATCCACTGGCTGTGGGAAAGGGAGAGCCACTGTTCTTCTCTTGAGTCACAGAATCTGAACCTTGGAGGCCTATAGTGAGGGCTGAAAGGGTGACCCTCATGGACATCAAATCTGACCCACTCACCTAACCAAGATAGAAACTGAGGCCCAAGGGGGGAGACAAGCTGTGACCTCAGAGGTGATGAACAACCGAGCCAAGCCTCATAGGAGTATAGGGCCAGATGGGGAGGCCCTTTAGTTCGACCCTCTTGTTTTATAAATGAGGAAGCAGAGGCTTGCACACAGTCACATAGTAAGGGGCAGAAGTAGGATCAGAACACAGGTCTTCTTGATCCAAATCCAACCCCTGTTCCCCTGGACCACGTGGCTTCCCAGCCGTCCTTGGTGGTGGTGGGTTCAAATCCTGGCTTTGCCACTTACTGTCTGTATGACCTTGTGTCTTGATTTTAAAACTTAGTTAGAAACCAAAACAAGACCCAAAAGCCCTAAGCTCTAAACCATTTCTGGTTAACTCCAGCTCGCTTTGTCCCTGTCTCCTCATGGGCTCTCTGGCTTTTGGTTCATCATTGGGTATTGTTTCTTCCTTGTCCTTGTATTCAGTGACACACTTCTGATTTGACTGTTCCCTCTACTGAGAGGAAAGGCACCCTTGGCTAAACACAGACTAGGGAGCCATCTTGTAAACACACATGCACACAGCCCTAGGACCTGATGGGAGCTCCCTGATCCCCTGACTGTACTGTCCACACCTGTTCCTCATCCAGGGGCTGCAGATGGACAAGGCTGGCTGAAGCTCCGGGCATGGGAACATGGGAATCTCCCTCAGAGAACATGAAGAACCTTGCTTTGCCAGAGTGAGTCCTGACCATAATCCTCCCCATTCTGGGCCCTGTCAGGAAGAGCAAGATTGAAAACAAGCTGAGGCTTTGCCCACCTGGGTGGTACAGTAGACTAAAGGTTGGATGGGCATAAGATGACCCAGGTGCAAATTCAGCCTCTTGCATAGTGACTGGAATGACGTAGACTCAAAACTGTATTTCCCAAATAAACAACCCAGTCCTTCCTACGTTGCGTGTGACCTTGGCAGACTTGGCTGGCCCTTGGTTCTCATCTATAAAATGAGGGAGGAACGCAACTTAGGACCTCTGCTGTGATGTTGGTCTCCAGGTGACAACCAAACCAGAATTACTTGACTTTTGTGGAGTTTCATTCTTATCAAGGAAGAGATGGCCTGCAAATTAGCAAGACTAGGAGATAAGCTCATAGGGAGAAAAGGGGGAAAGAGGTGATGAGTCACCGGGGTCAAGTGGATTCCACTTCTATCCCCTCATTCTAAAATGGACCCTGTCTCAAGGGCAGCTTTCCTGCCTTCATTTGGGAGGAGAAGGAATGATGCAGCCAGAGGGAGCCTAGAGGCAACTCTGGGGACACAAAGATCTTGGGCAGGAAACTGAGAGCTGGCGGCACAGGCAATGGCATTAAACCATTAAACCCTTGTCCTAGCTGTGGGCCCGGCATTCAGCTTGAAGAGAGCTTAGAGATCATTTACTCCAATCTCCCCCCACATACACACTGCTGCCACCATTTTATAGATGACATCACACCAGGTATAGGAGGGAAAGCCAGGTTTGGAAGTCAAGGCCCCCAAACCTGAATCTGTCCTTTATACACAGGTCCTCATTTCTTTTGGGAAGGAGGGCAGGATGATGAGGAGCGAGCAGCCATCTGCATAAGGGGTATAGAAAGTAGGGTTTCAGGATCATGGCTTGCAGTATGAGAATATTTGGATCCTGCTGAGGAATGGAACATATCTCGTGAGGACTGGACAGAGTATGCTCAGCAAGAGATTTGCCAGCCTGATCAAGAAATATGAGGAGAGTGCCCAGATAAAATGGCAGAATGAGACTCTATAGGACAGACGGCGTGACACAGCCTGATCAGTGGAGAAGGTGCCCAGAAATAGATTCTGAAAATGGAAAGAACAGGGAAGGGTGATGGGAATTCTACTGATGGTCTCCAACATGTGTCTGCCAAAGCATAGGATGGAGATACCATACCATGTGAACTAAGTATTGGGTCTGCTGTCGTCTGTCTCAGTAAAGAAAGTGACCACAGGACTGAGGTCAGTGGAGGATTGGAATTCAAGTCCCATCTCCTAGGTGTCATTGATATGTGGCAGGAAAGGAATGGTGATTAGAATGCGGCAGTGGAAGGGCTGTCTGTTTTAAAAGCTGAATGAATAACAGGAGCTCGGATCACACACCAGGGAGGGGAGTGGACCTAAGCGGGAATCCATTCCCCTTAGAATGGAAGCATGGTGGAGAGCCTTTAGCTGAGGAAGGACAAGAGAAAAACAGAATGGAAATGGGAGCATATTATAAGCTGCTTGGCCAGACAGAGCCTATGGATGATGCATTTCTGATAAAAGATAATGAATTCGGTAGACTATCTTGTGAGGACTGGACAGAGTATGCTCAGCAGGAGATTTGCCAGCCTGATCAAGAAATATGAGGAGAGTGCCCAGATAAAATGGCAGAGTGAGACTCTTTATAGGACAGCTGGCATGACACAGCTTTATGGTTTATAGTACAATGCTTTGTGGTTTATAAAAATACCTTGTGGAATAGGCAATACAAATGTTACCACCGTATTACAGGAGGGAACAGGAGCTTTACTGAGGCTAGAAAGCCTTTCTTCTGTCCTCTCTGCTGCCTCCCTAGTGGTGATGGACAACTTACATTCTGCAGGCCACATTTATAACTGGTTTTGCCTTGGAGTACTCTGGTGGTCTGAGGAAGTCTATTGACCCCTACTCGGAATCATCTTTTTAAATGCATACAATAAAATACATGGGATTCCAAAGGAAATCAAAGATTAGTGAAAATAAATAATAGACCTGACCCATCGTTTTTGCGGGTTTTTGCCTGCTCAGATCTTTTGGGATGTCATTTATCATCCAGAGTATTGACTGTCCCTTCAAGTTTTTTGTCATCTGCAAACAGACGTACTATTTCTACCTTCATCCAAGACATTGACACATGAATTCAAGAAATCACATGATATAGTGGAAAGAGTGTTACCCAGAAGACTTGTGTTCAAATCCTGGCTTTGCCACTTACTGTCTCTTATGACCTTGAGTGAGGTATTTCTACACAGAACTCAATTTCCTCATCTTCAAAAGGAAGTGAACTAGATCTCCTCTAATGGCCCTTTCTGTTCTCAATATTGACACCCAGTCATTAATCACCACTCTTTAGCCATTCAGCCAACTCCCACTCTTCTCTACTTTCTGCTAACTATTCAGGCCTCCATTTCTCCAGCCCACTGAAAGAGTGTTAAACACCTTGTTGAATTTATCCTATCTTTAGACTGCGTCTGATTGGACAAGTAGCTTATTCATGGTAGTGTGCTTCCTGACGATTTCATCTCTTCGAGAGTCTAAAGAGGCAGCTGAGCCACAGAAAAGGAATTGGTTAAATGACTAGAAATGATGTGACTCCTGAAGAAGGTCCCTATGTCATCCTTAAGTTCTTCATGACATAAAACCGCATTTTGGGCATAGTCAGACATGTTTTTGGTTTTAGGAAAACAGATTACAAAAAGAAAAGAATGGTGTGATCCCATCACTACTTGGAAGAACACACCTTGAAGGCTGGGAGGCTCTAAAAAAATAAAATCAGACACCATGATCACAAATGATGGGAAGAAAGGGGGAGGTACCCAGAGAAACGGGGTGACTTTTAGGGAGGGGCTTCCAGCTAGGGAGAAATACAAGGAATGGCAAGAAACTGCAAGGATGTTGTCAGGACAGATGGTTCCAGGGGAGAAATGAAGCATGAGGAGATTCTAAGGATGGGTCCAAGGCCCAGGGCTTGGGGGCAGGGAGTGTAATGCTCACAGGTGACACCAGGAAAACTGAGCAAGACAGCTCCTACTTTGCTTAGGTCATCTACCAAGAAGAATCAAGCTGGAAGATGGGGAAGAGCTAAAAGCTACAGGTATTCCAGGAGCTAATAACAAGCAAGGACCTCACTTCTATGAGTACATTGCCTGTCAGGGCACAGGAGGAGCTTACAGATAGGTCTGAAGAGTCACTGTTAGTCTGCAGAAATCATGGTCAGAGGGTGGCATCCCAAAATTGGAGAGAGTAAAGATAGAAACTAATGATGTTAAGAACTGTGTCTAGAAGATGATTTATACCCACTTAGAAGAGAAAGTGGTGATCACTAGGACCTGGCATGGGTTCAAAAAACCAAGCTCCACAAAATTAGCCTCAGTTTTGTTTTTGTTTTCAGCAAGCATCTGTATTGATCATTAGCCGTCATATATCTTGATTTCTACAAGGCTGTAAATTTTACAAATCCTCCCTCTGGATTCTTGTGGACAAGAAAAGGAGACACACACACACACACACACACACACACACACACACACACACACATACACACATAGAGCATTGCTTTTTGTTAGTATTATACTAACTGACCTGTGAACCTGGAGGGCAGTCTCAACTAGTTTGCCACAAAGTGTGATTCTGAGTCCCTGTGGGATCATTGACTTCAAGATGGAATGGAGTTTAGAGGTTATTGAGTCTCCCCCTCTTTATTTTATAGAAGAGGAAACTGAGGTCCAGAGTTTAATCACTTGTTCAGTACCACACTGGCAGAAAATAGCAGTTCTGGTATTTGAACCCTCGGATTCCAAAGACCAGTGTGCATGTTCCACATGCCCCTCCCCCCATCCCGATGCACATTTGTAGACACTGGGAGGTGGAGGCTGGGCATGCTCCCTTTTCCTTTAGCCATATTGAAGTGGGGGAGTGCTTTCAGGTATGGGATGCACCAGATGGCTGCCAATGTCCCTTCCAACTGTGCTTCTGGACTTGTTGGAAGTTGTCAAGGGAGGATGTTTTTAGGAAGTTTATGACTGGCTTAAGGTAGGAGGGATAGGTAGTAATCCTGTAGGACAGAAGCAAGATTCCAAGGACCTGAGTAGGCTAGAGTAATGGCTGGACCCAAAGGTGGTTGGTTGGTTTTAAACATATAAAATAAAGATGGGCAAGAAATGGCTTACTGCACCTGGAGAGGAGGGGCATGGTCTGCTGTGAGCTTCCTTGTGGGAGGTGTCTGTTAACAGCCTTATGTCCTATGGATCTGTGCAGTGCTCAGATCACATCTGGGTGTGGTTGGCCAACCTGCCTGGGCATCTTGGAATCCCTTTTACTCGCTACGGTTTATTAAGCACTGACTGTATGTCTGGCACTGTGTCAGGGCAGGGACTTGAGTCTGGGTCCAGTGGCCCTCAAGTCTAGGCACAAACTTTTAAGAGCCTGATTGGATCATTTGGCCCTCCCTAGGCTCACATGCAAAATGGGGGAAGCCAGAGCCAGAATCAAGGTTGCCAGGAGAAATGGCAACAGTCTCAGACTTGCGGATGATGCCACCCTGATGGCACAAAGTGAGGAAGATTTAGGAAGCCTCTTGATGATGAGAGTTTCATCAAGCTGGCTTGAAGCTTAACATTAAAAAACCAAGATAAGATCATGGCAGCTGGGCCCATCACTTCCTCTAAATAGAGGAGAGGAAAGGGAAGCAGCAGATTTTATATTCTTGGGCTCCAAGGTCACTGTAGACAGTAACTGTAGCTGTGAAATTAGAAGACACTTGTCCCTTGGAAGGAAAGCTCCGGAAAATCTGGACAGCAGACCAAAAAGCAGAGACATCACCTGCCAGAAGAAAGGGCCATCTAGTCAAAGCTAGGGTTTTCCAGTAATGCTATACAGCTGTGAGAATGGATTGTAAGGAGAGCTGAGTCAGTGCTTTCCACTTATGATTCTGGAGAAGACTTTGGAGAGTCCCTTGGATGGCAGGGAGATCAGACCAGTCAATACTTAAAGAAATTAACTCAGACTACTTACTGGAAGGTCAAATACTGAAGCTGAAATACTTTGGCCACGTAAGGAGAAGAATTGGAAAAGATGCTGACATTGGGAAAGATTGAAGGCCAAAGGGACCAGCAGAGGATGAGAAGGATAGATAGGGTCGTGGAAACAATGGACATGAACTTGGACAGACTTGGAGAGATAGTGGAGGACAGAAGGGTGTGGCGGGCTCTGGGCCATAAGGTCTGGAAGAGGCAGACAGGACCAAGCCACTGACCAACAGCAAAAAGCTTGTCTTCAGAGCTACAAAGGACCACCATTGAATCCAATCCACTGATTTTACAACTGAGTAAACTGAGAACCCGAGAGGTTAAATCACATAAGGAAAATGGGAGAGTTGACATATAGACTCTTCCTTGCTCTCACCGATGCCCACATTGCCTCTTGATCCCCTCTTTCTGTCTGGAGCTTCCAGCATTTTTTCAATAAACTCTAGTTCCTCCTTTGATGCAAAACCACGTCTCCCTGCCGTCCCTCCCTTCTTTCTCCTTCCTGTTTGTTTCTTCCATCATGGTCCACACCCTTAGGGCTTTCCCCTCCCTCGACTCATCTTTCACCACCACCTCCCACTGTGATTGTAGGAATAAGCTCTGAAATCTGATACCCCACTCCAGCCCTTTGCTCCCAGAGGCCCGAAGCCTAGACTTGCCAGGTCTGGGCAAGAGGGAGGGGAAAGATGAGCTGCCTGGGGTCTCTATTATCCCCTTCACACATAATGAGCACTGGATTTCTAGGTCATTGTAAGGTTTGCAAAGCACTTTCTCTACTACAACCCTGTTATCTGAGCCTAAGTAGCATTGTCATCTGTGTTTTACAGCTCACAGGTCAAGTGAACCTGCTTGTAAATTATCCAGCAGAATTTGAACCCAGGCCCTCCTGCTTGGGAGCCCAGCATCTGGCCTTCCCCGCCACTGCCAGCCTGAAGGGGATGCTGTGGGTTTGGGGGATTTCCTCCTTGGCCAGCCCTTCCATCCTCAGCCTCCAGCCAGATCAGTGCAGCCTCCCTTGATCCTGGCTCCTTTCCTTTTGCAGCCAGAATGCTTTCCTAGGGTGAGCGGGGAGCACATGGACTCCCCATCGCACCCCCCACTGCACCCCTGTGCAGTACCTGGCATGGGGCTGGTTAAGGGGATGGATGGGGGCCAGCTGAAGTGACAGCCTAGGCCAGAGGCCGCCTGAGCAGAGCCATCCTGCTCTGTGGAAGGTCGGGGTCCACCAATGGCCATAAGCCACTATAGTGTGGGACAGGATAGTCCGAATTCAGGGCCTTTCAATTTCAGCATTTATTCCCCATGCTGCCTAGAGCCTTGCTCTTGGGGAGGCCCAGGCCGGGAGCCTAGCTACCACTTCCCAGCCATGAGGCCTCAGCCATGGCACATGTGAATTCTCTGCACCCATAAAGTGGCCTTTGGGGCCCCCCCCCACCTCCAATTCTACAACCCTACTCTTTTTCACTCATTTTTAATGACAGTTAGTCTTCATCTCCCCTTACTCTTTGGTCCCAGAGAACAATTCCTTATGTCAGAGGATATTTTTTTAATAGGACAAAAAATTTTAGCAAAACCAGTCAACTCATGAAAAAAAACCTGACCTCTGCACAGAAGTTTAGGAGGGACCTTCCCCTAGCTTAGGGGTGAGGACTTAGAGGGCCACATGTGGCCTCGAGTCCATCGGTTCCCCACCCCGTCCTAGCTCTTCTTTGGGGCCAAGCTTGTGATAGTGCAGAAGAAATCAGCTCGATGTTGGCTGGGCTGGGCTGTGGACACAGTTCCTGTGAGCCCTCATTTGACCCTGATTTGCCCATAGTTCCTTTTCTACAGAGCATTGAGCTTTCCAAAGTTACTTCCTCACCGCAGCCCACCGAGGACAGTAGTGAAAGTAGCTGTATCCTCATTTTACAAACAAGGAAACAGTGATTCACCCTCATGGGCCTTAGAGGCAGGATTCAAACATTGTGGGCTTTGGGGTCCAGAAGCATGTGGTGATGAGCATTTATTTAGTGCCTGCTGCATGCCTGGCAGATGCTAAGTACTGAGGACACCATGACAAAAGCCAGTCCCAGTCAAGGCCCAGGGACCTTGCCTTCTCTTGGAGATTGAGGGCAGGGCAGTAGGACAATATGCAGAGAAGCTAATGGTACTAATTCCCGTTTGTGTCTTAGGGATTCAGCATCCCTTTCTTTCCTCGGTCTGAAGTGTGTGTGGGAGGTGAGGGGGGACAGTCAAGCACCTGAGGTCACGTGTGCAGCACAGCCAGCTCACAGCCCCCCAGCTGTGGCGGGCGGCACCCTCACTCAGCTCTTCCTCCAAGCCTTGTTGGTCTCCCGGGCCTTGTGGAGATTGTTTTCCTGGTTCTGCATGAGTTTGCACAGATCTTCCCATGCTTCCGTCCTCATCATGCTCATTTTCTTAAAGCATAGTAACGTTTCAGTATTTACATGCACTCCATCTTGTTTGACCGTTTGGCAATGGAATGGTTTCCCCCTCCTGTGCCAGGGCAGCTGCTTTTGTCCTTTTCTCTGGGTCTCCCTTTGTGTCTTCCTCCTAAGCCCCAAGCCCATGGTTATGACTGACAAGTAAGTCTCCTCCTTGCCTCAGGAGACTGAGACCGCTGCTTTGGGCTCCCTCTGCTCTGTGCCTCCTAATGCCTCCCTGTCTAGCCTTGGATCTTATCCGCTCCTCTGGGCTCTTTTCTCTTCCCTCTTCCTTCCCTCCTAGCCTTGCATGCATCTCCAGATTCTCCTTCCTCACTGGCTCCTTCGCCGGTACCTGCACACACATCCAGGTCTCTGTAATCCTGGATAATTCTCCCTTGGACTCTCGGTCCTTATCACCTCACCTCCTCAGCTGCCATTCTTCTGGCCAGAGTCCCTACTTGGCCCTTCTGCAACATCTCTGCAGAGTCTTGGGCCTGCCATGAGCTCCCTCTCAGAGGTCACCTGATGGACAAATCCATGGTTTCTCCCTCCTTTTTGTCCTCAGTGTCCCTGGAGGGCCCCTCCTCTGGCATACACTCTCCATGTGGTTTGGCCAAGTCTCTTCCTTCTCAGAGCCCTGGCTTCTCCCTCTGCACAATGAAGGGGGTCCTTTATTAAGTGCTTGCTGTGTACCAGGTGATTCCAGGGACCTCTTCTAGTTGTCTCTGATCTGTGGTTCTCAGGGACAGAGGGGAAGCTGCCAGCTGGCTGACCCCTCTTCCCAGAGCAGAGGAAATGTTATTTGATCAGACTGGCTCCTGGGCTCCATGACTAGCTGGAGCAGCGGTCTATGGTATGTGATGTGTCACCCCAGGAGCGTGAATGCTGGGTGAGGGGCAGAGTGGGCCTGCTCCATTAGGGTGCTGGGGTGGCACAGAAGATGTAACAGAAGAAGGGCTGATAAGACTCCATCCCATAGACCCTGTGAGAAGTCCCTCCCTGGGATGCCTTCTGACTGATCCAGTCTGCTTTGGAAAGTCAGAAGAGCTCCTTTGGGGCTGAGGAGACAGGACTTGGTGGGACCTGCATCTGCCCACAAGGTGATGTTTGAAAGTCCTGCCTGCACAGATATTGCGGCAGTATTCCTTGTCCCCTTTTGTCCTATGCGAACCACCAGAAGGCCCCTTCCTGGGGGGAAGGGCTCAGCCCCATCCCATGGAATCTCCCCATCTGGGTAGGTCATCTCCCTGGGCTTGTTTCCTCATCTTTAAAATGAAGGGGTTGGGCTAGCTGGCCTCAGCTTGCCCCTGGTTCCAGGTGCACACAGTGAGGAGAAAATCTGAACTCTAGCCCTGTTTCCAGGACTTAGCAGCTGTGTGGTGTGGGCTTGGGCAAGTCCTTTCGCTCTCTGAGTCTCAGTTTCCTCTACTATAAAATGGGGATAGTAATAAATAGCGCTTACATCACAGGGTTGTGGTGTGTCTCCAGTGAGATAATTTATATAAAGACCTTTCTAAACCTTCAGGCATTCTGTATGACGGCTGTCTAGCACATCTCCTTGGTTAACTAAGGTCACTTTGGAAAGTGCAGAGGCTTGAGGTGACCGGGTCACCCCAATCCAGGGCAGGTCGGGGATTTGTTAGGTGCGGAGTGGGGGAGAAGGCCCTGGCTATGGGATCCAGTCTGAGGAAAGGGGGCCCCGAGAGCACTGCAGGAGAGTATTGGAGATGTCAGCCAGTGGGGTGATCCAGCGATACATCCTTCCCCTTTCCTCATTCTGTTAGGAACCAACCTGGTGTGACAGCCTTGGAAAGACTAGCACTGATCATTCACCTGGAAGACTCTATGTCTTCACAGGTGCAGCTGCTTTTGCAGCCAGTGCACCAGCTCTTACCAGCCACCCCACTGGCTGCCTGGATCCACTGAGTGCACCCCCTGATCACCAAGCCTCATGAACTCTCAGGCTTTCTGAAATTAGAATGGGTTGCCTGGTGGGGTGGTGACCTCCCATCATGGAAGGTTTCAGGTGTATGGCTGCTTGTCAGGGAAGTTAAGGAGAGATTCCTGAGCACGGTCCGGTCAGACTAGGTGGTGTCCCTCTCTTCTCCTGCTTGTGTTATAGGTCACAGCAGGCACCTCACCATGGGTGCCTCAGATAGTGGGTGCTGGATAGAGACAAAAATCCAAGAAGACAGAATGAGTGTGGATGGTGAGGGGAAAAGGCAGGGGCCCCAGCAGGGAGGCCTCTCCCAGCGACCACTGGTCTCACTTGACCTGTTTTTGTTGCTGCTTCCTTCTCTGCCAGTTGTTGTTCATGCCAGGCAGCTTAGTGGGACAGCTGGCCTGGGCATGAAGGGGCACTGTTTGAGAGAAAGCTGGGGGGGGTGCAATGCTGAGGTTTAAAGTCACCCAGTGAGAGTTCAGGTGAGCAAGCAGGAGAAGAAGCTGCTGGTGTGTGCAGGGAGCCCCCAAAATCTGGCTGGGACAGTGGGTTCATGGCCATGCAATGACTCAGCCATCATGAGAACAGGATTGCAGCAGCTTTCCCAGATGTGGAACATCAGCTTTCTCCCACTTTGATTGGGATTCTCTTTTTCAAACAGTTGGGGGATTTCTTGTCTTGGTTTAAGCCAAAGGGTCACCCAGCTGGCTCAGCGTCCAGAGCAGGATTGGAAGTCGCATCCCTCCTGTCTCCAAGTCCCTTCTTTCTACCAGAGGGTGCAGGTCAAAAATTCCAAAGGCAGACTCCTTTTCCTGCTGGAGCTTGACCCAAGGCATGTTGGCCTCAGCACAGGAAGGCCTTGTGCTCCCAGCTACATGTCAGATGAGGGCATTTGGGAGGCCATGCAGAAGCGGTGTAGACCTGGAACTTTCTGGAACCTCCTGTTATGGAAAATGAGAGAGAGGAAGGGACAGAGACAGAGAGAGAAGGCACACATGTCCTGAAGAGATGACCTGCAAGGCCAAATGGTCATTAATGACCCTGGTTTGGAGAGTAGCAGGTTGCCCCTCCCTCCTTTCAGCCTTGGAGGACTCACCCCATTGATGGGAACTGAATTTGAGCTTCAAGGTAGTAGCAGGCGGAGGGTTCCCTCTAAGGTTTGAGTCTGTCTTGAATTCCAGATAAATGCTATTTTCAAAGCACCGGGCCCTGACACATCATGGGTTCTGGAAAATGCTTGTCAGGCTTTTAAAACAAACCCCCAGGTTCATTTTGCACATGGGATGTAAGGCGGGACTTACTGGCCTCTAGCCTGGGCTCCTCCCCTTTTCTGGAGAAGGGGCCATTGGTTTCTGCTTGGTGTGGTGGGGGCTGGCTTCCTGCTCCACCTCTCTTGCTGACCTGTGGCTACAAGCCTTGTTGGCATGTGGATTACTTTTGGGTCACAGAATTTACTCCAGTCCTGGCCCCCATTTGGACTGAGGTTTGTGAGCCTTGTGGCTAGGCTGAAGAAACACAGGATGGTCAGGGGTGATAGAAAGCCCAACTCTTGGCCAAACTCCTGGGATCTTGTTGGCCACCACTGGTGCCAGGGTCCACAGTCATTGAAGGCTCCTCTAGGTCAGGTGAATAACTTGCTCATGGGGAAGCCAATGGCTTTATTCAAGGGCTGGCAGTATAGAAAAAAGCCTTCTCAGAATTTGTGGTCCACGGCTGCCCCTTCCTACCAGTGCCCCCTTGGGCAGACCGTCTTGGGACCTTGGTCCTTCATCTATAAAACAAGGGAGTTAGGCTTGGTGGTCTCTGAGGGTTCAGAAATTCAGGGACAAACAGAACCTCCAAGGCTGTCTGGCCCTGCCCCACTCCTTTGAAAGATGAGGAAACTGAGGACCAGGCAGGGCATTTCTTGCCAAGGTCATGGAGGTAAGAAATGGTGAAGCCAGTTTAAGTCCATATCCTCCAGCTCCAACATTCCCTGTTGATTTTGTTCTTCATGTAATTTGTTCTGGTGCCTGGAGAAAACAGCAAAGGGTTTGCACCCTCCCCCTTCTTCCTCCGCCTCTGCCTAGCTGGGCTCTTTGCCCACCTACCCCAACCCCTACCCCGGTGTGCCACATGGAACAGCCCACAGGGCTTCCCCTGATTTCTTCATGCTCGGTGGTGCGTAGGATGTGAGAAGGCAGTCAGATGAGGCGAGTCTGGGACTGGTGTGTTCTGGCTGTGTCTCTGAATGAGTCTGGACTTTGGACATGGTGCCCACTCCTGGAGTGGACCGCCCAAGCTTCCTCTTCAAAAGCAACTGTTCCTTCTAGAGCTCAGCCCCCCAGCCCCACCCCTCTGTGCCTGCATGGGCTTGAGAGGACCAGGGTTCAAGTCCAAGCCAGTTGCCTTACAACATCTGGGAGCTCCAATATGTCGACAAGTTTCTCAGTCTCTATTTGCTTGTTTGTAAAATGGGGAAAGCCACAAGTGACACGGCTGGCTTCCCAGCACTGGATTCCAGGGTCTGTTCTGGGGCTCCGAGATAATCAAGTGTGGGGGTAGGGCTCCCTTCCCTCTGCCCCACCCAAGCGTCAGTGTCTTGCCATTAAAATACTCGTCTTTACCCTTTTCCCTTCCCTTCCCACAACCTTAAACCTGCTGCGCTCTGAAGCTCATGCGCTGGGTAACTTTAGGCCCTGCCTCAGTGTTTGGACCCTCCTGGCTGAAGAGTCATTATCCCTCCCAGCCTGATTTAGATGTTGTTATTATGATTTAGATAGTTTTCTTTGCCTCCTTAAAGGGGCCATCCCCCATCTGAAACAGACCTGTTCGATGAATGGGTGTTATCTCACCCTAAGTCAGTACGGGCCAAGGTCTCCTAGTGCATCCTGGGTCATCCCCAGTCATCCTGATGAGTATCTGGTCACTGGAGTCAGATGGCTCTGGAGGAGAAGTGAGGCTGGTAACTTTGCACAGACCTCCCTCACTCAAACAAAGTCAAGCGCAAGTCACATCATCATTCTTCTGATGGCAGCGAAGGACGAACACAGCAACTCTTTACCTTGACGTTAGTTGGCCTCTGTTGCTGCGTTTGCATCATGCTCAGCTGTTTATAATGGAGGATGTTTGTGTATTAGAGATGGCACATCTGCCGGCAGTGTTTGCTGATGCCTCCTAGACTGAGTTTGGGGCACTCAAGGGCCTTTGTTTCAGTATCAATCACAAGGTGTCCTCGCTGTGTTCTCAAGGTCTAGCAGACCTCAGTGGTCAGTTGCCAAGAAATGGATCAACTCTTTAGTCAAATAACTGAACGTAAACAATAGCCAGTCAGTCTCTGTGCTCTAAAAGGAATATAAATGTCTGAGCATAATTAGATGCCTAGATTTTGCCAGTATTCTCAGTGGCTGCCTGGTCTAATCTAGGCCTCCAGCCAGGCCTCTTAGCTCCTGTACAAACTCTGGACCCTCAATTCTGTGTGGACCTGGAGCCCTGAAAGCAGCTTTTTTCAGCCTTTGATATCTATGCAGGAAGGGAGAACTCAGGAGAGCCTGCATTCTGAGCTCAGCTCAGAGCTTAGGAGCTTATTAGCCAAGTGACCTTGGGCAAGTCCTCTCACTTCTGGGCCCAAGTTTCTTAATCAGTAAAATAAATACATTTCATTAGGTGACCAAGGATGTCCTGCCTCAAGGCTCTGGTGCCTGTTGCATGTGCCCCAAAGATCTCACCAGGAAGGCAATCATAGAGGGCTATGAGAACAGCTCCACTTGGAGAAATAGAAATGAAGACTGTAGACATACCAGCGCAGGAGCTTCAGTCTCCCCTTCCCTACCAGGCACATACACAGTTACAGTCAGTCAGGCAGCATGTAGTGAGTTCCTACTATGTGCCAGGCATTTCATGAGCTCAACTCTAATGCTGCCCCAGTAAGGTCTTTTTAATCTCCCTCATCCCCACTCACACACAGAATATACTGAGTGTATAGTTTGTGTTTGTTTATCCTCTGATACACTCTTCCTGGTTACAATATAAGCCCCCCAGGGCAGGGACTATTCATTTTTTCTTTTGTTTTCCCATCACCCAGCCCAGAGCTTGGCCCATAGTAGGTGCTTAGTATAGGCCTGTAAAATTAAACTGGTTTTTGAAGCAAAGCAAAAGCCTGGGCATTGGGCTCTGGGAATGTGTTTCTTGAGAAGCTAAGCTGGCCAGTACTCAACCCTCTCTGTGGCCACCTGTCATTGGGGCTCTGCTTCAAGGAGCAGCCTCCCGGGGGACCACCTTCCCTGGGACTTGGGCAGGCTTGATGCCTGCTGATGAGCCTGCAACTGAGGAGACTCCAGCTTACACCTCAGAACCACAGCCTTCTCTCCTTTGAGTAATACTAGATTTCCCTACAAAAAAAAATGCTGAGAAATTCTCCTGTCTTCAGCAAAGAGTAGCCAGATACAGGCAGTCAGTCCTCCTGGCAACAAAGGAGACAGGCAGGGTTGTCATGGCAACGGGCAAGTTGATCAGCAGGGACATTTTGTTGTCATGGCCTCTCCCCTGTAGTCTTTGGTTGTTGAGGCCTCATTGGAGTTTGGGTGGAGGTGGCAGAGGAACGTGGTGGCATGGGGCTGGGGGTGACCCCTTGGGGCAGGGGAGTGCTCCCCTGTTTCTCCTCCACCCCTGGAGCATTGTGCTGGGATTTTGTCCCAAGAGGATCCTCATTCCTGCCCTGTTTTCCTGGCCCTCTTTGAATCCCATCCACCTTTGGGTTCCTTGGGGAGTTATCTTTCTCCATCAGCTGTCAAGGACCCACAAGTGATGACAACAATAGGGCACACTTCCATTGTGCTTTGAAACTGGCAAAGCCCTTCATCCCCTCGATAAGGAGGGAGATGTTGTAGTTCCCAAGAGTTCATTGAAGGTGTCTTAGCCTCAAACCCACTGCAGTGCTGTGCCTACCTACCCCCCTTTCAGTTGTAGGCACTGCTCTGGAGACTCCTGTGCCTCTCTTTTTCAAACCTTGATTGTTCCGTGTTTGGTTTTGACCTCAGTCATTCCATTTTCCAGCGTGTACCAGCAGATGGAGACAGGAGGTGGAGGCAGGTTTGGCATGAACTTGGGGACCTTGTGCAGACACCACTAGAGTAGCTGACCACCCTGCCCATTTCATAAATGTGACTCTGTGGGCCTGGGTTCAGTGGTAAACAGCTGTTACATTTGGGAGGTGGGAGGTCCTCGAGCTCAACTCCTTGATTTCATAGGTACAGAGAAAGGAACTGATCTGCATAGGGTCAGGGCTGGGCTTCCTAACTCAAATCCAGCACTTCCTTGTATTAGAATGTAATATGAAGCGAGGCTGGAAAGTTACATGGTCAGAACTGTTCTAGCACAGGGACTTCTGAGGTGCTTAAGAAGTGCTGCTTGACTGAGTCCCAGATGATTGGGAGAGGGGAAAGACCAGAGGCATTCAGGAGGCTATACCAGGAGTTTGAACTAAGATGATGGCCCACTGGGAGAGGAGACAGCTACGAGAAAGGATGTGTGGAGATGTGGTCTATGGCTGTTGGCCTTGGTTCTCAGAGGACCAAAGGGACATCACTTTGTCAGTCGAGTTACAGTGTGTCTGCCTGGGGCTGATCAGACCAACAGGGATGACATGGTCTGGAGGAAATAGGGCAGAACAAAGGTGGCTTCCATGAA
This sequence comes from Bettongia penicillata ogilbyi, assembly GCA_023548195.1. NCBI lineage: Eukaryota > Metazoa > Chordata > Mammalia > Diprotodontia > Potoroidae > Bettongia > Bettongia penicillata. The sequence continues at coordinate 12,711,966 of JAJHZJ010000132.1, read as the reverse complement.
GGGTGCCAGGCCAGGCCGCTCCCCCCTCTTAAGGTGGGAAGTGAGCTTGGCTGCCATTTTAGGACCTTTCACATTTTGTCAACATAATGTCTTCCTGTTTTCCCCTACAAGTGAAATCTTAGAAAGCCTCAGTGGGAAGGATAAAGAATGACTCTCCCCCTTTAATGAGGGTGTGTGAAGTGAACACACTTCCCAGCCCACTTTTCTCTGATGTGCGGCTGTCTGGGGAGGGTAATTAGAGGATTACCTAGAGCAGGGCAGCACTTCGGAATCCAGACTCATCTGGGAGGGGCAGCTTGAAAAGAATTCCTCTTGGTTAAAGACTGTTTGATTGAATCCAACTCAGGCCCTTCTGTCCTCTTAAGGCAGATGTTATGGGGTCCACCCTAAGTGGAGCTGGTCATGTCATTCCTCAGGAGTCTTCTGTGGCTCCCTGTAGCTTCATGAATCAAGTTCACTCCTAACATCTAAGGCTGCTGGCTGTCTGGCGCCATCCCACCTTTGCAGCCTTATCTCCTATTACTCCCCTCTTATCATTGCCTACCCTCCCCAGGGTCTGGACTTCTTTCTGTCCCTGTCCTCTGGGTCCAGGGCTTTCCTGTCTATGTTTGATTTCACTGTCCCCTCTGCCTGAAAGGGACTGATTGACTTTACATCATCAGGCAGAGGCAAAAGGGACGGGACCCCTGAGGTCATTTAGTCCACCCAATGCATTTTACAGATGAGAAAACTGAGACTCAGAAGTAGAGTCAAGGTCCCCCAGTGGCTTCCAAAGCCAGCTCCCTTTCCGTATTGGATTTTGCATCTTGGTCACCTGTCTCGGTCTCCCATTCCCCTGCCAGCAGGGACCCTCTCCTGGCACCTAACCCAGTGCTCTGCAGTGAATGCTGAATTGCCTTGAATTTGCTTCTTCTTCCAAAGCATGTGGATTATAGATTTAGAGCTGCATTGAGGCCTCACAAGCTCAAGGGTTTGCCAGACAGTCACCCACGTGGCAAGTAACCTAGCTGAGATTTGAACTGGGGCCTCTCGTGACAAAGGCCTGTTCTTCTCAACATCCTTCATGCACTATGCTGGGAAACCAGCAGCAAATCTTCATTTCCCCCAATAGTTCTGTGAGGGAGACTCTGGGCCACAGATCAGCCCATCTGCTCTGGACCCTGCCCTCAAAGACTTTGCAGAATGTCTGTCTCTTACCTTTGTACTAATTCCTGCTTTCAATCATTGTGCCCTTGGGGGGATTCTCATTGGCTCCCCTGCTAGCCTCCCTGCTTCCTCCCCTCTTCACCAGTGGACCCCCTCATACAATTGCTCACCAGCCCTCCCCTCTGCTCTGGACCATCTGTGGCTCCCCATGGCCCAAAACTGGCGGTTTCTCTTTTGGACTTCTGATGCTGGAGCCAGTGAGGGTGTTCTGTTGGCTTGAGTCCACATTTCAGCTTTTTCTTTTCCTCTGACCAGTGTTTATTGATGCTATTTTCTTGGAAGACAAAAAAAGGACAAATTCCTCTCCCCTTTCCCACCCCCCAGTTGGAGCTGCCTCTGTCCTAAGGACGTAGCCCAAGGTGTGGCCCTTTTATAACTTCTGGGGTGATAACCATCCTTAGAGGATTCCAAGGGATAGAGATTAAAGCCTGCTTCAGAGAGGGCAGCGAGGCCAACTCTGGAGAAGGGGGTACAGCCTTGGGAATGGCATGTCATCACCCAGAACTGACCAACAGCCGACACTGTGAGCAGTGATCTAGGGATGGGCAGACGCTGAGATCATGTGTGCTGCTGTCCTTGGGTAGCCCTGAGCTCCAGAGAGGGGACCTTGGTGCAGGCTGATGGGCCCTGCCCTTCCATGGCGTTACCCCACATTGGTCAGGCTCTTCTCCAGGGCCATACTTGGCCCTTTAGACACAGTGACCAGTCGTCTTTTCTGAACCTCAAACTGGGACACATGGAGTCTTGCCAATAGAGAGGTAAAGTGTTCAGTCATTCAGTTGCATCTGCTTTTCATGACCCTGCAGACCAAAGCCCATGGGGTTTTCTTGGCAAGGATACTGGAGGTGTTTGCCATTTCCTTGGATTGAGGCAAGTAGGGGTTAAGTGACTTTTGCCCAAGATCACACAGCTGGTGAGTATCTGAGGCTAGATTTGAGCCGGGGTCTTCCTGACTCTATCCACTGAACCACCCAGCTACCTCCTCATGAGTAGAGGGAGGACAAAAGAAAGAGAACAACAGGCTTTGGAGTTGGTGGGTGATAGTTGGGATCCTGGCTCTGGCTTTAGCTGTGTGATCCTTAATTTTTCTACACCTCAGTCTGTTCATCTGTAGAACAATGAGATTGGACTTGATTAACCTCTCAGGTGGCTTTTAGCTCTAATGCCAGATGCTGTGACTTGGTCCCTGATAAGCCTGAGGCCCCTTGGAGCTCTCCCCTCATCCTGTCCCCCTCCTTACAAGGCTCTTCTGTGCTGGACCCTTGTTGTATCCTCTTCCTTTTAGGTTTCCAGCCCATCCTCATTTTCCCCAGTTGGTTTCTAAGGGTTTCTTAGACATCCATGTCTAACACAGTGTCTTCCACGCAGTAAACCCTCAGTGAATGTTTGCTGAGTAAATGAAGGAAACTGTATCTGGGTGATTACACTGAATGGACTCCCTGGTTTTCTCCACCCCCAGGACCCAGGGTGTTTTGGATGTCTTAACATTACTGTAAGAGGGAGGAGACCAGTGAGGACGATTCTGGTCTTGCAGCCTGCGAGGCGTGTTCAGGACAGGTTACTCTCCTGACGCTTCCTTAGGGCTATTCCCTAAGGAGGGGCTGCTGCCACTTGCATGTTCCCAAAAGAGCTGACTGGCCTGCAGCTGGTTACTAATTAAGAGGACCACCAGCCAGCATCCTCCATTCCTTTGAGGTACCCTGCCTACACTTACCCCTCCACTCCAACCCAAACACACACATCTGGGAGTATTTGCGGCCCCAGGAGGCTGCCATTGGCTGGGAGAGCCCAGACCCCACAGTCCAGGAATGGCATTGGACACCGAGCATCACTGAGTTGGGGCAGCTCCCCTTGTGTCTGGAAGCCAAACCACCAGAAAACTCTTTCTTGACAGTTTTTTTTTTCTGCCCCCTACCTTCTTAGGGAAGGATACAGTGTTGTTTAAGGTCCGTGTTTGGATGGATCCTGTATGACCTTGGGACCCTTCTCTATAAAGTGAGGGATTGGTCCCCCAGCTCTGAATCCTGGGGTCCTCTTGTCTCAGGCCGCTAGAATACCGGATCATCTCCCCTGCCTCTCCAGCCTCTACCTCAGGCAGAAAGATCAAAGTCTCTGATCCCACCTTGTGTCATGGAAAGCCTCTAGAAAGCTTCCTGCTTCAGAAATGTCCCCTCTGGAGTTGTTCCTGGGTAGGCCATTGGTGCCGTTGGCCCCATCGACTCTAGTCAACAGAAGATGAAGATCCATGAGTCAGATGGTAGCCAAAGCCTGGCAGAATCCTCTGAGAGAGAGAGTCGTCCTAGGCATGTCAGGGTCCTGTGAAATTCCTCTGAAAACTGAGGAGCCTTGTCAGGTCTTTGTGGTCACTTTCTAACATGGAGAGGTCATTTGGCTAACTCTTTCTTGACTTCTCTTGCATTGGAACATTCATCCTGGAGTCACAGTTATTTGTGGACCTCAAAAGAGAACTTCATACCTTAAATTCCCACCCACCCACCCCCATTTGTGAAGTCCTTGAGCCTCAGGACAGTCAAAGATGGAGACCAGGAAGGGATGTCAGGGGCCAACTCCAACAACTCCTCGTGTTACAGGTGAGGAGATTGAGGGCCAGTGAAGGGACTTGACTGAGTCATGCAGTGTCAGAGGCCTCAGACTCCCAAGCCAGGACCATTGCAGAGTTGGCCTGAGGCTACTTATCCCCAAGACGCCACAGTCTGGTGGAAGGCCTATCTGTGGTGTGGAGGAATGTTCTATGGCCTATGTTGGAAAAAGGTTCTGTTTTCACTGACTTTATGGGAAGGGCCTTTGGAAATGAAGCCTTGTTGGGTTAGCAAATGACCACAGGAGCTCCCTGGTCATACCCTCCCCACCCCACCCCCAAGCTTTGGAGAGAGCCTGGAGATTGGTTCCATGGTTGTACTGAATTGTCCTTGCCTCCCTCTCAAGAAGATTGAAATGGATTCACTTGTATTTTGTATCCTCTGTGCCTTGAGTATCGTAGGCCAATCACTCAATCAACATGTTTATTAAAGGACACTCATCAGAATGAATCTCAGTCATCTCAAGCAAAAGATAAAACAGTCCGTGCCCTCAAGGAGAAATGGTGATTGGATTGATTGGAAGCCAAATGGATTAGAAATCCGATGTAGCTACTAGTTAGTTCCAAGGGCAAGAAGGGAATCAGACACATGGACCTCAAGTGATCCTTCTTTCTGATGGTTGGCAAAACATGACCCTTGTGTTCCGTGTCCCCGAGACTCCACTAACCATTGCCCAAGAGCATTTTCATCTAGAACCTGAGATAGGCATGGAACCTTGACCCTCTGATGACCCAAGTCAGAAGGGCCCTGGCCTTCTTGCCATGCCAAGCTCCCCATTTCCTGATTGTGCTTTGGCACTGGCTATCCCCCATCCCTTGAAGGCACACCCTCCCATCACCTTGTTGGGATCCTTTGTTTTCCTTCAGTGCTTCCCCAGGAAACGTTTCCTGATTTCTTCTCTGTGACTTTTGCCTGGCAGATACTTTGTTTAATATGTGTACATATTGTCTCCCCAATAGAACAGAAGCTTGTTAGGAATAGGTCCTCTTATTTTTGCCTGGCATAAAGCAGACACTTACAATATGCTTCTTGGTGGATGACAGTGGAGGCTGGGACTTGGTGACCCTGGTCAAGCTGGTCCCCTCATCCTTTTTGAACCCTGTGCCTGTTTGGCAGCTCCAATGGGGTCAGTCCTGATGTGCCAGTTGCTTCTTAAATGAAAATGGGAGGGCCGGGGTAGGGGTAGGTACTGAAATCTCTGCCCTCCCTCTCATTAGGACTGATTTAAAAACCCAGATCGATATTTTAGCCCTTCCCAAGACTCTGCCTCTGGTTTGCATCCTGATTGGCAGGAATTCCAAAGACTGGATTTTATCAAAGGCGTTGGCATTATTTTCATGATGTCCTTGGAGCTGAGATGGAGAAATAGGGTTGGTGGGACAATCCCTTTGAGTTGGTTCAGTTCGAGGGAAGGATGTCTGTGGCCTTCTAGCTTTGAGCCTCTCACTCGCATTCCATTCTGTGCTTGTATCTATGGTTTGGATGAAGTATTAATGGTGCCCTTAGCTGATTCACAGGTGGCAGAGACGTGGTTTTATGTTTCCCTCTCCAGCTCATTTTACAGATGAGGAAACTGAGACAAACCAGGTGAAGTGACTTGCCCAGGGTCACACAGCCAGTAGGAGGCCAGATTTGAACTCAGGAAGATGAGTCTTCCTGACTCCAGGCCTGGCACTCTCAGCACTATGGAGCCACCTTGCTGCCCTCTGCAAGCCTGATAACGCTATAAAAACATTAGCTATGATGAGCCATTATCATTGTGATTAGTTCTGATACTGCATTTTAAGAAGCAACTGGCCCATTGTAGATAGAAGGCATAGGATTTTTCTTGCTTCTAGCTTAAGAAACAAGTAGCCAGAAACTGGACCCTTTTATGGCCAAATCCCTGGATTGAAATGAGTTCCTTCTCTGGCCTTAGTGACTGGTCTGGAGGCTACACCTGGGAGGGTGCGGGGATGGGCTGGTTCCCATCAAGTGTTTGAAAGGCCGCCCTATAGGGGAGAGCATTGTTCTTCTTGCCCCCAGAGGGCAAGCCCGGGAACTTTAAGGGGGGGTGTAGAGAGAGGCAGATTAGGTTGACCTTCCAATTGGAGCTGCCCAAGAGCTGGATGATGCTCATTGGCATCTGACCTCAGACACTAGCTAGTGTGACTGATCAAGTCACTAAAACCTCCGTTTGCCTCAGTTTCCTCACCTGTAAAATGGAAATGATGTTGACACCTACTCCCTACAGCTGTTGCGAAGAGCAGATGAGATCCTTTTTGTGAAGCACTTAGCACAGTGCCTGGCATAGAGTAAGTGGTACAGAAATGGTGGTGGGATGATGTTGGATGCCACAGAGGGCATTTCATTGTTCAGTGCTGATTGGACCAGGGTGATGATGGTTGCTCCTCTGAAATTCTGCAAAGGCTCCATGGGAATAGAGCATGGACAAGGGCCTGGGCTATGAGGTAGAAGGTAGAAGACAGTTTTGGAAAGGCACGTGAAGGGGATGGGAGAGTACCCAAGTCAAATCTGCTTGCTTCATTTTTTTTCTAAACTTGGGGGATGTTGGTTGGTGAAGGAGCCAGGAAGAGCTCCGGCCCCCCAAAGTTAGCGTAAATGCATAAGAGAGGGAACACGAGGGCAAGGGGTCTTCACCTTTTCTGTGGCAGGGCCCCTTTTAGCAGAAGTCTGGGGGAACATGGCATACCCTTCTCAGAATTTTATTGAAATAATTATCCATCTGTCATATCACATAATAATATGTAACAACCAGGCCAAACTCCCTGCTCTAAGGAGTGAGAGTAGCTGAGTCTTTAGCCATAGACAGTCTCCTGCTGAATTGTATGGGTTAAATCTGCTTTGCTGTCTCACTTCCCATTTTAGGAGGAAGTCATTTGTGGTCTGTTCTGGGGTGTATCCTTCAGTTCTACAGCATTTATTAAAACCAAGCCCGGGGGAGAAGCAGCCCATCCCCATTAGGCACTTGCATTCTCTTGAGGGCTGATGATATGGAGAAGATGAAGTATAAATGAATTTTCAGTAGCACGCAGTCCCTCCCCTAGACCAGGCTGTGGCCTCTTGCTCCCTGCAGGCACTGTTCCCCAGGGCCCCCTTGGATCACCTCCTGTCTAAACGGGTGGCCTCCGTGACATGTCTCCACCACCAGCCCTTGTCTTCTGGGTGGCCCATACTCTGCCTCTTCTTTCTTTCTGCCTTGCCGCTCACTTGTTCATCCTTCCAAAGCGCTTCCTTTAAAATGATGCAGAAATGAGGCCCCTTAACGAAACTTAGCTGTTGTATTTATTAGATCATCTTTTCCTATTCTTATTTTTAAAAAGTAAACACAAAGCGGAAGATCCTAGTTTCTCCCTTTAGAAACAAGTGGCCTCAACTTGACCCCTTTGTGGGTCAAGACCCTCCTTCAAAATGATTTCCTCTTAGGCCTTAATCCTTTCCAAAGGAAGTCGAGAGTTGAGTGAGTGTGGCCAACGTGCCCTGAAGACCAAAAAATCAGCCTTCCTTAATCCCAGGGCTGAGCACTTTTTGGGTCCCTCACTAAACCTGCACCCCCAGCCTGGGGTGAGGCCCCTCTCCTGAAGGGTGTTTACTAGGAGAGCTGGGGTTGAGTCTCAGAGGGCCCCAGCCCCATTCCTGGGTCAAGATACTGACCGGGTGCAGGCTAGTCATGGGACATGAAAGAGGAAAGGTGGGGAGGAGGATGAGGCCAGGCTGGGAAAAGGAAGTGGGGTGCAGGGTAATTATACTGGCCAGCCTTGGCCTTGGAGACAAAGAGCCCACCTCTTCCTCTTCAAAGAGAGCAGGGGAACTCCAGGTATGGGATGCTGTCCTGGCAGTCCTTGTGACCCTTGGTTTCACTTACCTGGTTTTCCTTGTTACTGGAGAGAGTTCTTGGGGTGGGTAGGGGCCCCTGGTCTCTTCTCTAGAGTCCATTCTCCTTCCCCCTCCTCCTGATCAGGTCTGACCATGTCACTATCCTGCTCCACAGACTCTGTGGCTTCCTCTAATCATATGCAGATCCTCTGCTGGGCATGGAGGCCTCCCCTACAGCCTCCCTCCCTGGTTTTATCTCACAGCCCTCCAGAATCCAGTCAGACTGTCTTCTGGGATATCCCATGTCCCCCTTTCAGTCTTGGGACAGGCTGCTCCTTGGCCTGGAATATCACTTCTTGGAACACTTGGCTTCCCACTCCCACCCCTAAGCTTTATTGTTGTACCTACTGTATACATTCTTACACATTCACCCGCTTTCCATGTGAGGGGAGAGCCACCGTGGGGCCAAGGGGTTGGGGTCCTGTGGTTTTCCCACTGTTTTTGACCTTCTGCTCAGGGTCTGTCTCCTCTGTCTCTGCAGGCCTTTGGACAAGCTCACACCAATCACAAGAAGGTAGCTGCAGATGGTGAGAGCCGCGAGGAGACCCTCATCCAGGAGTCGGCCACCAAGGAGGAGTACTACGTGCGCAAGGTCCTGGAGCTGCAAACTGAGCTGAAGCAGCTGCGAAACGTCCTGACCAACACGCAGTCGGAGAATGAGAGGCTGAATTCTGTGACCCAGGAGCTGAAGGAGGTGAGCCCCGCAGGGCTGAGGGGGCGGGCACCTCGGGAAGAGTCAGGACCTTAGCCATCTGAATAGGAGACTGGCAGGGAAGGAGAGGAGAGACCCAGGCTTGCCCCGCCAAGCCTGTTCAGCATCTAGGAGCTTCTGAATGTTTGTGAGGAGAGGGTGATCAGATAAAGGGAAGTTTTAGAACCATGGATCTGGAAGTGCCCTGAGCATGGCCTCATGCTCCTCTTCTCCTTGGGCCCACCCTGGCTGCCTCTTGGGCAGAGGAAGAGGCAGGATCTCTCCAGCCAAAGTGACTGGAATCCCAAGTGTACAGTGGTTGGTGGTTGGCACTGATCTGAGCCTACTCAGGTGGGCATTCTGGGTTCATCTCCAAGGGGAATGGTACAGGTGCCCATCTCTGGGGGCAGCAGGATCGGGGAGCCATGGAATGATGAGATGTCCCCTAGGGGGTTACACAAGAGAAGTCCCAGGCCCGTGGTATAGGGGGAGGAACATTACCAGGATAGACACTTGGGTTTGAAAGCAGTGAGGGGCCTGTGAGGAGAGCTCTGGCCCTGGAGGCAGGAAAGCCTGGGTTCAGATCCTACCTCATGCTCCCAAGCTGCGTGACTTGGAACTAGTCCCAGCCCCAGGCCCCTGTCTGTAGAACAAAGGGGATTCGGAGCTCTCTCTGCACTCTAAGTGTTTGAGTTTTCCTCTGGAATTGACATAAAATTACAACATTGGGCCCTGACAGGGGACCAGCTCACATGAGAGAAAGGGATTCTGGGAAATGGGGGCTTTGTTTGGATTGCAGGAAAGGCTCGTTTGTCCTCTGGGGGCAGGTGTACCCACTCTGCACAACTGAGCTGAGGTCCTGGATTTGCTAGACCTTCCAGGTGGCCGTGAATACCCAGCCACTGGGGAGAACAGACAGGCAGGCCGACCTCGGCCTCCGTGGGCACCGTCCCAGAGAGGCTGGCAGAGAAAACTGATTTGGGGGAGAGTAGGAGGACCCGGGGTTAGGGGCCTGCTCCATCTCTGGCAACACAGGGACATGCCCCGCCCCCCCCAAACCTCAGTTTCCTCACCCACAGCTTCCTGGGTGGGCTGGGTGATCTCAAAGATCTTTTCTGGATCCAGGAGTCTATTTTATGAACCATGGGTGAGTCTAGACCTGAGGCTTAGGAAGTTAATGACTGAGGAAACTGCCCTCCTCCCCCACCCTCATCTTTTGGAGGACCTGAGGGGCCTGGGCCCCATTCACTTGCTGACCCAGGACCTATGGAGGACAGAGAGTGGGGAAGGCTATAGGAGATAACTAAGAAATAACTACCCATTGTAATAACACCAGACATGACCCAGCCAGACATCTCCAGCATTTGCAGTTACTGATGCCTCCCAGGGACATTCTGGTACATCAGTGCCAGCCAGAGACCAGCAGTGGTCCCCTGCTCCTCCTCCACCAGTGCCAGATTTCTGATCCTGGGCTCTCAGATTTATGACTGGAAGGGCCAGCAGAAGCCAGGCTCCCTCCCTCTCTTGTTTACAGATGGAATTCAGTGACTCACCCAAGGTCATACAGATAGTTAGCATCCAGAGTCACTGACCCAGTGCAAGGCCGAATTAGAACCCACATGTTCGTGGCATTTGTTTACAGAAGTAGTTCTCTGTTACAGACACTGTTCTGACACTACTGTCCTGAGCCTTTGTTAGTGCTCAGGGTGCCAGGCATCATGCTAGGCACCGAGAACACAAAAAAGGAGGAGTTCAGAGGAGACGGAAGGAGGGACCTCGGCCCCAGGGACCAGGAAAGTCCTCCTGGAGAATTAGAGGAGGGGGGACACCTGAGCTGAATCTGGAAGGAAACTAGGAGGCAGGAGAAAAGAGGAAGGGCATTTCAGGCATGGGGGACTGTGAGAGTAAATACGTGGGGGCAGGAGATAAGGAGCATCCTGTGTGCAGAGCAGCAAACAGGCCAGTGTGATGGAAGGGGCTGTGGGTGCAGGAATGTGTGGCCTAGTGGACAGAAACTGGCCTCAGAGTGAGGAAGGCCTGGGTTCAAATCCTGCTTGTGACATCTACTGCATGTGTGACTCCTCAGAGTTCTAGGCAGCTCTTGCTCTGTGGAGCAAGTGTCCCTCCTAGGACACCCTGGCCTTCTGATCTCATAGCTTCCTGAGACTACTCAGCAGACCCACATTCTCTCCTCATCTCGGAGGCCCCTGAGGAAGGGGCGGCTCGTGCCTCTCTTCCATCGCTGAACCCCACCCTCCCCCCCATTGCCCCATCTCTTTTTGCTGCTTCTCTCTGCACTAGACTTGTTTTCTCCAGCTCCCCACCCCCACCCCTTCCTGCTGCACCTCCTGGCCAGGGCTAGTCTTTTACCAAGAATCTTTGCCCTCCAGGAGGAGGTCAGAGGTTAGTCCCAGCGCTTGGAGTCCAGTTGGGGGTTGGGGGGCTGACCTAGCCACCCTTCTCTCTCAGTGAAGCCACAGGGGCAGGCCTCTCAGCAGCGTCCTCCAGCGATACTTGACTTCATGTGTCCTACAGTGAACACAGGGAGGCCCGGGCAGCTGCCAGCCCTGGCATCTAGTCATTCCTGCCCTGTGCAGTCCCGAGTCTGGTGGTGGGAAGGGGCACATGAAGGGACAGCAGCAGAATTTTCTGGCCTCCCAGGAGACGAGCCAGCACCCCACCCCCACCTCTCTGTGTGTCTATCTGTCTGTCTCACTCCTCTTCTCCCCTCCCCTCTGCTCCTCTTCTCTCTCTCTCTCCCCCCTCTCCCCCTCTCTCTCCCTCTCTCTCCCTCTCTCTCCCTCTCTCTCTCTCTCTCTCTCTCTCTCTCTCTCTCTCTCTCTCTCTCTCTCTCTCTCTCTCCCTCTCCCTCTCTCTCCCTCTCCCCTCTCTCTCCCTCTCCCTCTCTCTTCCCCTCCCTCTCTCTCCCCCCCACTCTCTCCCCCTTCCCTCCCCACCCAGCACCCACACACGCCCTTTGCCCCTGCACCCATCTGACACGTGGCCCCTCAGGACCCTTCCCCCTTTTGCTTTATTTCCTTAATCCCTGTTACCAGATGCAGAACAGGCTTGTCCTTTGAGACATGTCCTGGCCAGCCTTGCTTGAGCTCTGCAAAGGCCCCATGGCAAGGAAGCATCACCAGCAAGGAGGGTGCTCCGAGCTCCCCCTCCCCTGCTCCTCCCCCAGGCCTTGACAGGAGCCAGACGGGCAGTGTCTGAGCAGGAGAGCCAGTGTTGAGAGGCAGCCGCCCAGCTGGCACCGGCTTTCTGGGGTCTGGCGTGCTGAGACATCAGATCGGGGCATGCCTGATGAGACCTGAAATCCTGTTGTGGAAAGGCCTCCGGGGACAGGTGCTCAGCTGAGTAAGGCTCAGGGAGGAACCATTTCAGGCTTGAAAAGTGCCTCGTAGACATTATCTCAGGAGTGCTCCACCTACCAGCCCTTCTCCCCACGAAGTGCCTACTCTGTGCCAGGTGCTGTGCTGAGCACATCCCGCCACAACTCTGGGAGGTTGGTGCTAGGATTCCCATTTTACAGATGAGGAAACAGAGGCAGACAGGCTACATGACTACCCAGGATCACTCAACTAATAAGTTGTACTGTTAGATTTGAACTTGTTTCCTTCTGACCCCCCTGAGCCATTTGTGGTGCTCGCAGGATTACAAAGCCCTTGGAGGAAAAATCGATCCTCACAGCCCTGTTGAAGTACGTACCATTGTTACCCTCATCTCACCACTGGGATAAGTGAGGCTATGAGATTTGGTGTTCTGCCCAAGGTGACGGGTGGAATTCAGACTCGGGGCTTGTCTGTGTGATGTGACTCTAAGGAAGGACTTCAGTCCTCACGGGTCCAGGAACTGCAGTGCAGGTGTCAGCCTGCTCACCTGTGACCTGTCTACACTCAGGAAATTCCAGGTCCGGTCCCTGGAGCTAATAACTGGCATTTACATAGGGCTCCTAGGGGCCAGTGCAGCCCACTCTGGTGGACCTCCCTCAGAGAGCACTGGGGGCTGGTTGCTGAGGGGGCTCTTGTTTGGGGTCAGCTCAGGTCAGGCAGTCTTGGAAGCCAGTTCCAAGTTCCCATTCTCCAGTTCTGTTGCTGGGATTTTGTGGGGAGCCAGGGAGCCTTGGGATCTGTTTAGTAAGGATCAGACCTGCCCCCTCCCCCCAGCGGGAGTTCTGGACTAAGGATTCTGCCCTTCTGGGAGCCAAACATGATACCCCTCAGATTCTGGAGAAGTTGGGGTGCAGGTACCTTGTGTCTCCACTCTCCAGCAAGGTCTTAAGGTGCTTTTAAATGAAATGGAGGGGGCAGTATTCTGGGGACCCCAGGCCCTCAGGGCAGGTGGAGTGGTTGGCAGTGGGCTTCTTGAGCACAAGTCCTGCCTCAGACACTTAGTAAGTGGCTGTGTGACCCTGGGCAAGTCACTTGGCCTCAGTTTACTCAACTGTAAAATAGGGATTATATCAGCACTTCCCCTCTCAAGGTTATTGTGAGGATCAGATGAGGTCCTGTTTGTAGTAGGTGCTTAGTAAATGCTGATTCCCCTTGCCCTTCCCCTGGGCTGTTGGCTCTGGCCCTGACCTCCCCCTCAGCCAGGAGCCATGGCTGGCTTTTGTTTTTAGAGTTTGAGACAGAAGCATTACATCCCAAGGGAAGGGAAGGAGCCAATTTGAAAACAGAAATGGAAATGCTGCTTTTAGTTGGCCCAGGTCTGAGGGCATCTTGTATGTTGGCAAATTCGCAGGTGGGTAGGTCTGGGAGAAGGGGAATGCCAGAGCCTTGTCTCAGCCCTGAGAGGTCCCAGGCTGGAGCATCCCTCACAGACCGATGCCATGAGAAGGGAGGCCCTGTTCATTTATCCATTTGTTCAGCCAACAAGCACCAGTTAAGCACCTACTATGTGCCAGGTCCCCAAGGAAACTTAACAGTGCTTCATTTTACAGCTGAGCTGAGACATAGAGTCTATTCAAGGGTACCTTGAGGAGATACATTCCACTGTTATCAACTGCTGTATACCAGGTAGAGAGAGGCCTGCAAGGACAGGGCCAGAGCGCAGAGGTTAACATAGACACTCGTAAATAAGATCCAGCAACCTGGGGCTGAGGGGAGAACTTGTCAGCGTGGGGAGGGTCAGGATAGACCTCAGGAGCCAAGAGGTAGAGGTGGGGGGAGAGGAGGCCCAGGAGGGGAGAACAGATGTCACATGGGGATAGGAAGCAGAGGCAGGGACTGATGGAGAGGAATATGCAGGAAGCTGGGAGAGGTGCCCAGGGCTCTGTGTTTGATGCTGGAGGCAAAGGGGAGCCCCCTGACCTGGCCAGGCCCAGCTTTGTGTCAGCTCTGTGGAGGGATGATTGGAAACGGGGCACAGCTGTGCTTTGTCTGCCTCGGGGGCTCCCAGAGGGGCTGGAGGCCCCATGTCAAGGCAAGCCCAGCAGCTCTGCCAGCCCAGCTCCTCTCAGGTTGCCCGTGCTTTATCACGGTGCATTGGGGCCTGGCAGCACCTCCCCATGTTGCCTTCTCCCCAGATGTGCCCGTCAAAACCATCCCTCAGCCTGCCCATCTAGAGCTGACCAGCTGTCCTGCTCACTGATACCCAGCCACCATCATGGCACTGGTTCTCAGAGACAGTTCTGGACACCCTCCCCTCCCCAGACTCAAGGTCCCTCTCATCGGTCTGAGCTCCTGCATGCTGCGTTCATCCTGGCACTGATGCCCAGATCTCTGGGACACCTTTCAGGCTACACACGTCTAAAACCAAACTTCCTGTGGCCTTGGCCACTCCCCATTTCTACCATGACTCCTGTGGTTAGCTAGGAAGGTCACCCTTGATAGTTTTTCCATGGAGACCTTCTGAAGACAGATGCCAAATAATCCTGGCAGAACCCAGCCTCCTTCCCAGCTAATTTCTCTTCATCACTACCTTCTGCCTTCCACCCTACCCCTGCCCCAATGCACACCTGTGCACATCACCACGTGTTCTCCCCACCACATGAACCTCTGGTGCTTGGAGAAGCAAGTTCTGATGGTACCATTCAGGGCCAGCTGCCATCTGACCCATATCACCCTTCCAGCCTTAGGCTCCACTGCTATAATTGGGGTCACAGACTGCCCAGGAAGGGACTCAAAGGTTAGCCCAGGCCTCCGTTTACCAGAAGGAGTGAACAGCCTCAGTGGGATCTGAGCTTAGCTATTGTCCCCCAGCTGGACCTCCTGGTCCAGCTTGTGGCCTACGCCTGCAGTCCTTCTAAACCCCCGAGGTCCCAATGACTGTTCTCCCCCTCCCCCCAGGTTCTCTAGCCCTGCTGTGTGGTGGCCCTTCTGCTATTGAGCACATTCTGGCCCCTGGGTGGCATTTGCCTCTCCCTTGGTTTCTGTCTCTCCTGCTAAACTGTGGCTTCCGGAGGGTCCTCGCTCACCTGTTTCCTATAAGGGACCCCCCATCCCCCCGCCAAGGGTGCCCAGCACAACAACCCTGCATGTGGGGCTCCAACCCGCTCAGAGCTGTCAGGGACCTCGGAGACGATCTGGTCTACCTCCCTCATAGAAAAGGGAGCTGAGGTCCCAAGGTCACATGGTGCCTGAGGTGGCTCAACTCACTGGACCTGCTGTCTCTTGGTTATGTTTCCCCCTAGGGTAGACACAGGCCAGAGTAATCCCCAGACAAAGAATATGTGGGCCTGGTGTGTGGAAGGAATGAAAGACAGAACCATGTGCCCCGTGGATTCCACTTCAGTGGAGCAGAGGCTTCTGGTTCCATTTCTGTCCTCTGAGGACCAAGGGCAGCTGTACTGCAGGCCACCTGCCCCTGGTGGTAAGCAGGGATGGGAGGAGAGGGGCTGAACCTGCTGCGTGTCCAGGATCTTATGGGCCAAACAAATAAAACTGTTGCTAAAGTCTTTAATTTAATCATGCAAATCTCATCTGAGCAACCCTGTATTCAAGCAAAGTCCCCCCACCCACACCTGTATTTCAGACGTGGCAGAGGTGGTTTAAGCCTGTTTTCATCCATCAGGAGTTCTCCAGTTGGCACTGGGAGTAGACAGAAGCATTTAGAGGAGTGTCTAGGGACACAGGGAAGCCTCCGGGCTACCAATGAGGACAGGGTCCCACCCTAGGGCCTGTGGAAGATGGTGTCACCCACTGTCCTTCAAGCCACCTTCCCTTCTGACTGTTAGCACTGCCTCTGACCCTGAGCCCAGGAACCAGAAACAGTAGAAAACGAGGTCACCGGCTTCATCTTCTTAAGGCCAAACACCTTTATTAGAGTTAAAGAGGAAAACTGAAATCTTAATCAAACAGTAAACATTGAATGAGATACTCATTTGGAAGTCACCAACAAAGCTGAACTTGTTCTGGCTCATAGCCAAGCCCCCCTTCCTCCCAATGTCCGACAGGTCACAGAATGAGCAGGTGTGTTAGTGGGGAGGGTGGGAGTGAGGTGTTGGGGTCCTTCTGGTGTTTTCCTTTCCATGTTGGTTCTCAGCCTGGCAGTCAGGCTAGTCGTGAGCAGTGGAGGTCAAGGGTGATCTCTTTGCCCCTCTGGGCCTCAATTTCCTCACCTATAAATGGAGAGACTTGGACTAGCTGGTCCTTGAGGTGCCTTCTCACGTTAAGAGCCAGGAGAGCTCGGTTTGAATAACAGTAAGTGCCTACTGCGTGCCAGGAACCGTGCTAACCACCAGGTATACAGAGAAAGGCCAAGGGTGGCCCTGCCCTCCAGGATCTCACAGTCTGAGGCAGACATGATACACGAGACACAGCAGAGGGCAGACTTCCTGCCCAGCTGCAGAGTGAGCAGAGCTGTGCCATGGTGGATGGATTGGTCACCCTTGTGAGGGAAGGAGCCTGAGGCAGCTGCTTGGATGGTGTGTGTGGCTGTGGAGGCAGACTCCTTCCCCTGTGGGTTCCCACCACTTGGTGAGAAGACATGGCTAACTTTCTGATCTCTCCTTCCAAGAACCTCTTCTCTTCCTCTGGGTGTCTTTCTCAGACCCATCTTTATCATTTGAGAAAAGCAGCCTTTAAGTAGATGTGTACATGTGACATCAGAACACAGATCCCCCCTTTGGCCCTGAACCTGTGCGATCTTGGGCAAGTCATGACACTTCAGTTTCTTCCTTCACTTGCAAAATGAAGGGGTTGAGCTCGATCACCTCAAGGTTCCTACATGCCCCATATCTGCCTCTATACTCCCACATTCAATCCCGGAGGCAAGCCATTATGTCAGTCTGCTCTTTTCTGGCTGGGGAGCCGCTCTCGGCCCAGCCCCTCCCGAGTGACTCTGCTTAGGGCCCAGCAGACGCTGTGTCTTGTTGCCCCAACCAGCCCTAATTTGCTGCCCATCTGCTCAGATCCATGTTCTGCTTTGCAGGACGGTGGCTGTGGTGGTAGCAGAGGCTGGGGCTGTGACCTCATGAGGGGAAAGAGGAACCTTTATGGGGCTCGTTCTCTGGGAAGTACAGGGTCTCCATCCCGTCCTTTGTCTCCCAGTTCTCTCCTCCCTTGGCAGGCCACATAGATGGCCTGTAAGGAAGCAGCCGAGACCTCTGCTTCTGGGCCCTCTGCTGCTGGGCCGGGTGCCTGGGCACTTGCAGACCTCCCCTGCCTCGCTCCCCCAGAGCTCCTGTCTGCCCCCAAGGCCATGTGATGACCCAGGGAGCCCCAGAAGCCCTAGGGGCCTCCCATTCCAGGCCATGCCCATCCTGGGCTCTCCTTTCACCTCCATGCAGCCCCCATGGTAAAGTGCCCGACTTGGAAGCGCACCTGCTTTGGACACTTACTACCTGTGTGATCCAAGTCTAGTCACTTAACTACTCCTAGCCTCAGTTTTCTCATCTCCAAAATAGAATTAATGACAGCACCTCCCTCCCACTGTTGTGAGGGCCAAAAGGGGTAATAGCTGTAAGGTGGCCTCCCACGTTGGCCTGTCGGGTACATAGCCTGTGGGACACATGTAGGACTCTGAATCTCAGCTAGTTGCCTTCTCTGGTGGGATAGCCAGAAAGTGCTTTGCACACCTTAGAGCACTGTAGAAAGTTGTTGTGGTTGACGCCAAGCCCCAGGGCATAGGACACAGAGAGGAGAGAAACTTGGGCCTCTGGAGAAAGGAAAGGAGCCAAGAGGTGGGATATGGCAGGAGCTGAGTTCCTCCCAGCTCCAGTTATTTCCAGGCTCTGACTTGTGGCCCCACAGGAGGGAGCAGAGGGGGTGGGGAGGCATCCCGAGCTGAGCCTTGAAGGACAAGTGGGGCCTTCATGTGCTGCCAGAGACAGAGAGGTGACAGGCCTCCCACCATGGCTTGGGGCCACAAGATGAGCTCACTTTCTCTCCTGCCATTTCTGAGTTTTCTTGTGTTATGTAAAGAGAGGCAGTAGGGCACCCTGGAACTAGAGGCAACGGACTTGGGTGTGAGTTTTCCTACTTTGTCCCTTGTACTCCCTGTGTGAGCTTGGCCAAGTTGCAGGACCTCTCCAGGCCTCAGTTTTCCTCCCCTGTAAGATGGATCCCTCCCAGCTCTAGCCTGATGACCCACCAGAGAGCTGAGCCTTGGCTAGCAGTGCTGGCTTGGCTTTCCAGTCTAGGTTTTAAAAGTGTTCATTTGTCATCTCTACAAGGAGTATGTAGAAGGGAGCCCTCAGAGCGTCAGCCAGTCTGCCCCTCTGGAGCTTGGCCTGGGTCTGACATGACAGCCCAGTGCACCATGGTGGGAGGAGCTGCCCATCTCAGGGCTTCTCAGTAGCCCGAGCTCATCCCCCTGTGCTGGCAGCCACTCCTTGGGCTAAGTGAGAGACTCTGAGGCATTTTCCAGGGTAGAGACTGACCCATTATCTGTACCCAGGAGAGCCCAGCAGGTGATGCTGACTGCATGTACCTGCTCCCCCAGGTTGGCAGCTCCTGTGCATGCCCATCCTTGCCCTTGAGCTTGTGTGACTGATTCAGTGAGACAGTTTCTAGAGGCTCCAAGAAAAATGGGATCGTTCCATTCAGAAAATGAGGCCAAACAATGTCGTGGAGATGGAGCCCTTTGTTAGCTAGAGAACACTTCCAACTGCAGGCTCCTTTTGTTACTGCCATGTACTGAGAGCCTCTCTGCCAGGTTGTTGTGACTCCTCACAGACAGTCCACAGGCATTTAGTGAGTTGTCCTGTGTGCTAGGCATGTACTGAGTGCTGGGGTCACAAAGTACCTGTAGATTCAGGTAAAGGAGTGTGGCCTGGGTCCCACAGTGGCGAGCCAGCAAAGGTTCGGTGCTGGATATGGACAGTGTTTGAAGAATGGATTGGTGAGAGGGAAGCTGGGGCTAGGAGGCTAGGAGGCTGGCAGCAGATGGGTAAGAAAGGAGGGGCTGGAGATTAAGAGGCCCAGAAGACCATTGTGATGCTTCAGGGGAGTGGGGGAAGGGGAGAAGGTATATTGAAGTATCAGGATTGAAGGGGAGGAAGGAGCCTATTGAACCTGAGCCCCCTGCATGGGCTGGGACCCCAGCCTTGTCCAACTGTGGGCCACCATTTGTCCAGATCAACCAGAATATCGAAGTTCAGAGGATCTGTGACAATGTTGGCTTATCACTGGCTATAACTTAGGATGATTCTGAGCCCTACCAAGCATTAGCTTTTGTTGTAACCTTGGGCAAGTGTCTTCTGTCACAGCCTCAGTTTCCTTATCTGTAAACTGTGATCCCTCTTAGCCCTAAAATTCTATACTTTTATTAAGTGCTTAGAAGAGATTGGAAGAAGGTAGGGTGGGATATTTATTGAGGGAGGAGATTTGGGGGGCTTGTGAGGAAGGAGTCAAGACAGACTTCCTGGAGGAGATGTTGCCTAGACCAGCTCTAGACAGAAGACCTCTCCATTGTCCTTCCCAGACTCGCTCTGATCTAGTTCTCTGTGTAGACCCTGCCACCAGATTATAAACTGCTCTCCCAAGTTCTTAGTATAGGGCCTTGACACATAATAGGTATTTTAGGATATATATTTTAAAGTTGATGTGCTATTGACATGTGGAATATGCCAGCTGTTGAAGGTGCCTATAGACCTGGCCTCTAGAGCTTAAACTTTACATAATAAGGGAAAAGCCATATTCCCAGGGAACTAGGCTAGAATGGGGCAAAAGCAAGGAAGGCAGGCATTACCTTGCCCTTCAGCTTAGCTAAGGGCCAGTTTGTAGAATGGACAAGAATGTGTTAGAGACCACTTACAGGGTCACCCTTGTCGAGCTTGAGTGTCTGGAACAAGGACAGATCGGGTTATTAACAAAGAGGTTAACAAGAAAGGTGATGAATTCCAGTTTGGACATGCTGAGGCTGAGGTGCGTGGTGGGGGCATCTGGTGGCCTTCTGAGAGGATCAGGAGTGGCCATGTGCATTGGGGAGTCGTCTGCATAGACCCTGTGATCGCTGAACCTCACATGGGACAGGAAGAGCCCACCGAGGGAGAGTGGACATAGGACAGAGGGAGTCAAGGACTGACTAACTCCATGTTTAAGGGTAAGAGGAGGAGCATGTGCCAGGAAAAGTCGAGTTGGAAAGAACACAAGACTTGGGATTGACATGACCTGTCTTCACTGAAGAGGCTACTAAGATAAGGCTATGAAGGACGGGGCCAAAATGAGACTTGTGGCTCTGTGGGAAGTGGGGAGGGAGGAGGCGATGGAGGCAGAGAGAATCAAGGAGCTTTGGCAGCTGGCTGGGTGGGGTGAGGGGAGGCAGGAGCTAGCAGAGGATGAGTCAGAGGACTGCAGGCTTGGGTAACTCAGATCCCTGGAATTGCCAGCTGAAGCCAAACTCCCAGGGTCAGGGACCCAGCGGTGTCACAATGAGATGAATGCGAAGGCACCGTAGCAGAAGCATTTGCAGACCTTAAATGGCTACATAACTTTTGACTGATGGATAAATGAGAAGCATTATGCTTTTAGACAGTGTTGTGTTAGATTTGTCACCCCGGGCATTGACTGCTCAGGCTGCTGGGGCAGGGGAGCAGAGCGAGGCGGGGTCCTGGCAGATGAGGGGGCCGAAAGGTTAGATCACAGGGTTTGCTTTTTAAAATATTTTGTAATGCCTTTTTTTGGTAGCCTGATCATTTGAACTAGTTGCCTTTAATGAGCCCTTTACATATACAAAGCGTATATTCAGCTACACCACCCTCCCCTCCCCCCTATGAGACAACATATGACCAGAGCCCCTCCAAAGCAGGGGCTGGGGAGGACCCTGGACTCTCAATAACCTGCTTGTGCTACTGATTCCCTGACAGATCAACCAGAATGTGGAGGTCCAGAGGGCACGTTTGCGGGATGACATTAAGGAATACAAGTTCAGAGAAGCCCGCCTGCTGCAGGACTACACTGAGCTGGAGGAGGAGAACATCTGTCTCCAGAAACAAGTGTCCGTCTTGAAGCAAAACCAAGTAAGTAGCAGAAGGAAGTCTGGCCGACAGACTGGTCCTCGTGGAGGGAAGCTTGGCCTGCTGTCCCTCCCTCCGCTGGCAGGTCAGGAAATGGCCCTAAGGTATAGTCAGAAGCCAGGCTAGAATATGGGGCCAAACCTTAATTAGAAGAAATCTGAGAGACAAAAGTAAAGTCCTGTATGTGTATCCAAAAAATCAGCTTCACCAGGATAAGCCTGGGGAGGCATGGCCAGACAACAGGTAGATGAAAAAGATCTGGGGGTTTTAGTGGACCACAAGGTTCACAGAGCCATAGTATCCTAGGTTAGGAGAGATGATTGCCCTAGTGCATGCAAACAGATCCAAACAAATTGGTTCTGTGAAGTTTGGGTTCAGTCAGGCCATACTTGAGGACCTAGAGAGCCATATGTGCCCTCAAGGCCACAGGTTCCCTACCCCTGGCCTAGTCCATCTCATAGGACATTATGGAGGGAATTCGTTTTACCTTGGTTGCCCAGGTCCTTTTTGAAGGCCTCCAAGGTGGGGGCCGGGGGGGACACCCACCTCTCAAGGGTGGCTCTCCCATCTGGAGGACTTTTATATTCTGCTTGTTCCCAGAGAACAGAACCAGAAACTGCAGAGAAGGAGGATGAGCTAGAGGTCAGGAGAAAAATCAGTGACAGCGTAGCAATGACTAAAATAACCCTCACTGGAGATTGAGGATAAGGCTAAAGATCCCAGGGCTGGATGGATGGGAAGGCCCCTGAGGCCTGACCCCCAGGACTCTGCGGTTCAGAGCCACCGCCTGCTGGTCAGTGTGACACCCAGCCGAGCTGCAGCACTGTACAGCACATTTGCAGAGGCCCCCAGCCTGGGAGGAAATGGCTCCAGGGCTTGCCCCAGCCTGGGAGGATGGGCTCCCAGCTTCCTGCTTCCTTACACACTGACTCAAGTCTGCTAGATGAATTCTCTCTCCCATTCACACCCCTATCTCTGAACCTTTGCCTGTCTCTAGTGGAACCCAAGGCCTGCCATTGAGAAACTCACTTCCTACTGAAAGCTCCCACATACACGTAAAACTAAGTCCAGACTCTACCTACAAGGATTCCCAGAAGAGCCAGGGGCAAAGCTAGGCTGGTGCCCACCAGGGCCTCAGGCTCACTCCTGTCTCTGCCACATCACGACTCTTACTCACAGAGTGGTCATACTGACCCCCAGCTGGCCCTTACATGGCTTGCTCCCTCAGCTCTACGGGGTCCAGGCCACGAGGCATTCGGTGGCAGGATGCCTTTGGTAGGTAGGGGCCCCAGAGGCCCAGGGGAGGCATCTGGGCTTCTGGGTCTGACCGTGACTTTTTTGTGTGCTCTCCTTGCCAGGTGGAGTTTGAAGGCCTCAAACATGAGATCAAAAGGCTGGAAGAGGAAACGGAGTATCTCAACAGCCAGCTGGAGGACGCAATCCGCCTCAAGGAAATCTCTGAGCGCCAGCTGGAGGAGTCCCTAGAGACGCTGAAGACTGAGCGCGAGCAGAAGAACAGCCTTCGGAAGGAGCTGTCCCACTACATGAACATCAATGACTCCATGTACAGCGGCCACCTCAGCTTCTCTCTGGATGGCCTCAAGTTCAGTGATGAGGCGGCCGAGCCCAACAATGACGATGTCATGGTCAATGGCTTCGAGCACGGTGGGCTGCACAAGATGGCGGCCTGTGACAGCAACAAGACGTCCACACCGAAGAAGGAGGAGGGCTTCCCGCCGGCACCCAGCCTGGTGTCGGACCTGCTGAGCGAGCTCAACATCTCGGAGATCCAGAAACTGAAGCAGCAGCTGGTGCAGGTGAGGGGGCACCAGCCCCTCCAGGCTTCTTTGTTCAGTGTTGGCTTAGTAGGGGGTTAAAATCATTGTCACTCCCTCTTTTTTAAAGAAATCATTTTTTATTTTTAACATTCTTTTTAAATTTTGAGAAAGCTAGCAATATGGATTAATTGTACTTGTGAAATAAAACCCCATCATTTCAAATGACTCCCTGCCCTCCCCAGTGTCATCCCCATCACCAGTGAAAGCCTCCTCTGTAACACAGAAGTACAGTTCAGAAAAACAAGTCTGATGAGGTATGCCTTGTTCCACACCTGTAGCCCACCACCTCTCAGAGGCAGCATGCCTCACTCTCAGTGACCTGAGGTCCCCCTTGGTCACTGTAGTGCCCCCACCTTTGTGGGGGTCTGGGGAACCCAGGGTCACTGCCGCTGGAATGAGAAGTGACTTAAAGTCACATTTACTGAATTTTCAGATTATAAAACAGAAGTGATGATATGCCCTGTGACTACTCAATTAGGACCAAGTGAATGTCCCTTTGGCTCACACCTCCCAGGGAGATGTTCTGTGAAGGCAGTGCACCATACAGATAGCTGCTTTAGGTCTGCTTAGCTCCAGGTCTCCCAGTGGATAGGATAGGGAAGCTTACCAAGGGGCCCCTGTAGACGGGTGGGTCCTTCATGAAGTACTCTGAACATCCGCTTGATGTTACTTTTGGTGTTGCATGGGAAGGCTTGTGGGCCTTGTGTCTGAAGTTCCATTGTGTTGCTTCCCACTGACTGACTGCGCACCTTCTGCCTGTGAGACCAGACAAATGGCTGACACAGACTCACGGTCCCATTTTATGCTTTTTCAGATGGAGCGAGAAAAGATGACGCTGTTGTCAACGCTGCAGGAGTCGCAGAAGCAGCTTGAGTCCACGCGTGGAGCCCTGTCTGAACAACACGAGAAGGTCAGCCGCCTTACCGAGAACCTCACGGCCATGAAGAGGCTGCAGGCCAACAAGGAGCGCCAGTCAGCGCTGGACAATGAGAAGGAGCGTGACAGCCACGAAGACGGCGACTACTATGAGGTGGACATCAACGGCCCCGAGATCCTGGAGTGTAAGTACAAGGTGGCCGTGGCAGAGATGGGCGACCTCCGGGAGGAGCTGAAGACCCTGAAGGGCCGCTACGAGGAGTGCACATCCAGGTACACGGAGGAGAAGGGCCGCTACGAGACGGAGGGCCGAGCCCTGGCGGAGAAGATCGCGCTGCTGGAGAAGGCCAGCCGGCTGGACCGAGAGCATGTGGCCAGGCTGGAGAAGGAGCTGAAGAAGGTGAGCGATGTGGCTGGGGAGACGCAGGGCAGCCTGAGCGTGGCACAGGATGAGCTGGTGACTTTCAGCGAGGAGCTGGCCAACCTTTACCACCACGTCTGCATGTGCAATAATGAGACACCCAACAGGGTGATGCTGGATTACTACAAGGAAGGCAAGGGTGGTGGGCGCACCAGCCCCGAGGGCAGAGGCAGGCGCTCGCCCATCCTGCTGTCCAAGGGGCTCCTGGCCATCGACTTGAGTAAGGCAGAGAGTGGGAGCAGCGACAGCTCACCCTCTCCTAGCTCCTCCTTGCCATCCCCTGTGGCAGACCCCCGCAAGGAGCCCATGAACATTTACAACCTGATCGCCATCATCCGGGATCAGATCAAGCATCTGCAGGCAGCCGTGGACCGCACAGTGGAACTCTCTCGCCAGCGTGTGGCTACACAGGAGCTGGGGCCAGCCGCAGACAAGGACAAGGAGGCCCTGATGGAGGAGATTCTAAAGCTGAAGTCTCTGCTGAGCACCAAGCGGGAGCAGATTGCCACTCTGAGGACCGTGCTGAAGGCCAACAAGCAGGTAAGGGCTGGGGCTGGGCGAGAGGCACACGCAACTCTGACAGATGCCCATGCCTCAGGAGGCTTGATAGAACCAGAACTGGTCTCTGTAAACAGCTGCCTTTTGAAAGGTGACTCTGGGCATCTTTGGCACCCAGACCCACTCAGAGTGGTCTAGAGAAAGGCTTTTCTCTTCCCTTGCTGAGGGTGCTCAGGCTCTCTCCCCTCAAAGCACCAACATGGTGAGTCTTTGCTGTTTGGGAAAGGGAATGCTGGGTCATGGTGTAGTAAGGAATAAGAATGATGGAGCCAAAGGTGTTTGCCTCAGTTTCCCTTTCTTCCCCCAGGCGCTCAGTGCCCAATGCCGTTGTCACCATGACATGTGTGCCATACCTTCTGTCTTCTCCGTCCCCCTATCATCCAAAGCCTCCTAAAGTGCATCTACCGAGGGCTTCATGGGGGATAAATCGGCCATCTTTTGGGTCCCTTTTCAAGCACCTCTCCAATGTAACAGAAGGTTGCAATGGAGCAAAGCCTGGCACCTCATCTGGAGCCAGGCACCAGGCATCTTCCCATGCTTCTCATTCATCTTGGCTTACAGCACAGGAGTGTCCCTGGGCATCCATGCGCAGCCTTTCATTTATTGATTTCCAACTGATGTGACTTCTGTCTATCTTATTTCTAGTTCTTTGTTGCTCTTAATTAGCCAACATATATTTGTTAAGGGCCTAGTATGTGTTGGGCACAAGTCTGCTTTTAAATACGCACCTTGAAGAACCTGCTGTCTATCATCACTGTGGAGAATGTTTTGTCTTCCCCGGTGGGTGAGGGAAGGTGTTTGAGAGTAATGGGGAAATGGATAAACCCTCCTTCAGTTAAATTGGGCAGACATTTATAAGTACCTAGGAAGTGCAGATTATTGGACCTGGGACTGGGGCTATACAGAGAAGAGCATGGTGCCCTGCTCCTAGCCCTCTAGGAGTCCCTATTCTGTTGGTTAGGGGAGGAAGAGACAACATGGTGATGAGTAAGGATCTGGTTTCCAAGACCTGGATGGTGGAGACTGCAAGGCCAGTATAGACAGATGGGATGGCACCGTGGAACTCGAGACTCCTTGGTGAAAAAAATAAAGGGTTAGGACTCATTCCTTCTTGATAGAGTGATTCTGGGTCTGAGAAGATTAAGCCGAAAGGGGGCCCAGGCTCTCTTGTATGGTAGAGAGCCATGGATGCTTGAACTTGGCATACCAAGAACCAGAGGAATCATGGCAGGGAATCCAGGCCAGGGTGATGGGATATTAGCGCAGGCACCACCTTCTGGTGACCACCTTCGTCCTTTTATATCTAAACTTGTTACTCCCTTCCCCTAATAAATAAAGTATATATAAATAAGGCATCTTGAATAAGGCACAGGCAAGGTAAGTGTGGCTTCTGGTGTATATAACCAAGAGAGCACTCAGGGTGGCACCCCAGGCAGAGGGCCACAGTCACACCTGGCCTCTGAAACTCCTGGGGGACTTGGAGCAAGTCCCTTCATCTCCCTGGGCCTCAGTGAGAAGGTTGGACCAGGAGGCCCTATGAAACTTTCATCTTTGGGCCTCCGTTTGCTTCTATAGAATGAGAGGGTTGGATAACAAACACAATGGTCTGTAGGGTCCCCCCATCTTAGTAGCCCCATGATCCTGAGACCAGGTACGCCATCAGAAGAAGCAGGAGCCTGAGGGCAGCAGAGCCATTGATGCCAACCAGCTGGCAGCTCCATGCCCAACAAATTCTTGCCTTCTTGGTCTTCAAAGCCTGGATTGAAAGAAGACTTGTAGTTCATGAGAGAAACAGTGAGAGGAATCTCAGGTTGGCTGCTCCCGGCCACATTGGCAGGGGATCCACTGCCATAGAAACTGAGGTATTCAGGAGAGCCTCACCAAGGCAGACTAAGCACACACACGTGCACACGCACACACACACACACACACACACACGCACACACGCACACACGCACACGCACACACACTCTCACACTCTCACACTCTCCCCACCCCCACCCCCCAGCAGATTTCCTGGCATTAAAGCCTTTCTCTGACCTGTCTTAGCATTTCTGGAGAAGCAGGCTTCCCACTCAAAGTTCTGCCCTCACTGGAGGCCGTCGAGCAGAGGCTTGGGTTATCCCACCTCAGGCAGGTTGTAAGGAGGGCTCTTCCAAGGGCAGTGTGGGGATGACCCTAGCTAGATCCTTCCTAGCTCTGAGGTGCTGTGAGTCTGGGACCTTGATCTGGGCCACTTAGGTTGGGGAGGATGAGGTACCAGCTGCCCGGTGAGGGTTCTGCCTGGTGGGGAGGAGCAAACGAGACCTCCTATTTTCCTAGGGCCACAGGCCCGTCACTCATCCATATCTCTCCTCTCCTCGGTTGTCCCCAGACAGCTGAAGTAGCCCTGGCCAACCTGAAGAGCAAATACGAGAACGAGAAGGCCATGGTGACGGAGACTATGATGAAACTCCGCAATGAGCTGAAAGCCCTCAAGGAGGATGCCGCAACCTTCTCTTCCCTGCGGGCCATGTTTGCCACCAGGTAACCCCCTCTTCTCCCCTCCCCTCCACCCTGGGGTGGTCCTGGGCCTCACGTAACACTCATTTGAGTCTTGAGACATTGGATGTCAGGGAGAGACGCTTGTAGCCAGGCTCTGATCCGGCTCTGCTGATGCCTGAGATAAGCGACTCCTTTCTGAGTCTTGGTTTCCTTATCTGTGAAATGGAGACAGTAGTACTTGCACCACTGATCTTCCCAGGTAGCTCTGAGGAAATTACTCTCTAAATGCCAAGGCCTAGGTCACTGCTCTTGTTTATCAACAGAGAAACCATAAGTCATCACAGCAGCCGTGTCTATATAGTGCTCCAGGGCTTCCAAAGCATTCTGCATACATTAAGTTGGCTGATCTTCACCAAACCCTGTGAAGTGGCTGTTATTATCCCATTTTACAGAAGAGGAAAACTGAGACTGCAAAAAGTGCAAGGATTTGAAGTCTGATTCCAATTCCTCTGTGCCATTTAAAAGAAGGGGGCCGCCTGGCCAGTGGTAGGGCATGTGCATGCGTGTGTATGTGTGTGTGTATGCATGCGTGCGTGTGTGTGTGTGAACTTTAAAGCACAATCTCACCATCAGTGAGGCAGTTCCAGTTGCAGGTCTGGAAGGTCCATGCACAACTCGATAGGGAGTGTATTTTTCCCAGAGCGTTTGGTCAGGCAGCAGTTGGATCCTGAGCTGTGTCTAGTCATTGCCAAGGAAGAAGCTGATCTTTGCTTGCCTGACTTTTCTTCAAGAGGAGCCTGGTCCTCAGGCTCTCTTCCGCTCTGCTGTCCCTACAGGCAGTAGCACAGGAAGCCATCCAACCATCAGTCTGCAGGGAAAAGTTCGATTTTGGCCTGATCTTCTAGGGTGAAATGATGTCACCTCCATGGGGAGATCCTAAAGAGGGCACCTCGGGAAATGGGCTGTTTTACTTGCCCCAAAGAGCTTGCCTTTTTTCTGCCACATAAATTTACTTCAACAAGTGGCTGAGACAGGTGGTGACACCCCAGAGCATCCAGCCTATCCACTTCTGATTGACAAACAGCTCCCTAGAGGAACAGAACAGGCCTCTCAAGCTGGAGAGCGGAGAGCTTCCTGGGGGGTGCCCTTTATCCCTGCCCCATGGCCATGGTTGCTGCTTCCAGCTACCAGTGGCAGGGGCTTCAGCAACACTATGGGAAGGAGGGAAGCCAGGGCCTGGGTGCCTCCTGTGGATGACTTGATAGCCTTGGGCCTTTCTAAGGCAAATCAGGGTGCCCCAGGAGACTAGATGTCAGCAGATGGGAGGAGGGAGGTGGGCAAGGGAAAGAGCCAAGAGAAACATTCTCACCATCTGGTGCCAAGGTGAGAGTATTTAGGGATTTCTTTTTTAATCCTGTTCTCACATTCCAGTGATTGAGGCAGGTCCAAGGGGAAAGCTTTCCTGCTTGGAGCATCAGGTGATCCCATCATCTATAACCCAAGCAAGGGGAAAGCGGGGAGGGGAGTCAGAGCTCAGAAGCAGAGGAGGCCCTTTCTTCTTGTGATCTGCCACAAGGGAAGCCCTGTCCGGGGATTTCACAAGGTGGCAAAGGCCTTTAATTAGGTTTGGAATGCAGTGTGAATCCTAGTGAGCTCAGCTGCCAGGCCCTGGATGTGGGTCAGCAGATGTAGGTCGACCCGGGCTGGGATTTCCTGCTGCTGAGATGTTTCTTACACCTCATGTTATGTCTGATGTTGGCAATGGGGCTGGAATGGAAATTCTGAGGTGAGTGCCTCCTAGGGTACAAAAGGATTTTCTGAAGAAACTGCAGAAAAGATGCCAACGTTGTTGATTGCACACTCCCTGGGAGCCTCTCTGAGACCTTCCTTCTGCCGTAACAGGCCTCTCCAGCTCAGAGCTGCATTCCTTGACCATCCATTGTAAGCAGAAGCTGTTTGGAGTCCAATGCTCACAGATACCTGGAAGTTTCTTTTAACAGATGAGTGTTCATGGTATTTATTTGGATTGCTGAATCCTAAGTCTAAGTTGGCAAGGATCTTTGGGATAATGGAGTTCAACTCCATTAAGCGGGGAGTCAGTAAGAGGAGTCAGGATTTGAACTCAGGTC
Source organism: Bettongia penicillata ogilbyi (assembly GCA_023548195.1). Taxonomy (NCBI): domain Eukaryota; kingdom Metazoa; phylum Chordata; class Mammalia; order Diprotodontia; family Potoroidae; genus Bettongia; species Bettongia penicillata. Next base: position 12,682,881 of record JAJHZJ010000132.1, on the reverse strand, counting down.
ATCTGACTCTAGGTAACTTGCTAAATAACTTGACATTGATCACACAGCTAGGAAGTGTTGGAGGTAGGATCCATAAACTTGCAGTCTCATGGAGCTCTGGGCCTGGAAGGACCTTTAGAAACCATGTATTTTCTAGATGAAACATCATGGCCAATAGCAGGTCCTGCTCTGATTTGGTTTCAGTATTTTCTCAACATGTTCCTAGGACTAGACTGGTTAATGCAAAGAAATGTAAGCCAGACATGGTTACAGTACTTGGGAAGTCATCTGTCTAATTCCGGACAAAAGACATATGAGTATTGTAGATAGCAATTTAAGACAGTAGCTTAAGAAGTGTCACAAAGTGGTGTAACCACATGGTTAATTGTTCTCTGGGTTGTCCACCCTTGGCATAGACATACATGCACTTATGCAGTAGATACAGGGAAGGCATTTTAATTACCTTTGGACTTCTCCCATCTTAACAGACACATGGATTAGTTAAATTAGCTTCCAGATTGGGACTCGAAACCAGAAACCGCTTTTGTGAAGGATTATAAGAAGAGGTCATCCCCTCTGACCTTGGAGAACAAGTAAACATTCCCTGGAAACCCCCCGGGAAGGCACTCTCTCGGCCCAGCCCTTAGGAAGAGTCTCTGGACTTGGAGTCAGGAGACCTCAGAAATCTTCAGCTTTCCTGAGACTCTTTTCTCATCTGTAAAATAGGGATAATGGATGACATACTTACACTGCATGCCTTTCTTACAGGCTGGTTGTGGCGACATTTGGAAGCATAATGAGTTTCCTAAGAAATGAAAACTGAAGTGGTGTTATGGACTATGTCTTCCCATGACTCACTTACTCATATGACTTTGAGCACATTATGGAGTGGATAGAGCCACTGGGCTTGGCATCGGGAAGACCTGGGATCAAATCCTGCCTCATTTACTGACTGCCCTTGAGGTCTCAGTCTCAGACACTTGCCTTCCTTCCTTCCCTGGATCCATGATCCTCTGATCCTGGATGACCTTCTCCATCTATAGCCCTCTAAGCCGTTAGAAGCACTAGGTTAACATCAAAGAATAGGAACTCAGTGAGACTGGACTTTGGAAAAACCAGTCTATGCTGACCCTTTGTTGACCACACGGTTGGGTTTTGTGTCCCCGCCCCCACCTGCAGTGGTCATCGTCAGGATCGTGCTGTTTTAAACACCCTGAGTAGGGCCTGGGAACCTGAGAATATTTTATGAACAGGAAACTAGCCTGGTGCTTATGAGGCTTCTTAACCTTAGAGAGCCATCCTAGAGGCTGTCCCAAGGACTGGTAGGTTCCCCTGGAAGGTTTCCAATAACAGTAATAGTTGCCAACATTTACCTAATACTTTAAAGTTTGCAAAAAAGAAATGCTTCATCTCATTCTATCCTCTTTATGACCCTGAGAGCGAACTGCTTTAATTCCCATTTTACAGATGAGGAGACTGAGGCAGGTTTAAGTTAAAAGTTAGTGGCTTGCCTAGGGTCACAAAGTTAGTTAAGTGACTGGGGCTGGATTTGAACTCGTCTTTCTGGTTGCACCACCTACCTGGCTCCAAGCAGAAATTGGATGACCGTTTATCTGGGAGTTTCCTTCCTTATGGGCAGTATTAGAGGCTACTGGGATCCCTTTCAACTCTCAGTTCTATGATTTAGAGAACTCCAGAATCTTGTGACAAGGCCCACCTTTAGAAGGCATCTACACCCAGTGTTAACAGCCTTTCCACAGGTAAAGGATTGAGGAAAGGAATCGTGGATTAGGGGTCAGAGGGCTTGCTTCCTCATTAGCTGTAAGGGAGGGATGCAGGAGGCCTAGACACTCCCACTGAGCACTACATCCTGAGCTGCCCCTTGGACTTTCCCAGCTCAGGCTTCTTACCTGCTGGACTCTCGGGGAATTCTCTGTGGGCAGCAGCGGCCCGTTTTTAAGGCTCCTCTGGTCCCTTGTCATTGCAGATGTGATGAGTACGTCACCCAGCTGGACGAGATGCAGCGTCAGCTTGCAGCCGCCGAGGACGAGAAGAAAACCCTGAACTCCCTGCTTCGTATGGCCATCCAGCAGAAGCTGGCCCTGACACAGCGACTGGAGCATCTGGAGCTGGACCACGAGCAGGCGAAGAGGGGCCGCACCAAATCAGCCTCCAAAGGCAAGGCCAACACCCCCAGTGTAAGTCACCTGCGGTCCTGTGCAGACAGGCCCGAGGGGGCCGTGCTTGGCAGCCAGGTGTTCTGCAGTGAGAAGTATAAGATTTACTGTGACTAGAGAGGCTCTTGGGAAGTTGGCGTGGGATGGGATGCACATCTAACCGTCCACTGTCTTTGTTTTCTGCTTAACGCCCCACTAACGTCTCAGTGATGGAGGCTGTCACTGGTTTGTCCTTACCAAACGCATCATACACGTTGCATTACGCTGGTCTTGACGATAAGCAATTCATGCGTAAAGGGGATGTCACTAGTTGCACGGTTATTGTCGTGGGGACTGGACCCCTTCCACCACAAAGATAGAGGGGGTCCTGTTTTTTCTTTTCTGTTACAGGGAGCGGGTCCTCAAATCTGTACACGTTGGGTGCGTTAGCTGTAGTCTGTAGAGCACAAACGTGACCTCTGCCCCTTCCTGGGCTGCATTAAGCACACACCACATTTCCCAGCCTCCTTTTCAGACCAACAGGCAGACTGGAGATGAGGAGGTGGTCCCAGAAATTATGGCAGGACAGCATGGAAAATCAGACTTTTGTCACAGAAGTCTGTGTCCTGCATTTAAAAATAGATTCCTGACTTGCCTATTTAGTAGAAGTTGGGCCACTGGCAATAAAAGTCATTGGAGGGAAAGAGGCTTGACTCAGCTTCCAGGAGGTAGGTGGGAGTTAGATTGATTCTCCCAAACTTGCACATTTCATGTTATATATACACATATATTATAAAAGTTATGCAATTTGACCCCACTCGGGAATATGACATAAGATAGTAAGGTGTGTATTGACGTGTAGTCTCTCACCTGACAAAGGGGCTCTTGGGCCAGCCTTAGGTAGTCTCTTGCAGCATGTGGTATTTAGCGAAAGAAATGCTGTGTCCATAGGCCATCCACGCATGAGCTTAGTTAGGTCAGTGTGGGTAGGAATGTATGCGAGATCCCTGTGTGACCGTCCTTGCTCAGCTTTACCTGAGCACACGCAGGTTTTCTAAGCTGTGGAAGAAGGAATTCTTTAAAACACACACACACACACACACACACGCATTGATTATGCAAGCAGAGCGAGCTATAGGCACAGGAAATTAGACCAGTTCATCTTGCTAAGGCTGTCAGCCCATTGGACTCAGACTTTTAGACATTTGAGTCCAATTTCCCAAGAACCAAAACCAAACAAAAGGCCATCTAAGACTGGTGCCTGAAGGGATGTGGAAGAGGGTCGAGGACAAGGACGGAAGCACGCTGGAAGCTGCTGCTTCTGTGCTGGGGCCTAGGGGATTGGCGTGGCAGAAGAAGCACATAGTTTGACTTTTCTTTGACAAAAAGTGCCTGACACCCCTCCCTTCCTTTTCTATGTGGAGCCCTGTTCTTTTTTTACATCTAGAACATACTGAAGAATGAAAATCGCCCACATGGTTTCCAAGGCTGATATTAGGACAAGCAGATTGAAGAAGTGGGGGGCTTTGTCTTGGTTTTTCTTTTATCAATAACTAAATTCTCCTTGGAAAATAGCCCCAGAAAAAAAAGATTGAGAAAGCTCCGCATACATATACATATATATATATTCTGTCTCCTATAAATGCTCATTTTCATGAATTAGGACTTCATTTTGGCTAATGAGCAGCTTATGTTGCTTTGGAAGCAAATGTACCAATTCTGCCACTGTACCAATGCCCCTCTCTATGCCCTGCCACCGTGGCCCCAGTCAGCCTCTGTTTTTCTCCTCCTTCTTGCATAGTAGATCTTCCTTTGGCTCCTTGTTCCATGCACCGCAGTGGCATTTCCCTTTGGGGCAGGAAGTTGCTCCCACTCGCACCCAATCTGAGAGGGCCTCTGTCCCTAAGGGGCAGCCTAGTGGTACAAGGACAAATTTCAGGAGATAAGACTTGCTGCCTGGGGGACTTTCAGAGTCCTTGAGATTTTTCTAAAAAGGGATCAGTGTTATCAGAGGACTCAAGATGATGTTTCCATGCCCTGTGATAGGTTAAAAAAAAAACCAAAACCTTTCAAATTGTCTCCAGCCTCCACCATTTCTCTAAGTAGTCGCCAGATGTTTATATTTGGGTCCACAATGGAGGTAGTATGTGTCATGGTTGTGAAAAAGTGAATCCATCCTGCTAGTGTAGCTGCACGTGTAGATGATGCTCTGTGAAAGACTGTGGGGCTTGTATGTCCTTCGCTCTTTCCTCCTGGGCTTGGTCTGCGTCCAGTCTTAGCCTCTACTTACTTGGCTCTTTGCGGATTTTTAACATGGGAAATTTCTTCAGCCATCACCTACCTCCACGAGCAGGCTCCTATCAGCTGGATTTCGGCGTTGGCCCGCATGACCCACATTTCCTGCATGCTTTTCCAGAGATCATTTAGCTTCACTGATAAACTCTTCTGATGCTTCTTCCCCTTGCTCCTCCAGCCTCTCCATTCAGTACTTGTAAGAAATCTTTTTTCAGCAAATGCCCCAGCACCATTCTCCCTGGCCCTCTTGGCTTCCAGTGCTTGGGCAACTCCCCTGCCCCCCCAGCTCAGGAGCTGCCCCCCTAACAGACCAACACTTGGGTCCTCTCTCGCCACCCCACTAACCTGCTCTGTAGCTCTCAGCAGTGCTGTCAGTATTAAGATGTCAAGTCTCTGAATGGGATAAGTAACCTATTTTTTCCTAACACAATTTCATTTTTCCCCCCCATTTTCAGCTGTAGAGTAGTACCTGGAGACGGAATTGACCTTCATTGCCCTCGGTCAAATTGCAGCTTTCTTAAACTGCTCCTGCTGGTGGCTAAACTAGCCCAGGGAGCTCTGGTTGCCCAAAGGAATGGACGAAATCCTAAATTTCCACTCTTTTTTTTTTCCTTTTTGTCATGAATATACTACCTGCACTCATTTTCAAAATTGCATATCCTGGGTTGGAAAGAGAAAACCTGCACACCTCATGTGCTGATATTGCTGCAGGAAGCATTTTTTACAAGTGCTGAAGAAGCCACCTTCAAACAAACAATGAGTCTACTAGAAATGTTCAGACAAGGTTGGGGGGTAGGGAGGGCCCCATTGGGGGAAGCCATTTTTTGGTTGTTACCTATATTCCTTGCTTATCTGATTGTTAAACCTGTGCACTTTTGATATTTTGATATTGTATTAGCTTCCTTAATTCCTCATGTAGAAAAGATCTATGAAAAGCAATGGTTTGTGCTCACAGTAGGTCTCCATCATGCATTTGTCCTTATTGATTTCTCCAGAGGCATGTTGCAGAAATTTGTCAACTTTTGGGGGTTATTTTTGCTCTAGACTCTGTTTAGATGAGAGCCCCAGCTCCGATGGGGTAGCTCTGCTAAACTGTTATGTGCTGTGCTCCAGCAGCCTTTTTTAATTATGAAATATTATGGTTTATGTTTTAAATGACTGATTTTGAACTGCCGTGTTCATTAAGAAATCCAGGGTATTCCAATTCTGGGGTTTTTTCATACCGTATTATTATTCTTAGGAATAGTTCAATGTAACAAGAAGAAAACTTGACTTCGCTCTGGTTAAAACAGTAATAGGCACTTGAGAAATCAAACGAAAGCGATGAAAGCAGTAGTATTACCTGCGAATTCCAGAGATTCGGGACTGGAGGAGGTTGTGAAGCATGACTGATTAACAGAATTTTCTACAACTGTACCAGTGAAATTCCAAATTGGAATTGTTTCGTTACCTCTGTTTGTTGTGCCAAATTGTGGTACATTTAGAAAGAAAAATTCTAAAGTTGTCCATTCTAGGGTGTTCAATTTCAACGCCTTTTCGTTATTCATTGTTGCCAGTAGTGCCTTTGCTAATTTGAGGGAGAATCCTAGGATATAGTTTAGTCTCGAAAAAAAGGAACCGGGACGAGCTGGTTGGGAATTGGAAAGAAGCGGAGCAATAAACCAGTAGCGCCCCAGCTCACTGGGCTTTGGAAATGGGTCTCTTCGTATCCCACAAGAGACGAGGAATTGTGCAAAATTCTGTTAGTCAGTGATACTTTACCAGGCAGATCCTGGCAAATTCAGGGCTCAAGAAAGAAAAGCAAACACAGAACATTGAATACACTTGGGGAACCAAATGGACTTTTACTGAACAGAGAAGCAAGCTGTGCAAAGGAAGGAGGACATTTCTGGTTGCAGCACCCATGGGTGTTAGCAGTAGATATTATGTTTGCTTTCTGTGGCAGCAGCAGTGGGCATGGTTTAACCATTAGTATTCTTTGCGAATGTGAAAGCAGGACATTAATACCTTCTCTGCATGTGGTATCTAATCATTGTAATTTCAGGAAACAGAAACAGGGCAAAAAGGGCATCATCAAAAGTCCGTGGGGCCTTGGTGCCTCCGGGCTTTTGTTGAGGCGAGCGTGAATGATTGAATTGGTACTTCAGGAGGAAAAAGACACATTTTTTTTCCTCAAAAAGTACAAATTATGATAATAAATAATAATAATATAAATGGCAGGAACACATGAGTTCTGTTTGCTGGAATAAACATTTATTATTCCTAGATGTGGGGACTTCTCTATTTTCACCTTCTGTTACAGTATTGATTTATAAGAAATATTGTTGCATTTAAAATAACTTCATCTGTCTATATGTGGGTATTTATTTGAAATGATGTCTACGTACTGTATTCTGTTCTCTGTGCATTACCCTTAGCGGTGGATTATTGGGCCTTATTTTAAAGTCATGTGCATGTACTCCTGCCAAGGAACCTTTACACAGACCCAGAGAGGTAAAAAGCGTCCTCATTCTTTGGGGAGAGGAGGAGAAAGAATGAGGACGAGAACTCTTACGAGTAGAATTTTCACGATTGGGTAACTCTCCGTTGTCTAGGGGGTGCAAAAGTATGACTTTTAAATTAATCCAAAACCATTATTTATAGGAAACAGCCGGCCTGTGTAAAGAGAGTCACATTGGCAGTTATTGATAATAAAAATTTTTTTAAAGATTAAAACATGTCTTGCTTCTCTTTTGGACCTTAAGGAACTGTGGGCAGTGTGGTTTGATGAGTCTTTGCATGTGGAGATGCAACGGAGAGATTATCTAGTCCTAACGGTCCATCTACCACCCCATTTTCCTGATGGTTCTCTATGAAGGACCTGGAAAACTTATGCCCAAGAGTTGCACAGGTTGAAAAGAGATAGACAGAGGGTGCAGCAGTAAGTGGAGAACCCAGTGAGCCCACAGACCCAAGTGATGGGGTAAGGAAGACACCAGAAGAAAAAAGAAAATCCATTCTTTAAAAAGAGAGACACCACCCAGGAGAATGCAGAAGTAAACCAGACATTCCTACCCCAACTTTTAAAAATGTTTTCCTTTTGCACTTGGCTTTTATACCAGTTTTCTTCCCAGGCCTCCGCACGATCATCACCAATTGCCTATTGGACATTTCAGAACGGACATTCTTTAGGCCTCTCCAACTCAACTTGTCCCAAGCATCTTTCTCGACAAATGGGTCCTCCTTCCAAACTTCCCTGTTACTGCCAAGGTCACCACCGTCCTCAGGGGCCCAGATCCGCCAGGCTTCTTCACCATTTGTCTCTGTCCCCACGAGACTTCTTGCTTGTCATTTCCCATGTCTGTCAGTTTTGCCCGCCCCTCATTTCCTGGACTCCTGCAGTAGCTGCGTAATTAATTAGTCTCCTTGCCTAAGGCTTTCCCCACTCCCACCCCCTTCTGACACCAGAGGTGCAGAATGCAGCCTGAACCAGATGAAAATATAATTGGGAAATGTTTAACAAATAAAAATGCAATCCAACATATGTTATTGTTCAGGTGTGGCCCACACGTCTTGACCGCATTTGAGGTTTTGTCAGCAAAGATCCTTCTCCAGCTCAATTTATAGGTAAGGGAACTGAGGCAAGCAGGGTTCTATGACTTACCCAGGGTCACACAGCTAATAAGTGTCTGAGGCCAGATTTGAACACTGTAACACCTAGGTGCCCTACATCCAATATAGATAATGTTCATTTGTGGTTTTCTAAGTCAATATACAGAGTATGAGAAACTTTTAGGGTCTTCCCCTCCCAGACTGATTCTTTTGTGAGGGCAGACTAGGCCATCTTTTCTCTCAATTCTTGCCTAGCCTTTCTTTCTCTGAATGGGTGTTGTCTCAGACAGAAACCTGGGAAAGATCTTAGTTTAAAATGACCAAGGTCTCCCATTGCATCTGGGAGTCCTGACCTATGTCTTGCTGCTGGACTCCGACGACTCCAGAGGAGAGTGAGACTGATGCCTTTGCACAGCCCTGCCTCACTTAAATCCACTTCACTTCGAGACATCCCCTCCTCATGTCCTTGGTCCTCTTCGGGAACAGAGGATGAACCGCCTTGCAGAGTGCAGGGATCTGTTTCGATGAGTTTGACACCCCTGGTCTACACAGCTGTCAAAATGATTTCCCTAAAGTTCAGATCTTACCCAGTCTCACCCCTGCTCAGTAAACTCCAGTCATTCCTTATTAGCTGCAAGGTCAAATAGGAACAACTCTGCTGCCATTGACAGCCATTCACAACTTGGTCTGTATTCCCATTCCTCATCCTGGAATCCCTTTCCTCCTCACTTCTAACTGCCCCTTGTCCATACATACATATACATACATATCCATGTGTGTTGGTTTCCCCTGTAGACTGTTCCCCCTGGTGACAGCCCCTGACCACCCTTTCCAGTATGGGCTGCCCCTTCACCCGTTCTCCCCAGCTCCTTGGTCCAGGGTGGAAAGTTGGAGTATTCCTTGCTCCCCATGGCCACGTCCCCCTTCCTCCATCACTTAGTAATCTCTCATCCTGTGAGGTTCACGCTCTTCATATCTGCCACCCAATCACAATGTCTGTAGTTCTCTCCAGAACAACAGGTCACTTTCCTTCCTCTGTGAGTTTGCTACCTGGCTTAAAGAATTTTCTGTCCTCCCCAAAGCCTGCCCTCATACTAGGGGACTTCAGCATACGTAGTAATCCTCTCTCAAATACAGTAACCACTAAGTTCCTCAGATTACAGATCTCCCATAAACCACTCCACACCACATCAGCCATGCACAAAGATCTACCCTTGATCTTGCCATCATCCACAAATGTTCAAGAGTTCTGAAATCTCTTCATATCACTGATTATGCCCCCTCAGCCATGGATCACTCCTACCATTCACCACCTTAACTTCTACACAGGTACATTGAACAAAGGTGGAGAAAACCATGCAGTTGTTCTGACTGGGTCTACTACAAATATATATTGTTCAACCTCAAGTGGGCCCTCACTGCTACAAGGCAATCCTGCTATGCCTTCCTTATCAGCTCACTCTCATACTCTCCACAGAGGCTGTTCCAAACCTCCTCTCTCCTCAAACCTCCCATGGCTCTCCCTGCCCCCAGTTTCTTGACTAAGAACCTTGCCTGATTTTACAGAAAAAAAAGTTGAGACCATTTGCCATGATCCCCCTCTACTCCCCTCTTCCACATTTATCACTCAGGAGACTTCTGCAACATTTTTCTTCACCCCTGTCTCCCAGGATGAGGTGGCCTTACTCCTGTCCAAGGTTGAGTTCTCCACGGACCCAAGTTCTCTTATTGCATCCGAGTTCCAACGATTGCCGCCTCTGTCATCCCCCCACACTTTCCCTTAACTTCAGTCTCTGTACTGGCTCATTTCCCACTGCCTACAACATGCCCATATCTTCTCTATCCTGAAAAAAAAACTCTCCCTTGACCCTTCCATTCTTATTTCGCTATCATCTTATTTCTTACCTGCCCTTTTTAAACCAAACTCTTCAAAAAGGTCATCTGCAATTGCTCCCTATATCTTCTCTCTTCTCAACCTCTCACAATCCAACTTCAGACCTTATTAATCCACCAAAACTGTTCCCACTAAGGTTGCCAAATAAGTTGCCAAATCCAACAACCGTTTCTTTCTAAATTTTTTTTTTGTAATTTTCAGCATTCACCCCATAAGATTTTGAATTCTGAACTTTTTTCTTCCTCTTTTATCAGCTTCCCACCTCCCCAAGACAATAAGCAATCCAATATAGGCTATACATGTACAATCATATTAAACATTTCCACATGTGTCAGGTTGTGAAAGAATCAGAGCAAAAGGGAAACTTGTAAGAAAGAAAAAGTGAAAATAGTCTGCTTTGATCTGCATTCAGACACCAGAGTTCTTTCTCTAGATGTGGACCGCACTTTCCATCTTAAGTGTTTTGAAATTGTCTTGGATCCTTGTATCACTTCAAAGAGCCAAATCTGTCAAAGTTCATCAACACCTAGTGTTGCTGTTACTGTTACAATGTTGCTGTTCCTGTGTACAATGTTCTCCTGCTTCTGCTCACTTCTCTCAGCATCAGTTCATGTAAGTCTTTCCGGGTTTTTGTGAAATCCACCTGCACCTCATTTCTTATAGAACAATAGTATCCATTACATTCATATACCGCAACTTGTTGAGCCATTCCGCAATTGAAGGACATCCCCTTAATTTCCAATTCTTTGCCACCACGAAAAGAACTGCTATAAATTTTTGCACCTATGGGTCCTATTCCTTTTTTTATGATCTCTTTGGGATACAGGCCTAGAAACAATATTTCTGGATCAAAGAGGTATGCACAGTTTTATAGCCCTTTGGACATAGTTCCAAATTGCTCTCCCCAATGGTTGGATCAGTTCACAACTCTACCAACAGTGCATTAGTGTTCCAACTTTCCCACATTTTCTCTAGCACTCATCATTTCTCTTTTCTGTCATATTAGCCCATCTGATAGATGTGATGTGGTACCTCAGAGCTGTTTTAATTTGCATTTCTCTAATCATGATTTAGACAATTTTTGCATGTGACTATAGATAGCTTTAATTTCTTCATCTGTTATGCCTGTTCATATCTTTTGACCATTTATCAATTGGGAAAGGACTTACTTTCTTATAAATTTGACTCGCCTACAACCTCTTCTTGATCCTCATTCTCTTTGAAGTCCCTGCAGCCCCTAATACTGTTATTCACTCTTTCCTCCTTGATGCTCTCTTTTCTGGGTTTTTAGGTCACCTCTCCTGGATTTCTTCCTACCTCCCCAATTATTCTTCTCTGCTTTTTCTGGATCATTCTATGTTGTAGGTATCCATCAGATTTTTGTCCTGGGTTCTCTTCGCCATCTAAACTACTTTACTTGGTGATCTCATCAGCTCCCATGGATTTAATTACCATCTCTATTCCCAGGGATTCTCAGATCTTGCCCCAAATCTATCTTGACCCCAATTCTGCTGACCTCCAACCTTGCATCCAGCTTCCTTTTAGACTTCTCAAGCTAGATGTCCAGGAGACATCTTACTATGTCCTTCCCCAAAACCCTCCCTGCCTCCTAGCTTCCCCATTATTGTGGACACTATTCTCCCAGTCTCTCAGGTTCACAACCTAGGCATCTTCCCAGATCCCTCACTACCTTTCACACTCCACATCTGATCTGTCATCAAGGTCTGTGATGTTTGCAGCATCTCTCCTGACACTGCCCTCTCTCTGGTACAGCCCCCCATCTCCTCACATCTGGACCATGAGAGTAACTGCTCATGTGTGTCCTGCCTCTAGGCTCTCTCCCCACTCCAGTCCATCCTCCATTCAGCCATTAAAGTGATTTTTCTAAAGCCCATGTCTAACCATATCACCACCTTCCCCTCCCCACCTCCACCACACACACACACACACACACACACACACACACACACACACACACACACACACACACACACACTCCATAAACTCCAGCGACTCCCTGTCATCTCCAGGATCCAATACAAAATGATCTGTTTAGTATTCAAAGCTCTTCATGATCCAGCCTCCTCCCTTTCCAGGCTTCTTACCCTTTACACCCCAACATAGACTCTGATCCTGGGACTATGGCCTCCTGACTTCCACAAATAAGACCCTCCATCTCTGGCTGCCCCTCCCCAGGCCTGGACCACTCCCCCTCCTCATCTCTGCCTCTTGGCTTCCTCTAAGTCAATTTAGACCCCACCTTCCCCAGCCTTCCTTTACTAGCACCTTTTCTCTCTTCATCTCCTCCTTATCCGGTAGAGAGGGACAGCTAGATGGTGCAGTGGATAGAGCACCAGTGGAAGAATCAGGAGGACCTGAGTTCAGATCTCACCTCAGACACTTGACACTTACTAGCTGTGTGACTTTGGGCAAGTCACTTAACCCCAACTGCCTCATCCTGAGTCATCTCCAGTCATCCTGATGAATATCTGATCACTGGATTCAGATGGCTCTGGAGAAGTGAGGGTGGTGACCGCACAGCCCTCCCTCACTCAAAACAAAGTCAAGTGCAAGTCATGTCATCATTTCTCTGAGATCATAGTCTTCTTCAGCAACGAAGGATGAACACACACATCCTGTAGAGAACTTGTATTTGTTTGTGAGATGTCTCTCCTCCCTTGGATTCTAAGCATCTTGAGAGCAGCAACTGTCTTCTCTTTTTGTATCCCTCACACTTGGCACTGTGCATGGCACATAATAGGCACTTAATGCAGTAAATGTTTGTTTATACAGTAAAATGTGTTTATACAATTAAAGTTTGCTAAGTATTTCCCAGTCACATTTTGATCTGTCACAGCACTAGGAAATGTTCCACAGATGTGACATCTGCTTTGCAGGCTTTCTGCTTCTACCGTGGAATACTTTGTGCAGGCTACCTTCATCACTTTGGTTTCCCTGTGTGATTAGTAACACCAAAGTCTTTCATATCGTCCAGCAAGTAGTGGAACTTAGGAAGAAATTACCCGAGAAAATGGATTCTTTAAGGCATTGGCTGAGTCTTCCTCCTGTGGCCTGTGTGGGACTTGGCTCCTCTGGTCCTGTATTCATTCCAGCCAGTGCAGCCTCTTATTTTGTTTTCTTCTACCCTCTCTTGCCAGCACATCCATGCACGTATCATGACCTGTGTATGGAATGGCCTATCTCACCCTATTGGAATCCTGCCCTTCGAGGCTGGATGGTCCCGTGGAAAGACTGCCGAACTTGGTGTCGCAGGACGTGGGTTCAAAGCCTGTGGAACCACATGTGACACTCTTTACTTTCCTGGAATTTCCTCATCTCTGAAGTGAAAGGGTTGGATAGAGGTCTATGTGGTCCCAAGGCCCTTCATGCAGGGTCATGCAGCTCTCCTCAGGAGACCCACATTCCCTTCCAGCTCCAAGAGAGTGAAGTTAACCTGCGCAGATCTCTCTGAGTCATCTATCTGTCCGTACATTTGTTTGTGGCAGTCCTGTCCCAAAATACCCACAAGATGGTGCAGTTCTCCCATCCCAACTGGAGGACCTCTTATTAAATGGAGGTGATGTCAAGCCATATACATGAAAATTAGACTGCCTGTCCCATCCACGTCCCCCCTCCCACCTACACATGCCTTATGAGATCTCTCAAAAAGGGAAAAAGGCTTAAGTATACACAGAAAAATCATTATACCACTGCTACCTCATAGGGAAGGTATAGAGGGTGGGGAGTGTGGATCTCCAAGAGAGTATGGGGGAAAGCTGTGGCAGAAATTCCCTCCTCTGAGACAGCTTGGGAGCATGCAGAGTCAAAAGGCTGGTGTGAGTCTGAGGGAAAGCTTGCATCTCATTACAGAGCCAGCTTTTTATCCACTCTGGTACTCTAAAGTACATGAGTACATATGTACATGTGTGAACAATTTTAAATATATACATGTATATGCACACATGTGTGTACACACTCATGTTTCATATACACACCTATGTAAATATAAATCCCTGTTATAGGTAGAGATAGACAGATGGCATGGCCATAGTAATGAACATGTCTGTACATAACAGCATGGCCAGGGGGTGTCCAAGGGTGTGTGTAAACCCACACCCATATAGCATGACCTGGTACATGAAGAGGTCCTTGGAGCTCCCAAGACTTGGATTTGAGGCCAGTTCCGGATCCTGGCTTAGTGACCCTGGACCAGTCACTTGACCCCTTCCTTAGTAGTCTGGTTGCAGAGGAGGCAGTGCCCATGGTGAGAGTGTGGTTCTTCCACGATTGGGATTTGGAATCATGGAGGGTCTCTTCCCTCCAACTCTTGAGCCTCCCTTCATTTCTTCACGCTAGGACAGCCCGTTGGCCTGTGACTGAAGGGATAAAGCTCTCCTGCCTTAGCCCGCCACAGTGCCCCCTCCTCCTCCCCCATCCTTGCTGCTCTAGAAGCTTTTCTAGAACCCCTCCAATGGAAGCTTTCTACAGACAGAGGCCCAGCTGGCCACCTGCTTGGCACCCGTGGCTTCAGGAGTGGGAAACAGATCCGTGCTCTGTGGAAGGGAAGTGACACTTTTCTGAACCCATTTTCGTTGTTCTGTTTGGCTCCTCTTAGAGACCAGCTTCAGAGCACTCTAGCTCTCACTGATTGACCAACAGTAGGTCCCAGGCCAGTACCCGCTGGGTCATTGTTTCTGTTTTGACCAGAAACCCTGAGGGTCTCGCCCTCCTGGATCAGGTTGGCCATTCTCTGCCTCTTTTCTTATTCACCCACTGCATCCAAAGCCATCTCCACTCGTCCTGATCCATATCTGGCCACTGGACCCAGATGACTCCAGGGGTGAAAGTGAGGCTGGTGTCTTTGCACAGCCCTCCCTCACTTAAGTCCAAGTCACTTGTTTGTCATGGCATCACCTCCCTCACCATGCCCAACCACCCCCTCAAACATGGAGTGAGGATGAAGGTCAACAAGTGCTCATGTCACAATACCTGAAGCAGCCTGTCACCCATCCTGAGTTTCTTCCTGCTGCCGCATGTGGAGGCTCCCTGAAGATGTCCCTCATTGGGTCAATAAGCAAGCATGGCATAAATGCTTTCTGCATGCTAGGTACTGTGCTAAATGCTAAATAACCTGGGTAGGGGAACGGGCCTAGCAGCAGAGGAGTTGAGCTGTTGAGCCATCCTGCAGAAGGCAGCACTTGAAGCTAAGCCTTGAAAGGTGACTTTCTAGGAGTGGAGATGACTTAGGGGCCAACCCTCCCTCTCTGGTTTCCCAAGTTGCTGTTTTGGCCCCAACTGAGGGTCTCAGCTACCGTCCCAGGGCTATACCCACGCAGAATCCAAACCTTCACTGACTTAGCTAGGCTACTTACTGAGTCCTAGATGGAAAATTGGAAGGTGCCTTGAGCACCAAATAATGCCAGGGTTCTTACCTTGGGCATCAATAAAGTCTTTTAAAAATATATATATATTTCAGTAATATTTTGATAAGTCTATGCTTTATAATACTGTAGAAAGAAAGAATTCATGAGCTTCACCAGACTGCCAGTAGAGGGGTCCATTCCCTAAAACTGGTTAGGAATGTCTTAGAATGTTCAACACCCCCACTTTGGAAGATGGAGAGCTGAGGCCTTGGCCTCATTGAACCCTTGGAGGTTGGGGTCACATAACTGAGTGTCTAAAGTTGCATTCTTAAACAACTGATAAACATGTGGATGTTCTGGTAATATAAATTACCACTGAAAAAAGAACATTTTTATGAGTAATTTATATAGTAAACTACCAATCAAATTATGTGGTGATCAACTTAAGAATATCTCTAGAACTACAAGAAGGTGGCTGGAGGCCCCTAGGTCTCAGCTCAGACTGGCTCCTGCCTGTGTTCATTGGAGGACAGTACTGATTGACAAGTGGAGGTCCACTAGGTCGCTCCACTTGAGGGAGACACATATCTCCAGCTGGACAAAGAGGGCATGCTGGCACGAGTCCACTAGTAAAGAAAATTATTGGAACCTCTTAAGACTTAGGTCTGTGACTTGTTCTTAGAGAACGTGGGTACATGATTTTATGGGTTGATTAGTAAAGTTGCATGGGAAAAAAAGTTTTCACATCCAGCAAGTACACAATACACTTTGTCAGTATGCCTGTCAAAGTCCTTCTGGGGTCTCTGAAGCCTGCCCCAGCATGTTCCAATGGCACAGCCTTCACTAGCCCAGGGTCACCACCATGCTGTGATGAAACCGGGGAAAGGCATTCGGAATTAGCACAGAACTTGGCAACAGATACTACAAATTGAGATGACAGAACTAGGGCTGGAATGGGCCTTCTTTGTCCAGTTCATTTTACACTTTTGGAAACTGAGACCCAGGTTAGGTGGTTAGCTCATGTTTAGGTTTCAGTCTTTGAACTGGCTTCCCCTTCTTAGACAAGTTTCTCCCCACTGAGCATGGACAGGGAGGACAAACAGGTTCATGTCATTCTCTGCTGATTCCAAATCAGATAAAATGAGAAGCCTTCACCAGGAAATTGTTGCCCTGAGCTCTGAGAAAAGAAGCTCCTCCCTTTGGGGCTCTGGCCAAGCCTACTCAGCTCCCTGCCACCCAGTGCCCTCTGACCCAATGGGAAAGACGGCCTCAGCAGAGCAGGTTTGATCAGCCAAGAGAGGTGGACAGTCTGGTTTCTGGGAAGCCTCCAAACATGATGCCAGCCCCGGCCAGATGTGCTAAAGCTGGCAGCCGGAAGAGCAAAAGGAAATACAGCAAAGGACACGTCTTTCCTCAAAATTCTTACATTTCTTTCCAGCCAAATAAAGATGTTCCATGTTGCTCTATTTGCCCTGTGATAGGTGAGCACCACGCATTTTGCTTTCCTTCTACCCATGTTTTCACCCCTAGAGAAGGCAGGAAACATTTCACTCATCTTTTGTATCTTCTCTGTGCTGAGCAATCAGCTACATAAGCAGTGCTTGTGATTGGCAGTAACACTGGCTGGCAACGTTTTCTCAAAACATTTTTAATAATTAGTTTTATTTTTAATTGATTCTTAATAAAAACAAACGTATCTAAAAGTACAGGAATGTTTCTTTCTCTCTCCCGTTCTCCTTGCTTTGGTCTCAGAATCACCAGCAGGCGTCATCTCAGAGAAGCCTAAGATAAAGCCGCCTTGACTGCCTGAATTATGGCGTCCTTGTCGATGCCAAACATCTTCAGCAGTTCTGCTGGCTTCCCGCTTCTGGGGACATTGGCGACTGCCAAGCGAGTGATGGTGATGCCAGGTTCGCCCACGACAGCTGCAGCTACAGCCTCTCCTATGCCACCTGGGAAGATTGGAAAGAGGAGATGGGAGGGACTAAGCCTAGGTCAGTGTAGCAGCATGGCTGGGGGAGGCGCTTTTCTTCTGTCTCTGGAAGGGGACGGGGAAGGACCACATGTGGAGCCCAAGGACCTCGGAGGGCTCTCTGGCCCAACATCTTTTTTGTAACATGAAGGAGTGAGATTAGGGGGCCCTTAAGATTGCTGTCAACTCTGTGAGCCTATGATCAACAAGCCATCTCGGCACCATCTACCTGGCAATTCCCAGACCCCAAATGGAACCTGTCTTCATGGTATCTCTAAGTCAATCCCATTTTAAAAGGAAAGTAAACCCACTACCAACCAGGATTAGCTTTGGGGCATCCCTCTAAGCAAGGGCTAATAAGGAATATGCTGAAATTAGGAAGGGCAAGGATCCCCAAATTCAGTCTATTTCCAGAGTTTCTGGTCTACTCCCCAAGAAGACAAAAGAGGCCCTCAGCCCTGCCTCCAGAGGCTCCCCCTAAGAAACCTGACTTACCCTCATAGTAATGGTCTTCCACAGTGAGGATACGGCCATGGGTGGCCCGGGCACTGTCAAGGACAAGTTTCTTATCCAGGGGCTTAATTGTAAAGGGATCAAGCACCCGGATGTTGATCTTTTCTGGAAGCAGAGGACATAAGCAGGTGAATTCCAGGATAGGGAGGTAGCTGTTCAGTTGGCATTCAGTGCCCCCACCAACCAATCAGCATTTCCTGAAGCCCAGCAAGTTAATTCAATTTCTAGAATATCCCATCTGCATTCTTTGGGCCTAGCAAAGTGCCTGGCACACAGAAGTTTAATAAATGCTGGAAGGCCCTGAGAGTGCAACTATGTGGAATATCCTTTAATGGGATTTTAGGGGGGGTATAAGGGATAAAATACTTGAATTGAAAGTACCAAGTTCAAATCCTGCCTCAGACACCTAGTAACTACATGACCTGGGTGAGTCAATTCACCTTTCTTTGTCTCACTTTCCTCATTTGTAAAATGGTGATAATAGCACCTGACTCAAAAAGCTTGTGAGATCAAATGGAATTCTATCAATAAAATGCCTTTCTTCATATCTCCATAAATGTGTTGGCTGACTTCGTTTCCCCCTCATTACAATTCATACATCACATATACGGAGGGAGTCCAGACCCTTAATGTACCCTCATCCCAGAGTTACTGTCACGTGACTCATTCATCCCAGTTGTTGGGAAATCAGCCGAGCCACAACCAGGCCACAGGAAGAGGGCTCTGGTTCTGCCCATGCTCCCCTCATCCTGCCAGCTTCCCCAGACCAAAGTGGGCACTCCCTGACTCTATGTGGACTAATCTGAAAGGTCCTGTCTCCTGACCCTGGGATAAGGAAGAGGTCTAGGCAAGCATTCAACTTGACTGACTTGCTGTGTGGCCTTGGATGGGTCACAGTTTCCCCACCTATAAAACACTAATAACCTGGGTTCAAGTCAGCTTCCGACACCTACTGATCCCTGTTCACCAGTGAGGCCATGGAGACTCAGGCTAAGGGCTGGTGACAGAGCTGACCCCAAGTTCTATGGAGTTTCTTCTATTTTTATATCAATTCCAATGAGCTAATGTGTCAATGAATTCATGCTGACACACTACCTTCATTCATCACCATTACTCAGTCCTCTGCATGAGTCTATTGGACCAGGGCAGATGATGGCACCAACTGTCACCTTCCATGTTCTAGCTGGCTATCAATGCTCATGGCTTATGTCAAGCTCAAATTGAGTTTCCCAAACCTTATCTTGTCTCCAAGATCAGTTCTCATTTCCAGCACCTGCCCCATTGCTGTTGGCCACATGAGGTTCCTTCCCTCTGTGTTTGGGTGGTGTTCATCATCCAGGCCCTTGGCTTATGCTGCCTTGCCCTGGGAGCCAGCTGTAGGAGTCTAACTTCCCCTAGGCCCCCACACCATAGGCTATGGCTCCAGAGGGACCCCGTGTGCCAGTCAATCTCACCTTTCTTCAACTGCTCTGCAGCAGCCAAGGCTTCGTGGAGGGTCACTCCAGCTCCAATCACAGTAACCTGGTCATCTTTGCTCTTCAGAACCACCTGAGAAGGATAATGCCAGGATGAGCAGTAGGTTTGGGGTACATGTGTTATCAGGTGACTGAATATCTGGCTGCCTGTCTGAGACCTGATGCCAGATTTTTGAGGGAAAAAAGAGCAGAGTTGTCACTCGAATGAAGATGGAGGTAGAGCATATCCACATCTCCCCACACCAAGTCAGCAGGGCAGAGACTGGGTACTGACCTTAGCCTGGCCAATCTGGAAGTGTTCATTGTTGCTGTAAATGACTGCATTGTCTGGGCGGCTGGTCCTTATGAAACAGATGCCCTGGATTGGGAACAAAGACAAGCTTTGTCACAAGAAGTGGGGGGACATCTGGCCTCTGCTCCTTGCTATCTGTGTGACTCAGAGCAGTCAGGTGGCTTCTTCATTTGTAAAATCAGGGATTTTAACTAAATGGTAAGATCTCTTCCAGTTCCGAATGGTCACAAACTACCATCCCCTTTGATCTGCTTAATTCCTGCACATCCTGTAATGGTGAACCTCCTTTGGAAAGTCTTGCCTGGATCCTTCTGGTGGATTACCATCCCCTTAGACCTTCATGGAGTGCTGGCATTCAAGGCCCTCTAGAAAACTGAAAAGGTGAGGGAATATTCAGGTCTACCTGTGCAAACTCAGATTTCTAGCTGAAAGGGACGTTTAGAGGATGAGGAAACTGGGACACAGAAAAGTGAAGTGACTGACCCAGGATCGCACAGCTAGGAAGTGGTTCAGGCAGGCTTCAAACCCAGGTCTTCCAGACCCCAAGAGCAGCAATGCCCTGTAGCATACTGCCTCACACATTGCTCACTGGCCTTCTTGAACTGAAAATTCTCACCCACTTGGGCTCCTCTGCCTCGCAAACACCCCCTGCATTTTCCCCATTTCTTGCTTTGGGGTCTTGTGTGCTTTCTTTTCTGCCTGTGAAATCCTACCCATCCTAATTTAAATTAGGGGTTCAAAACTTGCAGGCCATGAACTTATTTTTAAAAATTTTTGACGATAATATTTCAACTTCCATTTTGTCATCTCTTTTAATTCATTTGAAAGCATGATCTAAAGGGCCCCATTGGTATTACTACAATGCCAAAGGGATCCAGCAGTCCAGGACCTCTGCCTTCAAAAGGCAAATGGAGTCTCCTCTAATGCCCCTGCTTGCCAGTGGTTTTTGTCTTCTCTAGAGCATGCTGTTATGTGAACCTTGTGTTTAGGACTCTTGAGGCAAGCTTGGATCACTCCCTCCCTCCCCCTTTCCCTCCACCATAAGCTCATGTAGACAGGGACTTGGTGTTCACATTTTATTTCCTCCAGCACCTAGTATGTGTTCTGTACACAGTAAGTACTTAAATGTCTGTTAAACCAAATCTCCGATGAAATGAACATGGATCCACTCACTTGAAATAAGAAGTTAGCCCCCAAAGGGGAACATTCTGAACTGGAAGCAGCTCTCAATGCCTGAAGGAAAGGGGCTAGACTATATCAGTCAAGCAAAGAGTAGATTAAGCACCTACTATGTGCCAGACAAGTGATGGGTACTTGGGATATAATGAAGTGACCCCTCTCGGTGCCAGGAAGACATGCCTTGGTCATCTCGAGAGACCATTTCTGGCACTACCAATCTGCTGCCCTTTTCCCTTTGGATGGCCACCCACTCTATGGAAGCAGGAGGCCCTGAAAGATCCATTGCCCCCTGCATTCAGAAATGACCGGGGCAGAGAATCTCCCCTTGAGCCCAACAAAGGCCACAACTTCTCTGGGAACTCAGATTGCTCCAAGGAGTGTGGTTTCCCACCTCTTGTGCAATTCAATTCTCCTAGGCTCTGAGGGCCAAGCAGAGAGAGACTCTTCTGAAACAACTTCATTATCACCATGTTCTCTTGATGACCTTCCCTTCTCCTCTGGTAAATAAACAGGCTAACAAACACAGCCCACAGATAACCAACCTTTGTGTTGGCAGCCAACTCAACTGCTTTCTCAGTAGCCACAGCATCACTCGGGTAAAAGACTGTCCCATTGGGAATGGTCCGGAACATGGCAAGATCTTCAAGCGCCATCTGAGAAGGACCATCTTCACCTGGGGAGGAAAAGAAATGTCTGTTTTAGAGAAAGCTTTGTCTAGAATGACTGTTCGTGGCAATCAATCTCATTTGCCTTCCTACTAGGAACTACTCCATTCTTTGTACTTGTATCCATCACACCAAGTAGCCCAGGAGATCACACTGACTGACTGATCTGTTTCGTTGATCGATTCGCCTTTTCCTTACCCAGAGTGACTCTCAACCATACCCACAATCCCTCTCACCTCTTTTGACCTCTTCACCCACACGGATGCCCTCATCCCTCTCTAAACTGTCATCCACAGTTGCCAAAATGACTTTCTTACGGCATAGGTCACCTCATTCTTCCTACCTCATATTCTGGAGATGTTATCACTGAGTTTTAAAAACTATTTGGGTTGACATTTTAACTAGATACAAGTATAAGTAGAGGGAATTTTTGGTGAGATAACTCCCTCCACTGAAGCACATCAACAGCTTCTTGCCTATAAGAAGAGTTGGCTGTGGCACTGACAGTCCAGCGTCACACAGTCAACATCTCAGAAGTAAGACTTCAACCCAGGTCTTCCTGCTCTCAGTAACTGTCCTTTTGTTACAAGGGAGGGAAGACCCGTCCTCCTAGGAGATGGCTATAACATAGACCAAAGATACTAGTGCGGCTTTAAAAGCCACCAGCAAGGCCTGAGACAGATGTGGGAGAGCAGCTCACCAATGGACACCCCACAGTGGGAGCCACACAGGTTGATGTTGCTCTCAGAAATGGCTGCCATACGAATCTGGTCAAAGGCCCTGGTGAAGAAGGCAGCAAAAGTGCTGCAGAAAGGCACAGTCCTGTCCCGTGTGGCACATCCCACGGCAATGCTCACCTAAGGAAAAGGAACACAGGATCATCACTATATCAAACTCTACCTGGAAGGACTTCAGAGCCAACCCACTCCTTTTCCACTTGTCCTAGAAAAAACTGACTACTCAGAAATGAAAGGCAAGTAAGGGAAGTAAAGGCAAATAAACGCACTCCCCAGCATGGGCCAGGTCTATCAGGCCTTCCCAGTGAATGACTTCTTAGAGACCCTGCAATTCACCTCAGAACAGCAGGAGAAAGGGGCTTCCTGGGGCTATCTACTGACACATTCTCAAGTCTTTGGTTGTCCAAGCCCCCAGAACCCAGCCCAAGCAAGCAAGAGGACCCTGGCAAGTACTTTAGCCTTTAATTTCACTGCACGTGCATAGATGAAGCTGATGTTTCTCCACAAGGTCATTTCTTTCTACAAATCCCAACCTACAAAACCTTACCAATGAACAAGCCCCTGCTGTTCCTGTTGCCGAGTGTCCATGTTTGATTCCTATGCTTAAAACTAACAAGAATCCTAGAAGTCCTGCAGTCCAAGTCCTTCTTGCAGATGAGGAAATGGATGCCCAGAGAGGTTAAGTGATTTGCCTGAGGTCACATGGTAGTTAGTGGCAGAGACCAGATTCCAACCTAGAACTTCAGTCTCCCAAATCACTGGAGGTGTGCAAAGGGCTGACCTATGAAATTGCAGTCTTCCTTGGGAGGACAAGGTAGGCTCATGAGGGGGGCTGAAAAGGTATAGGGCCATGTCAACTAACATTTGACTAAAAACACATCCTACTATGTGCCAGGTACTGGCAACACATCCTACTGTGTATCAGCTGGATTGAGCAAAATGACCTAACCCCCTCAACCCTGAGAGTCTGAGAAATGTTCACTTCAATTTGAAACAAAAAGTTGGGGAACTTCAAAAGCCATTAAAGTTACTTGAACTTTTAAAACACAGTCACATGCAGATGTATACATACATGTACATGCACCACCATGCATGCAAACACATGTGTGTGTTGCCTATGTAGTTCAAACCCTGACTTTGCCACTTACTACCTGTGTCCTTGGGCATCCATTTCCTCATCTATAAAAAAAGTTGAGAATAGATATATTGACAAGCTTCCTCCAAAGGCTCAAGAGAGCTTTCCATAATGCTTCTAACATTCCCAGATCCATGTCTACACCCCACTGCTACCCTGTCCCCAGTGACCCCACCTTCCATTGAGGGACCCTAGGAGAAGCCCAAACTACTGTTAGCAGAAAAGGTCTGGCTGCTTTTCTCTCTCCAACCCTGTTCCCTGACCACCACCCATTCCTCAGTTTCTCAGACCTTCAGACTGTGGCTCAAGGCCCTCCCTAAGTCCTTCCCTCCCAGAGCAATCTTAGGTTCTTTGACTGTCCTTTGCTCTCTCCCAGACCTACCATATTCTGTTCTGCAATGAAACACTCGATGAAACGACTGGGATGCTCCTTCTTAAAGAGTTCTGAGAAGGTAGAATTCTTGGTGTCCCCATCCAGGGCAATCACACGGTCACTGGCATGCCCAAGTTTGGCCAGGGCCATGCCATAGGCTTTGCGGGTAGCTAGCTGGTAGGAAGGAAAGAATCCACAGTAGTTATTGTCATCTACCCTGGACAACGTCCTAGTCACTATTGGATCTGTGTGCATGGACCCTTCCTTCAGTAACAGGAGAAAAGTAAAACAGGATGAGAAATAACGCCAGTCCACATTTCTCCATTTTGCCTACAAGGAAAGTGGGAGGTATGGCTGCTTCTTTGGGGAGTACAAGGTGCACTCTCAAATTAACAAGAACTGCTATCTGCGTGGTACCTTCTAAATGGTCTCATCTGATGCTTATGGCACTCGAGAGATGTAGATGATGGCAGGGACCACTGCCCACATTGTACGTGAGACATGATATATAAACTCAACTTGTCTGTGTCGAGTTTTATCCTCTGCCACACTCAGTCTTCCACCTAACATTTGTCTCTCCTCCAAGTGCCTCACTGGGTGCTAGTGGCCTGTTACTGCTCATTCTTCAACTGAGGGGAGAAAAGCAGTTCCAAGTCTCTCCAGTTCATATAGAATCAGAGTTTTCAATGTTGGTGGGGATACCTTGAATTGCCAGTGCCTGTAGAAGCTCCCCCCCGCACTTGGCAGGTGTGCCGTACCAGTCTATCTCTAGGGGTATGTGACAGACTTGGACTATGTATTCCTCCCCCACGAATGAGATTTCCCCTTCCACCTTGTCTCCAAGTTTGAAGTTTGGGGGAGATGGCATCCGGATGTTGGCGATATTCACTGTGGGGGCATCCTCTTTGGGAAGGGTAGCTAGAATCTTCTTCTTGCTTTGAATTTGGCTGTATATTTCCTCGATGACCTGTTCTGCCATGTTCTTGGGAAGGGGCTTCCCATGCCAAGCTTCCTTATCTTCCACACCTGTGGTTGGGGAGCAGGACAAAAAGGGAAGAGTGAGGCACAAGTTCCCCAGAGCGCACCAGAGGATGGACACACCACCTGCCATCACCAAGCTCACAGCAAGTTGAGCTAAGTGAGCAGCTTGGTGTACTAGAAAGATCATAGGGATTGGATGGGTGGGAACTCAGCTCTGCTCCCACTAGCTATGTGACCCTGGTTAAGTCATTTAATCTGCGTTTGTTTCCTTCTCTATAAAATGGAGGAATTTCTTTTTTTCTGGTTTTCTGATTTTTTGCCAGTCATCGTCATCCATCAGCAACCGAAATCATTTGGGTGTTTCACTGTGACCCCAGAATACAAGTGCTTAATAAACGTTTGCTAGGTTAGATGATATTGTCCTGAGCAGCAGGGGACAAGGAGGAAGAAGCGGAGATGTATGACTGCCTTCAAATGGCTTCCAGAAGAGGAAAGAAAAGAAAGAACGACAAGAATGCAACATTCCTGTGGGGACCAAGAAAGGCTTCTTGTAGAAGCTGAAACATGAACCAAGCCTAGAATCAGACCCTGAGAGAATGCACTCCAGGCACGAGAAATCACCTGCGCAAAGACCCAGAGGTGAGAGACAGATGTCTAATATATGCTATTCCAGGAGTTCAGGCAGGAGACAAATCAATGTGGATTTGGGGAGGGGGGAGCAATATCAGGGAAGGCCTGAATGAGAAAACCAGTTGCTTCAACCCTTCCATTTTCACTATCCCATGCTTTAAACTGGCCATGAATTCCTATTAACATCTGCCTTTTGTCCCTTCTGTCCTCTCTGATGAGGCATAGGGCCTCATCTCTTCTTGCTAAGACTTTAGTAAAGCCTTCTTTTTCTTCCTTCTCCATCTCCAGCTTCCACTGTGATCATCTGCCTGATCCAGCATCCCATCTACTATGTTGCCCTGCTGTCTTAGTATCACTAAGATTTGCTGGAATCCAAGTAATGGTAAAAAAAAAAAAAAAAATACAGCAGTGGATGGGTACTCCTTGTTCAGATGGAATGTCATGTACGGGATGGGAGAACAGGCCCAGCAAATCTGAGCGATACTACATTCAGGAAATCCATGAACCTGGAGGGAATCAGAGTGGAGACCATCTGAAAAAGCAAGCTCATGATGAGATTATGCTGCAGACTCCTGGCCAAGGGGAAGAAATTCAGTTCAATTATCCAGGTCTTTGGCAGTTCTTTCTGAACATCTGACAGTCTTGACTTTCAAAATATCATCCAACCCTCTCACTTTGCAGAGGGGAATACAAGTCTAGAGAGCGTAATGACAGCCAATGTCCCATAGCTGGTTAGTGGTGGAGTTCAGACTAAAAACCCAGGCCTCCTGGTGCCCAGCATGGTGCCATGATGCCTACCACAGACTATTTGGAGGATGGAATGGGGAGGGCAGTGCATGTACACACAGGCATGTGAGTACGTGTTTACAGTCTGGACGATGATGGATGTAAACAACCACGTGTGTCTTATCTCTTGAACTAGACCTGTAGGTTCCCTGAGTGTGTCTTCCCTAAGTCCCACTCACTGTTCTGTGAGACAGATCAAGAAAAGTTCCGTGCCCCAGCCCCAATCCCAGACAGCACCCAGAGGAAGCTTGGCTTTCCAGAGGCTCCAAGGGGGAGCCATTGGCACAGGGGAAGAAGGTGGCCCTCACCTGAGATTCCTCTGCCCTTATAGGTCTTTGCAATGACAGCCAGTGGCTTATCCTTGCCCTGGTCGAAGACCTTGCAGAGTTCTTCCACACTGTGTCCATCCACGACCATGACGTTCCACCTATAAGAGCACAGAGAGAGCAGGCCCATAAGATGCAAAGAGGGCTGACTGAGTAACAGACAATGACAGAAACAGACAAAAGAAAGGTATTTTTCCCCTACCCATAAGTGATAAGGCACCGTTTTTATGGATCAGGTTTGTATTAAGGCACACTTGAATAGGGTAACAAAAGGATCCTTCATTTTGTTCCACAGGAGGGACTCAAAACTTCTCAACAAACCTCAGTAAAGGGGGCTCTCTCTATCATCTTTAGTCTAGACTGAGGGTCTAGAGTAGGAACAGAAGGCCTGGAGAGGCCAGCACTCAGCTAGATGATGACAGCAACAGCAGTATCTGGAGGGTAAGGACACTTTCCCCAGTTCTGGCAAAGTGACAAGGAAAGGGACAAGATCTACCCTATTGGATTCTTTGCTTCATGCCTTCAGTGGCCAAGAATGAAAAAGGGGAGGGGGGAGCATTGAAATGTCCCATTTCCTAGCCCCACGATGCTTTCCCTGCCCAATAAGCCAGCCAATGATAGTTTCTGCCTGTTTTCTAAGAGTCCCTCCCTCTTCAAATTCATCCTGAATATCATTCTTGCTCTTTGTGGCACTTGACACAAAGATGAGAGACATAATAAGAGTTTTAGAAATGACATGGAGAGCCCCCCAGCTCCCAGCAGATGGTCCTATACATACCCAAAGGATTCACATCGTTTCTGGTACACTTCCATTTGATGCTGCAGCGGTGCTGGATCACTCTGGCCCAGCCGGTTAATGTCAAAGATGGCAACCAGGTTGTCCAACTTGTAGAATCCCGCAAAAGCCATGGCCTCCCACACGGAGCCTTCAGACACCTCCCCATCACCCAGCAAGCAATAGACACGGTAACTGGAAAACAAAAGGACGGGTCAGTGTCCACAAAGGAGAAACAGAAAAGAGCAAAGAAGGGTATGTCAGGCTCTCCAAGGCAGGACTGAGCTTTGGCATAGTAAGTGACAGAGTAGTGGGGAGGCTCAGGGTTCATCATTCGGTTCTACAGAGGAGGAAATGATAGCATCTCCAAGGTCATACATACTGCCATCACCTCCCAAAGGAGGCTCAGAGTAGCCATGACTTGCTCAGTGACCTCTGGGCAAGGGTTAGTGATAGGACAGGTGAATCGTGCTTTCTGGGCACAATCCCCCACCCTCAATGTAGGCACTTTTCTCCCCCTCTTCCTTCCTTTATTATAGATAACAGATAACCACTTCCCCAGTGCCTAGAAGCTTGCTTCCTTCTCTATTAGAAACTATTTTCAGGAAAGAGGCTAAAGTCAGCCCTTCAGGGAGATCAAAATTCCTGAGAACGTTACCTTCCCCAGGGTGCAGCAATTTAATACACAAACAGAAGTCAGGGGAGCAGAGCAATCCCACAAAACATGAGGTGGGGATGTGTGAGGTAAACAGTTTGGCCTGGGGCAGTAATACGACTGGATCCAAGCTCTGGAGGCAACCTCAGTGTCCACTCCCATTTCAAACCCAGCTCATTTTACAAATGAGGAAATTTAAGGCTGCTCAGGGCAACAGAATGATTTGCCCAAAGTCAGGAGTGGTAAACATAGCTGGGTCAAGACTGGAATTCTTCTAGCACGACATGGCCTCATGGGAAAGTGGATCAGAGATCACAGCAGGCCCCGCTGTCTCACAGGAGGCAAGGAGCCCCTGACAAATTTTGAACAGGGAAATCTAGGAAGAATTAGGCTTGATGAGGCTGTGTAGAGGAGACCGCCTAGGGGACTCTTCTCACCCAGAGCAGCTGCAACTGGAGAAAAAATAAAAACAGACCTCTCCCCCTTCTGCCCTTGGGACAAACTAAGGAATTGGTGGTATGCCTGGCCAGGCTAGGCAGTCATAAAAGACTAACAGAAAGCAGCTCAACTATTTCCTTCATTTCATAAAGGCCCAAGGGCCTGGGCCTGGGCCTGGGGGGTCAGGGATTAAACACAACTAGCTCCTTCCACATGCAGATGGCATAGCCCCTTGTCTTCTACTTAGCCTGGCCTAAGGCCTAAAGTTCTCACCCAGGGACACAGTCATGGGGGTCTTCTTAGCCCCAAGGCTCCTCTCTCCAATTGCTAGGCCACTGCTTGTAGTGGGCTCCAAAGCAGCAGCCCATAAGAACAGTTAGTTCTATGTCTCTTGTAGCTAATAATACCCAGAAGTGCTAAGAAAGGGCCCAAAGATCCTCAGACCACAGATTTGGAGCTGGGAGGTACCCCAGAGATGATCACATCCCGCCCCTTCATTTCAAACCCAAGTATTAGAAAGCTTGCCAAGCCCTGTGAAGGCCCTAGTCTGGACACGGGGGAGGGAACAGCACAGCCCATGCTGAGACAGATCCTTTAACAGTCACAGTGATTCAGCAATATTACCATCTGGGTCCAGGGCTGGTTCACTGGTGGGTGTGTCCTTTATTCTAGTAAACTTCAGGAAACCCATTGGGATGTTCTCTTTTCTCAAGAAAGAGCAGGTTCAGAGTCCTGGAACAGGCCTGGACAGGCAGGAAAGCCTCACTCCTACTCACTGGCACACGAGGTAACGGCTTTCTTTGCCTCACTCCTCTAGATGAGCCTCAATGAACCCCCAGTCCATTACCTAAGAACCTCTTATCGAGAGTCGGCTCCAGGGCCAGCAGCTATCTATCTCTTGCTTAACAGTGGCCGATGATAAGCAGAGTGCTTTTTCTGGGTGGACAGAGGCTGAAGGAGGTAACCAGGCATGGTTCTGGCTTGAGTCAGTGTTCACTCTGGCTCTGCTCACACATGCTGGCAGACAGCTAGCTGCCTATGCCCCCATTCCCAGGACCTGGGCTCACTCCAAAAACAGAGATGAGGAAGAAGAGAAAATAGCTTTATCTGAATGCAGCCCCTGGGCCCCAAGGCCAATGGCAGTCTCTATCAGAGGCTCCTGCTAGATGGAACTCCTGGACACCACTGTCTTTTCCACATGAGCCCTCAGCCTCCAAAGCCTTTCCTCAAGGCATTCACTTACACACTGAGCACAAAGGAGTAACTCCCAGAGACAGAGCCTGCCCAGGGCAATTGCTAAGGGTCAAGATGTGCCATGAAGAATTTCTCTCTGAGCTTGAATCTGCCTCTGAGCCCAGGTGCAATTCCCAGATCTGGCTGGTTGCCACCGTTTTATGCAATGTCCCACGAAAAGATCATTTGTTAGACACACTTTCCCCAACAGTTCCTTTAAATGTCAAACATAAAGTCATCTCTCCTTCATGGGAAATTGCATCCTAAGACCACAGAAAATTATGAACAGTCTTCTAGGTCAATGTCAAATAAAACCCCTATTCTAGCCATGAATCATGAAGTGGTATCACCTATCAATACCAAAGGTGTAGGGCTCCATAAATACTGGCTGATATACCAGAGAATGGAGAACAAACTCTCAAACAAAGGGTGCAATACCCATGAGCACAAATCGATCTGCCTGCGTGCTGAAGCTCTCCTACCCATCTCCTTGCCCCTTCGATTGACCAGTTTAGCGGACGTGTCTGTGCTGACCACTGAACACCCACTACCTGATGGTCATAGTATTTTCCAAGTCTATACACAGCCTAGCACTAACTGCCAGCTTCCATTTTTAGGTGCCAGACACCATTTTTAGGTTTGTCAGCTCAGTGGTTAGGATACTCCAGCATGGTTGAGTGAGAAAAGCACCAAATTGGGAGTCCAGGCCTGTGTCTTCTGGCTTTTCCCTTTGCTATCTGTACGCCTTGGGCAAAAATAGTAAGGGGACTGGACCAGGTAGTAGGGATGGTCCCCTTCTCACTCCAATCCTACTGAGTGCCAGGCATACAAATGCCTGGAATGAGACAATCTTTTTTCCCAAGGGCTAAGAATTCGTCCTCATATGAAATTGCAATGTTTTCCCAAACCAACCAGCTGTGGTCAGTCATCATTCTAAGGCACATCATTGGGCAAGCAGAACTCCACGAGGTAGTGTAGCAGAGAACTTTGCACCCCCAAGTGTAGGTGGAGCTGAATGACTCCGGGAAGCCCATCCCCAAAGCTAAAGAAATAAGAAATAAAAGAACTCTGCTGAGGATAGGTGGGCAGGGAGTGGCATCATTTCTGTGTGCCCATCCTTTGGGCTGTCCCTGGACTTAGAACCAGCTCCTACATCCCATCCCCTCACCCCCATTTTATTTGGGAGGTTCGAGCCCTTGAATTCTCAGTGGTGAAGGCCATTCATTTCTCCCTCCTACTGTAGATCAGCAACTAAAAAATCTTGGAGAAGTGAGATCGCACAGCTAATGAACACCAGAGGCAGGACAGAGTCCCAGGGTACCCTGCTTCCAAGGCTGGCCTTCCATTTCCTAAAACAGCTTGCCTTTTCCAGGCTATAAGGCATCATAACTCATAGGTGTTCCAAGGCACCCCATGCTATGCATTTATTCACTGACTGACTAGTGAGTGCCTGCTCTCTGGAAGGCCCCATGCTAGGCATTATAGGAAGATGCTCTGAGCCTCAGTTTCCTTCTCTGTGAAATGAAAGTTGGCCTTGATGGCCTCTTAAGTTCAGAGGAGAGTGACTTGCCCAAGGTCACAGGATTAGTAAATAACAAAACCAGTATTTGAACCCAGATCTTGGATTCCAGATGCTCCTTCCAAAAAGAGACTAAAGGACCATGGTAAGTCTTGGATTTACCTTATAATTCACTGATTTGCAGTTTGGTTGCTTTTCTTTTTAATAGACTTCCCCATTGTTAAGCCAGAGTAGACAGCTTCCCTGGTCTACATGTTTCCCATGCTCTTGAGGGCAAGAGTGTGGAAAAATGCTATTTTTCTCTTGGTTGACAAGAGACAGCTAATGGATACTTCACCATCCCAAAGACGATGACCTTTGCCTATTTCTGGCAATGCAACCATGATCTGCAGTCACTTCTTTGACTGAGACACTACCCAAGCTTATCATCAGTTACTGATGTCACAATGCCAGGAATTTTAACTCTGGTCTACAAGCACAGCAGCAAACAGTGAAGGTCAAAATGGAGGCCACCAGGCATCTTCCCCAACCAAGACAGCAATCAATTCTGCCACTCTGGACAGAGGGACAATGTTGCCATCCATCTAGCATGGGACACCAGATGGAGAACGTTTGGCCTCAAAGAAGACTCAGGGGAGCTTACAAGCCTTGGGAGAAAGGGAAAGGAAAGTGAAAGGGAATTTTACAAATTCACCCCATAAAGGAAAACTAGAATATTACCTGGCTTTGTCGAAGTATTTGCCTGTGTAGGCCATTCCACATGCTGCTCCAAGCCCTTGACCCAGAGAGCCAGTAGCCACATCAGTAAAGGCTTGTTTCTACAATTAGAGAAAGCAACAGGTTATAAGAAGAGGTGGAGGCAGTGTGGTACATTGGGAAAGGCACTGGGCCTGCAATGGGCTTTGGTTGGACTAGATACCTAACTGGGTTCCCTTCTTAGATCAGGCGATAAGGCTTGGCTCTGCCCCCACCTACCCACCACTGTCTTGGTTGACGCTGGATTACTTCAAGTCCATCAACTTCCACTCAACTCTGGAAGCAGCTAAAGACCCAAGCATGAGCATCACCCCATCTCACTCTAATGA
Source organism: Bettongia penicillata ogilbyi (assembly GCA_023548195.1). Classification (NCBI taxonomy): domain Eukaryota; kingdom Metazoa; phylum Chordata; class Mammalia; order Diprotodontia; family Potoroidae; genus Bettongia; species Bettongia penicillata. Next base: position 12,650,834 of record JAJHZJ010000132.1, on the reverse strand, counting down.
GGCAAGTCAGCCCTATGCTAAAGGGGATCCCAGGCAGTGCTACAGGGTCCCAAGATGTACAGGGATCTACAAGAAGGCAGATAGCATTGTGCCTTTGTTTTTGTCCAGATTCACCAACATAGAGAAACTGAGGTGAAGAAGCCTCCCAAATCAAAGAAGGCAGATAGCATTGTGCCTTTGTTTTTGTCCAGATTCACCAACATAGGGAAACTGAGGTGAAGAAGCCTCCCAAATCAACTTCTAGTCATCATAGCGAGTGAAGCGGGTTGGTTTGCCCAAAGTCACACAGCCAGAGTGTTTCAGATGTGCTACTGGGGCCCAATTCTTCCTAACTCCAAGGCCAGCTCCCTATTCATTATGCAGTTTTCAACTATCACTTCCATAAATTTTAAATTTTCTCCCCCTCCCTCCCCACTCCTTCCCCAAGACAGCATGCAGTCTTATATGGGTTCTACACATACATTCTTATTAAACACATTTTCACATTCATCATTTTGCTCAGAAGAATTAAAACGAATGGGAGAAACCATGAGAAAAACCAAAAAACAAAACCTAACAAAGGTGCATTTAGGGAGTGGAAATTTTCAAGTGTGAAGGCCTACGTCTATCAGAAACGTGGCTGTTACTGTGTATAAGGTTCTTCTGGTTCTGATCATTTCACTCAGCATCAGTCCATATAAGCTGGAGAGAAATTCTTAAGAGACAGGGCCAGTCACCTGGAAGAAGCTACACACTGCATCCGCTGGCCCTGAGCTGGAGGCAAATCAAGTTTTACAACAAGAGTCAGAAAAGCTACAACATGGCTCCCTGTGGGGCGGAACACCACTGTCTGCCTGTGTCCCTGCTGGCACGGCTGCCAAAATGATGCCCTCAGCTTGAGGGCGCAGCCTGTTTTTCATTGTCTTTAAAACTGCCTTTCCGCTGTTCAGTCATTTCAGTCATATGCAGCTTTTTTCTTAGCAAAAATACTTTTCCCCAGCTCCTTTATAGATGAGAAAACAGAGGCAAGTAGGGATAAGTAACTTGCCCAGAGTCACACAGTTAAGGAATGTCCTGAGGCTGGAATTGATCTCAGGGAACTGAATCTTCCTGGTTCCCAGCCTAACCTCAATTCATTGCACCCCTAGCTGTGACTAGTTGCATACAGTGGATGTTTATTGGATTGGATGGAATAAATAGACCAGCCATTCATGCATCTCCAAAGCAGAGACCCAAAGGATGGCTTGGCCAAACCAGAGTCCAAAGCCCCATCTTTTGCCACACAGGTTTGCAGTGGGTAGAGCTGACCCAAGGGGACTTGGTGTGGGTAACAAATGATAAGCTTTGATCTCTAATACTCAGAAATACTCTCCAAATGGGTTTGTGCTCTGAAAAGGACAAGACTTCCAGAGAAGCCCAATGAGCCAGAAATTCAAGCATTTGGAGTACCATACAGGAGCCATAGGTAGCAAAGGAAGGTCCCCTGGCCTAGGCTCCACTGAAAATCTCACTGAAAAGGGTTGAACTTTCCCATTTCCCAAGAACAAAGGCTAGGGTTGGAAGGAGCCTGAGGCATCTTCTTGAGTTCCACTATCCTAACCACATTGTGTCCAAAATTCCACAGGTCAATGAGAAGGGGAGGCAGCATTTGAACCCAGGTCTTAGGAGTCCAAATCCAGCACTCTCTATAGTAAAATATGCCTTCTTTATGATGACCAAGTGACAGTGGGGAATCAAGGATCACAAGGATTGGGAGGGACATTAGAGGCCCTAAAATCATGGTTCATCCTCTTATGAGATCTGTTTAAGGTAGCATGCATAGCTTAGCAGCAAGGGGAAGGTTTGAACCCTTGGTGAGGGCAGAGAAAAAAGAGACATCAATAGCAGAATCTGAATTTTTCTCTTCCATGGTCATGGGTAGTGGCCTTCAAACCAAGGTCATGCCTTCTGGTGCCAATTTCAAAATGTAGGCAGGGTCATCCTTTTCAGACGAGGATCTGACCCTCCATCCAGACTCACACCATTTTCCAAATGAAAATGCCTATGACCTGTCTTGTTCTATCCCCAAGTGGGCTTGCTTGGCTTGTATCTGTAAGGAGTTCAGAGAGGGTAACCCTAGAGTGCATGCTGGGAATGGGACATTTCAACAGAAGTCACGGGGCTAATCATTCCCCCTACCACCCTGCTGGACACTTACAGGGACTGGGTGACCGTCTAGAATGGAGGTGATCTTCCTCAAGTTCAATAGCTCAGCCTCTGGCAGGAAGCCAGCCTCTGCCCAGACTGCATAGAGGATAGGAGCCGCATGACCCTGGGAGGAACAAGAATGAATTAGCATAAGAGTGGAAGCAGGAGAAGGAGGATGGAGGATGGAGGAGAAGAAAAGGGAGGGAGAAAGGGAGGGGAGAGGAAGAGGGAGGGATGGGTAAACTAGAATGGATACTGGAATATTAGGGGAGAAACACTGACATATCTGCCTAGGGACAGCTGTTTCTTACCTTGGAGAGCACAAAGCGGTCATTACTGGGGTCCCTAGGGTCCTGGGGTTTATACTTCATGGTATGGAAGAAGAGGACCGCCATGATCTCTGCCGCACTGCAGCATGATGTGGGGTGACTACAGGCCAAGGAAGAGACATCCAGGTCAGTGAGCTGCCAGACCAGCCATCCATTCATCTCCAAAGCAGACACCCAAAGGATGACTTGGCCAAACCAGAGTCCAAGGCCCCATCTTTTGTCACACAGGTTTGCAGTGGGTAGAGCTGGCCCAAGGGACAAATGATAAGCTTTGATCTCTTTGATCTGCTCCCAACAGCTTACCCCAGAGCCCACATCTGGTGGCCCAGTCATCCTTTCAAAGCCTTTACCCTTCTTACCTTGGCCCCAAGGAGCTCTTTGAACCATGACCTGAGGTTGGTGGAGGCCCCCCAACTGGGATTATAGGGGAGCCAGAATGTGAAACAATGAAATCATACCTTACTCCCTTCTTTGCAGAGGTGGGGGATTATGGGGGAAGAACACAGCATATACTATGAGATTCAGTTAGTCTTGGACTGTTAACCCTCCTCGTTTTTATTCTTTTTTAAAAGGACTGGCTCTGGGGAGGAGGACTTGAGAAATAGATGATGGAAAAACAGAAGATAAACAAAAATTGTATTTTTTAAAAAGGGTAAGAGAAGTGACATAGGATCAAACCTGCCTCACTTCTTTTGCAGGTGGGGGACTCTGTGGTCATCCACTGCCCTTGTCAGACTCCATTAATGTGCTGGTAAAATCTTTTTCATGATTACAAGGGATGGTTTCCTGTGGGGGATTGAGGAGGGCAGGTAGGATGAGGGAGGGATCAGTAAGAAATGAGAGTGATGCAAAAACAAATCAAAAAACCATTTTTAAAGGAAGGTTGTGATGGGATTCTCCTACTTGGGAGGGGAGGTGTGGCAGAACAGGACCATAAAGACTTACCATAAACAGCTTGAGCCTTTGTAGCTGCCTGAGATTCTCCACTCCAAGGTCCCTTGGACCCATAGGAGAATGGGGTCTGAGATACATTAGACAGCAACCTACCCTGAAACAAGGCTTTGGGTTCCCCAAGTTTTTCTCATTGTCTTGTCTTCAGCCTACGTTAATCACTAGAGGATTCCTCCAGTATTATCTGTAATATAGCCTCTCCCCAGTGTACCCAAGATTTCTGCTCAAGCTGAGAATATCCTAGTTTGAAATGCTTCCATCTCCCTCTGGTGCAGATTCTAAAAACCTGGTTTCAGCAGACCGTCCCTTTGCTGCTTCTATGTTCTTGACGAAGACCAAAGCCTTGTTTGTTCATTGCACCCCACAGCACACAGGGACCCCACTGCCCATGCACATTAGCACACTGTTGGCCAGCCCATTGGGGAAATGCTCCTCCTTTCCTTCTCACATACATAACAGCTCCACATCTGAAGGCTTTGACCTTCAAAGACCTTTTCTCTCTGCTGAGTCCTCACCACGGTCGAGCCCCACAGAACGGGAGGTGTTACTACTAACAGTTCAAACAGGCATTAGTAGGGGCAGCACTGTCAGAAGAGTTAAATCCACAAAACCCAAGCACATGCATGTTTATGGCTGCCATTCCTAGGGACACAACCACTTTATACTTAACCATTTTCTGTGAATTCCTGTTCTTGGGGGAAATAGACAATCTGAAACAGCAAACAGGTGTTCCAGTGAAATTACTCTGACTCTATGGGTAGTTTTCTAAATTACAAACCCCACTGCTCATATGCACACACAGGAACCCCACACACACTTTGAGGGGTAAATTCCTTCTCAACTCCAGGGAATTCTCCTTTAAACTAGGCTCAGACTTTTAGGAAAGTCACCTCAAAGCAGCTGGACACTTCATAACAGATACATGTGTGGGTCCCACTAAGGCATGATGTAACACGCAATGTAACCTTTCAATGGCAGCACTGAAGTGGGTCAGGAGACATAGGATCCTAGACCTAGAGTTAGAAGGTACCTCAGAAAATTCACCTGGTCTGATCATTTTGTAGTGTACGAAACAGGCCAAGAGAGGTAAAGGGACCTGTCTAGGGTCACGTAGTAATAAGTTTCTGAAGACTGAAAGACAGTCCTCTTTGTCACTTTCCTCTGCTGGTTCCCTAGGTTCTCAGGTCTATAGAACCTGCCTCCCTGGGTTCAGCTTCTAGTCTATTGAGACCCTTACTCGCTGTGAGAGTACAGGAAAATCACCTGGATGGATGGATCGATCACGGTTTCCTTACCTGGCACACTAGAGGCAGTGACATGTAGTGGAGAGAAAGATCTTATGCCAAGAGGCACCAGAGACTGGCTAAGTTCCTTAATCTCTCAGCCTGTTCTTGCCTTAGTGAGAACAGAAATGCCTCAAATGAGATCATTTTTGTGAAGTTCTTTGCAGACCTTTAAATACTAAAAGGTCAGCTCATTTTATAGGATGATCTCTCCATTTCCCTCTGGCCCAATTGTCCATGTTTCTTTATGAAGACAGGCAAGCTTTATTTTGGGACTCTTGGGATCATTGGCTCAGAGCACGGAAGAGAACACTGAGATGTGCTAGCTGCCTCCAATTCTCCTGGATTCCACATTCTCCTTGGGCACAAAGGCAGATCAGGAGCAAGGGATGATCAAGGACAACTTAAGCTCGTTGTCAGGTGATATTACCATGCAATGAACAGCTGCCCCTACCTGCACCTTGGGACATAGTGGGCTGCACCTCATTGGAGGCCTTCAAGCAGAAGTTCTTTGGTATAGGTGGCTAGAGCTGTGACTAGCTGGACCCCTGAGGACCTCAACTTTTTGAGAGTCCTTGAATTTGACAGCATTCCACTGAGGAATTTAAAATATCCTGAAAATTCTCCAAGGGAAAATAGGGAGAGAATTAGGTCCTTCCCTCTTCTGCTCCAATGATCCTGTAAAGAACTTCTACCAAGCCTACTCACTATGAGGCAGTCCCAGTGGCAAAGAACTTTGATTCAGAGCTGAAATAGACTAGAGGCCACTGAAATCCAGTGACTTGGGCAAATCCACTATGTATCTGAGGTAGCATTTGAACTCAGGTCTATTCTGACAAGCACAAGATTCTATCCACTGCACCACTGGGCACCTTCTCCAACCCAGCAAAGAGAAAACCTCTGCAAATCACCCTCTATGGGACACACCAAACCTAAGTTTCAGCAAACAGGAAGACACAGTTGGCTTTCCCTTGTGTACCAGACACATGAGGTAATGAGAGCATGTATACTAGTGGGTTACCCATAGAGAGAAATAATCAACAAAATTCCTTGTTTTGGGGCTGGCATATGGATCGGCTCCCATCTCTGAATCTACTACCTCCCTTTTCAAGACAGTAGATATAGCTTTTATCAACAGGCTTTCCTTGGAAATTGTCCAGATGTCTCTAACCCATTCTAACCAAGTTTACCCTAAAAAGCAGCTGACCACAGGAAGGCAGGTCCACTGGAAAGGGCCATCTGTAGCCATCAGACCCAGGAAATTCAGGATGAGAAGTGCTTGGAACACTGAAAAAAGGGAAGAGGACACCTCCTCTACTGCCAGCTATCAAGCACTGAAGGGAATCTTTGAGCTGCAAGGGACCTTAGAAATCAAATCAGAGTCAAACCCTTTGCTTCAGGTTTGGAGCAAAGACTCACCCAAGCCCATTCAGCCAGCTGGTTGCAGAAGGAAATATCTTATTACTGAAGTAATAGCCTGGTAGAAATTACCCCAGAGCTCAAAGGAGGAAACAAGTTAGCCCACATATCACTTGCAGAAGGTATTGCACTGGTGTCTATTCTGCAAATCCAGCCCCATTCTCTTGTGCAAGAAGGAAATAGAGGAAACTCTTGGTACCTGGCCTGATCAGGAAAGGGTTGGGAGGAGGGCTCAGGCACACCACTCAAGAGAGACCTATCAGATAGCTTACACATGACTCACCAGTTTTTAAAGGATTAGAATATGAGACTCTCAGCACTAAAGCTTTCCCAACACAATGGGGGTCAGAGACCCACACTCAGCACCTCACAGAGCTAGAAGGGACCTTAGCAGAAATGAGTCCCATGACCGGGATTTGGCAAAAGAGGAAAATGAGACACACAGAAGGCTAGTAAGCTGCTTCCCAGTTTGGGAAGGCAGGGACTTCTGGCCCCAAAATACTCCATCATAATAGTCTCTTTCTCTTGGGGAATTATTCTCTACCATTTCTCAACTGGGAATTACTGCCCACTGTTACTCCCTCTCCTCTAAAGGTGCAGGGTTCCATCACCACCCCCCACCATACTGACAGTGTTTCTTGACCTCCTTGGAGATATAAAGAAGGACGGGCCATAAGCAGCTCCAGCTTCCAGGGGAACAAGACCAGGGCTGGTCCTGGGCCTCCAGAATGTACTCCCCAGGAGAAGGAGTAGAACTGAGATTTTTGTTTATTTCTTCTACTTCTACTATGGAAGCATAGCCAGATAGTAATGAATGTGTGCAATTCCCTAATTTTACAGATGAGAAAACTTAAAGAGGTCCAGAGTAATACAGTAAATTACTTGAAGTCACACAGATGATAAGTGATAGGTCTAGCATTTGATTTCAGGTCCTCTAGAGATCCTACATACTTTCCACTGATGAGGGCTGCTTCATCTCCATGTTAGCCATCTCCAGCTTCCTTGAAGGCCTAACTCAGGGATTGCCTACAGCCAGTTTTCCCTTTTCCCCAATTGTTAGGGCTGACTGCTCAAATTCCTCTGATTTCAAGGAATACCAATGAAATTCAAGGAGAGAGGTCTGATCATTGACAAGATGGTAAAATAGCCTCTTAAGTCAGATCCAATTCTACTTTATGTATATAAGCCCTTCCTGGAAGCTAAGAAATAGGATGGAGTATGGGAATAACATTAGATGAAGTAAGGAGTCCTGGTTCTTACTGCTTAATAAGCTGTGAGCCTCAGTTTACTGATCTGTGCAATCAATAAGGGGGACTGAATTAGGTGTTTCGAAGGCCCTTTCCAGTGATTCTGTAATTCCCTTACTCTCCACTTGACTCTGCTCAAGGCTTCCACAAGACCCCAGCTTCCTGGCTTCATCAGAAGTGAGGGTAGGGTGAACTTGCCAAGATTCCCCCTCCCCCCATGAGGTGAGGGTTCATCTCTTGGTGTAGATGGAGCAGGCAGCCTTAGAGTGACTTGGTTATCTGTCCAAACATTCACTGGCCAGACCTTGGAGAACTGAGTGAGCTGTGTTAGGGAATGTGGATCATCCTGCATACACCCTGTACTGGGATGAACAGCTGGCATGAACCCACCTACAATCTTCATAGCTACAAAGTCTTCATGACTATGACTGCCCTGCATGGGGTCAGACGCCAGAAGCTCCTCAGCTCCCCTGGCACTGAATCCTGTATTTCAGGAATAATTTCTGTGCCAAAGATTCTACTGTCCGCTGTGGGTTGTGTTTAGACACAACCACAACCTACTTTGATGATGTGAGGGGCTTGAGTCATGTGGAAACTAAGCTGGTAATTTCCTCAAGAGCAGTTTCTAGTGCTTGTGCATGTGTATGTTTTCAGAGAAGTCCACAAATATTCTTGGATCTCTCTCCCCAATGTCCTCTCTGCCTCCCCGTCCCTATCATGGGCACAATGTGGGAAACAATGAGTAAGGCACCGTCTCGGATTTCATTAACTTTGAAACTCAAGGAGGGAGCCTGGCTGGGAAACGGTATGTCCAGCCCTCTCTCTTTAGTGATTCTATTACCTCCAAAAATCCACTCCAAGGAGCATTTCTTTAACATCATCTATATGTGAAGAGTCTGGATTTGAGGTTAAGAGGATCAGAGGTGGAAGCCCTGCTGCTACACACAGACTAGGAGGAAATGCTTAAGTCCCTGAGCCAGCTCTCAGTGCTTCAAGCAACTCTCCCAGACTATTCATTGGAGAAAAGTTGCCAGTCTGCATTTGTGAATAGAGTTTCTACCTCCTCCACCACTTAAAGTGCAAGTCAGACTCCACCTCCAAAAGAAGGTCAGTACTGTCGCGTGGGTGTGGAGAATGGTAAACCTGGGAGCCAGCCCTAACCACTACAGACAGAGGGAAACTAGAGATTCTAAGATCTGAAGGTGAAGAAAGGAGCGCCATTCCAGGTCAGGAGAGCAATCCCCCAGAAGGCATTGGGGCTGTCTGTGGATGACGAAGTTCAGGAAGTAGGCCAGACTAGCCTGAACGTAGGCAGAAGGCTGCAGAGGCCAACTGAGCATCCAGCCTCTAATAAATGTCTCTAGAGTCATCTAATCTGTTCTACTTCAGTCCCAGGCAGCAACAGGCTAGTACTGTGTGCTTTTTATGACAAACATGTCTTGGCACCTTCTCTGCAATTCACTGAGAGGTAAGGTTTAGTGACTTGCCCAGGGTCATACAGTCAGGAGGTATCAGAGGTGAGACTTCTCGGCTTCAAGGGCCAGCTCTCCATCCACTGTGCCAGGCTTCACCATGTTCTGTTTAATTGCTAAATGTCACCTTTGCTATGAGGACAATATGGCATCATGGGCTCAAAGAATTAGAGCTAGAAGAAATCTTAGAGGCCACAGAATCTGGAAACTGAGGCTTATAGAGGTTAAGTGATTTGCCCAAGATGACCCAAGAAGTAAATGGCAAAGCCTAGTCCTCCAGCTCCAAACATGGCATCCTAAGCAGGGGCCAGAAACCAAAAATTGACAATACAACAGAATAGGACAGAAAATGTCAAACTAAGCAATGATTTTTTTCAGACCTAAAACATGTCTGGCCCTGAAATGCATCGACTAGATTCAGCCAATAAATCCTAGGAGCCTACTATGACCCAGGGAGGACAGGCAACTCCCCAAGTTAAATCTGATTCCAACCTCAATCATTTCTTTATGCATGCCCCCTCTTTCTCAAACTCTGTGCCCACTCCACTATACTCTGGGAAACCATTCTAGCTGGAACTTTAAGATCAAGTCAGTTTAAAGGTTTACATTTAACACTAATTGCCATCCTTTGGTTTTCAGAATATAAAGATGAGTAAACTGAGGCATGACATGGTCAGTGAGCCTCTCCCAAAGGTCATGGTGCAGTATATAAATAGTACTGTTGAGAAAACCCTTCAAAAGAGTCAGATTTGTGAATCATTCCTCTAACCAAAGAGCCCACTTCGGTGGGCCCAGATGTAATTCATGGAACAGCTGGGGATTTGTGGACAGGGTAACCAGACATCAACTTGACCCAAATGCTGACCCCTACTCGGCACAGCACTAGGCCAAAATCAATCAAAATCACATTAGGTTTTCCATTTCTCTCGGAAAAAAGAACGGCAGCGACCAGCTATATTTCCTAATGTGCCTTACAACATCAGTTAGCAACTAGCTGGCAATGTTGCTTCCTTCTGCAAAGTACCAAGTTCAGCTCTTACTCTGAGGTCCTTTTTTCTTTCCCTTTCTTTGCCCCATTTTTACAACTAGACTGTTTCAGTTCAGCCAGTACTTCTGTTTGGTCACTCACAATTTCCCTCGGGAGTACAGATTGTTTCCTTCGCTGATTTGGAATCCCCAGCCCTTAGCACACAGTAAGCACTTAATGTCTGTTGATTGATTTCATTCTTCGCAATCTCTTAAACCGATTTAACTCAGTTCTGAGATCACAGCCCTTGTTTATCACACGCACACGTCTAGCATCCATTTCCTCCTGAAATTACACTGTATATTATCTGTATTCCTTAACCTGGACAGAATGTATCACCTAGGAGAAGAGCAAGCTCTGCGAGCTGAAACTGTTTCTTTTTTTATCTTTTAGATCCCCAGATCAAGAGGCATCATGATCTGGTTGATCAGAAACCAGGCCACAGAACCAGGAAGACCCAGGTTCTAATCCTGTCTCTGACCCATGTTGGTCTTAACTTCTTAGTGTCCCAAACTGTTACAGAACAGTGGCACGGACTGCAGGTTCTGCAGTCAAAGGATGTGGGCTCAAATACTACCCGGGATACTACCGTCTGACCTTGGTGATAAGTCACTTAGTCTCCCTGGGCCGACTTCCTATCGGTAAAAAGGAGGATTTGGACCACCTGGCCTTTGAGGGGCCTTTTCAATTCTATAACTACTCAGAGGTGCCCATCTGCATTAGTAAAGGGCCCATGCTGGGAGTTCCCTACAATGAAATCACAGATCTGGACCCTTCCCTCCACCTCGCCCAAAAAAGCATCCCAGTCTAGCAAAGTGCTTTACATACAATTTGAAGATAGGTAGCACAGAGGATAGAGCACTGATCCTGGAAACAGGGAGGCATGAGTTCAAATCAGCCTTTGATACTAAGTGACCTTGGGCAAGTCACTTAACCTGTTTGCCTCAGTCTCCCCATCAGTAAAATGAAGGTATTAATTGCACTTACCTCCCAAGGTTGTTGGGAGGATCAAATATGATATTAAGCACTAAGCATAGTGCCTTAACACATGGTAAGTGCTATATAAAATACTAAGCACCTACTATGTGCTAAGCACCATGCTATGTGCTAGAGATACAAAAGGAGGTGAAAGACATCCCTGCCAACAATGAGTTCACAATCTGAGGTTACTGAAGCTGATCATCTCATTAGAGTTTATAATTCAATCTAACAAGCAAACAAGCTGTATACAGAATAGGACATTTAAGGAGCGAGGGAAGGGGTGGGAAAGGCTTGCTAGAAAAGATCAGGCCTTCCTTACCACACATTCTGGGTTGCCTCCACCCAAGCCTCGTCCTCTAGCTCCGTTGGCACTTGTCCAACGTACAACACGGGTGTTGCAAGACAAATTAGGAAATGCATCTGACCAGAGTGTTGGGGTTAAAAAAAAAAACAAAAGAGGAAAGAGCCAGGGCTTACAAGGTAAACGGCCACTATCAAGCCCTGCTTCCATCCCATCAGCACTCTGTAAGGTGCCTAAAAAGAGCTCACCTCTAATGCTCTACCTGGGCCACAAATACCCAGGGTCTCATCCTCCTTATAACTTATGTCTGCAGTGGCTGTGCAGCCTAGTGAGTGGAGCATTTCATTAGGAAACAGAATCCTAGATTTCAGAGCTGGAAGTACCACCAACCCCCTCAGACTGAGGCCTCAAGTTGTGAGGTGACTCCTGAATAACTCAGCTAGTATGGGCTTGAGACAGAATTCAAATTCAGGTTTTCCTGACTTCTGGAACAGCCTTCTATACCACAGCCTGGTTCAGATCCTGGCTTTGACACTCAGTATTGCCTGGTTCCTTCATTTCTTTCTTTTGTCAGAGGTTACAAAGGTAATCTATAATGGAAACAGGGTGTGAACCCACCTCTTCTTATTCCAAATCCAATGTTTTCTACTCCACCAACAGAATGGCAGGGTCAAATGAACCTGGACTCCTCAAACCTCTGGTTTTGGTAACTTTGGACAAGTCACTCCCTCTTCCCCTGGGATTCAGGTTTCTTGGCTGTAAGATGAAGAAAACCTCTTCCACTAGCCTAGGGAAGTTTTCTGCTTTCTTTGAAATCCCATCACTTAGCATGGTGCTGTGGATAAGGTAAGTGCTCATAAATGTTTGGTGATTGACCACAGAGGTCATATTTAAGGGTTGAAGGAGCAGCCAGGGTAGAGGCCAGGAGACTGGCCTCCAGAACTCAAATGCTCTGTAGTCATTTGCAAAGGAGGTCTAGACTCTAGAATGAGGAAATGAGCTAGACATTTGAATGACAAAGCCATTGTGGGGACATAGCCAATACTGGAGTGGTTTTTGACCCTGGGTGTGTTAGGAAGGCTTTGCTTCCCCCTCCATGGGTATATTCCATGACTGTCAGTTGTCATTAGTCTCCAGGACAGGGGGGATCTTTTCAGCCTTTAAGAGGAGCAAGGCCACATGCCCTTTTCCAGAGAGCTTCAGCCCAGGGTGGCAAAAAGGGCTGTTTTATGTTTCTGATGTTAATCAATTGTCACAAAATGAATAGGGGAGGCCACCACCTCAAATCCCAGCCTGAGTCTTGAACAAAAAGCAGATCCATTCCTCCCAAACTGGGGCAGATATCGGAAGTACAAACACTCACTGGACTTTGAGCCAGAAGATAGAAGTCAGTGTAGAAGCAGGAAATTCTTGCCAGTTCGGCCACTAGCTAGCTAGCCAAAAAGGAGAACTCTAAGGCCCAATTGTTTCAGAAGTAAAATGGACCCAAGTGAGATAAGAACTCAGCAAACTCACTGTCATGGGAACTCCCACCTTCTACTATACAAACACACATTCTCAGCTGCTTAAAGCACTTCTACTATACTAAAGCACAAATTAGCCCCGAACCACAAAGGGTTCTTGTCCAGATGCAAAACCCAGGCCTTCCAGCATGCACTCTCCATTAGCCCATGCTACCCAAGAACTAAGTTATACCTTATCTTACAGGGTTTTTTTTTTTAAACGAGTATTTTTTTTTCCAATTACATTTAAAGTCAATTTTTAACATTTTTCTTAACAATTTTGAGTTTAAATTTTTTCTGCTTTCCCCCTCCCCCCTCCCTACAATGGTAAGCAATGTGATATAGCTCCATCTATTTATATATTACATGCAATCATGTAAAACATTTCCATACTAGTCATTGTAGCCATCTGAACACTTACCTGAGGCTTACAAGTTCAGTGAGTTAACCAACATCATACAGCTAAAAAGGGACCGAGATGTGAGCCCAGGCCATCCTGACTCCTGGTAAGTCTAGCAATCCTCACAAAAATTAGTTAGATTGATGGGAGGGTTTTGTGGGGGTGTTTCCTGATGCCCACTCAGAAAGGGTTTTAACCTTGGAGGGCAGCTGAGATTCTCGGGGGAGCAGGAGGGCACAGCTCATGAATGAATAACTCAGACCTGAGGAAGTGCCCTACATTCTGCCCAACATCTCCCCTAGGACTGCTCAGAAATCCTGCCGATAATTGGTTCTGACGGTTGGGCACAAAAAGAAAATAAGACAGTTTGGGCCCTGAGGGAACACATTCTTTGGCCAGTCTGGAATCCCCTCGGCATTCTTCCTCTAATTTTTTTCTTTCCCCTTTATTATTTTTTCCTTTCTCCCTGACTGGTGGAGCTGGAGATGCCCTTAGTAGTAGTCACTTCACTTTAATGAAAAGGGTGGGAGGCAGCCTGAATTTGGAAGAAGTAGCCAGGGTAGAGGCCAGGAGACTGGCCTCCAGAGCTCACATCCTCTGCAGTCGCTTGAAAAGCAGGTGCGGACTCTCGAATGACAAATGAGCCAGACGGTGAATGACAAAATCTTTCAGTGGTTTTTGTTTGACCCCGAATGTGTTAGGAAGGCTTTGTCTTTCTTTTGTTTTCCAATGGGGGGAAAGAGGGGCAGAAAATGATTGCTCATTGAAAAAAAACAAAACTGTAGAGAACATGAAGCCCAGAGAAGAAAGATGGTTTCCTTTTCACTGCACCAAGTTCTTCTCTAATTATTTCCTTGGAGCTTTGGGAGAAGTCACTTAACCTCGAGGGTCTTTACCTGTAAACTCCTGGTAATCACATTTCAGGTCCCACTCCCACCAGGGCCTGTGTATTGACTGCCTTTCAGCAGTCAATATTTATCAACTACTAGGCAAGTCTCTAGAGCTATGTGGGGCCTCAACTTCCCCAAATGTAAAATACCAATGTTGTTGGGTCCTTTCCTGTTCTAACTTGAAGACAACCCGTAATTGCACATGGACAAAAGATAAAAGTAGCCTCTTCAAGGTCAGACCATGTGGTCTAAACCTCTGGGCTCCAGCCTCCACCACGTGCTTGGCCCTACCCCTAAACTCATCCATGTGACCAGGGAAAGTTGATCTGGCCAATCTTAAAGCCTGGGGGATAACCAGAGAAGGGCTCCAGGGGCCTTAAGATCACAGTTGGAACCTTAGGGGATCATATCTGCTAAACTCAATCCCCAGGGGAAAAGCGAGCTTCCCCCATACCCAGGCAGTTCAGTTTTCACCTTTGTCTCCGTATCCGAGTCCAGCACATTGTACGACCTTGATCAATGTTTGCGGATTGAGGTGTTATTGAACCTCCCCAACCCAAAAATGAACCTCCGCCTCCAGACCAGTTTCGAATACACTACCCAGCCACACCCACCCGACCCCCTTCTCCACAAAGTTGGTCCAAAGTAAAAGCTTACTGACTGGTTCGCAGACGTAGGGATTGTAGGCTGGGCCTCAGACTTCAGGTGTCATTTTCCCCACGTACAGCACTCTACCCCCCATCACTGCACCTCCACCCGCCAAGCAACTTTCCTGCCTAGGGACGGGCTTGGGCCTTTGGCCTTCTCCACCCAGCTTCCCGCCATCACAGACATCACAAGGACCGGGAGGGGGGCCCTCAGCTCAGTCCGGCTGAGCTCAGTCTCCACCCCACTACAGGGACGCCAAGCCTGCGGGGATCTGACTAGGGATGGGGACGAGGAAGGACAGGCATGTCCCAGTTCCCATCCTGGCCCCAGTCCTCCTTCCCTGTCCCAGGTCACCCGGGACGTGCCTGGCCACCTCAGGAACTTCGCCCAGGGATGGGCGGAGCCAGCCTCGGGTTCCGGGCGGGGATCTCGAGCTCGGGAAGGCCCCGCCACCCGGAAAGGCTGCTCAGACCGCGCCAGCATGGCCACAAGGGCTCTCTCATCTGGGATCCCTAGCACGCCCTCCGCTCCCCAAGCCGGATCAGCCCCGGGTTTGGCTGCTGCAGCCTCCGGAGCCCGCAGCCCCAGCTTTCCCGCCGTGGGACCTGGATCCCGATGCCCACACTCACCCCGATCGCGACCCGGGCTGTAGCAGCCCACAACCAGAGTTCTTGCCCCTAGCCTTCCCCTCCGTCGGCCGGGGGGGGTCTGACGCCCAACGCTAAGCCCCGATCGCGGCCCCGGCTGCTGCAGCCCCACAGCCAGAGTTCTTGCCCCCAGCCTTCCCCTCCCCCCGGCCAGGGGCCCGATCGATGCCCACACTCACCCCGATCGCGGCCCCGGCTGCTGCAGCTCCACAGTCCCACAGCACCCAGCCTTCCCCTCCCCGCACTCCAAGTGGGAGCCCGTCTACTGCAGTGTCCCGAACCCGTGCCCTCTGCCTTCCATGCCCGCGCTCAACCCTCATGCAAGAGCTTGGGCTGCAGCGGCTCCCCCCTCCAACCCCCAAACCCGCCCCCCAGCTTTCCGTGCCTGTGTCTGGGGACCGGGCGCCTTTACTCACCCCGATCCGGCCGCGGTGGTGGCTTGGATGGAGTTGATGCGCAGCCGGTTGGCAGTGTCCTTCAGTGCCTGCAGTTTCTGTTGGTCCGGCTTATGGTAATCCTCCATGGCAAAGCGGGTTTGGCGCGGATCCCGAGCCCAGTGCGAGCAGAGAAGAGGAGCCGAACAGCCAGGAGGAGGGCGAGAAGGAGGGCCAGCCCAGTGCGCCTTCTTATGACCAGGCCTACCTGCGGGAGGAGCTGGGGACGTGGGCAGGGGCACGGGGAGGAGAAAGAAGAAGACAGGCAGGAGGAGGAGCGAGCCTCAGGGCCGGCCCCTGACGGGGCCACGCGGGAAGGGGGGGGCAGAGATCCGTGCTGGCCCTGTCTCACGCACTCACGGTCCCTGGGCTGCGGCCCCCATCCTCAGTCCCACCTGTCCACCCTTCTGAAGAAAGAGCTCCCAGAACCTTGAACATCAATTAGGGCTTTTTACCGAGAAGGAAACTGGTGCAGGGAGGCCCACACACTAGCTCTAGATGGGCCCACGGAGAGTTGCGGGGGCACCCTGCGCTCAGTCTAGAGCTGGGGGAAGGGATGGCTCCGCCCTCCCAACCCCCCACAGGGACGCTCCTGTTTTCCCATTTGCTTTTGCAGGGGCCTGATTGCCTCCTAAGCGTGGGGAAGCAACAGGGTATGGAATTCTGGATGTGAAGCTCAAAGATTTGGGTTCGGAAGATCTTAGATGTAGACCTGGAGGAGTCCTAGGAAGCCTTTTTCCAAGTGATGCAGCACAGGAGGCTAGGAAAAGTGGAGTGATCGCCTAAAGTTCCATAGGTAGGAAGGGGGGCAGGTCAATTTGAACCCAGGCCCAAGGCTTCTAGAGCTGGACTCTGTATCTTCTGCCATGTCAGGCTCAGCCTTCTCCCTCTGATTCCCCAGCTGGACTTTGGATAATCTTAAAGGTGACTTTGGGCTCAAGAATCTATGACCCAGTGCCATACACTTCCTCAGCATTGGCAGTAGGCCTAGAGTATCCCATCTCTGGAAATGTCCTTTGAATGAATAAGCATTCCTTGCTTCCGGGACCCTGCAGCTGGCCTGCCCTGGGCTTGCATGGTGCATTAACCAAGTTTGCATAGTAGCTTTACCAAGAGGGTGAGGGGAGAGGCAGGGTCAGGGCTGTGCCTTCCTCTCATAAGCCCATTGAATCAAAGGTCTAAGAATTGAATGGATCTTTAGACGTCATCTAGTCTCTTTTACAGAGGGGGAAATCGAGTCTCAGAGAAGCAAAGTCACTTGCCCGAGGTCTCAAGTAGTGTATAGCACAGAACTGGGATTAGATGTCAGTCCCCCTGACCACAACAGAGTTCTTCTCACTACATGATGTGGACAAGGGATTCCAGGTTCCTAACTTTTTTTTTATAACGGACCCTTTGGACAGCAGTTTGGTAAAAACATGGAGGAACTCCTGCTCAGAATCATGTTTTTCAATGTGTAAAACAGCATACATAGGATTCTGAAGGAAAACAATTATATTGAAATACAGAATTTAAAAAAAAGTTCACAGACCTTACAAGGAAAGAGTAAGCTCCCCATCTTTGGGAGAACTTCAAGCCGAGGGTAGACGCCCAGTTATCCACTAGATTGCAGAAGAAACTATGTCTGACTCTTCATGACCCTTTTTGAAGTTTTCTTGGCAAAAATACTGCATTGATTTGCCATTCCTTCTTCAGCTCATTTTACAGAAAAGAAAACAGAGCAGAAAACCACCGAAGCAGAAGCCATATGCTCCCAAACAGAAGGCTTCCCCTAAATCTGGGGACAAGGTTAAAATATGCTGTGAGAAGTAAGAAAGTTTGGGGTTGTGACCTAGCATGGACAGGTTAGAGGCTAGAAACTACTGTCCCTTGGCCAAGGAGCTGTGTGAGGAAGGGCCTATCTGAGAGGAGAACATGGAGTCACATGGCCAAGGGACAGTATCACAGGAAATCCAAAGTTCGGAATTCTATAAGGGTCGTTCCTCATCCTGACCTGGTTGCAGCCCTTCCAGTTGCCATGCTGGAAACTACCCATTCCTTCAGGGGAAGGAACGTTGGCTTTCCCTACTCTGAACTCCATTTTAAATAAATTTTTCTTGATACCTTTTCTTGTATGTCAAGCTCATCTCTAACATGTGCCAAGTAAGAATCAGCATTAGATAGGTTAATGAGCTGTAGAAGAATCCCAGACATAACTCTGGAAAGTGGTGCAGTCAAGCCCCTTATTTTACAGATAAGAGAGTTATTTGGAAAAGTCTAGTAATCTGCCCAAATAGTTAACAGATGGTTAATGGAAGACCCTGGAGAGGAAATCAAGGTTTCCTAGTCTCAATGCAGGGCTTTAGATGGTTTGAACAGGACACTGCTACATTTCCTGACTATTGGTAAACACGGAGTAGACTACTGGGGAGGAGTGAGGCATACCTTTGCAGATGTCTATTGATTAGATTTGCTTAACCATATTTGTTGTTGGTTCTTGTTTTCCCTTCATTCTCCTCCCAAAAGAGGATCATGTGGTCTGGAAGATGATGCCATGATTTGCAAGTGAACTGGATTTAAATGAGAGAAGTTTGTGCAAAGTCACCAGCCTTACTTTCTCCTCTGGGTCCAGGATATATAGATATAGATCAGGAAAACTGGACATGGCCTTGCATGCAGTGGGAGACCTTGACTTTTTTAAGATAAAGTCAGAGTTCTCACTTTGACTGAGGCAACACCCATTCAGTGATTAAAGCTAGTTAAGAAATGGGCCAAATCAAAAAATAAATCAGAGAGAAGACCCACTGGGTTTCTGGTTAAAACAGAAACATTTACTATTTACATTCACTCTGATCCAATCTGGGCTCAAACAATGACCACTAAGTGGTGCTTGGTCTGGGATCTGTTCTAGTCCAATTATTGAGAGCTAGAGTGAATTGGGTTTAAGAAAGAAATCTAGTTAGTAAACTCCTAGATATGTCCCTAGGTGTCAACCATCAAAACTTACATTCCTTTGGTTCACTCTCATGCTCCATGTGGACTGAGGGAGAGGAAAAAGGGAAGGGAAGGGATGGGAAGGGGGAGAGAGGAGAGGAGGGCAGGGGAGGGGAGGGGAGAAGAGGGGAGAGGAGAGGAGAGGAGAGGAGGGGAGGGGAGGGGAGGGGAGGGGAGGGCAGGGGAGGGGAGGGGAGAGGAGGGGAGGGGAGGGGAGGGGAGGGGAGAGGAGGGGAGGGGAGGGGGGAGGTGAAGGGAGGGGAGGTGAAGGGAGGGGAGGGGAGGGCAGGGTAGGGGAGGGCAGGGGAGGGCAGGGGAGGGGAGGGGGGAGGTGAAGGGAGGGGAGGGGAGGGGGGGAGGTGAAGGGAGGGGAGGGGAGGGCAGGGGAGGGGAGAGGGGGGGGAGGTGAAGGGAGGGGAGGGGAGAGGAGGGGGAGGGGAGGGGGGGGAGGTGAAGGGAGGGGAGGGGAGGGCAGGGCAGGGGAGGGGAGGGTAGGGGAGAAGAGAGGAGGGGAGGGGAGGAGGGGAGGGCAGGGGAGAGGTCCTGAGTTGCGCAGCTGAAACTGACCAGTTAGGTAGCTTGTGCTACTCATAGGTTGTTTGTCTTTCATTCTTGAAAACATGACATCAGGGAGGGGATGCCAGGACACTTAAGTGAATTGGATTGAAATGAGGCAGGGCTGTGCAAAGTCACCAGCCTCACTTTTTCCTTTGGAGCCATCTTGATCCAGTGGCCAGATATTGATCTGGATGACTGGAGATGGCCCCTTGACCATATTTATTTGTTACAAGAAGGTCTAGGAAGAGGCGAAGTATAGGAAGGTATGGGAGGTGATAATAGTGGTTTTTAAAAGACTATAAATAAAACATTTGAGTTTTTGCAGTTTTAAAATTTATTTTTAACATCCATTTTTAAACTTTTGAGCATACAGATTATTTTAAGAGGACAAAAAAGGGAGATGCTGATGAGACATGGGCATCTCCTAATGTCCCATCTGAGCGATGCCAATCTAAAATGTAGCTAATGTAAAAGAAGCTATGATCTAGTTAATTATTACATGTTATGGGAAGGCTGCCATTAATGAGTGAGATGAGGAGCTTCACAATCTAAAAAAAAAAAAAAGAGTAAAAGAATTCCCATGTCAGGTGTTTATGTAGAAAGCACAGGCTCTGAATCCCAGATAATAATTATCTAGCACTTTAAGGCTGGGGGATTGGGCTCCATTAGGATCCCTATTTTACAGAAGAAGAAACTGATTCAGAGAGAGAGGGTAAGAGAGTGGCAAAGCTGGTAAGGGTCAACTGGGGGCCTTTTGAAGTTCAACCAAGGAGCCAGTATTTCTTTTTCTTTCTTCTTGGGTTTTTTAAGGCAATTAGGGTTAAGTACCTTGCCCAAAATCACACGACTAATAAGTGTCTGTGCTCGGATTTGAACTCAGGTCCTCCTGACTGCAGGGTTCTATCCACTGCACCACCTGGCTGCTCTGGAACAAGTATTTCTTAAGCCACCCCACCCCACCCCCAACCCCCACCTCCAGTATATGCTAGGGCAGCACTATGCTGGGTACTAGACCAACAAAGACAAAGAATGACCAATGCCTCCTCATTGAGAGCTTGCTTTGTGACAAGACAGACAACAAACACACGTCAAATGCAGAAGCACAAAGGTGCTGAATGCAGCCATTCACACATAAAGTGAGTAGTACAGACAGCCCCAGATGCTGTGAAACAGGAGATCTTTGGAAGAGAGAGAATGAACGATTGGGGCCATCAGGAAAAGCTCCCTGGAAGAGGAGGTGCTTGGCTCACTTTAAAGGAAGACGGACTGTGTGAGGTGGGGTGAGGAGAGCATTTCTGGCACTTTGACAGCCAGAGCAAAGCCACAGAAGCAGGAGGTACAGAGGCTGCCCAAGGCCAGATCTAAGCATGCAGTGTCTAGTGAAGCTGAAAAGACTCTGGGGCCAGCTCATGAGGGGTTTTCAAGGCCAGATAAGTTGATGTTTGAATCTAATGGCAATAGTAAAGCACTGGAATTGTGCTTCTGGAAAGTTCCTCAGACAACAGTGTGGAGAGTAAACTGGAATGGGTAGAGCTGAGAGCCATCAGATGGCCCATTCCCATGTCTGAAGTCTTGGACACAGAAGTCTTCCAAAAGAGGGCAAAACCTAAGTGGGAAATGAAAAGAGGGCTAGCCTGAGAGCCCTCCTTAAACAAAGGCTTTGGAATTCATGGCTCCAACTTTCAGTGAGAGGATCAGAGGGTACCACAGAGGTGGCACAGAGGCCTTACAGGAGTCTAGAACTACCTTTACTGTAATCTAGTTCTTGCCCTCAAAATTGGTGGACTTCAGTTCTGGAGTGTCCTTAGATATGAACATTCATCCAATGACAGGATATTCTCTTTTCTGCGTTGTGGAGTAGAAGGAGTTCTCAACTCTTTGTGGTTCCAGCTCTACCACTAATGAGCTGTGTCCTTGGACTAATCACTTAACTTCTTGGAGCCTTAGTTTCCTCAGCTGTCAAATGGACATAAGAAATTCCTCCACCATGATTCTTTTCCCCAAATCCCAGCTCCTAGTGCCTCTTCCCCACCAAGACATGCCATTTCTTTTTATATATTTCTAATAGACTTTTATGTGTACACATTGTCTTACTCCCCTCCCCTTGCCTCAAGGACAAGCACTGTTATAATCTTGTTTTTGTATGTCTGGAACCTAATTGTGTCTGACACATAGTAGGTATTTAATTGATCATGGTGAGCTGATTGATTGAAATCTACTTCTTTAGAAAGTCATGAATATAAAATGATATCATATATATGAAAATGCTTCACAGTGATTAAAGCCTGATTATTTTTATTATTTATATATGCTCTGGTGTACAAATCTATTGCCCACATATGCTGCATTTAAACAAATGAATACATAAATTATGTATAATGTATAGGTATAGGTATAAAATGCAAGTGCATATATATGTGTGGGAGTGTGTCTTCTTAAAGAATTGGGAACAGAAATTTGAAATTCTGAGTTTCCTGTGTGACCTTCGGTAATCACTTCATCTCTCTGTTAGCCTTCAGTTTCTTCATTTGTAAAATCGTGGACTTAATTGTCTCTGACATACCTTCAGAAAACAGCTACCATTCTCCTTTCTGTCCACGTGACCACTTGATCTCCACTTATGACCACACATTTACCTAATGGAACTCTTTACACTATTTCTCCTTCATAATCCTTTGGCTGTTTTTGCAAGGAATTGGAAATATTCTAAATGTCCATCGTCTGGTGAATGTCCAAATAAGCTATTGTGTATCCATGCATAGGCCATTAAAATGATGCAAATGATACAATGATGCAATTTGGAAAGACCTTTGTGAAGTCCTGGGAAGGAAGGACCACAGACATGGTGGAATACAATCACTCCCCAGCAGCTCTTAAAAAGGAGAAATGGCCTCCCAAACCACACAAGAGAATAAGTTGTGGGCATGGATGGAGAAATAAAATTTTCAGCATAACATTTATTGTTGTAACATCTTCAATAGGTTTGGTTGCTGTTTAAAGGTGTTATATTTATTTTGTAAAGAATAAGTTACTCAATCTAATTCAATTAACACTTTTTAAGCAGCCCACTATGTGCCAGGCACTGTACTAAAAGTTGGGAGTGAAAAGAAATTGGCTCCTGTCCTCAAAGAGCTTACATCCTATTGAAAGGGGACATGGGAGGAGACAGAGGGTGTGTGTGTATTCATCTGTGAATATATATGTATATGTGTGTGTGTACATCTATACATACATACTATAGAGTGAGAAATATCTACACACACACACACACACACACAATTAAACACACACATAGGTAGCAACCTGCTCTGGGTTACTCTTCCAACTTGAACTTATGGGTTGGATGCCCAGAGGGATGGCTGCTGCCTGATTGTCTAGGGGGTAACCCCATAAGGCTGTATTCCTAGAAGTATACCTTATGAGCCCCTATTGGGGTATGCTTCCCTTTAATGATCAATAAATAGAAACACCTTTTAGCAAAGACATTTACTAAGATAGCAAACCATGATAGGAATATTAACTGCAAAGCATTCTTTCCATAAACTGGAAGGTATGGGCAGGGAGCAGTGCACTTTCACAATGACATACAACATTCATGGGAATAGTAGACACAAACTTTGAGTATAGCAATAGCGAGGCACATGTGTAGGGATTATGTGTTATTGTTTAGTCATGCTCCAGTCTTCACGACCCCATGGACCATATCACGCCAATACTGGCCATGGGGTTTTCTTGGCAAAGATATTAGAGTGATTTACCATTTCCTTCTCTAGTAGATTAAGGCAAACAGAGGTTAAGTGACTTGCCCAGGGTCACACAGCTAGTAGGTATCTGAAGCTGAATTTGAAATCAGGTTTTCCTAACTCCAGGCCCAATGCTCTATCTGCTGAGTCACCTAGCTGCCTCCAGGGAATCCATAAGTCAAGGAAATTCGCAACTCAAAAACCTCAGGGCCTGGAAGTCTTTTCTCTCCTTGTGCAGTCCTCTATGTGGTCCAACTCTCTATTGCCAGAGTTAGTTCTCTCAAGTTCAGTCAGATTTCTGTTCCTCACAGGTTCTTCCTCTCTCAGGTGCCTGTCTCTCTGTACCGCTACCTCTGCTCCCTCAACTATGATTCAGACTCTGAAACTCTGGATGTGGTGTCTATTCAAGATCAATAGTGGAAAAAGGTCTGTTCCCTTTAATTCCATGAGAGAAAAGTGTTCAGCAAGTGTTGACACTACCTCATTGCTTTTAGGTGGCCCAGTGGATAGAGAGCATGGGATTTGGTATTAGGAAGTCTTGAATTCAAATTCTACCTCAGGCACTTAGCAGTTATATGGTCATGTTCAAATGAAATAATATATGCACTGTGGTTTGCAAACCATAAAGCACTTTATAAATGTGTGCCATTATTAGCTATTAATTCGGTTAATTTCTGTGAGCCTCAGTTTCCTCATCTGCAAAATGAGGATGATAACACTGATTTCATAGTTTTTCCGAAGATCAATGAAGTAATGTATGTGAAGCACTTTGTAAACCTTAATGCGCTATTTACCTGCTAGCTATTCGTCATTATTATTGTGGTTACTATGTTCTGTGATTACATCAAGTACATGACGGGCAATCCCTTTGTTTCCATAGAAATAAGCAGGTACAAAATAATGGGGTGTGGGGATAGGTTGGAGATACAAACAATTTAGAAAATCAGGAAAGTCATCATGTAGAAGATTATATTAGAGCTCAGTCTTCAAGGGAACTAGGGATTCTAAGAGATGGAGAACGGGAGGGAGAGCATTCCAGACATGGGGAAGGTGCAGCCAATGCAAAGACACAAGTGAGAGGTGTTAAGTTATATGTGGGAAACATCCATTGGGACACTTTGGATGGAGTGGAGAGAGCATGTAGGGAAGGAATGTGTTCTACCATCAATCAATCAGTAAGCCTTTATGTGCCAGGCATTGTGCTAAGCACTAGGGATACAAAAAGAGACAAAAGATAACTTCTGCCTTCAAGGAATGGATACATTTTAATGTATTGCAAGCATTCCAATCAAACTGCAATCATATCCAATCAATGGATACAATAGAGACATGTTTCTTTATTGATTCGGCTAGGCCAGGGGTTCTTAACCTTTCTTGGGGTCCTGTTCCCTTTTGGCCATCTGGAGAAATATGTAGATTTTCGGAATTTCTTTTTAACACACAAAATAAAATCCATAGGATTACAAAAGAAGTCAAGTTGATAGAAATAGTTATTTTAAAAAATGTTTTTAACTTCTCAGAATTCAGTTTAAGAACACTCATGATCTCTCAGACGATCATTGGTTCTTTGGTTGCTTAGAATTTGCCTGCCGTTTAGTGTTTCTGCCATTTGCATTCCAGTATTTATGTATAATATGCTGTGATTTCTTCCTCTGTTTTTCTGCATCAGTTCATACAAATGCCCAGTCCTCTCATTTTACAAGGTAGAAATTCGAGCCTCAGATAGCTTACACAGGAAATAAGTGTAATATTATTTAATATTTTAATAAATTAAATTTAATATTTAATTAAATAAGGGAAATAATACTTATTTACTCAAGTAAGTTCCCAGGTAATGTACCTGAGTTTCAGCCTTAGCCTCCTGAGCAGAAATTCCATGACCTTTACCAGTCTTTAGTTCTCCCATGATCTGTTCTTGAATGAATGAGTGAAGGATGAGAGAAAAACATCTATTAAGTGCTTACTATGTGCAAAGCTTTAGAAAAGCAGGACAGAGAACCCTAAATGTGCTCTGAAGGAACTCAAATTTTAATGAGAGAGATAATGCTGTGAGTTAAAGTTAAAAGAGATAAAGTTGTGAGTCTGATGGAAATGTCCCATGGTGCTCAGGGGCAATGGCAAAGTTGAAGGTCAGGTTTTTTCATGATTGTCATTTTCCCTGATAAAATCTGACCAGTGCCTGATGATAAGCCATTTTGCCAGGGCAGCGACTTTGGGGGCCCTGCTTTGTCTAGTGGTTTTATCAGGGATTTGGATGAAGGGGCAGTTGGCACAGGGTCCCAAGTATATCTTAAATGAGGGTAACAATGTCCCCTGGCTATTTCCCAGAACTGGTGTGAGGTACAGGTATGGCGGTGGCCATGAATGTGCTTTGAAATGTAAATGAAGTCTTTCCAAGCCCTTTAAAGTATAGGCTGCAAATGCTTTACTAAAGGGCTTTCCTTGGTGAATATCCCTTATTAGGATGGAGAGGCAGCTACATGGTGCAATGGATAGAGCACGAGTCAGGAGGACCTGAGTTCAAATCTCACCTCAGACACTTGACACTCTCTAGCTGTGTGACCTTGGGCAAGTCATTTAACCCCAACTGCCTCATCCTGGGTCATCTCCAGTCATCCTGATGAATATCTGGTCACTGGATTCAGATGACTCTGAAGGAGAAGTGAGACTGGTGACCTGCACAACTTAAAACAAAGTCAAGTGCAAGTCATGTCCTCATTTCTCTGATGATATGGTCTTTTTCGGCAACGAAGGATGAACACACACATATTAGGCAAGATGGTATTCTGCCTTTAAGTCAAACCCTAGGGAAGTTCAAATGCTCTGAGGTGGGATCCTGGCTCTGGCACAGACATTGCCCCTTCCCCCAAGCTACTATTTCTTTTGCCTCAGTTTCCACATCAGTAAAATGATTCCATCTGGGTTTGATGTAAGGGATAGCTAGTTAAACTAACGAGAGCATTTTGCAATCCCATTTTTGGGAGGATGTCCAAATGCTCAGAGATGAATCAGTAGGCAAAGACAATTGCCAATGCATGCGGAAAGCACATGCACATGCGTGTGCACACACACACACCCAAGTGTCAGGTTAATTCATTGTTGTTGCTGCTTAGTGATCTGATTCGCTGTGGCTTGTGGATTTTGGTGGAACCTTGGCACACGGCTTAATTAGGACATCTTCCCTTCCGCCTTGGACATGTTAAACCAAAGATAGTCTGGAAGACAAGAGTGGCTACTTTTGGCCAGGGCCTCATCACTGTTTTTGTGTCCTAGGCCACTTGGGTAGCAGGCTGGTGAAGCCCATGGACCCCTTCTCTGGGTTTTAAATGCACAAAATAAGCCACACTGGGTCTCAAAGGAAACCTAAGGTTGGTGATAATAAAAATGTGATTGTTTCCTTATCCTTGAGACCCCTTAGTTTAGGAGCTGTGTGTGGAAGGTATTTGATTCCTGACAGGGTCAGCAAATTTCAATGGTGCATCTAGTAGAACATAGAAGAGGGGATCCCTGGGACCCCAGGTTGGGCACCCCTGCTCTGAGGGCTTCTGCAGCTTGTCTGGGCTCCCTGTCTACACAAGACACATTTGTTTCTATCCCTTCTACGTAACTTAACTTTAAAAGTGGAGCTTTTGGGAGTGCTCAGAGAGAAAGTCCTTGAGGTCTGGATTGTCACCTATGCCATACATCATGTTTGTAAAGCAACAGGAAATGACAGCTAGTATTATTAAGCAGCTGGGTGGTACAGTGGATAGAATGCAGGTCCTGGAGTCAGGAAGACCTAAGTTCAAATCCAGCCTCATAATCTTATTGACTGTGTGACCCCTGTTTGCCTCAGTTTCCTCACCTGTAAAATAAGCAGGAGAAGGGAATGGCAATCACTTCAGTATTTCTGCCAAGAAAACCCCAAATAGGGTTACAGAGTCAGAAATGACTGAAACAGTTGAAGAAAAACAAAAAAAATCCACTTATGCTTTTCTACCTGGTCACACAGCTAGTCGTGCTAGGCAGGCCACACCATGCTCCTCTCATTTTATGATTGTCAATACTCACATCCATACTAATAAGGTATGTAGCCCACATCCATAGAATGAAGATTCAAACCCAGGTTCCATCATCTTTCCACTTTCCCTGAGGCACAATAACTCACAGTCACTTAAAGCTTCCCCTCCACTCATGATAATATGACAAAGTAGGTGCTACATGAATCATTTCCTCCAGTTGACAGAGGAAGAAACGTATTTGGAGAGGCATCCAATACAGCTGGTCAGTATCAGGAGTGGGATGGACCCCCACAGCTATGGTAGGATGCAAAGAGTACCAGACCTAAATTTAGAGGACATGGATTCTAGTCCAGCTCTGAGGTTAATTCATTGCAGATACTTGGGCTGATCACATCTCTCTGCAGATAATTGACCTCTAGAGCCCTTTTCATCTCTAGCTTTCTAGCACTGCAAGTTATTGCCCCTCTCCACTCTCCACTCCTACCAGGCACCTTGGGAGAGGATGCAGCTGCCATAAAATATCAAGATCAAATGAATCAGGCAAACTTTTCCACCTTCCTTGTCTTCCTGAGGCCCTGACCTGGCTAAGGCACACTGGGGCAAAGGCATATCTGGGCAAGCATCTGACGAGCTGACTTTTGAAAACACTCGTGTGCTTTTCTAGGCAGCCCATGCTCCAGTGCCCAATTGTGCACTACCAGAAGCAGTCAATTGCCTGGGCATGCATCTCCATCGAGATGCTCTAGGAACTCTCCTTCTTAAAGGAAATCCACCACTCTCACAAGGCATCCCTAGACAGAGGATATTCTCTTTCTTTCTCGCCTTTCTTCCCCTTAGCCCAACTCTAATGCCTCATCATCATGGTTTGAGATTCTGGGCTCTGTGGCCAGAGGTAGGACTCCACCCAAAGCTGCAGACAACAGGAGAACTCTCTGGCCATACTTGTGCTTCTCTGGAGGTGGGCAGGAGAGGAAGAAGTATGCAAGGACAAGTAGTTATCTCATTAGAAAAGGATGGGAACTGGTGTCAAATCCTTTCCAATTATGATTATTCAGTTATTTCAGTTATGCTCAACTCTTTGGGACCCCATGTGGGGTTTTCTTGGCAAAGACACTTGAGTGATTTGCCATTTTCTTCTCCAGATTATTTTACAGATAAAGAATTTAGGCAGAGTGAAATGACTTGCCCAAGGTCACACAGCTAATAAGACTCTGAGGCCAGATTTGAACTCAGGGAGATGATTCTTCATGACTTCAGACCCAGTACTCTAGGCAATATGGCACCACCTAGTTGTCCCAAATCCTATACCAGAAAGCTACGAAACGTCTCTAGTTGAAAGAGGAGCCTTGTTATCATAACGTGGGTTCAAATCCAGCTTCAGCTTTCTATTTTCTCAGACTCCTCTTTGTTTTTCTTTCATCATCTATAAATGAGGCAGGTTGAGGAGACTAGGAGTTCTTGACCTGGAGAACATAAACATTAAAAAAAAAATTTTGATAACCATTTCAATGTGACTTGTTACTTTTCTAATTCTGTACATTTTATTCATTTAAAAATATACTGAGAAGGGGTCCATGAGCTTTCCCAGACTATTGCCAAAGGGGACCATGACACAAAAAAGGTTATAAATACCTTGATTACATAACAGCAATAGCAGAAATTCACATAGAGCTTTAATGTTCACAAAATACTTTACAAAATGAATTAATTTCTGGAATTATTAAAAAGGGACAGGCAGCTCAGTTCTTTGGGTAC
Source organism: Bettongia penicillata ogilbyi (assembly GCA_023548195.1). Taxonomy (NCBI): domain Eukaryota; kingdom Metazoa; phylum Chordata; class Mammalia; order Diprotodontia; family Potoroidae; genus Bettongia; species Bettongia penicillata. The sequence continues at coordinate 12,622,107 of JAJHZJ010000132.1, read as the reverse complement.
TCTGCAGGAAAGACCACAAAGGCTATGGGAAGTAATGCTTCAATCACACTTTAATAAGGCACAGAAACAAACAGTAAAAGGTGAGGGGACAGAGAGGCAAATGGTGTGGGGACAAGATGGGGTGATGGAGGAAGGTAAATAGGTGGGGAACAGCATAGGAAGGGGGAGAGTCACTTATGTAACCGTGGATTCCAATTGGGAGCACTCAGCAGTATGAATCGAGATGGAGATTAAAGAGGGCTGGGGGAGGACTTTGGTGGGGGACAGACTAACTCTTACCCATGCCACCTGGGGCCACCTTGGGGTTAGTTCGTTGGCATGCCCACATCATCTCAAAGTTATCAGCAGCATTCGGGGTGCTCTGCTGGTCTTACTTCATGTGCTATTTGGAGCTTATCTGAAACCTTCTGAGCATGGCCTTTCACAGGATGAAAAGGATCTGACAAGGTTTAGATGGCAGCCTCTGATTTAGCACATCATCTCAAGATGAGATTGTTGACTAATCATATGATTTGTAATTTCTGTTCCTTTGATCTATGGAACAGTCTGTACCTTCCTCCCTTGCAGTCTTCCTTCTATTATACCTGGATGCTGGCTACTTATAAATTCACTTACCCTACTTCTAGAAAGGGGGACAACAAGTTAGAATCTTGACCATCTACCTTATCATTCAATCTAAGCAATAACTCAGTGAGGTAGGTATAAATATCTTCACTTTACAGATGAGAAAATTGGAACATAGAGATGTAGGTTGGTGAAAGGACTCGCCCAGCTGTCACACAGCTAGCAAATCTCAGAGGAGGGGTTTGAGTTCAAGTCTTCCTGACTCAAAGTCCAATGCTGTGTCTACTAAGCTAGGCCTAGGCTGTGCTGCTTCTCCATTTGCAGATGATCAAGAATGTGACAGAATGCAGAGAACATCATCCCTGGATTCTATCTAAGTCATCATTGGCACATTGTCTTGGAGCTTTCCTTATTACTGACCCTGATAAAGAAATGAATACCTTGAGTAGCTTAGATAGTACAATGGATAGAGCACTGGGCCTGGTATCAAGGAGACCTGCATTCAAATCTGGCTTCAGACACTTACTGTTTGTCCCTAGGTAAGTTACTTCACTTGTTTGCCTCAATTTCCTCATCTGCCAGTAGCACCGACCTCCCAAGGTTGTTAAGAGAATCAAGTGAGATATTTGTAAAGCACTTAGCACAGTGCTAGGCACATGACAGATACTTAAGGAGAGGAATTGTCTGACATTAAAAACCATGTGCATTTATGCAGTTAGTATTTTTGCCTGTCAGACTTGAATGTGGTCACACCTGCTTCTGCCTCCAATGGCCTTTTCTCAATCCTCATTCTCCTTGACTTCTCAGTAGCCTTTGACCCTCTGGATCATTCTCTCCCACTTAATTCTCTCTTCCCTCTGGATCATTGGGACACTACTGGTTCTCTTTCTTCCTCTGAGTCATGGTGTCCCTCAGGGTTCTGTGCTGGGCCCCTCTTCACTTTCTATAGTATTTCACTTGATCTCTTCATCTTCCATAGATTTAATAACCATTTCTTGGCTGATGATTCTCTCCTCTTCCTAGCCTGTCCCAATCTCTTTGTAGACCTCCAATCTCCTATCTCCAACAGCCTTTTGGAAACATTGAATTGTACATTCAGTAAGGCATCTTAAACTTGTGACCCTTGTCCCCCTGGCATGGGACTCCTCATTGGTGGAAATGAAGGCCTGCTCTATATGAGGTGGGACAGGAGTTGGGGACAGACAAGAGTTCCAGTTCTCAGCCAGTCCTGCCTTTGGGGGACCCATCAAGTGAAGGTCTTCTTTGACTGAAGTCTTGAGTTAGCTTCAAGCTTTGAGAGAGAAGGTGGAAGAGACCAACCCCACTTTAGGGTGCCAAAGGAAGACTCTGGGAAGACATAAGAGGACCAGTCAGTCTCCAGTATGTCCCTATTCACAGCCTGCTACTCTAGAGACTTTGGGGAGTTTCCCCTTGGATGAGATCCAGGACATTCTCTTGCTTGAGCTGAGTTACTCACTCCCAATGGGAGAGTGCCACTCTGTACAGTCTGGTATGTATTCTCCTTTGGGTGCCTTCTTCAATTTCTGCTTTGCTAAGGTTTAGATAAGTGGGCTTCTTTGCTATCCCCCATGTGTTCATTGTTGAAGCAGTATTTGGTGGGAAAGAAGTCAAGCCTTGGATACAGACCTTGGAGTCCGCCTTCCCCCCAAATGACCAAAGTGATGAAAAGTCAGATGGAGTCTGATCATGTGCCCAGATGAGCAATATTTTAGGAGACAGATATTCTTCCAGCCTGTATGCTCTGTCTTTGAGGACAGCAGAGTGGTGACCTCTGCCCCCAACCTTACTTACTGCCCCCAGTAATGAAAGTCTCCTTTGGAGAAGGGGGGAGGCAGAGAAAAGCCTGGAGATGTCTCCTCTGCCTTCCTTCAAGTCACACACAATGACAGTCCCCTCACCACGCATGTAGAGACCACCACCACTCCTGTCACCACATATCTCTACACCTGGGCATTCTGTCTATAGAAATATTATTTTTGTTTGCTTATATTTTGCAAGATTCCTACAGTTGGGGAGCGGGTGTGGGGAGATAATTTTTTTTCCTAAAAGCTTGGACAATTTATTTTTAGTACAATTCCTGAGTATATTTTCTTAGGCTAGCCCATTATGTTTCAAATGGGCCAGTAGATCATAGCTTTAAGACCAAATCTTTGGATGACCAATAAAAAGCCCCCAGTCCTTGCCTGAGTGGCTCCTCCTTTAGATTTTGGTGGATAGAAGAAAGTAAAATTAGCAGCTGTTTTCTCCCACTAATCAGGCTAAGACCTGGCATTTGTGTGAGTGTGAGGGTGAGGTGTGGGGCCACCTTCTCTTCTTGTGTCTTTCAGGATTGAATAAGCATGCCCTTTGACAAACTGAGGTCTGAGAATGACCCGGATTTAGAAAGAAGGCTTTTTGGCATCTCCCTGGGGCCAGGTTTATTTCAAAAACAAGATTAAATCTTCCCCTTTGGGGAAACATTTTTGTTTGCATTTCTTTTTTCTTTCTTCATAAGAAGTAGAATATGTTTTAGAGCTACAAGTTTGTTTATATTATGTTATATTCCTGGTTGTAGCCTGCATGTCAATGCAATTTTGATTTTGTTACTTTGGGTGATATAAGAAACTTAGTGTCTTAGTTTCATTCTCCTGTTATGCAACTGTTGCATGTGTTGATGGAGTGCATTTCTTGAAAGTCTAAACGCTACTAAATGTATAATTAGTACTTGCTGTATGCCAATACATGAAAAAGTCTGATTTGAATTCATGTCTCTGCCTATCCTCTTGTATGGTTAAGCATGCTAGATTAACCCAAGAGACCATTCACTACCATACAGTACATTTGTCACTGCACTACTCGTCGTGTATTAATGTGGACCTACGAGAGCTAAGGGAATGGACGGTTAGATCTCCTAATATCAGGAATAGACCCAGACATTAAAAATGACATTTTAAGGCTACTGGGCAGGAAAGTGAAAGGATGAGGAGAAGGTACAATTAAGGTTACCGACATTAAGGAGGGTGAGATAGCTCAGGAATTTTTTCTAATCCTGCCTGAGGATTTTGACCATGAAAATATACGCGAACAATTAACAGCAAGATATGGGAATTTCAGACTTACGTACACATTACTTTGAAAAGCAGGAGGCTTCCCTTTTAATCAAATCCCTACAGAGAGAATGAAGGTTATAATCACACCCCAAATTCCACTTCATCTACAGGTAAGGCTCTCGGCTGCCATACCCCTTTGTGGTATACAATTACCATGGGTCCCATAGGTCATATTCTCTGGATATGAACCATATCCCCTGATGGAAAATTCTGGGAGACTGGTTGGACTGGCAAGAGTGCCTGGGACACTGGAAAGCCCCTGAGGCTGATGAAATGATGAGACTAACTGATAGTCTAAGGCTGCAGAAGCAGTGGACACTCTTGTGGAGGCCAGGACAAGTGTTACATGCCATAAAATATACAAACTTTAGCAATCTGCCTGTTCACAAGATAGCCCCAGAGAGTGGAGGGAGCCCTATCAGGACCATTTCCTGTAATCGACTTTTGCCCATAGGAGAATTAGTTGGACTTTTTAATGAGAGAATGGATGGACACTGACCTTAGAAAACGATAAGAAGAGACTCTCCATCAGCTGAACAAAGACTTTCTTTGTACCATGCCCTCACTCAAACGGCACTTTGGGCAGATGGGCACTCAAAGCAATATATCTAGTGAAGAAAAGTATGTATTATTATGGGGTAGGAGACCCGAACCCAGAAACAGGTCCTTTCATGTTCAAAGCTGTTACAGAGAGTCATACATCATACAGATTCAACCCACAAAGCCTGGAAGTGCTGATGGCCAAACCTGGAAGAGGTGCCAGCCCAAGAGTAGACACACAAGTCACAATGACCCTGATAGTGAGCCATGCTCTGGCATAGGATCTGGGAGCTGGGTCAGTTACAGGAGGACTATTAGGCCAGTCACCAGTTAGACCAGGCAATAATGCTAGAGATGGCTCACGCAAAAAGTGCTGCATATGTACATGCATGTGTGTAATTGGTTAGTATGCTTGTTTCAATTTTGCCGTTCTGTTCATTTGACTGTATTTTGTATGATGTTCATGTTAGAGTAATATCTATCAATTGTTTTGCATATATGCTATTCCTTATTGCTAAATTCTATTTTCTATATAGACCTTTTGATGGTGATATTGGTGCAGCCAGCTAGATTTATTTTTTAATTAGCCATGTGTATCACTTTTAATTGATTTCTGTGTCCTGTGGATATATATGTACTTCTAAAATATGCATGTCCTTCATGCCCTGTGTGTAGTTAGGCATGCTGTCACTGTAATTTCCTCACAGGTGATGCTCTGTACCATACCATATCTACTGCATGTATTGTTAATGTGAATTTCTTTTGACTTCAATAGCACTGAAGTTTGGTTACCCACAGCATCAGGAAATCATCATTGTTATTTTGAAGCACTGATTTTTGTGTTTATACCATATACTTATTGATTTTGGACTTGCCCCAACTGATATCTGCAAGGAACCGCAAGGAGTTTCAGTCCAGGGAAGGACTATAAGTCCTGTCCCAAGGTCCACTGGCATGGGATTCCTCATTGGTGGAAATAAAGGCCTGCCCCATATGAAGTGAGACAGGAGTTGGGGACAGACAAGAGTTCCAGTTCTCAGCCAGTCTTGCCTTTGGGGGACCCATCAAGTAAGAGTCTTCTTTGACTGAAGTCTTGAGTTAGCTTCAAGCTTTGAGAGAGAAGGTGGAAGAGACCAACCCCACTTTAGGGTGCCAAAGGAAGAGACTCTGGGAAGACATAAGAGGACCAGTCAGTCTCCAGTATGTCCCTGTTCCCAGCTTGCTACTCTAGAGACTTTGGGGAGTTTCCCCTTGGGTGAGATCCAGGACATTCTCTTGCTGGAGCTGAGTTACCTCTCTCCCAATGGGAGAGTGCCACTCTGTACAGTCTGGTATGTATTCTCCTTTGGGTGCCTTCTTCAATTTCTGCTTTGCTAAGGTTTAGATAAATGGACTTCTTTGCTGTCCCCTATGTGTTCATTGCTGAAGCAGTATTTGGTGGGAAAGAAGTCAAGCCTTGGATACAGACCTTGGAGTCCACCTTCCCCCCAAAATGACAAAAGTGAAGGTAGTTCTTCAATCATACCCAGTTATGTATGTGGTGCCCAAGCTTTGGGCAAGCAGGACTTTCACCCCCTGGACACTGCTGCAAAGGAAGAAAAAGTCATCGAGTGTCAATGAAGTCTCTTCTTGTGTCCCATCTCCTGTCCTCCTTCCCTGCCCAAATTTAGTGGCTGAAAAAGAAAGGCTCCTTTTTTTCCAGGGATATGCAAATGAGGCAAAGATGTGATTAGGATCTGGAAGCCTGAGCAAGCCACTCCTCTTGGATCTCCACAGACATCATTTCAGGGCTCCAAAGTCTCTGATGAGTGTTAATTAAGAACCTCAAAGTTCCCCACAGGAGAGTAAATATGCTGTGAAAATCTTCAGTTGACACAGAGATAGGGTGAGTCATGCTCAGAAGAAGTAGTTTTTGATCTGTGATCCTAGGAGGCAATAGCCAGGAGGACTCTGGATGATAATATTGTCATGAAGAATTACCAGGTCACTCCTTAGCTCAAAAAGCTTAGGTGGTTCTGTTTTCCTTTAGGATATAAAGGGTTAAGGGGGTTGAATAATGCTAGTAATAAACGATACTGGAAAACAGCAACCACCAATGATCAACTGACAAGTATTTATTAAACACTTAGTATATACCTGACACTGTCCAGGCCCTTGGGAAATAAATACAACGAATGAAACAATTCCAACCAATGAATTTACATGCTAAGGGGGAAGACAACAGTATTTTGTATAGTATGTAGCCAGTGGCTCAAAGTGCATTTGTGTAAGCTACACTTCCATGGCTGAAGGATGGAGTTGGTGAGAGCTTGGGAGAAGAAAGATCCTGGTCCTCCAGTTTCCAGCTTAGAGAGAAAAGATAGGTAGTTTCAGACTCTCTTCAGGACTAAAGGGAGAAAAAGGTTCTGGGAAGAAGCCAGTATGTGAAGGACCTGACACCTCCATTATGTGTCTATCTCCAGTTTACTATACTGAAGACTTCAGGGAATTCCTCTTGGGTGAGATCTGGCACCCTTTATTTCAATTAGAAGAGTTCATTCATTTTGTGTGGGGGCCATATCCAGTTGTCCTGACCTATGTCTTACCACTGGACTGATGACTCTGGAGGAGAGAGTGAGGCTGAAGACTTTGTACGGCTCTGCCTCACCTAAATCCAATTCCTGCAAGTCAAGACTTCACCCTCCTGATGTCCTTGTCCTCTTCAAGAACGAAGGGAAAACAACAGTGGATGACTAGTGGTAGCTGCGCCCCTCCCCACAACTGGCCAGTTCCAGTTGGGCAACGCTGCTCCTTCTTTCTCCTCCTCCTCCCCCTAGACCTCCTCTTCCCCCTTTTCCTTTTCTCCCATTGTCCACATGGAGAGTCATACCCTTACATGTGGGTGCTCTGTCCAAAGGAATATAAATTTTGATTGCTTAGGCTTTGCAAGGCATCTTGGGGCTTCGGGGCTAGTTTTTTTTTTTTCCCTTTCCTATTTATCATTGCTTTTTCAAATAAACTGGAACAATAAACTCTTTTGTGTCATGTGGTTTTCCTTTATGATTTCTTGAACTATAGCTCTGAAAAATCAGAGCTTTGTTAAAACCCATTATGATTCAAATGCTACTCGACTATGCCTTTAAACCCAAGTCACTCCGGCTTTCACCGATTAGCTGATGGGTCCTAGCACAAACCTCACTTGCTCAATGTTTGGATTTTGATGGCTCAGAACGAGTGCAAATAGCCATTGTTTCCGTGCTGGCCAGAAACCCTGAGGGTCTTCCTTTCCCAGACTGGTTCTTTTATGAAAGCAAACTAGGCATTCTTTGCCTCAATTCTTACTTAGTCTTAAACTGAGACCTGAGAAAAAATTAGCTTCAAAAGGCCAAGTTCTCCCGCTGCATCTGGGGCCATTGCCAGTCATCTTGACCTATGTCTTGCTCCTGGACCCAATGACTGGAGGAGCGAGACTGATGACTTTGCCCAGCTCTGCCTCACTTAGCCAACTCACTTGCAAGTCCAGGCCCTCCTAATTAGTCCTTTTCTACAACAAAGGGTGAACAACATCCAACAACAGTGTCTTGTACGTATTCTTATCTGTATACTTTGATTTCTGTTTGCTATCAGTTTGGATAAATGGGTATATTTACTATCATTATGTATGGTCTTTGTGAAATTGGTATTTGGTAGGGAGTTAAACCTTGGGGCTAGTGATCAGGAGCTCAGACCTAAAAAAATTATTTCCCCTTGACTAAACTCATTTAGGGGGCAGCTAGATATATTTCCAGTCCAGTCCGTGTTCTCATTGAGGGGAGCGGAGTGGTCAGCTTCTAGTGCCAATTTCCTTCTTCGCCTCCTAGTAGGAATCTATTTCCCTTGGGAAAGGGTGGGGGGGAGGAGACTAGAGATATCTATTCATGCCTCTTGTGAGCCCATCTAAACAGACCTATGTGGACACTGGAAGCGCACGAGTGTGCGAATGTGTATGCACCCCCCCACACACACCTTATTCTCAGTCAGACACAGCAGAATAACAACACAAAGAAGACCACCTGATTTGACAGCTGAGATCACTGTAAAGTGATTATGTTGGAAGTCAGATTGCCAAGGGCTGAGGAATGAATGAGAGGAGAGGAAATGGAGGCAGTAATTTAAATTGGGCTCAATGAAACAGCCTTTTGGGGGAAGAAATTTCCCTGAGAAAGGGAAGAGAGGTAAAGGACTATATCTTGAAGAGATGGTAAATCTTTTTACAGGTTTTTTTCCCTTTTCTTTTAAGAAATGAGACAGGCATATTTGAAAGTGAGGATAGAGTAATAATTGACATTAATATCTGTTGGAAAGGATGATTTGGATTAAGTAGACACGAGGGTTTTGTTAAGGTGCAGAATCATCTCATTGTCAGAGACAAAGTGAAAGGAGACGGATGTAAGCCCAAAGGGGAAATCAAGTGAGTGGGACAGTGGGAGGAACAGAGAGGAGAATGACTTTAGAGTGTCTCAAAATCCTTCACAACGTAGCCCTTTCTACATTTCCAGTCTTCTCACACCTTCCTTCTTTCCATACATTCTGCAAACTAGTGACACTGGCCTCCAGGCTGTTCCTTGAACAGGGCACTCCACCCCTGGCTATTTTCACTGGATATCCTCCTTGCCTGGAATGCTCTCCTTCCTCATATCTCCCTCCCCGGCTTCCTTTACATCTCAATGACAATTCCACTTTTATAGAAGTCTTTCCAGATTCTGCTTAATCTGAGTGCCTTTCCTCTGTTTATCTCCAGGTATCCTATAAATACCTTATTTCTACACAGTGGTTTGCATAGTGTTTCCCTCAGACCAGAAGCTCCTTGGGAGCAAGGGTCTATTTTACCTTTCTTTGTACCCTCAGCACTGAGAACAGTGCCTAGTCACATAATAAATGCTTGTGGATTGCCCACCTGAATGATTTCAAATTTCCCAGTGAAGTAAAAGACAAGGCTCCAAGCTCTCTAAGAGAGAGGAGGGAGGAGAAGTTGTGGGAGTCTTGAAGAGCGGAGAGAAGATTTTGTGTAGAGTGAGATAGGAATTTGATTGGGATTGCCTTGATGCAGGATAGGCCTAGTTGACACAGGATGACAGGAATTTATAATGTCCTGGTGAGCAGCCTAATTATAGGACTGAGATTGCAGAATATGGGAATGAAGTCAGAGCAGGGGTAATAATGACCTGAGAAAACACTAAAGGATAGAGGGATTAGAAATTTTGATGAGGTTGAAGAAGTGATTTTAGGAGAAGTGAGGAACAAGGAGAGACAGAAAGATAGAAAGTTTGGCCAGACAGAAGAATATCCATTTTTAATTAGGGAAATGGAATAGTTGTGGGTAATGGTGAGATCCAGAGATCCTGCTATGTAGGGTTGAGGAGGAGTAAGAGAGTAGGTCATGGGACTAACTGAGGGACTGAAAGTTTAGGGAGATTGAAGAAACATCAACATGGCATCAACATCCCCTGATATGAAGGCGAGGTTTGGCATGGAAAGGAGGCTGGTACTGACCTTCTCAAGAAAGGAAGGAGAATAATCAATACAGGACATGTGTTTGTCCTTCATTTTCGAAGAGCACCATGATATCAAGATGATGCCATGACTTGCACTTGACTGATTTGTGTGAGGGAGGGAGGGCTGGGCAAGGTCACCAACCTCACTTTCTTCTCCTGAGCCATCTGGCTCCTGTGGCCTGATATTCACCAGGATGACTGGAGAGGGCCCAGGATGCCATGGGGGACCCTGGATCTTTCAGAGTAAGGTCTTGTCACATTCTCACTTTGAGTGAGATCCACTCATTCAATGAATAGACTTCTTTAAGTTAGAGTGATATGAACTCTAATCTGGATTGGGTAGAAAGTTTGAATAAAAGCACAGTCTGGAGGTAGAAGAGAATGAAGCATATTCTGACTTCTATAGGATCAGTGTGTCAAGGGATAGGGATGAAGTTACAGCTAGTGGTGCAAAGAAAGGCCAAGGATGCAGTGTCACCAGATAGGAACTGGGGCTAGTAAGTGGATGCAATGTGAAAGATGTCTCAGATGAAGGAAATTCTAGCAATCGCAATGAAGGAGAAGGAGGGGCTGGAGTGGCATATAGAGAGAGGATGGTTGAAGAGGATGGGAATGAGAGGCTAGTAGTTGGGGATTAGGGACAGATTCCTCCTGTGGAGTCCATTGTTCATGGACTAGTATAGGAATAGGGAAGGAGACCAGGTTAACAGGTAGGATTGTCAACCATCGGGGTATTAGTAGGTATTGGATTAAAGCTATTTGGTCCTTGTTAAATTGCTGTTTGTCCTTCATTCTTGAAGAGGATCATGACACCAGGGCGGTGATGCCCTGACAAGCAAGTGAACTGAATTTAAGCAAGGGAGATCTGTGCAAGATCAGCAGTCTCACTTTCTCCTCTGGTCCGGGGCAAGATACAGATCAGGAAAACTGGAGATGGCCCTGGATACAGTGGGAGATCTTGGCCTTTTTAAGCTAAGGTCTTTCCGAGTTCTCACTTTGAGTGAGGCAACACCCAATTCAGTGATTAAGAAACAATTCAAGTAACAGCTCCTTTTATCCAATCCAAAAAATAAAAAAATCAATCTGGGAGGGGAAGACCCTTAGGGTTGCAGTGGTGCTTGGGCTGGGACCTATTGTTGGCCAATCAATGAGAGCCAAAGTGAATTGGGTTTCAGGTGTAGTCTTTAAGAAAGAAATCTGGCAAGCAAATCCCAAGATATCTTGCTTGAATACTTGTTAAATTACCAGTGGCTCCAAGAAGGGGCCACACCCGGGCAAAACTGTCTCAGCAGATGCCTTAAAGCAGGTTGAGGGAAACTGACAGGTCTCAAACCCATTTGTGAGTTACGGGGATGTCTACCCCAAGGATGTGAAGACTTCCCTTACTGGGATGGGCAGATGAAAACAGTTTGTTCCAATGGCCCCAAAGGTGGCTGAAGCAGGCACTGTGGAGCACTTAGAGTTTGGTCAGGCATCGAAGGCAACAAGGTCATCCACTGCATCCCAGACCATTACCAGTGGTCTTAACTTTTGTCTACTCACTGAATTTCAGTGACTCTGGAAGACATAATGAGGTTGATGACTTTTTGCAACTCTGCCTCACTTAAATCCAATTCACATGCAAGTCAAGACATGACCCATGATGCTCTTTGAAAATGAAGGAAGAATAACAATAATAGCACCTTATTAAATAATAGATTACAGATCAAACTGGATCTCTTCCTCTCGTTCCCTTTCCTCTGTCTACACTGGGGTATAACACCCTTACCTTTGAGTACTCTGCCCAAAGGGAACGTACATTTTCACCTCTGAAATTTCTCTCTCTCTCTCTCTCTAACACCAGCCTTAAACCCAAATCACTTTGGCTCTCATTGATTGGCCAACAAAAGATCCTAGGTCAAGTCTTACATAGTCATTGTTTGGTCCCAGATTGGGTCTTCCCCTTCCAGATAGATTTTTAAAAAAGAGGCCATTTTCTGCCTTGGTTCTTATTAAGCCTTAATCACCGAATAGGTGATGCCTCAATCAAACTGACATCTGTTAAATTCCTTAGCTGGAAAAGGCCAAGGGGTGCCCACTGCATTCTGGGCCATCTCCAGTTGTCTTGATCTGTATCTGGCCAACAGACCCAGATGACTTCAGAGGAGAAAGTGAGGCTGGTGACTTTGCACGCCCTTCCTCACTTAAATCCATTTCACTTGCATGTCATGGTGTCACCTTCCTGTTGTTATGGGCCTCTTCTAGAACAGGACAAATAGCACAGCAGTAGATCAGTGGATCAGATAAGGAACAGAAAACTCAGAAATGATATACCATAGATTACTGTTAGAGAAACCCACAAGACTTGGTAGTGGGATTCCCAGATATTGTATTCATTCTAGAATTATTTTGAATTTTATTCATGCTATAATTATTTTGAATTTCCTTTTCTATCTATGCTGGATTTTAAAACAATTTTTTGGCTCTTCCAGGAGTTCTTGCTGAGCTTGCATTCAACTCCCCCTTTTCCCCTTTGAAGTGTTAAGGCTTGTAGCTGTTTTCCATAGTTGCCTTTTAAATTTATGTCTCCATCTTCCCTGTCATCATAGTAACCTTTTAGGGTCAAATTCTTTGCTGTTGTTTGCTCATTTTTTTAAATTTTTAAGTTAAAGATTTTTTTAAACTTATTTCTTGATTTGAACTTTATATTAAAGTTGGGCTCTGTTATGGAGGAGGGGGCAAGGAATGGAGATAGTGTCCTAGGCTTCGGACTTTTTCCCACTACTGTTTTCTGAGTGAATTCTGGGGGTTTGGAAGGTTTGGGTGCGAGAGGTGCAATGCAATTACACTGGATACTGTTCTCTTGGCTCCTATTCCCTTGGGCGTACAAACTCTCCTTTCCTACTTGGAAATGTGACCTGGAAGTAGGCACAGAAAATGGAGTGTCCAAACAATGCCTGGTCCTGCGCATAATGCTAGTATAGTAGTGCCCTTTGGTTTCTTTCTTAGCAGTTGCCAATACCCTTACTGCCTCTGGCTTAAGAAGTACCTAAGTTACTGCAGTTGTTCCAGCCACCTCCAAGGTCTACAATTGGTGTTGCCACCACTTGGGCTCCAGGCTGGCCCCCATCTATATCACAGATCTCTTCTTCTGACCTCCTCAGGCTAGGAAAAAATGCTTTACCCTGATTTTCTGTGGGCTCTGCTGCTCCAGAATTCAATCTGAGGCATTATTTTACAGTTGTTTAGAGGGGAATGTTGGGAGAACTCATATATAATATTTCCTCTACTCCACCATCTTGGTCTCTCATTTCATTAAAAAACAATTGAAAACTTTAAAAATTCTTGTTTCATATTTTCCAGGGATTTCTGGTTGTACTTGTGCCCAACCTACACTTTTATTTAAGGTTTTGCTTGTATGTATTTTGGAGTAATTTTTTTCTTCTGAGTTTGTCATCTGAGCATCCTAGTCACTCCACTCTCTCCTCCCCACACTTTCCCCTTAAGTCTGTTTATAGCTGTTGTGATTTTATTCTTATTTCTCTGGGTTTATCACTTGGTCCTCTCTCAACCCATGTTATTGGTTGTGCTTGATTCTCTTTACTCATAGTTTTAGCTCAGTTTCTAGAGTAGGAGAATGTAAGTGGTCAAGTACCTCTAGCACTTTTGGAAGTGTTGAATAAACTTGTTCTGTCCCCTCTTTATTCTGGATACAGCTGCCCCTGTTGGATAAAGTGGAGAACAGGAGGACCCTCTGCCTCAGCCTCCTAGAGGTCAGTCTACAGCCAAGTTTTGTGGTCAGTCTTTGGGTTCACCTTGCACAACCTCCAGTTCAGAGTTGATTTCATTTCCTGTTTCGATTATGACAGGCCTCAGTGAGATGTAAGAGAACAGACTCAAGGGACCTGTCTCTTGCTGTGACTGCCAGTGTCACGCTGTAATCTCTGGGAGCTGGTCCTATTTCCTATTTCTGTTCTGGTAGGATCCAGTTGAGATCCAGCTACAAGTAACCAATTACTGGAACATGTGACCCCCCCCCCCCCAAGCTGACTTCACTTCCTCTGGGGAGAGTTCACATTCACTTCCTTGCTGTGACTCCTCTTTCCATCTCTGCTGCCTGTCTGTTGCCTTGAACTCATGCTGGCTTCCTTGGGGTGGCTCCTTCCTTCCCCTCTGCCAACTCTTGAATTCACTCCTGTTGGAAACGGCTTTCCTGTTGTGGCTCTTTCCCCCTCCTCTACAGTCCTGGACTGGATGGAAGAGCTCATTCCTGGTGGGGTTTCCCCCATTTCCTTTACCATGGTGTCCTTCTCCTATGGGAGCCCATGGCTTCTCTACATTTTTCATACCAGAAGTCACTTTTTAAAAAGTCCAAAGTCAGTTCTTTTGTTAAAATTGTTCCACCTAAATTGTTAATTTCACACTGATCCACGGCTAATAATGATAGGATTTATATAGTACATTGAGGTTGGCAACAGATCCCAAAGTTTGCAATAACATCCCAATAACCCTGGGAGGTAGGTTCTATTGCCCTCATTTTGCAGATAAGGAAACTGAGGCAGACAGAATATTCCAGATTCTAGGTCTCATGCTCTAGCCACTACACTGTGTATATGCTCTGGATATACCCACAGAGCTATTTTAACCCCTTTCTGTTTCTTCTTTTAAGACCACGAGTTTTTTCTTGTTAAATTTCACTACTATAGTATACTATATTTGTTGTAAGAGGCAGCCTGGTGTCAGACTTGAAGTCAGGAAGACCTAGGACACTAAGAAATTTAGGGATTTAATTTGCCCAAGTAACTCTCTTAGACTATAATGTTACAGTTCAATTGTCAGTTTGCATCAGTAGAAGGAGTTTCTAATATTTATGAAATTATAGGTAGATACAAAAAAAGGAAGAAAAATGCAAAATTAAAAAAACTATTGGTCATTATATGGTCAAAATCAATATGCTATCTAATATCAATTAAGGAAGTATTACTTCCTTAACTACCCCAATGATTGTTATATAATTGGACCGCAGAGATAGCATCAATCAAACTTTTGACTTTCTTGAGTCAGCTGTAACGTATTTTAATCAATCCAATTTAATCTTTAGGTACATCTCCCATGAGATGTATTTCTCACAACACAGATTTTACAAAATCCATTCCATAACACCTTTTCTTTTCTTAGGGAAGGATATCACCATATGATAAGTTGTCCCTTAACAAGGGACAAGACTGAAGTTCATCGCTCTCTTTTCATTCTCCTACATTACAGGAACTTACCTATTAAGCAATCCCTGGAAAAAGGACAAGCCCTCTGGGTGAGTGGTCCTCTACAGAAAATCAATCTAATATGTGGGAGGTCATCTTTTAATATTTCACGGTCACCTCTACAACTCTGGGACTATGTCCCTTTTCTCATTATATGACTCAGGTGACACTTCTTTTGTGAAACCTTTCTGATGCACCAAGCAACATATTCTTAGATTTGTCTAGAGCACTCTGTCTTGATCTCCCCTCTGTGCCCATCATATCTTGCCTAATCTGCATCCATGCAACAGCTCCACTAAAAGAATACAAACTTTGTGAGAACAGGGATTGTCATTTTTTATCTTTGTATTATCTACACTCCCAAGACCTAATGCAGTGCCTCATGCCATGTTAGGCACCACTTGAAATGACACCCAAAGCATCGCTCACATTCCAACTTCTTGTCATTTCTAGAGAAGTCCTCTGAGATCTTCATTTTCTAAATAATATTCTTCCTTCTACCAGTGTAAAAAGACTTTCCTTTTTCATTGCAGTTTTGAAATTTAATGATGTACTTGAGTGGGCTGTTTTATCGCAGGGCTTCTGCAGTTTCATCATCATACTTCCCTGAAATTTCTAGCTATATCATTATTTTCTTCTTCTCTCCCAGGAAGACTTAGATGTCTTTGCTTATCCTTTTAATTCCTCGTGTAGGTTCCCACTGCCTTTTCCTGGTGGCAGTTTCTTTAATTCCTTGAGTGTACATAATCCTCTGTGTGTGTGAGAGACAGAAAAAATCAGAGAAAGAGGAAGGAAGGAGTGAGGGAGAGAAGAGTAGGAATCTATAAAGTTTTGCACTGATGCTTTTCCAAGAGAAAGACGACACTGGATTCTGTATACAAGGCCTGCAAAGGCTTTCCTCTACCTATAAAGATCCTTTGATGCGCTGCAGGTTGTGCAGGCCTGCTCTAGACCTAGGACAAGGAGGTTCTGAGTACTGGCTCAGTGGTGAATGTATCTTTGGAAGAGCAGCCTGGCTAAACTGTTAATAAGCATCTACTATGTGCCAGGCACCATGTTAAACATTGGTAACACAAAAGCTGGCAATGAAGAGCACTGATTTTTTCAGCTACTGACATTTTTGAAGACTGTCTACTCAGTTGGGGTGGGGTTTCAATGTACAACAATGGGAAGGGTTCCTGTAGCGACAAAGTCACTGAATGAGTAGCAGGCCAGACTCTGGATCCATTTTCCTATTGCCTCATTTTGGCCACAAATTCAGTAGCTTTATTATCTAGTGCCTCAGCCCACAGCAGACTCAGAACATAAACTGGATGTGAGAGAAGGGGAGGAGGACAGCTGTGTAAGGATTCTAACAGCACAGCTTGGTCTGGGGCTTTTAATCTAGTATCTGCACCTCAAGACACTGTGGGTTTCCCTGCTGTGAGGACAAATTGTGTAAAGGAAGCACTCGATTCTTAGCTTGAGGTGCTCAGACTTGGGTTCTGTTTTCTGCTCTGCCACATGAGGGATTTAGGCCAAGTCTCTTATCCTCTAAGTGCCTGTTTCCTAAGTTATAAAATAGATAAGAATATTTTCCCTGCTAAATTTATACTGATTCTGTATCAAATGAAATAGTTCTGGGAAAGTTCCCTGGACAATGGTAATAAAATACAATAAGCTAATAGAACTGTATCATCACTGCAGTAATGATTGCCAATGACGTATCTGAGCCTGTTGTCAGTCAATCTGCAATATTATGTGCCGGGCACCATGCTAAGTTCTGGGGATACAAAGTAAGGTAAAGGACAATCCTTGCCCCTGAGGAGCTCATAATGTAAAAATATTGGGAAATGTACATGTGTATACATGTGCGGGTGGTGTATGTGTATACATACACTCATTTAAGGACTTTCATAAAGGATGGGCTTAAAAGTTTTCTGTACTCAGAACAGGGCAGTTTCAGGCACCTGGAACTCCATCCTTGGAACCTGCGAGGCCAGAGTTGGTGTCACGTAGTGATGACGCCAGCCTTGGACAAAAAGAGCAGCTCTAGCATTTGGAAGGGGGGTGACCGCAGGCAAGAAAATTACCCTAGCTAGACCCAGTTCTCACCCAGAACGGAACACTTTAGCCCACTGACTCCCAGAGCAATTCGGAGACATTGCTTTGTAAGCCATGTCAGCCTGCACCTTGACCCCTCACGTTCAGCACTTCTAACTGCCTTGTGGCATCTTCTGCTGTTAACTTCTGAGTGTGGTATGCATGGGCACCCATGCAGCTCCTTACAGGACCCTGGCACAGTGCTGCGATCAGAGATGGAAGGCGACGGTGAGCATCCTTGACAAAACACAGCCCACCAAGCACATTACCCTGAACGACACTGGCAGAAGTGGCCTGGCAGCCTCCAAGCGTTCTGCACGGTAGGGTGACCCTTCACCTTCAGCCACTTCTTAATGAGCCCTCCAGATGCTCAGAGATAAACATCAACAATCATGACAGGGGAAGCCCAAGAGCTGGTTTAGCTGGGGCAGATGTGGGGGAGACAGTCCAAGATCTGTCAGAGCACTGATGGGTGATCTCAGCAACATCAAGGGGATGCAGCTGGATGTTTCTACTTCTATAAATAAAAGGAAAATGCAGTTTAAAATTTTGTAGGTGAGAAAACTTTGTTTTGAAATTTTATTAAAAAAATATACTTGCAAACATACAAAATTTAGGATGAAAAACACTCAGTTTAAAACATGTAATAACTTAATATTTGCAAACACACATGGATGGTAGAAAATTCATATCATAAAAAAAGTTAGTGATGCAGTATCGATGTTGAAAAGAAAAGACCCATTTCCCAAGATTCTTCTGGTCGCTTCCTAAGAGGGGAAGCACACAGCACACACAGCACATGTTCATGAATGCTTAATGTTTGGAACAGCATGTTGTAAGAATGGGTGAAGTAGAGATTAAACTGACACACAAAAAGTCAGAAACCATTTCCAATATGCTTTTGGTGAAGCAATTAAATAGAGTGACCAAAAGAAAATGATGTTGTCTCGCTTAAAAATGAACAATGCATCTTAACAGCTTTGATGATGTCAAATACAAACGGGAGATGAAATATATTGCACACATTTTCCCTAAATTAAGCGGAAAACAAACCAGGCAAGGATCTGGGCCCCACGACTGATTATCCTAAGGACAGGTCTGAGGCCAGTCGCTGCGTCTGCTTGGCCTTTCCTTAATATTTAAATATCTTAATCCAAACAGCATTATTGGTTTCACAAAGAAACCTTGAATAATAAAATATCGACATAAAGCAAACTTTTGCTCAGCAGCAAATGTGCAAGAAGACAGTTATTCATTCCTTGTTCAGTGAAACAGCGTGAATCAAGCTCTAAGCTGCTCCCCCATGTCCCCTTCTCATGGGTGACTCCTGCTCCCTTAGGCTCCTTGAATCTCTCCCACTTCCCTGCGAGTTGTGGAACAGAAGCCCACTGTCTGCACCAGGCAAAATGGAAAAAAAAAGCTGGACTACGTTCTTTGGGGAAAAGAAACACAAAGCAGCAGGTTCAAAAATAGCTTTTTTGGTAGAAGGATCAATGTGGCTTTCTTTTAAAAAAAAAAATCACTGGAGTGAAGAATATGAAGTGCTTGAGTAGACAGAATTCGTTTGGAAAGAACTCATTCTAACTTGGGCTTCTGCATTCTTAGAATAAGTAAAATCCAAATTAGCTTCTTTTAGCAAAAACAATACATCCCTGTTCATGATGGTAATAAGTCTCCGGGAAGCCCTCCTTGTAACAGGGAGTGTGTACTGAAAGCCAATGAGGCATTCTTGTTTTCAAAGCTCACTGGAGATGACCTGGAAAGGGGAGCAATCTATCTGGGGAGAGGGGATTCCATTCAAGAAGGCTAGACTGGCAGGATACACCTGGGATCCTGGTTCAGCAGCTGCCCGACCAGGATCACACTGCTGAGTGAGGCATGCTTCTTTGGAGCATTCAGTTCAATTTGTGGTTTTGAACCTGTGAGGATTTATCCTGAAAATTTATGCTGAAAATGTAAACAAGCGATCCAAGCTGGCATGAGGTCCTGGATAGTTCAGTTGGAGGAAGTAATAAGGCGACTGAGCTATAGCTTTCAAGCAGGGTTGACCAACAGTCATTACCCAGAGAGGTTGGCCTGCCCTATCCAGACACTCGTGCCTGAAATACCTCAGGAAGTCTGGCAGTGTAGACCTGGCTTATGTATTATAAATAATTTAAATATGTAATTGTAGAGGTTAAAATTAAATTATCTTTTTAAAATCTCCACAACTTGGGCACTTAAAATTTTAAAGTTTCATACAAAGGAAACCTGGTTTCCTTAAGCTAGCTATTTAAAAGATGTAAGCATATGAAACAAGTTACAGAAACTTGTCAGAGATGTTCTCTCCAGAGAGCATTTCTCTCTACCCTTCCAATGGGTTCCAAATATTATTTTAATTCAGGCCTCTGTTACAGCAAGTCGCTAGCTGTTTGCTGATCAGTCCTATAGGACCACATAGGTTGGACTGTGATCAGATCCTCCTCCCTCAGTTTACCAAAGCTGGACCAGATCATGGGGATCCTGAGACTTGCCTTGAGCTAACGATTCTCTCATTCTCCTTTTCCTGACTGACCCGAATCATTTATTTTTGGTTGCTAAACATATATGTTGCCTTGGAAGGCCAAGTACTTACAGAGTGGGCATTCTCCCTCGCCTCCCTCCCTGAATTCAGCCCAGGGTCGTCAACAAGACTCAGGAGCCAGGACAGGCAAAGCTGGAAGCTCATTAAATAAGCAAAGCCAAGAAAATCAAGTCCTTTCATGCAGAGAAACGCAGGCCAAGCTAAAGTTAATTAATCTATTTAATATGTGTCACCTACAGAGAACTCTGCTAGAAAAACCTATGATTGAGTTGCCTTGAAAGCTCACCAGATCTTTCCCAAGAAATAAGCCCAAGTTTGCCAGTGTTATTCACAGCACATCTTCAGGACAGCACCTGGAACCAGGTGGGCTTCTCCCCCGGGAGTCATTACAACAGTGCTCGGAAAAGTGAGCTGTACATCTTACTTGGTATCATATGACAAAAGGTCTGCCTCATGTAAGCCAAGACACTTTGATTCAAAAGGCTATTGTAAAAAGACTATTGCTGAAAGGAAGGGGAATCCACATTAAAATATCACATGCCCTATCGGGATAGACACAAGCCACAAGACGGAGTAAGAGCAGCACCCAAGGTGCCTTTACATGCCATCTGAATGCCTGGGCTGGAGGGCCGCATCCAAGGGCCAGCCACAGAGCTTCATTCATTCGTTTCCAACTCGGCATTTCACTCAGAGCTGAAGTGAGGGGCACACCCGTTCACTTTTCTGCAGAGCTTCATTCCTCTTAGTCAAATGTGTGAGGACAAGTTGCACTCTACTGCTCCAGTGCTTGGTTTTTCCTTATCCTTAAGAAGAGGGATCTAAACTGTTTTGAACTCATGCTTAGATAGAAAAGGACAATGAGGTTACACTTAGTAGTAGTTTTCATGTATAAAAAGAAACTTGATATCTCCTTTAAAACCACCTGGCAGTTAAAAAAATGTCTTTAAGCCTAACAAGATTTTGGCTTTGCCAACTGGCCAATTAAGTAAAAGCGGAACCTACGTAAAATATGGAAAGGAAAAGGTAATTCTCATACCAGCAGCCAGATTTGCTAAGGTCTGGTCAGTACTAGGACAACAATTAAAAAATAATTAATTCTTACCATGAATTTCAGGACCTTAAGGCCCAGTGACACCATTCTTATCCAATAACCTCACAGCTGAACAAGAATTATAAATATGCCTTCAACTTAGGTGGGACCAACAAACCGGAAACTACTCTGCCTTACAAAATTTCCATCTGATCTGAATTTCACTGGTAGGTCAAATCTCAGGACAAGGGGGCTAAAGGTGGCTCCCTTTAGGAAGCAAATGATCTTTGAAAGGTCAAAAACTGCATGAGGTCCCTGGGATGAGCACTTCACTTCCAAGGAAGGGAGAAAAGGATGGAGACATCCCACTCCAGAGCGAGGACAGGCCCTGCCCCAGCCCACATGTCTTCTGAACTGGGGGAGGTCACACATCTCCATCCTGGGGTTCTTTATGTGCTTGATGCTGATGAAAAGGCCCATGCAACTTTCCAGAAATGGTCTCTGTTTCTCCCACTGAAATTAAAGGGTTGCTGGTGATGCTTCACAGTGAAATCTCCATCATTTCTGAGAATCTAACCTTAAAAACATTCTTTAAGAACAAGTCTCTCTCTTTCTTTCGGCTCAATTTCAGGACTTTCCATACTAACTCGCATCAGTTCCATCAATGAGGTGTATTTGTTTCTGAGCAGATGCCCGCCCCCCACTCACACAGTGCCCTGCTGGCTTCCACTCAGGTCACTAGAGCTGTAGGCTATTTATGTTCTTGGTCAGGACTTGCAAATAGACTTCGTGAAGTGTGCTAAGAAAGCTGGCATCGTTCTGTGGGGGAGAGAGAGGGAAAGACACGGCTCTGGTAACTGGTAACATGATCAAACCAACCCAATCGATGCCAAGTATGAGCACAAACCCAGAGTATGTAACAAAAGACCACCAACAGGTGTCTAACCAAAGGTATTAAAACCATGCAGAGGAAGCTCAACATGGTGCGAGCGAGGAAGGCTTGGGCTTACATCCTACCTTGGACATCTGCTACCTGGGTGGTCCTGGGCAAGGCCTGAGGCTATGCTCCAAGACCCCAGGTGGCAGAGAAGATGCTGATTTTCTTCCCTTCCTAAAAGGAGGGAAGCTTGGCGTTAGGTGTACGGAGTTGGCTCTTGTTCCCTCCTCTGCCCAAAGCTGGGGATGGCTAGGGGGTACACTAGCTGTATTTGTGCCTCAGCCCCAGCCTTGCCTCCATGACACCCAAGGCCTATTTCCATGAGAAAAGCTGAGGTTCTCTGGCACCAACGCATAAGCATTTTGTTAACCCACAGGTGGGATAGGAAACCTTGGTAGGATACACTGACCTGGCCTGTTCTCGAGCTAGTCCTCCACTCCTGACCCATCGGTTGCCCCCTCCTGGGACTGAGGGTAGAGACTGGTGGTGGACTCCAGACAGCCAGCATACCTGCTGACTGACTCAGTGAGTGGTGTGACCAAATACTGGGTACGCTGCAGGGGGTCATGGTCTGTGTCCAGGAAGGCAGCACCTGCCCATGGCTCTGCCATAGAAAATGGGACCAAAGCCTAAGACGAGCCTGGACACAGACGCACAACTTTTCTTAAGCTGGAATCTATTCTAACTTTTGATTCCAAATCAGAAGTTAAAGCAAACAGAACAGGACCAACAACTTTGTGGGGAAGAAGACAGCATTGGGCCTCCCCGAGAAAACACCAAACACTGAATTCCTTCTGTTGGAAAGTGAAAAGTCCAAGACAAGCAATTACCTTTATTAGATGTATTAGTGTGTCCTGGAGCTGAGACCTGCTGAGAACCAAAGGAGGTTTCATGGGATTTTCTGAGCCGCCCCCTGGACGGGAAGGGGAAGTGGCCTTCTTCTCCAGCTCTGGGGCCTTGGCCACCGACTGCTGGAAAACGCTGGGTGATAGAAGGATGGAGGAAGATGCGGACGTTGTGGACGTAATGAACTTGGGAGAGGAAACCTGCAGCAGAAGGAGGGGAGAAAGTTAACAGAGGAGAGAGCAGGGAGAAAGACCAGGAAGGAATTAGGAGGAAACATGATTCTAAAACCACATGCCTCAAGAATATACAATCGGTAGAGGAGCTGGAAAACATTCTTTCCAGTTTATTGAATTTTATATCATCAACAAAGGATGAAAAAAAATACTTTTATCACTGGGATATCTTGGAGTTGTTACAAGACACTGAGATTCAGTCATCCTGAACCAAAATGAGCTACAAAATGTAATTAAGAAAACTATGAGACTATCCTATGAGAAGTTAATGATAACAGCACCTACCTCATAATGCTTTACAGTGTGCAAAGAACTTAAGAAATATTCTCTCATTTATTTCTCATAACAACCCTATGAGATAGGTGCTATTACTATCCTCATTTTACAGATGAGGAAACTGAGGCAAACAGAGACTTGCCCTGAGCTAGTAAAAATGTCTGAGGGCAGACCTGAACTCAGGTCCACCTGACTTGAGGCCCAGTGCTCTATCCACTGCACCACCTGCTTCAGAAATTCAGATAATGACAAGTAACAGCAAAGACTTGGTCCCACAATTCAGACGCCTTTCAAGGCTCAGACATTCAGCTAAACAGACCCTCCTTAACAGCCTACTCTGAACGAGGCAGTGATGGATACTGGTCCTCCCTTCAGCCACGGGGAGGGACAAGAGCTGCACAAATATGTCTGATGCACGGTCCAACAGGAAAAACCAGAGGACAGGGAGGCCAAGTGCTCTCAGGAAACATGAGGAGGAAGGGATCACTTTCAGTAAGGGGATCTGGGCCAGCCTTCATGAAAGTGTGGGTGGTACCTGAGCCAAGCCTGGAAGGAAAAGAGGGATTCAAATAAGCAACAAGAAGCATTGATTAAGTGCCTACTGTATACCAGGAACTGGGGATACGAGGACCAAGAAGGCACTGCCCTTCTATATTACAATTAACACAAAGTAGTTGAGGCTGAATGGCTGGGCTGCGGCTCTCAAAGCTAAGCAGAGTTTATACTGGGAGACAGAGGCTTCGGAGCTGACCAAGTAGGGGAGTGACATGTGCCCTTTGGCAGCTGGGCAGAGGATGGACGAGACGTGGGCAGAGGCCCCGAGGCAGGAGTGGCTGCACCATGGGAGGCAGATGAGGCTTAAAAGTGGGGAACAGAGTCAGAGGTGAGAGAGGTGTGGAGAGAGAGAAAGCAGCAGTTGGCAGCCGACCCGATCTGGGGATGAAGGAGAGGGAGGAGGCCGGGAGGCTGGCAGGGAATGAAAATGAGATCTTTCGGGGATATCTCAGGTCCATTCAATTTGACAGGCATGACTGGTGTTGAGAGGCTAAAGCTCAGGTAAGATGGGGCAGCTGAGAGCCCTGGGAGTCACCAAGAGAGTGGAACACCTAATCAACAAGAACCATGATATCCAGGGCATGTGACAACATGGAGCACAGTGGACTGGGCCATTTCCTCAGTCCTTTCTCCCTCCTTGTCTATCTAGAGTGTTTTGGGGGCAATGGTAATCCCATCTTGCCTTTCTGCTGCCTATCAAGCATTAAGGCTAGAAAAGAAAGAAGGGAAGGGAAGGCAAGAAATGGAAGGAGCCAAAGGAGGATGAGTCAGGAGATGATGCATATTTACATTCAGATTCTGAAGCCAAAATGTTAGACCAAAAGGTCTCCCTTGTCACCCGCTAATCAAAGAGATCTCGGGTGGAGAAAGACTGTCAATATTCACCCTCCCCCCTCCCCGCCATGGCTAATTCTGCAGGCCCACGCATGCACGAAGAAATCAGGAAAGGGAAAATACATTGGCTCGAGTGCAATGGTGGGGCCTGGCTGGTTGGCTTCCCTGGGACCAAAGCTCACACACTTACGCAACTCCTTCAGAACCCTGATTTTACTACACACGCTATACTATTTTAAACAGAATTTAAACCGGGGTAGTTAAAGGTAACTACCGAGGCATCTCCAGACTCCCTGGTGGAAAATCTGTTACAAATCAGGGACAGTTGGGATATTAGGGACTTGTGGAATTGCAATGATACAGAAAGGAAATTTGTGACAGCCTACCCAGAATGTCACTCACAAAGGGAAACTGCTAAAAAGAAGGCCCTGGGAGAAGTTTGGTTCCAAAATTCCTGGAACTATAACAATCATGAGGGCCAAGGAACCTGATGAAAATTTTTGCCACTAAGTTGTACTGACATGGCAAATTGGTAATGAAGCCTCCTGTTTTATAAACTGGTCTAGTGGTTTTTTACACTTAGGGAGTGCTAACCAGTTTTCATCACACATCATGAAAACAGGATACAATCACACACTTTTCCATGGAGCTAAAGACAGTGGCTGGTGGGAGAGCAAAGATCTATTTACAAAATCCTAAACTAAGAAACTCTAAGGGCTACAATTTGGCAGAAGTGTACATTTACTAACACCTCTGTTGGGAAGGGAGTCGCCATAGAAGAGAAAGACAGCAAATGACTGATTCACCAGAGATCCAAGGACAAGGCCAATGCACTGACACTAGGACATTCAACTGTCCTCCAGCTGGCCAGTGTCAGACAGACACCTTCCTTTCCAGGAGTCCATGCTACTGTGCAATGTCCTACCTGCCCAGGGCTGCACATGGCAAGTACTCTGCCCATCCTAAAAAGGTCCTATCACCAGTCAGTTGGCAAAAACGAAGCAGAAAAGGGTCAGCTGCTAACACCAGAGGATCAGGAGCCTGGGTCATGCAGTTTTCTAGGATGGACTCCAGACCAGTGGTTCACCTGTCTCCCTTTCTCTGAATTCCTATTGCCAGGATGTGTGGGTTCCTGTACCTTCTTTTTGTTTTAACCCTCTAGCCTGAGAGAACATAAAACTGGAGTCACTTGTGAAAACAAGATCAGAGCTGACCAGCAACTGGAAGTGACCCCAAACTGCAAGGCAGGGCTCTCTGGGACCCTACAAATGGAGGGCAAGGATGTCATCAGCTGCTGCCCACCAGTGCCTTGTCTCCGCCACCAGTCTGATCTGCTCCTGCGGAACCCACTCTCCTCTGAACTCTTCATAGATTGTCTCTTTCTCCCTAGTCTTGAGGGTTGACCTGGGCCTCAATCCATCTTATCCAGGGGCCCATCATCTCCCCCATCCACAGCCTGACTCATGCATCTTGAGGGTGTGCCATTCTCTCTCTGGGCTTCTTGTCTGCCCACATTTCCCATCCATGCTGGGGCACCTCGAGTTACCCTGCTCCAACCTTTGCTGGCAGCCTTCATTCCCACTACTCCTAGCGAAGCTGTTCCCTCCACAAGGATGTCAAACCCACTGGCTTTGGGGCAGTGTTCTTCCTTGGCCTGCTGGCAGCAGCGTATCAGGAATGAAGGTGACAAAAGTCAGGTGATTTGCTGGTATTGGCAGAGGTAGGATTTGAACCCAGGCCTTTGACTCCAAATCAGCAGTGTTTTATACTGTCACACACCTGCCATCTGGCTGCAGTGCCGTTTCCAGCCCCACTGTCTTCGGTAGCCCTGCCTTCTGCTTGGTATAATTATGGATGACACTTGTATCACAGTTACTGGTCCTGCAAAGTCATAAATGTGACAGCTAGGACCTCTTTGAGGGTGAAATGCCCTGTGGATCTTGCCTCTGGCACTCACCCAGAGAAGGGGGGCGAAGCTGGCCTCAAAGCCCTCCAAAGTCCCTTCCCACTTTAAATCCATGACCATGCATTCCAATTCTCCTTTCTCTTTGCACCTCTATTGCCCAGAAGGGATGGCTATTCAGTTGAGTGTGGTGTCTGACTCCTTCCATGACCCACTAACTTTTATTTTGGTCTCTCACTCTCTCACTTTTTTTGTGGAAATTACACATACAGAACTTAAGAGGGAAGACCCTTCAGGGTCTTGAATACAGGAATAAGCTCCCATGCATTACTCAGTGAGAGGGTTCAAAGGCCCAAATCTCAGTCTCCAAGCTCAATCTGAGCCAACCCTTACCTTCAGGGGAGGTCTCCCAGCAATGCCGAGTGTGGCTGTGGCCCCCCTTCTTCTGGCATGAGGCTCTCTGAAGCTCTCAGGGGTCGCAAGCTGGCTCGCTGAGGAGGTAAAGTGAGGGGCGATAGGGTTCTTAGGGAGCGTGGACGGTTGTGGGGTCAGCTGGAGCTTGTGCAGAAGGTTGGCACTTGAAGTCCCTCCTGGGCCCGTCCCACTCAGTGGGGCCACCAGCTGGTTCTGGGTGGCAATCAGATTCCGGGCCTTGTGCCTCAGCTCAGGAGCTGGCTGGGTAAGAAGAGGAGAACGCTGCTGGACAGCCTTTTTCATGGCTGGGGACCCACCAGTCTCAGCTGCTGGAGATGCCTTCACGATGGGGCTTCTGGGGACTGAGCAGCTTGATGAGCTCTTCCTATCAGGTGGGGCTATGGGTGCAGGGGCTTCCTGCTGTCCCACACTGGGGCTACTAGCCTGAATGAGGGAATTCTCCGGCTGATGTGTTCCTCTTGACTCAAAAGAAAATGGAGAGAACAAGTCATACTCTTTGGGGGAGGTGTCAGCTGGCAACTTCTCGACTCCTTCTGAACTGGGATATACGATTGTTGGCTGTTCCTTTGGCAACGAGGTTCCAAATAATTCTTCCACTGTGAGGTGTTTGTGTCCCGATGGAGCGAGCTGCAAAACAACACCAGAGAATCAGGACAACTGAGCAGCTTTCCTACTGCTCACCTCGATCTGGACAACATTTTAAGGTTAAGAATGAAAAGTTCATATATTATCATTTTAGAAAACAAAAGACAAGGCCCTCACAATTCCATCTGTAACTGACTTTTCTGCATTTGAAGATAGGTGGCCCCCAATTTTCAAAAGGGTCATGCTCCAATGTTCGTGTGCAATGCTTCTATAGAACAATGTTTCCTAGGTTTATCAGCCCTTTAGAGCTGAAAGGAAGCATTTACAGGAGAGCAAAGAGAATCCTGGAATGAGGTTAAGGACCTGTCCAAGGTCACACTGAGCCAGCCAGGGTTCACATTCAGGGCTCTTTCCATTGTACTAAGTGATTTCTTATCACCAACCCCTTAGGTTCAAAGATCTCGGAACTGGAGAGGATGTTAAGAGACAACCCACAACAATCCCTCGTTTTAACAAACAAGGAAATGGAAGCTCAGAGAGTGCAGTACCCAAGGTCACATGGCTAGCAGGTGGCAGGGGTTAAATCTAACACTCAATCTTTTATACCCCATGGCTGCCCACAGAGGCTCTTAATAGGATAAACCTGCTGCTTCCCTCTCCTGGACAAGGTGGATCATACCTAGCTCCCTGTAAGCTCTCTGATGCGTACCCCTCCCTCCTGTCACTCATCGACCTTCATGGTTGCCACTCCCCTACTCTATTTGAATAGGTCCCCTGGCTGCCAAAAAACATCTTCCTTAGGCCTAACAATAGTACAAGCACTGCAACTGCAATCAGAAGGTCTGGGTTCAAATTATGGCTATGCCACCAAATAACTGTGATTGGGCAAATCATTGTGCCTATGTGGGTCTCTTTCTTCATCTGTAAAACAAAGGAGGTGAACCCAAAGGGCTCTCCCAGTTCTAAATCTATGATGCCATGATTCCTGTTCAAGTCTAGTGGCTTCTGATCACCCCTAGGATAAACCACAACATCTTTAGCTTGGTCAATAAGGCTCCCTCTTCTCCGGGACACACAACTTCTCTCTCAATCCCTTCACACTGCCCAACCATCCTACTAGATACTGTTGGAACTCGACACTTCATTTCCTGTTCCCATTTGTGGAAGCCCCTCCCCAGCTTATGACCTCACACTTAAAACCCAGCTGCCCTGGAGAGAGACCATTCTCGCTGCTGCCTCCTCCCAATGATCTTGTCTCTGCTCAACAGACGGTGCACACGCCCTCCATTCCCCTAATAGGAGGTGAGCTCCAAGAGAGGAGGAGCTGGTTCCCTACAATCCTTGTAGCCCCTCCACACAGGCTCTTCTACAACAAAGCCACTGAACTGGGAAATTATGAAGCACATGAGGTGCCGTCAGTAAATGCTAAAGTAATATTTTCCTTGGGCCAACTAAACTGAAGATAGTCTATTTCTGTCTAATTAAAAGTTGCCTCCAGGTCACAATTACTCCAGCTGTTGAAACATCTGACTGATTGATTGTAGGCACTGCCAGGAGGGTTGATGAATCAAGATTATTTCCTTTTCTGGTTGGATGAGCTGAAGGCCGACCAAAGGTTCTGCTCAGCTTTCTTTGCAGCTAACTTCAGACCCTAAGATTTGGACCTGGAAGGTCCTGAAGAACTGTCAGGTCTAGTCCCTCATTTTCCAAACAAGAAAACCGAGGCTCCAAACCACCCAGGCAGTAAATGACCAGCACGGTCTGGATCTGAACCCATTTCCCTTCACTTTCAATCCAGCATTCCCTCTCCTGAAGCAGGCAACAAAGGGATGCTTGAGCAGAATCTGCTGACTCCTGCCAAGGCATAAAACCTCTAGCTTAGAGGCAGTGAGCTGCCTGTGGACTTGGCCCCAGTCCATGAAAGGCAGCACAGGCTTCTCACCATCAGTTGGCCTTTCGTCAGTGACTTTCAGGGTAACAGCAAATCACAGACCAGACCCAAACACTCCCCCTTTACCTCAACTACTATATAATCTATACACTGGAATCAGGGGTCTTGGGAAGTACTGAAGTGGTATTCGAAGATTATTTCAAAAAAGGAGCCATTGCTACAGAGTCAGAATTGGATGTCAAAACTATGAGACAGTGTCACATGTAACAACGTCAATCATGCGAATGTCAGTTCTGTTCCTTTCTCATCTGAATGATGCTGCTCTGCACTGGGGATTTAGTCTACTAATACTAAATGTCACACCCATGTTCTCTCCACCAAAGGCAGCACCCTGCCACTAGACAAAGCAAGCCTTATTCTCCCCACAACCACCCTTTCTTCTTTCTCTAATGAATGAGTATTTTTCCACCTGCTCATCAGGCCAGGACAACAGTACCCTAGGGAGGGAACCCTGAAGAGTAAATGATGACCCTGATCAGTGGTTTTCTCAGGCCATTACTGGTTCTCTCCCACTAGATGGCATGGTGACTAAGCAAACACTTGTGACCCACTTTGTCCGCTTATTAAACACAGGGATGATTTCAAGTTTCATCTTCACTAAAGAAACATGCTTTATAATCACACTAGCGGGACTGATCTTAGAGTTCAGAAAACTGAGTGATGCACCTAGTTTCAGATAGTAAGCATATATGAGCATACCAGAAGAAGTTCGTTTGGATCCTGGGATGTGGAATTTTTAAAAATTAACAAATCCTTTTACTCTATTCCAGTTCAAACAGTTATAGGATGCACAGCACTTAGGAAATCCTACAAGAGATGCCCTCTTAGCTTACTCATCTTTTAAAGGTTCTACCTCTCAAGGGAAACCCACAAACCGCATGGTCAGGCTGTAACGCAGGATCAGCTCAAGGAAGGTCAAGGACTGCACCTGGAAACTCCTCTACCAAGGGAGGTTGACAACTTACAATCTTAGCATATTAAGGGGGGGGTGACTAGCACTCATGTCTTCTTGGCTTGGAAGCTGTCTATCCACAAGAGTAGATTGGCTCTCTAAATAAAATAAAATAAATAAATAAATAAACTAAATAAAAGTCTATAAAAATTAGGAGGACTACCTGTTTCCATGAGAGGCACTATGGTGGTGCAGAAAGGAAGCCTAGGAGCTAGAGCCCCTGAGTTCAAGTCTTCCCTTTGACACAGACCGGAGAGAATCATTAAGTCTCTTAAGGCCAAGAGATGGTGCCGACCTGCACTGGTAGAAGGAGTTTCCTAACCTGGGAGGTCTCAACACTAATGAGATCTTACGTGTGAACCCCATCTTTAGCCTCTTTGTTTTTGCAGCACAGAATATTCATTTCTGAGACCTTTGATTGACGTTGGGGAGGGTTGGGGACTTAGAACTGTGAGCCCATGAATATACCTAAGACTTACAGATAGTAGCTCATATCCATTAGAATCTGATTTGGGGGGATGGGGTAAGGCAATCAGGATGAAATGACTTGTCCAGGCACACACTGCTAGTAAGCATCCCGAAGCCAGATGTGAACACAGGTCCTCTTGACTCCAGGGCTGTGCCACTCAGCCACCTCTAGACTCTGATTCCTGAACAATATTGTTTATTCTGTCTCCCTTCAGGGGGACACACCTTCTCCTGTGCTTGTAATCCCGGGGATGTCTCTTCTGACGTCTCCTCAGCACTACCAGGGTTTAGGCGAGCACTTGGTTGTAACCCAGGGCTTGAGATGGTTGAGTCTGTAATCTGATTCTTTAAAAAAAGAAAAAGAAGAAAAGTCACTGCATAAATATGTTGATCCAGTTCTCCACAGGAGCTCTCCAAACAGCATTTGGGAATAAGAAAGCTGCTCTATTTAATGAAGAAGAAACTTTAGAAGCCCCTATTTCCTGTGTGTGCTACAATAGTAATTTCTAGGAACTTTGGTGAGATTTGTTTTAGAAAATAAAATGTTAGCCATAATTTACTCTATCCTTTATTCTTGATTCCTAGTGATGGAAAAACCAAAGATTATCCTTCAGTTAATGTAGCTCAATAAAAAGCTTTCCAGAAATCACTAGCACATCCCCACTTGTTACAGCCAATTTACATGAGGTTTTAAAAATATATCTGTTAAAGACACGATAAAGACCAAAACATGCTTGTTCTGACAATTTTTTTGAAAATAATATTTTATTTTTTCCCTAGTCACAGATAAGGACAATTTTAAACATTCATATTTTAAACATGTTGAACTTCAAATTTTCTCTTTCCCTTCCTTGTCTGCCCCCTCCCTGGGACAGTAATGTGACAATCTCTTTAAAGAACTTTATTCTTAAAGTGCAACTACTGGAAATGGAGTGAAAACCTGTTAAAAAGGAATTTGAATCTATTTTCAGCTTTTTGGGTCCACTTTTGAAACACATGGCCCAAACAGTAACAAGTGAAAATAAGTGTTAGACTCTAATAGGATGGTAGACTTCAGCCAGGAGGCACTGCCATGCCACCAGAGAGCTCAAGTCTTCTAAACCCAAAGCTCTGTTCCCTGGGGCCTCCAAACTGGGGAGGCTGGGCCCATCAATTACTGGGCTTCTACTCAAAGCCTCTTTAGTTTGGAAGGCCCTTCCAGATCTCCTGCTCTCTGTTGGTACAACTGTTTAAAACTCGAGGCATCCTCTAGATCATAATGCCAATTCTGGGGAGAAAATTCAATGCCCTAGGGATAGTCCAGAAAGAAACCATCTATCCTTCTTCATGCTCCTATACAAATATATCATCACTTACTAGGAGGTTCAACAGTGGTAAGAGCTTGAGCAGAAATTGGTGAAGGCAAAAATGTGTGATTTTTCTGTCTGCATAATTTAACACATGCTTGGCTGCAGATTACATAGACACTTCTCTGAAAACAGGCACTGAAGGAGCTATGCCATCATCCAATTTCAGTCTTTAGAGTACCTGATCATTTCAATGAACCCACAGTCATACCTATGGCTATCACCAGCCATCAGCATACAATGAAGGCCTAAAATCAGGTGCCATGGGGCAAGACGCTGCTCAGAGACTCACCACAACACAGGCGATGACCTGGGTCTGGGGCTTCTATTCCCAGGTCCAGGAAGGAATGCCAAGGTGAGCTCAGCACTACAAAGGGGAGTGATACTGGCTATTTTTCTCTGTTTGCTAAGGCTCATATACCTGGGGGATTGGATGAACTAGCCAATAAAATAAAAAGGTATTAAAACAGACAGGCCAGAGTGCAAAGGATCTCTTTAGACAACATATCTGATTCATTTGAAGTCTGAGTATTTACTGATTTCCTCATACAGACATGACACACTATCTGAGGGAGTGAGCACCTTTAGAACCTAGACCTGATCACATCACCACAATTTTTCTAAGCCTTCCTCCTTATCCTCTCTCCAAGCAGACTCACTGTCTGTCTCCTCTGGGCATGGGAGGAGCCCCCAGAATGTCACAGGCAGAGAAGTGTTGTTCTCTCCAGTGTAAAAACACAGATTCAGGCAGTGCCACTACCTTCATGTGTTGCAGAGCTAATCAGCATGGCGGGCCTACTGTTGTAGAGCTAATAAACATGGTGGGCCTACTCTGATGGACACAACTCTCCTTTAAGGGAGTGACATTCATTCTACCATTAAACAGGAGAAGCGGTTTCAAAAATTAGAAGCACAAAAGAAAGCCATTTATTTGGTTTGTTTGTTTTTTTTTTAATATTTTAGTCCCTTCCCCCCAATTACACACAAAAACAATTTTTTAACATTAAAAAAAAAAGTTTTGAGTTTCAAATCCTAGCCTTTCCTCCTCCTGGAGATGGTCATGGGCAGTCATGTAAAACAAGAGACCTCAAACAACAAAAAAGAAGGTGAAGAACAACCTTCTCCACGCAGGTCGTATTCAGACGCCAGCCCCTTCTCTGGAGGCAGCCGCGCGCTTCATCGTCGAGTCCTTTTGGATTGTCCGGACCACTGGGCAACGTGGCTGTTACTGTGCACAGTGTTCTGCTTCTGTTCAATTCACTCTGCATCCATTCATGTGAGTTTTGCAGGTTTTTTCTGAAACCTGCCTGCTCATCATTTCTTATAGCACAGTAATATTTCATCGCGATCCTATATCTCAGGTGGTTCTGCCATTCCCCCAATTGATGGGTGTCCCCTTGATTTCCAATTCTTTGTCACCACAAATACAGCTGCTATAAATATTTTTGGAGTATAACATTATTAAGTAAATGACAGATTCCACCAATCTTCTAAGAGTTTTGTTTTACCATAACCTGGAGAAATCTCTCATGCAGGCTACATTTTGGGGGTAATTTTCTTTTGAAGAGACACTTCTCAAAGCTACACTTTTTCCCCAAAGAATTATAATTTCCAGAAAGTAAAGGTACACAGCTTTCTTCTTGACCCTAGATTTTCTTTACAGATGTGCATAATTTAGTTATCGTCCCTCCTTCATACCTGAAGAGGACCACGGTGCTCAACTATGGCCGATGAGTCCAATATGAACTCAGAAGGCCCTACAACAGGCTGGACATGAAGAGCCCATCTGAGCATTTGGGATGGAGATGTCTCTAAATTTATGCACCTCCCATTTCCTTTATGCAACTATGGTTCTGCTTTGCTCACAGAGTATCGCACCTTCTTTGATGTAGGCATGCCATGTCCCAGCATCTCCCATGTCTCACAATCAATTGCAAAGTTCTTCAGCGAGATCTTGGGAGTGTCCCTGAACCAATTCTTCTGACTTCTGTTCTCAGTAATATAGTCTCTTAGGTATCATGTGTTTGGCATCTGAGCTACTTAGCAAGCCCGCTGGGGTTGTGCTCTCTGCTTGGCAGTTCAGCTTTGAGAGAGGACCTCAATGTTGGGAGCCTTATCTTGCCGCAGATGACTGAACACTCAGTGCAGCTTCTGAGGCTGAGATGGAACAGAGCATGTACAGACTGATTCCCTGCTGCTTGTGCTTCTGGCTTAACATCAAGCACGGTTCTCCACCAGCCAGCCCCACACCACCCAGTTATAGCAAATGGAGAGATTCTGAATGCTGTAGATAGTAAGTTCACTTACCCTGGCAGCATACTTTTCAGGGATAGACACACATAGGATGAAGCTGATGCATGCATTGCCAGGCTAGCTCAGGACTGGGGAGGCTCTGAAGGAAAGTGTGGGAGAGAAGAGGTATTGGACTGACTACCAGACTGAATGAAGGTCTACAGAGCCGTTGTGCTGACCTCATTGCTGTCTGCCTGTGAAACCTGGAGAGTCTACCAGCGCCAAGCCAGGAAGCTGAATCGCTTCCATTTGAATTGTCTCAGAAGATTCTGAAGATAATTTAGTAGGTTAAAACCAAAGGCTTTCTTCTGCTGCTGTTTGCTTGCCAAACTCTATGAAATAGACAAGGCCAATTCCATGGTTCAAAGGTAGTTCTTGTCGCAGCACAGACAGTGTTACCTGTACCCAGCTGAGCCTCTGAGTTAGAGGAAGTGACAACTGTAGCCCAAGCGCATGCAGGCTTTACCAAGCCATGAGAACCTGGACGCCTGGCACCTGAGGCTCGGCCTGCTGAGGGTTATCATTGAATTGTCCAAATGATGAATTTTTGGGCTGTGGTAACTTGTAAAACACGGATGGGCCATGCACCACACTGGTTAAGGAAGCAGAGCCACTGAGGAAATCACACAACTTTCAAATTACTTCTAATCCGATGGAGCAACGCTACAGCTGTCAGAGAGGGAAATGGAAACTGTCACCCAGGGTGAAAATTCCCACCAGAGGCTGAGAGATGGGGTCTCAGGCTTGTTCTGATGCACACTTGAGGCTTCTGGGAAAAACTGAAGCAATGTTTCTATGTCATTATTTTTAGGTTGGGCCTCAACAAAACCAAGGGCTTTGGTGTTCCAGTATGTGACATGGGCCCTCAAATTTGGAAAACTAACTAAGCTAAACTAAAAATGTTCTTTACTTTTTTCAATACACAGGAAAGCTCAGTTAACTCATGGCACAACAGAGAAAGGGGGTAGAGAGAGAATGCTGCATTCCACTCCAGGACCAAGTCTCTGGGTCTAATTCCATTGAAGTCATAATGCCTTTGTTACCACAGTAGGATGCAAACCAGTGCACCTCCCCAAAGCCAAAGCCAGCGTAAGGGCCAACAAATAGCCCACTAGTGAAGGACTCTCCCAGGCCCTACGAGTAGCTCTTATACAGGACTAGGGGCTGGGGGTGAAGGGGAAGCGCATCAAGAGGCCTTCTTCAGAGTCAGGTGGTCATGGGTTAGAGCTACACGGAGTCCAGAAGACAAGAATTCGAATTCAGCCTCAGACTTTTCCCAGCTGCCAAGTGACTTCTCTCTGAGTTTCTACATTGGTAAAACTGAGATAAAAGGGCACCCAGCTCACAGGATTACTGTGACGTGCAGAAGCGCTTTTCAAACCTCCAGGGCTGCAGAGAGGTCGGACGTGACGCTAACACCCACAAAGTTCCTGGGCGCTCAGGGACACAATCTCCCACCACGCATCACTCCGAAAAGTGTAGAGAAATGTCAAGCTTCCCCACTGTCGTCACCCACTTTTCTGTCACTGCCTAGCTCCATGAGAACACAAAAGAACTTATGGTTATAACTTAAAATAATTAACAGAAGTTTAAAAATGTTCTTTGAATAAACAGTTTTCAATCCCAAGGATCTTTAAGCTACTACCATTTGTGGCAAGTAAGCATAGAATCTAATTACAGTTTTTCTTGCAGGCAAATTATTTCTGTTTCATCTTAAAACGAAAACGATAAAAATTACAGATGTCTGATGTGCACACCACAAAACAATAGCTTAAAAACAAAATAATTTTGTATTTACAGTAAACAAGACACTAGCTATGGGGTGGTGGTGGTGGTTATAATTCATTTGAGGAAAAGAATGTATCATTTTCAGTGGAGAGGACGTCCGTGTATGTAGAAACCCTTGTGTTGCTAATAAACCCCAAGCAGCCCCTCAGCTGTAGTTCGCCTTCCTTCTCCTCTCCCCAAGCCTGTCCTGCCCACATCTTACTGTCTAGTCCAGAACTCACTCGCTCGTACTCATCCTTGGCTTTACTCAGCATCTCCAGGATGTCAATGGGTCTCTTTTCACGGTGTCCATTGGCCCGGCTGGGGCTCTGTCTGTCGCTAGCAGCCTGCTGGCACCTTTGGGTCTCCTGTTCCACCACTCTAAAAGTAAGAATTTCAAAAGTGTTCATCAGCTATATGATCTGTCCTGAGAACATCTTGGAGGCACAAATCTTGGGAGGAGTCAGGTCTAACCAGTCAATACATTAATACATGAAATGAGTACAAACCCATTTCAGGTTTGGTAAGCTATAAACACAGAATTGACATGTGGCTGCTTTTTCAAGGAGTAAGCAATAAATACACACGTAAAGCTTTCCACTTATGAGTCTTCTTTTCACCAGAAGGATCTGAAAGCAAACCAAACAATGTGCAACGACAGCAAGAACCCTGAATTTAGAAAGGATCAATAGGAAGCACTCTGCAGTAAACTGAATAAAAAACAAGTAACCCCCCTGCACCGTCATTCAGCAGATGACTGGGCACCTAGGAGAGCCCAATGTGGAAGGTGGGCACAGAAGCCCATGGAGAAAAAAGGTCTCCAGAAAGAAAAAAAAAGGGGGTGTGTGACAACATCTGGGTTATACCCCAAGCCCTGTGACAACAGTCAGGGATATTTCCAGAAAAGTCAAGCATCAAAGCTCTCACTGTCCTCCCCCTCATGATAAGAGGATGACTCCTGCTCATGTTGACATCCAGATCAGGCTGTCTGTGCAGGCTGGGGCTGTCCTCTAGGCCCTCCCTCCCCTTACCTCCCTGCTTCCTGAACTGAACAGCCAGATGGAAGGATGAAGAAGGCTTTTAAACCCTGGGATAATTCCAAGCCATGCTCAGTTGGAGATCCGCATGGATTTTCATCACACCACCACCTGACCCTGACCCTGTGAGCCATGTGCAGAGCTGGATAGACTGAGGTGTACTGGGCTGGTCAAGGGCTTCCTTTGTTTGTGTGCTTTGTTACAAGATCTAACCTAGAAGACGTGTGAGAGCTTTTACTTCCAGTAGGTGCCAGGCAGACTCTGTGACCCTCTGACCTTTGCTGGTGTTTAATATTACTTGTAAATGAGGAGTCTGGGGCAGGAAACTTTGCTTAGGTTGGGCAGAGAACCTGGGAAAGAATCATCTCATGGAGTTCTAGCTTGAGGATTAAGCAAATGAAGGGGAAGCAACGTTACTCAAGAGAAATGTCCCGTTGTACCTCAGATCCGGACTAGTTGTGTGGCCCTACACAACCAGTCCAGTGATGTGTGTCCTCCTCACAGAGCCAGGTTCCTGCCCTAAACTTGGGGACAGAGAGCTCCTCCCTGCCTCAGTGGGGTGCCCCAACTTCAGAAGGAAGGGTTCTTCCAAATCATTTCACTCAACCAAACGAGCCAAGCTTCCCTTCTCTAAAGCTCTCCAAAGAAACAAGGATGGTCTTCTTCGCTGTGTCCTGGCCCCTGCCCTGTTGGCACTTTCGCCTCCTGTGTTCCCTGGCTGGCATCTTGGCATAATAAAAAGAACTAATATTTATTAAGTTCCTGCTGTATACAAGGCACTGTGCCAAGCTTTCCAATTATCTTATCTGATTCTCACAACTAGCCTGGGAAGCCGGTGCTATTATTTCCATTTTACGGCGGAAGGAACTGAGACAGTGACTTGCTCAGGGTCACCCAGCCAGGAAGTGCCAAAGCCCAGGAGCTGTGCTCCCTCCCAGCACTGCAGTGCCTCTGGCTGCTTTCATGTTGCTGCCCCTCTAGTCATGGCTGGTCCCCTCAGCTCTTGCTACAATCCTGTGACTTGCTTGGCTGCAGACGAATGTGAGGAAGGGGTGCGTGCCCAGAACCCTGGGCACTGCATGAGATGTCGGGCACTGGCCCCAGGCCAGCAAGCTTGGTGCAGCCCATCATTAAAGGCAGCCACTATTCAGCAGGCTCACGATCTCAACAGACAGACAGGAATCAAGGATAGCCATGCCCTCAGGGGGACAGGAGAGGGAGCAGAGACAAGGAGGAGCTACCTCCCATACTTCAAATAAACCATCTTGGACTTGCTAGCTAGACATAGAGAAAGGGCAGGGCTGGGGAAGCCCACAGCTGAGGGGCCCCTCTAGAGCACTGGGCTTTTTGTGTACAATTTTTCATTGGGGTCTCACCCTCCCCCTTTCAAAAAGTCACTTTTTAAATGCCAATAACTTTGGAAAGAGATAGTGCTAGTTATTCATGCATTAATGTGAAATCATCTAGAGTTGGGGGAAGGCAGGTCACAGTAGGGAGCCACAGCTGGGGAGGAAGCAAAAGCACCAGAGGACAAGGAGATGGGGAGGTGAAGAACAGGACTCAGGACTCCCAATTTTTTCTAGCCACAAGGTAAAGATAAAAAGCCCAGGACACCAAGTGAGGAGATGAGTGGGAATCTAGCCTCCAACATTTACCATGTGGTTCCTGAACAAGTCACTTGCTGGGATTTTAAAATGGGTCTTACACATGTAGCATTGACCTCGCAGGCTAGTTGTGAGAACAAAAGATCATTTAATTAAAGAGCTTTATTAACCTTCTCATGTTCTGTAAATGCCAGTCAGTATCCTGATTACTGTGGGTTAAAAGGTGCCTTTACGAGTCAACCTAGGAAGTTCGCTGCCATTTTGTAAAAGAATTTCTAGGGCTGTGGACTTGATTTTTTTTTTTTGTTACAAAATACTTTGATAACTTTCAGTGCAACTGGTTTTCTTTGTAATCCTACATTTTGTACATTTAAAAACATCCCCCCTGCCCCAGGGGGCCACAACACAAAACACTGACAATCTAGATTTCCAGAGAAAACAGGTTTCAAGTTCAAGCCATCAACCCCCCAAAAAACTTGCTATAAACAGAACCGTGGCCCAAAGCGCCTTCCAGGAAGAAAGGGTCCATAGGGAAAACATTCGTTTCTCATAAATTAGGACAACTACGGAATTAAAAGGGGGATACTTACTTGGCCATGAGTTTGGCTATGCGGTGACAGTCATTCTTGTCATAAAACCAGATACTGTAAATAGACACTTGAAAAATAAAGAAAAAAATAAAATGAGAAAAAGAACCCACAAATGATCAGGAATCAATAGACAGATAAGAGCAACCCACGGTCATCCTAAAATAAGCCAGAAAAGACTGTCAGTCCCACACATGGGTTGGTATAAACAAAGTTCCCCAGGGAAAAACACCTGTCAGAATTGGGATGGCCAGAGTTCACAGAAAACGTCATCAAGTGGCATGCTTTACTAGCTGTTTTCAACAACTGGGTTGAAAAGCACTGGGACCCCTGAAAACTGTCTCAACTTGGG
The DNA here is from genome assembly GCA_023548195.1 of Bettongia penicillata ogilbyi. NCBI lineage: Eukaryota > Metazoa > Chordata > Mammalia > Diprotodontia > Potoroidae > Bettongia > Bettongia penicillata. The sequence goes on along the minus strand of JAJHZJ010000132.1, from coordinate 12,582,505 downwards.
GTAGAATCATTTCTAACAAATCAAAGCTCAGGAGAGATGCTCTTTGTCCCACAAACCACAGCACCTCTGACAAAGGATTTCTCCTAAATTTTATGGCTGAAGATGAAAACAAGCCGTTACAGTTTATTGCCATGCAATAAAAAGTCATTCCTGTTACTTGAAAGATCACAGGAGTCATTCTAGAAATGTAATGATCAGAGGAGGGGCAAAGGCTAGGGGAAGTGACTCCTGGGAAAAACTGCAACTGAGGATTTCTCCCCATTTCTCGCATGTTCAAGGCCCCTAAGGGGGGGTGGTGGAGGGAAAGGCTGCACACTTCTCAGAGCTGAGCTATGGTTATGGAGGAACCAAGCAGAACCTCATTTTAATATAGGTATTAAAAACCTTCAGAAAAGTGTGCTTTCCCCTTCCCTGCCCAACTGGTGCTGGTGACTCAGAAATGTCAGCTCTTCTCCTTGGGGGCCCAGACCCCAATGGGGCCAGCCTGGGGAGTGCCAAAAAACTGCTTACAGCTCATCTTTTACAGATGGAACAGTGGAGGTGTACACAAGTCATGTTTTTGTCTCTCAAAGTGCAACTGTGTCCACCGAAGGCTTAAATTTTGTACTTAAAATTTCAGGTAAAAATAACTAAAAAAGCAGAAAATTTGTGAAAAAGACTTAGTAATTCTCTAACAAAAATTTGCTATAAGTGACGCAGACTGAGAACCAGGGAATGGACCTGGGATTTCTTGGTATAAGAACTTCCTAGATGAGGGAACTTCCTTGACGAAAGCAGGATGGCACCTTTTGAGAAGGCAGGAGACTTGCCCAGGGCTGCTTGACCAGTTTGTGTCAGAGGCAGGATTTGAACCAGGTCGGCTTGGCCACAGGGCCAGACTGATACTCCCTGCACTGCACAGAACATGGGGAATAAAACAGTGTGAGCACAGAAAGTGCAAAGCAAGACTGTGGAAATGGCCTAGGTAGAAAATATTCCAGCCCCCCCAACTCCCATCTCAGTGTTACGGCCTCAGGTGGATGCCTCAGGAGGAGCTATTTTAATGGCACTGTAGTTGTCGACTCATTTGTAAATAACAATCACAAAAAAAAAAAAAAAAAAAGATCCTTTTTAACAGAAAATGTTCAACCAAAGTTGTTGTGTTTTTATAGAACAAGTTCTGTTCCTTAATAAAGTCTATCTGATCCTCAGTCCAAATCAATCAACCCAAACACTCACAGGTTTCCAGTGCTTGGCAGAGTGCCTGGCACATAGTAGGCACTTTAACAAATGTTTACTGATGGATCACCTTTGCTCTTTCCTCACCAGTTCTACAGAGACTGCCTCTGGATGCTGTGAACTCACAACCAGGCTTGTGGCAGCAAATGTGCCAGCAAAACACGCCTTCCAACTGTCTGAGTTAGGTAGGAAGAAATGTCTCCATCAAGTCTCGGATCAATCAACTGCTTTATATCAATGCATTACAAGAAACACATGGTTTTATTATGTTTGTATGTCTAGGTATACATACGTACACACACACACACACACACACACACACACACATACCACACAGCAGCTAGATGGCTCAGTGGATAGCACACCAGGCCTGGAGTGAGGAAGACATGAGTTCAAATATGGCCTCAGACACTCATTAGCTGAAGTCCCTTAACTTCTATTCGCCGTAATCCACTGGAGAAGTAAATGATAAGCCACTCAGTATTTGTGCCAAGAAGGGAAAGCCATGACTGAACAGTAACAAATCCGTGTATATGTACACACACATGTATACACACACACATATACACATATGTCTAGTTTCCCAAAAGTCTCAGAACAAACATCCTAAAAACATCACTTGCAAGTTTAATTATTTAAATATATTTAACACTTTCACAACTTTGTGAATTTTGAAGAATAACATTTTCATTCTAATTTTCATAAGGCAGAGCACCCTGTTATTGCTGGTGGAAACCCTCTGACTTGGTTGCTTTGGTCACCAGATCTACATCCTACAGAGTGTCTGATGCAGTCACATCAAAACTACACGGATGGATTGAAACCCTTAGATGGTCTTAAGTCTAGAATTACAAATCCAGTCCTTTTGGTAACTGACCAGCAGGTGGTCAAAGTTTTTTCAAAACTCAAAAATTGTAGAATTTCAATAGGAAAGACATCAGCATTTTTAAAATTTAAAGAATTAAACTTTCAGATCTTGCCTTTTTAAAGTTTGTAGCATTTATAGTTCTGAAGTTATTAAAGCTCCAAACTACCTTACAACTTTGGGGGGGGGCGGAATATATGAAAGTTTTTCTTTATTTGAAATACAAAACTCATTCTGCATATGGCGCCCATCACTTCTGTGAGGAGGGGCATAGCTTCCTTCATCACCAGTCCTATGGAGTTGTGCTGTCAACAGATGCTGTTGAGTCTTGCACAACCATTTGTCTTCACAATGTGGCTGCTATTAGATAAAATGTTCTCCTGGTTGGATCATTTCCTTCAACACCAATTCAGAAAGTCTTCCAGGTTTTTGTGAAACCAGACCTTTCATAATTTCTTCCAGTCCCCAAATATTCCATCACTTTCACCTGCCAGAGTTTGTACACTCATTTACGACTGATGGGCACCCCTTTAGTTTCCAGTTTGTTACCACCACAAAAAGCTGCTCTATCTAGAATTTTTTCTGGACAGATCCTTTTTCTCTGTCTTCCCCCAGCCCAATCTCCCTGAAATACTGGCCCAAGAGTTACCCTAACACTTTATAAATGGTCATATCATTTCTGAGCACTGTACATAAGATATGAACAAGTACTTTTGAAATTTTAATTGAAGAGAAAAAAATTGAAAAGAAAAGATCATCCTCCAAGGGAACTTTCATTTTTTCCCTATTAGGTGATGGATCACAGCTCATGTTCATTGTAGTCTTTGGAAAAGGAGTTTTGGGGGGAAATATTTCAAATAAACAAGAACCCCAGTTCTCCTCATCCCTGCACATCGCAGCCAAATAGGGCCTCATTGACTTCATTTCTCTGCTCATTAGCTGAGGCTGCAAAGACCAAGTCCCAAGTTAGTGTTTCCTCAAATGTTTCCTGTGATGTACACACTTCTAACGATAGAAGTATCAGATGCAAAATTTGCCGGGACGAACAGAAGGACACACATTTTTTTGTGATAGAGCAATTAAATCTTTTCCCAGGAACTTTAAAAAAAAAAGAAGGAAATACCGATCGTCAAAATAACTCAATCACAGATGACAACTCGTCATGAGACTTTCAATCTGACCATTTTCTCTTCTCCTGCAGAAACAGAATCGTTGCCACAAAGTCAGTAGGTTCATATTATCAAGAGATCCTTTCCCACAACCCTGATGCCCCAAAAAGCTTTTTCAGAAGCTTGTGTGCTGAAGAAAGGAAGATAAGTGACTTGAAATGTGGGTCTAATGGAGAAGACGATAAGGGTCACACTCAATTCTGCCACCGAGAGCTCTGCAGAGGCTCAGCTACGCTCGCCGAATCAGACCTGTCTGCTGACATGTCAAAAGCCTAACTTCCTGCGCCTGGTGGCAAGTCAGAGGGAGCCAACAGGAAGTCCATCAATGTCATTCCTGAGAAAACACAGACAAACTGACAAGATAACTAAGACCCCTGAAGGGCAGTGTCTCCTCCCTCTCTCGACAGGCCATGAAGGCAGGACATTCTGCCAACAAATAGCGTCTTCCAGTTAAACTCATCTGAGGCATTTCTTTACATAATGCAATCATACACAGCAGTTATTAAGCCCCTATTATATGCACAAGAAACTCTACTAAGGGACAGTATCATAAAGATAGAGGTGACCCAGGTCCTGCTCTCCAGAAAATGATAATCAAATGGGGAAATGACGATGCTAAAAAGGAGCACGAGTCACTTACTACAAGGGACATCCAGACAAAGAGTTCTGACAAACAAGAAGAGGAAGAGGTCTTCTTCCAGGAGAAGGAAAACGGGGCTTCATGGAAGCAGTGGTCCTTGGAGGAGACCCTGAAGAGACTTTCAAACAACAGAAGCCTGGGGACAGAGTTCCAGGAGCCTAGATGCAGAGGGCTAAGTGCAACCATCCACTTTATAGATGAGGACACAGGCCCAGGGAGATGAACTGCCCAGGTACACACAGCAAATGGTCATCAGGACAGAGTAGGACCACTTTGGCTGGAGTGCAGGGCCTATGAAGGGAAACAGTATCAAGGAAGGCTGCAAGGGATGAATGAACAAAGCACTGATTAAGCACCTACCCTAAACCTACTGGACTCCATAATGTAAATCACCAAAGCGCACTCAGCACAATGATGACCAATCCTGGCCCCAGAAAAAAGATGGGGAAAACACCTCCCCCATACCACAGTGGGCAGCAAAAGATGCCAGCCAGTACTGGTTAGCCTGATTTTCTCTGTTAAAAGAGAAGATACATGGGGTGGGTACATGGAGTCTATGTTGCCAAAATAAAAGTATATCCTAAAACTCTGAAATGAAACAAAACAAAAACAGCTGGAGGGCAGTGTGTGTGTGTGTGTGTGTGTGCGCGCACGGGGGAGGGAGGATGGAAATCGGCACCACCTTACACTCTTCCATGGGGCTGAATTTGCACACCTTACTTCCCCCCCAGTTTTCCTTTACATGTGTCATGGATTCCCTTTTCATTCTGTACACTATTACTTCCCAAATCATCTCCATGCCCCAATCTCATCTCTTCAGCTGGCCTCAAGGATTTCTTACGGCACCATATCTCTGATCCCACAAAAATGGTCTGAAATTGTAACCAAATATATTTAGACTAAATGTAAGAAGAACTTCCTGGATTAGAAACCTGCTTACAAACAAGCAGACATCACAGCGACAGCCCGCCCCTGCAGGTGCAGAACACAGGGTTGGCCAGAACCTCAGCACCCACTGTGGTGACCACATCAGGGCAGGAGTCAACGAGCAGCAGCCATGATCCCACCCAGCCAGAAGGAGGGTAATGAGGGTGGGGCCTGGCCCGGGGGAAGAAGATATGTTCACTGACTAGTCTGAGCTGCAACTATGAGGTCTCTGTGCTTCAGAGCTGGGCTTGAGCCGATTTCTGCTCCTGAAATTTCTTTTTTTTTTTCAAGTGGCTGCTTCTTTTCATTTTCATTTGACAAAAACCAAAAATCTGTTGAAACCAAGTAGACAGACTATACCTCACAGGCTCTAAACAAAACAATAAATGTAAAAGGAGCCAATCTAAAATGTATTCTTGATGAGCTCAATAAGAAATAAATGCTGATCTCAGCTCCAACCATAAAGTTCCCAAAAACCACTAAAATGGTTTTGAATGGAAACACAGGATCACAGGAAGCGTTCATTACCCAACGTCACAAAATCTCCCTAAAGTTGGCATCTTACCTTGGTACTGGTGAACTTGTGATCACATATTTTGCTAACTGCATTGCAGAAGTGACTTTCCTTTGTAACCCTATATATTTTATTTCATTCATTTTAAAAACATAATTCTCAGAGGAGTTGGGTTTCACCAGATTGCCAAAGGGGCCCATGACACCAAAAAAGGGAAAGAACCCTACTTGAAAGGATCTAGAATTGTTGGTAGGAAATAAGGAAGAGAATCTACTTTTAATATTTTGAAATGGTAACAAATTCAGAGCTAACAAAGCAGGTATTCAAGAAGACCTTGCAACAAACCAGCAGCAATATCTGACCAAACACACCCCAACTGGGGTTCAGCCCTCATGTGCTGATGGCACTTTCCTATTTTCCTACAGACTGTGGTGACCACCGCCAGCCAAACTCCTGCCTTATCTTGGCCTGAAGGCTGGGCTAATGCAGCTGCCACACAGCTCATCTCCTTCACAGATCAAAGAGACAGACAGACGACCTCAGTGTGCCATTTGTTGCTGATGGAGGACGGCCTTCCTTCAGACTCAGACACTCTCTCCTAGCACCTTACCAAGGTGACAGAACTCCACAGCTCAGCTTTCCTTTTTCTTTTCTCTAAGACTTGACCTGAGGCCCAAAGAGCTTCTGCCTGGAGACAGAGCTCACACGTGCACCTGAGGAAAGCCAGCACCAGACGGTGCTGCCCTTCGGTCTGGACATTCCTGCCAATACCATGGGCCATCTCTCGTCTCTGCACTTCTGACTGTCCTGCCCTTGAACTGGGAAGGGACGAGCCAAGAAACAAGAAAATCATTCCGTGACCCTCTGGAGAAACTTTTCAGTTGGCACCTGCATTTTCAACACCAGGTAAATGAGTCTCCCTGATCCCACTGAGGAACTAATTTTGATTACAAACCCTCTCCATCAAAAACCAGATGTCAGATACAAAGGAAAAGTTGTGAGCGCAATGGAAATGGAGGCACCCTCCACACAGACTTCTGGAGGTAAGTTTTAATGAGATTTTCATTTCATTTGTTTTAGCTTCTGATTTTCTTCTGCAAAATTAGCTAAAGATAAATATGCTCCGGTAATAACAACACTCATCCCAAAGCAAACATTTTTTCCAGGGAATGACAAAGCCCACTTCTGCCCACAGAGCGCTCATGTTGATGGAGAGCTCTGGGAAGCCTGTTTATTGTTAAAAACATGCCAATCTGTGGCAGAAAGGGGGCAGCTTTTCTTTTGGAAAGGATGGAAAAATCTCTCTTCACATACACAAACAGATGCATGTATGTATGCATTTAAACGATGACTCTAATACCTTTTAAAATGCAGAAAGTGACATTGAGGACCAGAAGGGGGCAAGTGACAAAAATCTAACAAACTACAGTGAGGACAGACCTGAATAGCAAGTGGCTTTTAATCAGGCAAAATAATGTCTGTCTTAACACAAGGATGGAAACTTGTTTTTCCTGAGATAAAGCACCATTTGTTTTCAACAAATTACATCTTATCTATTAAATACACCAAGGGAAAACAGACCAAGCTCGACAAAAGAATAGTTTTCCTGCTGGTAACTGAACTGTTCCAGGAGGTAGGAAGGCTGAAGCTCTGGGTGGCTGATGACCTGCGACTGCCCCATGCTGTCTCTTAGTAGTGAGAAGGCCCCAGAAAAATCACAGACCATTCGAGGCCTAAGTTCCTTTATCTATGAAATAAGGGGGTTAGATCAGAAGATTACCATGGTCCCTTCTAGGTCTTTCAAATCCCGGAAAGAGAATGTGCTTTTGTATGTCGTGGGCACTGCCTCAAATCTGGCCTTAGACACTAACTACCTGTGAGCCTGGACCTTGTTTGCCTCAGTTTCCTCCTCTGTAAAATGAGCTGGAGAAGGAAATGGCAAGTCCAGTATCTTTGCCAAGAAGACTCCAAAGGGGGTCATGGAGAGTCAGACGTGACTGAAATGACTCAGAAGCACAGAAGAGATGGCGTGGCTGAGCAGGAGAGTATCACGGACAGAGAGTGTGGAGAAAGACTGAGGCAGGAAGAGCAGCGAGGAGGGATGAGGGTCTGACTGAACAAGGTGAGACAGAACAGGCAAAAAAGCTAGGGGTAAAAATGACAAGACTGGGCTCTTGACTGATACGGAGAAGTGAGTGAGAATGAGCCCAAGGTGGTGACTGGCAGCACAGCGGGACCTTCGCTACAAGTTAAGTCAGCAGAGGATAAAGGGGAGGGGGCTTGTCTGGGACTTGAGCCGTCTGAGACATCCCCTGGACGCGCAGCCTGAAATGTCTGACGGACAGCTGGTGGATCTGTGGGTCATCTGCACAGAGATGACTAACAAAGCCCTGGGGGTAACGGGGGCACCACGTGAGAGAAGATATGGAGAGGGTGCAGGACAGGCCTAGGGCCTATCCTAGGACAATCCTAATTGTGGGAGGAGGAGGTGGTGCCACTGAAGGAGACAGAAACAGTGTCAGAAAGGACAGTGGGCATGTTCAGGAGGAAAGGAGGAGAAAGGGCACCAGCAGAGGGATCATATCTAACAGAAGTGGCCTGCAGGAGAGGAGCTGGGGGCTCAAGACCCACAAAGAAGACATTACAACAAATGCTATGAGGACACACATTCCAAGTCTTCCTCGATACAGTTCTGCTGATAAAATTCTGAAATGGAAAAGATTTCCTTAAATCGTGGTAACAAGCCTGGCCATCTAAAATGTTTCCTTGTACATATTTTCCTTAACCCTTTTTAGGCATTTTATTTCCACCTGGGTGGCAAATGTTTCTTCTTTCTGTATATACACTCCTGTATTATCTGAACACTGTCTTGGAAGAGCCAGTTAAAGAGTCCTGGGCCTTGTGGGGGGCCCAAGGCGGAGCCACGAGATGGCCAAAGCGGCCGCATCTTGGAGACATCAACAGAGCAAGGATAGGGAGTGAGGCCCAAGGTGAGGGCCCCAACAAATTGTTGGGGTAGGGGGAGATAAAAACAGGGACAATCAATCAACACCTGGGCTAAGAAGGTGGACAGGATTAAGTTTCTGGCTCTTTAGGTGCTTAGGATGTGACACTAATGACTCCTGGATTTCCATACTTATGGAAATAAGTATTTCTCCAATCCTGAACCCTGAAGAGAGGCATGCCCTGGGCCTCCAAAATGCTCATCATTTCCCACATCCCCCATCTGGTTACGTGTGAGGCTTCCACTAATCAAAAAAGCTAACAAGTATAACACACACACATGCATGCACGCGCTCCTTCCCTCCCAGTCAGACTCACCTACAAACACATAGGATTCTTGCTGCTAACAGCCATCCCTTTTTTCCCCCGCCTACATTCACATGATCAATGATCGATCAGGTCAGACACTTAGGTATGTTTTCATTCCCAGGGCCCCCAACCAGAAGGGAATGAACTTTCCCCTGAAAACAACAGATCTCTCTAATCCAGCAGGCTGCCAAGACCTGCTCTCCCTTACACCTGTTTCCAGAATACACTGAGTATTTAAGGGAATCTGAGAGATGATGCGGCTCTACCTTCCTAGGCCCTCTCAGCAACGTGGAGGCCTGGACACTCTCTCTCATCTGAATGAGGACTTTCATGAAGGATGAGCCCAGAGCATCACGTCCCTTAACATTCCATTGTATCTATGAGCCCTTATTGATTTCCATAGCCAGCCACTTACCATAAAATTCGGGTGATGACTAATATTGAGAAATAATCAGGACTGATAATTCCTCCTCAGTAAGGTCACAGATTTGCACAATTTTACCTCTTTACAAATCTGGGTTTGAATCACTGTAGACTACTATTTCGCCCTCAACATACAAATTTAGAGTTATTAATACAGACACCCATCTGCATTTCAAAAATGTGGAAGGGTTGGTTTTTTCCAAATTTACTCGTACTATGAATTCTCAAAGAGGCAAAGGACAGGGTAATTATCCCGACACACGAAGTCACCGAGAAGCAAAAAGATTCACCGTTTTGCCTAGAAATGCAAAAGCACAGCTGGGAATAGGATACAACAAAATTACCAGCTCTTAGCAAGCTTTGGTGCTTCTAGATTTATAAAATATTGAATAATATAGACAACGTGTCTCAGTGTGTCACAGCCCTCTCCTTTGATCTAACAGGCCTACTAAGGCAAAGAAAAGTTCTTTCCCCAAAGGAGGTTTTGTCTTCCTGGTGGAGCTATTTTGTCCAGGAGGAATAGGCACAAATAACTAAGGGGGCAGCTGGAAGGAGACTAGCAAGGAAGGGGCACAGCATTTGTGAAGGGCAGGAACAGGTCCTAATCCTGTGAAGGTGAGCTGGTACCAACCTGAGGAGTTAATAAATAGGCAGTTACCCAAGACTCTTGGGTACAGAAGCGGCATGGCCAGACTTCTGCAGCAGCAGTTACATTAAGGAAAGGATGAAGAAGACAGACTGGAATCAGTCGTCCAGCTGGGAGCCGACTGCACATTGCACAGGAGGGAAGGCCTGGATTAGGTAGCGGCTGCAAGTACACAGAAAGGCAGCTGGGGGCGGGTGCCCACAGTGCACAGAATACTGGGTTTCAATCCTACTTCAGGTACCTAGAGCTGTGTGATCCTGTGCAAGTCCCTTCATCTCAATTTCTCCATCTCTAAGGTTCACAAAAACTCTAAATCCATGATCCCACAAGGGGATGAATTTGAGAGAGATTATGGAGGTAGAAGTACTAAGAATCAGCTTCCTGGATGAGAGAGAAAGCAAAAAAAAGAATCAAGGCCAACTCTCAGGTAGCCAGTTTGGATAAATGGAAGGACAGTGTCCTTAAAGACGAGTATCAGTTTGAAGGAAAGCTGGGTCAGGGGGAGGATAACGCACACAGATACACTGAGTTTGGCAGGGGAGGGGATGCTGGAGATACAGAACAGGTGGCCGGTGACATGGAACTGAAGCTGAGCACAAAGGCTGGACATGGAAATCTAGGAGTCATTGGTCTGGAGGTAACTGAGCCCATGGCAACAGATAAGCTCACTAAGGGAGGGGGTGTAGAGACAGAAAGGGCCTAGGCAGAGCTCCTAGGGTTTAGGAGAGGGAGAAGGCTGAGGATCCCATAAAGGAGAAAGGGAAGAGGAGCAGGCCATGGAAACCTGGCGGCGGAGAGAACAGGAGAGGTGGTCAACAGATTTGGATGCTACAGAGGTCAGCAAGGAGGAAGACTGAGAACAGCCCTAGAGATTTCATATTCAGCCTCCAAAAGGCAGCTGGCAACCTTAGAGAAACAGCTTCAATTAAGGAGTGATATCTGGTCCAGGAGGAGCTGAGACTGCGAGAAGGAAGACAACCTAAACACTCATTTATTTTGCTTAAGTGGACTCTTCACGTTACACGGATGAGTTGGGGGCAGGGGCAAGTCGTTGGGTAGTGAAAGTGATTTAAAAAAACAACACACCAATAAAACATTTATTTACAACTTGAAAGAAATGGGGTGGAAGGAGAAGTTGGTGCAGTGAGACAAGACAACAAGAGAAGACAAAAAGAAACCTCTGATGGATTCCTGCTGCTGCTTCCCTGGCCAAGTCTCTGCGCCCCAGTTCCTTCCATTGTAAAGCAGGGGTGAGAGCACTGGCAGGAGCTGCTCCAATGAGGCGATGCTGTGAAAACCTCTACAAAAGCCAGACAAGGAAGCAAAGGCTCAGAGTCTCCTTCTAAAAGCAGTGACCCGAAGGAAGCCCAGAATGACCCAGAGAGGGGACGTGTAGTGGGCACAATAGTAGAACCCAAGTCCCCTCAAATTCTAGAGGCTGTAAGGGGCCACACTGACCGCAATCCATGGTAATGAGGATCAATGCACAGTTCAACATTTCAATTACAAAAGCCAAAGTCACAAGGACAAGACGGGAGTGGGGGAGACAACCTGGTTGTCAGACACTCATGAGTCTGGCAGAAGAAAAGCTAACTCAACAGGAGACTGCAAGAGGAGATCACAAGGAGTACTGAGAATAAATTAGGTAGCCGCAGACTGGTACTAGATCCTTGGCCTCCTCTGGGTTTGAGTCTGGGGACAATGTTTACAAAGGACACTGATGAGCTCATGCATCCAGAGGCAGGCTGGTGAGATGACGCGACAGGCGGATTAGGAGGAGGAGGCCTCAAATATCCAAAGAGTTGTCTTAGCCTCGTCTTGTTTGAGCCAGCAGATCAACATGCCTTTATGAAGCACCTACTATGCACCAGGCACTGAGTTAAGTACCCCTGGTCTGGAGGAGCTCCCAGTCTGATGGAGGAGGGTCAATCAACTGGTGAAGAGTGGTCTTAGAGGGAAAAAGACAAGGCTCCTTCCTGTTAAAGGAGGCCTGTGGGCAAAGATGAAAGTATCAGGGAGAAGCCACCACGAGTTAGACTTCTAGGCAGCAGATGGAAGTTTCTTGACCATCAAAGAGCCAGCTTAAGCGAATGGCTTGTCCTGGAAGGCCAGCATGGGGGGTGGGGGTGGGGGATTCTATGCCCACAGGAGGCAGTATAACCTTGTGTCCCACAGGACACTAGAGGCCGAGCAGGGACCAGCCAACCCGGGTCTCTTGAGGTCAGCCCAGTGCCTTTCCCAGCGTACAGAGCTTCCTTTCCTTGCACGCAATCAAAGGGCATCATTTCTAGCACTGAAGACATTCCCCCAAGCCAGTTAAGACAGGCCCCCAGAAGAGCCCCCAGGCTCAAAGCTGCCCACCTCCAGGCCCAGTGATCTTTCCAGAGCGGCCTTCACAGCATAAAAATGGGTCAGTCTGTCACCACATTAAAAGGATTGTCCAAGCAAGACACACGGATTCTGTTAGGCTTTCTAATATGCCCTCAGCAAATGCCATACCACAGAGAAGGACCCAGGAGAATTCTGTCTCTGAACTTGTGTCAAAGAAGAACTTGGTTGTGGGAGATGCAGACAGCAGCTGTGGAGGGGGCTGGGAAGGGCCAACTCAGGTAGAAGACTTCTGCCCACAAAAGCAATGGGGAGCTGGCACAGTGTGGGAACAGGGGGAAAAGAGGTCCTTTACCACAGGCTTCTACAGGCACATGTTCAGAAAAACCCCCATTTGGATGGAGAGAGTGGCATCTCTTTCTGTCCAGATTAAATTCTGTGCTTTACATGTTTGGGGGGCAAAAAATCTGAAATCTTTACCTAGTGCATGCTCCCCCCATTGGAATGAGAGTCACCTTAATGCTGTTCCAGGGGAAGATGTTTGACTGAGCTCCAGAATTAGAGTATATGGAGAGATTTATAAAGTTCACACCCCACTCTCCTCCTTTACTACAAAGGGTTCACTCCCACTCCCCACCAGGCAGACTTAGCATTGAGTTGTACCTGGCCTCAGACACAAACAAATACTATAGGTCACCACATGAAATATCCCCAATACCTCGACTCCTGAAAGAAATATCATAACACCAAAAAACACTGGAATAGAGGACCATTGGTACTCACGGCTGGCATTTCTATAGAGAAGAAATGGCTCATGAAGCTGGAATTCCAAATCTTTGTTCACTGGTTCCACGAGGTTTGTCATATTCAGGCGATTCACAATCGTGAAACCATGGAAAGGAGAAGCTGACCTTAGTTTTAATAGAGAAAAAAAGCCATCTCATCCTGGAGCATTGGATTTTTGTTCAAATTGCAGAAATGTCCACCCTTTCATTTCCATTGCAATCACTACATGAGCATGTTACACAGAATTACCTAGCAAAGACTAGCCAGGGTGAGAAACACGAAGACAACAGGCTTCACCTTCCAAAAGGGATTCTCATCAACCTGGTCCTACGGCCTAAGACACACAGCTTAAGGCCTCACAGCAGCAACATCTTACAGCGTCCCTTTGTGAGGGACATCTTCTGCTGAATTTGGCATTACCACAAGCAGTGGTTATAATAATGATATCAGGACTCAGGTTTATAATAAAGCATTTCTTCACATGAAGCAGAGGTGATGTGTTTGAAGTGATGAATTTTCCAGGACTGAGGAGGAAGTGAGCCTGCAATGGGAACTCTCTAGACAGGAGCGCACAACTCCCCTGGCCGGCTCTGCTGTGGCATACACACTATAGTTAAACAGTGACTTGTGAAGTCACTTCACAGTGAAGACAGTGAAGGCCAAATGCACGTCAAGACCACTCAGGGATCTCTGTAACCTCAATTAAGGCTTTTGGGGAAAACCAAACATTTCTGATCTGGCCAGAGGAAGCACCACCCATCCATGCCATTCAGGGTAAACTATGGCAGGTGATCTCCAACTTGGGAAAGGACCCTGGATTTCCTCTGAGTAACTAACACTACAACAGGACAAAACCAGGCAAATCTCATTTACATCACATATACTGACTCAATGTGTTTCAAAGAGGGCTTCTGAATGATATGAAGAAAAATGGAGGAAGCCCGCTAGATGATCATGAGGGCGCTTTGCTCTCACTGGGCTGTACGCCTGAGAACATACCAAAATACTGCCTTCTTTCTAGTTCTAATTTTGCTGTGTTGGCCCGGTGGGCCCACACATTCTGGCTGTTTAGTCTTGTTCCTTCAGTGACACCGCACAGGACAGAATGAGGCAAAAATCAGGAGGAACCAAAGGGAGGAAATCTTAATACCTTCCTGGAGAAAGTCATCACAGCCACCTCGATTAAACTCTAAAAGGGGAACAAAAACTTGAGGTTTCTCACCTTCTGTACACAAATAAGGTCCCTTCTATGTCAGTTTTCTCCTGCAATGAAGATAATTAAAAAGACAATTATATTGAATTCATTTTACTTATATAACCTACCTCTAAGTAACCACTCGTCATTCTACCAATGCAATATTAACACTGGAAAATCAATTCTGAAATGTCCTGGAGACCTCACTGGCTTTCCAAGGGATTTGTTTGCTTTTTTAAAGGGTGAAAACTTGGATCAGAAGCTATTTTATTCGTAATTAGATAATTCCTAATAAGATTGTTCAAGCCAATGCCCTGGCTTGCTGTGGTTGCTGCTTCAGCGCACCACTGCAGGAGTGTCTTCCCTTTTCAACATTTACCAGAGTTGGCAGGAAGAAGGGAATGCTGGCTTCCATACTGGGTGCGATTTCTTTTGTTTGGGGAGTTTTGCTCAAAGCAAACAACTAGTGTCAAACATTTTATTTCTCCTTGTAATTTCTGGTTGTGATAAACATATCTTAAGACATATGCTTTTTAAAAAACAAAAACACTTACAAATTTTCAGTCAGCATGATGTGCTAAGAACATTGGAACTGTAAATCCAGTCTCAAGTACTTATCTGCCTGAGCCTCCCAGGACCTCAGTTTCTTCAAGTGTAAAACTGGGATAACAAGACCAAAGGGTGTAAAACAGAGGGAATCCCAGATTTCCTGATTTTACAGAGAAAGCAATGGGAGGCCCAGGCCTGAGGACAAACCATTGTAATTAGTTGTAATTAAAATGGCAATTTTACAACATTTTACTTTTAATAAGGTCAGTCCTTATTGAAAACCCATGATTCTTTACCATCTTTGCTTTCAAGAAAAAGAGTTTTTATTTTGGACATAAGTACAATGTGAAAGTGGTAAAAAGTCATTATGCGTATTTTTGTATGAAGAGAAGTCGTCGAATTTTGAGGGGATCTCCTTGATTTCTTACAGGTATACAACACACGTGAATGGAATTTTAATGATTTGTTTAGAGACCTAGTCTTTTTTCATTTTCCTTCTTTAGGCCAGAAATCCTTAAAACTTTTAAGCTGAGACAGGAAAAACCGCATGAGATCAACTCTTTCAGAATAGCAGGAAGCAACTCCTTCAGTTTTCCCCAGTGGGAGCATGCTCCTTCTATCCCAGTGCTCCCCTTCCCCCATCACCCATGGCCTCCCTAGGACTCTTTGTCTTCTCCTACACAATCAGCTGGTCCTTTTGGGGTCTCTAACACCACTTGTCCTTCATCACCCTTCACTGGTACCAAGCTGCCCCTCTACCCTTTGGGAAGTGTTCTCACCATTCGATGTCTCCCAGCATAGAGTCAGGAAAACTCATCTTTCTGAGTTCAAATCTGGCTGTGTGACTTAACCTTGTTTGCCTCAGTTCCTCAACTGTAAAATAAGCTGGAAAGGAACGACAAACTGCTCCAATATCTTTGCCAGGAAAACCCCAAATAGGGTCAGAAAGAGTCAGACATGACTGAAACTAATGAATGAAACCAAGCCACGGAGGACCAGTTCCCAAAAGCACCTGGAATCGTAAATACCCCAGCAAGCTCTGCAGAAATAAAAGTGAGGGTGGAACTAGCCAGCCTCAGAGAGCCACAAGAACCTTCACAAGACCAAGCTTTGCCTCTTACTTATTCACATTAAGTTTAGAGATACTATAACTTGTGCAGACTACGAAAGGAAGCAACATGGCTACATACTGCAATCCTGGCCACCACCAATGGGTCCCCAGTCCTTATGGCACAGGAGAGGAATACTGTATACCTCGAAGAAATGAAGGAGATACAGCCAGGTGGAAGAAGGGTTTAAAAGCCACTTAGTAAAACAAGGTGTCCCAATAAGATTCCTGCAACAGTGTTTTATCTTGGGATACATTATACAGGCTTCCAACACTTTGTTAGATCATTATGAGGTCTGTAACATTACTGATACAATCAGCTGAGCAGAAAGTCACATAAGTTTGAAGGGCTGGTTTGACCCTTTAAAAACCACCCTGGAAGAACAGAAAATACATTTTAAAAATATTTTAATTATCTTTTAATTTTTTCACTTAACAAACTGATTTTCTCTTAAATCCTGGTAAAATAAAATGCTTAGGGATCAAACCAGGCAGCTGGTTCCCCATTGGGTTCTCTGGAGCCTGGGCTCAGAACAAAGGAGTGGCCCTGGCCTTTAGGGAGAACATCAGGGGGAAACACTGGCTTGTTCATCTAAAACCCTGGCAGTGTTCAGAAACTATTCTGGGATGTGGTTCCATCCTCCTTCATGCCCTACTCCCTTGTCCCCATGTTCTCTGGGCTGCTTTGGGCCAAAAGGACCTTGGAAACTATGAGTCTTCCCAGACTGGATGCCCTTAGATGAGTCAGCATCCTTGTTTGTGAAGTCTAGGGCAGGCCCAGAGGACCTGGGCTCCAGATTGATCAGTCAACATTCATTAAAGCCTACTATGTGCCAGGCACTGTGTTAGAGTGGGGATGTAAAAAGAGGCAACAGTCCTGGCCTCAAGGAGCTTCCAACCTAATGAGTCCGAGTTTTATCGTTTACTAGGCTGGGAACCTCATGCTGACACTGAGAGGAAGCATTTTCCTTTCTCATAAAATGAGGAGAGAGCACTGGAATGGGAATCAAGCCAGGGTTCAAATCCAGCCTCAGACCATTCCTCCAA
This sequence comes from Bettongia penicillata ogilbyi, assembly GCA_023548195.1. Classification (NCBI taxonomy): domain Eukaryota; kingdom Metazoa; phylum Chordata; class Mammalia; order Diprotodontia; family Potoroidae; genus Bettongia; species Bettongia penicillata. The sequence goes on along the minus strand of JAJHZJ010000132.1, from coordinate 12,565,778 downwards.
AAGCATGGGTGAGTCAGTCTGAGAAGCCTCCAAAGACTTGGCCAACCTAAGCATCAGAAGGGCAGGAAATCACAGATTCTTCAACAACTGACAAACAGGTGGGACCCCTGGGGCTACAACCAGATCTGGAAGAGGCCTTAAAGGCCATCCTTTATGGGGAAATTGAGGCCTGGGAAGTCAGATGCCTGCCCAGGGAGGCACCCTAGTAAGTGGGATGACATTCCTGGAGGGATGAAGAAGCCGTATGTCAACCCCACGACCCTGGGGTCCCCAAAGCTGAGGCAGATGTGAGCAGGGGGGGTCACTATCGACTGTGTCCTCACGATAGGAGTATGTTGGGCACGCTGCCAGCCAACAACTAAATCATTCAACAAACTCAATGAACCAAAGTCATTCAAAGAGCGTCCCTAAGACAGCTCAGGAAGGAGACCCCAAAGGGTCCTGGGTTCCAGACTTCAGCTGTGTCCCCTTCCCCATAACCGGGCCCCCCAAACTCCTCCATACAGCGGGGGAGGGGCAGCCCCTCAAATTCCTCTATCTCGGCGTCCATCCCAACCCAGGGCAGCACTTCTTTACAGGAGATGAAAGTAGAGAAACCTCCTCACTTTAGAGATGGGGAAACCGAGGCACAGGGAGAGGAAGGCGCTAGACCTGTGCTCCCATGCGGTGACTTGTCCTGGGTCACCGAAGTCGGCTTTGGTTAAGGCAGGATTTGAACCCAGGTCCTGTGGCCCTAGCCCCCCATGGCGGGCCTGTATACAGTTGTCTGCTTCTCTTGAGAGCTCCAGCGCCTGGCATACAGTGGGCGCTTCACACGCGCTTGTTCTTGGAGTGAGCCTATCTTACGTGGCGCCTACTGTGTGCGCCGGGGCTGTCTGCGCCGTCGTCTTACAGGTGGGGACACTGAGGCCCGGGCAGGGGGCGGGCCCTTCGCCCTGGGCCAGGGGCGGACAGGGCCTGGCTCAGCGCGTCGCGGCCCAGCCCGGCGGCCGGGCCCGGGCCTCAGTCTCCCCGTCCGCAGAATGGGCGCAGCCGCCACGGCGGTGGGCCCGAGGGCGACACTCACCCACTGGTTGGCCTCGGGGCTGAAGGTGTAGAGCGCGACTTGGCCCGTGAGGTCGGCGATGCTGGTGATGTAGGGGTCGTGGCGCCGCAGCGCCGCCAGGCTCATCTCGGCCCCGGCTCGACTCGCCGCCTCCATCTTGGCCTCCCCCCCCCAGCCAGCGGCCCGGCACCGGAAACTAGCAGGCCGGGCCTCCCATTCAAAGCTCCGGGGCCGCGGCGCTGACGTCACGGGCCCACGCAGGCGCGTTGGCGTCACCGACGCCGCTGACGCCACGCGGAGTGCGGGCAGCGCCCGACCCCTCCCAGGAGGAGGCCCAGCCTCTTCCTGTCCCGCCCTCCGGCGCCGGATCCTGCGTGGCGAGCGCGCGCGGCGAGCACGAGCCGGTCGCGCGAGCACACGTCACCGGGGGCGCCCGTGGCGCATGTCCGTTGGGGCCCAAGTCTACCTGGGTGGGCGCCGTCTTGGGCGAGTAAGCTCCCGGAGGGCGGGGCTGGCTCCGTGCTGGGAACATTGTGTTGGAACCTGAGCTTAATGACAATGACGTAATCACGAGGAACCGGACCGTCGCCGCTGCGGCGCCGGAGGCTACGAACGACGGCCGCGAGGGGGCGCCGTGGCACGAGGAGCGCTGGCCCGCAGTCAGCAGGGCCTGAGTTCAAATCCATCCTCAGACGCTTCCTGGCCGGGTGACCGCGGGCAAGGCCTCGCACCCTTTCTGCCTCAGTTTCCCCATCTGTCAAATGAGCTGGAGAAGAAAGCGACCAAACCTGCAGGGGAAACCCCCAGCGGGCGGAAGTCGTGCCCGGGGAGACGCTGCCCATAAGAGGTGGTCGGCCCCGCCCCCAGCGGGGTCCGGTGGGGCCCTCTGTGTCCTCCTCTCCCCAGGGAGGCGACCGATCCACGTGTTCCGCAGGGCCGGGCGGGCCACAGACGGGCAGTCCTGGCCATCCATGACATCATCCGCACGGATTTCCCCCCCTCCGCAGGCGGGGCGGTGCAGTGGGTGGGGTCCTAGACCCCCCCCCCCCACTCCAGGTTCAGGATTCGGGTGTAGTTACTGCCCCTTTGAGACCTTGAGCCCTCCCCCTTTTTACAGATGAGGAAACTGAGGCTGAGGGACTTCTGTGGCTGAACGTGCCCGACTCCCAGGCCGGCCTTCCTGGTTGTAGCCCAGCTGGTGAGAGGCCTGGACGAAGCGGGAGCAGATGCCCCTCATCCGCTTGGCTCGCGTCTCGGCCAGGGAGGAGGACAGCCCAGCGGGGGGCACCTCCCAGTCCGACCCCCTCGTTTTACAGAGGGAGAAGCAGAGGCCTTCGTGACTTGGCCATGATGATGTGGCTGGTGAATCCGAGAGCCAGGATTCCAAACTCAAGCTCCACCGTATTAGTCACGTTGCCTTTGGGAGGCAGGGGAGGATGGAGCATCTTGTGTTAGGAACAGCAGACAGGCTGGCATCAATGGATGGTGTGTGTGTGTGTGTGTGTGTGTGTGTGTGTGTGTGTGTGTTGAGGTGAAGAGGGGCAGAGGGCTAGGGATTGGGTGCCTGAGGTTTTTCTTTGGTCCTGTAGGTAATAGGGAGCCACTGGGGTTTATTGAGTAGGGGTAAGAAAAAGAGGCCAAAAAGCAGGGATTGAGGAGACTTGTCAACAGCTGGATCCTACTCTGGACTTTGGAGCAAAGTATTTTATAATACTCTATTATTTGGAAGCTAAATGGATCTTACAGAGAAAAGGATTTCCTTCATACCTGTAGAAACAGGACCTGTACAACTGCAGCCAGCCATGACTTGTCAGTTGAAGTCACCAAGGTGACCCCCTGCCTTATAAGGGTTCCATAGAGTCAGAGAACTTCAAATGAGAAACATAATGATATTGAAGAACTGGGGGTGGTGGTGGTCTCATCAGGCTGGTCTTTGATAAAGCCTTAGCTGGACTGGGTGAATCCTTCAGGGCCTTTGTCTTACTGGCTAGGGAGGGAGGGGATAATCTTTTATGAAACGCCTCCTATATGCCAGCCCAATATAGAGAGAATTTCAGCTGTTCAGGCCAGGTTTTCTGACCTCCTCCAGTGCTCTTCCTGTTATATGACTTCTGGGAAAGTCTTACATACTTCTTGCCTCTCCAAACCAAGCCTTAAACCCTGGGCCCCAAGATATCCCTGGAAAAAGGTTCAAGGCCCTTATTCTCTAGTCCATGTTTGGGGGCACCTGCTTCTTTACACCAGAGTTGGAGATAAGGACTTGGGTGTTACAATGGCAGTGTTGACCCTCTCTCTTCATGGAAATTCATTCTGATCCTTAGATCAAGCAGTGAACAAGCCTTTATTACATGCTCATCAGTTCCACTTTCACCTGTGACTCCAAGAAGCTATAGCATGTGCAGTGGCCACAGCACAGTAAAACCACCTTGGCAGATGGGCTAAACCAAGTTGAGGGGGACAGACAGGCCTCAAACCCACTGGTGAGTTAGGGCAGTAGTCCAGGATTTCTCTAGAGGGCTACTTCAGTCAATCAGTGTGTCTTCTACTTCATCATGTACGGCAAGTCCCAAATCACTAAATATGTTTAAAGCATTCCTCTGTGTGTGTATATGTATATATGCATATGTATATACACATGTATTCTTTGGTGGGAAAAACCATTTTGGTCAGTAGAGACAAACAGGTGGCAGAATGAACGGAATTAAGCAGACTATTGGACTGGAAGCGAAGCATGACTCGGTTTTCACCTCCTCAAAGTCTCGGGCTGCTACCCTGGCCTCGTCAGCTTCCTCGCCTCAGATTCCTTATCTCTAAACTGCAGACTGGCACCTCCCTCCCTCCCAGGGTTGTCAAGAAGCACAAATCACCACAATACATGTAAAGGGTTTTGCAAGCCTTCACTACTATACAAATGTTGGTTGTTGTTACCATGCCCAATATCACCATACTTTTATTTCTGACTTGGAGGGTCTTTTTGTACTGATTTGATGAAACAACATGCCCTCCTCCAGATGCTAAGGAAGATTCAGGGCAAAAGAAGAGTTCTCTAAGCTCAGATTGCTGATGGTCCAGCTGGCCCCCAAGACAACAGATTCGGAAGGAAACATCCAGGAGAAGGCAGAATAAGAGGCAGTGAGGCAACATGACCCCTCAAGAAAGACTCCAAATGGATAGACATTCTCACAAGTACTTCAAACCTCCCAAAAAGGCAAGCAGCAAGTAAAAGTAGAGTGGAGATACATTTGTAAAAAAAAAAATCCTGAAGTAGGAGAATGAAGGGAAAACACCAGACAAATGACCATCAGACATAACATCAGAAACTCCCAGATATATGATTAGATGAATACAGGGATAGCACAGAGACTGACAGACACCTGGTACTGCAGTGGATAGAACTCTGGGTCTGCAAGGGAGACAGCTGGGTGTAGTTGGTAGAGTGATGTCCTCTGAGTAGGGAGGAACTGAGTTCAAGTCCTGCCTCTGACCCATTCCAGCTTTATGGGCAAGGGTAAGTCATTAACCTCTCAGTGCCCTGGGCAACTCTCCAAGGTCATTGATTATAGACAAGTTGCCATTCTAGTGATGAAGCAATGAGCTAGTTAACATTTACTGAGTCTCTCTAAGGTGCCAGGCCCTGAACATCCACATGGTTGGAGGGAGTTTCACATAAAATATGGTTGATGATAATGCCATTGTACTTTGGCCAGCCACTTTCCACCTGGCACACTGCATTCTGATCTGAGTGTCATATTTTAGGAAGGACATTCACAAATTAGATTATATCCAAAAGAGGACAGTGAGAAGACAGGAACCACTGCTATAGGGAAGTCACTGAAAGACTTGGGATGTTTCTTCTGGAGGAAACTGGGGTGGACTGGAGTTGAAGTGTCAGAGGAATGATGCTTTGTCTATGGGGCCCTATCAAACGCAGGTACAAGTGGGGACATGTTATGGAGTGGTGGGTTCAGGTCACTGTGAGGGAAAACTTCCTAATCACTCTATTATCCAGAAGATCTGATGGGCTACCTCAAAAAAATGAATGGCTCTCAATCAACAAAGACCAGATGGGTACCTGTGAGGACAGAAGTATGGAGGGACCTGTGTTCAAATTCCATCTTGGTAACTTGCTAGCTATGTTACGCTGGGCAAGTTGCTTGCCTTCTCTGGGCTTTATTTTCCTTATCCATAGAATGAAAGGATTGAACCTGAATGCCTCTGAGGTTCCTTCCAGCTCTGCAGCTTTGATCCTATGGTGTTGTAGAGGAAACTTCTCCTTAGGATTGATCAGGCCAGTTAATCTCAAATGGCACTTACACACTGAGCTTCTGTGATTCTGGGACTCCTGCCTCAGAGACAAGGACAGTGTTAGCAACAGCTCCTCCCTTTCTTCAAAGCTCAACAGCCTTCTGTCCCCGATTAAGTAACAACAGCCATACTTGGATTTTCGACAAACCAGATATGGGACAAAATTTAGCTTTTAAAGCTCTACAGAGTCTAGTCCCAGACTGTTACCAATTTTATTGGACTAACCCTCCTCTCACCATCTGCGATCCACCTGAAATGGCCTCTTATTCACAAATGATATTCCATTTTCTACTTCTATGCCTTCTTACTGGCCACCATCCGTGCCTGAAATTCACTCACTCCTTCTTTTGTCTCATGACCTTTTTCTCCCTTTAAGACGCAGCTCAGGCACCATGAAGCCTTCCCTGATCCGAGCTACTCATGTCCCAGCCCTTCCAAAACACCTCACACTTCATGACTTTGTGTGTATTTGCATTTACATACCTGTATATGTGCTTATTCCCTCATTAGAATGTAAACTCACTGAGAGGAGGGTTTGCTTCATTCTTTGTACCTAGCATAGTGACCTGGGACCTAGGCATTTAATACATGCTTGTGGATTGGTTTATTATAAAGAGTATACTTGTGGTATACTTCAACTTAGGGTCAGAAGACCTGAGTTTGAATCCTAGCTATCCCATTTAATAACTGTGCAACTTTGGACAAGTCATTTCTCCTCTAGAAGGCTCCCTAGGTCCCACCTAGCTCTCAAATTCTGTGGCTGCAGAAGTAGCTGGTCTCTCATACCATTGGTGTAGAGGTGCTGCTGACTGATGGCAAAAAAAAAAACTGCCTTCAGTGAATTAAAATCACCTGGCTGAGACAAATGCCATTTCAGTATGCTGGTGAAAGAATGGCATCATTGTCATGTTGTATACAATCAGAATTTGATTTATGGATGCATAGAAGTAGGTTAAAAAACAACCCTGTATTTTATATCATTTTAGGAAACTTGGATTAATTCATATGATAAGAAGATTCTGCCTTTTTTCTGCTCATTTATGAGGTAGGAATTAACACTGAGCAGGAAACAGCAAAAGAAAACTCTGAATTATCAAAATGGTATCATGTCATAAAGATTACTGTTGCAATATGAACAAGAAACATTTATTCACTCTGTCCATGGCCTTGAATTTAAGCAAGAGCCATCTTCTAGTCCTTGGAACAGAATCGCAATATTCCTTATCCAAAGTGAAGGGAATGAATAATATGTTGTCATTCAATAACCATTCACCTCAAAGATAATCAAGGAATGTTTCTCTTGGGCAATAAAATGATTCCTGTTCCTATGAGCCACGGGGTTGATCTAGGTCAATGGAGGCCTTCTTTACGTCGTTCAAGAACTCTAGAAGGATTAAAAATTGATAGACTCTCTCCTAGAAACAATGATCTGGTACAGACAGGTAACCCAATAGCCAATATCTGATGTCTCTCTAGTGTGGCCAATGGCGTTTCATTTTGGATATGTATGAGGGCACCGGGCAACTCTTTAAAGAAGCACCTTTAAAGACTGACCTTGGACAATGGTGAGCATTTACAAACCAAAGGATGCTGATGGAAAATTCTGAGGCCAGAGGTAGAAAAAGGTAACCTAAAGGTTCAGATCTGTATAAAGTGGGATCATGTTCTGTTGTTATCAGTGCTATTCTGTTAATATGTTATTAATGTTAACATTACTGATATGGTAATGTTCTTCTTTTAGTAGCAATTGTGTTTTTCTGTTACTTCTAATATGAGCTTGTTTTAAAAAATAACTCTGATCAAAGGATTTTGTTGTTAAAATGTATCATAATAGCTATTGTCTTTCTCACTAAAACTAAGAAATACAATGTAGTTCATTTTTATGTAAAAATTTCCAGTGGCTATAAACTGCTGAACTTAGTGTGAAAGCAGAGCTCACAGATGATGCGTTGCTCTGACAATTGAGTCAGCCTTGGAGTTATGGTGATGTCTTTGCTAATTTTCCCAAATTGTTTTAATGCAGACATATTTGTTCACTGTTTAGGGGGGAAGGTAAGAAAGCACTGAGATCGTTTGCAAGCTATCTCCTGTCATTGTAAGATATCGTGATGAGGCCATTAGGAACTTTTCAATTTGTAAAGTGTGTTTGGAAGTTGTTTGCGACAGATACCATTGACCTAAAATGGAAGTTTTTATATAAAAAGGGCTGTATGTACATGTGCATATTTGTGTATGTGCCTTTGTGGTGTGTGTGTGTGTGTGTGCGTGCGCGTGTGCTTTAGCTCTTCAATTAAACACACGAGGGTTCAAACTTTGCATTTGTCGGTTTTTTAAACCAGCTGTGCTAGGGTTTTGAAACCGGCAACAACTGTGTGATTACAGTTACAGAAAAGCATTACAGTCCTCACACTGTCAGCCTTTTCCAGATACCTGCATTTAGAGTATTTGAATGGAATGTGAAACTTTGTTAGGACAAAATGTATTAAGATGTCAAGCAACAGAACATCTCTTCGTATTGGCACAGTACTTAGGAAAAGTGCTTAATGTCTTTTCTCAGAGAATCCCTAGAGACCTAGGTACCTTATTTTATAGGACACAACAAAGAGATTTATGATATGCATTCTAGACCTGGAAAATAGACTCCAAAATGCTTGTGCACACATGCACACATACATCGTCTAAACACATGTTTAGGGTGAATGCTTTGCTTTCCTTCACAAAGATTTAGGTTCATTCAAGTAACATTCTTCCCCCTAAAAGAAAGTACATTAACTTGTTCCTCTGCTCTAAACAGCATCTCCCAATGAAACTAGAATTTAAGAAAAAAACCACTTTCACTAGCTATTTCTAAAAGGGGGAGGGTTATCATGGGGTTTTTTTCTCTACCAAATGGCGAGTGAAACAGTGAATTAAGCTTCACGGAGGGAACACCTGGCATTCCCTTCAGTCTGCTGGAAGTGGGTATATTAATATGGTGAAACGAGAGACAGCTGACCTTTTATGGAGTAGGAGTTGAAGGGCCCTAGCCCAATGACGCTTGCGTTCTTGGCTAGAGAGTTCCACTAGTCGCCCCATCTGGAGTACAGAAGAGCCAGAAGGCCATTGAATCTTGCTTTCCCATGTGGCTGAGGAGAGCTAAGGTCTGCTACTAGACCTCTGCACTGCCCCAGGCCTGTCTGAGATGAATTTTGACTTCAAGTGGCTATGGCATTTTCCTCTTAGCCCAATGTTTAATAGTATACTGACCAAGAGGAGAAAAGTATGTTTTATTACACTAGTTGGCATTTCTTTGATGCTTTATAGTTGCAAGATGTTTTCCATATGGTATCTCATTTCTTCTTCCTCAAACAGCCCTTTATTATTCTGCCCCATTTAGAAACGAGGAAAACTGAGGGTCAGAGAGATTGGGATTTGTCTGGGGTCATCAAACTATTGAGTGAAGTGGAGATGCAAGCTGAGGTTTTCTGAATGAGGTAGAATGTTCTTTCTGCTTGAATTCACTGCCCTCTGCCCTGTTTGCCTGCCTTGGATCTCTCAGGAACCAAGGTATAAAGCAACAGAACTAATGCCAGTGTGCCAGTGGGAGAGATCCTGAGGATGACTCCTTTGTATATTATAATTGTGTCCTCCGTGATACAGTTTTGTGCCCTGATTGTAGAATTTTCTAGCAACTTGTTCACAAACCTTAAAGTAAGAAGGAGTTTAGAGGTCATCCAGTCCAATCTGCTCATTTTACAGAGGATGTAACTGAGGACAAGAGAGGTTAAGTGACTTTCCCAAATTAGTAGCTGAGGTGTTTGGCCATGGCCATGAGTAATGTAGGCTATATGTGTGGACATTCATGAGTCATCATATTTCCTTCAGAATATGATTTTCTATCTTATGCATTATTTAAATTGTACTATTTACTTTCTTAATTACTTCAGTTATGAGTGACTAAGATCTCAGAATTCATGAGACATTTCAATGATTTCTGGAAAGGTTGCACAAAATATTTGGAATTGATGCATTGGAAAATCTAGCAGTAATTAATGACTTTGTTTTCCCCTAATTAGATTATAAACTCCTTGCGGGTAGGGACCAGGTTTCAAACTTTCTTGTATGTCTCAAGACTGATAGAATCTTGTATCTAGTAGATACTAAACAGGTATTTGCTGAATAGTTTTCTTATGCAGATAAATTATTAGATTCTAGGTCTGATTCCTCAAGAAATTTTCCGCCTGCTTAAAATACATTTCTCTCTCTGACCTAAAACCCTTACTATTAGAGAGAAACAGCATGGGGCAGAGGAAAACGCATGAGATTTAGTGCCAGAGAAACTGGGTTAGCAGCCCAGGGTACTACTATTTGCCTTAGGCAAGTCATCTAGCCCCTCTTGGCCTCAGTTTTCTCCTTTGTAAAATAAATGGGAGGCCTCAAGGCATCTCTGTAAGATTCTAAATTGCAGGGAAGGTGCTGATTTGTATTGACAGAGGAATTCTATATACCAGTGAAATCCCAAGGCCAGTCCTTGTCCCCGTTCTAGTCATGAGTGTAGAACACAGTCATGTGGAGAATGAAGCATCACTGTCATGGAGCAGATAAGGCAGCACTGGTCATGACTGGCCATCAGATTTCTAGTTAGCAAGCTCATGAACATCACATACTGTGTGTGAATATAAATATGTATGCGACCATCCCAATCTGAGGCACAGGAATCAGAAAGAAATCCTTTGTCCCAAGTTGGGGTTTAGAAAATATGGCTCTTGTTTTTGATGACATGTGTCTATGAAAAGATACAAGGAAGTATCTGGAGGCCAAATAATGCTGCAGTTGGTAAGTAGTTCTGGGAAGGGGTGGGGGTGGGGCCTCACTTTGGCCTGGAGTAGACAGAGAAGGCTTTTTGGAACAAGTAACATTTGAATGTCAGGATCTGATACTGGCAGGATTTATATGGTCAACAAGGCTGGGGGTGCATTTACGCTCTTTATGTAAATCACAGATTCTCCAAAGGGACATCCCTGAATGCTCACACAATGCCAACTAAAGACAGAATTTTTCCTCCCCTCCATTTTCAACATGCTCTGCAGAGTTGGTGACCAAGGCCAGGGAGCTGAAGCAATTCCAGAATAGGAAGGGAAGCCAGCTTGGAGACTGGGGAGAATTCCCTCTACTTTTTGGGAGGCTCAGGTTCCTCATGTAGAAAATGAGGCATTGGGCTAGATGGTTCAAAGGCTCCTTCCTGCTCAAAAACCAATGATTCTTCATCAACTTGTAGGCCTCAAGTAAGGCTAGCAATCTGGGGAATCTTACTGTTCAGAAAGCTTTTTCCTCCTTACAGTATATATTAAGCACCAGAACTGGAATGGCAATTGATGAAATGTGGTCTAGGGAGCCTCTGTCGTTGTGTGACAAATGGCTATGCCAATAGTAGAAAGATAGACCCTAGCACTCAGGTCACTCCACCCCAACCTCCCCCTGTGGCTACCCAGAAAGCCTGGTCTCCTTCTATGTGATGGATGATGGTGCTATGGTTCATGCTTCCAAGTCCACTATCATCCACATCCCTCAAACCACTGACCATGTCTCTTTGGCCACATGCCATCTGGTGAAATGACTGAAGGACAAGACCATTAGAAGTGCACAGTGCTGAGTACAGGCGCTTATCTAAAGATAAGCATATATTAGAAGGGTGGGAGGGGCCTTTGGCCAGCCAAGAACAAGTCTGTGCAACTCAGCAGTCAGTTGGCTTCCAGGGAGCTCTTTCAGCACAGAGCTGGATTAATCGTTCTTAAATGCATTTTCCTAGGTGGTCTTCTGAGGGCCTGCAGGAGTGGTGAGCAGATGGGGCAGACACACTGGTTTAACCTGTTCTGTAGTTGTCTAAGTCAAACATACTCACTATTAGGGAAAAGACCTTCTGTATCTATTTAATTAATCAAAACATTTTCATGGAAAGCAACAATCCATTATAAGAGAGTCTGGTTTAGGGCTATTCTGAACCTGGAAGTATCAAAGGAAGGGATGAGGTGAGTCAGCAGAACAGCTTCAGCACCTGAACTCAGCAAAAGTACAAAGCAATTTTCAGGTGAATAATGTCCCCCCAGCTGCAGATTCCAGGGACCCTGATGACTTCAGGCCTCCTCCCCCTTTAATTCCAAGCAACAACAGGACCAGAAAAAACCCCCAAGATACTCTTTGTCTGAGGAAGAGAGGCCTAAAGGAAAACAGCGGCAACACAACCGACATTAACACTGGCAATCAAAACAAAAGGAGATTTAACTCTCTCAATTCCACACACAGTGATGTAACACAATTCTCTGGAGATTCGATGGAAAGAAATGAGCCAGCTTCTTGACTTCAACGAGCTTATGTGTACTAGAGGGAAACAGGACTGGAGGAATATCCCCCTAAGAGGAAGTTATTTGAGGAGGGAGAGGCTGCTAAAATGGAGAGGGGGAAGTTCCATGGCCCTTGAGCCAAGGCCAGAAGGATTCTGAAATGAGGAGGGAATGTCGTCCAGTTGGAAGGGATGACCAGGGCAAATACACAGAGGTGGGAAGGAATGCCAAATTCAGGGTGTAGCTAGTAGACCAGTTTGTCTGGAACAGAAAGTGGATAAAGAGAAGGGATGTGAAATAAAGCTGGGCAGGTAGCTGGTGGGTACCCAGTTGAAATGCCAGGCTCAGAGTAAAGCAGAGTGTCCTAGGGTCTGTGAGTATTCTTTAGCAAGAGGGAGGGGATATGGGCAGACCCGTGCCTAAGGCAAATAGATTGGAGGGGGAGAAGCAAGAGGCAGGGAGACTTATCAGGAAGCATCCCATCACTCTAGGCAGGAGATAATGAGAAGTGAAGTAGGACTGAGTCAAGGGCAGAGAGATGCTTTTTGGATTCACAGGATCTGGCAACTGATAGGATGTGGGGACCTAGGCAGTCCCAAGGTCAGGAGTCTGCATGACTGACAGGAGGGGATCTCAACAGAATAGGGAACTTGGGGGAGGGAGGAATTTGGGAAGCCTCTCAAGGAGGGTGAAAGAGGAGAGCATACAGCTTAAATTTAAAAAACCCCAACAACTAAGATCTTGGCCACTGGTCCCATCATTTCCTGGCAAATAGAAGAAATGTAAGCAGTGTTTGATTTTATATTCTTGGACTCTAATATCACTGTAAATGGAAAATGCTGCCATGAAATTAAAAAGTGCTTGCTCCTTGGAAGGAAAACTCCAGCCAATCTGGACAGCAGACTAAAAAGTGGAGACCTCACCTTGCCAACAAAGGTGTGTATAGTCAAAGTTAGGGTTTTTCTAGCAGCAATGTATGGCTGTATGGCTGTGAGAGTTGGACTATAAGGAAAGCTGAGCACTGCAGAATTGATCAACACTTTCAAATTGTACTGGAAAAGACTTTTGAGAGTTTCTTGGACGACAAGGAGATCAAATCCTTTAATACTTAAGATATTAATTCAGGATATTCATTGGAAGGTCAAACACTGAAACTGAAGCTTAAATACTTTGACCACCTAATGAAAAGAGCAGACTTGGTGGAAAAGACCCTGATGTTGGGAAAGATGGAGGGCAAAAAGAAAAGGGGATGACAGAGGATGAAATGGATAGTTTCATAGAAAGAATGGTTATGAACTTGGACAAACTTAAAGAGCTGGTGGAGGATAGAAGGGCCTGGTGTTCTGTGGTCTGTGGGGTCAGTGGACATGATTGAACCACTTGAAGTCACTATACATGACTTCTTGACCTCATGTTAATGACTTTTAATTTTAACTAACCTCAGAGTAGTCACATAGAATTCCCCTTTTCTCCTAGACTTTTCCATGTGGAGGAGAAGCAAATTCCCCTCTGTGTAACTTTCTCTCACCATCTGGAGCCAAAGTGAATATTTTACACAAACCCCTCCTGTGTTTAGAATCCTTTCTCCAGGGGTATGTTGAAATCCTCCTCACAGTGATGATCCTCCTTGCAGGGACTCCCCAAGATATCAGGGTGTCATGGTGTTGTTTAGAAAGAATTCATGGTCTCAAACCATTTTCAAGTCAAGTGGCAAGGCTTCATTGCGATGCTATATAATACTGGCTAATTTTCTTAGGGACTCTGGACTTTCTCTCCCCATCCTTTCAGGCAGTAGGTCAGCTTCCCAGAGTGTAGTTGGCTACGTTTTCCCTTTTCCTACAATATCATGGTCTTAGGGATACCCCTAAGGGCAATGGAAAAGCTATCATAGCAAGTCCCCATCCCAATGAATTCCCCTCATTCAGTTGCCAATAATTAGCACCTCACTATAATCTAACTGATAAACATAGATTAGCTATTAAATGAGACTTTTACTGAAAAGATAAATCAAGGACAAAAGTACCATCTATCTCCCCCTTACTCCATCCAGAGCACATTCTCCCTTCTACCATTCTGGTCCCTTGGGAGAGTGGTCTCAATCTTAAAGTAGATATTTCTATGACAGTTCATTTCTGGATATGTGGCACAGCCAGTGGATGAGTTACTCCCTTGCTTTCAAGGGGCACAATCAGGGGCTGGCAGGCTGGCTCCCATGGAGTATATATACTTGTCACGGAACTTGACCTCTGGCAAACTCTGGTGTAGACTCCAGTTCTGAGATATCTGGTGGTTCATCCAATCTTTCAAAGTTCACAAGGTCATTGCCTAGTCCAGTCTATCTTCAATGCTCACTTACCTCAGTAGAGAAAGGACAAATCCCCAGAGACAAGAAATGGAGTGTTCATGGGCCACAAACCTGCCCTGATGCAATCATAAGGGCCTGAGGCCTTCCTCTGTGCTCTGTGGAAAGCAGGGTGTTTCTACTCTATGTTATAACTCAGTTTCAGAAACAGGTTCCCCAACTACCCTTACTCCATGAGTAGGAAGCAGAGTAGGCAAACTTATGAAAGTGAGAAGAAATTGCACCTTGTTGAGGAATCTGAGGGCCTCATTGGGGTTCAATATTGCATGCACTGTCAGAGATAGTTGAGGTGTGGTTGGTTTTACTGAACTGCTTTTTTCCTTTTTCCTTATTATTCTTTATTACAAGAATGGCTCGCTGGGTGGGAGAGGGGAAGCTACTCAGGTATTGTATTTGTCTCAGTCTTCATATTCAGAAATGAGGATGATGTAAATATAAAAATAAAAGATAGTCATAATATCTTAAACCTGAAGATCCACTAAAAAAAGTGAGTTAGGACAGAAAGTGTTGACTGAGCCAGCATGTGGTTTTGAATGTGTATGTGCGTGTAGGGGTGGTGGTGGTGATGGTGGTAGGGTCTTCGTGGCATGAGGGACCAAGCCTCAATTTAGAGATTTAGAGACAGAATTTGATCCATTCTCCTAGAGGTGAGAAGAAATTTAGAAGGCAATGTCTGCCAGTCAAACTGATAAGAAACTGATTCATAAACTAGAATGCTCAGTTACTCATTTGCTCTAGGGGCTATAGCTATGGTCACCATGTTTTTCAGAGCAAAATTGGAAAATGTGGTCTGACCAAGGATATTTCGTTTGCATTAAAATTTCACTTTGTCTTTTTGAAATTGGGATTGTATTGGAAAATGCAAGCTTGCAGTAGACACAACTTTCCAGTGACCGGAATACTCAACTTGACTGTTTAGGTCATTCTTTTTCTGGTATCCAGGTACCTGGGAAACTCAACGGGTCATCTCAAGGTTTCTTGGTGAGCAAAACAATCCAAGCAAAGGGAATTATATCTTCAAATGGGACATCTCATTCAGGCCAGGTGGAGCCTAATAACCCTGTGCCATTGGAGTCTTCCTGGGCCTGCCAGAAATTCTGACTCCATCCCGGAATTGCTCTCCTTCAGGCAGTGCTGGCTCCATTTTTAATTCAAATTCTTATTCTCTCCCTCTCCTATAAGAAGGAAACTCTTCAAAGACTGGTACCCTTTTGTTATCTAATGAGATAATAAGTTGTTTTACCTAGAAGGGATGAGATGATGAAAAGGGGAAGAAGCTTTGCAAACCTCAAAGACCTGCCAATTCACAAGCATTTCTGAAGCTTCTGGCCTGCCCCAAGCCATGGTCCAAGGACACGAGACTGAAGCT
This sequence comes from Bettongia penicillata ogilbyi, assembly GCA_023548195.1. Taxonomy (NCBI): domain Eukaryota; kingdom Metazoa; phylum Chordata; class Mammalia; order Diprotodontia; family Potoroidae; genus Bettongia; species Bettongia penicillata. Next base: position 12,550,377 of record JAJHZJ010000132.1, on the reverse strand, counting down.
AAACTAGCTTTCCAGGAGCTTAGGGTCTAGAGAGGGGGAAACGTGCTTATATAATTATGTACAAAATCAATGCAAGACAGTTGGGGCGGGGGGAGAGGTAACAACCCCAGCATTTGGGAGAACAGGGGAAGAGCTCATGTAGAGAGTGGTATTTGCACTGATCTTTAGAGAAAAAGGGGCATCCCAGAGCTGGAGGCAACAGGTGTGTGTGTGGGGGCGGGGGGGAATGTGAAATAGGATGACCTAAATTCAAATCCTCCCTTAGATTCTTGTTAGCTGAGTCATTCTAGGCATTTTTCTTTACTTTCTCAACCTCATCTGTAAAACAGGGATAAGAATAGCACCAATTTTTCAAGGTTTTTGTGTGTAAGTGAGATATTATTTTGAAAGTGCTGTATAAATATTAGTTGTCATTACCATTATTATCAGAAGATAAGAAGCAGGACATTCTCCATTGGGGGGATAGCTTGCGCACAGACCCGTGCAAACCCCAGCGATAGAGTCTTGTGGGTGATGAAAGGCCAGAAGACAAGTTGGGCTGGAATATATGTAGCGTATGTGAAGGGTAATGTGTAACATGGCTGGCAAGGTTAATTGGAGCCAGGACCTGCAAGGCAGTGGATCAGATTCTAGAAGTCATTGGGACTCCCTATATCCATATCAGCTAAACACTTTGAGTGTTCAAATGCTCAGCTCGAGAGTTTGGTTTTTTATCCTAGGAAATCATGAAAAATTTTCAAGCAAAGCAGTGACAAAGGTTGTGCCTCTGATTGAGAAAGATGGGGGAGGCAGCTATGAGGAGCTTGGATTGGAGGAGGGGAGAGACCAGAATGAAGGAGACCCACCAAGGGTTGGGGGTGTCCATGGACCCAGATTCAATCCTGGAAGGGTCTCACCTTAAAGGGAGGTCGGTTTCTCTCTCTTGAGATCTATTTCTGTCAATCCTTTTCAATGGCTCAGACTCAGAGTTCTCTTGAAGAGCATCGATATCAGAGGCAGATTATCACACTAAGATGGTGCTGGCCAATTTACTGGAGAATAATCATGTGGCACCTTTCCCCCAGCCACCATCCCAGTGTGTTCTGTCCCCAAATAGAATCAGAAAGAGCAGCCTTCATCTTGTTACTTCTCCAGGTGCCCAGGTCACCCTCATCCCTTATCTAGACCAGCCAGATGTTCTTCCTGTGAAACAAGGATGGCTCCCTTTTTCATGCTGAAGATTCAGTCTGGATCAGGGTTGGAATCTTTCCTTTTTAAATAATTTTTTTAAAAAAATTTAAACTTAAATTCAAAATGAGAAAAGAAAAAAACCCCATTGTCATATACACAGCAGAACATGAGAGAGGATTCAGTGTAAAACAATAAATTTGCATTTCAAGAAAATACTACACATTGTTTTCAAAGTTTGTTCTCTGCAGTGCACTTTTTACTTTATTTTTTTCCTCCCTCCCCTCCCCTCCCCCTAAAGAAGGCTATAATTAAGCATGAATATATATCTATATATATATGTGCATATGCATATGTGTATGTATACACATATATGTGGGCATATATACGTATATAGAGATCTATAAATATACACAAGTATACTCATATATACACATATGTGTAAGCCCATACTATGCTTATTCCTCCTATCATCTGTTTCTCTGAAGGTGGAGAGCATCTGCCTTACTAAGTCCAAGTCTTCCCATGGTTTTCTAAATCAACCAGCTCTTCATTTCCTATATACCATAGCAACATTCCAACCCAATCGCATCCTATCTGAGAGATTGTCTATGAAATCTTTTCCCTCATTTTCTACATTTCTTCTGTTCTTGGTATGTGGTATGGGGCATGATGCCCCAAGCCTCAGGTCCTTCTTACTGCTATTTTCTGAGGTCTGTCTCAGGGTCCCAACTTGGGCTCTCCACTCCTAAGCCACAGCGAGGGCCCCTGGACCCACTGTCACTCCTTCTCCCTGCAGCCACAGCCTGGGACATGTCAGACAGCACAGCTGTTCTTGGCATCCTTTTACAGTAGAAGGTTCTTCTCTCTTTTCCTATCCAGACATCAGACCCTCACCCTGTCTCTGAGATGAAAGTTTTTAAGGCTGCGGCTGCCCCTCCACCCCAGCTGCTCCCAGGGCCTGTTGTTTGTCGATTCTGCAGAGTCAGCCTGGAGGTGTTTGTACCTCACTCAGGCCAAACCTCCATCCCTGGATGGCCAGTCTTTCCTGGGGTCTTCTCAAATTGTCTTAGGAGGACAACTGCTTTACCGTGTGTTTATTTCTGCTGCTCTGAGGCAATGTTCTGCCATTTTTTTGTGGCATCTCATGGTGGAGGTCCTACCAGTTAGGAGGTGAGCTGCAGAGAGGAGCATCCTCCCAGTCTCTCGGGCTTTCAGCCTAGGTGCCATCCTTGGTTCCTCAACCCCATATACAATCTGTTGCCATGGCCTGTTGATTTTACCTTGGCAACATCTCCAAATATGCCTCCTTCTCTCCTCTGATACTGCCATCAGTCTAGTTCAGAACATCATCACCTCATGCCTGAAATGCTACCAAAGCCTGCTGGTGGGTCTGCCTGCCTCCACTCTTTCTTCACTCCAGTCCATTCTCCAGTCAGTCACCAAAGTGATTTTCCTAAAGCCTAGATGCAGCCATACCTCCCTCCCTCAGTAAACTCCAGTGGTTCCATATTGTCCCCAGATCAAATACAAAATTCTCTGCTTGCTATTCAAAGCCCTTCGTAACCTAGTCCCCTGCTCCCTTTCCTGTCTTCTTGTACCTTACTTCCATTCAGTGACACTGGCCTCTTGGCTGTTCCATGAACACGACACTCCATCTCTCAGCTTTAGGCATTTTCTCTGACTGTCCTTCATGCCTGGAACACTGTCTCCTCTGCTCTGCCTACTGACCTCCCTGGCTTCCTTTAAACCCCAGCTCATTTTAATGCCTTTTTTCTGCTAATTGTTTGCTAATTATTTGGTTAGTAGCTTGTTTGTATAGACTTGGTTGCATATTGTCTCCTCAGTTAGAGTGTGAGCTCCTCTTTCTGTGTTCCCAGTGTTCAGTAGAGTGCCTGACACATAGTAGGTGCTCAACAATGATTGATTGAGCAACCTGCCTAGCAGAGATGCCAGGCTTGGAGTAGGGTGCAGTGTGAGGGTGTTACAAGATGAGAAAGGACACTGGGATCCCTTCAGTACTCTAGGTGTAAATTCCTAGGCCGCGTGTGTTCCTTGTGTGTGTGTGCGTGTTTGTGCGCCTACGTGCATGTGAATGCGCATGTCTTAGTACCAGTGTGCTCAGTGTATCTGACCACTCTTCTCTCTGATGCTATGTGTACTTATGACAGAATATGTCCCAGGGTTTTCGGGGAAAATGTTTGGTAACTACCCTTCCTATTAGGCTTTCTCAGTAAATTAATGCCTTGCTTTGAGCATTTGGGTTTATTGGCAGATTTTTTTTTTTTTTTTGTAGCCATTGGGAGCTTTATTGATGCAAAAGCAGCGAGTCTGAGATTTAGCAAGGAGCTAAGCAAAGGCAGTGATATAGAAAAAGGGTCAAACTTATACAGGATGATTTTAGGGTTTCTTTGTGGTGGGGTCTTACAAGATAAAGAAGTCATGCAAGATAAAGGCACTGGGTGAGAACTATGAATGTCGCAAGATAAGGAAATCCCACCCCAGGATGAGGGGTGGGGACGGGAACTATATGGTCCATGATAAAGTTTTGTGGTGAGGGGAGACTTTAGGGCACCAAGGGCTTCACAAAATCAATCAAAATTATTTTAACTCTTAGGTTACTGTTTCTATTCCACATCTTTTCCCCACTCAAACACTAGGTAGGAGAATTCTTTCAGGGATAAAAGGGTGAAGGTCATTGTCTTCAGTAGCTGCTTCCTGCTGAACAAGGACGAAGAGTCTGCTTCAGGGGCGTGGGGTGCAGAATGCAGTTATTAGCTGAATTTTAAAGAGAGCCATATTCCTAGAGGGCTCACGAGCTTTAGTTTTATAGGGATAAACTGCTGTCACTTTCTAGAAACCTGAAGTACAACACCAAGGGCCATATTGGGGAAGCATCATGTGTATTCCAGGGGAAGCTCTCAGGCAGTAGGCTACATGGAAAGCTTCTGCAGGACTGAGGTTCAGTGTGTACCAGAGAGGTGGTCAGGCAGTGCCAAAGGTCATAAAATGACCCTGATAATTAGATTATAGGTCCTTGAGATTGTAGGTCCTCAAGTCTAGGATTCTGTCTTTGTATCCCCTTTTGTGCTCAGGAAAGATTTGTCTGTGATACGTAGTTACTGAAGATTTGTTCAGTTGAAAGATTCCTAAACACAAAAAATAACTTTTTCTTACTCCCTAACACCCCCTCAATAATGGGCATTCTATGAATTAAGAAAAAAAGATGCCTCCAGGCAAAAAGATCTTTGACTTGACATCACACACTCTAACAGAATTTGGGGCAGGACTTGATCAGCTTCAGGGTTAGATAAACCCGTCATGGTCCTTGTGGGGAACTCACCCTTCCTGAGTGGGCTAATATGTGTACTTGGCAAGTTATTGTCGATACAATTTTTGTAACACTAATACTGTAACACAGGCAGCCTGTGTTCTAAGACAGTTCTGGGGTCACAGAGGCCCACATTCACATTTCTCACTTCTCCAGCTCACCTTCCCCGTTCAGGTCATTCTGGTTGCTGTGGAAGCTTTCCTTGATCCAATGTGTTCAGTTTTCAGGGTGCTAGCAGCCCCAGGTTAGACAGCATTGAGACACTGCAATATTTATCAAAGACAGAGGTAAACAATAAAGCCACAGAAAATCATCCTGACCACATTCCCCGGAGTTCAGTCCCACGCCCCTTTCTCTGATCCCAGTTTGGGTCGCCAGCTCCTCCAAACACTCTTGACTCTGCCAGGGAGGGCTTGGGCAAACCCCAGTGGCTGCTGGCCAGCCCTGCAGATGTGAACCTTAGCGAGAAGAATTCCGTGTCCCTCCTTTGATCAGATCTGGCCAGGCTGAGCAACTTGGGGTAGCCAGGGTGCCTCTTTTCCCTGTTCTTATTCCCTCAGGTTCCATTCCCCCATGATGCTTGTGGGCTTCAGCACTGCAGTCTCTGAGACCCCCTCGGAGGAGCCCCCTCCCACCAGCTCTGCTTCTTCTAGTTCAGCTGCTGCTCCAGGAACAATTCTCTCTCCTCTCACCTCCATCTATTTAAGTTTACCTTGACCTTCTAGTAGATTTGATTTAGATTTCAGAGAATCACAGAGACATCCTTACAGCTGGAAAGGATCTTTGAAGTCAGCTAGTTCAAGCCCCTCATTCTGATGAGCAGACTGAGAGCTGGACAGCTCATGTGACTGGCAAGGTCAGTGTCTAATAGATGCTGATGGATCAGTCCAGGGAGCCAGCATTCTTCCTGCCTCTTTTCCTCAACCACTTGGTAGAAAAACTCCTCCTTTAACCCTAACTTGTGTCCAGGAAACCTCTCGCTCTGTCTCTTGCTCTCTCTCTGTCCTCTCTGTTTCTCCTACTCTGTCCCTCCCTCCCCCTTCTCTCTTTCTCTTTGTCTCCCCTTCCTTCTCTCTCTCTCTCTCTCTCTCTCTCTCTCTCTCTCTCTCTCTCTCTCTCTCTCTCTCTCTCTCTCCTCTGTTTCTCTCGGTCTCTCCTTCCCTCCCTCCCTGATCCCACCATAGTCTGCCTGCTAAGTTTGGCCAATAGTGACAATTGAAAGATGGGTCTGCCAGGGAGCCTGAGTGCAGAAAGAGAAAACAAGTGAGTCCTGCAGAAGGAGGTGTGGAGTCAGAACCAGGAAGTTCTGAAACCTTTGGCCCAGGACACAAGGCCTGTGGTCCATGCAATATAAGTCGAAAGCAGGAATTTTCCATCAAGGGCTGGATAGTCCACAAAGCTCAGACCTGGAAAAATGAGCTTCAGAGGTTGAGTTGGGCCAGGCAGGAGAAGCCTGGCAACTTCTCATGGGGTCCAGGTAATAAGACCGTCAGGGAAGGGTCAGATGACAGGAGGCCTCAAGCTGAGGGAAGGGAACCTTGGGGTTACTGCCATTCACATTGTAGAGCAGCTGATACTCAGATCGCTGTCTCTGTTTTATTGACATCTTATTTCATAAACTACACTCACTTAGCTATGTGCTCTCCCCATTGAGCCCTCCTTTGCAATAAATAATAATAGCTAACATTCATATAATGCCTCCTGTGTGCCAAATGCTTTACAAATATTATCTTGTTTGATTGTCACAACAACCCTAGGAGGTAGGTGCTATTATTATCTCCATTTTACAAATGAAGAAACTGAGGCAAACAGAGAGTAAGTGTCTTACCTGGGGTCATGTAGCTAGTGTCTGAGGTCAGATTTGAACTCAGGTCTTTGAACCCCAGACCTAGCCTGCTATCTGCTGTGCTCCCTAGCTACCTCAAAAAGGCAGTTAAGCAAAATTAAGTGACAAAAATAATCCTACCTTGTACCCATAGCCCCTCTCCTCTCTTCCCAAGCAGGGCAATAAGCTCCCTTTAATGATTTGTTCTCCAGGACACAGACTACCCTTAGTCAGACTTTTTCCTGAGAGCAAATTTTGAGAGATCTTGAAAACTCTAGGCATTTGGGAGACAGAAAGGGCAAAGTCAGAAGGCTGAGAAAAGAAAACTTGGGAGCTACTTTTTAAGTTCATCCAGATCTGAGGTCATTCAGATCTGGCTGCCAGGCTGTGAGCACCCCATGGATGATGGCACTGACAGTCCTGTGGAAGGTGGTGCCAGGAGGCACCTGCCCAGCTGCCAATGCCCATTAGTTTTCATTCTCCTAGGCCAGGATCATCCTGGAACATTTAGCCACAGTGCAATGAAGTGGAGAATGTAGCATTTCTGGAGACTAATACTGAACAATATTTGGTTAATTATAGGGATGGTAAAGCCCACTTAGAGATGTGTTTGGAGCTGATTAGGATTGATTCCCTGAGCATGAAGCCAGGGGCAGATCTGGCTAATTGCCTTATCATTCTTACTAACTACTGAGCGGAGATCAGCTCACTGTTTGGGAATTCCCTTAAAAGAGGGTTCCTGGCATTTTGAGGAGTGGTAGGGGTAGGGATCCCCTTCTGATGGAGGCTTCCCCCATCACCACCACATCTTACTGGGGGTAATCTGTGTACAAGGGACATCAAGGACCTCTGCAGGAGCAATGCTGCAGGAAACTAAGGATGGCTAGAGTAGCTCCAACCTTCAGAGGGTTTCTGAGAGGCTGTGCTTGGGAGCATGGCCAATTGAGTTGTCTTCCTTTTTAATGATGCTGTGGCCTCTTCCTCCTCCTGCCCTCCAGGGTAGGTTCCCTGGGAACCTCTGGTTTTCCCCTTTGTCCCAAGGATAGTTCTTTTTCTGGTAGCCAAGTCTCTCAAGAAAGCCCATCAGTACCAGATGTGAAGAGTTTAAGAAAGTCAAAAAGAGTTTTTGGCCCCTCTGTAGTTAAGAGAATAGGATGCAGGAGGCCATGGATGCCAGAAATATGGCCACAGCAGAACTGAGAAGATTCTCAGATGAAGTAGATGAAGGGGGATAAGGTGAAGAGGACCCTGAGGATTTGGACTTAGCCTCGGTGTCAGGGAGAAAGATGGTGCCAGCAACAGAAATAGGCAAGTTGGGGAGATGAGCAGGTTTGAGGAGAGGATGAGCTCAGTCTGGGGCATCTTGACTTTGAGATCCTAATTTGACCTCCAGGTAGAGATGCCCAGGGAAGGATGGCCACTGGCGCTGTGGGACTGGATCTTAGAGGAGGGACTGGCACCAGAAAGAGACTTAGGAGTCATTTTCATAGACACGATGACTTGAGACATAGGAGTGTTGAGCTGCCAGCCAGCTCTCCACATTGTACTGCATGCATCAATCTGTTTTGAAGACTGGAGTTTGTTTGCTCCATGACCTCCTCTACATTGACAAAATCACAGTTCCAAATCCCTTTCTCCCCCAAAATGTGCTAGAAATTGTTCTAGGTAGTGATGGCAGCTAGGGGGCGCCACAGTGCATAGAGTCAGGAAGACCCAAGTTCAAATACAGCTTCAGACACAGTCTAGCTAGTCCTGGTCAAGTCACTTTCACCTCTACCTCAGTTTCCTCAACTGTAAAACGGGCACAGTGATAGCACCTATCTTGCAGGGTTGTTGTGTAGATAAAATGATATGCTATCTGGATTCCAAGGGAGGCTCTCTAGCCAGTATACCATACTGCCTTTCCATTAGGCACATAGTAGTAGGTGCTTAATAAAAAAAATAGTTGGATTGATTTGGAGGGAGCAGTTTCAGTAGAGTGGTGTGGACAGAAGCCAGATTACAAGGAGCAAAGATGGCAGCAAATTTAGGTTAATTTTTCTAGAAAGTTTTTCTGTGAAAGGGAGGAGGGCAAGGACTTATATTTTTAAATGAACAGAAAGAAAAAACACTTTGAAGGCAATATTGTGTTGTTTTAATGAAGAAAATCATGTGAAATTCATTTTCTAATAAAATGCAGTAAACTGAGAAAATAGCCAAAGAGTTCCTTCCTCAGCTTGACAGAGGGTATCAGTTCAAATGCCTTTTCCAGGGAGACATTGGGCTGCATACTAACAAAAAAGAGGCGACTCTAGCAGCTGGAAGCTGCCTGTCCTAATCCCGCAGGCCATTGATCTCCCAACTTTGATCCACAAAGCAGCTGAGAATGTACTTCTGCAGAGAAGACCTCAAAAGCCAAAGCAGAGCTGAAAGCATCAATAAATCAGGGGTGGGAGGAGGAGGGAGCCTGAGCTCGCTTCCTGTTTCTTTCTCTCCTGTAACTTAGGGGAATTGCTTGAAGTCAGTTCTTGGTCAACTCATTTGTGGGAGGGGAGGGTCTCAAGGGAGCATGCCCTGGTACTCTGGCAAGTCTTTCTGAGCTCAGCTTGGGGCCAGCTGAGGGATCTGGTGAATTCCTTCCTCCTCCCTACAAAGAAATCTCTGGCATCATTAGGAATTTAGTTAACAGTCTCTCTCAACATCATTAAGGCTACTTGGTAATATAGGAGCATTTGGCCTAGAAGTCTCTGCCTAGAACATCATTAGAATGCTAGTCTTGTCCTGGACTTGGTGCTGGAGGTGGACCAGGATAGTAACCCTTCTCACATGGCTGAGGCCCAGCCTTCTCCTCCTGACTTCCAACGTGTATCACCTCCCAATGAAGACCTTCCTGAGACCTCTGGTTGTTAGCACCTTTCCCTTGGATGACTTTCTCTGCTTGGACCATCCCCTTTACCTCCTCCTGCATCCCTCAGCTGTGAGAGGCAAACTTTCTTCTTATGCTGCCAGGACTGAGGCCTCATGCCCTGCAGCTGCTGGTTCCACCCCCCTTTCCAGCTCTCCTTAAACATTGCCTTCTCCCATTAGATTAAGGTTAAGGACCCCATCCCTTAGTGCCTGACACATAGAGAGTGCTTATAAATGCTCTTTCTCTCTGTTTCTGTCTCTCTATGGGTCTAGCCCACATCAATAATACCTCAGCTCCTTGAGGTCAGGGATTGGTTTATTCTTGTCTTCGCCTCTCCAGTGCTAAGCCAATTTCTTTCCCCAAAGGATTATGGGATTATAGATTTAGCACTATCAAGGACTATCCAGTCCAACCCCTGAATTTTCTATGCAGCCAGAGTTTTTGTGGCTAGGTTTGTCACCTGTAGATGAGAGACCGAGGTCCAGGCAGTGGCAGAGTTAAGATTCAGATCCAGGCGTTTAGACTTCAGATATAGCTACTTCAGGGAGGCAGGGAGAGTTCAGAGAAGGCAAACAGACAGGCAGAGGTTCATCTACCAGTAAACTTCTGTGAGCGTCATACTACCTTGTGATGAATATATGAGAAGGACATCAACTGACGGGTATTGACAAGGTAGTGAGTAGACCAGAAACCAAACCACACAAGGGCTGGTTAAAGCCTCAAGACACAAGGGAGCCCCAATCTGAAGAGTGGCCCCCTGGAAAAGCATCAGGCTTGATCTTCTTGCCCCAGAGGTCAGTGGTGGGGGCAGTGGGTAGAAGAAGGAGGCAGATTTAGGTCTGAAGGAGGAAAATCCCATGGGATGGCTTATTTTTTCACAATAATTCACATCTACGTATACACTACAAACACTGGGCAGAGAATCTTTGTACATCTATCTAGCTTCATTGCTGGGCTAATAGAGTCAGGCAAGAGATGGAGAAGAGACATGAAGGCTCAAGGCAGGGTGCCCAAAACAGCCATGATTTTAGCCAAGAGCTCAAAGCACAGCCCCGCTGATAACACAGTGTGGCCAAGTATGGTAGAAAGTCAAAGACGTAGAATCTCAGAGTTGGAAGGGAGCTCAGTGGACATCTAGACCAACCCATGCCAGACAAGGCATCTCCACTATAGTATCCTCAGCAAATGCCAGCCTTTGCCTGAAGCCCTCCAGGGAGGAGACCAAGCAACTCATTCCACTTTGGCACAGCCTGGTTCTAAGGAGTTTCTTCAAGAGCCTAAATCAATCTCTTGCAGCTTCTACCCATTACCTAACCCTAGTTATGCCCTCCGGGGCCAAGAAGAACAAATGAAATTCCTCTGAAAATGTTTGAAGACAATTATCAGGTTAGCAAGCCTTTTCTTCCCTAGGCTAAACGTCCTTCATTCCTTTGACCAGTCTTCAGAAGGCATCAATCCAAGGCTTTTAGACATCATGGTCGCTGAATTCGGCAGCTTATTCACTGTCCTTCCTAAAAATGGGACGTTGAGAACTGAATACACCACTTCAGATGAGGTCTGATGGAGGTGGAGGACAAAGGGACTGCACTATCCTCAGGCCCCTGGTCTGGACCCTATATGAAACTTTGCTTATTAATTCATTTTAAACTTAAATACTAAAAGTTCAAGACACAATAAGAAGAGAAACATATTATAAACTTAAATACAAAATAGGAAAAGAAAGATAAGCTTTGCTATATGTCCAGCAGAATGTGAGAGGATTCAAAATATATAGCAATTAATTTCTATTTCAGGAAAGTCTATACAATAAATACTACACATTGTGTTCCAAGCCATCCATCATTTCTTTGCTTCCTTGTAAGTTTTTTTTTGTTCTCTGTTGTGCACTTTTTACTTTGTCCTTTTCCCCCTTTCCCTCTTCCCATGTGAATCTTAATGCATCCTGAGACTGATGCTTTCTCCAGTGATTCATACCATCATAGGGGGACAAAGTATCCTCTCCCCCAACATGTATCTGAAGGCTCTTTGGTAGGAATGCTGATGCAGGTCTTTAGTCATATTTCCAGCCTTAGTACTCCTGAAATTCACCCAGAAGTTTGTGTTAGGACCTCTTCCCTCTTTGACTTGTCTTGGTGTCTGAAGTTCACATTAGCGCAATCCCCTTTGGGGGAATCCCTATCTCTAGAAGGCCCCTGTTAAAATTAATTGGTTATCTAGGAGAGAGTAATGCATTCGATTCATTAGTACAGTTAGCTTCTAGGACCAGGTGACAATGTGCATTGGGTACAGGAAGGTAAAGGTTTTAGGAGGAGGAGAGAGTTTGGAAAAGGTATAGAGTAGGCTTGCGATGGAGAGGACCAACCGTGGCAGGTAAGGGGTCTGGGGTCACAAGTCAGCACTGGGAGAGAGAGGACACTGAAAGAAACAAGCAAACTTCCGAAGGGAGATGGTAGTGGACCCAAGTCATGGCCGTCATTGGTAATGCTGGGCCGCTGGTTGTAACTCTCTGCCCTCCCTTCCCCTCTAGTCCATATTCTCTGGGCCTCATTAATACAAAATACTTGCAGATGGCTTTGAAAGGCCACTTTGAGGCTTAAAGTTAGGTCATGGTTGGGCAAGGCCTCAGGGAGATCTGGTTTGCTTATAGAGTCATGAAAGCCAAGAGCTGGAAGACACAGGTTCGGTGCTTAGAGTTGGAAGGTGCCTGAGTCTAACCTCCTCATTTTAAAGATGAAGAAACTGAAGGCTCAAAAGACTTAGGTTACTTGCCCAGGGCCACACAACAAGGTAACTTTCTGAAGCAGGATTTGGATCCACATGGTCTCTTTCCAAATCTGGGGATTTTGTGGATCCCAGAAGAAGCTACAGCTTAGAAGAGACTTGCATCTCTTGTTCGGACCCCTCTTCGTTTTCTGAAGTGATACCTTAGACCCTGGAATACACTTTAGATTTACCATGTTCTAGGTGGTCTCCTTTGGCTAGAATGCCCAATCCCAACTCAAACCCATCTGCTTTGAGCCAACTGACCGAGAGACTCTGGCGCCCTCTAGTGGCCAGTGGAGCTACACAGATACTAATTAACCATTCTATACCTCAGTTTCTCCATCTGTAAAATGATAAGAAGTCAAAGATAAGAACTTCCCTCCCCTTATAAAATAGGAGAGATTAGATGATAATTGGGATTATTTAAAGTTTAAGCTTTTAGGAAAATCACTGTTATACAAAAGCCAGAGATGAATCTGGGCTTTTTCTCTTTCTCTTGCCCTTAGGCTTCTCTCCCTCCTCATTTAGACTTCTTGACTTTCCTGGCTTCCTTCAAGTTCCAGAGAAGATCCCACTTCTGTACAATGCCTTTCCCAGTCCCTCTAAATGCCAGTGACCTCTGTCTCTGGGTTGTCCCTGCCTTGTCTAGTATATATCTTGTTTGTACGTAATTGTTTCAATGTTTCTCCCCTATAGTCTATGAGCTCCTTGAGAGCAGGGAATCATTTTTTCCCTTTCTTTATATCCCTGGCACTTAATACAGTGCTTGGCATATAGCAGGTACTTTTAATAAATGCTTGTTGCTTTGACTATCAAAAATCTTATGTTTTCATTGCTCAAGTACACTGGTTTCAGAAGGTCTTTCTCCCTTCAGAATACCTACTCCACTCAGCTACTTTTTTTCCTTTTTCCATCTCTAATTTTATCCCCCTATCTATTAGTGAAAAATAATTCATTATTAAAGGAACCCCCAGCAGACTCAGGTCTGACTTCTCCTTCCACCTAATCAGTGGGGGGGCCTTTAAATAAGGCTGCCTCCAGTTTTCAGAGGCCTGGAAAGGTACTTCTTGCAGTCCACTTCTTGGAAACAGCTAGTTCTGCAGCTAGGAATACGGCATGAAGGCATTTGGAATTCATTTTGATCTAGCCTTGTTTCTGTGCTACTGGCTGTTGTGTGAATCCACTGAGACCCCACAAACCACTTCAGGGTTCTGATAAGAGATATTCTCAGTAATTCTCTCTTTCTTCTGCAGAACTGACTTGCTCTTTGCCTCTGGGAGTTCCTTCTTCATTTTTGTTTGTAAAGCTTGAAGAAACAAGGTTTTAGGCTGACGGGTGATTCCATCAGGGGACATGAATTCAAATCCTAACTGATGGTTTGGATTAGAAAATGGACTACAGCTCCATTCAATTTTTTTATCCCTATCCTGTGTCACCTTGGGCAAGTCACTTAACCTTTCTATGCCCCAGTTTCTTCATCTATAAAATGAAGGGAGTGGGCTCAGCCTGAGATCTCTTGCAGTTCTGGATCAGTGACTCTAGGAAGTCACTTGGCCCCTGACCTGACCTGACCTTCCCAATGGGCTGTTTTCCCTCTTTGGTTTTCTGTTTCATATAGCTTCTGTATGGACACAGAATCAAAGCTCTTCATGGTTGGAAGTGAACCCAGGGGCCATTTAGTTCAGCCCATGACGTCAAAGACTCTCTGCCAAAACCTTCTTAAGATGTCACCCAGCCCGTGCTTGAAGAATTTGAAGAAGGGGGCGCCCTCCACTTCCCAAACAGGCCATTCTGCTCTGGAAGGGCTCCGGTTCTTAGGAAGCATTTCCCAAAATCAGGTCTAAATTGTCCACTTTGTAAATTCCCACCATTGCTCCTGGTTACTGCCTTGGGACCGAGATGAACAAAGCTAATTCTTCCTTTTCGTGACAGCTCTTGAAATAACTGAAGATGGCTCTTATGTTCTACCAAGTCCTCCCTACTCGAGATTAACCATTCCCACTTTCTTCAACCCATCCTCATATGGACTTGAAGTCCTTCCTCAGTCTGTTTCACAAACTCTTAGATACAGAGCTGGAAGGGACAAAGACACTGCTTAGTCCAACCCCTTCATTTTACAGAGAAGGAAACTGAGGTTGAGAGGTTAAGCAAGATACTGAGATCACATAGGTAATAAACACTAGAAGGGGGGATTTGAGCCCAGATTCCCTGCTTGCAGAGTCCATGCTCTTTTCACTGTACCAGGCTCTCTAAGTCATTCTCTTCTCATGTCAAACTGAGTTTGTCACTTATTAATAGTGGAAGAGTCAAAGATTTGTTAAATTATTCTACCTTGCTTGAATGCTGCCACTTTAAGAAAACTCAGTGGGCAAAGATTTGAATTTACCAACCCAGTAAACTAGAGAATTTGCTATGGAAAAAATTGCTTATTTTACAAAGCAACTTCATGGCAAGGTTCCTTAAAAATCCATTTATACTTAAGTCCTTAGCAGCTGGCATTGGATGTGCTTTAATAATAACTGATTCTGCACGCTTGCGAATTGCTTTCCATGTGCACCTCACATGAGCTCGGGATTAAGAGTGTTATTGTCCCCATTTCACAGCTCAGGCGGGTGAAGGGATGCGCCCATGGTCTGGTAAAGGTAAAGGCCAGAGGTGGGATTCCAGCTGTGCTGATTCCAAGTCCAGCTGTGCAGAAGTTGTTCAGTTGTGTGGTCGTGTTTGACTCTTTGTGACCCTATGGACCGCAGTATGCCAGTACTGTCCATGAGGGGTTTTTTGGCGAGGGTACTGGAGTGGTTTGCCATTTCCTTCTCCAGGGGATTAAGGAAAATAGAAGTTAAGTGACTTGTTCAGGATCACACAGCTAGTAAGAGTCCGAGGCTGGATTTGAACTCGGGTCTTCTTGTGGTGGAGCTTTGGTAAAACCTACCTATGTTATGTCTACCTCACTCTCTTGATTTACTCATCCTATAATCCATTTACAACAACAGCATCAGCCTTTATGCCTCATTTGATTGTCACAACAATCATTTGGAGGTAGGTGCTGCTACAATCTCCAATTTTACAAGGGAGGACACTTAAGTGCGAATAGAGCTCAAGTCACTTGCCCAGGGTTTGCCATCAGGACTCCCTCACTGCAGCCCCAGGGCACTGTCCACCATGGTACCTTCTCAACTGGGATGGCCGGGTTCTGAGGGCGCCATGCTGGCTTTCTGTGACCACCATCTCTCATCTTACCAGGATTTGAACTACTGCTCTCCATGGAAAACACTGAGGTTGAAAAAAATGAAAGAACGAACATAGGCACAGTGTTACTTTTCTGTGTTCATTGACTTCTCCAGGACATTATCACAATTATCCCCCTCATGAAGATGTGGGTGGGAATCTGGAAGCAAATATCTCCTCCATCACTCATTTCATCAGTTTCTAAGGTACTTTTGTATATACCATCCCCCTTCTTCTCCTCTATTAGAATGGCAGCTCCCTGAGGAGCTTTGATTTGCATTTGTAATCTAACACTTAGTTCAGTGCCTGGTACATGAGAGGCTTCAATACACAATTTTTCATTCATTCATTCATTCATTCATTCTTTCTTTCTTTCTCTTGTGCCTTTCACATAACAAACACCCACAATGTTTGTTGGATGAATGAATGAACGGCTCTCTTTGCCAGTAAAGATGATGTCTTTACTTCTGTTTTTCAGGAGGTGAAAGGACCCAAGGTCCCATCACTAGGGAGTAGGGATTAGAAACCAGACCCTCCTCCCTCTAGGTTGGTGGTCCTTACAGTACACAGCCTGATTCTGAGGGTGTTTGCCACCTGGAGTATGCGTGCGCTCCATGCCCACAGCCAAGGACTGGCTAGGAAATACTGTTTCTGAGCATTTCACCTGCTTCTGGAGTCACTGCCAAGTCCCTGTGGAATCTGTGGTCCCTCTTCTGCCCCCTCATGCTTATTACCTGCATTTTAGATACCTCATTCCAAGATCCGGAGGCAATAAGGAGAGGTGCAGGGACTTTGCACCCTTCTCTGCAGAGGGGAGTGAGAATAGTGCCCAGATCACCAGCCTCGGTGGCTACATTGGATGGTTTGGTTGAGCTGGGTTTTGCCCCCCTTTATTGTTTATTATATGTTTCTCTGGGAGGAGAGAAGAGGGGTAGACTGGAAAATGAGAGTGGCACAAGAACAAGAGATAGAGCTAAGTTGTTTTCTTTTAAATGATTGGGTGCCTGAAAGCATGAATCCCTGTAAGCAGAAATACCCTCAGCACCCACATTGGCATCCTAAGCTACCATCTCCTTTCCTTACTTTGCACAAACAAGTGAGGGGGGGATTCTATATTGCTTATTTCCCTTCCACCATTTTCCAAATAAACACTGTCTTTGCAGCAGCCTGGCTGGCAGATCAGAATCAGAGGAGAAGGTGCCAGAAACTCCTATGTTGACATAACCAGGAGTTAGCCCATCAGTGCTCAACCACTCAGACAGTTTCCATCCATGTGCACATGCTTGTCATCTGCCAACTCAGCCCAATGAAGCACTCAGCTTTGGCTTTCCCACAGTGTCAGCATTCTGTACCTAGAAGCAGCTGGGGAAGCGTGGAGAGAGGGTGCAGGCTCTGTCTGTGTGCACGCATTTGAATGTGCATGTGTATACATGTGTGTGTTTTGTGTGTGTGTGTGTGTGTGTGTGTTGTGGGGAGGCTATGGAAAGGGAATCAACTTGTATGCTCACAGATGTAGGGCAGCCTCTCATTTTACCCAGGAGACAGCTGGGGCCCCCAGAGGTTAAAAGACTTGCCCAAAGTCACCCACATGAGAAGCATCAACAGTGGGATATGGCCTTGCGCACTACTACCCCTCCTCCCTACACACAGAGAAGTCAGTACAAATACAGACAATCAAGGGGCATGGCTGTTAATGAAGAGGATGAGAAAAGGCCTCCTGCTGAGCCTGAGTGGAATGTGAGATTCTAAGAGGTCGATGAGGGAGAGCCTGCCGGCCTGGCCACAGCTGGGAGACAGGCATGGGGGAGGACATGGACTGCAGCACTCCAGGAAGGTTGTCTGCAGCTGACTAGAGGCTCAGGAGGAGGTAGCAGGAGGCCCAAGGATATGTTATGGCCACATCGGGAAGGGTTTTCAAGCCTAACGGAGGAGCTTGCCTTTCATTCTATGCGCAATGGAGTCATAGAAGCTTCTTGAAGAGGGCACCAATGTCATCATTGTCGCTAACATTTATGGAGTGCCTACTATGTCCTAGGCACCGTGCTAAGGGCTTTACAAAGATTCCATTTGACCTTCACAACATCTTGGGAGGTAGGAGCCATTATTATCCTTATTTTTCAGATGAGGAAACGGAGACAAACAGAAGTGAAGTGACTTGCCCAGGGTCACACAACTAGTAAGAGTCTGAGGCTGCATTTGAACTCCTGACTCCAGGACTAACACTGTATCCATTGTGTCTCCCAGCTGCCCATTCTGTGCTTTAGGAATATCAGTTTGGCAGATGGATTAGAGAGGGGAAAAGCTGGAGGCAGGAAGACCAGTCGCTGGCTCTCACCTTAAAAATACACTGTAAACATTAAAAGATAAATTTTTACCCATGTTTCCCTACAGCCTTTGCTGTAGACATTGTGATTTGGGGAAGTTATTTATAGTTATATATAGCTATATGAGAAAGCTGTGGGACTCCTTGGGCAGAGATTCCAGGACCTTCAGGCCTGTCTAGTTCTGGTCACTTGTGATGCCAGCTGGGAGATGTGGACAACATGCTTTGAGCCTGGCCAGAGAACAGTCCCTTCTCTGCACCTGATGTGTGATAAGTGTGCCAGGGCCTGGCCATTAAACAGGTCATTCACAAGCAGCTGCTGTCAGCAAAGCCTCGGATCCCACGGCTGACTTCCTTGGAAGGTGGGGAGGGTGAGGCCCTTTGATACCTGGCCTCCTTCCTGTCTATCCCTTCTGTCACTCAGAAGATGAGTAAGCCTCTGTGGCTCTTCTAGAAATGCCCTCCAGGTTTTCGTTGCCCTCACATTGCTCATGAGACACCCTGTGTGCCCGGCCGACATCTGTCTCAGACTCACCATGTCCAGAAGAGAGCAGATTCTCTTTCCGCACCAATTCTCCTCTTCCCTAACTTGCCCCTGATCAAGGGTGCCACCATTTTCCTAGGGATACAAGGTTAGAACTTCAGTCACCTCTGACATTTGACTCTCCCTCCCTTGTCCATCAATGTTCTGTCAATTCTACCCTCTCAACATCTCCCAAATCTTTTCCTTTTATTCTGTTTAAACCACAGTGACCCAAATCCACCCATCACTTCCTCATACCTAGATTGTTCTGGTAGCCTAGGTGGTCTCCCTGCCTTAAGTCTGTCTGTCCGTCTGTCTCTCCCCCTCCCTTCCTCCCTTCTCTCTCATAAACTCGTTGAATGCTTGTAATTAAATGAAAGCTCTTCTCTTGGAGGCCCGGGGCTGAATCTACCATACTTAATACCGTACGTGGCATGTGACAGGCACTCGCCAAGGTGTGCTGCTTCTGCCCAGCCCATCCAGGTCAGCCCTGGCTGGCACGGCTCCTTTCTGCCTACCTCTCCCTTCAGTTTGAATCTCCTCCAGCAGGTGGCGCTCACCCCCTTTCTCAGGGGGCCAGTTTACTAACCTGGTCACCACCTGTGGGTGTTTTTGGTGGTGGGTTGGTGGTGGGGTTTTTTAAACCGTTCAGTACAACCTCATCCACACCTCTATGACTGGCAGGCCTTCTTCAGTGTTCTTCCTCTCCCTGCTCAGCCTCACATGGCAGGGTTATTGGGGCCCAGGGAGGAGAGCTAACCTTGACCGGTGCTTTGTCACAGATTCAGAGGAGGAAGGGACTCCAGAGGGTATCCCGTCCCATTTGAGAGGAGAGGAAACTGAGGCCCAGTTAGGAGAAGTGGTTTGCCCAGTGTATCACTGGAGTTAGAGGGGCCCTGAAAGCTAAAATAATGGCCCCACATGGCTTAGAGGTGGAATAGCTCCCCGTTTCACCCGTAGGTGAAAACAACCACAGTGCAGAGGCTTTAAGTGACCTGCCTACTGGCACATGACAAGCAAGAGAGGAAATTCCCTTTTTGGGCATCTCCAGTCCGATGTGGGATTAAGGGGAGTTAATATGGCTTGTCTTCTCAGTCCCACAGTGCCCAGGGGGAAGTCTGCTCATGCCAGCGTCTCCCACTTAGAGTTTGAGGCCTTAGGATCTAAGGCAGCCTACTTATTCTCTCCCAGTTTCCCCCCCAATCACCCCTCTCCTCCCAGGGCAGCTGGGCTGGGTTCTTCCAATGACTTTGGGGTTTCCTCATGGCATCTCTGAAAGTCAGGGAGTTGGGGGTAGGGAGCAGAGCTGGGGGAGGCCAGTGAGTCCACACACCTGCCCCCCATCAGGGAAAGCTGAAGTCCTTGCCTGGCCTCTTCAGGACTCAGTTTTGCTTCTGACTTTGCCCCATCACAGGAGAGGGGGATGTGGAGCTGAACAAGAGTCTTTGGTGAGCATCAGAGCTCTCCCTACCCCCAGGCATTTGAGAAATGCTTGTTGAATTTGTGGACTTCTGATTTAGACTGTGCTCCTGTCTTTTGTCCAGCTGTCCTGGAGTGATCATTTGTAGTCATCCAATGAGGATTTAAGTACCTGCTGGGTACCAGTTACTTCTCTAGGTTCTGGGGATATAAAGGCAAGAATGGAACCCTCAGAACATTTAAACACTTGAGTAAACACAGAATATTCACCAAGTAAATGCAAGGTATTTTGGGGGCATCTCCGGTGTCTGGGACCAAGGAGGCTTAAAGAAAGGCCCCTACAGGAGGCCGAGGTTGAACTGAGCTTTGAGGGAAGCTGAGATTTGCAAAAAAAGGGGAGGAGGGGGCACTCCAGGGATGGGGGACAGCTTCCTTATACAGAGAACCAAGCCTTGAGAGATGAATATCTCTGGTTGTCTTTGACCACATTCTTATATGGTCTGAGGGAGCAGTTAGGTGGTGCAGTGGATAGAGCACCGGTGCAGGAGTCAGGAGGTGCTGAGTTCAAATCTCACCTCAGACACTTGGCACTCACTCGCTGTGTGACCTTGAGCAAGTCGCTTAACCCCAATTGCCTCATCCTGGGTCATCTCCAGTCATCCTGATGAATATCTGGTCTGTGGATTCAGATGGCTCTGGAGAAGAAATGAGGCTGGTGACCTGCACAGCCCTCCCTCACTCAAAACAAAGTCAAGTGCAAGTCATGTCATTATTTCTCTGATGGCATGGTCTTCTTTGGCAATGAAGGATGAACACACCCTATATGGTCTGAGGATCTCAGGTTTTAGGATAGAAAGGATCTCAGAGGTTTTCTATTCCAACTACCCCATTGTATAGAAGAGGACACTGAGACCTAAGATGGTCACTAGTAAGTGGCCAGGCTGGAACACGAGCGCAATTTGAACTCCAAATTGGAGCTCTTTGCATTGTGCCTTCCCTCAAAAGAAGCCTTAGATTCTGTCTGGTCTTAGAGATGTGATTCCTGAAGTCTTGGAAGGAGAGCTTCCTGTTGGGACCCAGCTTCAAGGTTTCCTGATCCCAGGTTTCAATGGAGAAGCACAGTGGGGTAAGCACAATCCAGTGTCCCACTCAGACAACTGTCAACTCTCTTCATGAATGTTCCTGAGTAGGGGTGAGATCCCTATATTTCATGTCTCCATTCTGGCTGCCTCTGCCTTTCCTCCATTTCTTGTTTTTCTTGTTGACTGACTGTGTGTTGCTGCCATAGCTTCTCCTACAGATAGAACAGGAAGAGAAATTCCTCCCCCTCATACACCCCAGGGGAAGCTGGAGGGAGAGAGGGTCATGTCCCAAGGGATGTGACAGTGAGAAGGGAAAAAAGGTAGAGACTTTGGCTTCTTTTCTCAATCCTCTTGAGGAGGCATCTTCTTTCTGGATTAGGAACCAATCCTCTTTAGCACGGCTTCCCCGACTTCCCTATTCTTGGGGACCAAGAGACCACTTGCATAACCACAAGTGGCCCAAACATGGCCCTCTCTGCAGAGGGAGATAGGCAGAGGCTCAGTGCCAGAGGAAGGGCCCCAGCCTAGGAGATTGCATGGCTTACATGTAGGGAGGTGTCAGCAGAGACATTATCCAAGACATGCATGAACAGAAAAGGAAAGGGGCTGGTCACATAGAAAGAATGAACATCAACAGATGGGCGAATTCTCCATGGAGGATTTATGGGGAAGCTTAGCTCAGGAGAAGGACTGCTGTGCAGCAAGCAGGCAGGGCGGGTCCTTGACCTGCTTCCATGGAAGGATCACCCAGAGCCATGAACTCAAGGGTTCCCCAAAGTGCCATCATCTGCTTTGCATTCTAGCCAGTTGCTTCTTCTGTGTTTAGGACTCTGTCTTCTTCCAATCTCCAAAGTTCAACTGCCCCATTTGTATCTTAGTCTGGGAGACTCAAGGGCCATCTGACCACCAGGAAGCCCCATTCTGGATCCTGGTAATTGGGTATTGGTGATCATTTGGCCGTGTCTGATCTGAAGTCCACCTCTATAGAGATGTCTAAATAAAGGACTTGCTAAGAAAATAAATTTCATGAATAGGATACAAGGGGATGCATCTGTAGTATTTTTTCTGAAGGTGGAAAAGACAACTTTGAGACATCCAGCCCAGCTTGTTGCATTTTGTAGAGGAGGAAACCAAGGTTCAGAAAGGTGGAGGGCCTGCAACCACTCAGACTGAAGGCGGTCACTCCTGGATTCCAGACAATTTGACTTTCAGGCTCACCTTACAGAAAGAAACGGACTCTTTTTGCATACTGACCAGTGGGAGCACAACCCTCCCCACTGTGCTCAGAAAAGTTTTGTCAGGCTGGCTATGTGCCTCCTGGGCAATGGGACGGGGGCTTGGTGCCTAGAATAATTCCTTCATATCATTAGAAAGAGCATGGGGTTTGCATGGCTTTTGGGGAGCAGGTGTCAGAGAATGAAGCCCAGAGGGTCCAGGCTGTTCCCCCACCACCCTGGCAGCTGTGTGCATGGGAGACACTTTGTTGGAAGAGAGTATTCGAGACTATCTTTTACCTACCTTGTGAAATGGTTTTTAATGATAGCATATGATAACCACATCAGAAACTTCTGTCCTCTAGATCTCTGTTGGTTGTGTTATGGAAAATGTGGTCTGCTACAGCAAAAGTTGCTCAACACTGCATTTTCAATGAAAGTGCCTTCAATTCATGTGGGTGGATTATTCTTTTAGAGATTTCACCCAGAGGAGAAACTCGGTAGGTGAGTCCAGAGTTACTGATGTTCACTTGATCAGTTTTTTTAAAATACCATCTGTGATTTTTTTCTAATTATTTGCTATCTTCCCCTTTCTCTGATACCTTGAAAGCTGCTTATGCAAGGCTTCCAGACTTGTGTCCCCTCTAGTGTGGCTTCCCCTGTTTTGTACTGGGCCTGGGCCAGCTGCTAGGGCCTCTCCTGCTTAGTTCAGAGGCTTGTGCTGAGTTTGTCTTTGTCTTTAGACTGTTGCCGATGTCAGAGAATGAGCATCTGTCAGCTTCTGGCTTGTCTGGTTGCTTATTCCCATGGTAGGCACTGTCCCATAGAATGATGGTTCTTGTTGCCTTTGGTGACCCAATGAAACCAGTGACTCCAGTTCCTTTATCAGCATTTCTAAGGACCATCTGTGGGCCTTCCTTCCGCTGAGCTGCAACTGTTAAGACACTTCCATCCTTCATCGGTCGAGATCCCACACTTAGGAGAACTTCCAGTTAATTCCATGTTTGTAGACCATCTAAAGACTGTCATCCTTAAAATAATTCCTGGCATTGATGTAACACCATTTTTGGGAGGTCTGGATCTGGAACTCCCACTGAGGAAAGTCTCTCTCTCAATGCAGGTCAGCATCTCCCCCCACCCCACCTCTGTGATCTATAGATTTAGAAAGGTGTCTAGAGCACGGAGAAGTGCAGTGACCCACTCAGAATTACAGGGTCAATATATGTGTCAGAGGTGTTCATGGGTGTGTGTGTGTGTGTGTGTGTGTGTGTGTGTGTGGTTCCTGACCCCATCAGGCTCGCTATCCGAGATATCACCTGCTTCTCATATAGCTTTTTTAAGATGATGCTCCGAAACATTCAATGACTTTGTCCATGACCACATAGGTAGTAAGGGTCAAAAGTGGATTTGAATGCACATCTCTCTTGCCTCTGAGCCCACAGCTGCTTCCACTGCTCCACATTATCTCACCTTCTGTCCCTGTTTTTGTCCCATCATTATAGCAGTGGAGGGTGATCTGCCCAAGACCAAGGGGCAGATTATCTTTTATGCTGCTCCAGGGGTCACACTGCTTGTGAGAGATGTAAGAGCCTTAGCCTGCTCAGCTTGGTGCATCTCCCATGGCTTCTGCCTGCTGGAACAGTCTTCAAGAGCAGTGTGCCAACTCCATGTTACAGGAAGACTTAATGGGAGGTGGGAAGCATCCCGAAGAATTCACTGCTGGAAATGGGCTGCTATGTTCTGCAATGCCATAGGGCCATAAATCATGGAACGCAATGCAGAAACTGTAATTATGCTCCCTGAAAGGAGAGTGAAAAGATGGTGGGTAGGCTACAGCATACTGACATGAAAACTTCAGTGTGTGAGGGTTAAAAGGCATAACCAAGGACACATGCGAATGAATGAAATAGTACTTACTCAACTCTTCCTATAGGCCAAGCTAGAGCATGGAGGGCAGCGAGAGGGCCAGACCTGGAGTCAGGAAAACTCATCTTCCTGAGTTCAAATCTGGCCTCAGACACTTACTGGCGACATGAGCCTCAGTTTTCTCACCTGTAAAATGAGCTGGAGAAGGAAATGGCAAAAAAAGGAAATGGCACTATTTGATCACAACCAAAAACTGGCTGTCAAAGGCCAGGGTGGCTCCAGTGGCCATTGCCAGATGGAGGGAGTGGTGCCTTTGGCCAGTGGAGAAGGTATGGCTAGAGACAGAGGGGCGTCATCTGTAAACAGATACTTAGGAATATCAGTGATCTATAAACAGTTCAGTGTACAGTCATAGTTGCCGTGTCAGTGATGTCTGACTCTTCATGACCCCATCTGGGATTTTCTTGGCAAAGATACTATAGAGATTTGTTGTTTCCTTCTCCAGTTCAGTGTAGTAGTGATGTTTAAACAACCACTTTGGTGTGCTCGGGGAGTGTGCTTATAATTTAAAAGGAGACTGGAGTCAAGCCTTCTGTAAAGCAGAGGGATTCTTCTCTAAAGACAATCATCACTCCTACTTTATCAGTTTTCTAAACTAGGTTTTTCTTAAAGCAGGGTGTATCTATTATCACATTTGTTTAGCTAGTGCCTACAAGGCACCAGGCACTCAGTGGTTAAGAGCAGCTTCCAATGCCATAGTGATTTCCCTACAAATTTCCCAGTGTTACAGGCTTATCCAAATGCCTCCCTCTTCCTCCTTTCCCTTTGAACTGCATTACATTAGGGAAACAGGAGTACTGATTTTATACAATCCCTAGAGCATCTTTTAAGTCATGGATGCTACAGTACAAACCGATTCTGAAAAGGCAGAAGATGCTAAAGATGCCATCCTCGGTGAATGTGTGGCAAGGACTTTGTTGTACCTATCCAAGGCTGGGGTGTTAAGCACGTGGCATGATCTAGTGACAGCAGGAAGATCTCTCTTTCTCTCTTGAAAAATAGCTTCCCCATTCACCTGCCACACTCTCTAAAATTCCACCCTTCAATATTCATTCCTTTGAATACTGAATATATACACATAAACATATGTGTATGTATGTAAGTGATATTCCTTTGAACATGTAGTTGCCTCTTCAAACATAAATCATCCTGGGAGGGATGAGGGAAATCAAATCCCAGGCTGGAAAGGATCAGTAACTGTTGCTGTCCCCTGGCTCACCTTATACTGAATTTTCACCCTCTTTATCTGCTGGGTCCAGAAAACTGAAACAGCCATGCCTCCTCTAGCCTGCCTCCAGGGGTGTCACACTCAGCTTGATACCCCTCGATGTGGACAAATCCCATTTCTCCTTAATTCAGCTAAGGACTAGTTGGATTTTTTCCCAAGAGAATTTCCATTAAAAATGATGGGGAAGGAAAGCTACAGAGTCCTTATCCCAAGATAAATAATGGAGGCCCCTCCATCTACTGTTCCCCTTAACTCCATCTGGGCACACCTCTCATGCCCCATCTTTTCAGACTTTTCTACCCCCTCCTTGTGAGGGGTAGGGTGATATCGCAGAGAGACAACTGTCGTTGGAGCCAAGAAGACCTGCTTCTGACCCTCTGGCCCTGGGTTCTTGGTGAGTCACTTGCCTTGTCAGTGCTCTGGGCAGCTAGAAAGTGTGGCCAGCATGGGTAGGGTAGGAGTGTTCCCTCATTTGGGAGTTCCCTATATCAAGGAAATTGAAGGTCTGGGCCCCATCTCACCTTTTCCCTTAATCTTTGACAAAGCAGAGGTTAGACACAAGGTGTCTGCTACCTGTCACATTCATCTGGATAGGAGGAAACCTAGACGCAGGGAGGGGACCAGCCCACAAAGCTCTGGTTACAAAAAAGCTAACATTTATACAGGATTTCAGGCTTTGCAGAGATCTTTGTGTGTTCTCTCCCTTGGTTCTCAGTATCAGGCTCTGATCTGGTGCTTTCCTGATCAAGTCCTATCTAATTTTTTTTTGTTTTTGTGGGGGAGCAGGTGAGATGAAAGGGCCACTTTGAAAGCTTGGGACCATTTGGCTGTTTGGGGTGCACCAGGGCTGGACCAGAGCAGCAAGGGGGCGCTCATGAGCGCACCCACGTTCCTCGCTAGCTATGAAGGGGAGAGAAGATTGGGGAAAGGGGAAGGGGATAACACTGAAGGCAGATTTCCCCAACTCCACAATTGTAATATAATTGTCCTTGAATCTGAGCTCAAACTAGCCAGGATAGCAGGGCCTGTTCTGTGGTTATGCCAACTGGGGCAGGCTGGACAGTTCTCTGGCCAGGTTTCTACCTCCAGGCTGGTCCCCTACCCCCACTTAGCCCAATCTTCTCCAATTCATAAAATCTCAGAGTTGGAAAGGAGCTCTCTAGTCCAACCCATGTCCTCTAACTATCTCTGCAATGCACCCAACCAGTGGTCAACCATCTAGTTTCTCCAGCAATGGGGAACTCACTACCTTTCAAAGCAGCCTGTTCCACTTAGGGAGAGAACTAAGTGTAAGGAAATTTTTCCTGACAACAAAAGACCAAATTGGCCTTTTTCCAGCTTCCCTCCCCCTTCTGGGACAAAGCAGAAGGAGCCTAATCCTTTTTTCATTTGACAGACTTTCAGATACTTGAAGGCAGCCAGTAAACTCTCCCCCTCCCATCCCTCAACGCTGGAACTTCTCCCTAGTCCCCACATGCCAACACACTTCTCAGGGTATGAAGGGAGTGGGCCTCAGTTACTGACCACCTTCACTCACTGGTCACTCAGGAGCATGGGGGTACAAAACAAATGAGGAGAGCCAGCTCTGGAAGTGCCCACATGCATTGGTACCAGTGCTGAAGATGAAGGCTGGCACCTCCATAAGGATAGAAGTCACACACATACACATACTTACACATGCACACATGCACACATGCATATACAACCACATATGCATACATGTATAGGCAACCCCCTCCCCCTATACACATACTTTGTAGAGAGAAGAGTAATCATCTACATCTTCTTAGCCACCTAACCCCCTTCTGGCAAAGCTGCATCTTTCTGAACCATAGAGTATCGTCAAATATGTCTTCTCCTCAAGAGATGTCTGAGGGTAGAGAAGCACAATCTTCAGAAAGGACAAAGGGAAGGAACAAATGTAAAGATGCTGGGATCTTTCCTGGTATTTTATTTCAGTAAGCTCCCAGTAAGCAGCCAGAGGACACCTGTGCGGGCTCTGAATGGGAGGAAAAGACCTGTCCGTGGTAAACGCCAGGAAGCAGGAATCCCCAGGTTCCCCATGTTGGATTGGTGGTGGGACAGGATGCATCATGCATACTCCATTTCTCACTCTGCTTGGCACAAGGGTCACAGAATGAGTAAAAAAGGTGGTCTCCGTCCTTTAGGACTGTACACAGTTTGTATGGCAAGACAGAGCTAACTCACTTAAGAGAAATAGAGAATGTTGTCTCAAGCACCAGCTAAGAGTTGTGTCAGACCTCCCCACAAATGCCATCAGACAGATCTACTGTCAGATCACTGACAGATCACTGCTGGCCGGACTGGGGAAGTTAGAGAAGGCTCCATGGGGGGAGGGGGGCTGAGTTCTCCCAAACAGCTTCATTTTCACTTACACCTTAAAAAAATCCCACTAGAAAGTCCACACCCTTCAGGTTTTCATTTCAAACCATCCATAATCTGACTCCCACCCATTTCTCCAGCTTTTCTTCCCTTCACTGCTTCCCTTTCTGTACACAATGCTCCAGTTCAAGTGGATTTTGAGCTTTTCCCTGAACTTGACATAATGCCCCCTACTTCTCTGCATTCCCTCAGAACATCTCTCATGGTCATTTTAGCCTCTCAGAATCCTTCTCTTCCTCCCAGGTTGGCTTTTTAGCTCCAAGGGACTGCCCACACTCCCCACCCCAAGCATAGGGCAAGCTCCCTCCTCAAAGTTCCCTAGACCACTTCTCCGGTATTCTCTGTTGCTGCCCCTCCCTTCATTATAACTCTCTGTGTAGAGAGAACAGCAAGAGCTGGTATTTAAATAGTATTTTACAGTTTGTAAAATGCTCTACCTTTTATTTCATACAATCCTTACAACAACCTGGAAAAAGAGGTGCTATTATGATTTCCACTTTACAGATGAGGAAACTGAGACAACCAGAGGTGACAGGACTTGCCCACAAGTGTCTAAGGCTGGATTTGAACTCAGGTCTTTCTAAATCCAGATCCAATACTCTATGCACCACCCCTCTGGGTGACTTCTCTGTGGAGTAGAGATCAGGGATTTTATCATCCCTGGGTCCCTATGTCTTCCAAATTCTGTTTACAAAAGAAGTCTTCGTTGAATGGATGAATGAATAAATTTCAGGGAGACTACACAAGAAAACAAAGGTGGGTTTGCCCAGAAGATTGTGGACCTGGGAGCGATTGGTATTTTTCTGGAGAACAAAGAAGAGGGAAATAGCAATAGCCTGAGACCTTCCCCATGGCCTGGCCATGAGGATAAGTTCTGGGCTGCATCGTGTGCCCGTCCTTAATACAGGGCTCATTCAGTTATTCCATAAGTGCTTATGGGGTACTCAAGGCCACCATGACAATGTGGGAAACAGTCCTTGCCCTCAAGGAGCCCACAGCTCTTCTCAGTTCAACTCTGTGGAGGCTTCGGGGATACCAGCACTTAGTTTAAAGAAATATGGCAAGGTTGGTAGAGGGGGAGAGTATCAATGTAGAGGGGGCAGCAGGAAAGGTTTCATGGAGAAAGAGACACTTCAGCAGAGCCTTGAAGGAAACTAAGGAATCTAAGACATGGAGGTGCGAAGGCAGGGGACAGACTGTGGACAGAGGTGGACAGTGGCTGTGGGGGCACAGAGGCTCTAGTTCAGCAGAAAGCAAGGCAGGCTCTTCTGTCAGCAAGACAGCACAGGCTTCCAGGTGTTGCTTTTCTTTTCTTTTAGTAGATCAAAAGAGGTAACATATGTAAAATGCTGTGTATGCCTTCTGTGAATGTCAGCAATTCTTATTTCTGTGATTAGTAGGAAAAGTCTTCTTTCTGTCTCTGTCGCTCTCTTCCCCTTCCCCTCGCTTCCCCCTCCCCTTCCCCTTTCCTTCCCCTCTTCCTTCCTCCTCTTCCTCCTCCATTGTGACCACAAGATTTTAGAGGGATGCTCAGTGGTCCAAACAGGGACCCAGTCTATCAGTTAATGGCCTGTAGGCATGAAATGGATCTGAAGGAATCAATGCTACCGTATTAGTCTCTAGATCTAATCTGACTAATTCATACTTCCCATGGCACTGTTTTGAAAAGGAAGATAATCTTGTTTAAAGAGACAAGAACTATAGAATCATACCTCTACAATGGAGGAGCGTCTAGTACAACTTTTCCAACCCCCATTTTAAATTTAAGGAAAAGGAGGCCAAGTGACTTGCTCAGAGTGACAGAGATGGGGTCAAACCCCTGTCTTTAGATTCTAGATCCAGGGTTCTTTCCACTGAGCTTTCTCAAATAGAAGAACTGGGAGGGATCTTAGATGTCATTCCATCCAACCCTCTCCCTTCACAGGTAGAGAAACAGAGACCCTAAAACCAAAGACTATCTGCTTAATTCAATTGTCCAAACCCATGTGTGCCAAGGGGAAAATTAATCAATAGTGAAATATTCTGGGATACTCCCGAATAGAACTGACATTTATGTAGAGTGCTAGGCTTACAAAGCGGTTTACACATATTTTTTCACTGGTTCTTCACGATGATCCCTCCAAGTAGGTACTCTGGGTATTTTGTCCTTACAAGTGGGGAAAATGAGCCTAAAGAGCTGAAGTAATTTGTTCTTGGTTATACAGACACTAAATGTCCAAGGTAGAATTTGAACTGTCCTTTTTCCTGAATCTGAGTCCATAGCTCTGTTCATGACTCCGTACTCCCTGTGTGAGCCTACGTAGCTATCCCCTCTATGTTCTTGAAGCTGCAATGGTTTCCAGTCATTCACCTTTGTCCATACTTTATCTATGCCTACTCTTGGTAGATTGATCTCATTTGTTGGTTCCCAAGAACACCTGGCCTTTCCTACCTCTGGAGAAGTGTGCACACATGCTACTTTCTGGATTTGTCTTTTAATATATTGTAGGCAACTCAAAGTTGTCAAAGAGATTTATTTCTGGTTTCACATATATACTCTTCCTCCACCTCAGTGGAAAGACTGGGGTCTAGAGTCAAGGAATCTGGGTTCAAATTCAGTCCCTTCTACCCACTACTTGTGTGACTTTGGATAAGCCACTTCAATTCTCTGGGCCTCAGTTTCCTTATCTGTAAAATGAGAGAGTTGGACTCAATGATCTTCAAAGGCACGTTCAGCTCTATTTCTAGGATCCTCTGTTCCATGGTTGTCTCCAAGAAGGCCTGGGAATGCTCCCTGAAATTTTAAATGGTAGAGACATTTATAGGGAATAGGGGAGAAGACTTCTCATGCTGCAGGAAGCTTATTCTGTTTTGATGGAGGAGAGCCGTGAATGCAGCTTGGTAATAGAATGGCTCACTCCACTTGTTAAAGAGCTGTCCTTTATTACAAAAAAAGAAAGGAAAAAATATTCAAATTACACGGTGAATCAGTTCCTTATTTTCCCCATGACTAAGCACTGCATTTTTTCCACACATTACAAGTCATTGTTCTGAAAAATTGGCTTCAGGTCAGGCGTGTTTCCTAAAGAGGCATAACTTACTCAGCTGGGCCTGTTCCCGCTCTAGTTGCTACAAACCGCAGCAATGAATCTGAAAAATGCCAGTGAAGGAGTTGTGGAAGAAAACAGCTCTGTGTGCATGCTCGTATTCATGTGTTCCATGTGTCCCCATCACCCCCAGGCTCGAATGTATCTTATAGAGCACTGGCAACATATCCAGCTCAATTGATACTGTTATGCATGTACACAAGAGGAAGAAAAGATGCTGTCCCTACACTTAATGAGATTTGTTTGGTTGAAGAGACAAAATCATGTCCCTCCTCACCTCAAGAACTTTTGATAGCTTCCATTTCCTACCACCACACTGAATCTGACTCCTCTATTAAGCTTGCTAGGAGTAGGAACCCTACCTTCATGGAGATGACTAAAGCAGTAGAAGGTGTGGTTGTACTCAAGCCCTAATCATGTAAATATATCAGCTCAAATCAGAGGTAGGGCATGAAAGCTTTGAAGGATCACATTGAGTAGGACAAAGTATCAACTCTGTATTTTTGGCTGCTTAATTCTGTTTGGACAGATCTAGCACTGAAATCTCTTGCTTTACAAAGCTGATTCAGCATAAGTACCTACATAAAGCCTTTCTTGACACCCCCAGGGCCTAGTGCCCTCCATCCCCAAATCATTTTCAATTATTTTGCATATATTCTCCATACTTTGAATCATAAGATCACAGACTTATAATTGGAAGGGACCAGAGAGATCATGTTATTGCATCTCCTTGGTTTACATGAAGAAACTGAGGCTTTTAAAGGTCATGTGACTTGTGCAAGGTTAAGTGACCAAGCCAGAATTCTGATCAAGCTCCTTGGACTCCCAATTAGGCATCCTTTCCACTGTACCATGATGTCAGGTTGTATTCCCCAGAAGAAAGTAAACTCCAGGGCAGGGTCTGCTTCATTGCTGTCTGGATCCCAGTGTCTAGCATAGTAATTGGTGCATGGTAGGAGCTTTATAAATGCTTGAAGATTGATGGAAGTTCTTGGTTCCTTTGTGCCTCAGTTTCTTCATTTCAATCAATCAATAAACATTTATTCAGCACTTACTGCATACCAGACACTACACTAACAGTTGGAGGTACAAAAAGAGGCAAAAGATAGCCCCCTCCCTCAGAAGCTCATGATCTAATGGGAGGGGGAGGGCAGCATGCCAACAAGTCAATAGAAGCTATACACAGGATAAAGAGCAAGTGATTTACAGAGCGAAGGCACTGGGTTTCAGAGAGAAGGGTTGGGACTTTGAGCTAGGGGACAGTAAGTAGGTAGAGTAAAGGAGATAGAGCATTCCAGGCATGGCAGACAGCCAGACAAAATGCCCAGGGCCCACAGATGAAACGTCCTGTTCAGGGAACAACCTGGAGGCCCAGAGTTGCCAGGGCGGGGCATCATTACTCCTCACTTCTGTCCAGTCTCCCTCACAGGACTTTAGAGTGAGTCTAATCAGATTGTATCACAGGCAACTTGGAAGACCTCAGAGCACCCTGCTAATCCTGAATACAGCCCAATTATACTCGAAGTAAGCAATACTATCGCCTCCTTCCATGCTCTACTTGCCACACTTTGTTACTTTCACATTTTGGAAATAGACACCTGGTTACTTGGATCAGCAGGAGGTGAGGGCATCACCGAATCTGGAATATTCACATAGGGATGCCATTTCAACTCAGTCCTTGCTCTTCCCAGGCTCTCGCCCCTTCTGTCTGCCTATTCCACTGGACTCAATGGTTCTCTTTCCAGATGTCTTCCTCTCACATTATTTTTTTCAACAAATCAACCCACAAGAAATTATGTGCACCTACTATGTGCCGCATACTGTGCCAGGTGATCCATCTTGTATTCATGGAAACCTGGCTGACTCTGGATAGCCCTCCTCTCTTTCCATCCTCTCCAGCACCTTCTTTCATGCCCTGGGCACTCTTGGTCAGACAGATGTCTTAGCATCTTGCTTTCTCCATTCATTGCTGGGCCCTATTCTACCACCACCCTTTGCAAATTCTCCTCCTGTGAAGCTGACTCCACTGGTTTATATTACTCCACCCATATCTTTGTTGCAGGCACCTCCTGACTTTCAGTAGACTCTTCCTCCTTCCTTAGATTTCACAGCTTTCTTCTCCACCGAAACCTGTCCTGAAGTTTGGGGACTGCAGTATTCACAGATACTCCTTTGAACATCCTGGAGGCTCATTAAACCCCTGCCCATGACTCACAGCTGCATCTACTTCATTACTCACCATCATCCCCCAGCTGTGCTCCTGTTTCATTTTTTGTCATGGCAGTCCCAGTGCCTAGCCTGGTTCCTAGCTTAGAGGAAGTATTTAATGAGCGTATGTTATCCCTCTGTTTATTATTTCTAGTGTTCTGTCTATTGCTTGTTTGTACGTCACTGTTTGCATGTTGTGTCCCTGTTAGGCAGAGCTCCTTGAGGTCAGGCATAGTCTTTCTCCTTTCTTTGTATCCCCAGGATTTAGCACAGAGCCTGGCACACAGTAGTGCTTAAGAAATGCTTAATGACTCGGACAAAGATCCACACTTCTGTCAGCAGGGATGCTCTTTTCGCTCCAACAGAGTCCCAACTCCATAATTTAGGAGGTGACTGTCATAAGTTACAGCAGTCTCACCTTTGTCACCTTGCAGCCAATCCTCGGGTGATGAACCTTTCTGAGCTTGGCTGAGCTGGTCCTCCAACCACAGTCACTCTGCCCATTATGGAGCTGGGCTCAAAGAAAACCCTTCCAGTGTTGCAGGGCCTTTTTCTTTACTGGAACAGATCTATCATACTGTGGCATCAGAGTAGTCATTTCGTGGAGATGTGTGTATAAAATGACTTTCAATAAATAGGATTTAATGGGTTTTAAAATGTATTTTTGTCGTGAACATAGCAATAATCAACACCTAGGAACATTGCGATATACAACGAACAAAAAGGGGGATTTGATAGGAAGCTGTGAATTTCTGTTACCTTGAGGTTTTCGAAAAGTACATATTAAATTGATC
Organism: Bettongia penicillata ogilbyi; assembly: GCA_023548195.1. Lineage (NCBI taxonomy): Eukaryota > Metazoa > Chordata > Mammalia > Diprotodontia > Potoroidae > Bettongia > Bettongia penicillata. Next base: position 12,516,970 of record JAJHZJ010000132.1, on the reverse strand, counting down.
ACAGTTGTAATAAGATTGCCCTGCCTGTGACCCCTTCTGAATTTGTTTTTGTTCTCTTATGAAATTTGATTTTCCTATTAACTTGAGCTCCAGTTTCAGAGCTAACATCTTCTTCTGTGGTTGGCCATAATTTCTCACACATAAGTTTTTTCAACCCCATGCTCTGTAAAAGTGGCTGCTTGATGACCCTAGACAAGTAATTTCACGTTTCCGGCCCTCAGTCTCCTCAAGGGCTTTTGCAGACGAGGGGCTCCTGTCCTTCCCTCTCAGGCTCTTTGAGAAATTTGAGGCATGATATAAATTTGAGTGACTGTTATCTGATTATGATGCCTTTCAGACATTTTTCTTTAGTGGGGAATCCTTGGAACTGAGGCTCTATGGGGTAACTTCAGCATCACTCCTCCTGCTGACTCAGGGTGGCCTCCTTCATCAGGTCATTCAGGGGGTCTTTCAACAGAAACAAATTCACTCCTTATCCACAATAGGGAATTCTAAGCCAAGTTGGCAAGGCAATTCTGCTGTACATTTTGATCCAGATCCGGTATACCCCAGGAGGTGGTACTTGGATTCAGGATCAAGGCAGCAAAAAATAAATGTATTTCCAAGGAGATTTCCCTCAGATCTAATGACCATAGATCACAATGACCATATTCTAAAAGGAGCCTTTTGACTAATGGGATTATCTTTCTTCTGCATCTCCAGCATGAGACACACCCCTGGGGTTAATGGAAGTGAAATACTGAGATTATCATCAAGCTACTGCCAGACTGGAAAACAAACGCACTTTCTTGCCTGTATTTACCCTTTCTTCTCCCTATCCAGGATCCAGAGTGGACAATAGACTGGAACCAAGCTATCCAGTGTCCCAGGGATGATGTTTCCTTGTCTCTTACCTCCCAGGAGATGGGTAATAGTGTTAGACCAGGAAAGAGAGGACTCCCAAGCATAAAGTTAGGACTGGGATATTGAGAGTTCTAGTCCTGCATCTCCTGGGTTTGTTGGGGGTGGACAGCCTTCTATGGGATGATTCTCCTCCAGGCTAGTAGCCCTTAGCAAATTGGTGCCCAGCATGACGTGAATATGTCCCAGAGAGAAGTATCATGTGATCTCACTTTACTTCCCTATTCCTTGTCAAGGAGAGTGATCTTTAGACTGGAGAGAAGGTGGGACAGCAGTTGTATTTTTAATTTTTTTTTAGCATAGTCAAATTTCTAAATATATCCCTGTTCCTGCTTCTCTCAAGAAAGTCATCTTTATAGTAAAGAATAAAAAAAAGAACAGAAACTGGAGGAAAATAATTCAGCAGTTCTTCAGGCAGTAAATATTTATTAATCACTTGCTATGTGCCAGGCACTGTGTTAAATACTGGGGATACAAAAAAAGGCAAAAAAAACAAAGTCCTTCTTGTCAAGGAGCTTGTGGTTTCCTTGAGAGAGGCAGTTGGGTGGTTCAGTAGATAGAGCACCAGGCCTGGAGTCAGAAGGACTTGAGTTCAAATATGGCCATATTGGTTGTGTGACCCTGGGCAAGAGACTTCACCTTGTTTGCCTCAGTTTCCTCATCTGTAATATGAACTGGAGAAGGAAATGGCCAACCACTCCAGTATTTTTTTTAAATTTAATTTTAAGTTTATTTATTTACTTTTAGTTTTCAACATTCCTTTCCACAAGAGTTTGAGTTCCAAATTTTCTCTTCATCTCTCCCCTCTCCCTACCCCAAGACAGCATGCATTCTGATTACCCCTTCCCCAATTTGCCCTCCCTTCTATCACACCCCTCCCTTTTCTTATCCCCATCTCCTCTATTTTCTTGTAGGGCAAGATAGATTTCTATACCCCATTACCTGTATTTCTTATTTCCCAGTTGCATGCAAAAACAGTTCTCAATATTCATTCCTAAAACTTTGAGTTTCAACTTCTCTCCCTTCCTCCCTCCCCAACCATCCTCACTGAGAAGGCAAGCAATTCAATATAGTCTGTACGTGTGTAGTTATGCTAAATACTTCCATAATAGTCATAATAGTTGTGTAAGACTATCTATATTTCCCTCCATCTTATCCTGCCTCCCATTTATTCTATTCTTCTTTTGACCCAATCCCTCCTCAAAAGTATTTACTTCTAATTATCCCCTCCTCTCATTTGCCCTCCATTCTATCATCCCCACAACATACCCCACTTATCTCCTTCTTCCCTACTTTTCTGAAGTGTAAGATAGATTTACATAGAAAATTGAGTATGCATGTTATTCCCTCCTTAGGCCAAATGTAATGAGAGTAGGTTCATTTTTTCCCTCTCACCTTCCCCCTCTTCCCCTCCATTGAAAAAGCTTTTTCTTGCCTCTTCTATGTGAGAGATAATTTGCCCCATTCTATCTCTCCCTTTCTCCTCCCAATATATTCCTCTCTCACACATTAATTTTATTTTTTTTAGATACCATCCCTTCCTATTCAACTCATCCTGTGCCTTCTGTTTGTATGTATATAATCCATCCAACTACCAAAATACTGAGAAAAGTCTCAAGAGTTACAAATATTGTCTTTCCATGTAAACAGTTCAACTTTAGTAAGTTTCTTATAATTTCTCTTTCTTGTTTACCTTTTCATGCTTCTCTTGATTCTGGTATTTGAAAGTCAAATTTTCTATTCAGCTCTGGTCTTTTCATCAAGAATGAAAGTCCTCTATTTCACTGAATGAACATTTTCCCCCCCTGAAGTATTATACTCAGTTTTGCTGGGCAGGTGATTCTTGGTTTTAATCCTAGTTCCTTTGACTTCTGGAATATAATATTCCAAGCCCTTCAGTTGCCTAATGTAGAAGCTGCTAGATCTTGTGTTATCTTGATTGTATTTCCACAATACTTGAATTGTTTCTTTCTGGCTGCTTGAAATAGTTTCTCCTTGACTTGGGAACTCTGGCATTTGGCTACAATATTCCTAGGAGTTTTTCTTTTTGGATCTCTTTGAGGAGGTGATAGGTGGATTCTTTCCATATTTATTTTACCCTCTAGATATGTTTGGAATATTAGGGCAGTTTTCCTCAATAAATTCTTGAAAGATAATGCCTAGGCTCTTTTTTTGATCACAGCTTTCAGGTGGCCCCATAATTTTTAAATTATCTCTCCTGGATCTATTTTCCAGGTCAGTTGCTTTTCCAATGAGATATTTCACACTGTCTACTATTATTTTCATTCTTTTGGTTTTGTTCTATAATTTCTTGATTTTTCATAAAGTCATTAGCTTCCATCTGCTCCATTGTAATCTTTAAGGAATTATTTTCTTCATTAAGCTTTGGGCCCTCCTTTTCCATCTGGCCAGTTCTACTTTTTGGGGAATTCTTCTCCTCATTGGCTTTTTGGATCTCTTTTGCCATTTGGCTTAGTCCATTTTTTAAAGTGTTATTTTCTTCAACATTTTTTTGAGTCTCCTTTAGCAAGCTGTTGAATTGTTTTTCATGATTTTCTTGCATCACTCTCATTTCTCTTCCCAATTTTTGTTCTACTTCTCTTATTTGATTTTCAAAATCCTTTTTGAGCTCTTCCATGCCCTAGGACCAATTCAATTTTTTCTTGGAGGATTTGGATGGAGGAGCTTTGACTCTGTTGTCTTCTGTCTGCATGTTTTGATCTTCCTTGCCACCAAAGTAAGATACTGTAGTTTGATTCTTTTTCCTGTTTTTGCTCCTTTCCCCAGCCATTTTGCCAAGGTAAGTTCTCTGCTTCTAGTTCTCTGTCAGCTGCTTGATCCTTCTACAATTTGTGGGTCTAGAGCTCCAGAAACAGTCACAGCTGCTGTGGCTGCTGTGGGTTCTGGGGCCAGACCGCTCCACTTTTCCAAATGGTCCCACAGGCTTTTTCCACTGACCTTCCAATTTGTCCTCAGTGTTTTGGGGTCTGAAAACTACCACAGGGTATGAGAGATTCAGTCTCCCTGAGGCCTGCTCAAGTCCCATCCACAGTGGCACGGCTCTCACTGCACAGTGCTCTGCCCCCAACATGGCACAATGGACACCTCCCAGTGACCTTCCAGGCTGTCTTGGGCTGGAGATTGACTTCACTCCATCACTCTGTGGGTTCTATAGCTCCAGAATTTGTTTAGATCATTGTTTGCAGGCATTTGGCTGGGTTTGGTGAGAGTGCTCTAAAAAGTCCTTCCTGTTAATCTGCCATCTTGGCTATGCCCCCCCATTCCAGCATCTTTACCAAGAAAGCCCCAAATAGGCTAAGGGAGAGTCAGAAACAGCTGAACAACAGCAACACAAAGTGAATGATAACAGCACCGACCTCCAGGTTGTTGTGAGGATCACATGAGTGTTGCAAGATCCATAAGGGGCTTTGCAAAGCTTAAAGCACTATAGAAAGTGCTAGTTATGATCATTATGCAAACAACCATGCACACAGAAGATGTGCACAGGAGACACTGGAGATCCTCGAAGAGGGGAGGTTGACGGGGGAAGGCCAGGACTGGGGGTCCCCAAAGGCAACAGTCTGGGGGGCCAGGGAGAAGCTGGGTCTGACAGCAGAGGGGGAGAGCTGGGGGTGCCCTGGGCAAGAAGGCAGGGGCCACACAGTCAGCCTGAGGTTCAGGGTTATGGGGTTATGTGACCCTGTTGTGCTCTTTCTTTGCTCAGTTCTTAGGGAAATATCAGAGCCGATCATAGTGATTTGTGTACAAGGGCTTGGTTTTGGGGAGTGGGCATAGGGGGGCCTAAGCATCAGCACTAGGAGGCACAAGGCCCGAGATGCCTCTGAGGTCCACCCTCTGAGTGGTGGTGGTGGACCATGCACTCATCTTGACCTGGAGAACTGAGAATGTGGTCCAGAAATGGGATTGAATTAAGTCCTTTCTGATTTATATACACCTTCTTCTCTTGAACTTAAACATCTGCTCACAGTTTTAGACACTTGAACATCACTTTTTCCTGACTGCTCCCACTGCACCCCTCCCCCAACACCACTGTCTCTGCCTTCAGGGAGGACTCTGGCCCATGACCTTCACAGAGCCTGGCTTCTACTCATGTGATATTATGGGTCATAATGATCTGTGAACATCACCTCCCTTTAGCGCCACAGCAAGCTTGTCTAGAGAGTTTTGAAGTTTGCCAAGCACTTTGCAGATAGGATCTCATCAAATTCTCACAATGCCCCTGGGAGATAGGTGGTTTGATTAGCCCTATTTTTACAGATGAGGAAACTGGGGTTGAGTGAGATTACATGTCTTTCCTAGGGTCACAGACCTAGGGCGCTTTGAAATAAGATTCAGACTCAGGTCTCCTTGACTCTCCTAATGCACCCTACTTAATCTATTTAATGCCCCCTAACTGCCTACTAGGTTCCTGCAGAACAAAGACTAGTTCATTCCTGTCTGTATCTCCAGAGTCTAATATAAGGCCCGACACTTAGTAGGTGCTCATGAAGTGCATGTCTATTGATTATCTAAACTCAAGGACAGCAAGGACTATGTCATTTAACTTTTTATTACTCCATGGCCTTGTTTAGTGTTCTGTATACCATAGGTGTTTAATAAAGGGAAGAGTAGAATAAACATTTATTAAGTACCTATTATGTAACATGCACTGTGCTAAGTGCTTTATATATATTATCTCACTTGATCCTTACAACAACCCTGAAAGAATCACTATTTTACGGTTGAGGCAGACAGAGGCTAAAGGCTTGACGAGGATCACACAGCTAGTAAGTATCTGAGGCTGCATTTGAACTTCCTGACTCCAGGACCAGAGCTCTATCCACTGTGTTACCTGCCTGCCTCTATTGTGGCATAAATAATGAATGAAAAACTGAATGAACATGTCTGACTGGAGAAATCATTTTGAATATTGCAAATGTTAAACATGGGATGCATATTTTAGTGAAAGCCACAGCTAAATTCAAAATTGATGTAAAAGTCCCAGGATCCATGAGATGGGTTTTGTAAGTGGAAGGCACCAAATTAGGATATATAAGTGAGTTCAAAAGCAGACTCCTGCCTCCCCTTTCTTGGGCATCTGTGCTATCCAGATGTGAAAGTGGATGTTAGTTACTCCTCCTCAAGCAAGTCAAGCACTTTTCTTGGGGCTTTGAGCTATGGAGACAACTTTCTCCATTGCAGCTGGCCCAGCCAACTCTCCAGCTTTCCAAAATAACCTTATCATATACTACCAAGCATCCCTTGTCTCAACAGTCTGCCAAGACATTTTTAAATAAACTATTCTTCTCCAAGTTTGGAAAAAAATATAGGCTTTCATTTCAAGTAAGACCAAAGGACTCATTTCTTCGGGAAATCTGTTAGTATCCTGGGCCCTTTTGAGGACATATATGCTACTATTATTAGTTAATAAAGTTTAAGCAGCTTAATTTAGAAAAAAAGTTATCTTCCTGGGGAAAATCTCATTCCTTTTTTTTTTTTTAAATTTATTTATTTATTTAAATTTTTTACATTCATTTTCACAAATTTTTGGGTTCCAAATTTTCTCCCCTTTTCTCCCCTCCCCCCACCCCAATACCCCAAGCAATCTAATTTTCCCTATCTCCAATCTGCCCTCTCTTCTGTCATCTCTCCCTTCTCTTGTCTCCATCTTCTCTTTTCTCCTGTAGGGCCAGATGACTTTCTATTCCTCCTTAACTGTATGTCTTCTTTCCTAGTTGCAACAACAATACTAAACAGTTGTTCCTAAAACTTTGAGTTCCAAATTCTCCTCATCCCTCCCTCCCCACCCATTCCCTTTGGGACAGCAGGCAATTCAATATAGGCCATATCTGTGTAGTTTTGCCAATGGCCTCCCTGATAGTCGTGTTGTGTAAGACTAACTGGATTACCATCCCTCCTAACTTGCCCCTCATTGTTTCTCTTCTGTCTCTTGATCCTGTCCCTCCCCAAGTGTTGACTTCAAATTGCTCCCTCCTCCCTTTGCCCTCCCTTCCATCATCCCCCCCCATATCTCCTTCTCCCCCACTTTCTTATCCTGTAAGATAGGTTTTCATACCAAAATGAGTGTGCATTTCACTCCTTCGTTTAGTCAAATGTGATTAGGGTAAACTTCTTGTTTTTTTTTGTTTTTGTTTTTTTTTTTCTCAGCTCTCCTCTTTTCCCCTCCACTAAGAGAGACTCCTACCTGCCTCTTAAATGACATATAGTTACCCCCTTCCCTTTCCCTCCCCCTACATTTCTCTCTCACCATTTACCCTAGTTTCTTTTAAGGTATGGTCCCATCCTATTCAGTTCAATCTGTGCTCTCTATCTCTGTATGTGTGTGCATGTGTGTATGTGTGTGCATGCGTGTACATGTGTATGTGTGGTCCCACCAACTACCCAGCTACTGAAAAGTTTTAAGAGTTACAAATATTGTCTTTCCATGTAGGAATGTAAACAGTTCACTCATGGTAAGTCCCTTAAGACTTCTCTTTGCTGTTTACTTTTTCATGCTTCTTCTCATTCTTGTGTTTGAAAGTCAAATTTTCTTTTCAGCTCTGGTTTTTTCATCAAGAATGATTGAATGTCCTCTGTTTCATTGAAAGACCATATTTTCCCCTGAAGTATTATACTCAGTTTAGCTGGGTAGGTGATTCTTGGTTTGAGTCCTAGTTCCTTTGCCTTCTGGAATATCCTATTCCACGTCCTTCGATCCCTTAATGTAGAAGCTGCTAGATCTTGGGTTATCCTGATTGTATTTCCACAGTACTGGAATTGTTTCTTTCTAGCTGCTTGTAAGATTTTTTCCTTGAGCTGGGAGTTCTGGAATTTGGCCACAATGTTCCTAGGAGTTTCTCTTTTTGGATCTCTTTCAGGTGGTGATCGATGGATTCTTTCAATACTTATTTTGTCCTCTGGTTCTAGAATGTCAGGGCAGTTTTCCTTGATAATTTCATGGAAGATGATGTCTAGGCTCTTTTTTTGATCATGACTTTCAGGTAGTCCCATAATTTTTAAATTGTCTCTCCTGGATCTATTTTCCAGGTCAGTTGTTTTTTCCCATGAGATATTTCACATTCTCTTCCATTTTTTCGTTCTTTTGGTTTTGTTTGGTGATTTCTTGGTTTCTCATAAAGTCATTAGACTCCATCTGTTCCATTCTAATTTTGAGAGAGCTATTAAATTCAGTGAGCTTTTGAGCCTCTTTTTCCATTTGGCTCATTCTGCTTTTGAAAGCATTCTTCTCCTCATTGGCTTTTTGAACCTCCTTTGCCAATTGGGTGAGCCTATTTTTCAAGGTGTTAATTTCCTCAGCATTTTTTTGGGTCTCCTTTACCAAGGTATTGACCTGTTTTTCATACTTTTGTTGCATCTCTGACATTTCTCTTCCCAGTTTTTCCTCCACCTGTCTAACTTGCTTTTCAAAATCCTTTTTGAGCTCTTCCAGGGCCTGAGCCCACCCACCACACCCCTGGGGTGTCTGGAGTACTGAGGCCCTGCCCTCCACATCTTTCCCTGATGGCAAGAATACGTCCTCATCTTCGTCAGATCCGAAGGTCGGGATCATTTGCATTTGTTGGAAAAAACTCTCTAAAGTCTTATTTTTCTTCCCTTTTCTAGGCATTTTCCCAGCCAGTTACTTGACTTCTGAGATTCCTTTCCACCCCCGCCTGGATCCGCCCAGCTAATGCTTGGCCTCTGAGATTTAAACGGGCTTTCCTCCTGCTGGCTGTCAATCAGTGAGCTTTAGTTCAGGTGCTGGGGTGGGGCCAGGGTTGCCTCCGAGACTGACCCCTCAGGGGCTTTATGCAGAGACTTTCAGGAATGGAATGGGTGGGGGCGGGGTGGGGGGCCCACCTCCCAATCTCAGCTCCCCTGGGGGTCCCAAGCAGAAGCCTTCAGCAACAGAGCGGGGTGGGGGCAGGGCCGTCTCCCAGGCTCAGCTCCATCAGGTTTTATGCGAGAATCTTCTGTAATGAAGATCCTGCCTGCTGCTGGGGGATTCCTGGGTCCCGGTCCACTGCCGCCTCAGCCGCCGCCCACACCTCTGCCTCCGCCGCTTCCTGCCCCCGTCCCTGCCGCCGCCGCTTCCTCCCGAGGGGGCCTGAGTCACGGAGGCGCCCCGCTTCCCCTCTCCTTCAGCCCAGCTTTCTTTCTCACTGACCTGTAGCTTCTGTGGGCGGAGGGACTTTCCCGGCTGCTGGAGCTTCCGTCTCTGAAGCCTGCTCGGATCAGCTTCTCTGGGGTCCTGGCCAGGGCAGCGCTGGGGGTTGGGTCCACTTTCCGGGGCGCACCGGACCCTGGGGATGGGTCTTCAGGGCTCCCTGGAATGGAAATCTCTTCCACTCTGCTTCTGCACACCTTGTATTCACCCAGAAGTTATGGGGGACTCTTTTTACATTAATTCTATGGGCTTTGGTTTCGGAGCTCGTAAACGTGCGTCCTTCTACTCTGCCATCTTGGCTCTGCCCCCGGAAAATCTCATTCGTGAGCTTGGCCTCCATCAAAATGACCTTGGGCAGTTCAGGAAATAATATTCACAAACTCTCATGCTAAGTGCTCCCGCAGCCCTCCCGTTCATGGCGAGAATGTTGGTTCAAGCACAATGCTTCCCCACCAGCCACTGCTGGTCCTGGAAGAGTCTGCAACAATGTCCTAAGTAAGAGTGTGCTTGGTCCCATCTGTTTCCCAAGTAAGAGTGCGCTTGGTCCCATCTGTTTCCTTCAACAGTTTCTGCCCTGTGGCAGGGATGTGTGGTTGGGATACAGCAGCTCAAGGGTGTCATTCTACCTCATGTGTAACCCAGGAAGAGTCAATTTGCCCTCCACATTTCTGTTTTCTCACCTGTAAATATGGGCAGTGAGGGAAAGATCCGTGACTCTTTCCATATTGGCAATCCCAGGTGGGGGAGCTGGTGCGATGAGCTAGATTCTAATCCTGGCCTGTTTGTGGGATCTTTGCCATGTAATTATGTCTCAGTCCCTCCTCTGTACATGGATATAATTGTATGGCATGACCTCTAGGATGTTTCTTCGCTCTAGCTCTGTGGTCTTTGACTTGATAGATGAGGTCTGGGGCATAACAGAAGGCATCTAGTTAGAGGTTAAGTGATTTGTCCACAATCACACAGTTTGCAAACATCAAAGGTCAAAGTTGAATTTAGAGCCCCAGCCCAGCACCATACCCACTACAGTACCTGTAAAATGAGGATAAGGGTGCTTGGAGAAGCCACCTCAGAGTCATCATGAGGGAAAGCCAGAGAAACATAAACCTTTATTCCTCTTTTTCTGCCCCAGTCACATGGTGACCTTTACCTGAATCCAGGGGTAGACAGGGAGAGAACCATTAGAAAGAGGTAAGATGGGGAGTGTCTATGAGGGCAATGGACCAGAAAGATTGAGAACATTCTCCCTAAGGGCTAGGTGGTAGCAGCAACTCTTTCTCCCTCTCAGTTTCTCCAGTTTTCTGGATCCAAAAGCATGGCTGGCATTGCACCGTCTGTATATGGTTTTTCTACCTCATCCAAAGCAACATTGTGAATAATCCTCAGCAGAACCCCAAACTAGGAGGAGAACACGAGAAAATATAAGACAGACTGCCTTTAGGAGGCTCCTTCACTGGGAAAACTGGGATGTTCTCAGACTGACTACCTACACTTAGATCTGTACATGGAGAGAGGCAGAGGTATACAGCTATAGAGAAAGAGAGACAGGGGTGAGGATAGAGAGACAGGGGGGTGGGCAACCAGAGAAAGAAGGGAGAGAAGAGAGATTTAGAGTGAGAAAGGGAGTAGAAAGAGAAGAGGAAGAAAAGGAGGAGGAGGAGGAGAAAGAAGACAGGTGGGGCTGGCACTTGGTTATCTTGCCATCTCTCCTCAGTGTGAGATCCCCTTTCACTGCTGCCCACATTAAAAAGGTCAGTGCCAATGATGAGGAGTGATGCAGACATTAAGGATTCAGGGGGGTTCCAGGGGTCACTGAGGGGCTGTGGGAAAGGCGACTGTGTCACCCCTTTGATTTCCTCTGTCTTGAGGACAAACTTTGGCTTTTGCTGGAATATTTCACTGAGGTAACCATGTTTCATATGGGTCCTATGGGGCTTATGATAATGAATCAGCCAGTCAGTTGATAAACTTTTATTAAACACCCACTATGCCCCAGGCAGAAAGACAAAAGACAGGCCCTGCTGTCAAAGAACTCACAGTCTAATGGGGGAGACAACCTGCAAACAGCTATTTCTAACAAGCTATGTTCAGGATCGATTAGAGAAAGGCAATAGGGGGCTTTTAGCTGGGACTTGTTAGGAAGTCAGGAGATAGAAATGGCGAGGTAGAGATGGTGTTTGCTCTGCCTTTCTTGTGCAGAACAACCTGAGACTGTTCACCCCTGCCAGATGACTCTATGTTGACCTTTCAGTTACTTCTGGGGTATTTATGATTCTTTGGATACTGTAGTGTTACAGGCCTGCCAGTCTGAGAACTTTTCTGGGAGAATATTGATGCTAAACAAATAGGTTTTTGTGGAAGTAACCAGTGTGGGATCATTAAAAGATTATGCAGCTTCCCAAGTGAAATCCAGATCCATCTTGATCTCTCCTTCCTATTCATTTCTGGGTCCAGCTCACTCATTTTAAATCTGCAATACCTACCCAAGATAGATACACTGATAGAATAACTCAATTGGCTACCTTCCTTCCAACTGTTAAAGATTGGACAACATATGTTTTTCATCCACTTAGGTTTTCTACTATGAATGGTTAGCCTTACCTGTTTCAAATTACTATGGCTGTCACTGAGAAGACATGATGTTCCAAGACCTGAGGCAATGTCAAGGACCAATTAATTGTAAAACCCAAACTGTACTCCTTCACTGCATCTGTAATCTTATTGATGTAGATACTGCCTTCAGCTGTCACCAATCAGCAGGGCTGCAATGCTGGAGCTTGTGGTACAGGGAGAAGTGATATTGCTGGACAGCTTAACAGGATGAGGTGATAATATGCAATTGATTGAATTGATGGATCCCAGCGGGGCTCATGGAAAACAAACATAGGAAAGATAGTAACTGACATTTGGACAGCACTTTAATGTTTTCCAGGTTCTTTCTTAAGCATTTATTAAGTATTCACTGTGTGTCAGGCAGCATGCCAACCAAACATAAACCAAAAGGCACAAACTATGCCCTCAAGGAGTGACAACATGCAAGCTTTTTTTTAATGTACATTTTATGTACATAAAAAGATACATGAGTGTAAATGGAGGACAGTCTCAGAGCGGGTTAGTTAGCAGTGAGAGGATCATGGAGGGAGCAGGGAAAGCCTCCTGAAAAAGGGGACATTTCCAGGAGGCAGGGATGAGGAGGCAGCTGGACCTTGTGGACATTCCACTGCACCCCTCAGCCTCAGTTGCTCTTTACAACATAAGGGATGACTCTTCAGGTTCAGCCATTCTCTCAGTTCCGAAGCTGCCTGATGATAGCGTTGTCTGGCTCCCAAACACCAAGAAAGCAGAGCTGTTTGTTTCCACTGCATTCTGCCATTCTAACATTCCCTGTTAGGAGATGTAATTTGCAGTTTGTAAAGGGATCAGGGGAGCTGGGAGTGCGAACAGACTGCTTACGTGTGGAATGTTTGCATTTGAGAAGGGCACAGAGATAGCTGTTGTCTTGTGGGTGCATATAGAGCTGCTTTTGTTCTTATACACAGCACCACACCACAGTAGGAAGAGAAGGTGGGATCTGGTTTTCTGTTTTTCTTGTGAGAGACTGAGAAAGAAGCAAGCCAACCGCCACCTTCCTTCCATTTCAGATTTGGTCCTTATTTCTCTCTTATCACATCTGCCAAAACCTATCCCATAGCCAGTGAGGATGGCTCTCTTCAGAGTCCTATTTACTGATGGCTAAGCACTCCACAGATGCCTCCTGGGAAGTGCAGGCTATTGACATAGGCAGGTATGAGTTTAGGGGCTCCAACCTCTCCTACCTTTCCAGTCTTCTTACGCCTTACTCCTCCCCTAAGTCCCCCTTCCCTAGAAGACTTGGATCCAGGGACACTGTCCTCATTGCTATTCCTCAAACAAAATATTTCAGTTGCAGATTCTGGGCATTTTCACTGCCTGTCCTCCCTGCCTGGGATTCTGTCCTTGCTCATCTCCATCTCCTTTAAGTCCCAGCTAAAATCTTACTTTCTACCAAAAGCCTTGCCCAGTCCTCCTTACTGCCTCCTGCCTTGCCTCTGTTGATTATCTCCCACTGATCAAGTATAATACTTGCTTGCACATGCTGTCTCTCCCACTGGACTGGGAATCCTCCAGAACAGGGACTGTTCATTTGGTCATATTTGGGGGAGTTTCTTACATTTCTTTGTATCCCCGGTACTAAGCTCGGTGTCTGGCACATGGTCAGCGTTCAATAAATGCTTGCTGATTGTTTGCTAACTCCCAAGTATTCTCCCCTCATTTCTCCCTGGTGACTTCTATTAGTGGGAGGTAGAGCAGCTGGCTCCTCAGAGCTTGACCAGCTCCCCTGGGGAAAGGAGATCCTAATATGTTGCCTTCCTGAAAGCAGGTGACATGGCCAGGTAGATGTCTGAGAGCTCGGCTTCCAGTCCCATCTAAAGAGTAAATGTTTGAATTTGGGCAAATCATTTAATCAAGCCCTCGGTGCATCAGTTTTCTTTTTTACAAAATACCTACAATAATAGCCAGCATGTATATATACTTTAAGATTCTCACAATTCTTTATAGATTATTCATTCCCTATAACAATTAGACTTCTTGACATTCCTTCCAGTTTTGTGATCTATACTTCTCTGACTCAATGATATCAGAAATCTTCAGAAATTGTTTAAAACTTCATAAGCATGAAACCAAAGAGATAAGATGTTTGCATGTTGTATGGTCCATTAGACTGCTCCTTGAGAACAGGAATTGTTCTTTGCAGCCCTAGTGCTTAGTACAGTGCCTGGCATGCATTAGATGTTTAATAGAAACTAGTTGACTGATTATCAAATCAAAATATAAAATATGGAATGAAACCTTACACAAAATCCTTTTCATTTCAAGGATTTGACAGTGTAAGGACTGAGTGAGTTAACAAGAAAGCAAGAAAGTCTTTTGTGCTGTCTGGAAGTCTCCATAGCACTGCATGACTGAGAGAGATGACACACCCCAAAGATTTCAAATCAAGGATCCCCCACAGGAGAGCGGAGAAATTCATGGTCATCATGAGCAGGTTCCAACATATATCAAACAAGGAGTTAGTGAGCTGAAAAGAGAAATGAGAAAATTTTAAAAAGGATAGGCTGGTCACATGAAGGGCAAAGCATAACCATTGGGCAGCTTTACGCTCCACCAATACCATCTTGATGAAAAGAGAAAAGAGAAGATGCCCAAAACATCAAGTGGAGCCCTGATGGGAGCAAAAGGGAGGACACAGTCTAGGGCCATACAAGGTGGGCAAGCACAGATATGTTACGATGTGTTTTATTCATTCCTGGACCCATCTGGTCATGTATTTGAGCCTGATGTCCAGAGGAAGAGAATTGATGGTTCCATTGTACTCAGGTGACAGCTGGAGTAGTTTGTTTGCTTTTTGGGTACCACAACTTAGAAAAAATAAGGATAAACTGGAGAATGTGCAGAGGAGATCAGCCAAAATGACAAAGGATCTAAGGTTCATGTAGCATAAGGATCTTCTAAAGGAACTAGGTGGCAGAGTGGATGGAGTGCCAGGCTTGGAGGCAGGAAGACTCATCATCGTGAAATCAAACTTGGCCTCAGACACTTACTAGCAGTGTGACCCTGGGTAAGTCACTGAATCCTGTTTGCCTCAGTTTCTTCACCTGTAAAACAAGCTGGAGGAGAGAAGGCAAACCACTGCCATATCTTTCAGAAGAAAACCCCAAATGGAGTTGTGAAAAGTAGGACATGACTGAACAAAAGAAGGCGTTAGGGCTGGTTAGCCTGGGTATGAGAAGATTTTAGGGAACACTTTATACCTGCTTTCAAGGATTGGAAAGATTGTCATAAAGAAGGGGAATTGGGACTGTTCTATTTGGTCTCAGAGGGCAGAACTCAGAGCAGTAGAACTGTTTTGTCTTGATGTTAGGGAAAACTTCCTAACAATGAAATCTCTCTTAAAGTGGGTTATCTTGAGAGGCACTGGGTTGGAGCTGACTCATCCCTGTTGGTCCTGCCTCATCACTTTAGAAGGTGTCCTAGGCTAACCCGGAGATGTCTAGAAGGCACCCACACTTCCCAGAATTCTTTGTGACCTCATCAGTTGCAAACACCCCTAAGCTGCCTTAGAGGTTCAACAGATTTATGACAAATTTACTATTTCCACTAAACATCCTCTGAGGAGAGTATTAGGGCTATTGTTTCTACTGTCTCACTGTTCTCTTTGAAGTTAGGAATGGGGTTACTCTATAGTCAAATGAAACTGGCTCCTAGGTTTCTAAGCTATAGAAAACCCACCCCTGGGACCTGCTTACTTTACTCAGGTCTAGCTCTGCTGCTACTGCTAATGAATTCCCCCTTTTCCTTTCTCTTAGAAACTGTGTTGAGGTTCCTGGCACTTTACTCAGCTCTCCCTTGAGAACTCTTAAGGAGAAATTCACTTACCTCTTCAATCACAGCCTGGTGCATGGCTGTTGAGATCAGATTTCTTGCTGCATCTGTCAGAAGATCATAGAGTCTTTCATAGAAATGGTGGAGCTGGAATCGGTGGCCTCAGGAGTCATTTGGCCAACCCCCTCCTTTCACCAAGAAGCAAAATGAGACTCAAAGGCAGCTGGGATTTGAGATCATCGGCATAGAGATTGAAAGCCGGAAAGAACCTTAGAAACCATCTAGTCTAACCCCCTCATTTTAGAGATAAGGAAAAGAGATGCAGTGAGGCAAAATAATTTGTCCAAGGTTACAAAGGTGCTAAAGATCAGAGCAAAGACTTGAAGCTGGGTCTTTTGACACCCAGTTCTGTGTTCTTTCTGCTGTGTTTATAGGCATTAAAAATCCTTCTTAGACACTTGCATTTCCACAGCCACTGTGTCATTCCTGGTAGACTTGTTTTTCCTCTTTGTTCTTGAATCCCTACTGGGCTTTATTTTCCTGCACCCTGAGACTTTTCTTGGATATTCCCTTCGCCTTTGGACCCTTCCATTAGAAATTTGACTTTCCCAGAGCATTCACCCAGCTTCCCCACTCATCTCCAGTAGTCTTGATCTGATCATTATTCAGAGAGGCAGGAAACTTCAGAACTGAACAGGATCTCAGCATCCATCCAGTCCAATTCATACCCAATCAAGACTCCCTTCTATACATACCCTCCGAGTGTTCATCCATCCTCTCTTTGAAGACCTCCAATGAGAGGAAAGCCATTAGCTCCCAAGACAGCCAGTCCCACTTTGGGACAGCTTTCAATGCTTGGAAGTTTTTCCTTATAAGCTTATATCTGCTTCCTTTGCGATTCTCTTCCCTGCTCCAGCCACTGGGCACTCCTTTCCCTCCATCACTCCCATTGCCCCTACCCTTGCCCCATTGTTCAACTAAAAATAGACTAGTAGAAATGGGACAAATTCATTGGCATGTTGGCCAGACGGTATTCCTAGCATTTCAGAACCACCAGAAACCAACCCCAATGATTTGACCCTTAAGTTGTGGCTGCCTCATCCAAGCATGGGAGATGGTGTTGTGACTGCCTGTGGTTTACACACCCAGACCTACCAATCAACTACCAATCCATCCATCAACAAGCGTTTAACCGACCAGGCTTTTTAGTTGTTCTCGGCTTTGTGCTCATTGCTAAGGATATACACACAAATTATAATAAGCTCCTGTTTTCAAGGAGCTTATATTCAACTAAATTTATTTTGGGGTGATGGAGGCTCCCCAAATTTAATCCATGATTGTATTTGCTCTTAACTTGGTGGTATGGCCTCTTCTTCTGCCTCTTCACCTTCTTCTGGTTCTCCTGCTTTTATTTTGTACCAGTTGGCTCTTGGCCTTGCTTAAGAGTACCAACCATATCCAAGTTTTTATAGGATCATAGACGGAGAGCTGGAAGCTGCCACCAAGCCCCACTCCCTTATTTTACAGATGAGAAAATGGAGGACAGAAGTGGTTACATGACTTGCCTAGGGTCATATGGATGGAAAAGGTGGATCTGAGGTGGGATTCAAACCTAGGTCTTCCTGGACTTAGGTCCAGAATGCTGCCCACTCCACCATTTGCTTCTTTTCTCCCACTGCCACCTTTCTCTCTACCTTTCTTGTGTTCTCTGATCCTGAATTGCTTTGGTCAGTCTGTTAAGACTGTGGGTGTCTTGGGTCTCCTGAACCTGCTTCTCCAAGTCTCGTTTATGGATGGGGGGAGTCTAAGGGCAAGTAGCCCTAGCTTTGTTATTTACATGGGATGCAAATAGACTCAATGGCTATGGAACAAAGTTGTGATGAGGTCCTGTCATTCCCTCCTCATTCTTCCCTAGATTTCCCTTAGGTTCTAGCCTGGCACCTGGCTCTCACCTGTCTTCAGGCAGTCTTTAGGCTCTGGCCCTTGTGAGCTTATGTGTGCTTATCATGACTCACCTTCTATTCCTGGCAGGTCAGGAAATGAATTATACTGCCAGACTTGTCCCTGCTTAGCTCTGCCCTTGGCAATGACTTTACTTCTTTTGCTTCTTCTAATAAGGCTGCTTTGTTCCCAGTGCTCTGAGACGTCCTCCTTATGCTGGGCCTGCACCCTCTGATGGACTTGCCCTGGGATGCTCCCTCTTTGCCATAATGAAGCAGACTGACACCCTCAAGCTGGCCATGTCTCTTTTGCCTCCTCAGCTGCTGTCTCCAGTCTTCGCACTGTTCTCAGGCCGAGGAGTTGTGGTCTCTTCCTGTGTTCCTCCCTGAGAGCTAAATTGGGAACCCACTCTGCTTTAAGAACTATAAATGATGACTTATTTATTGTTAAACTCCAGGCTGTTTCTGTTCAAAGTCCAGGACTGGGGTCAGAAGGCCTGGCTTCAGCTCCTCTCTAATTAATGCCTGTTTGAACTTGGGCAAGGCAATTCAGCCCTTGGGCCTCAGTTTTTTCATTTATAAAATTTATAATTCATTTATAAAATAACAATATTAATAGTGGCCATGTACAGAATGTTTTACACAGATTAGCTCATTTGCTTCCCACACCAACCTGTGAGGTAGGTACTACTATTATCACCATTTTACAGATAAGGAAACTGAGGTTGAGAGAGGTTTCAGTATTACTCAAGGTTACATAGCTACTAAATGTCTGAGGCAGGATTTGAACCCAAGGTGTTCCTAACTCCAAGTCCAACATCCTATTTGCCATGCCACCAAGCTGCCTCCAGAATGAGGAGGTCAGACGACATGACTTCTAAGTCTAAGACATGACTTCAGTCTCTAAATGGATGAACTATGAACTATAACAAGGTTAGAAAGGCACACAGCAATATCAGCACACTTCCCTCCTTTCTCCACACTCCTGCAAAAACCTCCCAACTGGGCTCAGTGCCAAGGAAAACAATGGTTGGTTTGTTTTTTCCCCTCTGCTGGGGGCCAGACCAGGACCCAACAAGGACAGGAGCCAGGCTGCCCAAGGTCAATCACAGGATTATCATGTTTGACCAAGAGGAGGCACAACTTATCTTGATTCTGCTTTCACTGCCAGGAAGACTGATTTTTGCACTGGGAAGGACACAGTGAAACGGTTAACAGAGACCAGAAAACCAAGAGAAGTGAGAACATAAGAAAGGAGTCAGGAACTCCTCTCAATAAATATAAATCACCAGGCCCGGGCAAACAGGGTCCAGAAAGGACCAGCAGACGGGCTTAGTTAACTGCTGCCTGACTTCAGAGAGATCCAAGAATGGGAAAGAATGACAGTGCTACCCAAGGATGTGTCCCAGTTGCTTAAAAAGTAGGAGAAAAGAAGACCGTAGACTGATGAAGTTGACCCTGATACTCGACAGAATTCTAAAGCCTATCTTAAATTTGTTCCTGATATCTTTTTTTCTCTACTACAGTAGCCGCGTCCCCCATCTCCCACTGAGCTTCCCCTTGTAATGAAGGAGGAGGGAGACGACTGAATCAGCCCCCCTAACACAGTGACCACATCTAACAGGATGTGCCACAGCCCCCCACCTCTCTGGTGAAGGGAGCGACGGGCATTCTTTTTCCCGTCTCCGGGGACAGTTTGGTTATTATAATTCTGTGGTGTTCAGTGTCATCGTCCTCTCAGGGTCCACAGCTGTGTTGCTGTTCACTCGTTTTTCAGTCATGCCTAAGTCTTCATGACTCCCTTTGGGGTTTTCTTGGTAAGATACTGGAGTGGTTTGCCACGACTTCTCCAGCTCATTCTGCAGATGAAGAACCGGAGGCAAACAGAGCTAACTGACTTGCACAGGGTCACGCAGCTACTAAGTATCTGAGGTCGTATTTGAAGTCAGGAAAGTGAAGTATCTGAGGTCGTATTTGAAGTCAGGAAAGTGAATCTGCCAGGCCAGGCGCTCCACCCAACGCGCTGCCCTGTCCATGACCGTCATCTCGTGTATGCTGTGTTCTTGACTGTGCTCACTTCACTCGGCATCAGTGCATACCATTCTTTTTAAAGATATTCATCAGTGGCCATGGCACAATAATATTCTACCCTGTTCACAGATCATAGTTTCTTCCACCACTCTACCACTGATGGACAGACACTTTGTTTTCAGTTCTTGGCTACAGTTCTCTTTATCCCCAAAAGTATTGCTACAAATTCTGCGGTTTTAGAGCTTTTCTTCCAGTCTTTGACCACCTGGGATATGTGCCCAGCAGCGGGAACTCTGGATCAAAGGGTATTTTTAGAACCTATCATTTCATCAACCAAATTGACACGGTATTTAGTTGACTTTGGTTGTGTCTAACACTTCATCGACACCTTGAGGGGGCGCTGAGGGGTTTGCTTCTTCCTTCTCTAGCTCATTTTATAGATGAGAAAGCTGAGGCAAACTGGGTTAAGTGATTTGCCTAGGGTCACACAGCTTGTAAAGTGTTTGAGGATGTATTTGAACTCAGGTCTTCCTGACTCGAGGCTCAGTACTCTATCCACTGTGCCACCTAGCTGCCCAACCAATCAGCAAACATTAAATGCCTACTTTATGCCAGGCACTATGCTAGGCACTGGGGATGTGAAGACCAAATAAAATAAAATAAAACAAAAACAATCCTTACTCTTGAGGAGCTCACTTAGGGGAAGGATAGCCCTCTAAACAAGCATATAAAACAAACAAATGGAGTGCATGTAAATGAGGTAACTATACGAAAGTTTGGGAGACGGGACCCTAGCAGGGACATTGGGAAAGGCTTCATATAGAAGGTGGTACTTGAGGATGTGAGATGTTCTGTGAGGTAGAAGTGAGGAGGGGATGAATTCCTGGCATGGACAGTAGCCAATTCGACAGCACCCAAGAACAGACAGGTCGCTTTAGCTGTATCACAGAGCGAAGAAGATGAATGATGTCCAAGGAGCCTGGAAAGAGAGGTGGAGACCAGGTGATGGAGGGCTTTAAACGCTACAGTGAGGACTTTGTGTTTGATCTGTGATCCAAGGGGCTCTAGGGAACCACAAGAGTTCACTGACCATAATGAAATTGAAGTTACAGTTACAGAAAAGGTCTGTCAGCTTTTGAAAAGGGAGCAGGTGATCACTAAGAGCCATCAGGACTTCAAACAGAATAGGTCAGCCAGAAATAACCTTTTTTTTCTTCTTCATGGGGTTACTGTAGACCTTGGTATCAGGCAGAACATTCTATAGGCTCTCTCATGTTATATGAGTTGGGGAACCAGAAGAATTCCTGGACCCAAAGAGTGGCTATCACTGGGTTCCTCTGAACTTGGAGGGAGGTTTCTAATGGAGTATACCATGGATACATGTTTGGCCCTGTTTCGCTTGATGCTTTTTTAAAATTCATGTCTTGGCTTACTCATTGCTTATCGAATTTGCAAAGGACATGAAGCAGGAAGGGATAGCTAACATACTGGATGATGGAGCCAGGAGCCAGAGATATCAATAGGTTAAAGTCATATTGGACTTAATAAGATAAAATTTACTAGAGATAAAAGTCAAGCTGGATTGTTGACAAATTTTGCATCTATCGTTCAAGGACTAGCCAAGTTCAGAGAAACTTGTTGCTGGTTTGGCTGCACAGCAATTCAATCACTACACTCCTCTGATTGACCCTGGGCAGCCTGGCTCCTGTTCCTTGTTGGGTCCTGGTCTGGCCCCCAGCAGAGGGGAAAAAACAAACCAACCATTGTTTTCCTTGGCACTGGGCCCAGGTGGGACGTTTTTGCAGGAGTGTGGAGAAAGGAGGGAAGTGTGCTGATATTGCTGAGTGCCTTTCTAACCTCATTATAGTTCATGTTCATCCATTTAGAGACTGAAGGGATCTTAGAAGTCATGTTGTCTGGCCTCCTCATTCTGGAGGCAGCTTGGTGGCATGGCAAAGAGGATGTTGGGCTTGGAGTCAGGAAGAATGGACTTAGTTATACAGGTGAAACACCTGTATTGGAGGGGAAAATGTGCCCAAGGATGAAAAGACAGATCTCTGAACCAGAAAGTCTTGTACTTGGGTCTGAAAAATCAGTTTCACAAGGGTAGGCTGCAGGAGAAATGATTAAATAACCATTTTTCATGGGTCCACTCATACACAGTCACGGATAATAATCACTCTGCAAGTTCTTAGCCCACCTGGGCCTTTCCTGACTTCTTTTCCTATATGAAGACTGCTGGGGGTTTAGAACTGTACCTTTTAAGATATGGAATCTTGTAGGACTCTTTCCTCCTTGGTCCTCCAAATGCTGGAATTTTTCCATGGGGATTGCCTTAGGGTTCTGGACACATTAAATCTCACCAGCCAGCTGCCTGGCCTCCTTCGGCTTCTTTCTCTCGGTACTCCCTAAAGCAAGGTTAACCCTACAGGACATATCTGCCCTTCCAGTGATCCATACCTGAACTTACCCACAAGCTTCCCAGCATCGCTCTTAGATGCAAGTCACACCCAAGGGCCAAACACTTGTGGACATCGAATGAGATCAAATATGGAAATGCCTTGAGAACCTTCCAGCAATTCCACAATCTGGTGATTACTGGTGTTTGTGGAAGCGTTATTTCTAGTGTTCTCAGCTTCCATGGAGTTCTATCTGTGGTATAGTGGAGAGAATGCTGGGTCAGGAGTCAGAAGATCTGAGTTCAGATTCAACCTCATACACTTACTAGCTGTGTAGCCCTGGGCAAGTTACTTAACTTTTATCTGCTTTAGTTTCCTCATCCATAAAAAGAAGATAAAAAAGCACCTTCCTCCCAACACTCATCAAATGAGATATTATTTGTAAAATGCTTTGCAAACCTTCAAGTTATATAAATTAAATGCTAGCTTCTGTTATATTAATTGATGTCTCTTTTTCTCTCCTCAAATTTGTACAATCTCTCTTCTGTCCTCTCCCTTTTCCCCCCAGTCTCTACCAGTATCTATTCTCATTCTCTGTGTACAATCAATAACTGCGTTATGCTCCCACGTCATGCACCAGAAGCCATTGATTACCAAGATCAGGAGAATATCCAATTCATTCTTCCAGAGTTCAGAAGGCAGCCAGCAATCAGAGGCAGGGGCACAGCCATTTCCCCTTCAGATTCACAATCAGAGTTTGCCTCCCTCCCCACGCCCCCCTCTCAATATCTGGAGGTTTTAGTGGACTGCAAGCACCACACAACAAGCAGTGGGAGCTAATGGGCAAAATGCTGATGGTATCTTTGATCAGAATGAGCCAAACAGTATGTCGTTGTCCTCTGCCCTGGTCAGACCTTACCTGCAATGTTGTCTTCAGTTCACATTTTAGGAAAGACATTGGCAAATAGGGACATATTGAGAAGATGACAGCTAAGATGATGAGAGGGCTGGAGAGTATTCTATGCCAGAAGTAGTTGAAGAGACTGGGAATGTAGAATTTGAAGAAGGGAATCCTGAACATGACAGCTGTCTTCAGTTATTTGGGGACGATTGTGTGGGAAAGGGATTAGACTTGTTCTGAAAGAGGCAGATTTAGGTTTGATGAAAGGAAGAATTGCCCAATAATTAGAGGTATCTGAAACTAGAATGGGCTGCCTCAGGGGGCACTGGGTTATTTTGCATGGTAGATCTTCTAGAAAAGGTTGGGTTACCACTTGGTAGTTGTGCCATAGTGGGGATTACTGTTGTATTAGATGAAAGGCCATGATGACCTTGAGTTCCCTTTCAATTCTAAAACTCTTTGCTTCAGGGAGCGGCAGAGGGCATGGATGCTTCTGAAGAAAGCCACCCAGAGCCCACTGAGGAGATGTGTGGGTAGCCCTGTTTCCTAGTTGGTAGGTCCAGAGTGCTCTCTTCCAAAATCCATTCAGTCTCTGCACTTCCTGCCTGCCTGGCCTTGTTTCCATCACTCTCCTAGGTGATGAGGGACACATCAAACCTTCCTAGAAGGCTTCTTCGGAGCCTTAATTCTTTGAGTTTCCTATTTCCCCCTCCTCTTCCAATCAGTCAGACCTGCCAACGCGTTCATAATCACTCTTGTTCAAGTTTTTATGGATTCCCCTGGACTTTTATACAAAATAACTCTTTGAATCAGTCTTCCAGCCATGATGCTCTCACATTCTGCTAGTCCATCCAGCACTTTACTACCAGATAACTGCTCCAGATCCAGATGACACCCTCCCTTCCCCTGCTTCCCCACCCGGAAAGTCCACAAGGCTCCTGAGTGCTACATCTCTGGCTGCATCTCTTCTTTCTGATTCTGACCCCCCTTTCCAATCTTATGTCTTTCTCTTTCCTACACAGGTCTTTTCTTGTCCCAATGGCCTCGTTGCTTCTTGAACAGATGCTGTACATTCCCACCACTTCATCTTTGCTCATCTATTCTTCCAGACTGTATTGCCCTCCCATTTTTCCTTTTCCTTTCCATGTGTCCAAACCCTAACTTTCTTCAAGGCCCAACTCTAGCCTCAGTTCCTCCATGAAGGCTTCCTGTATTCCTCCAGTGCTTGATGAATCCTCTCCCTCTCTGTCTCTCCCTTCCCACCATGAACTCCCCAGGGCCTTCTGATCTGGACTCAGACACCCATTGAGTACTTAGTGTGTGGTGGGAATAACAATTTCTGTTATTTTAACAAACATTTCATTTTAACTTCGCAGTGACCCAGAGAGGTAACTACTATCATTATCTTTGTTTTATAGATGAGTCAGAAAGCTATTAAGTGTCAGAGGTGGGATTCAAACCCAGGCCTTATTGACTTCCAGTCAAGGAAGCACTCTGTCAATGACACCATGCCGCTCATCACACTTTGCCTTGTCATTGATCATTTTGTGTGTGTTTCCTATCTCTCTAGCTATATAATGCAGACCTTCAGGGCAGAGACCCTCTATGATACCTTCTCTAATTCTTCCTTTATATTTTGCATACTGTACATTACATATAGTAGACACACCGTAAAGATCTGTTCACTTCAATGCAATAAATATTTATTAAGTGGCTACCATGTGCCAGCCACAAAGACCAAAATGAAAATTTCTTCCCTCAAGGAACTCATACTCTACTGGCTCTTTTTTACTTTTTATTTTTTAAAAAAATGTTTTTTGCCTTTTGTTTTTCTATCACTGGTATTTCTGGGTATGGCACCCTTATCACTCTCACCCATCCCAATTGCATCCTCCCTCATTACAAAAAGAAACAGTGAAAAAGTGAAAATAGCCCTCACAATGACCACATATGGGAAGTTCTGACCATGCCATTTCATAGGGGTCCTGGAGTTCAAGCTGGCAAGGATCTCCGAGGCTCTGGAGCCCATCCTCCAACAGGGCACTCAGGAGGTGAACTCCCTTTGCCAACATTCTAAGGGTAATAGGTAGGAACAGGCTGAGGGGAAGGGAAGGGTAGATGGGGAGGGAGGGATAGAAGTCCAGTTCAGAGCAAGGTTCCTCCCAGGACCCAGCTCAGCACTCAGCATCAGGCCTCCTTGTCTCTGAGGACTAGAGATTGCACTGATACTGTATGAACAGCTGCCACCTTTCCACATAGGAGTGAAGCCATGGTTGCTTCTCTTGCCTGATGTACAATGTGAGATATTGTAAGGAGGTAGAAATTCAAAACAAACATTGACATCCCTTCTAGCCCTCTAACACAGAGCAACATTTATTGCTCAGGCTCCTTCCCTAGCTGTAAGCTAAGGGGAATAGGTTTTTTCCCATGGTGGCCCTGGAAACCTGGCTAGGTTTGAATCCCCAAGCAAGATCCCCAGCGACCAGTATTGCCTGGCTGCCTCCTGAGAGACTCTGGTTCTTGGGAGGAAAAATTTGCATTGGCTCCTCGTAATCCCAGAAAAAGATGCTGAGCTGTGCAGGGCTCTGGATGGCTGGCTCAGTTGTGTCTTAAAGCTTCAAAGCTTAACCATATTGCTACCCCTGATGCCAAATCTCCTCCCTAGCCTTCAAAATTCAATTAAACCATTTCTAATCTGTATGGGCTCCCAAAGTCACCTGAGAGGGCAGCATGAAATTGAGAAGAAAGCTCCTTTGTGTAGGGAACACTGAAACTCCCTTTCCTTGTAGGAAAGGACTCCCTAGAGCAGGGACCAACATCCTGGCTGGATGGTCACCCAGCACCACACAACCAGGTATAGCAGGCAGAGCTAGCCCATGGGACACTGTGTACAAACTCAAATGCCCAGAAATATCAGGGGAGGGAAGTTGGACACATGTCTGCTTCAGTCTGTGCTGAGTTCACCAGTTCTCTCTCTAGAGGTGGAGAGGATTTTTCAGCATGAGTTCTTTGACTCATTGCTTTGAATGGTTGTCTTAGTCAGAATATAGAGCTTACCCTTGTATACAGTGTGAGTTGTTGGTCTAGAGATTTTCAGCTTTTCCCAGCATTCCTTCCCCGCCCAAATACTGAGCTCTTACCCCAGGAGTCTTTGAGTTTATCACATGCATGAATCTACCACATTCATTTGCTTCATATGTTGTATAACTGATCACTCTTCCTATTTCTTAGTCAGTTCCAAACCGCTTTAATGATGACTATTTTGGGATATAACTTCAGATCTGGTGTTGCACGGCCTTCTTCCTTCTGACTTTGAAAATGATTTCCCAAGACATTCTTGGCCTTTTGTTTCTCCAGATGAATTTTGGTGATTATTCTTTCTAGCTATATAAAGTAATCCTTTGGAAGTTTTGTTGGAATGGCACTAAGTAAATTAATTTAAGGCCATTGTCATTTTCATTACATTGGCTTGGTCTACCAACTAGCAATGAATATTTCTCCAATTTTTAAGCCAGCCGTTATTTCAGTAAAGATTGTTTTGTAATTGCATGCATGTAGTTCCTACATGTGTCTTGGTTGGTAAAATCCCAAGTGTTTCATATATTCTCTAGTCATTTTAAGTGGAATTTCTCTTTCTATCTCTTGCTGGGTTTTGCTGGTAATATGTAGAAATACTTATGATTCGTGTGGGCTTACTTTATATTCTGCAACTTTGCTGACGTTGTTAATGATTTCAATGACTGTTTCGTTGGATCTCTAGAGTTCTCTAAGTAAACCATCATAACATCTGCAAAAAGTTATCATTGGGCTTCTACTTTTACCTATATTGTTCCCCTAATTTCTTTTCCTTGTTTTATTGCTATAGCAATAATATATTTATCAATATTAATATTGATGTTATTTATTAATATTAATAATATAGTTAACATTTCTAGCACTATATTGAGTAGTAATGGTGGATAAAAGAAGTCTTTGCTTTATCCCTGATCTAATTGGAAGCTCCTCTAATTTACCCCATTACATATAATGCTAGGTCTTGGTTTGAGATAAGTACTACTTATTATATTAAGTAAATATCTGTTTATTCTTATATCTTCTAGAGTTTTTTTAAAAACAGGAATATATTATATTATATAATTCTATCTTGTAAAAAACTTTTCCTGATTCTATTGATATAATCATGTAAATCATGTAGTTTTCTTCTTGCTATTAATAAGGTTTGTTCTGCTCAACATTGAACCAAATGTTGAACAAACCCTGCATTCCTGGTATAAATCCAATGTGCTTGTTGTGTAACCTTTGTGACATGTTGCTGTTGTCTCTTTGCTAATATTTTATCTAAAAATTTTGTATTGTTATTCATTAAGGGTATTGGTCTATAATTTTCTTTGCTTTAACTCTTTCTGATTTAGGTATCAATACATATTTGTATTGAAGGAATTTGGCAGACCACTTCTTTTTCTGTTCTCTCATTTTTCCATTTCTGTTCATGGTACCCCATATAGATGGTCTCTCAGTCTCAAAATCATAGAGTCATCTTTGGCTCCTCCTTTATCCTTACTTTCCACAGGGTGTCATTTGCAAAGTTCTATTTCCAGTTCTACTTCCACATGCCAAGCATCCAATGAACTCTTTCTGATCTCCCTCCCCCTCTACTGTCCATCTCTACTCATCTGTCAAAATTGTCTTCCTAAGGCATAGGTCTATGTCATGTTCTACCACCATCAATTGCTCCCCATTACCATTAGCATAAAGTACCAACTTCCAATCCTGGCAGTTAAGACCCTCCATAATTTAGCTTCCATCTAGCTTTCCAGTCTTACTCTATAACACTCCCATTTACATACTATGGACTATTTGTTCTTCCCCTAATGACACAAAATCTTTAGAACATTAACACAGGTTGTCACCATGACTGGAATGCATTCCCTACTCATATTTATCTCCTTAGATTCCTTCAAGACTCAGATCAGTTGCCACCTCCTTTATGAAGCTTCCCTGATCTCCACCATTGCCACTGTCTCAATTTACCTTGTACAATTCTTTGTGTATACATTGTGTGTCCCAGTAGAATGCAAGCCCCTTATGGTCAGGAATTATTTCATTCTTTTTCTTTGTATCTCAGGTACCTGAAAGGTTGCATGTGTAGTGGAGAGAGAATTGACCTTGAGATCAGCAAGACCTAGGTTTAAGTCCCATTTATGACTCATACTAGCTGTGTTGCTCTGCTGACATGCCCTGAACTCTAAGAGCCCCTGTGCAATTATCCTAAACTATAAGTGACAGACAAGTATTCAATTTGGACATTTTCACACCGAGAATTACCTGTATTAATGAAATCTCAGATCTAGTCTCAAAGGGAAAAAAAAGTTCCACCATTCTTATACTCCAATGCCCCAGTAGATCTGGGATCTCCTGGATAGGGAGATTGCATCCAATGATGCAAACAGCAGCCTATTCATACCTTCTCAATCTGTGACTGTTATCCCTCTCCTCCCATAAATTCGCAGTTATGAGTCCATCTGACAGTCTATAGGCTTTCACCTCTAGGTCTTTCAACATTTGGGGTGCCAGTGTAGTCATGGGTCCGAACAGCCACATTATTCCGAAATACCGCATCCTTGACTTTGAACTCAACACTGGACATTGCCTCTGATGCCTCAGATTGAGAAAGCTCAGCTGATTCCTGCCATAACATGAAATTGTGCTTTCTCTTCCCAACTGGACTGTAAACTCCTTATGGGGTAGGAAGCATCTCAACTTCTTATGTTCCCATCAGCCCATACAGTGCCTTTAAGATGCTCCAGGAACATTTTAAATACAGCGCACGTTTATCTGTCTTAGATTACAAATTCCCAGATGGCAAGGATGAGTTCTATGAAGATCTCATTACAGGTGTACTATATTTTTAGTAAATCCAATGCATAAAAATAACATCTTGTATTATTCTCTCTCTCTGTCTGTCTCTCTTCTGCTCTCTGTCTCTGTCTCTCTGTCTCTTTCTTTCTCTCCCTCTCTCTCTCGGTCTCTCTCCAGTATCCCCTATTAAGTTGTAAAGCAGGGACCATGTCTTATGACTACAGATCCCTGATACTACCTAGCACAATTTTCTTAAGAAATATTGAATGAATTAGTGAAAGAACTGTAAGTGAAAGAAATATAATTGAATGAATGTTACTATGAATGAAAGAATATCATTGAATGAATAACTAAATAAAGGGTCTTAGAACTTTAGCGTTATTTTGGACAGTTCTCCCTTTCCTTCACCCCTGACTTCTGCTCAGCTGTCCAGTGTTGTCACTTCTACCTCTCACACGCATCCCTTCCTCTTCACTCCTGTTGTCATTCCCATGGTGTGGCCTGTCACCACCTTTCTTCTTTCTTATTATTATAGCCTCCTACCTGGTCTCCTTGCCTTCCATTTTTCCTCTTTTCAATCCCTCCCTTGGAAGCTACAGAGTAATCATCTGAACGCACTGCTTTGATCACTTCCCTTCTCTGTTCAGGTACTTTCGGGACTCCCTACTGTTCACCAAACAGAGCAGAAACTCATTAGTGTTGGCACCCCACAGGAGGGAATGCAGCTGAGCTTCTGAAGACGGAAGGGAGTCTGGGTCAACACTGGGCCAGGACAGTGTGACAGCACTTTTTCCACTTTCTGGAAGATTGCGTGCCATGAGCATGGTGTGAGGGACAGGACAGTCATCACTAGAGCACAGGAAGTCAACGCCCCACAATTTTGCTCGAGCAGAGGATGATACTGGGAAGAGACGGCTGCATGAAATGCATGGCTGTTGTGTTCTTGAATCCCTGAGTGTTTGCCTTCTCTCCGGGTATCACTGTGCTCTTCTGGCAGGACACTTGCGAGAGTGGTTGGAAGGTGCATGTATTTTCCTCCCCCTTTCCCTCAGCCCAGAGTTTGTTATGCCATTCAGGGTCTGGGCACAATTAGGAGCATTCAGAAGCAATCCATGGTGGCATTGTGTCTTCAGTATTGGGAGAAGTGGAAGCCTTACTAGAACCATCCGAGACAGCTCATGACTTAGGTATGTGGTGCTTGCTCTGACCTTGCCTGGCTCCATCTCACCCCTCTGGGGTTCTCTTAAGCTGTTTTCCATCTTCTGTTTACGTTGGACTCTCGTTCCCTTCTATTCCTGCTACGTCTGAAGTTCATCCCTTAGCTCTTGCCAATTCTTGTGTCTGCAGTAGGCTACCATCAGCTTCACCTGTTGAGATCTTTCTTTTACTACAAGACCCAAAGTCAAGCATCATCTCCCCCAAGGAGAATTCCTTGTTCTCCCTTGACACCCCTTCCCCAAGGTAAATTGATAATTTCTTGCCTAGTATTCTCATAACACTTTATTTGGATCATTTTTTGTACTTGAACATATTCTACTTTGTGTTCTAGTTCTTTGTGTATATCTCTGAGTACATTCCCTATTAGATTGTAAGTTCCCCGAGGACAAGTACTAGGCTCTTCTTTCACTGTTAGATTTACAGTGGCCTTCTGAGAGTGGAGAGGAGGGAACACCAACAATGGCTCATGTGTGTGCACTGTTGCACAAAGATCTTTCTCACAACAACTCTGGAAGTTGGCTTGAGCACTAATTATGGAATCTAGGGATAGGGGATGCTGAGTGACTTCTTCAGGTCACATATCTCACCAGAGTGGGGAATTCAACCCAACCCTCTTGACTCCAAGTTTTTTACTCTTTCTAATGCCATATGTTGCTTTTCATGTACAGATTATGGAGGGCCGTGAAAACCAATGAAAAAGAATCTAGATGTGATGTCTTACAAACTATTAAAGGTTCATGGAATCATACGAAGGAAGTGGTGATTTTAGGAAAATTTATTAATGAATGAACAAATACATTGTTGAACACATGAGTGAAGTTATGGAGGATCAGCTATGGAGCTCTTGGGCCAGACCTTTGGAATGCACCATCATCCCTCAGTGTTTCTTTGATGTGTGGGCTCCAGAGTGATTTATGGATCTCCTATAGACATCTGAAGGAGTGTAGCCCCAATACACTGAATGCCTTCCTCAGACCGTCAGCAGCCAGGGCCACTAAGAGCAAACAATGAGAGAAGCAGCAAGAAACGCCAGGATCCCCAGCTGAGCTGCTGAGAGTGTCCCTGGGTCTTTCCTAGCCATTCAGTCTTATATTTCCCAAATACTATTTAGTATTTACACTTAGTAAATCCTAGAGACTGTTTCTCTTTCACCCAGAAACCCTGAGAGTCTTCCCCTCCTGGTTTGATTTTTTTAGTTACAGGACCCATCCATTTAGTAACTACTTAAAGAAGCCTATTCATCAAATGGGTGTATCTCACTCAAAGTGAGAATGTGATAAGACCTTAGCCTAAAAGGGCCAGGGTCTCCCAGTGCATCCTGGGCCATCTCCAGTCATCCTGATGAATATGTGGCCACTGGACCCAGATGGCTCTGGAGGAGAAGGTGAGGTGTGACCTTGCACGGCCTTCCCTCATTCAAAGTCAACTACAAGTCATGACATCCTCTTGATGTCATGGTCCTCTTCGAGGATGAAGGACATGCACAGTAAAAACCCCAGATACTGAATTGCAATGTCCACAAAAGATGGGCAGGCCTGGCAATTTTATATCACTATTGAAACCACTGGGAACCTAAATGGAACAGCATCTCCCTATTTATGCCAATTATAAAGAGACAGATAGTAAGAGACCTTCTAGGTACTCAATGAAATAGGGTTGCCAGACTCAGATGAGCTAGAATGCTTAAGGAAACTAAGCGGTGGAAGAAGATGGGAAATGGGAGAGGTATGGCAAGACTGCAGAAGGACAAATGTCCTATTTAAAAAAGAGAGGAAGTATCTGAAAGCAATAGGCCAGAGAACTTGACTTTGATTCCTAGCAGAATTCTAGAGTCTATGATCAGAGACAGTTTAATGAGCATCTTAAGAAGCAAGTGGTGGTTCCAAAGACCATGGGTTCATCAAGAGCAGGTTGTGCCAGATGACATTCATTTTCCTTTTTAACAGTTACCAGACTGATCTCGATCCAGGTCGGTGCTGCAAAAATAATATCCTTAGATTTCAGCAAAGCATTTTATGTGTCTTTCCTGCTCTTATCATGGAAAATATGGAAATACATTGGGCAAATGGCCATGCAGGTAGATGGATCTGAAACTGGCTGAATGACAAGGCCTAAGGTCAACAAGGTTGACATTGTAGATCATTTCAAGCATTGGAAGAGTTGCCAAATGATCGAGGTGCCAGCCTTGGTTTACTTGGCCCCGGGGGAAGAATCAGGGGCCCTGGGGGCAGCAGGTTAGGAAGAAGCTCAGGAGAGGAGAATTTAAACTTGATGTCAGGTAAAACTGAAACCCCCAGAGCTGTCCCAGGAGGTCAGTCAGTTGTTAAGCATTTATCCTACTGCTAGTACTGTGTGTCAGGAACTGTGCAAAGAACTGGGAATATAAAAGAAGCCTAAAGAGAGATAGTCCCTGACCTCAGGGACCTTATATCTTACTAGTGGTGTGAGATTCCCCCTTGTTGCATACCTTTGGGCAGAGCTTGGACTCCATTTATTGAGCTCCATCACACCGGGAGGGCCTTGAGAGCAGGGATGGTCTTTGGTTTTTCTTTGTTCCCTAGCACTTTCTTTGTTTGCTAGCACTTTGCACCATTTTCCTATGATGCAACTACAAGTAGAGCTCCTCCCATCACTTGGTTTGAGCCCTATATTCCCCACCCCTATTGCTAACAGCCTGAGTTTAAATCTCAGCTCTTTGGATGCAGTACTGGGAGGTCTTACCAGGTTCCTTAGTCCCTCAGTTTCCCTAGGAGTAATGCAGGAAGGGTATCTTCATTGCCTTGTGTCCAGTGCTTGGAAGGGCCAGATGGGCCATTCAACCTAAACTCCAATGCTGCAGATGTTCCTTGGAGTCACACCCCCTATTCCCTCATTGGGGCCTTCACACTAGTCTTCCTACTTGCTTCTACCAGACCAGTGCCTTATCCCTACACTTGTACTGTGACATTTTCAGAGTAAAATTATGTGGAGTGGCATCTTTTTACGTTGCCCATATGTGGAGTCCTCACTTTTCTGGGAGCTGAAAGTGGAGGGAAGGAGAATGGATGGAAGCCAATTGGCACCTGCTCTAGCCATGGAAACCTGAACTTGACTACTGGTGTGTGGGTGCCATGGTCTCTTAAAGCCTCAGTCTGAGGTAGGGTTGGCAGTGGGGGCAGTTGCTGGGGTGGCGGCCATACTGGAGCTCAGGGGTGATGTCTTGACCAGGCAGAAGATGTAAAAAACTATCAAAGATTTCTCAGTTGGAAAAGATCTCAATGGTCAGCTAGAACAGTCCGTATCTGAAAAACAATCCCTACTACAACTCACTTTACTGGGACCTCCTGTGAGGGCTGGCATGCACCAAGCACTTAGCAAGTGTTCCTTGGCCCCACTAGCTCTGGAGGCAACACTGGTCCAGGAGATGCCAAGAGGTGTGGGTTGAGATCCTGGCTCCACACTGGCTGCTTTTGGGACCTTCTTGGCCTAAAGGGTCATTTTATTCAGCTGTAAACTGAGGTGACTTCAACAGACATGTCCCTTCCATTATCTACCATGTGTTTTATGCTCTGCATCCCCTTGGCATGACTTTCTGCTCAGGAGTTCTTTTCCTGATCCTAAGCTGGCTTAAACATGCCTCTTTGCAAGTTCCCCCCTTGCTGGTAAGTCTGCCCTTGAGAACAGAATAGGATCAACTGAAATGACAGGCTTCTCTTTGGGAACTGTTTGAAACAGCTGCAGTGAAGAGTGTGGGGCTGGCCTGTCACCTCCTTCAGGAATCCCCCCAACTTCCACATTTCCCTGGGTTCGGACATTGCTGCCAACTCTCTCCCAGCTCTCTTTCCCACCCTCATGCCCGCGGCTGGGATTTAATAACTGGCTAAACTCTCTCAGATCACGCTTGTCCCATTGACCTTTCCCCTGGGGCCGTGTTAATTAATTCAAATCATTCTCCTGGATGCCTCTCCCCTTAGTGGGACTTTGTCCCTCTACTTCTTTCTAGCACAGAAAAGGCTATAGGGTTAAGGGGGAAATAAGATTGACTCTCAAGGCCTGGGTTTATCCTTGGCTCTGGTTTCAATGCAGCAGCAATTCTGGAGATCTACTGTACACAAAAAGTCTGCTAAATGCTAAGGAGAAAAAGCGTAGAGAAAGAAATTACCAGTGGCCTCATGGAGTTTGTAGTCATAGCTGAACTGAGATTATTTCAAGAGAAGTGAAAGGGACATATCTTTCCCCCTTCTTGAATGCCTACATTTATTAAGTGCCTACTGTGTGCTGGAAGGGGTCTTGGAAGTCATCCACTCCCAACCTCTTAGTTTATGGATGAGAAAACTGAGGCCCAGAAAGGTTAAGGGACTTGTCCAGGGTCATACGTTGAGAACATGATTATCAATTGACTGACTGTTAACTTTTTGACAGAGTGTCAGACTCAGTTGCCTGAGCTCAGGTCTTCCTGACTCCCAGTTCTATCCCATGTGTGCTACCTACTGTGTGTTAGGTGTTGTTTCGGATAAAGATAAAAACAAAATAGTTCCTGCTCTCAGGGAGTTTATGTCCTTCTGAGGCAAATGTACAATGTGCATACAGTACAAATACAAATATGTTGCTATAAGGAGAATTAAGCAGGGAGAGCCCTTGAAGCCTCCAGAGATTCAGGCACAGGGTGCTTCCGAGAGGGATTTCTATCAGAGGAGACCAACTGGTGCCCACCAGCAGGAGCAGGAGTACCTGTCCCATGAGGCCCTTGCAAGCTTTGACCAAGTTCCTGAAACAGCTCGAAACCCAGTTTAGCTAGAATATAAAGTTTGTGATAGAGAGTAATAAGAAATGTCTGGAAACTTTGGTGAGGCAGATTGTGGGGTTGGGTGGGAGCTCAACATCAGGCTGAGCAGTATGTGTTCCCGTTAAATGCAATGAGATGCCATGGAAGGAGCAAAGTGGTCAGGCCTTATCTTAGGAGGACAGTCTGGGCAGCTGTGTGGTCTGGAGAGGGAAAGAGCAGGCATAAAGCGCTTACTGTGTTCCAGGGTCTTTATAAATAGCCTCTCATTTGATCTGCACAACAGCCCTGGGAGGTAGGTACTGTTACTGTCCCCATTTTACAGTCGAGGAAACCAAGACAAACAGGTTAAGGGACTTGCCCAGGGTCACACAGATATTAAGCATTGGAGGTCAGATTTGAACTTGAATCTTCCTTGCCCCAGGCTCAGAGATCTATTCAGAGGCCAATCCAATAATGAAGTGGAGAGGTGATGTAGGTTTAATCTGAGTGATTGCTGGGTATTTGGAAAGAAGGAGGCAGATACAAAAGATATGGTGATGGTTGCCTTGAGAAGATTGGCAACTGATTAGATGTGGGGAGCAGGGTGGGGTGGGGGAAGGAAGAGCCAAGGATGAGTCCAAGGTTATGGACCAGAATCCTGGGAAGATGTGTGCTCAGTAGGATGCTTAGAGGGAGGGGTGGTGGAGGGGAATGTGAGATCAGATGCCGTGTTGGCATCAAGAGGAGAGACTATAGAAATAATCTAGCCTGGGGTCTCTTCAGAGGTCTGATGATAGATTTCAGGGGGTTTGTGAACTTGGAGGGCAAAAAGAGCTTATTTTCACTAACCTCTTGCTGAAATTTAGCATTTCTAGCAATTACGAATTTCTTTGAACAAACAAACAACAGACCAAAAATTCAGAGATGGGGTCCACAGTCTTCCCGATGCTGCCAAAGGAGTCCATGATGCACAAAATGGTGGAGAACGCATAGTCTAGTGCAATTCCCCATTTTACACATTAAGAAGTCAAGGTGCAAAGCTTAAGAGTATCCTCCTTCTAGTCTTAACCAATGGAAGTGACCATGAAAATCAATGGAAAGTGTTGTACTTAAAGAAAGCTTTAGAATATACCAAGGTTCAAAGTCATGTCTCTACAATTCAGTAACTATATGTCCTTGGGAAAGTCATTTAACCAGTGTGTCTCAGTTTCCTCATCTGTAAAACTGAGATACTAATACTTGCATTATCTGCTTCTGGGTCATCAGGTGCCCACTTCAGAAACCATAAAGCATTGGGTAAAGGTAAGCATTTGCTATGAATATATGGAGGCCAGATTAAAAACCTGGAGAATACCAAATTCTTTACCAAATGGATAATGTCTGGAATTCTCTCCCACCTTATTATCAACTCTTGGATTTCCTGGCTTCCTTCAAGTCTCAGTTAACATTGAACCTTCTACAAGAAACTTTTCCTCATCTCCTCTAATGCCAGTGCCTTCCCTGTGTGGATGATTTCCATTTTATCCCATACACACCTTGTTTACACATGGTTGTTTGCATGTTGTTTTGATTCTATTACACTGTGAGTGACTAGAGAGCAGGGACCTATTCGTTGCCTTTCTTTGTAGCTCTGGCACTTAGCACAATGCCTGACATGGTTAGCTGACTGACTGACAGGGAGACCAATCAGAAGGCTACTGCAGTGGTCCAGGAACGAGGCAATCAGCCTCTGTGCCAGGGGAATGGTAATGTCAAAGGAGAGAAGGCACTGTGACTGTACACGAGAGATGCTGTGAAGGGAAAATGAGTAGAACTTGGCAACTGTTTAAATATAGAGAAAGAGAAAGTGAAAAGTCCAGGAGGATGCACAGGTTGTGAGCCTGCATGATCAGGAGGGTGGGGGCACCCTTGATAGCAATATGAAAGATAGGAGAGAGGGGAGATTGGGGGGAAAGATGATGAATTCAATTTTGGATATGTTGAGTCTAAAATGTCTACAGGGCATCCGGTTCAAAATGCTCAATAAGCAGTTGCAGATTCCCGACTGGAGGTTAGGAGAGAGGTCAAGGCTAGGTGTCATCAGCATAGAAATAATTGAATCTAAAAGAGTTGGTGAGATCATCAAGTAAATGAGTACAGGGGGATATATAGTCCTGGGGCAACTTGGAGGAAGATCCAGGGGATACCGATAAAAACTTTGAGAACAGAGAATACCAAGGAAAAGAGGGTGAGCAACAGCGTCAAAGGTGGAAAGGAGGTCAAGAAGGATAAGGTTTGAGAAAAGGTCATAGGATTTGATCCCTGGCAGCACTGAAGAGAGCACTTTCAGTTAAATGGTGAGGTTGGAAGCCGAACTGCTCAAGAAGGAAATGAGACAAAAAGAAATGGAGGTGCCGTTTGTAGATAGCCTTCTCAAGGAGGTTTAGTTACTAGAGGGAGGAGAGAGGGGATAATGGGTAGTAGGGAAGGAGGGATCAAGGGAGGAATTCTGACGGTGGAGGAGACATGAGTAGTTGTGGGTAGTAATGAAACAGCAAGGAGACAGGGAGAGGTGGCAGATCAATGACAGGCAGAGCTAATGGAAGGTGCAATCTACCGGAGAGGATGAGATGAAATAGGATCATAATTTGTATATGTATTTTACCAGTCTAACTTCTTTCAAAAATAAAGTGCTATTTTTTAACACAAAGTGTCACATAAATTCAAGTTTTTATTATACCATAACTAGATTTTATTCTCCACTGAATTACAATTTGTTTTACAGACTTCTTTCTATGTCACTATCTCATTATGCAAAGTACTGGTATACAGTAGTCACCCAATAAAGACTAACAAAATGGAATATATCGGCCTTATGCAAAAGTATACCTGACCCAACATTACTCATTGATTTCCTGAAAAAACAATGTTAGGTAAAACTGTGTTCCAGGGGGCAGTTTCATAGCAACCCTGTTATAAAAGGACAGTTGGCTGATGATGTAAGAGCAGGGCTTGGTGATATTACCCTGAGGTTTCAATTCTATTTCATTACATTCAACAAACATTTATTAAGTATCTACACATGTGAAGCCTCATACCAGGCACTGGGTATTCGAAGATAAAAAAAATGACATAGTGCATGCCTTTGAAAAAGTCACGTAGAAATGAATGTCATGATACAAGACAGAGAAGGGTAAAAGGAAAATAAGATGGTGCTATGAGAAATCAGAGAAGGGAGAAATGACTTCTTGTAGAGTGCCTTTGGGAGGCTTTATGGAGGAGGTGGTGCCTGAGCTGAGCCTTTAATGAAGAGACAGATTTCTATTAATGGTGGTGGTTGTTTGGACATCATAAGGGTGAGGTTTTGACTCATGCTTGAATTGGATTTGAGTGAGGCAGAGCTCAGTCTGACTTTCTTCTCCAGGGTCATTGGAGTCCAGTGCAAGACAAAGGTCAAGGCGGCAGGTGATGGCCTAGGATGCCTCTGGTGGATGAGTGGAGTTTTGAAGGGGAGATAGGGGGAAAGGTTATAGGAAATGACCTACAGGAATGTATGGGTCGGGAGAGAAGCTGAAACTAAAACACCTGTAATGTACAGAACATGCAGGTGAAGAGGATGAAATAAGTTTGGGAAGGTAGTCAAACCATGGTGGACTTTGAAAGCTGAGCTAATTGTACCTTGTCCTTTAGGACTGCAGTCTCTAAGTGAGGGCCAGAGCAACCACAGGGGATGTTTAATCAGCTCACTGGAGAATAGGGATATTAAGTTGAATCCCATCTTCCCAGCAATGGAAGGGCTTGTCTCTAACACAACCACACCCCCTCCTCTTTGCCCATTAGCTATCAACAGTCTCCATTTCCCCCTCCAGCTGTTGTATAAGTAGCCAATTCTTCATTCTGCCTCAACTACCAGACCCTCAGGGCAATTATAACCTAATCACTCCTCAGGCACCCACAGCAGCAGTGGGGCAAGAGTCCAACCTTAAGAACACAGGTCCTCTGTCCCACAGATCATCTCCTGGCCACCACATGTGCTGTGTTGTGTGTGTGGGGAGGGGGGTAGATGCTGTGCTTTGGGGGCATGAGAGATGATATGATCTGTGTCCCCTTTCTCCTTTTGGGGAGTTGGACACGAGAAGGTGCACAGTAGGATGTGCATATAATTTGTAAATTCATAAAAGAAAAAAGAAAAAGAAATTTACATAACTTTATTATATATTTAAAAGGAGTAGCAAATTGTACACAATAACTTTGCAGTTTCATGTGCAATCATCTTTTTCATTACATGATGTAATGGAAATGCTTGTTTTATTCTATAATTTAAAACTAAAATAAATTTTTAAACATTTATAAAGTAATACACATATATTTTGCTGATGGGGATGTGCAGATGACCAGTGCAGTGGATCATGGGAAATCCCCGCAGGTCTTTGATCAAAGGAGTGACACAATCAGACCTGGAGATTCGTAGAAACTTGGTAGAGTGGAACGTGGGCCGGATGGGGAGTTAGACAATCCGGCCTCATAGCCCAGCTCTGTCTCTTGCTACCTATGTGACTTTTGGAAAGTCACTTGCCAGTTAAGAGTTTCACTTTCTTCATCTGCAAAGCAAGAAAGGGGGACTATGTGCTCTCTGACATCCCTTTGAGGTCTCGATCCAGGGATGCTGAAATTGGGACTGTAGCAACCCTAGGTTCTCATCAAGCATTCCCTTTGGTGATCTATTTACAGGGCCTTCTGCAGCCTAAGGGAGCTCCAGGGGGAGCTGGTCTAGGG
This sequence comes from Bettongia penicillata ogilbyi, assembly GCA_023548195.1. Classification (NCBI taxonomy): domain Eukaryota; kingdom Metazoa; phylum Chordata; class Mammalia; order Diprotodontia; family Potoroidae; genus Bettongia; species Bettongia penicillata. The sequence continues at coordinate 12,477,654 of JAJHZJ010000132.1, read as the reverse complement.
AAAGAGCATGCAGTGATGTCTGGAGAAGGAAGCCCAGAAAAGGAAAATTCAGTAAGAATGGAATCCAGCAAAAAGGGACTACAGTGTTATTCACCCAAGAGAGCCACAACACTCAGGAAAAGCACTTTTCACCATCCCATTCCCTCTCCTCACATAGCACCTTCGTTCAGGCCCTTATCCCCTCTCTCCTGGACAGTAGCTTCTTACCCTGCTGCATGTAGCCTCTTCCCTACCTGTTCACCCTTCAGTAGCCACTGGGACCCTCCTGGCTTCAGAGTGATTATCAGTAGTAACTGCTGCTGTTTCCTTCCCAGCCTGATGTTGCAATTTTTCTTTGCTTCATTAAAGGTTCCATCCCCTGGCTACTTCTTAAAGAGGACAATTTACTTAATGGGATACCTCACCCTAAGTGAGTTCCTGAATAGACCATGGCTTAAAGGGGCCAAGGTCTCCCATTGCATCCTGGGTCATCTCCAGTCATCCTGATGACTATCTGATTACTGGATTCAAATGGCTCTGGAGGAGAAGTGAGGCTGGTGACCTGCACCTCCCTCCCTCAAAGCAAAGTCAAGTGCAAGCCATGTCATCATTTCTCTGATGGCATGGTCTTCTTTGGCAACAAAGTGCGAACACACCAATGGGTTAAACTTGAGGCAAAGCCCTGGTCTATTCAGAACCATCGGTGGCTCCCTATTGTCTGTAAGACAGACTAGGAGTGTACGACTCGCCTCCAACAGTTCTATGTTTTGTCCAAACTGGATTGGTAGTTGTTTTCTGAGTTTGTCACAAATCCCACCTCCATGCTTTTGCCTAGGTCATTTCTGGCATGAAGGAGTGCACCTTCTCCTCCCTTCTGCCCTTGGCCCAGATGCTACCTCCTTAGGGAAATCATCTCTGACTTGCCTAGTTATTCAGCTCATTCTCTCTCTTCACCTTCTCAGTAGTCATTGCTCTTTTCCATTAGGAGTTATTTGTCATGTACTTTTAGTTGACTCATTTGTACCTTGCCCCCACCTCCCTTAATGGTAGGACTTTTCATTCAGGGCTTTCCATCATCTCTGGTCCTAGCACAGTACCTTGCACACAGTAGGTGCTTGATCCATGTTCACTGAATTGAGTAAGATACCTCCCCCTTGTTCTTCTCCTCCAGCATAAAGCAGGCTCCTTGAGGACAAGGAGGTTTTGTCTTCAGTCTTGGTAACTTCAGCGTCCCAGCCTGGGAGCTGGGAAGACCGTGGTCCAAGTCCTGCCCCCGCCTCATAACGGCCCTATGACCCTTTGCTGACCCTTGAACCTCTCCATTCTCCCCACCCCCACCCCCCACTCTGAAATTGCATATTTCAGATATGTTGTCCATCTGCACTGGTGAAAGGAATTTTTGTACTGGGTGTTCCCTCCACCCCAGGGAAATCACAGGCCTAGATTCCTGCCCCTTCCCCACCCCCAATCCTCTGAATTTAGCTCTCTATCTTTCACATAATAGGGACTTCTCAAAGGGTTGCTGAATTGAATTTTGTTGAAATGAATTGGAAAATCAAAGTGAGACATCCTGAAGGCAGGCAAAGGCTGGGGTGCAGTGCTTAAAGCCTCTCTTGCCTGAGGATGTCATTTACCAGGTAACAAGATGCTCAGTCATCTGTCCTTTCATCAAATACTCCCTGCTCTGTGTCATGAAATTTCTAATATACATGTAATGTGCTGGACAGTACAGCTGGGATGGTGCCTGGTGGAGGCAGTACTCCATTACAGTATAAGCTGACTGCCTGAGAGGAAACGTAAAGACTCCCCCAGGCACAGCCTCTGCCAGGCACAGCCTGGCACGGCCTCCCATGGGTGCTTCCACTTTTTTGTCATTTGCTATAAAAGTAATTAATGAATGATGCAGCTTCTGAGGTCATTCCCAGCCAGCGCCATTTGTTTCTTGTGTTTGTCAATGTGGAACGCCAGCAAATATTTATTCAGTCCTCTGGGCATGTTGACAGTGCTGAGAGCCATGTGTGCACCCTGACCATGGTGAATTTTTGCTCAATGTGTGATTGATCACCACAGCTCCACGACGTTATAAATGACCATTAAAATAGCAAATGGGTAAAATGATCAAAGAGAGGAAGAGGAAGTTCCTTGTCTCTGAATGGACCACAGTAAGCACCACACTGGCCCTTGGACTGTGGAGTGACTAACATTCAGTGAGTGAGCTGAATCTCTGAAGTGATGTTGTGGAGAGAGGGACTTCTCACAGCTTCTCTATCCACTATAGCCAATAAGATGACACTTTTGAGCTAGGTGACCATAGATAAGTCACTAACCTTCTCTGAGCCTCAATTTCATCTGTAAAATCAGGCAGTTAGAGTCTCTAAGGCTTCCGGCTCTGTTTCTATAATCCTCTGTAGGAGATAGGCAACCGAGACCCCAGCCTTGAAGCCCTGAATTTGAGTCCCTTTGTGGGGATGCACAAGCTGGGGCCATAGAGGACTCGGTGAACTTCACGGAGCCTCAATTCTCCCCTCTAAAGACAGAGGGACAATGAACTACTGTAGTATCTATCTGACAGTGGTGTTTTAGATTGTGTGCACACACATGTGTGTGCTTGTGTATGTGTGATCCAGAAAACTCTAAAAACTGTACCATAGAAGCAGAGCTAGAAGGGACCTCAGATGATATCTAGACCAACTCCTCTCATTTTCCCTATCATGGAACTGAGGCCCAGTGAGATGAAACAAGCTGACCAGGATCACATGGGGAAATATCAGACAAACCTCTTGTCCAGGTCCCCACTTTCATTGGCTGTCTTGTTTGACTTGGTTTTTGTGTTCCTCTATGTTTGTATCATTGCTTTAAGAAAAGGCGGGGGGAGAGACAAGAAGAAAAGATCTAAATTGGCCAGATGCCATTTACTCTGTTTACCAAAATGAGCTGAAGGACTGATGAGTCAGCAAGACCTTTCCATCACTGCCCATCTGTTTGCAGCATGGTGGTGGCAGGCTCTGGACTTGGTATCAGAAAGCCTGGATTTAGTTCTCAGTTCTGTCACTCAGATGGGTCCCTTTTTATTCTTTTAACCTGTTTCCTTTTTTGTAAAACTAAATAATGATCATCAAAATCCCTACGTCAAAGACTTGCTTTGAGGACCAAATCAGATGATGTGATTAAAGGGTTATAGGAACATAAGGTATTTTCCAAACTTTTAGATCCATCACAGGGGAGAGTACCTTGCGCAAAGTAAGAAGTGAGTAAATGTTTGTTGGCTGGCATCATTGTAAAATTTATGGCCACACAGCTACCACACACAACTCTTCATGGTTTGCAAAGTACTTTACAATGACTATCTCGTATGATCCCCAACAATCCTGGGAGGGAGGTGCTAGTATTATTTCCATTTTACAGATAAGAAAGCTGAGACTGTGAAAGGTTAAGAAACTTGCCTAGGACCACACAGCTAGCAAATTCCCAAGATAACATTCTAACTGAAGTCTTCATGACTCTAAGTCTGATGATGTTAGTATGCACGACATAATATTAAATCTGCATTTTTGCAAGATCCATATATGTACAATGCAGAAACAATTTGGTCAATGCCTGATCTCAAAGTGCTCATAGTTTAATGGATGGGACAGCATGCAGACAAGTCTGTACAAACAAGACCTAGACAAAGATCAATGGGAAAGAATCTCAGGTCATTTTTAAAACGGAAGCAAGGCTCTCAAATCATTATCAAGGGCACATGGCTTTGATGGGATTCCCCCTCCCAATTCCATCGTTAGCTCACATATTGACAAAAGCCCATGGAGCAAGCTCATTAGTCAGGCCCTCAGTTCCAGCAGGCAGACTCTAGAGATGGGCAATGATCTGAATTCCACATTGATGGAAGGAGAAGGGTGAAGACAGGCTCTCACAGGGGACAGAGCACTGCCCTCTCCCTGATCCGCACTTCTACCTCATCTTAGTCCACTGCCCTCAAAGAAACTGGAGACCTGGTGGCTTTGGACCCCAGAGCATCTTGATCTCCTAGGCATCCAAATTTCAAGGACCCAAAAGGCAACGAAACAAAGCCTGGGAGATGCAGGAAACAGCGTTGCATTGGATGTCCTTATGGGTGTGTGTCTATGCAGAGAGCCACACCTTCTCTCTTTAGGTCTGGAAGCAGATACTTTTCTATCTAGCACCTCTCAGCTCTCTTTGTGTTCGGTGTGATAATATGATGCTATCGGTGCCATCCATCCACTAGAAAACCTTGTGTTGTTCAGTCATTTCAGTAGTGTTCAACTTTTCAACTCTTGGTGACCCCATTTGCGGTTTTCTTGGCAAGAATACTGGAAGAGTTTACCATTTCCTTCTCCAGCTCATTTTACAGATGAGGAAACTGAAGCAACTCAAGTTAAGTGACTTGCCCAGAGTCACATAGTAAATATCTGAGATCAGATTTAAATTCATGAAGATGCTCGGTAAATGCTTGTTACATAAATGAATGGGTAAGGCACTGCCCCTTCTGTATGTGGACGTTTGGCCTCTGAAAAAGGATAAAAAGGAATATTTGTGCAAAGAACCTTGATGAAATCACTCTGAGAGGAAACACAGCCTCAGAAAGAAATATTGTGGGAAGACAGACTGTTTTGAGGACCACAGGGAAAACTGCCCCCCAGATACTCTTGCTGAGAGAACCTATTGGAAGGCAGTGCACTGAATGAATTATAGCTGGCTGTAGTGCATTGTGGTATGCCAGCTCATTTACATGTAACTGTTGTTGTTTTGAAAGCATACACCTGATAAACTATGAATCAATCAATCAATTGAGGACTATGGGGAAAATTATATTAGGCTTATTGGTATCATACCTGAAAAACAGAATTTTTGAGTTTCTCATCATAAACTTGAGATGGGTAGTGTTTATGAAGAAGCCTTGGCTTGAGTCACTGAGGCTGGAAGTGAGAGGAGAGCTAGGTGATGCCTCTTATCAAGGAGAGAGAGAGAGAGAGAGAGAGAGAGAGAGAGAGAGAGAGAGAGAGAGAGAGAGAGAGAGAGAGAGAGAGAGAGAGAGAGAGACAGAGAGACAGAGAGACAGAGACGGAGACAGAAACACAGAGACAGAAACAGAGGGGCAGAGAAAGAGAGACAGAAAGACACACCCACAGAGACATAGATACAGAATGAGATGTGAAGGCGGCAGTGTTTGGGAAGAGTTGGGTATCAATTCCTTGTTCTTTTTACACAGATTATGAATGAATGAATGAATGAATGAATGCAAAAGAGAAACTCAAGAACCAGATCAGCTTTGTCACCACCCAATTCATGTTCAGGAAATTTGAATTCTTGTTATTACTGGCATAAGGAAAGTATATCATTTCAAAAAAGTCGAAATAACAGAAAGCCCCCATTCCATGTATTATCCATGGTCCTGCTTCTCATCTGTTAAATGGGAAAAGTGAGTTGGCCATGATCTGTGTTCTGCATGGGGTTCTTGAATTTGATGGGTGTGGAGAGTGTGGAAAGGATAAGTTCAGAAGAGGATTGGGCCAATTAGGAGATGAGGGAAGAGAGGTGGAGAAACTAAAGGAATTGAAATTATTTGACTTCAAGTGAGACTTAACTGTGTCTACTGAGCTATTTGATGAAAGATGGAGGCTAGCTGGGCTAGACTTTCCATTCAAGCTGAACTTCATGCCATTCAGTTGAGTTGTATCCAACAGAGTAGACAAGCCAGGCGACAGTGAAATGACAAGAGGTGGGACTTAAGTGAGATGCCCATCAAAATATCTAGTCAATAAGGATATCAAAGTCCAGAGGGGGCTGGTTAACAGCCATGTAAGTCTGCTAGACGACAGACAAGAGAAGAGCATGACCCTAAAGCCTTGAAAAAATGGAGGGAGATGAACTCAGGAGGGGGCACCCCTTCTAATAACTCATACAGATCATCAGTCTTCATGTTTTTAGATCTCTCACATACAGCTTTGGAAATACTTTCCCATATTTTAAGCTCTTTGTATCTTTCCTTCCTTCCTTCCTTCCTTCCTTCCTTCCTTTCTTCCTTCCTTCCTTCCTTCCTTTTTAAAGCTCTTCTGAGCCTTTTTGCTTTGACATCATGGTTGCTTCCCAACATACTATGCCCCTCCCCCATATATACATACTGGATTTTCACATATAACCTAGAAAAAACAATTGTTCAAAAGAGATCAACATAGTAAATTCATCTGACAATATATACATCCTCTTGTATCAGGAGCCCCCTACTTTTCTGTGGAGAGCAAGGAAGTGGGCTTCATTATTTGCTTCTTGGGGCCAAGATTGGTTATTAAATTATCATGGTTATTTATGATTCTTACTACTATTACTACTACTGCTTTTTGTCTGGACATGTGTTTTCATTGGTGAAGAAATGTTGAACCACAAAGAAAAGATTGGCAAGTGTTTTGCCATAGACAATCTTGGAAAGTTGTTTGGGGTACGGAGAGGTGCATTAGCATGCCCTGACTCACACAACAAGTCTGGTCCCACAGGATCACTGGGCCAAAGGATATGGACAGTTTGGCTAGTTTTGTTGTCTCCTTGTAAGTTTTTTTCCAGAATGATTAGATCAAACCTGGCTCTAAGCAGTGTAGAGACACTGGTTTGTAGCCACTGCCTGTCTATATAACCCATTATGCCCTGAGACAATTCTATTGGAAAGGAAATATTTCCTTGCATCAAGCCTAAATCTGTAACTCCCACCCATCACTCCTAGTTCTGTCTTTGGGAGTCACATAGAATAAGACTTATCCTTTCCACAACTCACAAATGATAGTCCTTCAAATACGAGGACAGTTCTCATGCCTTCCCTTCTCCAACCTTTTGGGCCAGGCCTAATGCAGACCAAGTCAGTGATTCAGTCTTGGGATTAAAGTTCAATGAGGCCCCCAAGAGCCATAACATGCAATAAAAATAGCTTTAGGTCATAAATGCTTCCAACATTTTCATACTGCCCAATACTTCAATCCAAGAAGGGTTGTTTGGTATTCCTTTGGGGTACTCAATGGATCCAATCTCCAGCACACAGACCCCTATATAGAATGGAAACCTGGCATTCCCTAAACATCAATCAGGTCTCTACTAAGAGTAGACACAGGGCACTAGCACTGAGGACTGGCTTTCTGCCCACTAGCTGGGCATGATACTTACCTCTGAGAGAAAGTCTTGAATGGGGTCCTGAGATTCACTTGGTGTGGAAATATGATGTACATAATTGTACATGTATAATCTAATTACATTGTTTGCTCTCTTGGGGAAAGAACAGGGAAAGGAGGGAAGGAGAAAAATTTAGAACTCAGAGTTTTGCTAAAATGAATGTTGAAAACTATCTTTACATGTAATTGGGAAAAAAAAATGCCATTAAGGAAACTCACTTGACATCAGCTAAGATATTCAACCAAGTCTAAAAAGTACATGTTTCCTAAAGTTTAGAAGGATACTCTTGTTCCCTTTCACCTCCACCTTTACCACCATAACAAACCATATTAGGTCATAATGATGTCTCCCCAGGCCAGGGAGAATTCCCCTAATACCTCCAACACCAACCCTCCAAAGGCTGGGCTTTTTATGTCTCAGGCAGTGAGGAAGTCAAACCATGATTATCCTCATAGTGCCCTCCCTTTCCCCTTTAGAGGGAACCAGCTTAGCCCACATAAAGCACTCCCTCACTAGTCTGAACATCCCAGCTTCCTTGAACTTTGGATGGCTTGATTTTTTCAGACCTTCACCATCATAGTCACCCTCTACCCAAGGCACTCTCTAGTGTTTGAGCGTTCTTCTTGTGATGGAGCACCCAGGAGTCCAGTTGTAGTTCAATCAGGGCACAATGTCATTCCCTTCATTCTCAGTGCTCTGCCTCAGAATGCAGGCCAAGGTTGCTTTGACCTTTTTTAGTTGACATATCACATGGTTGGCTCATGTAGATTTGAAAGGTACTAAGCAACCCAGATCTTTTTCCCAGCTCCCTTGTAGGCACCCGCCATGTTACCATTTTTTAAAACCAAAGGGTAAGTTTTTACACTTATCCCTATGAAATTTCATCTTCTTAGACTTGGCTCAATATTCTAGCTGGTACTGAGTGAGTTTCAGGATCCCATTCAAGATTAACTTTCCTTCTGAGGCAAGTATCATGCCTATATAGTGGGCAGGTAGCCGGTCCTCAAGGCAGATGCCCAGTGCCTACTTGTGGTAGAGATCTGACTGAGGTTTCGTGACTGTTGAGGGTCTGTTCTACAAAGGGGTCTGTCAGCAGATTGATCCATTGGGTGCCCCAAAGGAATGTTCAACAGCCCTGGCATGGATGGAAGTGTTGTGTAGTCTGAAATTGTTGGAGACAATTATGATCTAAGTGCCCAGGTCCAGGCTACCATACTCCCTTGAGGTGGAGTCTTTTTGCCACCTATGGTTTTGAATGAGAGCTGTTGCTTCTCCTGGATTGGAGAGTATAATGAGGCAGCTTACAGCAGTCCATGCAGGGCTAGAGGATGAGGAGGCTTGCCGGTGCAGGAGCACACTATTTCTGCTGCTTGGGCTTTTGAGACACAATGTGAGGTGAACAGGTTCTTTGTTTCACTTCTGGTGCCCAGGGCTTAGCCCAGTGCCTGGCACATGGGGGCACTTCATAAATGTTTAATGACTGACTGATTGAGCCATTGGGAGGCTCCTGTGGTGTGATGAGCAGAGGACACGGGAATAAAGTGAAGGTTGGACCCTGTGAAACTTAGACTTCTCTGGCACATCTTTTACAGAGGTAGAGCAGGATAGATGGAGTGCTAGAATTAGAGCTAGTGCTCAGAGTTTTGAATTCTGAGTTCAAATTATACCTTAGCTGTGTGGCCTAGGGCAAGTATCAACCTCCCCACGCCTCAGTTTCCTCATCTGTAAAGTGATGGGGTTGGATTCAATGGCTTCTAAGATCCCTTCCAGCTCTTAGTCTATGATCCTATGACCTTGTATGAATTCCTGTAGATTTCTCACTGGCCTTTATGGGCCCTTAGAAAGCCCCCTATCTGCTTCTGAGCTTGTCATAATTTTCAGTTTGGTTAATAACTGGTGCTAGCATGGTGTTGGAAGATGATCTCATCCCTTCTGGTACTCTGAGAAGGATCTCAGTCCTACCCAACCTGAGCAGGTTCGTGAGCTTAGAGTTCTAGAAAGCCATTTTCCATTTGTAGCCCTTCCTTATTTGGGCCCCTCCCCAAGGTACAATTTAATAAATGCTACCTATTCTTCCTATTGGGTCATAGGCTTGCCCTGGGTGGTGATGTCATTCAGAGCTAATTAAACTGTATCTGTATGTGTGTGTATGTGTGTATGTGTATGTATGTGTGTGTATGTGTGTATATGTTTGTGTGTATGTGTGTGGGAGGTATGTATGTGTGTGTATGTATGTGTGTGCGCATGTGCGTGTGCGTGTGTGTGTGTATGTACATGTTGAGAATGTAGGTCCTCCAATGGTTTATGTGTCACGTGTTAGGGCTGAGTGAATCAGTTTTCATTAGGGTAAGAAAATCAATAAGAATTAAAACTGAGGTTGCCTCCTCAGCAGGCAAAGGAAATTTGGTGTAAGGAGAATGAGGAGTGTATATGGTGTGGACTGTGGCTGTGTTTGGGACCCTGTGTCTCCCTGTCCCCGCAACACAGTGATACTAGCGGTGGGGAGAAATGAGGAAATCAGAGTTTGTTCTGTACTATTTTTTGATATTGGCCACTTGCACAAAGCATGACCAAGGGTGGGAGAGAGCCCCAGAAGTGACATGAGGCCTTCCATGGAGGCAGCTATCCCCCTTACCTTAGCCTTTTGTTGGAATAGTCAGGTTAGAGGAGACTTTGTGGGAATAAATGCAGAAGCTCCAAAAGTTTCTTTTTAATATTATGAAGCAGTAAGCTTGTTTGGTCCAGAAGAACCCAGGCCACTTCTCCCATTCCAGCAACTTGGCCACATTTAGAAATCCAGCAATCAGTGCTCTGGTAGGCGTGAGAGCCCTTCTGAGTGTCCACAGACGATGCCCAGTCCATGAGTCTGGGGATTGCTTCTTATTGCCAATGACAAAGAGGTATACTACAGATTATTTTTGTAGCAGAGTTCAAGGCATTGGACTTGCTGTGATTGAGACCAGTCTGGAAGAGATGTCAGTGACTTTCTGGGAAACTAGGGAAATGGCCACTAGGGGTCAGATAGAAACTTTACATTCCAGGACATGACTGTCATGGGTCATCCCAGGTCCAAGGCTAGGATATGAAGGCCCAAGGCACTTGGCTCATTGGTACGAGTACCTTAACCTTGATGGGAGCTCTGGGCAATGCCCAGCCCCAAGCCAAGGTTCAAAGGATGAGACCAAGATGTCCCCAGGATCCCCTCATAAAAACTGAAACTTATTTCTAAGGTCATTAGAAGACGGAGGCTAATGTCCCCCAGTAAGTTTTGAGGTGGCAAAGAGCAGATCTGTGTGCTGCCAGCCCTAAGGGGAAGAGAGCCTAAAGTAAGCTTGTCTGAAAATGATGACAGAGGGGAATCTGGGCTGCCTTTCTGCAAGATTCAGTCTCATGAGAAGGGCAGCCTCCAGAAGACCCAGGAATGGACAGGACTTTCAGTCTTAACACATGCAGAACAGAGTTGGTCCCTAGAGCTGCTGGGAAAGGACAGGGAGCAGTTTAGATTTAGATTGGATAGTACATGTTCTGTTTCTCTACTTGGACCAACAGAAGCTTGATCTCCTGGGTCCCTGGTCCCAATGAAGTCTATTTTTGCTACTCAGTCCTCCATAGGTAGAACATGGGATATCCCAGAGGCCAGCAAGTTTTTCCTCAATAGTCATAGGTAGATGCAGAATAGGACGGCATGTGAGGAGTAGTTTATCTAGGTCAAGGTGAAAAAGGAAGGGGTGTCTTACTCTATCCAAATCTAAAATGGTAGAGAATCTAGTCCCTGGGTGGTAAAGTTGGGCTGAACCACTACCTCCTGGGGGTTGATTTGCCATATGTGGGTACATCTGAAGCCCTCTAAAAACAGGTACACTTGGCCTGGGGTATACAGTGCTAAGTCCTGATAACGCGTTCTCTCTATCCTGGTGCTTTGCCCAAGGTAGCCAGCAAATCTGCTGCTCAGTGATAATTTTTAATATAAATTTTAGACTTTACTAAGGGCCAAAGTTTGACTTAAGAAGAGCCTGGACCTAATAGTCTCCTTTGTTTAACTTAGAGGACAGCTTTTGATGTCAAGCAAACAAATGGGACTTGCTCACCAGATCCTTCTTCTGGCATCTTAGTGATAAGGAAAAACACAGATATCTCAGGTTGTAACTTCAGCTTTGTCAACTCTGTTAAGATACCGCAACTTCAAAGGCCTGGATATCTGTCATCAGAACGATGGGATGTTCTCCTTATCTTACGTCACAAAGACGTGCTACAGAAAAGAGATTCCCACACTTGGGATCATAAAACCCAATTGCCACTACTTTGTTAACTGTCTTACCAAATTTACAATGTGTTTATCTAAGAGAGCTCCTTTCTCATGGTAAAAGGTATTTGAGACAGTCAACTTCTGTACTGAGAGAGCCAGTTCTGATCCTGGCTCCATAGCACTATGTAACCATTATCTTTATAGGGAATTGTTTAATTAATTAAATCATAAAATATATGCATTTAGCCTGTTGCCTTTTCTCTAACCAAGTTTTCAGGTTAACATCAGTAATCTTGGCCCCAAGGGGGGTCGGGTTGGAATATGGGTTTGTCCAAGTTCCTTCTGAACTCTGCAAAGCTCCCCCTTGCCTTAGGTAGGGGAAGGGGGAGGGAGAGATTATCTTCTGATAGGTTAAGAGTGATAGATTATCAGGGACACGGGCTGAGGGAACTCCAGGGAGTAAAGGGTCTCAAAGACTCGCTGTGGGCCACATCTATACCACAGTAGGTCTGCTATTGGCCCAGGAAAAGAAGGGCTCCTCAGCCTTCTTTTGTGTCATACACCTTTTGGCAACCTGGCAAAAACCTTCTAGAATAATGCTTTTAAATGTATAAAATAAAACACACAGAATTTCAAAGGAAATTAGTAAATCCTATTTAAATATTTTAAAAATACTTTCGTGGATGCCAGGTAAAGAACCTCTGTCCTCCACTCAAAGACTGCATGAGTTCTCAGCAGCTAAGGAAGCCCACTCCAACCAATGCCTGAGAAAACAGTGACTGCTTCAAAGGAAGTCACTGGCCGTGGCTGGGCCACCAGTTCCTCTGACGTCTCCTCAGACGTTGCTTCAGCTCTGCCCAGGGCTTTGAAGCTCCCTGCTGGGGCATTTGCAATCAGGTCTCTCAGACCATCTGTTGAATTGGAGTCAGACACTGCTCTCCTGTCTCCCTACAGAGGGGCCTTTGTATGCTGGTGATTAAGGGAATCACTGGGGTTGGACAAAGGGGAATATCCCCCTGAAAAAGGACTGGGTCCAAATTAAAATTCAATCAAGCATAAACCAAGAGTCACTCTCAGGATTGGACCATGTAAGCCTAGATGCGGAGATGCTGTCACTGAGTGGGAAATCAGATCTTTTGAGAGAGCTGATGTTCATGGCCTTAGATGTAGCAGGATGGCAGGTGCAGGGGCACAGATGAAGGCAGGATACAGGAACATCAGAGATTGGGCATTCAACCTGTGTTCTCCTGCTTTGGGTCTTCATGGTGGCCATGTACATTCTTCACCCATGCCCTAAGCTGCCATAGTCATAGACCATGATCAAGGACAAGACCTGCTGTGTCTTCTCTTGACTCAGCTATACCAGTAAGGATGTAGGCTCAGGGAAGAGAGGCCTATGGAGAAAAACCCTCTCAGCTGACTTCAAACATCTGGAACAGTGCTCAGCATCTCAAGCTCTGGGCTTGCATGGACTTTGTCCAAACTCTATAGTCTCATCCCCCAGAGTTCCTATTAGAAAACTACAGAATATTGATCAAGCAACTTCCATCTAGGTATCAAAACATAAGAAAAGTGGATCCTTAGATATCATACCAGCACTCAAGATGATAATGTTCACATATAAAGGGGATATTTCAATTTAATCCCATTAAAATGCCAAAACATGTGAAAGGGATCATGGGCCTATAAACAATTCAGGAAATACATAAAGGCCTCCCAATATCCCATGAACAATTGAATCATATTTCCTCCTCTATGGTGAGACCCATATTCCACAGGGATCCAAGCAGTCCCTCAGACTCAGTGGCACCCTGTGGTTTGGACTCCCCTCAGAAGGGAAACACCTGTGTGGCTTCTCAACATGCAATTTCCCTACCAACAGACAAACACCATCTGAATAATTCTCAGTCAAGGTGGAGTGCAAAATCAAAGTCCCTTGTCTATAAGGTAGTTCTTACCCCTTTCTGTTCTTAGCACTAGGTTAATGCTACTGCCTTTATGAGCCAGAAACCAGAATTTAGGGACTGAGATCCACCCCACCCCTCCCATCCCATTTTGGCCATGTGAGTGACCGTATTTGGAAGTCTGCCTCGAATGCATCTCATCCCTCCCTACACCTGATATCCCAGGACTCACTGTCCCTCTTAGATCCGCTGTGTACTCAGCATCTTCAGCTTAGGTGAAATGGAGGCAATGAAAGAGCCTGGGTCTGTGATGAAGATCCTCTTTTCCTCCAGAACATTTATTGCATGTGGGGGGCAGCCTCTGCCACTAAGATTTAACCAGGAAGTTACCCTAGTCCTCACAAAGGGGCACCAAGGGGGTGGAAGGCATGCCACTGGTGTCCAGGGGGATGGCATGCCCATTGGTAGCCCCTCAGATTCCTAAGCCAAGCCTCCTCTCCCTGTAAATTCCCTTGATCACTTGCCTATACATGAAAGTGTTCACTGGGTTTGGCTTGTCCCCAGAGGGGTGGAATAAAGAACAATGAGAAGTTTCTGAGGATCAGATTTAGGTTTGATGTCATGAAGGTAACTGAAGGGGAAGGAGTTTCCTCCAGAAGTCATGAACTGGACCCTCCCTGGAGGATTTCAAGCAAAGGGCAGGGTTAGGGTACTGTGGTGGGCCTTCTGGTTCAGGCCTGGTATATCAGCAAGGACCCCAGCACATACAGGAGGGCCTGTTCTACAGGTTCTTAGATCTGCTTTTCTAAAAGGAAAGCAACTTTTGAGGGGTCAACAAACGCTTTAATCACATATACCAACAGAGAAAATACAAGCAGAGAAATAAGGACCAACAGACAGGGCTTCCAACTGTCTGACCAAGAGCAATACATACATCACGGATCAACAGACAGATTCAACTTTCTGACCATTATTACATAGTTACCAGAGAGAGAAGCACCACAATCTGGGTTTTCAAAGCTGGGGGACTCCTTAATAGCTTACCCAGAGTCTCATCTGATCAAACAAACACTTCCAATGAGTAAGCCCCAAAGTCAAACCTCACCTTAGAGTATTTATACCCTTTTCAGAGATGGAAGTCAGGACCCTCTGACCCAGTGCCTCAGTAGAAATTAACAAAATGTATTGAGGTCTATTAGTGGGTGGGGAAGATCTTTAACTCTTCCCCTACCCACTATTAACCTTACATTAATATTAGACCCAGGTTGGAGAAGATGGTTTCTTTTTCAACTCTGAGGTTTCTGGGATCCTTGGCTTCAGGAATGCCAATCTCCCCTACTTCTCTGAGCCTTCTTTCCCTGTCTCTGCTGGCTCCTCACCCATTACCATGGATGTGCCCTGTGATCTGCCCCTAGTTCTTGTCTTTCCACTCTCCACTCTTAAAGTCTTGACAGTCTCAGTTGTAACCACAGCTTCCTCCAATTTACAGATGGCTCCCACATCCCCATCCCCAACCCTACCCTCCTTTCTTTCCTCTAGAGCAGTGACCCAAGTTCTCTGTAAGATATCACTCCCCAACAGAGAACTGAAGTGTCTTGATGCCAGGACTGGTTTTATTTTTGTGCTTCTTTACCTAACATCTAGTATAGCACTTGGAACATAGTAGGTGCCTCAGAAATTCTGGTTGAATGCCAAACTAAACTCAATATATTTTCCTCTTAACCTGCTCTTCCTTCTGGTTTCATGATTTCTGCCTTTGGCCGCACCATTCACCCAGCCTTGCATCTCTTTAATTTTCATATTCTCTTTGATTCTTTCCTTGGGCTAACCCCTTCCTTCTGATACTCAGTTACCAACTTCAGTCAATGGCACCTCTCAAATATTTCTCCCTCCTATCACTTCTCACATGAAACCATAGGCTTTACAGCTGAAAGAGACCTCAGAGGTGTTTTAGTCCCATTTATATAAATTTACAGATGAGGTAACTGAGGCCAGAGATGGGGCGAGTTGGTCAAGGTCACATAGAAAGTAAGTGAAAGAAGCCACGATTGGAGTTCAGTTCCTCTCTCCCCTTTCTTCATTCCCTCATACCTTACGATATTAATAATTACTGGTGGATATTCACTAATTTAGAGCTTAAATATTCACAGATTCACAATAAAATAAATTATCCAGTAGGCCAAGACATCTACTTATTTGCCCAGTTTGGTCAGCCCCTTTGGGATGCTTACTGAAAACAATGGAAAGATTAAAAACTGTTCAGAAGCCAATACGGGCTTAGTTGTCTGTGAGCAGTACAAGCAGATGAAATAGAGATCTTAAAAAATATTGATTCCACAAACTGAGCGATAGCATTACATTATAAAGCCTGGGGGCCCTAAAACAGATGTGCAGTGCATGAAGACAGAGTGTGCTCTGTGAGCGTGAGGGAATACTGGTATCAAGGGTAAGGAGACCACCCCCATGTCCTTTCCTTTGGGGACCAGTAACACAGGTTTCCTGGTATTTCTCATCCTTAGGCTTCCAATTTCATTCTTCCTTAGAGAAGATTGATGAGCTAGTGCCATCCCAGGCGATCCCCCATAGGTTTGTCCTTGTGGCTCTCTTCAGAGCTTATTCTGATTGAGCCCTCTGAGCTAAGGTGCCACTGGGCCTCAATGATGGGGTCCGGGGCCACAAACCTGAGCAACTGCTGTTTTCTCTTAGTTCATATGCCCCCCACCCATTCCTATCTGCTTCATCATTCTCTGGGAGGCTCTGGTGTCCTTGGCCATGCCCATATGCATTCTCCATTTCCTCCTCTTAGAGTTACATATGTCGGGCCACTCAAAGAGACTTGCTGTCCACTGATGCCCTCTCTCAAGAACAGATCTATCAGTATGTTCACAAGCCATCACTTAAACAGACAATTCTTGACATCCTAGAGCACTGCTGGAACAGGCTGCTTGGAACAATAGCCAGCATGTGGAAGCCCCATGGGTAATAAAGCCGCCAAACTCTCCAGTGTTGGCTCACCCTGAGAAATGAAAAATAACAGTCATTCACCCAGGACTGTTTTCAGCTTTATCCAGGAGCTGTTTGCAAACCACAGACACAAATACTAGATTCCATAGACAGTAAGAAGTCACATAAAACAAAGAAACTGCTCCCTGTGGGTCCCAGAGAGGAGCAAACAGTGCTAGAGGCTGTACCAATGACTAGTGAAGAAGACCTGCATTTAACTTTTCCTTCTTTGGAAGCTTTACGGACGGTTTAGGTTTAGCTTCTCTCTTAACAAAGAAAAAGCAGGTCAGCAACATTGAAACATTCTAGATTGGGAGTCAGTGCCCCACCTATTTACTGAGAAGTTTAGAGATGAAAAGCTGGAAAGGACCTCCAAGGGAGGCCAACTCCCTTATTTTACATTTTAGGAAACTGAGGCAGAGGGAGGAAGCACTTGTTCAGTGTCATATAGATACTAAGTTGCAGGGCCAAGATTTGAATTCACATAGGTTCTCTGATGCTAGTTCTCTGTACTGCATCATGAAAGAGATGTGCTTCATTAACTGTTTTCCAGGCTTGAGTTTGATCATTACAATGAATCACAGTTCAGCTACTTTTTAATGTGATTTTCATTTAGATTATTGTGCTCCTTGTGTCTGTTGTTTCTTGGTGCTGCTTACTTCACTTTGCATCAGTTCATATAAGTTTTTCCATGTTTCTCTGAATTCTACATTCGTATTGTTTTTTACAGGCATGGAAATATTCTATAATATTGATATGCCAGATTTTTAAAACCAAAATAAGGGGCTTTCTCTTCCTCTCCCCCTAGTTTTCAACAACTACAAATAGTGTTGCTATGAATATTTTCGTATACATCATCATTAATCCTACGTCTGGGGATAGGATTCCTAAGTCTAAGGTCATTCAAAATGCTTTCAAGAAAGGCTCCACTAACAGTGTATTAGCATGCTTGTCCTCCCATAGCCACCATTGAATATTTCCATCTTTTTTATCAACATTGCCACTTTGATCAGTGTGAAGTGAAACATTAGAATTGTTTTAATTTGTATTTCTCTTATTATTGGTGATTTGAAGCGTTTTTATAAAATTGTTGATAACTTACAGTTTTCTTTGGAAAACTGTTCTTATCTTTTGCCCATTTAGTTACTAAGGAATGACTCTAGGCTTTTTAGATTTGTGCCATTTCTCTATATACCATGGACAGCAGACTGTCATCAAAGATATTTGAGGCAAATTCTACTATCCACTGAAGTCCACTTCAACATGTCTGAAAGGCTGTTGGAGATATGACATTGTAGGTCAGCAAGAGGTTCAGGTGGGATAGGAAGAGAAGAGAATTTATCAGCATTGAGATGGTCATTAAATCCATGGGAGCTGTTGAGATCATTGAGTAAAGTGGTAGAGAGGGTAACTGTAAGAGGGCCCAGGACTGAACCCTGTGGGGCACCTATGATTAAAGGGTATGATCTGGGTGAGGATCCAGTAAAAAAGAGAGGTAGCAGGAGAACCAAAAGAAAGCGCTGTCCTGAAAGCCTCCTAGAGGGATGACAGTATCCAGGATGGAAGGATTGACAGTGTCAAAGGCTGGAGAGAGGTAGAGGAGAATGAAGACTGAGAAAGGGTCATTGAATTTGGCAACTAAGAGATCATTAGTGATTTTGGATTAGTCATTTTGGATCAGTTTCTGTGGAATGATGGGGCCAGAATCTGGATTACAAGAAGCTGGGAAGACAGTGAGAGGAGAGAAAGTGGAGGCATCTATTACAGGAGGAGTTTAGCCATAAAGGGCAGAAGAGATGTAGGATGATAGTGGGGATAGACGGAGCGAGTGAGGGGTTTTTGAGAATGGTGGAGATGTATTCTTCTAGGCAGTAAGAAGTGAAGCAAGGGGTGGGAGGGAGAAGGAGGGGAGAGAAAGAGAGAGAGAGAGAGAGAGAGAGAGAGAGAGAGAGAGAGAGAGATTGAAATTAAGTGAAAGAGTGGGGATGAAGGGGGGCAATCTGTTGAAGGAGACAGGATGGAATGGGATTGCTTGAACAAGTAGAAGAGTTAGCCTTGATAAGGAGCAAGAACACTTCATCATGTGAGATGGGGGCCAAGAAAGAAAGAATGACAGAAGGCATATGAGTGATGGAAGGTGAGGAAGAGAGAAGGAAAGAAACTCACTGAAAAACCTCCATTTTTTTTCAGTAAAATCTAAAGGAGAATTCTCAGCAGGGAATGGAGGGGGTGTGAGCCATGGGAAGTTTGAGAAAGGTGGAGAAGGTTTAGAAAAACTGCAGTGGAGAGTGAGTTGTTGAGGGAAGTATAGTTAGAGTGTCTGGCATCAGTGAGGGCCCAGTTGAGGGTGTGTAACATAAATTTGCAGTGGACCCAGTCAGGACGACTGGATGATTTTCCTCACCTTGCTTCAGCAGCGTGTATGCCAGTACAAAGGCAGATGGTAGGAGTGATCCAAGGTTGAAGTTTGGCAGGGCACAATGATAAGGGGAGAAGAGGACCGTGTGTAGTTGAATTGGTTCATTAAGGAGTCAAGATGGGACCAAGAGGAGAGAGTGGCTAGAACAGAGAATATGACCGAGGAGATAATTGAGGGTAGGGATTGGAGGGCATGGTATGGACAAAGAGTAAAATTTGGTAAGGGAAGACAGAGGGAGAGGGAACCACCAGATTATAACTGGATAAGGGGGTTTCAGAATTGTCGATCGTGACAGTAGTGGATTTGTGAGTGATGACGATGGAAGGTATGACCATATTTGTGTGATGGCAGACTTCAGACTTCTGGAAATCTTCTAGTGCTTTCACTCTCCCAAGAACAGGACACCTGATACGTTTGTAATTTGCCTTAATGGTAATTCTCATCCTTCAAAAGTTGGAGAAAATTGTGAAACACTTGTAATTTCTTTCCCTATTGCAGCCCAAAAAACACTGAAGCAGTTTGGATCGACTTGTGCAATTTTGCACCCATTTTGAGAACACTTGTCAGAAGGAAAAAATAAAAACACAAACTGGATTGGCCTTTCGGTCTGTGGTCAGTGACGAAGCGGGGAGGGGATGAAAGTCACTCAGGTTAAGCTTCAATGTCCTCCATCTGAAGGGGCTGGAGAGTCGCATGCTCTCCTTCTCCAGGCTAGGCTTCCAGTTTTGTAGTCACTTGGGTCTCTCAGATCTCTTTCTTTGCTTCCATTGGATGAGTCACCTCTTCTGTTGTTTTCTTGATATTCTTGCCTCCAGACATCTTTCTTTCTCATGCTCTAATTCAGGGGTGAGGAACCTGTAGCCTTGAGGCAACATGTAACCTTCTAGGTCCTTGGGTGAAGCCTTTTGATTGAGTCCAAGTTTTACAGAACAAATCCTTTTATTAAGGGGATATGTTTTGTGAAGTTTGGATTCAGTCAAAGGGCGACACTTGAGGACCTAGAGGGCCATGTGTAGCCTCAAGACTGAAGGTTCCCCATCCCTGCTCTAACACCTTACCTAGCTGCTGCAAGGCCCTAGTTTCATGAGATGTGTATATTTCTTCAGCAACTTCAAAAATGTGCTGAATTTCTTCCAAGACAGAATCTTTCATCTTTGGAGGAAAAGACAGAATTCTAAGGTAGCTTCTTTTGAATGAAGACAAACTAGAATCTTAGGATGTCTGCCTAGAAGGACACTTGCTATTTCTTTCACCGGCATATCATAAGAAGTCACAGTCAGGCGACACAAAAGATTGGTGATGTACTCTAAAGTGTGGTGGAGGAGAAAATTCATCTTGGTCTGAGTTAGCTGGCCACACTACCAGGGGTATTTTTTTCTGATGCTAGCTCATGAGTCTCCACTAGTAAGGTTCCCCATTGATTTTCAGTTGATATCAGTTAATCATTCAGAGTCAATCAAGCCTTTAAAAAGGGGTATTTACTAAGGTACAGTTGGCACAAAACATCCCCCCTCCAAAGCCTATGACACACTCTCCTAAAAGTACATAGGGAACGAATGCACCAGGAGAAAACTGGGCTCAAGCTCAGAGCACACGTGTCAAGGTGGGTGACTCAGTGTTTCTGGAAGGTTTTTCCATAGAGTTCTCAAAATGTTTACCCTAAGTGTGGCCTGGCTCTCCTGCTGGACTTCTTCTGAAGTCTTGAAGTCCAGTGCGCCTACTTGGTCTTTGCTGCCAAAGCAGACTCTGCCCCTGGCCATATACTGTTGAACCAACCAGGGAAGCTGCTAGGATGCCAGTAAAAAGTTTGAATCCTCTGACCTTCTAGAGCACACAAGGTCATTCTCTGGTGACTGAGGGGACGAGGCTCAGGTACTCTTCTCTCATCCGACAAAGTTACTGGCCATAGTTACCACAGGCTACCATAAGGCTAGTTACCTTAGTTAGATGGGTTTATTGATTCAGTCTTCCCTTCTCCCTTTCCCTCTCCGCTTCAATTCCACAAACACTTAGGGAAGGAAGGGAAAGCAAATGAATATGAATACAAAAGAAGGGTAGAGTTATATAAGTACCGTCTCAAACAAAGCCAGAATGGGCCAAGGCTGTCAAGGAATGCTAAAGGATGACACAAAGGATCTGTTTTTAAAATCTGTGTTTGAAGCGAAAAGGGGATCTAAGAAGGTAGAGGATTGCTGTTTGGCATAGATGGCATGATGCCAACATACAATGGTAAGAAGACCCAACTTCTCAATTCTAATTTTGCTCGGGTTTTCTCTTCTAACGAGAATCATCTCTGGACAAAGAACGGCCAGCAGAAAATCTAAACCGAAGCTAAAGTTGGAGGTATTAAGGCAGCATCTGGCTGCCTTCAGCTCCTGCAGACAACCAGGCCAAGACCAACTACAGTCTGAGATGGTTTAGGCGAGGCAGAAAGACCAGTGAGAGTTTTCATTTTTATTTTATCTCAATTACATGTAAAAACGACTTTTAACATTTCATTTTTTAAAATTTTGATTTCCAAGTTCTCTCCCTCCTCCCTGAGTAGGCAAACAACTGACCATAGATAATACATTTGCTGCCATTCAAAACATGTCTCCATCCAGTGGGGCTTTAATGAAACCTTGTGCTACAGTTGTCATGTTGGTAGGAACAGAGAACAGGGAAAGGGTTCCAGAACTATTTTAATTCAAGTCAAGAAATATTTAATAAGCCCCTCCCACATGCACTGTATGATGTGAGGGGGAGGCAAAGACAAGAATGAAATAGCCTTCGTCCTCAAAGGGCTTCCATTCTACATGAATAATCAAGTTTTCCATGGATCTGCGACTTCTTCCATTTGGTTGTTTCCTCCAGAGATGCAGATGGCCAGCCATCCATGCCTGTCCATACCTAATGGAGCCCACTCTCACCAACGTTCCTCAATGACTTTGCCACCAGGGCTCCATCCAAAGTGGTGGAGGACTTCCTACCTTTGCCATCTCCAACACAGGAACGGAAACCTCCAGCTGGCTCCTGGTTGGTTTTGGGTGTGACTAGGCCTCCTTCTCTTCTTTTTCAAAAATCCTCATCAGGCATACGTTGCAGCCTTCTCGCTCCTACAGTCTGTCTCTCCATTTCTTGTTCAAACACCCTCCAAGGATCACAAACCTCAGGTGAGGCACAAAATAGGAAGATGCATTCTCACAAAAGGACAAAAAACTGTGATGGAGATCGACTTGAACAAGGATTCATTGTGAGGTCTCTCCGATTCTTCTGTTTGTGGGTGCCATTATGATGGTTGTATCAAGGCCTGAAATAATAAAGAGCCTCCTGGAAGAGATTTGAAATCCCTCAGAAGAGTTTCATCAGACTATTCACACAGGATAGACCAAGTGGATGAAGAATATCTTTTATCCAGATTATGCATGTAGCAGCTTCTGGAATCTGTCCATCAGTAGTCTGGTGGGTTTAGCATAATGCCTGGCACTTAGTAGGTGCTTCATAAATGTTTATTGATGGATGTGCTGTGCTGTCTTTGGGAAATGGCAAAGGTTCTTACATGACCTCAGACTTCCAATGGAAACAAAAGACCATCTTTTTAATATCAACATTCTATTGATGTTACTGTATGGTAGCAAGATATGGAACATAACAATCTTTGAAGTTAAAAATGAAAACAATGTAACATGTGCCCTTGGAAGTACATACAAAGAATATACAGTTATACAAAGTAATTTCTCTCAAAGAGAGAATGCTGATCACTTAGAGCATCATATACAGCTTTGCCTCTCAGTGGGATTTGAAGGCCACTGGCTAGGCTATAAATTCTAAGGTTCTGAGATGGAGAGGGAGTGAATTTCATGCCTGGGAGACAATCAGTATAAGGACCCAGAGTCAGGAAGAGCAGAGTTCAAATCTAGCCTCAGATGCTTACTAGCTGGGTGACCCTCAGCAAGCCAATTCACCGTTTGCTTCTGTTTCTCATCTGTAAAATGAGCAGAAGGAGATGGCAAATCACTCCTGTCTCCTTGCCAAGAAAACCTCAAATGGGGTCATGAAGAGTCTGACATGACTAAACAACAGCCAGCAGGCCAGTTGGAATGGGGACTGTGTGACCTGGAGGAATCTGAAACTGGGCTGGCAGGGGGTGGGAGCCATATTGCAGAGGGCTCTCTGAGCCAGGCTGAGAGTATGGCCACCACTCCACTTTGTCCCGGTGATTCTCAGTTTTAATTCTTCAAACAGTACAGCGGAAAGAGCCCTGGCTCTAGAGATAGAGAACCTCCATTTGAATTTTGTCTCTGACACTTAGCACCTATGTGATCTTGGATAAGTTACCTCAGTTTCTTCATCTGTAAAATGGGGAGGTTGGACTAGGTGACCACTGAGGACCTTTGCAGCAACAAACCCAGGAGCCCAGGAAGATTTTGAATAGTAGAAATCAATGGTCCAATGTGCACTTTAGGAATATTTGTTTCCTACCTGCGTGGGGGAGGGGAGTGAGATAGGAGTAGACTGAGGAGAGGGTAAGGCCGCAGAAGGCATACTAAGGTCAGGAAGAGGAGCAGGCTTGCGAGGAAAGGGTGTCTTTGTAGTCCTCGATTTACTCATCTGAAAAAAGAAGGGTTGCCATGGTGGAAGAACTCTGGCTCTGGAGTTAGGAGACTTGGGTTCCAAATTCATTTTTACGTGACCTTGGGCATGTCATTTTCCAGCTTCCTTCCAGTTTCCTCATCTGTAAAACGAGGAGGTTGGACGAAAGTGTCTGTAACGCCCTTACCAGCCTTGGATCTCAAGACCAGTCAGGTGGAGTCAGCCTGGTCAGCTCTCCGAGGGCGGGGCTAGGACCGAGGGACACCTGAGCCCTCCCAGGGGCGGGGCCTCCTTCAGGTGGGCTGGTCTGGAGAAAGTGGGGAGCGGGGCGGGGCGGACAACTGTCATGCTCGCCATCCCGTCGTCTTCATCGTCCCCCTTCTCCTCTGGCCTCAGAAGTGCTAGGCAGGAGGAAGGAAGGCTGAGCCACCAGGCCACCGGTTCTGTGTGATTAATCCATCCATCTCTCTCTCTCTCTCTCTCTCTCTCTCTCTCTCTCTCTCTCTCTCTCTCTCTCTCTCTCTCTCTCTCTCTCTCTCTCTCTCTCTCTCTCTCTCTCTCTCTCTCTCTCTCTCTCTCTCTCTCTCTCTCTCTTTCTCTCCCGCCCCGAAAGAGTTAACCGCTCTTGTTAAGAGGGGAGCGGGGGGAGGGGAGGGGAAGGGGGAAGTTAACCCCTTCCCACCCAAGGGCCAGAAGCCGGTTGGCCCCAGGAGCCCCGGGCCGGGCTTGTCCCCTGCCTGCTGTCCCACGCTAGGCCTGTCCATAACCCCAGCCCCTCTCCTGGGGCCAGAGTCCCGGAGGCAGGGGACCCGGCCCGTGCTCTTCCCCCGCCCCATCTGGGGGTTGCGGGGAGGAGGAGGAGAGAGGCCTGGCAGCGGGCCGAGCCGGGAGGAGGCTCAGAGGAGGAGGAGCGCAACGAGCGGAGGGAGGAGGGAGAGCGGCCAGCAGCGGTGGCAGCAGCAGCAGAGGTGGCAGCAGCATCTGCAGCAGCGGCGGCAGCGGCCTCGCGGGGCCAAGGCGGCAGCCGCGCGGAGTCTGTGCGGAGCCGAGCTCCTGTCCTCCTGCCGGTCCGCCTGCCGGGGGCCCGGATGTGAGCAGCGGCCCGGCGGCGGGCGAGGGCCGGCCGTGGGGCCCCCGGCTGCCTTCGGCGGGGCCGGACTGGGGAAGGGAAGCCAGGAGGCAGCAGCCCCCTGCGCGGCGGCAGGCGCGGGGCACGGGCACCGGCGGGCACGGGCGGGCATGGGGGGCGGCCCGAGCCGCCCCCGCACCGCCCCCGGCCGCGAGGAGGAGACCTAAGCGGGGTCCGAGCCGCCCTTGAGCCCGGAGCCACCTCCGGGCAGAGCCGAGTGGGTTATCGTAGGGCCGGGCAGGGGCGGGCACCGCGCCGCACCGCAGCCCAAGGGCGCCCCCAGCCCCACTCCCGCACCCCCGCGGCCGGCCGGCCGGCGCCGCCGCCGCGCACGCACACGCACACAGCAGGCGCTCGATAAATGGTCCGGGAGGAGGATGATGATGATGATGAAAAAAATGCACCCCCCGAGGCGGGAGGAGGAGGAGGAGGAGCACGCGAAAGGTGCGGGCTTGGGGGAGGGGAGGATGGAGGCCGGGAGGGATGGAGGGATGGAGGCTGGGAGTGATGGAGGGATGGAGGCAAGAAGGCATGGACGACTGGAGAGAAGGAGGGATAAAGGAAGAGAGGGAAGGAGGGAAGGCCCGGGTCTGACACGTTTGGCGGGGGAGGGGCCGTAGGTGGGGGGTGGCCTCCATCCAGATGGAGGGGGCTCGAGGGGCGGCCCTCTCGGGCCAGGTGACTTTTGGGTTTCACTTTCCCAGCACCGAGGCAGGTGTGTGTGTAGGGAGGGGGTGCAGGTGGAGACCGGAAGCTGCCCAGGTCTGAGTCCTCAGCTCGGCGCGATCCTCTTTCTCCGTCTCCCCATTCTGCAAGGCCAAGTGCTCTAGGGGGGAGGCTCATCTTGCTCCACTTCGGGCCTTTTTCTGTCTCCTGTTCTTGTCTCAGTGTGACATTCCCGGCTCCCCCATTGTCTTGGGGGGCATATATTTCTGGTATTTATCCCCTCCATTTCCCATTGCCTGGAGCGGCCCCTGTAACATAGCAATAGCCCCAGTACTTCCTGCAGATCGCGCCCCCTCCCCCGCTGCCCCCCAAGAACCTGGAGAGACACGTGCGCTCCCGCCCTGCGGGCTGTATGCCCTCCCTCAGCTTTCTTGCTCACAGCTCCTGGCTTTCTGGGCAGGCTGGTTGGCAGGGCTGGGGTCCCTGGGGCAGCCTTGTGCCTCGAACCTGAAAAAAGAGGGAATGCTCCTTTCCCAGGCCCCAGGAGGAGGACCACAGCAACCCCATTTAGCTGAAGCCGGAGATGTGTCCTCACTTCCACGTCGATACCAACTAGATGGGTGGGCTGGAAGCCTGTGGGCCGGAGGCCACATTCCCTTGCTCGGGTTATTCCAGGGTGGCCCAGAGACTGGGGCCAAGGTAACCATAGGTGCTCTAGTGATTAACGGGGAAATTTGTATGGCCCAGAGGGAGCTTTGGGACCCCTGGCCCTGGGGGTGGTAACGACCCTTTGGCCTTGATACTATTTATTTCTGAGTTGGGGGTGCACTTTGTCATCCCCAGCTGTCTGGTCCAGGGTTTATTCCTTCCCCGTCTCATTGCTTCTCATTGGCTTGACCCCTCTCCCTGCATCTTCCAATATGACTTAGGATGCCCGATGTACTGGTTTTGCCTCCTGTGGCACTGGGAACCATCTCAGTCATGTTCACAGACAGAAGCATCTTTGGAGGGCTATCCTGACGGTTGAGCAGCTGAAAGACTCATACAAAACGGCCCTGTGGATGTCCGGGCATCTTATTTCAGGCTGGCTTGCTAGGGTTCTGGGCGGCTTTTGGAAGGGGGCAAACGGGTCCCATCTCTGGCTGGGAGGCTTCTGGCCTGGTGCAGGAGCTGTCATTTAAAAAATGCCAAAGGCAGAGCTGGTTTCAGAAGCCAGCAGAGGAAATGAATGCCAGGCTTCATGAATTTTCATTTGAAGGAAGCGTGGGGACATAATCCAGATTATTTGCTTTGCCCGGATGCCAGGAGAGGACTCTTTTTGCATGAGCTGGAAAGAATCTTTCTTTCCTTGCTGTTGAAAGATGTGGGACTGTCACCCTGAAGATGGGCCGGAACATGGAATGGAGGCTTCCTTTTCTTTCCATCAAAAATTCCTGGGGTTTGGGGGAATTTCAGTGCTAACCAGAAGACCTGAGCCTGGAGGCAAGGAACTCACCTCATGAGAGCCCAGAGCCTGGCATGGAATAAGAACTGATTAAAGACTTTTTCATTCATTTGAAGAAGTAGAGGAAAATGTGTTTGGGGGAGACACAGGGATATAAAATTCACTGCTTTGTGAAAAACCATTGTCTCTGCCTCCACTCTAGTAGACAGCCCTGGGCTTTGGAAGGTGAGGAAGGAGATTTTGGGTGCAGCTTTGCTGCTGAGTGAGTAAGAAACTGCATTTTAGAAAGCAGTTTGGAGGGGGGAACCTAATAACACACACACTTGTTCAGCTAGAGAACTTATTCATGTTGTTCTATCTTTTTGCTTCTTCTTTCCCTCTCCCTCTCCTCACCTCCTCTCCTCTCCTCCCTTCCCCTCCCCTTTTGTCTCTGTCTCTCTGTCTGTCTGTCTCTCTCTCCCTCTCCTCCCCTTCCCTCTCCTTCTCTCTCTCTCTGTCTCTCTCTCCCTCTCCTCCCCTCCCCTCCCCTCTCTGTCTCTCTCTGCCTCTCTGTCTCTCTCTGTCTCTCTCTCTCTCCCTCTCCTTCCCTCCCCTCCCCTCTCTGTCTCTCTGTCTGTCTTTCTGTCTCTCTCTCCCTCCCCTCCCCTCCCCTCCCCTCTCTGTCTCTCTCTGCCTCTCTGTCTCTGTCTCTCTCTGTCTCTCTCTGTCTCTCTCTCACTCTGTCTCTCTCTCTCTCTCCTCCTCCTCCTCCCTCCCTCCCTCTCCCCACTTTCTCTCTCTCCTCAGAGGCGAACTATGCAAGAGGCACCAGGAACTCAGTCTCTGGTGACAGACCACCGTTCCGGCCGAAGAGCTCACAGCACTCCCAGCAGACTGTCCTCTCCTGGCAAGCTGCAATCGATGCTGCTCGCCAAGCCAAGGCTGCCCAGACTATGAGCACCTCCACCCCCCAACCTGTCGGGTCTCTGTCCCAAAGAAAACGTCAGCAATACGCCAAGAGCAAAAAACAGGGGAGCTCCTCGAGCAGCAGGCCGGCCCGGGCCCTTTTCTGTTTCTCTCTGAACAACCCCATCCGAAGAGCCTGCATTAGCATCGTAGAGTGGAAGTATCCTTTTGTGAGTCGGGTTGGGTTTTTCACCATCTGTTCCTCCAATATATCCCGTGTGCTCAAAGGATTTGGTCTCTGGAACCACACTTACGGAGCATGGCGGCCTGGAGCTCTCGGGGAAGGGGATAAGCTTGGTTTTATTTTAACCTCTGGCTCCCCAAGTGGGAAAGGGGTTAGCTCTGCAGTTATATTTAGCCTTCTGGGGGGGAGGGGGCTGCACTTGGGGGAAGGCCGTCAGAGATGGCAAAGCAGGCAGTCTGCCTGGGGTGAAGGTTGGGCAGCTGGTGAGAGGCACCATGTTCAGGCTGCCTCTCCAGTCTCTCTTGGCTTTGGGCTTGGCCAGGCCTGGAGCCCATTTTGGTTTTTAAAAGAGGATTTTAAAAAAATAGACTGGAATTTTACTGACAAAAGAAACAGTTTGGATCTTTAGCAGAATCCTCTCATTTTGATATCTGGAAACTGTTCCTGAAACTCTGATTAACGTACATTGTTCAGGTGCTAAACAAGATTCGAATCCTATCTCAGATCCTTACCCAGCTTTGTGACCTTGGGCAAGTCACTTTGACCTTTCTGTGCCTCAGTTTCCTCATCTGTAAATGAGGAAGGTTAGATCTGGTGATTTCCAAGGGCTCTTTCTAGCTCTCATTCTATGCTCCTGTGGTTCTTTGAACTCTTGTTCAGCAGGAGACTGCCTCAGTTCTTGCATCAATACCATCCCTCTCTGGAATTTCCTTAGACTGGCTCCAGCAGAGGGTTATGAACTGTGAGGTACTATGGGTAGGGGTGTGTGTGTGTGTGTGTGTGTGTGTGTGTGTGTGTGTGTGTGTGTGTGTGTGTGTGTCTTCTCTGACACTGCTGTCTAATTCCTGCTCCACTCCACCCTTTGACTTACAGAGTAGCTCTCTGAGCTCAGGAATTTGCAGTTGCTTGCTTAGGGGAAAAAAATTCGGCCTATGTCCTTGGGCTGCAGTTCCATGTGTGGGTGTCTCCTTTGTATTTTTAAAATTGAACTTCAAATGGCCCAAGATGGTTGATGTCTCCCAGAACCCAGACTGAGCCCTCCTGCTCTCCTTCCCATCTCTCAGTTCTCCCTGGAACCTTATTTTTCTTTCCAAGTCCTTTCTTAAGCCTGTACAAAAGCTGTAGTCTCTGGTCCAGCTATTGGCTCAGGGAGGAATGTGTGATGGCACTTTCTCTTTGCCTAGGTGATGCAGTGGCCTGAACACAGGGTAGTATTTTCTTCCCCCAGAAACACTGTTTGACTGGCAGAGCTCTGGACTCTTCCTAGCGAGAGGAGCTAGCCACAGGAACGAGCAGCCTCTTGTTTTGGGAAGGATAAGAGGGGCCATGCCCTTGGGTTTTCATTTGCCTTCCTTTCACCTTCTGATGGGAGGATACTTAAGCCTAGGGAGACAAACCCCCCAACCTTGTGTCATGGAGCACACAGTTCTTTTGAAATGTTCAACCTGGGCTCCAGTCTGCCAGGGCTTCAGCTCCCCTCTTCTTGTCTTCCTTGGGCAGCCACAGATGGGAGAGCCAAGGGGCTAACCTGGCTAGAAAGACTGTAAAGTCAATATCTATATCCTGGAATGGGGACTGGTGCAACCCTGCTGTGTCTCCCTTTGTCCCACTTTCCTCTGCCAAACCTTCCCAACATAGGTACCTCTTCTCTCCCAAGACCTGTAGCCTCCATTATATATCTTTGCTTATAGGTTTTTCCTTGTGCTGCTTTCTAGCCTTTGGGGAAAACTGACCAACTCCAGAGAAGACTTGCATCCCCTTAGAGAGTGGCACAGGGAGTAATACTGCTCCATGCCGTGACTTCTTGTGGGCCCTCCTATATCAGGGAGTGTGAGCAGAGCTCCTTGGGGTCACTGGCTGTCTACAGAGTGACAGGGAAGGCCAGGTGCTCTTACTTCTTGAGTCTAGAGATGAGACAGTGTCTGGGATTTGGCATCCTTCCTTCCCCACCCCCTGAGCACACACACTGGCCTGCACTGGTTGGTACAACTGTGGATTTGGAGAAAAGCCAGCCCCCATGAGGTAAGTGCCAAAGGGGAAGCTGTAGAGAAGAGAATCCTAAACTAATCCACAACTCTATTTGACTTTTCAAATGTCACCTCATTTCGACAGTGGATCATATTAAATTGATGAGTTGAATTCAAGACCAAACTACGGAGAATCTGGAGTCAGCTCTCAATCCTAGTGAGGGGACCATAGGATTGATGTGGGATGGGAGACAATGTCCACTTGAACTTTGGGAAAGTGGTGGGTACCAAGTGCCCCAAGGGCAGTTAGAGCCAAACTGAGTAACTATCAATTTGTAGCTAGCTTGTTAAAAATCTCATGACTGAAATGGCAAACAATGTGCTTAAAGAAGACTAGATGTGGGAACTCAACATACACAAAGACAGAGAGCTGCACTGCCTTTAGACTTTCTCAGAAATAGTGGTGTTTCCCAGGTGTGCTGTTTTGGTACAGTAACAAGGAAAGGGGATGGAGCTTCTGTGCCTCTGGTTCTGGAGTGACTTGTGTATATTTTTAAGCAGAAAGAAATTGGGCTGAATGGACACTTGGATTTCCCTCACATTTGTCATTCCAGAAGCGGCTGTGTCAATGTGGTCCTAGCAGACCTTAATCGGGCCTATCTGTGTCTGAACTTGGTCAAAATTAATGTGAAGGTCAAAGTTAATTGATAAGAATCTCTAAGAAATCCCAGTTAATAAAACTGAAGTGTGAGGGCCATTTTTTCCTTCTTGATTCGTAAGCAAAGTTATGAACCTTGGGTGGGGGCATCTCTTCCTAGAGCCTTTACCATGTTATCTTACTGTGGATCCTGAGAAGGCTGACATATTTTAGGAGAATTAGCATAGAGTAGTAAGCTTGTAGTTAGAAGGACCTGGGTTCAAATTCTGCCTCAGAAATTTAATAGCCCGGTGGTCATGACTAGGTCTTAGTGTGCTTAGACGATGCTATTAAAGAAGATGTAGATGAATCACTGATATGTGTCAGTGAGAGGTGTTTCCACACTGGGAGGTCTCCCTACAGATGGCATTTTAGGTCTAGACAAAAACAAAAAACAAAACATAAGATGGACATTTCTTTCTAGGATCCCCCAGAGAGTGAAGGGGGTTTTCTTTCACTAAAGTCACTGAGGATTCTCAGGACAGACATTTTGAGAGAGCCACAGAGTAATGGCTCCCAAGATGGAGGATTTGAATTTAAATCCCAGCTCTGCCAGTATTGCTTGAATGACCTTGGTCAAGTTACTTACCCTCTCTTGGCCTCAGTTTCCTCTTCTTTAAAAAAAAGGGAATGGGTTAGAGGACCTTGAAGGTCCCTGTGACCCAGTGGGACCACACTCTCAGCCGATGACCCAGGGCTTTTGGTCAAGGCCCTTTCTGGGAGCACACCCTGGTCATACAAAGTCTGATGCTTGACTGACCTTAGGACTGCGGTTTAGTTTGTTCAAGAAGGCCTTCACTACTGAGAAATGAAACTATCCCACAAGTCTTTATGGTGGAAGGTGAATTTGGAATCACCAGGTCTGTGAGTGCCTCTTCCTCACATCAGAATGTTTAGTTCAATCATTGTTGAAGGCTGGTCTTGATGCAATCCTTTGGAAATAGCCCGCCCCCCCCTCCAGCTTGAGAACCATGAATGGGGCTCTGGGGAAGCGTGTACTGTTGATTCCTTGCGGATTCTTATTAAACTTATGTTTCTTTGTAAACTGAACAGTGACAGCCTAGGATAAAGCAAACTGAAGCCAGCTATGCCCCTTACTACTGATAGTTCAAGTCAAATCAGAAGCATGTATTAAGCACCTACTGTGTGCCAGACACTGGGCTACAAAGAAAAGCAAAATCAGTCTTGCTGATTAAGGAGCTTACAATCTAATCAGAGAGAGAACATGCAAACAACTGTGTACACACAAGATAGAGACAGGAGAGATGGGAAGGCACCAGCGTCATGGCAACTAAGAAAGGCTTCTTATGGAAGGGGGATTCTTAAAGGAGAGATGAGGAGGAGAATCCCAGGCAGGGAGCACAGCAAAAATGCCTGGAATCTAGAGAACAGCAAGGAGGCAGATGTCACTGAGCTGCCAGGTGAGGGGTAAGGAGCTGGAGAGTGAGGAGGGGGCCAAGCTATGAAGGGCTTTTAAAGCCTGGGAAAGTAGAGAAGATGCTGGCTATATAACTTGTTTTCCCCCAACCCCCCTTACCACCCTAGGTTCATAGACGTAATCTTTCTTAGCTTGTGGGCTGTACAAAAACAGGCAGGAACCAGGATTTGGCCCACAGGCAGTAGTTTGCTGACCTCTCATCTAGAGCTCAAAGAGACTTTGGAGACTTTAGTGGAAAGAAATAGTAAATAGTGGAACTGGAACTCAAACCTCAAAGACGTTGAGACCAAATGAGGAACTTGCCTCCATTTTGTAAGGACTGAGATGGATGAGGTCAAAATTGCCCTGAGTGAGCAGAGAGCATGCGTCGTTTGTTGTTCAGTTGTGTCTGACTCTCTGTGACTCCATTTGGGATTTTCTTGGCAAAGATACTAGAGTGGTTTGCCATTTCCTTTTCCAGCTCATTTTATAGATGAGGCAAATAGGGTGAAGTGACTTGCCCAGGGTCACACAGCAAATAAGAGTCTGAGGCTAGATTTGAACTCAGGTTTGCTTAACTCCAGGCTTGCTGCTTTATTATTAGTTGCCCAAGAACATAAGTAGGTGATGGTAAATATCTAGGAAGTAGTTTGTCTCAGGACAGTCAGGGGTTCCGTAGGGAATTTGGCTTCCAAAGCTTCTTTTAAGACAAGAAAATATGGGAATCTGATTAGGGTTTTGCAACACATGGATGCTGCTTGACTTTGAAATAAAATTTATAGCCTCAGAAAGAGATAAGGTGAGGCTGCAACCACAAGGGAGGATGTGGAGAGCTCCTGCTGATTCATGTTGGGAAGGAAAACCACCATCACTGCTGGGAGTGCAGGGTCTCCAGGAGTGGAGGCAGGGACTCGAGGGTCAAGGGCTTCACTTCATACATGTTTGTCCTTAACCAGATTTTCCAGACCATTTGACATATTTATATTACTGGCGATTTTTGCCAATTGTGTGGCCTTAGCTGTTTACATCCCGTTCCCAGAAGATGATTCTAACTCAACCAATCATAACTTGGTAAGTGTTGTTGGTTTCATTTCTGTTTCAAGTTCTTGTTGATGAATTGCCCAGCAACTTGAGTTGGGTCTCTGTGTGGCGACTTCCCAGTAACTGTGAATGGGGGTTTGCAGCTGCGCCCACGAATTCTTCCCAGAATTTTGCAGTGACATGGCTTTTGATGTCTCTCTTTATGTTTATGCTGAATAGCCATGTTTAAAATCATTAATCTAGTTCGGATGGAAATGAAAAGAGCTCTTGAATGGAAGAGTGTGTGTGCGTGCATGTCAGAGTATGTGTGTGTGTGTGTGTAACATTTGGATCTTCATTTATGCCAAGATTTATAACTTTTATCCCTATTTGGACTTTTGCCTCTGTTCTTTCTGCCCCTTCTTGGATATGGTCCATTGTCTCTGCATCCTCAGGGCATGGGGTGTCTTGGTGGTGAATCTAGAGTGACCACACATGGTTTGCCAATTTTTACAGCCCTATATATTACAGCCTTAGACTTATCTTAAACCTGATTTTGTGTTGAGGCAGGCCCTGGGATTGTGGGGAGAGCCATGGCCTGGGAGGAAGGTGAACCAATGAACTCCCCAGCCTCAGCCTTGTTCTGTCTGTAACTTGGGGCAAGTTTCTACTCAGTTGGGCTTAAGTTCATGGGATCGTTGATGATGGAGGTGATGTTCTAGGCAATTCCCCTCACTTCACAGAGGGGCAAACAAAGACCTGAAAGTGTGAAGTGACTTGTCCAGGGTCACACCAATCATAAAGATGGGCTTTGGTGATAAAGGGGAGCTGTGCTATATTCTTGATTTGTTTATGTTAAGTACCTACTATGTGCCAGGCATCATGCTCAATATTGGGAACTAAAGGCAAGAAGGAAACCAAATCCTTAAGATTTTCTCCCATTCCAGTTCTAGGTTGTGATTCTAGGACTATACCTTCGTAACCAAGTGAGTGACCTGAGTCATGAACAGCATTTATTAAGTACCTACTGTGTGCTAAATTCTGGGGAATAAAAGAAAAGTGAAAGATAGTTCCTACCCCCAAGGATCTCACAGTCTAATGAGGAAACAAGATGCAGACAACTGTGTACCAACATGCCCTAGGAAGGAGAAATTGGAAATAATCAATAGAGGGAAGGCACCAGGGCAGAGGGGAGCTGAGAAGGGCTTTTTGCAGAAGGAGGCACATCAGTTGAGACTTGAATACAGCAAAATATAGCAAAAATACTAACCCTACTCTGAAACTTACTGGAATGCAGTCTCTTATCTCTCTTTTAAGGGAAAATAATAAAAATAATCACTGTGCCATTAACACCCATCAGAGATGACACTGGAGGAAAATCAGGCTAGCCATGAGATGGTGGCGGTGGCAGGGATGATTGTGACGGTGATGGTGATGAAGATGATGGCGAGGATGGTGATGATGGTGAAGATGATGATGATGGCAGTGATAGGAAGGTCTAAACTAGAGAAAAGGAGGGGAGCATTCCAGACTGGAGGACAGACAGTGAGAATACCCAGAGTCAGGAGATGAAGGCCTGGGTAGGAGGAGCAGCCAGGAGGCCAGGAGTCCTGGATCTCAGATTACACATTATACATGCAAGGTATAAACAGACTGGGAAGGTTGGAGGGACAAGTTCTGAGGGGTTAAAAGGCCAAACAGGATTTTCTCCTTGCTTCTGGAGAGTAGGGAGCATTGGAGATACCAAAATAAAGGAGTGATATCATTGGATCCCAAGATGAAACCCTGGAGAGAGTGGTGGACTTGGAGTTAGGAAGAACTGAGTTTACATTCTATCTCCTTTTCCTAGCTGGAAAAGTCATGTTTAACTCGATGGGCCTCAGTTTTGTCATCTGTAAAAGGAGATAATAATAGCACCTGCTGCTGAGGTTTAGTTGTTTCCAACACTTCATGAACCTTTTTGGGATTTTCTTGGTAAAGATACCGCAGGGGTTTGCCATTTCCTTCTCCAGCTCCTTTTACAGATGACAAAACTGAGCCAAACAGGGTTAAGTGACTTGCCTAGGGTCACATAGCGAATAAGTGTCTGGGGTCAGATTTGAACTCAGATCTTCCTGACTCCAGACTCAGCACTTGATACACTGTGCCACCTAGGTCACAATTACACCTACCTTCCAGGATTGTTGTGAGGGAGATAGAATGAGGTAACATATATGAAGTATTTTATAAACCTTTAAGCGTTATCTAGGTGCTGCTAGCTCTCTGAGAAGAGGCTTCCATGGTGAGGCTACAGCAGTATCCTGAGGGTCTCACCAACTCTAGTCAATCAGCAGCCATTTGGCTAAGTGCCTTCTGTGTCAGGTGCCATGGATACAAACACAAAATGAGAAAGTCTCTGCCCTTTGGGACCCTTCAGTGTATTGGGGTAAACAGTATGGGACCAATTGGAAGGTTGTGAATCGAATCTCATAGAGCCCATGATGTATCTAGCCTCCATAATGATGTTGTGACATTGAGATGGGGCCCAGAGTAGGTAACAGCTCATTCACCAGTCAGTGTGTGCAGGTTGGCAGAGAGCTTTCCAGACATCATCTCCATGGATCCTCCCATGATCCTCCCAGCAGCCCTGGGAAGGAGGGCTATTGTTATCTTCACCATTTTACGGAGGAGGAAATTGAAACTCCGGGAAATTAAATCATTCTAGCCCAAGGTCACCCAACTAGGAAGTGCCTGAGGCAGGATTCCAATTTTGGGCTTCTAGACTCTAAATCCTTTGCTCCAACATATTAATTGGTGAGAAACACAAAGTACTTGTGTTTTCTCAGCTTCTGGTCAATCCTTAGGGGCATCCGTTCATGTCAGAGTGGGATTTGGAGGGATTTGATTTCCAGAGCCCCAGTGGTCTCTTTGAGCTGCCCCCTGTAAGCCAAGCTGAGTTAGCCTTTAAGGTAAAACTCTGTTAGGAATCATTTTGGATGAGATACCTATCTAATCAAGGACAACTCCAAGAGGGCAGTGTGTGTCATGCCACTGGCCACTGCCATATCTTTGGTGTTGGAAATTGTTTTGGGCTGTAGTTGATGAGTAGGTTATTTCTGGAAGAAAATTGGAAAGTCATAGCTTTCCATCATCAGAGGTATCCACCTATCGCCTGTGGGGCAGAGGCCCCAGATGGTGTTACCTTTGACGTAGAGCTTAGCCCCCCATGTAATGACCCACTTTATTCCTTCTTGTTGCTCCAGAGAAAGTGATTAAATCAATGTAGAAAATAAATACCTTTTTGAAAAGCAGATTAATCTAGGGCAATAGAATAATTTGTGCAATTGCATGGTGGCTGATTTGTATTCTGATTTTCTTGAGGAAATTTAGGGAATGCACTGCCATTGCTGGAGGATCATTGGCATGTCTGGCTGCATATATCACATGATGAAATTGTATGCAGTGTGTCAAAACACCTCAGACTCGGCTGAGCACTCTGTCCTATCCCCACCTCCATTCTCTGAGGATGTTGCTCATACTGGGCTTTGTTGGATTCACCTTTGTAAGAGCAGAGCCGAGTTGTAAGCCTTTTGTAAAGGGCATTCACATGCTCATGTGCTCTCCATTCCTCTGGCCCAGTGACTGGCCAGTCGAGCATATGTGCAAGAAGAGGCTAACTCTGCTGTCTCCACTTCAGGCAGGGGGCCTCTTTGTGGCCTCTCCCCAGCCTCCCAGTCAGGTCTCCTGCCTCTATCAGCCATCCCACTAGGGAGTCTCATTTTATTTTACATTTGACCCAGTTCATTTTAAAGTGACTTGCTCTATTTTAGGGCCTGTTAAGTATGGTTCATTTTTCATCTGTAGTAAATATCCTTCAGTTACCATGAATTCAAAAACCAAAGGCAGAGGTAGAGACCAGAGCAGAGAGGCCTGGGTATCAAGAAGCTGGCTATGGTCTTCCTTCGTTAGTGTCTCTGGGAATTTATGCATCACCCTTCCATCTAGACTCAAGGATGATTTCCATGAAAGGTCCTCTGTACATAAGTCGTTAGGGGAATTCTTAATTTAGATCAAGAAGAGGTATACATGCCTTCTTGGTAGAATGGAAGCAATCAGAGTGGTGGACCGAACTGGAGTCTTTGGGGGTGGCTGATTTTTCCTGGCTATGTTTTAACTGTTTTTAGAAGAAGAAAATCTCAAATAGTCTCAGTGCTTCTAGTTTTGTAGTGGCTTGAATTCATAGAAGCTAATGCCACAGCAACATTATAACTGTCCCTAGACAATTGTCTGCTATTTAGGTGCTTGGGGAGTACAGTTGGTCGAGTCTCAGGCAGCTAGGTAGTGCAGTGGGTAGAGTGCCAGATCTGAGTTCAAATCCTACTTCAGACTCTTCCTAGTTGTGTGATCTTGGCTAAGTCACCGAATGTCCACCATCTTCAGTTTCCCCAACTATAACCTGGGGATAATAATAGCAAACCCCTGCCAAAATTGTTGTAGGAATCAATGAGCTCCCCTTTGGTGCCTCTGTGAATGCTGGCCACCATCATTGTCATCCTTACCTTTTGGAGAGCCTTGTTTCTTCCTGTTCAACCACCTGATGCAGTTAATATTTTATTTACTGTTTCTATTATTGTTCCCGCAAAGAGAGAAGGGACTGCTCTCTGAGAAGGTTCAGAGTGGGCTTGGCACTCTACTGTATTTTTCTGTGTTGGAAACCTTTGGCTTCATTTGTCAGGATTGATGGTTTGGTGTGGAAGGGGTGCAAGAAGCTGACAGAATCAGGAGAAGAGGCTCTTTGGGGAGGGACATGATGATTATCTACAGCTATTTGACAGGCTCTTATAAGATCATAGCCAGAAGGGACCTAGAGAGTTCACTGAGTCCCCCCCTCCCCTCACAGGACAAGGGAGGAAACCAAGGCAGAGAGAGGTGGAGTAATTTATCCATGGTCATACATGTAGTAGAGATGAGTTTACAACGTGGCTCTTCTGATTCCAATTCCTGAGTCCTTTTGACTATTCCACCTTGTTTCATATCAAGTGGAAGAGGAATTTCGAAGGTTTTGTTTGGTCCCAGAAGCAAAATGATAAAACAAGGGTAGATATTGCAAAACTGGCAAACTTCATCTTAGTATTTGTAAAATCTAAGAGAGTCAGTTGACTCATAAAGGTAATGAGATCCGCGTCCCTGGAGGTAGGTAAGGGTATTGCTGGAGCTGGGCTGGGCTATTTGACCTCTGCAGCCCTCTTCTTCCCATTCTCGTGGCTGCCAATCCTCTCTCCCTTGCCAGGAGGACTCTTTAACCTTCTCCTGCAGGTAAGGAGAGTTTTCTGTTGCTTCTCTTTAGCTGTTGACTGCAGGCCCCTTACTCACCTCACTCAATCTTGGGTAATGTCTCTGGCTTCTTCCTTTTCCTTCTGTGATGTTCCCTGGTTGTTTTCCCCTCCCACCCAACTTCTTGCCATAGCTTCCTGAATGACCTCCCCTCCTCTGATCTCTTCTGTGCCTGTGCCACCTTCTTGAGGGCCCCAGGTGTCTGATGACCCTGCCTGCTCCGAATCATTTGGTGTCCCTCCCAGTAGCTTGTGCAGCATTGGTGTAGCATTCAAGTTCTCAGATTGAAGTAGTAACTGACCTTTCTGTAGCCCTTCCAAGTCTACAAAGACCTTTGCAGACATTATCTCATTTGACAGTACCAACCATTGGGGCCCACTTGGATTCTCAACTCCATTTCAGGAGCTGGGGGAGGCTTAGGGACATGTAGCTAGTAAGCATCAGGCTACTCTGTTGGCTCTACTCTCAGCACCATCCAGCAAGTACTTGGAATTTGCACCTGGGCTCCACAGTCTCTGGTACTTTCCCCGTTCGCATCCTTTTGTCTGGTCATGTTGGTCCATTGTACCCTCTCACTCCTTCCTGGACCTTTGCTCACATCATTTCCCTTCCTCAGGCATGTAGGTGGCTTGGGGAGAGAGCACTGGATTTAGAGTCAGAAAGACCTGAAGTCCAATTCTCCCTTGGACACTTCTAGTTGTGTGACCCTGGGCAAGTCTCTTAACCGTACTTCCTTCATCTCATAAATGGACATGATGATAATGTCACTACCTTACAGAATTGTGAGAATCCAATGAGATAATACATGTCAGATGCTTTGCAAACCTTAAAGGGACTGACCTATTATGATGACTTTGAGAATGCCTTCCCTCTTTTTCCTCTTCCTCCACTACCATCTCCACCTGCAGCCTCTGAGTCCTGTTCCCCTAGGACAGTAGGTACCATCCATTCGAACTCATTCATCATCTTTTTCTGTAGAGGTCTTGTCTCCATGTCTAGGTCAAAACCACTTTGAGA
Source organism: Bettongia penicillata ogilbyi (assembly GCA_023548195.1). NCBI lineage: Eukaryota > Metazoa > Chordata > Mammalia > Diprotodontia > Potoroidae > Bettongia > Bettongia penicillata. The sequence goes on along the minus strand of JAJHZJ010000132.1, from coordinate 12,438,556 downwards.
GGGGCAGGACCTGCTTGTTTTGGTCCTGCTGTCATCCCCCCTCCCCGCATGGTGCATTTGGGATGCATTGGTGGGTGGGTTTGGGACAGTCTGACTCAGTGAGTCACTATCACAGAATCAAGTTTATTCATCATCACACAAAACAAAGGCTGAGGTGTGTGCTGCAGGGGACGAGCTGCTGAAAGGCATTGAGATGGATAGAGGATTTCTCTTTTCTTTCTGGGGGCCAGGCTCATCTGCTACTTTCTTCCAGTATCTGGTCCAAGTGACTGCTTTCCCTGCCCACGCCTCCCTTTGCCGTTTCTTTATGCCTTTTATCTCTGCTATGGATGCTGGAAGGGGACCTTCTTCTCCACAAGGTGGGAGCAGACCGTAGTCGGACTCAATTAGCCTAAGTGAGGCACCAGAAGCTTCAAGTGGTAGGATGAGGTGGAGAGCGGGGAGGTATTGTACCCAACTTTAAAGAGAAAGAGTGAAATGAGTTCCAAAGAAAAGGGCCCTTCTTTCCTCCCAGCCCAGCACAGCCAAACTTCACTTTCAGGATGCTCAGGAGTCACTCAGAGTCTACCTGCTTCCTGCCAACCCCTGCACTGGTGTCTTCGGCAGACAGCCCCCTCACTGCTGAGTTACTGCACGGACTTGAGTCACCTCATGGAAAGTGATTCAAGGACTCAGCAGAGATGTGGGTAGATGGATTGGTTGGTTTTTTAATGGGGCCATAATCATTCATTTAACAAGCATTTATGAAGCATCTACTGCATACCGGGCATCGTGCCCAGAGATCCAGGATAGAAACCAAACAGTCTTTGCCCTCAAGGGCCTGCCAGTCTGTTGGGAGTTAATAGAAAATGAAATCTAAACTAGATGCAAAGTAGTTTTCCTGGAGACATCACTCACTAGTGACTTGATTAGAGGGCTTCCTGGAGGAAGTGCCACTCAAGTTTAGGAGCCAGGGCTTCTATAAGGGGGAGATGAGGAGGAAAACCCTTCTTGGCATGCATACCGACCTGGGCAAAAGTGCAGGGATAGGAGATGGGAATGTGATGTGGGGACGCAGAAAGGCAGTTGGTTTGGCGGAGCGAAGAATGGGCAGTATGCCATCTATCCACAAACACTTATTAAATGCCTGCTGTGTGCTGGGCACTGGGGACCCAGTCCCTGAGGTCTCATGTGCCTTCCAGCTCTGAGACATTCTGATACTAGGTTCACATCTAAGCATATAGAAAGAAAATGCAAATAACTACCAGGTCATTTGGGAGAGAGGGCATTTTAGGTGGGAGATGGTCAATCAGGTAGTGGCTGAAAAGGAGTTTATGAGGCAGAAGGGAAAAGGTCAAAGACATGGAGGTAGGAGACTGGAAAGGGAGGCAGGAGTCAGATTGTGAAGAACTTTCAAAGCCAAGCAGAGGAAGCAGGAGGGACTCACTAGATCTTCTTGAGGGGTACCAGGGCATGCGATCTGATCAGACTTGGGTATCTCTATGGGGAGAGAAGATGCTGGAGAGAGAGGCCAGCCAGGAGGCTGTTGTATTGGCCCAAGGAAGAGGTACCCCATGCCCAGACCAGGGGGATGACTGTGCTGATGGAGAGGAGACAGACTTCCCTCCCTCTGCCCAGGGCTCCCACTGTTCTTTCAGCTACCCAGGTTTATAACCTCCACATGAGGCTTGACTCTTCCATCTCCATGACGTCTGTTGCCTATAAGCCGCATTTCTGGCAGTGCCCCCCTTCCCAAATTGTATTCCTTCAGCATAGACTTCTCTAGTTCATGCTGTCTCACCCGAAAGAATATCAGTTCTTACTTTTCTTCCCCAGGGCCTGGAACACAGTAGGCACTTTGATGGATGTGAAATACATTGTGGATCAAAATGAATTTTTGTTACCTAACCATAAGTTAACCAGAAAATGAAACAGCTCACCCAGTTCTGTGAGTGCTCTTGGTCAGTGAGGAGTTTTTGGCACTTGAGCCCAAGCAGAAATCTGAGAAAGGAAATCCTTTGTTTTGGGTTCATCTGGCTCCTGTCCCAGAGGCCTGTCTCCAGTCTCCTTGCAGGTATATTTCCTTCCTGGCCCCATCCCCGGATCTGTTGTGGGCAGGGGGACATGGCAGACTCAGGGATCTGCAGGGGAGGCACCTTGCCAGGGCATGACAAACTCTGTGTGTGTCTCTGTGTGTGTGTGTATGTGTGTGTGTTTGGGCTCATGTGGGTTTGTGTGCTGGAGGAGGACACAGGAGTGGGAAGGAAAACTACCCAAGGCACATGATTTCACTGATTTAGGAAACTCTCCAAAAAGGTCATTCTCTCCTGATTTTGGTTGATGACTTCTCTGTTTCTTAGTCTTCAGAGTTGTGCCCAGAACATTTGGAGATGAAGTGACTTGCCCATGGTCACGCAGCCAGTATGTTTCAGAAGTAGGCCTTGATCATCAAAATTAGGAGTATTTGCCTAAGAAAACAGTTTTATGTTTCTAGTGCTTTCTGTGCTTCTTGGCCATGCCTTGTGGCCTAGCCTCCTGTGCATGGTGTCTGTGGGGAGAGGGGGACGATTTTCTGGTGTGAGTATGTTGGGGGGGTTAGCTCCGGTAAAAGGTTTAGGCCTCGCTCCAGCGCTCCTCAGTGAGCAGAGGATGCTAGCAGTCCATGGAAAGGAGGGCTGGGTGTTTTTCCCCATTGCCCTAGAGTGAGGAAGACTCTGGGAATGTTGCATCCTGAATTGTAGGGCTCCTTCTGGGTGCTGCCGTGTCCTGCCATCTCCTCTCCTTTGGAAAAAGTTATCTTAGCATGCTGCTGAGTCCTGAGACAGGGCTCAGATTCCCCAGGGGACTTCCAAATACCTGGATTGTTTGAAGCACTTCAGTCAAACGATAACAAACTATTATGACAGAGAGCCAGGCAGCCTCACGGCCCGGGTCTGGTCTCAGTGGGAATTCATTTATCTTCTGTCCTCATGCTTCCTACCCGTTAGAAGTCTGTGACTTTTGTGGGGAAAAGAAACAGACCATCTCCACAGATAAGCAAATGGCCTTCCCCCCCATTACTTTCCTTCTCTGGAAATCTAGGGGTGTGTAATGGACGATCTTGAAAGTTCTTTCCAGCTCTGCTATCCTGGGACCTTTGTTTTTGGGCTACTAATACCCGATTTTGTTTAGATTTTCATGCTTCTGAGGTGGTATTTGGTTCTTCCATGAATGCTCTGAGGAATTTAGGGCAAATATGACTATTCTTTTGAAGATTGGGGAAACCGAGGCATGAATCACAAAATAAATTGCTAGGATTTATGGTTCCCTGCTCAGTGCTGTTTCTATCAGAGATAAGCTGTGTGAAATAAATCCTCCTGACAGAGATGGAATTTGAGCTCAGTTATCTTGAATTAGAAAGATGTCTAAATGAAGGAAGAGTCTGGGGTTTGGGACAAAGTGAGGAGGACGCATGGCCAGAGTTTAACTCTTTCATGGTAGGTGGGAAATGGAAAAAGAGAAAAGCATGATCAGACTTTTTAGCTTGGCATTCAATCCTCCCCCCTCTCCCAAAATAAGATTGGGTCCAGCCATAGGTACTGCCTTGGAGGAAGAATGGTGACCCAGCAGAGCAGTGAGGAGCTCACAGATGAGACACCACTTTTGGACGTGGCCAGTGTGGACTCTTGTTGTGCTTGGTGAAGCAGACTTGTTACAGGGGATTTGTCTGTCTTTTTTCATTTTGGAGGGTGGAAAGAAAATAAATGTGTGTTATTTGAGAAAAATGTAAAAATGCACAGAGCTTGGAGCTGGCCCACGTGGAGTAGAATCCCTTTGACTTGCTGGCTGCGTGTGACCTTGGCCATGGTGGCACCATGCTGCCTCCAGGTCTCTTTGTGCCTCTCACAAATATAGAGATTGGACTAGACACTCTCCAAGGCTCTTTTAGGCCCACCTCTCTTGAAATGCTGTGTACATTCCCACCTCCATGTCTTTACTCGTGATTCCCCATACCAGGAATTTCATCTCTCCAACCTTTGGAATTCCTACTTATACTTTAAAGCCTCATTCCAAGGCTGTCTCCTCTATGAAGCCCTCCCGTATTTCCTGTTTCCATTCCCCAAAGTCTCCTCGAGCCTTTTGTTTATACCTTTTTATTGGACCCAAGGCCAGACAAAAGCACTTCTTAATATCCTCCTATCTCCCTCTCCAGCCTTCCACTCTGACCAGGATGCTCTGCCATCCATTCTCATGGCAGAATTTGTCCTCCAGGCCACTTTGCAGGCCTTTCCAAGCCATGCCATTTGCATTCAGGCATCTCTCACTAGAATTGGATTATCTTCCTTCACTAGAACTTAAGCTCCAGGAGGGCAGACACTATCCTTGCTTGTCCTTATATCCCTAGCCTTGAGCAGATTGCCTAGTGTATGGCTGAAGTGCTTAATAAATGCTTTCTCATACATTGGCCTAACGAAGACAAAAGGAAACAGCCCTCTCTCCCTGGGGAACTTACATTCTATGGCTAATTATAATAACCAGCGCTTACGTAGTTGCTCGAACATTTACATTTTACATATATCATCTGGTCTGATCCCCACACCACACTAGGCAGTCAGTGCTGTGATTATCCACATTTTAGAGATGAGGAAACTGAGGCAAGCAGAGGCTGTGACTTTCCCTGGGCCACACAACCAGTGTGAGAGGCTTAACAACAGTGAGAAACATAATTAGCATTTCTATATTGCTTTGAAGTTTACAGACATCTCCTTTGGTCCTCACAACACCCTATCTTACAGGTGAGAAAACTGAGGCTGAGAGAGGTTAAATCACTTGTTTCAGGGTTAATAAGAGTCTGAGTCAGACCTTGACTCCACTCCTGACTCCAAGTTCAGTGGTCTACATCTGCTTCTCATGGAGTAAACCCTTCCCACAAGGAGCTTACCTTCTATCATGAAGGAGACCCAGGGGTCAGGGTCATCCCCCTGAATGATCTTCACTCTTTCACATCACTCAGAAATCGCGGTATTTTGGTTAAAGCTTACCTGCCTCAAGTGGAAGAGCCCATCCCTACCTGTGGTCCCAGGGGTGGCTCAAGTCAGCATTTTGTTTAGGAGACCATGATGAGGAATGCGGACTCTGAGGAAGGAGTCTCCTACCCTCTGTAGCCATAGACAAGCATCGTGATCACCCTCCCAGTTGTCAGGGTCCTTCCTGAAAAGTAGAGGTCAGAATCAGAAAAAATGCAGAATCTTTGGTACCCTGAGCAAGCCCAGTCCTGGGCATTAGTCTCTGCCAGAGTCTTGGATCCTGGGCTCCTCCAGAGGTGGCTCATGATCTCTTCTGGCTGGCATGTCACAGTGTTGACTCACGGTGAACTTTCGGTCTGCCAAAATTCCCAATCTTTCTCCCCCGTGAACGTGTCTAGCTGCACCACTCCAATCTTGTACTTGTCAAGTTGTACTTGGGAAGATAAGTGATGTCTCAGGTTGTGGAGGGAGTTTCATTCATTTCCATGAACCGTGCCTCTCTGTGGTCTTCTCTGAGTTTGTTACTTTCTGAAGGTCATAGGTATTTGGTAAGGAGGAGCCACCATGGGCCCACCTTGTAGCTAGCTGTCTTTAGTTATGAGGGTGGGGTAGAAGACAATAACCTTGCCCTTTTAGCTTGGCTTTTCTGTTTACTCATATTCATTGGTATAGCAAGATCTCAAGGAGTTAGAGGTCATGAGATCTGAGGTGCCTTAGATCTAGCCAATCACTGAAATGCTTTGAGAGAGGTACAGGTTGGTAATCCAGAATTGCTGAGTGTTCTGGGAGACTTTCTAACCCTGAATCAGTGACTTAGGACAGAGATGTTGATTCTGCTAACTGGAGGGAGTGGGGTCTGCGGCTGGCTGGCTAATCCATATTGCACAAGAGCTTTGCTTGTTGAGGTGGGGTCTTTGGAGCATGTATCCATGGGTATCTTGACACAGGGACCTGACAGTCTTCCTTATAGAGAGAATATAGCAGGTTTTCTTCCTCAATCTTTTAAGTGAATGTGTGAGGACTCTTCCTTCCCAAAAGAACTTTACATTTTGGAAACTACACTAATGGAGAGATGGGGATGCCCATCCCCTCTTCTGGGGGAGGGTTTACAGCTCAGCTGAGGAGTCCAGCTGAGGCTCAAGTGTAGAGACACAGAGAGAGACAGGGATCTTGTGCGGAAGAGGCTGGGGAGCTGTGCAGTGAGGGCATCAGAAGACATGCGTGAGAGGTGGTCCTCTGGGGTTAGAGGTCAGCATTGGTCCCCAGCCACAGGAGGGCCATACTTATGTGCTTTTCCATTTTTAATTTGCCCATAGCTCATATTGATTACCCTTTGGTTTCCAAAAGAACCCATGAAGGCCTTCTCTCGACCGTGGGCTTTGGGAAAGCGAAGCTTACTAGCTCAATTCTCCAGTGATTACACTTCAAAGTTCTAGGAATTCTTGCTGGTGATCAGTGAGCCCAAAAGATGATTTTCTCTTGGTGTTTAGAAATCTCACCTGAGTACTGGTAGGATTTGATTTTGTTTCTTCCTAAAATCCTTTCCTTTGGAATTCTCAGGGTAGTTCTAAAGGCAAACACTGATGGTTTGAGTTACATAAAAAAAAAAAAAGTTTTTATCCACATAAAAAACCAACAGTCCCCTGGATGGTGCTTTGTCTTCTTCTTAGAAGGAGACTTACAGAGTGTTTTTTCCCCCTGGGGTCACAACCCTCCAGGAAATTAGAGATGAGAGGGTGAGGACAGATCTCAAATCAAGAGATCTGTTCATAATGGGTAGCTAGCAGTGGATAGAGTACTGGACCTGGAGTCAGGAAGACATCTTTCTGAGTTCACATCCAGTCTCTTGCTAGCTGTGGGACCCTGGAAAAGTCACTTAACCCTGTTTGCCTCAGTTTCCTCCTCTGTAAAATGAGCTGGAGAAGGCAAGGTCAAACCACTCCAATATCTCTGCCAAGAAAACCCAAATGGGGTCACAAAGAATCGGACATGACTGAAAAATGCCTGAACAGCAATAATGTTGTAATGTTATCAATGATGAGTGGTGCTGAGGCTTTTAAGACTTCCAGCTGGCTGAGCCCTCTGCTGTTTTACCGATATTCTTCCATCCCTAATTTCTTTTGATCCTTAAGAGACACAGCTGCCATAAGTGGATCAGAAGGGTCATTCTGCCCTCATCTGACACTGCAGCCCCACGGCAACACCTGTCCCTGAGGAGTGAGCTTTGCTCCCATGTCTCTTTGAAAGCTCCAGCCCTTCTCTCTGGGCACAGCTCACTCATTTCTTTCCAGACTGGGTCGAGTGTTCATGAGCTCCTCCATGGCTTTGAGCTGAAAGGGACCACCCCGGGCCTGCAGTGCAGCCCCCTCATTTTACAGATGAGGACTCTGGTGCTGAGCAAGGTTTAGCCCAGATTGAGAAATTCATGTCTTGAGAGGTTAAGTGACCCACCCAAAGTCAAAGGGAGGCAGAACTGGCAACCCTCCATTGCCCATCCTTAAACAACCCAAATAACTGCCTCTTTCTAGAAGATTGGCCTTCTTCTGTTGGGCCCAAATCTGCAGGGCTATTAGAGACAATCCGTACCAGCTCTGCCCTAAATTTTCCCCAGGAAACCCCATTTATTCCCAGGCTATTGAGATGAGTAAGTGCTGTGGGACTGGGGGTAGGTCCTTTTCAAGCTTTGGGGCAATAAGACTGGGAATTCAGACCTTGCTCAGGTTCAGAGCTGACTGGGCCTGGGGATGATGCTGGTGAGAACCACAGGAGCTGCTATTTAGATGCCATCTAAGCATGGCAGAGCATGATGCATATGTCGTACTCATATGTACATGTGTACATACTGTTGAGCCCAATAGTCCTTAACCTAGAGGGCAGAAATACACATTTTTGCCTTTGGATTTCTAGCACCTTATACCTCTTGCACTATGATTTTGGAGTGGTTGATTATCTCATTTGGTCTTTACATTTGCCCTTCGAAGTGAAGGTGGCATACCCATTTTATAGATCTAGAGCTCAGGTGCTTACGTGATTTGCTCATCCTTGCACAGCTAGTGGTTGGAAGCAGGATTCAAACCCAGGACTTTCTTGACTGTGAACCCAGCACTCCTGCTGAGTGACTCAGTCTCTCAGTGGAGGGAGTGGGTATAGAAGAAAGGCACAGAATTCCCTGAGCTGAGAGCTACTTTTACTAACTGTGTGACTGATGCTAAGCAAATCACTTACCCCCTCTCAACCTCAGTCTTTCCATCTGTAAAATGGGGATATAATAACACCTACTTCATAGGATTGTTATAAAGATCAAGTGAGAAAGGCAGAAGTCAACCCACTGAGAACATGGTAGGACAGAAAGAAAGGTAGGCTGATCATTTTTCAAGAATGAGAGCCTGGAGGCAGAGCCTCAACATTCAGACCTACAGTGCCTTGGGAGAGCCAGCTGGATGTTGGGTTGGCAGCCAGAGCCTCCTCAGCCCCCAGTTTCTTTGTGTTCATGTTGTGTTTTGTACATGTGACAAAATAGTGGGATAGTGGAGAGAGTGTGGGTCTCAGGGAGAAGTCCAGTGTCTGACATGGACTGGCTGGGGCTCTGGCCAGGCATCTGCTTCTCACTGCTCCAGCATCTCCCTGAGACTAGAAGTTGTAGAGAAGGTGCCATTTTCATTGAGAGAGGAATTGCCTCCCCAGGAACTTCCAGTGCTGATCACATCCGAGGGCCAGTAAGAACAACAGGAAGCAACTGTGCGTATACTTGAGTGTGAACTTATGTTCTGAAGGGGAGCCCTGCATGGATATGCATCCCTCTAGGTCCATCTTCCTATACCTATATCATCTACTTCTGTTTCTCACTTATCTATTCCTATCTGTCTATATCACTAATTTATTTATAACATCTTTCTCCATTTATCATCTCTATCATCGCATCCATCCATGAATCCATCTGTCTGTCTATCTGTTGGTCCATTGGTCCATCCATCCATCCATCCATCTATCCATCCATCCATCCATCCCTCTGTCTGTCTATCTATCCATTATTTTCCCTTTCAGAATGTAAGATCCTTGAGGACAGGGACTGTTTCTCTTTAGTCTTTGTATCACCATTACCTAGTCTAGTATTTAGGACAAAGTAGGTACTTAATAATAATAGCTAACATTTGTATATCACTTTAAGGTTTGCTAAGTGTTTTATATATAATGTCATTTTATCTTCACAACAATCCTAGGAGGCAGGTGCTATTATCTTATTTTGACAGATGATGAGACTGAGGCAGACAAAAGTAAGTGACGCGTTAAGCGTTGTTGTAGCCAACGTTTATACAATGCTCAGGATGTGCCAGGCACCGTGCTAAGCACTTTACAATTATCATCTCACTTGATCCTTGCCATGACTCTAAGAGGTGGGTGCTACTGTCATCCCCATCTTACAGATGAGGAACCTAAGGCAAGCAGAAGTTAAGTGACTTGCCCAGGGTCACGCAGTTCATTGGTGTCAGAGGCAGAATTTGAGTTCAGATCTTCCTAACTCAAGGTCCAGGGCTCTCTCCATTATACTTGCTGATTTGCTGATGAATAGGGTGGAGACTCTGGGGAAGACTGACAGAAAGATATAGATGGGATTTCCACCAAATCCTAGGAGTGTGGCTTTGGGGCGTCATGTTACCTTGGTGCTCATTGGGTATGGCCTCCTCCTTTTGCTGATGAAGAGACTGAGGTGAGAAAAAGGAATTGGACTCACCTGTGGTGTTACACCTTGTAAGTGACAGCTCTGGGATTCGCACTCAGGTCCTCCAGCTCCACAAATTTCAGCTTCCTGTCAGTGGTGCCATGGTGCTGTGAATTGAAAAAAGGAGAGGTTGATCCGTGAAAAAGCCTGCGGGATCTGGGGTTCCTAGATTTTTGTCTGTGTTGGAGCTCCCCAAGATTTCCACAAGAGGCCTCTCTCTTTTCTTTTTTTCCACCCCACACGGCTACCTTCAGAAACTCTTCATTCTGGAAGATGGAATCAGCTCCAATCCTCTCACCTCCTCAAAGGTTTCCTTCCCCATCTCAGGACTTCCTCAGGCCCCTACACTGGGAAATCTCTTGTCCCCACACTTTTCAGCTTCTCTTTATGTCGTCCCCCATTTGATTGTGAGCTTCTTGAGGGCAAGGACTTGTCTTAGACCTTTCTTTGCACCCTAGCTCAGCGCTTGGCATATGGTAGGCACTTAATAAATGTTCATTGCTTACTAGTTTTACTCTGACACTTTCCCAGTGGTTAAGGGATGCTCTGGGGGCAAGGACTCCCATGGGTTAAACTCTCTTTTACTATTCACCAGGGTGCGGGTTAGGACCCAAGCATAGGAGTTATCTTTGGCCTTTCCCAAGAGGCTTGGACTCCAACCCACTGTGTGAGGCAGCAGGGGACAGTGGAAAGAAAACTGCCTCTGGAATCAAAGGAACTGGGTTCAACTCTCTCCTCTGGTACATACTAGTTAAGTCTCTTCTCTGGGCTTTGGTTTTCTCATGTATAAAATGTTCTCCCTGGCCTCTAAGGTCCCTTCTAGCTCTATACGTGTCACCTTTTAATCAGCTTTCAGGTTCCATGCACATTCTCTAGAGATCAAGGGCCTTGGACACTCACTGGGGTGAGGGAAGACTTGTTCCAGGTGCAGTGCCCAGATGTTGGGTGGGGCAGCCTTTGACTGGTCTGCCTCTACTCCTTGGAGCAGCTGGTTGTTACGTGACATTTTCTTTTCCTGTTTCTCTTTCCACTCTGGAAGGAAGGCTCCATGGGGGGAGTTACCCATGGGCTAGCAGAGCCAGAGGGCCATGTGTGTTGGTTTTGTACAGTTAGATACAAAATTCAAGCTTTTGAAATAATTAGTGGAACCAAGTTACAACAGCACAGCCTGGCACCTCCTCTTATAAAGAAATGCCATGGATCAGGTCCTATTTTTTGAAACATAATACCATGCTTGCTACTGCAGCAATAAGCAAGGGAAGTGTGAGCCCTGTCCTTGCTGCTGGGGAGGTTGGAGGTTCCTTCTTTGGGTAGGTAGAATTTGGAGAGCAGTCTTTTGGTGTACACGGCACACCTGGTGCATGCCAGGTGCTCTTATGTTGTTTAACAACAGGTTAATGTACAGTAAGTGTTGTGGGGGCGGGTACCTGTGTGTGTGTGTGTGTGTGCGTGTGTGTGCATGTTGTCTTCAAAGGTTACTTAAGGTAATCTCTCAGATAGTGACTGAAAATGGCGGCTAAGTTTGCACCCTCTCTGGACTCAGGACATCTCTGGCAGCCAGGGCAACAGTATACATGCATTTGGATGCCAGGGTCTTAACTCCTTCAAATAACTTTCTTAAAAACCAAACTGGAGCCCTGGAGGAGAGGGAGAAGAGCCTTTTTCATGATGTTGGCTCCCACGTGGGATCTCCTGGCTTGCTCCATTCCTCCTGAATTGGAGTTGGTTTCCATCAATAACGTAGGAGCTTTTGGAGGGCCTGGGTAGTTTCATTTTGGCCCTCACCTCCTGCACGTGCAGATCAGAGCCTGGCCTATTCATTGAATGGGTGTATCTCACTCAAAGTGAGAATGTGATAAGACCTTAGCCTGAAAGGGCTTGGGTCTCACATTGTACCCTGGGCCATCTCCACTCGTCCTGATGAGTATCAGGCCACTGGACCCAGATGGCTCAGGAGGAGAAAGTGAGGTTGGTGACCTTGGCCAGCCTTCCCTCACTCAAGTCAAAGTCAACTGCAAGTCATGCCATCATCTTGATGTCATGGTCCTCTTGGAGAAAGGACACACACACACACACACACACACACACACACGCACACACGCACGCACGCACGCTCGGGGCTGGTAGGTACAAGTGTTTAGTCAGTGCTTGTCCATTGATTGCCCATCCCCCCTCCGCTTCCTGAGGTCAGACCCGATCTCATTTTTGTCTTTGGATTCAGAGCCCAGCACGGTCTCTAGCACATAGTGGGGACTTGGTAAATGCTTGCTGATTAATTGGTCCTAATTGAACTTTTTTTTTTCAAAAGATGAGGGTCACAGTTAACCTCAATTTTGATAGCTCCAGCAATCACTGCCCCTCCCCTCCCCCCCCCCCCCCCCCCCGCTTGGGTAGGGTACATTTACCCAAGAGGATCTTGGTCATAGACTTTCAAAAGTGACTCTTCAGGGACCTCAGGGACCCTCACTTCCCCTCCCCATCCCTAGAAGGTTCCCAGTCCAACTCCTGCAGTGGATTTCTGATTTATCAGTCTTCCCTCGCCTCCTTTTGCCTTGTTCCCACAATGTTAGAACCAACTGATGCCTTGGGAAATTTTGCCCAGCAACAATAAAGCCGTCTTGTTGCATGATGTTAAATACTGGAGGAAAACCAACCAACCAGACATTAAAAAAAAAAAAAACACGCCCAAACTATACTGTAAACAACTTCCTCCCATGAAGAGCTGTGTATTCAAGAAGTTACAGGGCACTAATCCTAGCTCTGCTCTATCGCCAGGCAGGTAGGAAAGGAATTTTTAGATTGCAATTGTTGAACAGGTAGTAAGGGAGGAAAGCATGGAGGAGAGGGAGAATGAGAAAGGGAGGGAGAAAGAGGGAGGCAGAGAGGAGGAAGGGAGGGGGGAGAGGGGAGGGGAGGGAGAAGGGGAGGGAGAGAGAGACAGAGGGACAGAGACAGAGAGAGAGAGAGGAAGGGAGGGAGGTGGATAGGGGAAGGGGAGAGAGGAAAGGAGGGAGAGAGAGAGAGAGAGAGAGAGAGAGAGAGAGAGAGAGAGAGAGAGAGAGAGAGAGAGAGAGAGAGAGAGAGAGAGAGTTTTTCCGTCTCTGTAATGAATTTGTGGCACTCCAAGAACAGTATTCAGCATTTTCCTCCCTCCTTCCTCCTAGACCCACTACATTTTGCTCTCTCTGTTATTAACAGTGACATTCACCCCCTCCCTCCTCCATGATTAAAATAGGACAGGTAGCAGAAGTTTTCTTTCTATTTGCACCCAGCCAAACCCAAGGTTCTAGAAGCTGGACCCAGGAGGGTTGCTGCTTGATTGGCCAAGCCCGAGGCAAGGATGGTGGGGAGGTGGAGGAGACGGATGCCTGGGAAGGAGGGATGCTGGAGAAAGGGAAGAGGGCTTTATTCAAATCACTAACATTTATTCTAAATTAGGCAAACCCTGCTTGGAAGGGAGCGGGGTGATAGGCAGTAGAGGAGGCTGGGGAGTAGGAGGCTTCTCTCCCAGATAAAACTGACTTCTAGTGATTATTTCTTCATTCTGACCCCTAGCAGAGACCAGGTGGGACAATATTTCCTTTATGACCTTCAGCTTCCCCGCATCGCTGCTTTTCCTGACTTTAGAATCTTGAGGCATCAGCTGAAGCCTTCAAGTGCCATTAGGGATGGTCAGGGAGGGAGTCTTGGTGAGGCCTCAGTCCCCTTCTCTGCTAGTCTGTTTGTCCCAGGACCTGAAAAAGACCATCCCACCTTCCGTTGGGTCACAGTGTGGTCTTCCCATAAATTAAGCGATTGTGCCCTAACCTTTAGTAAATGTGCTTTTGTGTGCTATTTATGTATTAGCTTTGTCCTATCTCCAAAGCAAGTTATTGAAGTGGGAGAGTGTGGGCTGATTTTATGATGATCCTTTCCATGTATCATGGTTGCCAAGAAGGAAAATGTTGTCATACTGTATTAAGAGAAATTCAAAGTATAGAACAAGATAGGATTGAGGTGGAGGTGGGGTTAAATGAAATCACCCACCTTATTGACCCAGACCAGTGTCACTTCTGAACATCAGGGTCTAGGGGCAAAGGGTTCTAGGCTAGAGACACTTTAATAGGGCAGCCCTTAGGTCAATTCTAGGTTTGAGTGTAGATGAAGGCAGAGTGGAGGGATAGATTGGGAGAACAGGGGAAGACGAGAGAGTAGAAACCACAATAAAGGTGAAGTGTTTGGGGCTTATTCTAAGAGAAATCACAGGAGAGGAGGCTCTTCAGAGTGTCTGGAGTGAGGGTGTTGGAGGTCAGGCCCTTCCAGGGATCTAACCTTTTTTCTGCCATGGACCCCTTTGTTAGCTGGTGAAGCACTTTTTAGAGTGCTCTTCTTAAATTCATGAAATAAAATCCAAAGGATTACAAAAAGAAATGAGTTCTACTGAAATAGTCACAGAAGTATCAAAAACAAAAACCAGCTCATAGACCTCAGGTTAAGACCCTTTGGGTGTGAATTGAAACCCAGGACAACCGAGGGAGCTGGATACACGTGTGTTCATGTGGTTTGAGGGGTCTTTGACTCTTGAAGGTCCTCAAGGGTGATGACTGGGGATGGGTGAGAACTAATGTCATTGGAAAAATTGGAGGATGACAAAACAGAGAAGGGGGAAGGGTGGCATGGACAGATTGACTGGCCGTCCAAAGAGGACCAGTCATTGAGATGTGGTGGCAGAGGGAGAGATGGGCTGCAACCTGCTGTGGGGTGCGCAGAAGACATCAGGGTTTTTGACCCTGGGAGTCAGGGTCTGCAAGGGATGCCAGAGCTGGCAGGGGGCTAGAGACACCATTCTTCTGCTCTCTTACTTGGCAGAAGAGGGAATTCACAGATCAGTGAATTTTAATGACTTGCCCGTAGTTACACAGCTAGTAAGTGACAGCACTGGGCCTTGAATCCGGGTCTGTTTCCAAATCCAGAGCTCTTCTCATTTTACCTTGGTACCTTTCCTTGCTTCCCTGACCTCAATAGGAGAACTAGATCTCAGAATTCTCCTGGATCCTATTAGGATGGAGTAACTTCTCTAAGCTACAAGAACAGAATGGAGGCCTTTGGAAGGCAGGGCCTGTTTCTTTGTATCCCCAAGGGCCCAGCCCAGTGCCTGGTACATGGAAGATGCTTCAAGAATGTTTGTCATGGAATTGAGATGATAACTCAGCTAGGCACCGCCATGCCCAGACCCCATCTGGAGATTCTGGGCATCTCTGGGAGCCACCTTTTAAGGGAGGCATTGGTAGCCTGGAGTGCGTGTGTCGGCATGCGCTTTTGTGTGTGTGACAAAAATGGCAAGGGCATTTGATACTATCATAGAAGAAAAAGCTGAAAGAACCAGAGTGTTTAGTCTGGAGAAGACTAAGATGGCAGATGTGATGGCCACACTCCTATACCTCCAGGACTGAGGTGTGGCAGAATGTTAGTTTGAGTGGGCACACATGGGCAGAAGGCAGGCACAGGAAGATTGAAGTTGGCATGAGAGGAAGCTTCTTGAAAGCAGGTCTGTGGTTTCTTCTTTCCTATGCCCCTGAACATCTGGCCCAGAGGAGGGGCCTGGCAGAAGTCGTTGTTGTTTTAATTACTAGAAAAGGAAGTGGGCAGTAAAGAATTGGGAGAATGTGGGGAGCAGAGAGAGCGCAGGATGACAAGGGGTGAGTGTTAGCACATCTGCCTCTGGCTACGTGTTCGCTATCCTCTCTAGTTTTAGAACACTGTGTCCTTCCTCCCCACCCCCAACAATTTCTTAAAGCTGCTAACTATGGTCACTGGAAAGACATTTGCTCCACATTGCAATGCACATCAAATTTCTTTGGTCTTGGAATTTTGGAGAGACTTACTCTCTTTACAAAATTAGAAGTAAGTGCTGAGTAAATGTCTTTGGGTTACTGTTTGTGGTGTTTTTTACTATAACCCAAGGTCTCTGGTTCAGAAGGCCAGGGCTAAGCCCCAGGAAGCTTGCCTGGGCACTGGACCCCTATTTGTTCATTGCTGTGGCCCTTGTAGGAGGCTAGAAAGAGGAGCAGGCCCTTCTGCTTTCTTCAGAACTCATTAGCCCAAATGGCCAAGGTCTTGCTGCCACCTCCAGGGCTGAGCTAGGAGCAGACAGTGCTGACTCCTGCAGTGCTAGGAGGTAACCTGTTCTTGGCTCAAAGATGCTGTTGTGACCATGTTGAGTGGCATCTTACTCGGGGTTGGGGCGGGGAGATGCACCTGGAAAAAGTGGACTTGACCCTCAAAGAGTGTGTGGGATGGGCAGCAAGGAGTAGTAGAAATTCTGGCTCTGGAGCCAGTGGACCTACCTGGGTTTGAATCCCACCCTGATTCAATTTCCTCACCTGCAAAATGAAGGGAATGGACTAGAATTTTTTTTAAAAGTTCCCTTCCAGCCCTAGATCTCAGATCCTGTGATCTCTCCAAGCCTCCTCTGGCTGAGATTGCATCTGGGGACATTTCCTGCTCTTTCTTGGCCCTTGATCCCCTGCAGCTTTATAGCAAAAGGGCCATTTCCTGGAGTGGGAGCCTTACTCAGTTGTTAGCACCATTAGAGACCAGGATGATCGTTTTTTGTATCTGCCTTGGACAGTGGGTGCTAAGAGAAGCTCAGAGATCAGCTCAGACCCTCATCCCTGTCTGGTCCCTCGTGCATTCCCGTTGTTGGGTGATCGGCCTCCTGGAGAGTTTTTTTCAGGGCGGAGAGCCGGTAGTTTGAGAGCAGAGGTGTGTGGTGGTAGGGTGGTAGGTGAGGCTGGAGCAGGAATAAAGAGCTGAGCCCACAGGAAGCCTGCTGTGATGCTGCTGTAGCAAGAGCCCAAAGACTGTGCTCATGAATCAGTTGTCTCTTTATTACTCAGGTCCCGAGGCTGAAGGTTAGTTGACTTGGCAACCTGTTTCCACACCACATGTGAACACAGCGTGATTACTTTATTGACAGACCTTGATTGTGATGGAAAACGTTATTATTCCACTCCATCACCCACAATCCTTCATGGCGGGGGAGTTACATTCCGCTGTGGAGGGGTCACATCTTAGGGAGGATGTGGATTGTCCGGAGAGCGTCCCACCAAGGGCAGCCAGGCTAGGGAGAAGGGAAGGGGGCTGGTCTGGCTGGGGGGAGACAAGACTGTTGGGGGAGGCAGGAGCCAGGGGAGCTGTCTGCAGAGATGTAAAGGGCAGCCACGTGGAAGACGTGGCTCCAGGGGGAGAGCAGGGAGCACTGGGGTGGAAGCGACTGAGTGGCAGATCTAGGTTCGATGCAAGAAAAAATGTCTCAACAATTCAAAGAAGCCCAAAGTGGAATGGGTCACCTGCCCTGCTTCCCCCCAACTCAAACAAAAATTGGGAGAGAACTTAGTTGGTGGGTGTATTGGGGGGAGGGGCTTGCTCAGGTAGGGATTGGAGAGTCTGATTTTTGAGGTCCTTTGTAACACTTAGTAGGGAAAAAGGAGGGAGGTAGGGAGGAAAGAGGAAGGAAGGGAAGGAAGGAGGAAGGAAGGAAAGAGGGAGGAAGAGAAGAACGAGGGAGGGAGGAGGGGAGGGAGGAGGGAGGGACAGAGGGCAGATTTATTACATGCCCTCTCCACACTAGGCACTGTGGTTTATAACTATAATCTTGTTTGATACTCAGGACAGCCCTGGGAAGTAGGTGCTGTCATTGTCCCAATTTTACAATTGAGGAAACTGAGGCAGGTGGAAGTTAAGTGACTTGCCCAGGGTCCCCAGGCTAGTAAGTGTCCAGGACTGGATTTGATCTTGGGTCCTCCTGGCCTGGCGCTTCTTGTGCTAGCTGCTTTGATTCTGGGGCAAATAAGATGTTGTTGAAAGATTTCCAATACAAAAAGTGAAGACAGAATTTGCAAGATATTAATGAATTAATTAGTATTTAATCTGAACACGTTGTGCTCTTAGCCTTCTTTGCCCAACCCATGTCTGAAGCCCATCTGTTTCCAGAAGAAGGCTGTCTTCAAAGAGTGAGGCCTCAGCAGCTGCACCAGGGCCTCCTCTAAGGACAGTTCCCCAGGGGTTTCCAAAAATGACTGGAGCATCACTGAAATAGGAATGTGCCCTCCTGAAGTCCCCGTTTCCGGGACACCATTCATCTGGACGGACATCTCGGTTGTGGCGCGTCTGTGTGAGGCACATCCTGGGACCTCCATCCAGGCACCTGCCAGTCATGTTACTGTCTCCTCCTTGTGTCCTGGGATGGCCTGTTTCTCTGGGGCACTTGTCTGCCACGCTCTGGCCCAGGTCCTGGCCACTGTGCTGCTTAGGTAGGAGCCTGCCTTCCAGTCTTTCCCCTCTGCCTCAGCGAGACCTGTTTTCATTTCAGTGACTCCCTGGCAGGTGATAATGCTCTCAGCACGTGTCTTTGGCTGCTTCCCCCCAGTGACTGACAAAAGCCACTGAAATGGTTTTACCTTTTAGAACTGCTCCTCGGCCTGTCTCAGATTTGAGCCCTGGAGTACCTGGGCAGGGGCATCATTCCGAAACTGCCCAGTGCTAGCCACAGCTTTCTTTTCACTACATTCATAAGACAACTGGGAGAGAAACTCAAAACTTCTTAGAGCTTAGGCCTTGCTAGGGTCCCTGATGCGGGATCACTCAAGGTCTTTGGCTCCCAGGTACTGGCTTCTCTGCCCCTTATGAATGAGGAGATACCACTGATTTCACTTACTGGTCCTGTCCAAGCAGGGCTACCTGCAATGGTCTCTCTCCCCCAGGTCTCAGGTCTGGGACTTTGGGCTCTGATGGGTGAATTCTTGCCAGACTCTATGCCTCTGTGTGTCCCCTCTGCCACATGGCACCCCTTGCCCATCTCCTCCTCTCCTGTATGGATTGGTTTCTCTTATTCGAGTGTGAGCTTTCTTGAGAGCAAGGACTGTCTGCTTTGCTGGCATTTTTATAACCAGTGCTTGCCCAGGGCCTGGCACAGTAAGCACATACGTAGGTTCTTATATGATGGAATCTTAGGAGCTTCAGAGATCATTGGGCATTGATTAAGTACCCACTGCATACCAGGTGGTACAGGACGGGTCCTGGGAATACAATATAGGCACTCCCTCTACAGTGCCCCCTATTTGTGGTCCACGTGAAGATCTCTAGAGATATGGAGTTCATTACCTCCCTAGGTATCCAAAGATCCCAAGAGCATGCATTGCTGCAGAGTTAGAAGTGGCCTCGGGGGCCTCATTTTATAGATTCAGGGAAACTGAGACTCATGGAGGTGGAATGAACTTTGCCATGAGCTCACAGGTATTAATCTAGACAGCTCTAATTCTTGGGAAGTTTTTCTTGACGTTGGCCCCTGATTTGCCTCTCTCTGTCTCAGTTCTGCCCTTGGGCAGTGGGGTGGGAGGAAGAGGAGGTGCCCATTACATAGTACGTTTTTAACAAATGCTTTCTGATTGATTGATCTGACTAGACTGAAAGACAATATGCAGCATGATCTGTGTACACACACACACATACACACATACACACACATGTGCACACACATACACACACATTCACACACACATGCGCACACACATACACACGTACACACACATACACACATACACACACATTCACACACATGCGCACACACATATACGCACACATGCGCACACACATACACATACACACACATACACACACATTCACACACATTCACACACATACACGCACACACATGCGCACACACATACACATACACACATTCACACACATACACGCACACATGCGCAGACACATACACACATACACACACATACACACATACACGCACACATGCGCGCACACACATACACACATACATACACACACATGTGCACACACATACACACATACACACACATTCACACACATTCACACACATACACGCACACATGCGCACACACATACACACATTCACACACATTCACACACATACACGCACACATGCGCACACACATACACACATACACACATTCACACACATACACGCACACATGCGCACACACATACACACATACACACACAATCACACACATACACACACATTCACACACACACACACACACACACACACACACACACACACACCCTTCTTGACATAAACCTAGACTGGAACCAAGAAGTCAATTTATGTAATTAAATTTTCATTTTATTTATTTATAAAATTAATAACTTCTCCCACTGAACCTCAGGGATGCTTGCATACACACACACACACATATGTTTTGATTCCTAGCTGTTATTACAAGAAGGAAACTTTTGAGATCACAGGGGCCACCTTATTCATCAAAACCCCAGGGAGGGGGTTCCCTATGCATACAGAGACTCCTCCAGGGTGCCGAAGTGCCTGAGCCTGGAGTCAGGAGGATCTGAATTCAAATGAAGCCTCAGAAATGTACTAGCTGGGAGAACTTGGGCAAGTCACAACCCCTGTTTGCCTCAGTTTCCTCATCTGTAAGATGGAGATAATAACAGCACCTACCTCCCAAGGTTGTTGTGAGGTTCAAGCTAGATAATAACGTAAGGTGCTAAATATCGTGCCTGGCACACGTTAGGTGCTTAATATCGTGCCTGGCACACGTTAGGTGCTTAATAATGCTTATTCCCTTTCCTTAACCATAGAACTGGATCTTGAAAGTAGAGCCCAGGTCACTTGGCTCTGAGAACCCTGATTTTCTCCCATAACATACGGCTTTTACATATATACATACGTGTGTGTATACATGCATATATACATGCACATGTATATAATACAGACATATATACAATACACATATGTGTGCATATGTGTACATATATGTGAATGTGTCGATACACACACAAGACTCCTGTCATACTTTAAAGCTCAGTATCAAGACCAGTGTAACTCTTGCATTTTTAAAATTTAAAATTTTATTTCTTGTTATAAACCTCAGAGGTGGCAGGTCCTAGTGGTTGGAGGGCCAGTGTCTGAGCCAGGAGGCCCTGGGTTCTGTGTGACCCTGAACAAGTTTCTTAACCTCTCAGTCCTGGGGGGCCCCTCCCTGCATTGACTTGGGGGGACAAGTTGACATTATCTGTGTTCTATTGTCTTTTTCGGTTGTTGTTTAACATTTACCAAGTATATTTTCATCTGGTCCAGGCCCCAAGGGCTCTAGAGTATGGCAGTCACTGTCCCCTGTTCACTCATTGTACAGAAGATGCTGTCTTGCATTGGTGGAGAGCATTTCCCACCTTGGGAGTCCCTTATGCAGAATCAATCCCAGATTTAGTCCCTATCCCTCTCCCTAGTATGAATGCCACAAAACATTGACATTTCAGTATTCAAAGAATGGAAGAGAATATTGTATATGCAACCATGAACCTGTAATAGAGACAGTTTTTACAAAGCTTATATTAAATGTAACATTAGTAAGAAAATCCGGTGTCCTTGGTGCAGGGGCTTCCTGGTCTTGACTGCTTTCTCTTTTTCCGCCCTTTCCTTGCCTATTCTTGCTAAAATCAAATTGTGGGGGAGGCTCCAGGCAGTGCTGAGGGAAGAGAAGTTGTCCAGAAGGCATCACCTCTTTCCCCCAAATGCTGAGGCCTTCAAGCTGTGCCCTGCCTGTCAATCAGTAGTCAGAAAACATTTATTAAGCACCTACCATGTGCCCAGCACAGTGACCGATCCCTCCCTGCCCCAACCCTTCAGCTTCAGACTTTCTCCCACGTTCTATCCAAACTTCCCCTTCTGCAACTTCTTCCCCATTAGCCAGAGAAATCTACTCTAGGGTCCTGCAATAGTGGGCCATTTTAACAGGAGCCTTCTGGATACAGCTGGCATCTCAACCTGAATGTTCATATTTATGTGGTATTTTCTGATTAGAGAGTTTGCATAGATTATCTCTAGGCAGTTCAGGGGTATAAGGGAGAGAATGCTGGATTTGGGTCCAGACTCAGGAGGATCTCCAAGGAGTATTCATTCATAGGTCGGAGTTATCCCAGAGAAGCGTCCCCAGTGGAGTGCCCCCGGGGATCTTCCTTCACCCTGTGCTGCAAACCTCCATGGTATGTTTTTCACATTTTCAGCTGAGACAAAGCTGAGGAGGAGGGCTGAGAGGGGAGAGTGACAGAGTCGGATCCTAGGGGACCTCCATGGGCTAGAACGCTGGCCTGAATCTGTTCAGATGGAATTGAATTGAGAAAAATGGCAGGTCCTCCACTTGGGGTAGAAAGAATTCAGTGACACCAGCACAGGCTGGGGGAGGGCAGCCAGATTGCAGTTCCTGTGAGAAGCATCTGGGAGGTTTTGTCAAGCACAGGCTGAATGTTAATCCTGCAATAACTCAAATGAGCTGAAAACACCAATGTGATCCTAGTGGCCTGCCCAGAGAGGTGGGAGTCCTGTGGCTCACCACCCCATTGCACCCCGGTCAGAAGACTGGATGCACTTTAGGGCACACTGTAGTTCAGAAAGGATGTCGCTGAACTGATATCAGCTTGCTGAAGGCTCATGACATCCCAAGTGAGGATGATGGAAGCAACTGGGGATGCTTAGCCTGGAAAAGAGATGGCCTGGGGAGGAGGGGAGGGAACCCCAGGAGAGCTGTTCTCAGTGCTGGAAAGACTGCCAGGGACTACGGATTGGGGCCCACCAGGGTGGTGGGGGATGTGGAGAGCGAAAGGTGCCAGAGGGGAGGGTGGAACAGAGTCCACCAATGGCTCCTGCACAGGCCTTTTCTCAGCCCAGGTGTTAGTATCACCCTGCCCCAAGCACCTTGCATTCACTTTTTAGGAATCTAATTTAATTTTATTTTCCATTCTGAATTCCTTGCCCTCCCTCCCCCACCCACTGAGAAAACAAGAAAAAGAAAACCCTCACAGAACATGGACGAGAAAACCAGTTCCCAACTTGGTCCAAAAAGATTGCATTTGCCACTGGCTTCTCTTTGCGCATGTTCCCGCTCATTAGAAAGGAAGGAAAGTTCCCTGAGGACCCCGACTGTTCATTTTTGTGTCTATGTTCCTAGTGCCTAGAACACATACACACACATACATACTCACACACATATACACACGCACTCACACACTCACACACACAGTCATACACATACTGACACGTAAACATACACACACTCACACACACATATAGACACACACACATACACACACACTCACACACACTCACACACATACTGACACATGTAAACATACACACACACTCACACAGACACACATACAGACACATATAGACACACCCACACACACACTCACACACATACACACACACTCACACACACTCACACACACACTCACACACATACTGACACATGTAGACATACACACACTCACACACACTCACACACTCACACACACTCACACAGACACACAGACACTCACACACATACAGACACATATAGACACACCCACACACACATTCACACACATACACACACACTCACACACACATACACACACTCACACACACACTCACACAGACACACACACACTCACACACATACAGACACATATAGACACCCCCCCACACACACACACTCTCTCTCTCTCTCACACACACACACACACACACCAGAGTCTGGTGCCTGGCATGTAGAAGGTACTTCAGAAGCCTGTTGACTTGAACAGTTAGAACTTAGCCCAGGGCCTGGGATGTAGTCAACACTGTACAAATTTTTGTCACCTGTTGCCTATCCCAGAGTGGGAAATCTTGCCTCTGTATTTGTTGGGTTCCCCATTTGTAGAGCAAGGGATCTCACTTCGGGATTCATAGGACCCCAAGGGTTCGAGGTATAGGTTTTTGGGAGAGTCAATTCAGATGAGAAAAAGTAAATGGCTTTGTCATTTTTACTAACCTTTGATTTCCTCTGTCATCTCTGGATGTATTTCATGCATTTAAGAACATCTGAGGAGACCAGAGGTTTCATGAGCCTGACTGCCCAAGGGGGTCCAAGACACAAAAAAGTGAAGAACCCCCAAGTTAGAGATTGTCAAGGAAAGGGGAAATGAGACCTTACTTGTTGGAAAATTCTAGAAGGGATTCTGGTCTAAGAATAGGATGCATTGAGAGAGTCTCCGATGTCCCCTTCACCTCTCAAACGTTCTGGGGCAGCCCCTTAAAAGCACCCCAGGGTTATCGGGAGTCACAGGACAATCAGTCTGGAGCTGAAAGGGACCTTATCTTGGAATCTGTAGAATCCAAAGCCTTCATTTTAAGGGTTGGGAAACTGAGGCCCAGGAAAGTTAAGTGGCCAAGGTTGTAAGTAACGGAGGTGGATTTGAACCCAGATTGTGGGGCTTCAAGTTCAGTACTTGTTCTATGCTGCCGGCTACTCACATCCCTAACCCTGAGTGGCTCTTGGTGAGTATAAGCGTATAGAATTACTGGATTTTTGAACTGGAGGGAGTTAGCTCCTTTCTGTTTTACATGTGAGTAAGTTGAGGCTCAGAAAGGATATGTGACTCCCTCCTGCTGGTTTGTGGCAGCTCCTACTCCCATGGGGGTTCCTACTCCTTCATGCCTGTGTTCGCCTGGGATGTAGAGACCGGAGTGCTGCTCCTACCCCAAAGAGGGTGGGGAGCAGGCTTCATTTGGAAGGCAGAACCCTTTCTTTGACTGGTACTTAGCTGACATTAGGACCTCCTTGGAAGAGGTCCTGAATTGTTTGCCTAGAGAGTTCTCCCATCCCCGGCCTCCTGAGACAGATGGATCTGACTCGCAGAAATCCAGCTGAGAGATGCTAGAAACGTGTGCACTTTCCCAATGGAGCCAATTCTCTTTGTTTTTCAAAAAAGACATTAGTTCCTTGCTCTTTGATGTTTGGAAGCTCAGGGGGCTGTGGGTCTGGCTTTTAGATTGCTTTAGTGAGTGGCAAGGGAGACTGAGAGAGAAGGTGCCAGGCTTTCAGAGACAGTTGGTTTGGATAATTTGCAGACCTGATCTGGGGAAATGTGGCAGTGGTCAGGCCATCAGTAAATGAAGGAAAAGGCCCGAGGAGAGGATGTGGTGAGCCAGGGATGATGGAGCAGAGTGAAGACCTCATGTGGGTGCTGATTTGGAATGGGGTTTCATGAGCCTTCATTTTCACTGGTATAGCCAAACTGTGTGACTCTGGGCAAGTCACTTAACTTGTCTGTCTCAGTTTCTTTACCTGTAAAGTGGGGATGATAATAGCACCCACCTCCAAGAGTGGTCAGGAGGATAAGATGGGATTTGTAAAGCATGGCCCCAAGAAGCTTGGCAGTGCAGCCTCAGACCCTTGACACTACCTGCATGACCTTGAATAAGTCACTTAATCCCAATTGCCTTGCCTTGCCCCCTCCAAAAATAAAAAAGAGAAAAAGAAAAATCAGCTTGAGTAAAATCAAGCTGTATCAGCCATGTCTGACCATGTCCCCAGTGTTGCACATCCATATGCTCTCACCTCTGCCTCCAGTGGGGAGTGGGGTGAGTTTCTCAGCTCTTCTCTAGAGGTGAACTTGGCCATGGTAATTCTGCAGCAATAAGCAGCTCTGCTGCTGAGCAGTGCCATCTCAGGAACCCACCAGTTTAGAGCCTTAGAATATTGTGCTGATGAATTCCAGGGCATGGTGTTTACACTCATTTGGGACAATTTGTGTTTTCATTTTAATTTTTTAATATCAGTTTTGGCTATTTTCTATTTCTGACATACAATAGTTATCTCCAGTATTTCCCCTTCTAGAGAATCATTTCAAAAACAAATAATATTTTAAAAAGGAAAAAAAACAGCACAACGATCAATACATTGAAAAAAATCTGAAAACATGTTCCACGTGTAATCCCCATAGACCCCCCACCTACAGGAAGGAGTGGGCTGGAGGTATGAGCAATTCCTTAAATTCCTTTTTTGGCAGGCATTTGTCCCTAGCTAGGCACAGGTACTCGCCATTGATCAGAGGAATGAGCTCAAGAAGCTAGAAAATTGGGTGTATCCATCCTTACTGCTGTAGGCAAGAGCAGGGATTGGGGTGGGGGAAGAAAACTCCAGTCTCCATTGTGTTTAATCAAGAACTGGCATGATTTAGTGGGTAGAAAACTGGGGTTCAACCCAGGAAGATCTAGGATCTCTAGCTTCAGATACTAGCTAGCAGGAATCCCTTCATCTCTCTCAGCATCAATTTCCCAATCTGGGAATTGGGGAAAATAATACCTGTAGAACCTACCTCACAGAATTGTGGGAATCCTATGTGGTAATGTGCTTTGTGAAAGCTAAAGCACGAATAACAGGAGAGTTGTTAACTTTATTACTGCTGCTCATGGAAGAGCTAAGTGCTATGGGAAAGATGGGCCCCACCATGAAGGCTGCTTGGTGAGCCGAGGACTGTGCATCTGCCTCG
The DNA here is from genome assembly GCA_023548195.1 of Bettongia penicillata ogilbyi. Lineage (NCBI taxonomy): Eukaryota > Metazoa > Chordata > Mammalia > Diprotodontia > Potoroidae > Bettongia > Bettongia penicillata. The sequence goes on along the minus strand of JAJHZJ010000132.1, from coordinate 12,412,519 downwards.
CAGGAGGGAGGACATGGTGTTCACCCCAACGGTCAGGACCTTTGACATGAGCTTGATGTCCATCTGGAGCTGGTCACAATAGAAATCCATATTTGCTTGTATTTATGCTCTGTGAATTTTTTATACACTTAGGAGTATGTCCAGATTTTCTTCCCTGATCAGATGTGTGCCCCTGGAGAGCAGGGACTTTTCCTTTTTGTCTGGCAGACCTATGATTTCGTTGGTTTAGGGAATTCTTGTGTGAGCAAACTGCAGGGTGACTCCATTTCTGCAATCCTTGATTTGCAAGCATCTCCCAGAGCTTTGAGAGTCAAAGGGCTTGTGTGGGAGTCCCACAGACAGGACGTGGTAGCGTGGGGAGGTTCACTCCAGGTCTTCCTGGCTTTGGGGCCACCTTTCTATCCATTCCACTACCCACACTGCCTCTGGCATCAGGCACAATAAATCTTGTCGATTAACTGATTGAATTTTGTTCTTCTAAGTTACCATGCACAATGGCTTTGTTTTGGCTGGTTCCAAGAGAAGGATTCTGTTGTCTTGTACACAAAGACAAAGAGAAAGCAAAGAGGAGGTCCAACCATGGCCACACCAGCTTAGCCCTTGGTGAGCCTCACCAGTCCAAGGCTTTTTTCTACTTGGTAAATGGGACAGGTTCAGAGGGTTGTGTACAGTCAGCAAGGTCTGCCATTATCGCAGAGGCCAAGTCAGCAGAAACCTGCCCTGTTTTCAGGGAAGCAGTTGGGGGTAGTGGGGAGAGCTATGAAATGGAGTCAAAGGAACTGAATTCTAGGCCTGGCTTTCTCCCTACTCACTTCTCTCTGAATATCAGTTTCTTGATCTTTAAAATAAGGGAAGTTGGATGTCAATGGGTTAGAAGAGTGTTAGCTTCAGATCCGCATTGTTATTGTAAGTAGGTTTAGAAGTGTGTGGGAGATGAACATGTGAGACAGGGAGTATAGACAGTTCTTTCTGGGAGTTTGAGTGTGAAAGGAAGGAGAGATATAGCATGATAGCATGAGGGGATGACAAAGTCAAGGGAAGATTTTTGAAGGAAAGGAGACACTTGGACAGTTTAGGTCAGTATAGAAAGGGTTTTAAAAAAGCACACCCCAAAACACCCTTCATTCCTTGGGGGAGAGAGGTGGTGGACAGAAGAGTAGACTTCTCCTAAGGTGGCCTTGATGACCTAGAAGCCTGCTGGGAGGATTCTGTCACTAGATCATGCTGTGGGTGAGCATGAGTATTGTGTTTGGTGAAAAGTTGGCTCAGTCATTTGGAAAACAAGTCCAAGCATTCTTGTGTCAGGAAGCCCTTGGTGAAGAGACATCTTGGGCATGGCCAGGTTGATGGCAGGCTAGGATACACTTTCAGACAGCATCAGATAGAAAGACAAAGTTCAAATAATCTCTTGCCTGATTTTTTGTTAGTATCCTGGCTGGGTGACCTTGGCCAAGTCACTTAACCTCTTAATACCTCAGGCAACTTGTCCATTAAAGCCTATGAAATCTCAGAATAAGGTTTTTAAGAGTAGAAAATAGGATGCAGGGGATTGCCAAATTACAGAAGTTTGCTCATCTGTGTTTGTAGAGGGAGTGTCCGATACCAATGAAATCATAGATGGAACAATAAAAAATTCCATATTCTCAGCTTTGCTGATGAATGGTCACTCATGGTAGAGAGTATAGGGAACATGTTTTGGGGGGTGAATGATCCAGAGAATTATTTCAGTGCTTTATTCTCCATCTGTAGAAACATGGCTTATTTGTGCCCAAGGGGTATGAGTGTGAGCGTGTGTGTGTGTGTGTGTGTGTGTGTGAGAAAGAGAGAGAGAGAATAAACATTTATTAAGCTCCTACTACATACTGGGTCCTATGCTAAGCACTGGAGATATAAAGGAGGCAAAAGACCACACCTGCCCTCAGGGACTTCACAAGACACAGTGTATATGTTTGTCTATATAGACACATATGGATTCTACATATGTGTCTACTATGTGCAAGGCACTGGAGATACCAAGACAGAAGTGAAAAACAGCCTCTTTCCTCAATGTCAATCTACATATATGTGTGTATTTTTATTCATATGTGTTTACAAACATGCATATGTGTACATACATGTAATATGTCTCTACATATGTATAGATACATATATATGCATTGTGTCCCACAGGTTAGAGAAATTCCCATAGTATTCCAAATCCTCTTTTCAGCCATTACTTCTAACTTTTCCTTCACTGGCTGCCATTTTAAAAATGCTAATCCCTTTCTGCTTTGGAGGAAAGGGCAGAGGGAAGCTGGTTGAGATGCCTTCCCCACAGCTGGCTGCTTCATTCTTGGTGGGGTAAGACCAGGAGGCAGAAAGTCAAAGGATTCACACTGTATGTATCTCCTCACTCCTCCCTTAAGTCTGACACAGCAATCTGTGTTGTCCCCAGAGGCTTCAGGGGTAGACCATTCTGGGGAGGTGAGGTAAAGCTGGCACTTTTTTCAGCCTGGGGCAGGGAAGTTAATCCTCTTGGTACCACAGTATGACTGTGACAGGATCCTGATGGAGCTGTCCTCTAAGTGAGGGAGTGCCTGGGCTCTCGGAACTCTTCAGAGGGAGAATGGGCAACCAGATGATTTCAAAGGTGTCCTGGCCTCACTTCCCAGTCGTCTGGGACGTCCCTTCCCAGCTGTCCTCTGTGACGCCATGGCTCAGCCCCGAGTCACATATTCCCTTTGACAAGACTGTTGTTGGGGTCTGTTCTTCATGCCCCAGAGGATTCCATTGGTGATGATTTTGCAATGGCTTCTGCTGGAATTAAAGTAATTGTGACTGCTTTGTATTTCATGGAAGTTACACTTAATGTTTCTAAGAAATATCACCTTCTAATTAGGCACTGGAAGATTTGGCTGGCTGTGGTTAGAGCTCTTCTGTCTGAGTCAAAGCAAATCTAGCAAGCAAGATGGCGTCTTAGGGAAATCCAGCATCTTGGAAAGAAAGAGCTCTGTGTTTGGTATCAGGAGAAACCTGGGTTTGACTCCTCCCTCTGATACCTGGGGAGCCTTTGGCAAGGCATTCGACATCTCTGAGACTCAGTGACCTCAGTCGTAAAATAGATATAATCATTCTTGTAGTTCTAATTCAAAGGTTGTCGTGAGGTTTGGATAAGGTAACGTCTGTCAAGGGCTTTGTCCGGTTTGGAGTGCTGTGTCAACGTCACCTGGCCCTCATTCCTGCTGTTTCGGACATGTTGGGTGGGCGGTGCCTGCGTGACCAGGCAGTCTTCACAGCAGCTGAGGGATAAGCTGGTGGTTTGCTGCTCACCCTACTAGCCTGCCAGGTTGCTCCAGACTTCTGATTCTCCCTGTATTCCAAGTCTTCTCTTTCCCATTGTACCTTTCCTAGTTGTTTTGACTTTGGGAATAGCTGCAGATGCTCAAGCCCAGTTTTGGTGAGGAAGCCAGAGGCCAAGTCATATTGGGATCTATTTTTCCCTGCTCTTGCACAATTTCCTTATGTGCCTCTAGTCTTTTTTTTTCCAGTAAACCTTATTTGGGAAATTTCTTTTATGCTCAAAATCAAAGCATCACTAATTTGGATTCACTAGGGAGACGACCAGTTGGAAGTGGTGAAAAAAATGAATATTGGAAAAGAAGCGTTTTAGTACTTTCAAAGTATTGTGGCCTAGTGGTACAATGTTGAACTTGGAGTCAGAAAGACCTGGAATGAAATTCTCATTCTGACATTTACTTGGTGCATGATGATGGACACTAAACCTTGCTGAGCCTTAGTTTCCCTATCTGTAAAATGGAGATAGCAACCTATGATACCTACCTCATAAAGTTTTTGTAATGGTCAAATTAGATGCTCTACATACTATTTTACTATATTTAGTATTTATTTACTAGGCTATACTATTTAATATTTATTTACTATATTTACTATTTTAGTTGGTTTTGCCTAAATATTTTCCCTTGAGTGGTGGTGTCTTCTGGGGCAGGAAAGCAATGGTGAAATAAAAGCCAATAATAGAACTTAAAAAAAAAGCTAAGTAGTTCTGTGGATAAAGCACCAGGCCTGGAATCAAGAAGACTCATCTTCCTGAGTTCAAATCCATTCTCAGACACTTACTAGCTGTGTGTTGCTGGGCAAGTCACTTCACATTGTTTGCCTCAGTTTTCTCATCTGTAAAGTGAGCTGGAAAAAGAAATGGCAAACCATTCCAGTGTCTCTGCCAAGTCTCAGACTCAGACATGACTGAAAGCTTTACCCGTGGGCCATAAACTTGTTTAAATATTTTGGTAACTATAGTTCAATATAATTGATTTCCTTGATAAACCTATGTATTTTTTTGTGACAATATTTTTAATTAATTTTATTTTTTTTGGTGTTCTACAATCACTACCATATAACTTAGATTTTTTTCCCCTCCCTCCCCCCAGGTTCCCTCTCCCTCCCAAGACAGCATACAATTTTGTATAGGTTCTACACATACATTCCTATTAAATGCATTTTCACTATAGTCATGCTGTGCAGAAGAATTAAAATTCAGAGGAGAAGTCATCTAACAAACCAAAATGTAATACACACACACACACACACACGCACACACAAGATCTGCTACAATCTGTGATTGACTTCTGTAGTTCTTTCTCTGGAACTTTTGGAAGGAATTTTGCCTTAAAAGATCATTGGGACTTTTTTTAAGTCCTTGCATTGCAATGGCATTACAAGTCTACTAGCAGAAACTTTCACACACTGTGATCGTTGCTGTGTGCAAAGTTCTCTTGGTTCTGCTCCTTTCACTCGGTATCAGTTCATATAAGTCTTTCTAGGTCTCTCTGAAGTCTTCCTGTTCATCATTTCTTATAACACAATAGTATTCCATTACATTCATATACCATAATTTATTCAGCCATTCCCCAATTGACGGGCATCCCCTTGATTTGCAGTTTTTGGCCACCCCAAAGAGTGCTGCTATAAATATTTTTGTACAAGTGGGGCCCTTTCACATTTTTATGACCTCTTGGGATACAGTCCTAGAAGCACTATTGATGGGTCAAAGGGTATACATATTTTTGTAGTCCTTTGGACATAGTTTCAAATTGCTCTCCAGAATGGTTGGATGAGCTCACAGCTCCACCAACAATGAATCAGTGTTCCAACTCTCCCACATCCTCTCCAACATTTGTCATCTTCCTCTTCTGTCATGTTTTCCAATCTGAGAGGTGTGATGTGGTACCTTGGAGTTGTTCTGATTTGCACCTCTCTAATTAGTAGTGATTTAGAGCATTTTGTGTATGACTATAGATATCTTTAATTACTTCCTCTGAAAACTGCCTGTTCATATCCTTTGACCATTTATCAACTGGGGAATGACTTGTATTTTTATACATTTGACTCAGTTCTCTATATATTCTAGAAATGAGATACTAGCTGTGAAAATTCTTTCCCAATTTTCTGCATCCCTCCGAATCTTGGTTGCATTGGGTTTGGTTGTGCAAAAACTTTTCAGTTTAATGTAATAAAAATTATCCATCTTGCACTTCATAATGCTTTCTGTCTCTTCTTTAGTCAAAAATTCTTCCCTTCTCTATAAATCTGATAAATACATTGTTCCTTGATCCTCCAATTTGTTCATCATATCAATCTTTATACCTAGATCGTGTACCCGTTTGGATTTTATTCTTGTGTACGGTGTCAGGTATTGGTCTATGCCTAGTTTTTGCTTATCCAGTTTTCCCAGAAATTTTTGTCTAACAGTGAGTTCTTATCTCAGGAGGTCAAACCTGTGTATTTTAATTTATGTCTTTAAAAGCATTCTTCTGTGAAGAGGTTTGTAAGGCTTCACCACAGTGCCAAAGAAATCCATGCCACAAAAGTAAAAATACCCAAAGGAATATTTCTAAAAAGTCTAGTGTCCATGAATTTAATAAATTAAGGAAATGTTTCCCTCCCAAAAAGAATCCCTGTTTTAAATCTATGTAAATGCCAGCTGTTATGATTGAAGAACTTAGATTAATTCCTGTTAGGTGAACTTGGTGCAGTTGGTCCTTAAGGGACATTCTTTAACAAGGAGACAAGCCCTGCTGCCCATTAGCACACAGGTAGATGGGGCTAGAAAACCCTTTTGCTCATGTGTAGATTAAAGGTATCCCATTAACCAGTAACATTTAAAACAGTCATGGATGAAACTAAGAGTTTCTTAATAGTTCCCACCAAATCTGAAACAAGAAGTCTAAGTGAACTGGGTGTTCCCCTGTCACTGTCTGTCTTTCTCTCCAAGAGATCTCAGGGTCATCTCCTCAACATGAAGTTCAGTGAGCTATGGTTCTTCCAGTCTCATCATCGGAATCTCATTTTACCTGTTGATGCCTTCAGAATCAGGGTGACCACAAGGCATTGGGCACAATTAAAATAATAAAAACCAGGCCTCTCCCCTGTGCCCAATATGCTAGTATCAGAGAGTCTGGTTGAATGACACAAGGTATCCACTCAATCCTCCTCCATACAGGAAGTATCTGCCTAGAAACCAGACTGGGGAGAAAAGGCCATTCATGCTGGTGAAGGTAAGGAAGAGAACCTGTTGGTAGCAACAGCAGTTTCCATAGAGAGGTAGCAATGGCAGTGGAATCTAGGAAAAACCTGGTGGGGAAGGGGAAAGGCACCTGGAGAGATAAGAATGTGGTGAGGTCTTAGAAAACACAGCTGGTTGTCGAGCCTCCATCTCCAGGCAGATGTTCTGACATAAGTCCTCTGTGATGGAGTTGACTATGACTTCCCTGCCTAGGGTTCAGTTTGCTACCATGGACGGGCGAGGACGAGTGGGGTGGTAATCCACAAACTCAATTGAAAGGCTTGATGGTGCTTTCTTTTTTTTTAAATGTCAGGAAGGCAATAAGTAACGCCTGCCAATCATCAGTTAAGATTGGCATCTCACATCCATGGGGATGCATGTATCTGGCCTCCAGCTGTTGTCATTGGGTAACAGCGGCAGGGGATGGAAGTCAGCCATACTCCTGCTGTCCATATGGCTGACTGGGCGTAGACGCTGGAAGGCTTGGGGCTCGGTGACTACAGGGCCATCCTCAGCACATCCTCTTATGTGGGCTGGTCTGCTTTTGTGTTTACTGTTTCTGAGACATGCTCCCTCTATTCAGAATGCCCTCTTGCTTCCTCTGCCTACACAAATTTAACCGATTGGAGACCTAGTTCAAGACTCTTCTTTGTCTCGCAGCCAACCACGGCAGGGCATGATGATCTGTGGAGAGGATGTAGAAGAAATAGTGAGTACCTAGAGTCCAGAGATATGAGTTCAGTCCTGCCTCTGGCACATTTTTAGCTTTGTCACCTTGGCCAAGTCATTTAACTTCCCCGGGGCTTGCTTTTCTTAAAGAGTATTAACTCACTGAGGGTAAAGATCATTTATTTGACGCTTTGTGTCTGTATTCCCAGCACAGAGTTAATAAATGCTTATTGATGATAGAATTTAGAGATTGAGAGCTGGAAGGGCCCAAGAGGCTACCTGGTCCAACCCCTGAATTTTACCAAGGGGGAAAATGAGACCCAACTCCCTAGAGTCCCCTGAGAATGCATGACAGAGGCGACACTTAAACTCAGGTCTTGTGAGGCCAGATCTTTCCCCGTGGCCCTGCTGCCTTTGTCACTCATGTGCCATGTCCCTCTCTTGGTTGCCCTGCTCCCATCCCTTCTACCCCATGTTTATTTATTAAATTCTTCATGTGGGGCTGGGCACCATCTGAAGTTGTCACTGGGCTGGTGCCAAGGGGAGGAGCAGGACAGGAAGAATTGAGTGGTTGGTGGGCTTAAGGACACTGGTGCAGTGGGAAGGGAGCTCACTTGGCATTTCTGGGCCTCTGTGACCACCCAGAGTGGATCTCATATGCTCACTCCTTGGCCCTTGCTGCGCTCACATGCGTGGATTTGATGGTATCTACTGGCTGTCACAGCTATACCATTCCAAGCAATAAAGTCCAAATGAAGTCAGAGAATAATCATCTCTACCGAAAATAAAGTGATCAGGGGCAGGTTAGAGCCTGGTCTGATTCCAGGCAGAACCAGGAAGAGCCAGAGGGGAAAGCAACCCCTGAGGTGCGAGGGCAGCTGATACTGCTAACAGCGAGAATGTCCCCAAGTGGAAGGAGCGGCCTCAGAGGTGGTGGGCTTCCTTCTCCTGGAGCCCAGGGGCTTCGGTGGACCCTGGGGGAGACAGAGGAAGAACCCGAGCAATCCCTCTTAGCAGGTTCTGTGGCCATATTGTCCAGAACAGTCTTTACATAGGCTTTAGGGGTGGGGAACCGGTGGCCTCAAGACCACATGTGCCCCTCTAGGTCTTCAAGTGGGGTTGTGTGACTGAATTATACTTCACAGAACAAAAGAATTTGTCCTGTAAAACTTGGACTCAGTCCAAAGGCTGCCCCCAAGGCCTTAGAAGGCCACATGTTGCCTTCCCTGGTTCCCCACCCCTGGACCTTTTGGCTTCTCAGATGTGGGGCTGCGTCCTGCCTCTTGGCCCCAGTAGCACTAGGGGAGCCCTCCCCACCAGGAGACAGCTGCAGATGGGGATCACTTTCATGAGTGCATGAGAGGGGAGACTGAATCAGCAGCTTTCGCCCACATGGTTGTTGAGATGTTGAGTCTTAACTGCTTCTCTCTCTACAGCCTCTCTAGTGACGTGGAGAGGCAGCTTGGGACTGAGGAGAAAGCACTGCCTTCAGAGGCGGAGGACCTGAGCTCATGTGTTGCCTCTGACTCAACCTCACTGGGCGACTGGGCAAGGCTCGGAACCTCTCGCAGCCCAGGGAGCCCTAGGGGCTGCTCAAGGGAGTTTGCATTGGCAAAGAAAGTCCTCACAGAGAGGGGGATTGTCGCAGCTATGAAATGGCAGTTCTAGGAGAAGAAAGCACTGGCCCCTCCCATTCTTTCCACAAACACTGCCATGGTGCTGGCCCCTAGGGCCTCACCTTCTGAGCCATCCCCACACCTCCCCCACCTTAAGGCTCTCCCCATCCCCCTTCGCCATTCCATCCCCCACCAGTTTGAAAAGTGACTTCTAAAGCAAAAGTCTGGCTACATGACTTCCTTCTGTGACTCCCTAGCAAAAATGAACTTTTGTTTGCTATTCAAAGCTTTTCATGGCCTGGCTCCAATTTGCCTTTCCAGCCTTATCACATACAAATCCCCTTCATATGCTCTGCTGTCCTTCCTACTCTGCCTCATACATGAGATTCCATCTCCAATATCTGTGCTTTCTCACTGACCATGGCAGTGCCTGGAATGCACTGCGTCCCTCCTCACTTTCACTCTCTGAATCCCTTCTTTCTTTATCAGCTTAGGGTCTACCTTGTACATAGCATCGTTCCTGAGCCTCTGAGCTGCCATTACCTTCCATATACTTTATATATAATTATATATACTTTCTATGTAAATATAAATTATACATATACTTTATATGTATATACATATCTATGCACCACATATCTATCTGTTTGTCTGTCTGTCTACTATCTATATCTATATTATGTGCCAGGCATTGTGCTTTACAAATATTATCTCATTTAGTCCTCACAGCATCCCTAGGAGGTAGGTGCTATTTTTATCCCCATTTTACAGATGAAGAAACTGAGGCAAACAAAGGTGAAATGACTTGCTCAAAGTCCTAGAGCTAGTAAGAGTCTGAGCCCCATTTGAACTCAGGTCTTACTGACTCTAGGCCCAGGGCTCTGTCCATGGTGCCACTAGCTGCCTCAAGAATCTTCAAGAAAATCTTCAAGAGGCTGCTTCTTAGGTGTTGGCAAGGATTCCTTTCTTGGGGTGAGTTGAAGTTCTGTCATTTTGTGTATGTCCCTCTGTCTGAGGGCCACATCCAAGACAGCTGGGGAGCTGAATGGCGCCTGCTTGTTTGCAGTGAGTTCTTGAGCCAGTCAGAGACATGCCATGATCCTGGTAGTACAAGGATACTGAACATGGCTCAGCCTTGCAGAGGCTATGTTGGCCCAGGGGAGCCGCATAGCACAGAGGCAGGGATCCTGGCTTTGGGCCTTTCTTCCTACTGCAGGGCGGCACAGCTTTGGTATTCAAGGCGGAAGCCTATATCTCTGTTCTGTTTCAGCAAATGATGTGGATGAGGAATCTACATCAGTCACTGGTAAATGGCCCAGCTGAATGAAGTATGTTATTTTGAGCTGAAATTTTAGTTTGTCATTTAAAGTCATTTGATTCTTTTAATAGGTGAATATTTGGGCAAAAGGAAATGAAGGCATTATATGTAAAAATTAGTTTTTTGCTGCTAGAGGATGAGGTAGACAGCTTGGATCTCAAATGACAATCTTATTTGGCCCATCTCTATCAGCTCAGACAAGGGTTTAGGAAAAAGTTGGGAATGCTGAAATTTTCTAAAACTCCCAGGACCAAAATAGCCAATTGACATTTCTGAGTTTGGGCTAAAAAATAAAGCAGTCTACTTATGGATTAAAAAAGCCATAAGTAGGGCTGAGGAAATCCTACTGGGAACTGAGGAAGATGTTTGCAGCTCCAGAGTGTCTAGGAGTGAGTTCTAAGTGAAATGAGATGATTTGGATCTGAGTGCTCCAGGGACACCAGCACCTCCTGTCCTGGGGCAGACAAAACCTTCAAGGCTACATCTCTAAGTAAACTAAAAGCCCAACCTCCTTCAGAGCTGCCTGTCTTCCCCCAAGAAGACTTCATTGGAGAGCTTGAAAAAGGAAGTGAATGGGAGGGAAGAAGGAGGCAGGAGAGTGGGATAATGGACGGGGAAGGGAAAAGACTTGTTCTCACCCTTCAGAATTGTTGCTGAATAGAAACTGCCCCTTCTGCCAATAGAGAATGATGTGGATACAGGAACTGGTGACATTCGCCAACATCTGTTCATTTGTCACGCTTGCTGAAGAGTGGTAGCGCCCTTTCTTTCCAGCACCCCAACAAGGCTGACAGAGTAAAGGGAATTGAGGCTCCATGAGGGGGTGGGATTTACCATCATTGGAACCCCAAAGGGTAACCTTTCTTCCACCTCTAGGACACCCAGAGTTTTGCGAGTAGAAGGTACTTAATAGATGCTTGCCGATTGATTGGTTGGATGATTTCTTCATGCTGCCTCCTGCAAGGATCTTAAATTCATTTTATGCCAAGCTTGTAATCAATTTGGTGAGCAGGCAGAGGACAAATCACAATTCTGACATATCTGCTTTCAGAATATGGAATGGTTTAAGTCCACTTAATTTGTATTTAAAAATAAATGTGGGCTCCCTTCCAGGGCTGATGTTTTGAAATGGAATTGGAAGGCAAGCCCTTTATCAGCCAACAGCTGAAATTTCATTTTCTAAAAAATGACATAAAGAACAGATTAGGGCCATTTTCTTTTTGGCATTTCCAAACAAGTTAGCATTTGGGACAAGGGCCTGCCCAGCAGAATGAGAGGTAGAGACTTGGAACGATCTAGCATTGTAGGCCACAGGCTGTGGAGACAGCCACCGCAGCCACACTGGGGGCTGACCCGACTGACTGGGCTGGCCGTCTGGATTATTCCAAAATCGTCCTTTGCCATCTACCCCACATGGTGTAGACAGAGCTTTCATTTGTTCCCACTCAGGATTGCTGGTTGTCATGTCAAGAACTGGTCTTGGCACAGAGTCAAATTTTTAGAGCTCTCCTTCGGGTCTCTAACTTAATTTCCCTTTCAGTTTTCTTGCCTTGGTTTTTCCCTTCTCCTGTGTGGCTTCTCGATTAATGTTGCCTTACTGTTGTGCTTGCTTCCCCCTTTTTCTAACAGGTAATAATGATGAATAACGATGGTGATCATTCATTTATGAGGTTTGAAGTCCCTGCTCCCCATAGAGTGCTGGTGAACCTAAGAAGTAGTGGGATCTTTTCATCTGAGATGGAGCCATTTGTCAAAGCTTCCCCACCCTGCTCTAGAGCTGGTAAATGTTTAGAGCTAGGATGTGGACTCAGGTTCTGCTGAGGCATCATACTATAGTGGAAAGAGTCTTGGATTTGGAGTCAGAGAATTCCAGGGCAGATCCCAACCTGGGAGCCTTCCACAAATGACTCAACCTCCCTGGGCCTCAGCTGCCTCATCTGTAAAATGGGGGTGTTGGATTAGATAACTTTGAAAGTCTCTTCCAGATTAAAATCTAGGTTTCTGTGATCCTGCGTCCTGAACTCAAGTCCTGACTTTGCTTCATGCTCCCCATGAGCCTTGGCCTCTGTAGGTTTAAGTATATGGAGAATGAAGATAGTAGCAGCAGTCACAATATGTAGCGTTTATATAATGCTTTCAGGCTTCAAAAGCACTTTTTGCAAACATATCTCTTTTGACCTTTGCAACAGCCCTGGGAGGTAGGTGTTCTTATTACATTCCTTTTTACAGATGAGAAAACTGAGGTGGTCAGAGTTCATGTGAGCAGCCCACAGTTCCCCAGATATTACATGTCTGAACCTGGATTTGAACTCAGGACTTCCTTACTCCAGACTCCATCCACTGAGCTGCCTCTAAATGAATTACAGCTAGCATTAAATAGCTCTTTAAAGTTTTCACAGTGCCATAATATGATACCTTATTTGTGCCTGACAACAATCCTGGGAGGTCAGTGCTACTATTATCTCCTTTTTACAGAGAAAGAAACTGAGGCAAACAGGAGTTAAGTGACTTGCCTAGGATCACATAGCTAATAAGCCTCTAAGGCAGGATTTGAACTCCAATCTTCTTGACTTCCAGTCTGTCAGTCTATCCACTCTGCCACCAGCTACCTCAATAAAGGGCTTGGTGTAGACAGAGGTTCCGGATCCATCCCAGCTCTAAATCATTGATCCTTTGTTTGAAATATTTTAACCGCCCTTGGTATCTTTTTTCTTTTCCAATGAATCATTCTTATCTGTTTTCAGATGTGAGGGTGTAGGGATCTAATGTTGTCTGTCTGAACCTCTGAAGCAGAAGCTCCATTCCTGCGGGGGGAGAGGGGGGCAGTGGTGTGGGGGGAGGAACCCCTCCTGCCTATACCGGGCAGCCTCTGCCTTCTCTGGACCTAGCTCTCTTAAGAAAGACTTTCCCTCAGAGAGAATAAGACCTGTCTTTGATTTGTTGGGCCCAAAACCTTGACTTGGGAGTCTGGGGACCCTGGGAGCTGTCAGCGGTAGCATCTACCCCTTCCTGAGCCTGCTCTAAGGAGCTTAATTGATGACAGTAATGGGAAAAAAAATAACATGGGAAAAGGTACAGCCATATAAAATAATAGTAAAAAAACTGATGTGGATATTGGATCACCTAAGGAAAGGCAGTATGGTGTGGAAGCTGGAATCCAAGATTATAAGCCTGAAGTTCTGTGTTCCAGTGTTGACTCAGCCCTTCAGTTATCCCATTAACTTTGGCAGATCACTGATACCTTACCAGGCCTAATTCTTCTGGAAATGAGGGGGCTGGGACTAAATTATCTGAAAAATCTCGGCACTCTGAATAATTTTATCAGGTTGCAATACTAACAGTAATGATTCCTACTACTAGTAACTCAATAATGACTTTAAAATAAATGAAAAGTCTCACTGTAGACACAGCACAGACCTTGGAAGCAGGACGGCCCAAGTCGCAGCAGCTTTAGACACTCGCCGCAGGCCTGAGCACAGAGGACCTCATCTCTCACTGCCCTGGACGGCTCTCCAGCACTCCAGAGCTCAGTTCCTCAGACAGTTGGCAGGCAGCCTGCATTGGCGGAGGGGCTGTCCTCCTTGAGAGATACCCCTCCCATTATGGTTTGCTAGGATCGTAGCTTTAGAGCTGGAAGGGACCTCTGAGGTCGTCTGGCTCTCTTTATGGACGAGGAGCTGGCCACCCAGAGAGGTCCAAGTTCATACAGGTCAGGTAATGGCAAAGGGTCCAGATCTCGGTGCTCTGATTCCTAATCCAGCCTTTCCCATTTAATGTGCTCCCTCACTTCTACAAATAACATTGATTCGGCAGGACTTGCTTTGGGTCTGGGGACTAGGATATGAATCGCAGAACTGTGTTCCAGGCCCATCCTTCTTGGGCCCAGGAAATGACTCCTGCTTTGGAGCTTCAGACAATTAGAGGAGGGACCGAGGGACTTTTGTTAGCCAGCAGACAATTAGGAACCTTGTGAATCTCATCCTGGAGCATAAGTTTAGGATGAATGAAAGGAAGGAAAATGCATTGATTCGATAAGATTGCCCCTGGAGCCTGCCCATACTGATTGTCTGGAATTCTCTGACTATTATAGTGTGTCCTTCCACTTTCATCCTATACCCTCAGAAAAATCGTGTCTCCTCCATAGGAGGGGTAAGCCCACAGTCACAGTGGTCCTGCTCAGACCAGGGGAGCAAGTGGCATCTTCTCCTTCCCTTCTCTCACCAGGTCTCTGCCCTAGGCATCTCTGGGCAGGGATGGGTATGGAGGAGCAGGAGAGAAGCCCAGAAGATGGAATGAAGGATGTAGGGCCAGGCTTCTGTTCTCCTGCCAGTCCCCCATCACAGTGCTGCCCTCAGCCTGGGGCCCTGGCTAGAAGCTCTGAGACAGGGAGCAGATCCTGGAGTCCTCGTCTGGGAGGGCCTCATGGATGGGCCTTTCTGCCTAGGGAGAAGATAGAAAAAGGGACTAGGCCTATGATTTCTGTGGTACAAGACCTCTTGGAAGAGGGAACTCTTCTACCAGTGTAACTTTGAGGGAGTTGCCTAGGTCACTGATAGAGGCTGTGTGCACACGTTGTGCAAAGTCACATGGGACTGAGGGCCAGAGGTAGGATTGGAATCCAGCCCTTCCTGCTTCTCAGACTGCATCTCTATCATCTTTCTTCTTTCTCCATAATCCCAATATCTTTGTCTTCACAGTAAGCACCTTGAGCCCTCCATCTCAGTGCCAAATGGAAATGGAATTAGGAAGCCTGTTTCTAGAAGGCTTTTCTCCCTCCCTCTTCCTTTCTATGATTCAACGCTTTTTCTTTCCAAATTGCTGGCTTCAGCTTGAATTTTTCTAATTTTATCTCTCTACGTTCAGGGGATCAGTTTCTGTTTTTGTACCACATCTTTTGGGAGTTTGCTTAGGACTCAGCAGCTTATGACCGTGGGAGGGGAGGAGGCAGAGCAATGCTCCTCAGCTCTGGAGTCTTAGACCCTGGATTCAGATCCTGCCCGTGACCCTTACTACCATGACTTTTGGGCCAATAACTTCATCTCTCTGGGTGTAAGCGCTGGTGAAGTACCTGCTACCCAGGCCCCCCACAGGCCGAAGGTGCTGCCGAGTGACCTGGCCCCGCTGCTCTTGGCTCTCCTGCCTCCCTTGGTTACCTTACTGACTGATGGAAGTGTTCTAGGGATGGAGCTGAGGCCTGCTCAGGCTTCCTGCTGAGGATAGGCAGAGGCTTCCCTTGAGCTCCAGCCTGGGGTGACAGAAAGCAGACAGGTCAGCAGAAGGAGGGACGAGGTGGTGTTCAGGGTTCACTTTTGCTGAAAAGTAAGTAGGAATCCGTCTTCCAGCTTGCTCCGACTCCAAGGTGAATATTGACTCCGTAGCTGCTTCCCATATGTGGAAAAAGCCTTCACTCAGTAAATTCGAGCTGAGCACTGAATGTCTCTTCTTAATGACTTCTGCTCTGTGGAGTTAGAGAACACAGTGTTCCTTTTGGGGTAAAAAACAAAAAAAAAACCCACCCAAACAACCCGCAGGCCCCCCCCTCTCCCATCCCCCTCCTCCGGCAATTTCAGCTGCCACAGGACGAATAGGAGATAACAGGGACACCGAGGTAGCTTTGGAGGCACCACCAGACCCTCAAAGCCAGGCGTGGGAGGCCAATGTTCTGGGAGACAGATTCCTGTTAGTGCCTTCGCCTACAGGGTGGGAGCTCTCCCCTCCACGTAGCTTGAATTGCCTCAGTCGTTTGCACATGGTCTCCCCCATCGGACAGTGAGCTTCTTGAGAGCCTTTCTTCATACCCCCAGAACTTGGTGCAGCATCTGGCACATAGTAGGACTTTAATCAATGTTTGTTGATGGATTGATCTAGTTTTATATCTAGCCTGTTGTGGTCATTGTAAGGCCACAGCTAGCCTGTGATTGCTTTGGGCTGCGACTTTGGATTAGGAATGGAGAGGCCCAGGGTTTGATTTCTGATGTCACCATTCACTATTCTTGGGTCAGTCACAAAACACATTCCTCAGTTTACTCTTTTGTAAGATGAGGATGATGTTACCTGCTTCACTCACACCATAGGCTAATTTGTGAGCTTCAAATGAAGTAATGGGATGCAGTCCAGAGAATGCTATGCTTGGACTCAGGAGACTCCTGGGTTCTAGTTTTGCCAGTTGTGTGGCTCCTGGGATGCGTTCCTTCCTCCCCTCTGCCTTTTCAAATCTGTCAATTCCTTTAAGGCTTAGTTCATATGCTACCTCCTTCATGATGCCTTTGCTGGTGCCCCCAAGTTGCTCTGACTGTTTCATTCAATTCAGCAAGCATCTGCCTTGCCCAAGGTGAGAGGAAAGTGGATGAAAGGACAGCTGTGGAGATGGAAAGATGTGGGTTCAATGGACTGTGTGACAGTGGGCAGGTCCCTTCACCTCTCGTTGTCTAAGCAACCCTTTGAGATGGCTTCAGATGGGCAGTGGTGGTGGTGGTGGCATCATAAAATCTACAACTCTGTGGTGTCAGCTGTGTGTGATGATGTCCCCGAAAAACCTTGAGGGCTTTTTGTCTTCAAGTTAAAAATCTGAGATAACAAGATGACATTCCTCCTTACACACACACACACACACACACACACACACACACACACACTCCTCGAAGCAATCAGATGGTAGCTGTCATCAGCATACAGCAGCAGAAAGATTGGTGAAATAGCCTTGATGCTAGAGAACAGGCAGAGAATGGACATGAGACAAGGCACCTTTAGGATCAGCCAGACCTGGCATGAGTGAGTGCCCATCAGACCGGGCCACCCCTGACAAGAGAAGAGCCTTTCCCCTCAGCATCCCACTAGGGAGTCCCCAGGAGGGGGTGGGTTTCCTTTCACTCTCCTCCAGACACTATTACATGGATCAGGTGAGGTGGGGTTCCAGAGGAGACTGTGTCTCTGTAGACCTTGCAAAGGGCAGACAAAATCCCTGGTTGCTTCCTTTAACAGAAATCCAGACTTAAGCAAGGTGCTTGTGCTTATGCGGTTTGGTATTGCTGCTCTCGAGCCCCTGGCAGTGTCATCCTCACTGAAATCCTAAAAGGATGCACGGAGACTTTAAAGTTTGAGGGGTTTTGGCAAATAATTTGAGGAGCTTCAGTCCATGTAATGAATCGCAGATTGGATGAAATGTCAGAGAATTTTCTCTCTATGTTGTCCATTTCCCTAGTTGGGCTTGGCTCAGGTTGAAGCAAATCTTTGCTTTCTTGATCGGTACATTTTTGAATAATGAGAAAATAGATTTTATCACTGATGCACTAATTGCAAACAGCTCTCAATGTTATAAAAACATAGTATTGATTTTTCATGGAAACATTTTTTGGGTTGTCAAAATGTTTATGGGTTATCAAGTTTGTGTCTTTTGGTTGTCAGTGTTTCTGCCTGACTGTCAGTTCCTTGAGGGCAGGGAACGTATGCCATTAAATCTTTGTATCTGAAGAGCCCAGCACCTTGTCTTCTACACTCTCTCTCTGTCTCTCTCTGTCTGTCTGTCTCTCTCTGTCTCTCTGTCTGTCTGTCTCTCTGTCTCTCTCTGCCTCTCTCTCTCTCTGGACTTGGGATCTTGTGAGCATGGGCATTCTTAGTGCAGAAACTCTCTCCCCTGGTGTATATCAGTAGCTTCTTTGTGGCTCGTTCTTGCTCTCTTGGACTATGGTTATGGCCTCCTAACTGGACTTCTTGCCTCCAGCTTTAGTCAGTCCTTCACATACTTCACTGTTTAAGCAATAGGGATTTGGACTGGACTTTTGGTTTCACTGGTTCAGGGAGGCCTTCTGCCAGCTCACGTTGGTACCTTCCTGCAATTTACAGTCTTACAGCAGGGACTCCTAACCTCTTTGGTGGTCATGGACCCCATTGGCAGTCTGATGCAACCTATGGGTCCCTTTCTCAGAATGGTGTTTTTAAAGGCATCAAACACATAGGTTTATGAAGGACACTGATATGACTGAAATTCACTTATGAAAATCTTTTAAGAAAAGCCTCAGTTTTCCAAATCCCAGGTTAACCTCTGTCTCAGAGAGTTTCTGGGGATAGCGAGAGGTTAGATGGTGTGGTCAGGGCCATCAGGAGTCAGGGCTTAAAGCTAGCTCCTCACTGCCCCTCCATCCACTCGGCAGTCCACCACGGCAATGCGTGGCTCGCCTCCCACCTGGTGTCTCATCAGTACATGCTGAATACAAGCTTATTGAATTGAATGCATGAGTCAACAGGGTCCGCTTTCCAGATGATGGCTGCAAATGAGAAGGTCCCAGTGGCCTGAGACATTGAGAGTTTTGAGGCCTAAAATTGCAATAAGATTACTTTTAAATTAATTTGAGTCACTCCAAACCCGCCTTTTCCCCTGTTACAAGGCAAGAAATTGCTTGTTTATGCTTCATTAGTCAAGTTGTAGCTTGGGGAAATTTTGCTGGTTGAGCTTCCAGTGTGTATGAGTTGTGTTTCATAAAGGGAAGGGAGGCAGACCTTGGATGAGTCCAAAGGGGCAGTGTGATTGACTCTACTGCTTTTCCTAAAGGTGTCATCCCAGCTTTCTGCAGACCTGAGCTAGTCTCGAGATACCATTTCCTGAAGAGTGAGCATCCCAGTGCTAAATGCCAGGTCTCTCATCACGCCATTGCAGTGGGCTGCATTTCCCTGCACCATTTATTGATTACCATCTTCATGTGGTCAGCATATAATCATTGAGCACCATCCTCCCCTCCCCCATGGGCATGGAACTTGAGGGAGAGTGATGTGGGGCATGGGCCTCTGCACCCAAGGAGCTCAAAGCTTCCCTGAAGCAATAGCGATCCCTCCCAGGAGCATGTAATTTAGGGTGTCCCATGCTCCTCGGGCCTCAGTATTTACTGAAGGCACCCACAAGGACAGAAGCCAAGAATGCAACCAGTTAGTTGTAAGTGGAATGGCTCATTTACTGGTCAAGAGTTTGGGTGGGAATGGGGAAGGCAGCATGGGAATGCCCCACTGACCAGTCATCAGTCAGTACGTCTGCTTGGAAGGAGAAGCTTTTTGGGTTCTGCACTTTCCTCAGCTTCAACAAGGGAAGGAACCCTTGCTCCTTTGAGTGACAGTGACTTGGACTCCCTCAAAATGTGAATTAATGATATTTTAGGCAGGTCGGGCCTGGATGCAATTGATACCATGCCAAAGATCCTGTAGTATAATCTTTCAGACTGAAGACATCATGGTGGGCTGGGATCATCATAAAAAGCTTCACCGATATTAACCGAGCCTTAGCTGGGTGGAAGCAGGATGGAAGGGAGAGGAGTTTCTATTTACCATGAAAATACCTGGGGGAAAAGAAGATTCTTGAGCTAGTTTTCCCCTGCTATAATAATAACAAGAAATGCAAGATGACATTTCCTCTTTCTTCTCCTTTGGAATAATCTTTCATCTGCCTGGTTGCTTGGGATGGAGGATAATCTGTGGGTTGTTTTAAAAAAAAATCTTTTCCAGTTTGGGTAAAAGTGTAGCAATAGGAGACCCTGGAAACTCTCCAGGGGTCTGAGGCCTCTCCAGCCTCCTGTGGGATAATGCCCTTACTCTGAGAGGAGAGTGGAAAAATCCTATGTGAATTGCCTAGAAATCGAAGAGCCAGCCTTCTTGAAAAAATAAGAAAGTTTCTGTAATAAGAATGAGCCGGGGCAGTGTCCCGTCCTTGTCAGAGCACTGGATTGGGAGCAAGTTTCTGGAGGAGTTAGGTAAGCGAGGCTTTCCCAGATACAGCTCCCTGGAGCTGGGCCTGCTGGGTCTGTTGTAGCAGAGCAGTAATTCACTGCCTCTGACAACGAGAAAAGGTCATAATGTTCTTTATTTAGAAATGGGGGGAAAAGTAACTTTGGGATCATGGAGCAAGGTAGAGGCTTGCAAAGGCTGACCTTAACATCCCCACTTGCTCAAAATCCAATTTGTTTGTTGCCCATGGCTGATCTGAGGCTAATTCTTGTGTTTTTTAAGAGTAGCCACAATTCAGGGAACAGGTTCAATCAGCCTTGGTGGGGGCTGGGGATGTGACTCAGAGATATATATGATAGAGAAGGGTGGGGAGACTGTTGAAATTCTTTTTCTGCCCATCCTTTGGGGCTCATCCCATTCTGTCTCCCTCACCTTTCTTGCAAAGCGATTATAGCAGCGCTGAGGAAAGCAGGCATGGGCTGCTAAATGATAGCACATGCTCAGGTGGAGAGATGATGCAGACAGAGAAGAAT
Source organism: Bettongia penicillata ogilbyi (assembly GCA_023548195.1). Taxonomy (NCBI): domain Eukaryota; kingdom Metazoa; phylum Chordata; class Mammalia; order Diprotodontia; family Potoroidae; genus Bettongia; species Bettongia penicillata. Next base: position 12,392,113 of record JAJHZJ010000132.1, on the reverse strand, counting down.
GGTCCTGGGCTTGTGGAGGGGGAAGGGAGTGGCGGATGGAGAGATAAAGGAATTGGATTTACAGTGATGGGACAGGTATTCATATTGGGGATTGGGCTTCACAAGCTAGAATTGCTCCAGCAGCCAGCTAGGGAGGGCTGCTCCTGGACTGAGCCCCTGAGAGGCACTTGTAATTCATCCATAGCCTCCGTTCAACCATGAAAAGTCAAAAGTACTTCATTATCTTGCTGGAGAGAAGGGCCTGGGGCCCCTCCATGACTTGGCTCTAGGGCCTTGAGTATTGGTTGGCCCTCCACTGGGGTATCCACCTGATCTCTGGCCCTCCACTCACGGTAACCTGAGGCCAGATTTCAGATGGTAGATTAAAGCCTTGGATTATTTGCAAAATAAAAATCCCCTTTGCTTGCTTGCTATTTAATTAACAGATGCCGATCAGGTCACTGAATACCCAAGGACCTGATGAGAGTTGAGGTCAATGTGTTTTGGCTTTCTTTTAAAGCCTGCTTTTTTCACTTAGGTCTCTGGGTAGCTGCTTGTGACTCTGAATCTACAGTCCAGTCTCTTTCAAGGTGATTAAAAGCCTTTTTGTCCTGGGCTTCTGTCATCCCATGCTCCAACAGCGTCTGGCTAGTAGAGTAAAGAAATGATCCATTGGCTGTCGGTGCCTGCTGTGGTTTGGCTGGCTCGTTCTCACTGTCCTTTGTCTGTGCCCAGAGTATCCTCATGCCGAGTGGAAAAGCCCCCAGTGCCCAAGGTTGTGTAATGAGGGGACAATTCCCCAGCAAGATCTTCCAGCCTGTTTACTGGCCAGCAAGCCCTTCCTGTTGTCATTTATTTGTGTGATGTGACTGTACTTTTGAAAGCACAATGATACCACACTATTACCTTCCTTTGAGCCATCTAACAGTGTAGTGAGGAAAGTAGAGCAGGGATTATTCCCGTATCATATGTAGGGAAACTGAACTATAGAGCGAATAAGTGATTTGTCTGGGTCTACAGCAAGTTAGGGCGAGGGCCAGGAATAGACCCAGTTCGTTCTGACTGGGAGAGAGCAAGGGAGAGTGGAAATAGTACTGTATTGATGTGCAAAGCCCTGAATTCAAATCCTACCACTTCTACTTATACCTCCGAGCCTGGGTAAATCCCTATAATCTCTCTGGGCCTAGTTTTCTAATCTAGAAGATGATAAGGTTGGAGTGGATGGCTTCTGAGGTCCCTTCCAGGTTGAAATTTCTGATCCTATGATCTTTTCCAGCTCTGAATTGGTGGCCTTGGTCCAATGGGATTTTCACAAATGCTCTTAATTTCTAAAGAACTGTATAAGTGAAAGGCTTATGGAATAGGAATCCCTGACCATCTTTGCATCCTAGACCTAGCACTCCAATGAAGCCTATCAATCTCTTCTCAGAATCTTGTTTTCAGATGCATTAAATGAAACACAGAGAATTACAGAGGAAACTGATTACATTGAAATTGAACAATCAAAATAGTTGCTAAAAACAAATCCACAGACCCTCAGGTTGAGGGTGCCCTCCATAGCTGGCCATCTTCACTTGTTCATGAAGCACCTGCTGTGTGCCCAGTATCATCCTACCCTTCACAGGCTGCCAAAATTAAATCAGTCAGCCAGCTGAACCTTACAAGAGAGATAAGAGGAGATGAGATGAGGGCAAGAATCGGTGTGAGACCCTTTCGAGACTAGGCATTTTCTTCTTGTTCACCATATTCTATTGCTCTGCCCTGTGACAGAGTTCTCTAGCATAAGCTGGTACTTCTCATGCATGCCTTCAGAGGCAGCTGGAGTGGAGAGTGCTAGGTTTGGGGCCAGGAAGGCCTGAGTTCAAGTTTGGCCTCAGACACTTACCAGTTATGAGTGCCTGGCCAAGTCATCTCACTACCCTTAGGCAATTCTATCAAACTCTACTTTGAACAGTTGTCTGAGGTGGATGAGTAGAGAGGGTATTTGCACCTGGGAATTTCCCACCCTAGTGGAGATTGCAGATGTAGACCTCCCCTTCCCCCCACCCCATGTGGAATTAACCAAGAAAGGTTTCTGGAAGCCATAAAGTTTGAGCCATGAAGGTAGTGGTGCACCCAGAAGGAGGAGTCTAGAATGACTGCATTTTGCAGCAGGGAACTGTTGCCTCTTAGGAAGTGACTATCTTGTGGTTAGCCTGGCACTGGCCTCCTTGAGGGTTGGCGTGTGTTTCTCTTGTGACTTTGGAGAGATTTGACCTTTTTTATTGAGCCTGATTTCCTTTTCCTTGGCAGTGCTGATCATTTCAGGGCGAGACTCTGTCTAGGTTCCTCAGGACTGAGCCACACAGGCTCTTCCTCACAGAAGCTGCCTCGGTAAGGTTGCCGTTCCAGTGCTGATTTGATGCTGCCGCAGACCCTTTCTGTTCTGTGAGCACTGGAGGAGAGCTCAGAGAGAGTGATTCAGCCTCAGGAGGACTCCTGAAGATTGTGCAGCAAAGCAGATAGAATGGTGGTCTGGGCTCATTAAGTAACCATATCCTCTTTGATGGAAGCCATCAAAGGAATCAAGCCGTTGCCATGTGCAACTTCTCTCTCGTTCTTGCTTTCTCCTTCTCTTCCACCCTTGTGTCCCACTTCTTTCTCCCTTCTAGGGAGTGACTGGTATTGTGCCTGGCATGCTGATGTGGCTGCTCTGTCCACCAATGGAGCTTGCAGCTCCCATGGACCATAACAAATGGGTTTCATGGGCTTCCTGTGCCAAACCACATCCCCTACCCCCAATCTCAGGGCCACTGAACCCTGGGATGAATAAACCAGGTTAGTGTTTGAATGGCAGGAGATTCTGCTCCCTGGGCATCTTCCAAGCCTTTAACCCAACCTGACCCTGCCAGAGCTTGCCCTACTCTGGAAAAGCCTTTGGGTACTTGGGATGTTACTTACCTGTTTGCCAAGATTAAGACTTTAGTGGAGGCTTTCTGCATTGTAATCATACAATAAATGCTTCTTGATTTCATTTCTTCTCTCTTTTTTCTTGTTTTCCTTCTGGTCCCCTTCCTTCTCTTTCATTTTTTCCCTTCTGGGGTCAGTAGGGAGATAGAGTCCTGAACTTGGAATCAAAAAGAACTAAGTTCAAATCCAACCTCAGATACTTACTAGCTGTGTGACCCTGGGCAATTCATTTAACCACTCTTTACCTCAGTTACCTCTACTGTAAAATAAAAATAATGATAGCTCCTACCTTCCTAGGGTTGTTATGAGGATTAAATGACATATATATGTGTATATATATATGTTCATATACATGTACATCTATACATATACACATATATACATACACAAAGTGTTTTGCAAACCCCAGAGTGGTAAATAAATGCTCCCTATTCTCTTCTCACCCTTTTCTTTCTCTTTTTAACTTTTCCTCCAGAGCTCATGAGATTTTTACCTATAGCTTTGTTCTGTCCTAGAACCATAGAATATCAATAGAAAAGAGTCTCACAGGTTATCTCTTTCAGTGCATCCCTTCCCAAAGCCTCCCCAGCCTGTGGTCATTCAGCCTCTGCTTGGAGACTTCCAAGGCTATTGAATCTTCTACTTTCAGAGATCTAATTATGAGAAAGAATATTTTCCCCAATGAAAACTTGAGATCTTTCTCTCAGTAACATCTGCCCGTTGATTTGTGCTAGTCTGAGGCTAAATGATACATGTGTATGCCATGTGGTAGCCCTTTAAATGTTTGAGGGAATTCATTTATTTTCTCTTGCCCCTAGATCTCCTCTTCTCCAGATGCTAGTTCCTTCAGTCAGTCTTTTAATCACATGGTTTCAAAACCCCTTAATCCTGATTGCCTTCCTTTGGAGAGGTGCCAGCTTGTCAGTATCCTGCCTAAAATGTGGTGCCTGGAATGGAACATGGTGCTCTAGATGAGGCCTGGTCAAGGCAGAGCATAGCAGGGCTCTTGTTTTCCTTATCCTGGACACTGGGTTCTAATAACACAGTACGAGATGGCATTAGCTCTGTTGACCGCCATGTTAGACTGTTGTCACATATTGAGTTTGTTCTATCTACTGAAACTCCCAGGTCTTTTATTCACAAGAATGATTGCTTAGCAATGCCTTTCACTTTCACAACTGATTTTTTTGAACCCAAGTGTATATTTGTTTTTTTTTCCTGATTTCTGTCTTTCAACATGTTTATTTTTACTTCCAGTTTGGTGTCATTTGCAAATTTGATGGCCATACCATCTCTGCCTCCATCTAAGTCACTGATAAAAATAGAGTGAAGGATAGATCCCTGAGGCAACCCCTGGAGACTTCTCTATGTGGACATCATTCCTTCAGTCCCTCTTCTGTGGGTTTAGTCATTCAGCTGGTTATGAATTCACCGAACTACACTGTCATCTAACATACATCTCTCCACCTTATGCCAAGATGGATTTCATCAAATGGCTTCCTGAAATACAGATATATGATTACTGTTTATTGGTACCATTTCACTGATCTATTGGTCTAGTAACCCTGTCAAAAAAGAAAGTAAATTTAATCTGACATGAACTCTACTTGAAAAATCCATACTGGTTCCTTATGATCACTACTCTCCTTTTTAAACATTCACAGACTATCCCTTTAATATGATTCTGTCTGGAATTGTCAGAAATTTCTTGAAACTGGAATGAAATCTGCCAATGTTCAGTTCTCCAGCACCTGTGTTGTTTTTTTTTAATGGAAATGGCTGCTGACCTGGTTGTAAGGTAGCTTTCCCCTCTTCACTTTCTTCCTTTTTTTTTAAAAGGTTAAACTGGATGTTATTTATTCAGGTAGTTTTGTGTAGTGGGAACAGCAGTGGAGTTGGAGTCAGGAGAATGTAGATTCAAATCCTGAATATGGCATCTCCTGCTTGCTCTCTATGTGACTGATTTTGTTAAATGCTTGAGTCCCAAAGTCAATGAAAATAGCATTTTAGGCCAATTGGAATCAAAGTAGGCACTGAACCGCTACATCTTTTTCATTATGGTTCCTGGTAGTTGACCAGCAGGCTTGAAGGGAAGAGTTAATTTCATGAAGATTATGAAATGTAATAATTAATGATTTTGTGGTCAAACTTCCCCTTTTGTTGTGAGAAGGAAATTGAGGAGTAATGGGCTTGGTCTGCCACTGAGATGGTTTAATACTTTATATGTAAAGTGTGTAGTCAAAACCCACAAGTTGAGTAGATTGTCATTTTTACTCAGAGACAATTTGGGGCTTTGAAACAAGAAAATGTCTAGACCCTCATCCTCACTCCATGCAACCCCTGGGATGATAGTATTTGTGTCAGTGGAGAAGAGGTTCAGAAGGAAGGAATAGGTCAAACTTTCTAGAATGCATAGCATGTATCCATTCCTTTCTTCTGTGGTACAGAAGGAATCCAAGATCTGTCTCTGTCAACAGGAAGCTTATAGTCTAGGGCAAGAACATCAACCCTACTGAGGGAGAAGGGAATGGAATAAACATGTATCAGTCTTCTGCTGTGTTCCAGACATGGCTTTACAAAGATTATCTCATGCGATCTTTACAACAACCGTTGGAGGTAGGTGATGTCATTATCCTAATTTTACAGTTGAGGAAACTCAAGTGTTTCAGGTCATCCTGACTTCAGATCCAGTGCCCTATCCACTGCCCTACCAAGCTTCCTAATGCAACATATTCTGTAGCCGTTTGTCCCTTTGTTCTGATGCTTATGTCCTTAGGTCAATGTTTATGTGGAAGGCAGTGACCTCTGACTTCTGCAAGCAGATTATCTTCTCCCTTTCTTCTTTTCCCAAGCACTTAGCACAATGCCTGTACACAGTAGGTGCTTAATTAGTGCTTATTGACCATTGATTGAAGAAACGAAGATTCAGCGCCATTCAATAAGTGGCACAAATTGAGATTCCTAGGTCTCGAGCTGCAAGGAGCAGTAGAGGGTAGTGAGGCTTGCCCATCATTTGAAAATACTTACAGAAATGGAATCTGAGAGAACTAAAGACTTTCCTAAGGCCACCCAGATAGTGGTGGAGCTAGAACTGGAAATGACATTCTCAGACCCAGATCCAGCACGCTTTCCACGCTTCTGCTCAATCTAAATTTGGAACATGAAGCCTTGGGAAATGATCCTTAAGCACCCAAGGAGGATTATCCCAGGCTGGTCCATCACACAGAGTCTAGAAACCTGACTGCAACAGTGATGGCAAGGGGGATGTGACTTCCCTTAATGAGTCAGCTTGGCAAGATGAGGGGCGTAGATAAACATCAGCTGCTTCTTTTAATGAACCAAGATAGCTGTGTCATCCAGGAATTTATCTGAACCCTTCTGGGGCCTCAATTTTCATTCTCTACCACCTCTTGAGATAATGAGTTCCATAAATCAAGACCTGGAAGTCGACGTTATGTGTAAAGCATTGCAATAGCCACTGATCGAGTCTTCCTACCTCCAAATTGTCCTCCCTGCAGCCTCTCCTGTAAACTCTTCCCAGGTTCATATTTTTCTAAATTACCTCCCCAGGTCACTTCCTATCTCTAAAATCATATTAGCTTGTCAATGGGTCTGTCTGCCTCCATTTCTCCCTTTTTAATCCTGTCCTTCACATTGCTGCCACGTGGATCTGAGAGCATCATTTCCCCACCCATTCTCCAGAACTTTCAGTCTGTTGAAGAAAATACAAATTCTTTACTCTGATATTTAAGAACTTCCACAGTGTGGTTCCTTCCTCCCTCAATAGCCTTCTTTCTTTCTTTTTTTTTCTTCTATTTATTAATTTATTAATTAATTAATTTATTTAACTTTTTACATTCATTTTCACAAAATTTTGGGTTCCAAATTTTCTCCCCTTTTCTCTCCTCCCCCCACCCCAATACCCCAAGCAATCTAATTTTCCCTATCTCCAATCTGCCCTCTCTTCTGTCATCCCTCCCTTCTCTTGTCTCCATTTTCTCTTTTCTCCTGTAGGGCCAGATGACTTTCTATTCCTCATTAACTGTATATCTTCTTTCCTAGTAGCAACAGCAATACTAGACAGTTGTTCCTAAAACTTTGAGTTCCAAATTCTCCCCATCCCTCCCTCCCCACCCATTCCCTTTGGGAAGGCAGGCAATTCCATATAGGCCATTTCTGTGTAGTTTTGCAAATGACTTCCCTGATAGTCGTGTTGTGTAAGATTAACTGAATTACCCTCCATCCTAACCTGCCCCTCATTGTTTCTCTTCTATCTTTTGATCCTGTCCTTCCCCCAAGTGTTGACTTCAAATTGCTCCCTCCTCTCTTTGCCCTCCCTTCCATCATCCACCCCTTGCTTATCTCCTTCTCCCCCACTTTCCTATACTGTAAGATAGGTTTTCATACCAAAATGAGTGTGCATTTTATTCCTTCCTTTAGTCAAATGTGATGAGGGTAAACTTCTTGTTTTTTTTTTGTTTTTTGTTTTTTGTTTTTTTTCTCAGCTCTCCTCTTTTTCCCTCCACTAAAAAGTCTCCTACTTGCCTCTTAAATGACATATAATTACCCCATTCCATTTCACCCTCTTTCCTCCCACTACATTTCTCTCTCACCATTTACCTTAATTTCTTTTAAGATATGGTCCCATCCTATTCAATTCAATCTGTGCTCTCTGTCTCTGTATGTGTGTGCATGTGTGTATGTGTGTGTGCGTGTATATGTGTGTGTATGGACCCACCCACTACCCAGATACTGAAAAGTTTTAAGAGTTACAAATATTGTCTTTCCATGTAGGAATGTAAACAGTTCACTTCTGGTAAGTCCCTTAAGACTTCTCTTTGCTGTTTACTTTTTCATGCTTCTTCTCATTCTTGTGTTTGAAAGTCAAATTTTCTTTTCAGCTCTGGTCTTTTCATCAAGAATGGTTGCAAGTCCTCTGTTTCATTGAAAGACCATATTTTCCCCTGAAGTATTATACTCAGTTTTGCTGGGTAGGTGATTCTTGGTTTCAGCCCTAGTTCCTTTAACTTCTGGAATATCCTATTCCATGCCCTTTGATCCCTTAATGTAGAAGCTGCTAGATCTTGAGTTATCCTGATTTTATTTCCACAATACTGGAATTGTTTCTTTCTAGCTGCTTGCAAGATTTTATCCTTGACCTGGGAGTTCTGGAATTTGGCCACAATGTTCCTAGGAGTTTCTCTTTTTGGATCTCTTTCAGGTGGTGATCGATGGATTCTTTCAATACTTATTTTTCCCTCTGGTTGTAGAATGTCAGGGCAGTTTTCCTTGATAATTTCATGGAAGATGATATCTAGGCTCTTTTTTTGATCATGACTTTCAGGTAGTCCCATAATTTTTAAATTGTCTCTCCTGGATCTATTTTCCAGGTCAGTTGTTTTTCCCATGAGATATTTCACATTCTCTTCCATTTTTTCATTCTTTTGGTTTTGTTTGGTGATTTCTTGGTTTCTCGTAAAGTCATTAGCTTCCATCTGTTCCATTCTAATTTTGAGAGAACTATTATCTTCAGTGAGCTTTTGAACCTCTTTTTCCATTTGGCTAATTCTGCTTTTGAAAGCATTCTTCTCCTCATTGGCTTTTTGAACCTCTTTTGCCAATTGAGTGAGCCTATTTTTCAAGGTGTTATTTTCTTCAGCATTTTTTTGGGTCTCCTTAACCAAGGTATTGACCCGTTTTTCATACTTTTCTTGCATCTCTCTCATTTCTCTTCTCAGTTTTTCCTCCACCTGTCTAACTTGCTTTTCAAAATCCTTTTTGATCTCTTCCAAGGCCTGAGCCCACCTGACATCCACCTGGGATGTCTGGGGTACCGAGGTCCCGCCCTCCACGTCTTTCCCTGATGGCAAGAATACGTCCTCCTCGTCAGATCCAAAAGTCGGGATCATTTGCATCTGTTCGAAAAAACTCTCTATAGTCTTATTTTTCTTCCCTTTTCTAGGCATTTTCCCAGCCAGTTACTTGACTTCTGAGATTCCTGTCCACCCCCGCCTAGATCTGCCCAGCTAGTGCTTGGAGTCTGAGATTCAAATGGGCTTTCCGTGCCGTGCTGCTGCTAATCAATGTGAGCTTTAGTTGTGGTGCTGGGGTGGGGGCAGGGCCTCCTCCCAGGCTCAGCTCCCTCAGGGGCTTTATGCAGAGACCTTCAGTGATAGAGCGGGTGGGGCAGGGCCGTCTCCCAGGCTCAGCTCCCTCAGGGGATTTATGCAGAGACTCTCAGTAATGCAGATCCTGCCTGCTGCTGGGGGAGTCCCAGGCCGCCGCTGCAGCTGCTGCCTCTGCCGCCTCCTCCCGAGGGGGTCCAAGTCACGGAGACACTCCGCTCCCCCTCTCGTCCAGCCCAGCGTCTCTCTCTCTCACTGACCTGTAGCTTCTGTGGGCGGAGGGACTTTCCCGGCCGCCGGAGCTTCCCTCCCTGAAGCCTGCTCGGATCAGCTTCTCTGGGGCCGCGGCCAGGGCAGCGCTGGGGGTGGGATCTGCTTTCCGGGGCGCGACGGACCCTGGGGATGGCTCTCCAGGGCTCTCTGGAACGGAAATCTCTTCCACTCTGTTTCTGCACACTTTTCAGTGACCCAGAACTTATGGGGATCTCTTTTTACATTAATTCTATGGGCTGTGGGTCTGGAGCTCGTAAATGTGCATCTTTCTACTCCGCCATCTTGACTCCGCCCCCAATAGCCTTCTTTCTTGGCAGTTGGGCAGAATGGGGCTGCTTACTCTCCTTGATCCCATCATACCCTTTTCTGCCTTGGCACCATTGTACCTACCATTTCTCCTCTTGCCCCTTCCCATTCACTGTGGATTGCCATACTCCTTGGAGGTTTAACTGAGCTTCCATCTCCCTCCATGACCTTTTGCTTGATCTCTCTAGCTAAACAGGAACCTTCCCTCAGCAGGTCTCTCAGCACTCAGTTTGACCTCTCTTCACCTTAATCATTTTTCTAATTGAGATTCTAATTATTTGTGTACATTTTGCTTCTTAACATATATTATGAAATCCATGAGGGCAGGAACCATGTGGCTTTTTATAATGTCTTGCACATAATAGAGTACTTAATAGTGCTTATTGATACTATTATGGTGTATTTTATAATATGGCACATTACTATATAAATACACACCCAAATAACTTACAATATTTTGCAACAATGTAACAGTTGTTGAATTAAATCACAAGTCCACGTGTGCCTGCTTTGCCTTTAGAGCTACCTATTGTTATAGAATACATTCCAGACAGCTTTGCCTTGAGTTTAGACCCTTCCACAGGTTGACCACAGCATCTCTCTAACCTCCCCAACAAGAACCTCTTTCTTCTTTGATTAGTAGATTAGTAGATTAGTCTACTTGCCCCAGACCTTTCCACTTTGGGACTGTATGTGGAATGCCTCCACTTTCCATCCCATTTATCTGCAGCCTACCCAGGTTTCAGAGATTATCTCAAGCACCTCCTCCCTCCAACTGATCCGCTCAGCTTACTGTTATGCTTTCCCTCCTCAGAACCCCAAAGCATAGCACTGTTCTTGATACTTTGATGCAGTTTGGTCTTATCCATCTCTTTGTGTTTGGAATTCATCTTTGCATTTATCCTGGGAGCTCCTTGAGATCTTACATGAGGCATGTGGGACTTTGGAAAGATCACTGACTTTGGAGTCAGACTGTCTGCTTTCCAGTTGTGGATCTGTTAACCGCTTGTGGGATGTTAGGCAAGTTAGCCTCTTTGGTGTCCAGTGTCCTCATCTTTGAAGTGAGAGGCTGGGCTCAGTGACTTCTGGGGGCCTCTCCAGCCCTAGGCTCATAGGCCTCTGAGCTTTCCATTCACCTAGAGAAGCCAGGGTCTGGGGGCTCTAAGAGGTAGACTGAGAGATCATCTTATCCATCTCCCAACTTTACAGAGGAAGAAACCAAGTCCTAGAGAAGTCAAGTGACTTTATAACTGTCACACAGGGAATAAATAGAAGACCCTTTGACTCTACATTCAGTGATCTTCTCATCACACCACATTCCCTCCTAACAATGAATCCCTTCTTTTGGCATCTGTTCCCAAGGCCATGTTACCCATCTACAGCTTTGTCCTGATTTTATGGAAAGTAGTGCCTTCCCCCATCTCCATATCCATCCCCATTGGTTGCATGATCTGAGTTTTCCAAGTTGAGAGGGGATGATCTGTAAACTATTGGATGACATAGGAATACAGACTATCAGAAGTCATTTCATTTCCTTAGGACTCAGCTTCCTGATTTGTAAAATAGAGATGCTGATGCTTGTCTTACCTAAGTCCCAAGGCTATCATGCTGTAAACTACAGAGTGTTATGTGAATATTGTTTACTATTGTTGCCTAGGTTCTTGTTTCTCCATCAGATATCTATGGGAGGCAGGCCACTGAAGTCTGTGGTCCAGAGGGACACAGATGATCAGGTTTGGAGGGCAGGGACCTTTGAGATAGCAGTTATCACTCTGTTTACTGTGGATGGAGCCAAGGCCCAGAGATGTTACATAGGAGTGGAAACAACATCACTACCCAGGCAGGAAGTCAGGGTATTCACAATGATTCCTGGCTGCTTCTCTGCTCTGGGCCAGGCAAACTTGGCCCTCATTCGAGTAGATCAGTCTCTAGGTCAATGGTAACTCATGGACCAAAAAGTCTCCACTTCATCCTCACCGTCTGTATGGGGAAAGCAAGTCCTTACATGCCCACACCAGCTGAGGGAGGGAGGGGGAAGTGAGGAAGAAAGAAGAAATTCAATAAATGATTTGTTGAATTGAATTGCATTATGTGTGCAGTGGAGGTCATGGAAGGACCTAGCAACAGCATCAGCTTCAGGGGATGGTGCGACAGATCTTTTAGAATTAGAATCTGGGCTCTGGAAAGGACCTTGGGGGGGGGTGTTGATAACATTCTTCTCAGTGCAGACATAAGGCCTTCCCTAGCATCCGTGATAGGGGTCTGTGCTCGACCTGCTGGAGAACTTCCTCTGATGTGTGGGGCACCTGAATCAAGGGGTGTGCCAGTCTCCCATGCTAAACCTACCAGCTTCCTACCAAGGAGTGAGGCTGTGCCCCAAATAGAACAGAAAGTCTCAGCATCCCTCTTCTTTCCCTCCATAATTTCCCCATTTCTTTGAAAATGCATTTGCATGCTGCTCCCCTTTGAAGCCGCTCTGCAGAGTTAAATCAGTTTTCCTTTCTTCTTTCTGAGGAGTGATGTTTTAGCAGGGCCCACTGAGTCTGTTTGGTTTTTTGGAATGTCTTCTCCCTGCTGCCTATTGCTTCTTGGCAGAGGGCACAGGGTACCATGAAGTCACAGCCCCGATGTGAGTCGCCATGTGCCGAAGGAAGGAGAAGAAAATGTGGAGAAGGGGCAAGATGGCTGCTTTGGTTATTGTACTGTAGGTATTTCAAGAGAAATGCCTTGTGTTTTCTGCTTAGTTGAATGGTCATTCCTTTGCGTTGGAAATGGAAGCATCTTCTTAAGATTTGTTTTGTCAGCTCCCTCAGAAAAAAATAGAACTAAGATAATGAGGTCATTTTCATTTTAGATGTCTGAGAAGGTATCAAGGCAGAGTGATTAAGGGCTAATTGTTTGCCAGATTTTTCTGAAACCTAAACTTTTTTTGGATTCCTTGTGCCAAGAAACATCTTAAATTGATGAACGCATCTTTCTTCTCACTCATCTAATTAAAAAGCAGCCAAAATAAGTGTTTTTGTAGTTGGGAAAATAAATTTGCTCAGTCTCAGACCCAGGATGCCAGATTTCAATCTAGAAAAGTACTTTCTCCCAAGTTTAGTGCTGATGCACACTTAAATAGCATATGTGTGTGTATTTTTCCCTTTACAAATATTAATTTATTCTTACCGTAAGTTGATGAGGTAAATGACTTATCCAAGGTCACACCATGAGTCACCAGTGGAGCTGGTAATGGAAGTCTTGCAGCTTAAAATTTAGGACATTTGTATTCTCTATTAAGGATTTTGGAATTCCTCTGCCTTCAGTATTCCAGTGGATCTCTGATCTCAATACAGATGTTCTCTCCAACCATGCAGATTCTAGCCCACTGATGCAGGCCTGTGCGGTATGATTTCCTATGAGTCTACTCCAGCTTTTAAATCCAACCTTTCTCATGTTATCTTCACAGCACGGCCAGTGGAATGTGCATTGGTTATTCCTTGATCTGAACTTGTGAACGATGAAATAAATTTTCTGGAAATGCATTTCTCTGATGTATAATTCCTTGTTTGAGTAGCGCCAGTGGCACCCCCTCTAATCCATGGGGTCCTCAGAAGAGCTAGCCTCTCCAAGAACAATGCCCCCTCTTGGTCCACATCCATAGGAAACAACTCATGAGCCTCTTCCAATGGATTTACTTTTTCCTAGTCAGTGAGAAGACATAGTTTAAAGCCAAAGAATCTGATGAAAGAATGTAGTAAAAAGATCTGCAGTGTGATATCTCTCTTGCCTCATAAATACAGGGCATGATCTCCCCAAAATGTATACAGCTTCAATGTGGAAAGTGAATGGGTATAGGATCCCACATATGCCACCTCTGAAGCTATAGGCCCCTCATTGACTTATGGCAATATCCTCATCTTGTTGTCATTAGGTTCGGTCCTCTTTGGGTGATGTGTCCCTACCAGGTGCATTGCTATGAGGAACTTATTGGATTTGTTTAGATTTGTACACTTACCTTGAGGTACTGGGCTCTGCCTTTAGCATCATCTGCCATTATGCTCATCTCTTTAGGCAGAGCTAGCCCAGCCTTCTCAGCTTCAGTCTGTTAGGAGAGAGTGGCTAAAACCTTTCCTTGATAAGGTCAGGTTCATGTGGCTTTCATCAGTCATTACACCCTGGATAGGAAAGCCAGAGTTCCCCCAGGCTAAGATTAGGTCTTTCCTTTTTAACTCCTACCTGGTTAGAGAGAGCCATGCTTTGTGTTACTGATTATCTAACTAAGGATTAGGGCAATATGATATGACCAATATTTTCTCTTACTTAGATGCAAATAAATTTGAAACAGACAAAAGACAGGTTAATGTTCTCTACTCACCTAGTAGAATTCCTTTATTTCTTATTCATGTTCGTGAAACAGTGAAGCCTGAGTGTTCTGGGGCAGTATTTTGGCCAGTGAAAACCATGTTTCCCTTATATGTGTTGTGTTATGCTGTTTATTCTATCAGTATAATTCTCTAGAGAACATGGATGCAGTGGGAAAGACCTCTCCCAGCAACTGCAGAAAGTCGGGTCTTCAGAGGAGGAGCATCTAGGCTGAAAGCAGCCTGGCTACATTAACTAGGGGCAGGCAACAACCCAGGGGACAGAATTAAGAGGCATGGGTGAAAGTATCAGAGTGGCAGATTTCATCTTGATACCACAAAAACCCAATTTTTTTAAACAATTGGTACTTTTGAAAGATGGAATGGACTGTGTTTGAAGGTGGTGTGTTCTTAGGCTGCCCCTATCACTGGAGCCCTTTGAGTAAAGGCTATGTGTTATACAGAGTGTTTTGTTGTAGGCGTAGTTTGGCCCAGGTGCCCTCCCAGGCCTCTTCCAAGTCTGAGCTACTTGATTCTGTTATTGGATCATATCATTAGATATCTAAAGCTGAAACAGGACCTTTGAGACCCTTTAATCCACCTCACCTCCCTCATTTTACAGATGAAGAAATGGAAGCCCACCAAAGCAGAAAGATTTGTTCAAGGTCATCCTACAAGTGTGTGACCTTGGTCAAGATACTGAACTTCTCTGAGCCTCAGTTTCCCTCATCTATAAAATGGGAGCAATAGTGTAGCCTGTGAAATGTCCCTGTTTGAACATCTGACAGTTGCCAGATTTTCAAGCTCCTGAGCATTAGGTAGCTGGCTGCCATTTGACTTCCCAGTGTTCCAGACCTCAGACACAAGTGTAGTCTCAGACTCTCCAGGATTCCTATTAGAAATGTAACTAACCTCACTATCTTGGTAACTCTCATTAGGATAAAAGTTGGCCTGTCTAGCATTTTGCCAACAGGACATCTCCATGAACTATATACCCTTCAAATTCATAGTGAAGGATTAATTGCTTCTCATTAAATAAATTAGTTCTTTGCTCAAAAAACTGACAGATATGATCGAGTTGCTGTCCATGGTCTTCAAAAAATCATGGCTACCAAGAGAGGTGCCACAGGCCTGCAAAAAGGTACAGGCTGCTTTCATTTTCCAAAAAGGTTCTAGAGTATAGAATCTACACTGCAAGAATCCAGGAGACTTGACTTCAAGCCCTGGGACCATTCCAGAACACATTTGAAAGGATGGTGTGTAAGCATTTAGAAAGGAAAGTATGGCTTCATCGAAAATTTCCAGCCAAGCTCCTCCTGCCATTGTTGTGGGCTAAGTGGGAAAACTCCAGCTAGATGGAGGTAGTACAGTTAGGGGAATTCAGAACCGGGTCCCAAATTGTCATTAGTGGTAGACTTTTCTTGGAGGGGAGTCTCTAATGGGATGGCCCTGTTATCCCTTCTTGGTCCTGACTTGTTTTAATCAGTAATTTGGATGGGGCCATAGCAAGTATCTACAATATTTCTAGTCGATACAAAACTGAGAGTGGCAGCTCTCCAGGATGACAGAGTCTGGATTCAAAGTATTCCCATGAGTCTCCATTTTGGGCTAGAGTGCCAAAAGCCAGCTTCACTCATAAAAGACTGGGGGGGGGTGCAGGAGGAGATGAGACTAGACAGTATTTGTTTGAAAATTATGGGGTGGATTATGAGCTTGATGATGTGAGTGGCTAAAAAACTAGTATGATCTTAAGCCTCATTAAGAGGAAGGTTGTGCCTAGGACTAGGAAAGTGAAGAGCTCCATGGTGCCTTGCTCTGCTCAGACCACATCTCAAGGACTGCATTCTGTCCTGGACACCAGAATTTAGGAAGGAGTTTGATAATCTGCCCAGACAAAGACAGGAAGGATGATGGTGGCTCTTGGTATCTTCCCATATGAGGATTGGTTGAGAAAAGTGAGGGTATTTAGTCTGGAGAAGAGATGATTTAAAGGTGTGTAGTTTGGATGTCTTCAGGTGTTTAAAGGATTGTTGTGGAGAAGTGAGATTAGGCTTGTTTTACTTTGCTTCAGAACTAGGAACTATGGATAGTAATTTCAAAAAGGAGAATTTATATTTGAAATAAAGCAAACCTTTCTAATGACCAGAGCAGTGCAGCTCAGGGGCTGTTTCAGAAGGTGGTGGAGGATCACTTGTCCAATATGTTAGAGGAAGTATTCCTCTCTGAGGGTCTTTAGTATTTCATATGTATAATCTTGGGACTTCCTCTCTTTCCCCCAACACCCCCCCCCCCAATCTAGAATTCTAGAATTGCCTTCTGATTTATCCAAAACCCATCAGATCATGCTCAGCAGAATCTTCCTGTTTTACCAGAGTTGAGTGGATTCTCTGTCTTCTGGAAATTATGTGAGGCAGCTTGAGAGTAACCAATGTAAAAGATTACCCTCTGCTCTGTTCACTGTGCAGTCAGTCTGGCATCATGCCAGCCAACAACTATGTAGCACTCACTCTGTTTGGGGCACCAGTCAGATGGAGAGTCAAGCTAGGACTTCCATGGCTGTGCTCATGGAGTTGTACAGCCTGGCATGGGCTTAAGGAATAACTATAAGGCCAAACAAGGCATGGAAAGGCATAACAGGGCCTCTTGAGGGAAAGGAGGAGAAGCTTGCAGAAGCAGTGTTGGAGAGGAGTTTGAAGGGGCATGTGGGAATTTGACAGGTGGAGTTGGGGGAAGAACACTCTAAGCTGAGGAAATGGCATCTGTGGAGACACAGGAGTTAGAAAATTCGGGTGGTGAGCACCAATAAAGTTCAGAGGCTTTCTGCTGTTTGTAGGATCAAAGGTTCTCATCTCTCTGCTTTTGCACTGGGTGTTCCCCAGGCTCTACCGCTCTCCTTTCTTGCCTCTCCTTAAATTTCTAGTTTCCTTCAAAACTCAACTCAAACACCAATTTCCGCAAGAGGTCTTCCTATGCCCCCTCAGTTGTTCATGCCTTTCTTGCCCCTCAAGTTTACTCTGCATGCACTAGGTGCTCAGTAAATGCAGCTATGGTCCCATACATTTGAATACCTTAAGAAGCAGTGCAATGTAGGGAATAGAGAAGCTGTGACAGAGACTGGTTGTGTGACCCAGGGAAATTCACTTCTCTGGCTTCTAGACACAGTCAATTCTTTAAGATTCGTGTACAGAGATGGTGCCAAGCTGTATTAGGAGAAGTTTCCTCCCTTGGGAGTTCTCCAGACCACTGGTGTTGCGGGGCCAGCCCCACTTCTTTGGACATGTGAATAACACTTGATAGTTTTCAAAGGGCTTTTGTATCTATTTGTATCTATTTTGTGTCTATTATCTTGTTTCATTGGCAGAATGGGGAGCGCCATAGGGTCTGGACCCCAGGGATCCTTTGTTCCAATGCCCTCATTTTACAGATGAGCAAACTGAGGCTAAGAGATGTGAAGTAGCAGGAGCTAGAGAAAGGAGAATGAAAAACGACAGTGAGATTCCATTCCAGCAGAAGAATCCAATGGGGTGTATTGGTTTCATCAGGCAAAGAGGCCTCAGGAAGGGCACTCCAGGCTTTAAGAAGAGGATGGGCAAAGGTGCAGAGATTGGAAAGTGTGAGACAAGGGAGTGACCAGCCATTCAGTAAGAAAGCAAGTAGTAGACACTTGCCACATGTCAGGGCATGATGGAGGAAGCGGGCAGTTTAGCTATAGAATGGGAGTGTGTGGTGAGGAGCAGTACTGAGATCCCAGCCTGGACAGGGAGGATGGTGCCAGATTGTGGGAGGGCCTCGAATGTCAGCCTGATTTACAGTGACACAGGAAGGCAGTAGGAATTGGTACAAGTCAAAGTGTGTCCGGAAGAGAGCAGGCACTGAAAGGAGAGCTTTAAGGTTTGACTTTGAAAGACTCAGGAGCAGATGTGGGGTGAGGGCAGAATGGCAGCCTTCAGGCCATTTGCAGGGCTGTCGCATGGAAGGGTGTTCAGGCAATTTTAAGCAGGGCAGACATGGCCACATCTGTGCCTGAGGAAGATGAGTCTGGCAGAGAGTGGGGAGAGGGTGGAGCTGGGGAGGCTTGTTCCTGCTACCCTGGTGAAGGTGGGTGGTATGAAGAGTCTGTGCCCAGGAGGTGGCTGTGGGGAGAGAGAGCGGCAGGATCGGAGGGAGATGGCAGAAGGAGGTTTGTTAGGATTTGATGACTGATTCACTGTGGGAGGTGAGGGAAATGGAAGAGTTCAGAGAAACCCAAGAGAAAAACAAAGAGGCTAGTGGGGCTGCCCATGATGCCACGACTGACTGGCCAGTTATGTATGTCCCAAACCTACTTCAGCTGCTATTGCAGGGTGGTTAGAGTTGCCCACTTCCCCTAGTCATAGGAGGCAGGTTGTACAGACCAGAACAGCTTGGAGGCCTGCAAAAGCCTGCAGGAATGTGTCCCCTCCTCAGCCTGGTCCCTCAGCACCCCCACCTCACCCTTCTTCCTACCTGAGCTCTGTTTATCTACTGCTCTTTCTTGGGGCAGGGCATCTCTCCTCAGACTCCTCTGCTGGCTCATCATCCATGGCCCACACACCAAGGATGACCATCCCCCAATGTCTCCTGAGGATTCTTTCCCTGCTCTTTCCCCTTTGACTCTTACGGACTCAATCCATGATCTGCATGCTGATATCTCAGACCTATATAGGCAGCCCTCACCTTTCCTCTGAGCTTTCTGTCTGTAGGACCACATTCTGGCTGGACAGCTCCACACCTCAAACTCAATGTGTCCCAGAGGAATCTCATTGTATTTCACCCAGACTTCCCGCTTCTGTCCAAAGCCCCACCAGGTTGCCAACTCTGGTGTTCCTCTCTGATTGGACACCCTTGACACCTACCCCTCCCTCCTCTCAGTGCTAATGTAGCCTGTTCCCTAGTTCAGCCCCTTAGCACCTTTTGCCTAGAGGGTTGCAATGCACCCCTAGCTGGTGCCCTCGCTGTTCATCTCTCTGCCAGGTCCTCCAGATGCCTGTAGACATCCACATCCTTAAAACACAGATCTCACCATGTTCCTCCTCGGGAACGAAAAAATGTTGAGTGCCCTTGTGGCCTCTAGAGTAAATTAGCCTTAAAGGTTCTTATGCTGACATTTAAAGGCCTGCAAAGTATGGTTCCCATATGCCTTTTCAATTTTATCTCAACACCTTCAAATGCAGGCCCCCCCTTGCAGTGAGCCAATCTTTGTAACAACGAATGAAGAGTCAGTCCCAGCACGTCCATGGCATCTGCCGGTCTTATTTCATTTTCTCCTCCCTCTGCTGCCCCTTCTCAATGCTCCATCTCTAGCTCTCCTGTGTTTTCTTGGTGGGTGGAGAGACCTTGGCTCAGGTACTCCACATGTCTCAGATATGCCCTCTTACTCCCACCTCACAGACACCCTGGCTTCCTTGGGGTATGGGGCTGGGGCTCACTCCTCCCCAACTGTGACCTTCCCTCTCTAGAACTTGCTTTATCTAACTGTCCCCATTTTACATTTACTCAACCCTGCAGTAGGATGCAGGCTCCTTGAGGACAGGGCCACTCACCTTTTTCCTTTGTTTCCTCAGTGCCTGGCATCATGTCTGGCATATTCTACATACCTGGTGTTTATTGAATTGAACTGGGTTTTCTGTGGGGCTTATGTTAGCCCATGTGCTCGTTTGACTGTGATGTGACTGTCAAGTCTGTGGCCTTTTCTGGTCTGTGGGAAGAACCCTGGGTTATTGGCAGGTATGAGGAGGAGTTGAAGGGGCATGCCTTCCCTCAGCGAACCACACATGTATCATGCCTGGAAAAGACAAGTAATTGTAGAAAATGGTGGCACTAATTATGCGTCTAAGGGCTGAGAAGGTCCCAGAATGCCAGAGTTGAGAGAGTGCCTTCAGCAACCGTCTAGTGCAGCTGATGCCCTTCGCCCTCTGCCTGCGGCCCCTTTCTTGTGAACTGTGGCATAGTCTAATCCTTGAGCTCCTAGTTCGTGAAAGACTCCAGATCTTGTTCACATCCATTGCCTCTCACATATTGTAATAATAATAACCACTTATATTTATATAGTGAAGGGGTTGCTATTTTGGGGTCCACAGACATCCCCTCAAAGGTCCCTGGATAGATTTCAGGAGGCCTGTGAATGTGGATGGGAAAAATGATGCCTTGATTTCACTAACTTCTAGCTGAAATTGAGCATTTCTTGATGTATGGATAAAGGCAATAGACCTTTTTCTAAGTAAGGATTCATCTGAATTCTTCACCAGGCTTCTGCCCAAGGATTCTGTCACACATGCACACACATGCGCACACATGCACATGTACACACACATACACATGCGCATGCACACACCTATGCATGAACCTCTGACGATGGAGTGTGTCACAGTTAGCAGTGTTTGAAACAGACCATCTCATGTGATCCTTACAACATCACTGGATGGTGTTCAGCTATTTTATGGTTAAAGAAATTGAGGCTCAGAGAAATTGCATGCCTTGCCCCAAATCACATAGCTAGGAGGTGTCAGAGGCAGGATTTGAAATCAGGTCCAAGTGCAGGCCTTTGTCCCTTGTACCCTTGAAGTTGATTTTTTTAACCTGATTATAAGAGGTCACAATTTATTTCTATTAAATGTTAGTCAATAAACATTTATTAAGTGCCTACTATGTACCTACCAGGCACTGTGCTAAGCACTGGGGATACAAATACAGATTAAAAACAAAGATGGACCCTGCCCTCAAGGAACTTCCAACTGAATAGGAAAAGACACACAAACTGAACAAGGGGTTGGGAGGAAGGCACCAGCATGAGGGGAGTTCCAAAGCTGGATAGTTGGCACTAAATGGCGAGAAGGCTGTGCTGAGCCTGGCCTCCAGATGGAGGCCCGGAGCCCTTGTCCTTGCCCTCCAGTGGGAGGATCCAGTGGAGGGGCAGAGCCCAGAGAGGGCAGTTGGGGAAGAGCAGGAAGTCTCTGTCTCCTCCCATCTGGACAGAGGTTCTGTCAGTTTCTTGCTTCTTGGGAATGAAGGCAAGAAGTGGAGTGAATCCTTTGGGGTAGGGGAAGACCTGGGTGTGAATCCCACCTCTGCTTGGTACTTGTATGATTAGAGGCAGGTCTCTGAAGCTGCCTTGCAGGATAGCCAGAAGGCTCAAGGACCAGAGGGTTTGGGAAGCGTCTGTCACCTTGAAAGCAGCACAGCAAGAGCAGCTATTATCACTATTATCCCTTTTTCTCTTGGGGGCAGCAGAAGAGAAGGGGTACTGGGCAGGGAGCCTGCTGAGCCCTCAGAGTTTGCTGGTTGGAGGATTTGTCTGTATTTGCTAAAAAAAACTGTGCCACTGATTTTCAATTTCTTGAGAATTTTTTAAGTGACTTTCATTATTTAGCTTATATTTTTTCTCATATGATCTTGCAATTTCCAGTTTATCTTTTTTTTAATGCCAGAAGACAAGGCCTGGGCAGCCTTGCAGAGCACTTGCATCATTGTTTGGCCTGGAATTTTCCACCCCACCCCCCAGTTTGTGGGGAGCCTGCTGGGGGAGGAGAGCTTGTCTCCAAAGCATCTCTTGTCCCTTGGGTGCAGCCTTCAAACCCAAACCCATAGTTCTGCTCTTGACCCTTTATTCCTGGTTAGTGTCTGAGGAGCCTAGCCCGGGAGGAGTTTGGGGCCAGATTTTGCAGTAGGAGCGAGAGAGGAATGAGGACGGTCCCAGTAGCGTCTCAGTCATATTGTACTGAGAGGAGCTGCTGAGGCTCTGCTTGGGCCCTCTGATCCCTCAGTGGTGGGTATCTAGGGGATTTGGGTGTGTAGCTCTTATTAGACTGGAATGAGCTACCCTTGAAAACCTCTAGGGTGTCTTGGGCATAAGCAGCTACAGGGCTGAGCTCATGTTCTTGGGACAGCCATGAGAATAGATCAGTTCAATGGAAGTTGACTTCTCCCTTCCATTTTTCTCACATTACCTTTCCCCCATTTCCTTGGATAACTTGCCAGAGCTGGGGCTTCTAGATGACAAGTTTCTCTTCTGCACAACTTTCTGTGAAGCCAACAGGTATATGTGATGGGGAAAGACCAAAGACTTGGGTTCAAATTCTGGTTCTGCCACTTTGAGCTGTGTGACATTGGGTAAGTCACTTCATGTCCCTGGGCCTCAGTTTCTTTATCTGTAAAATTTTAAGATTGGATGAGATGACCTCTGAGGTGACAGCTCTAGTCCTATGACTCTATGATCTCCATGAATACTGAAGCAAATATGAATGAGCTGATGTTTATTCTGTGAACTGGCTGAAGGGAAGGGCTCCTGGGGTCACAGGCTGCCAGATCTGGGACTGGAAGAGTATCAGAGGCTCTCTATCCAACCACTTCATTTTACAAACAAGAAAACTGAGAGTTCAGTGACCTCTTTAAGGTCATGTAGGTCCAATAATGGTCTGGATCAGTCTGCCTTTGGTATCATCACCTAGCCCAACAGCACAGGGCTTGGCACACATGCCCTTAGCAAATGCTTGTTGACTTGACTTAAGTCCCTGGAAAATCTGTGGTCAGTTCCCTGGCCTCCCTTGAGGATGTTTGTGTCAATCACTAAGCATATATTGAGTACCTGCTGTGTCCCAGTGGCTGCACTTAGACCCAACAGGAACAGCTCCTGCCTTCTGGGAGCTGTTACCATTGAGGGAACCACCATCTTTCTGATCACTCATATCTACAACCTTCATGTCATCTGTGCCTTGTCACTCTCCTTTCCCCCCAGATACAGTTTGTCACATCTCTTGTCCATGGTCTCTTGTCACCTGTCCCTGGGACTGTGTGTCAGGTACCTAGTCGATGCTTAATAAATATATATTGACTGATTATTGCAGTAGCCTCCAAACTAATCTTCCTGCCTCAGCTTCTCTCTGCTTTGGTCTGTCCTTTCTGTGTGTGTGTGTGTGTGTGTGTTCGTCCTTCGTTGCCAAAGAAGACTATGCCATCAGAGAAATGATGACATGACTTGCACTTGACTTTGTTTTGAGTGAGGGAGGGCTGTGCAGGTCACCAGCCTCACTTCTCCTCCAGAGCCATTTGAACCCAGTGACCAGATATTCATCAGGATAACTGGAGATGACCCAGGATGAGGCAATTGGGGTTAAGTGACTTGCCCAAGGTCACACAGCTAATGACTATCAAGTGTCTGAGGTGAGATTTGAACTCAGGTCCTCCTGACTCCTGCACTGTTGCTCTATCCACTGCACCACCTAGCTGCCTCTACAACTACCAAAGTGATTTTCCTAAAATGCGAGTCTGACATGCCAACTGTCCACTCAGTAAATTTCAGTGGCTCCCTATTCCCTTGAGAATAAAAAATAAACTCTTTTGTTTGCCGTTCAAACACCTTGCAGCCTGGCGCCTTCTTGACCCTCCTACTTCCTGCCCTGCCCTCCATGGCCCAGTCGTACTGCCTTCTTGGTGGAGTCTGCTAGAATCTGTTTCCTTTGCACTGGTGGTCCCCAATATCTGCGATGCTCTTCTCTGTTTCTGCTTCTTAGATCCCCTGGCTCCCTTGATGGCTCTGTTCAAGAGCCATCTTCCACACTGGGGCCTTTCTAGTTTTCCTGGATGTTTGGACTGGCTCCTCCAATGTTACCTTGGGCTTGATTGGTGTGTATCTTGTACAGACTTTTGTGTGGATATGTCTTTTCCCCCATTAGAATATGTCTTCCCCTTGAGGAGAAGGACTGGGTGTCACCACTGACCTTGTGTCCCCAGCACCTGGCAGGGGTGAGTGCTTAATAAATGCCTGATGGTCGAGCGATGTATTTTACAGGAGGAGCTGGTATTTATACCACCCACACATAATTATATACCAGACAAATGCCAGGTAGTTTTGTGGGGGAGCCACCAGGAGCTGGTGGGGAGGGAAGATCAGGGAAGTCTGCATGTGGGAGTGTCTCCCATCAGGCCATTGTAACCCTGACTGTGAGTAGTGATGGAGCAGGTGAGGGCCACACCAGCATCATTGTGGGCCATGTGGCTTAATAAGTGGAGAAAGACAGTGAAAAAGAGGAAAAGCAGCTGTGTTAGGAAGCACGTACAGGTGTGATCACTGGGTAACTTGCAGATCATCAAAAGGACAGCCAGTCTCAGCAGGTCAGATGACATGGCCTTGAGGAGGCCACCAGAGAGGGCATTCAACCAAAGGCTGGTTTGGGCTTTGCAAGCACAATGACCTTAAATAAAAGAAACCTACTGGGTGATGGTAGTCCTTGGGAGACCCACTTGAAGGAGCAGATGGTCTGGGACTATGGGGAGCCTGCTGCTCTGGGGGTTGGGGAGCCTCCTGTCTTTACTGGGTGACCTTGGGCAAATACTCTTCCCTCGCTGGACTTTGGGTACCTCTCATCTAAAAGGAGAGGTCATGCTGGCTGGCCTTGGCACTCCCTTCTATCCCTGGGTAAATGATTTGTAATGACTAGTCTTAAAAAGGGCAAGGAGAACCCAGAGGTTAATTGAGGGGTTTGTCTGGCTTCTCAAAGCCATCACTGGGCAGGATTGGAACTTAGGACTTCTGAACTCTCCAGCCTCTGTGAGGTATTTCCTCTGTTTTAGCATGTAAATGGAGGATATGAGGATGGAGAGACAGAGATAGGGACTCGGACTGTGATTTCTTGGATGGGAGGAATTCCCTGCTGAGGAAACTCCTCTATCCAAGCAGTGCCTTCTCTGCAATTTAGGGTCATAATTGTTGCCCAGGGCACTGAGAAATTAAGTGACTTGCCCAGGGCCACACCCCATTGCATGAGTGCTGATGTCTGCCACTGCACATGACAACAGGGTACACTCATTGTCCAGAGCTGGGAAAATTTGAGCTATCCCAGCTCCTCTATTACACTGCCCATATGACCTTGGACAAGTCCCTGAATCTCAGGAGGCATATATTGATTCCTTGAAGTGCTTCAGTTGCCTTCTTCAAGTCCCCCTGAGGATCCTCCCAGCTCTAGTTTTAGGGCTCCTAGGCAACTTGACCTCCCTGGGCCTTACAAGCTCTCTTCCAGCTTAAATTCTGAGGTGCCTGCTTTGGGCTCGATCTGATGAGGTATTTCTACTTGCATCTCCCCAGTGGTAATGAGTTCCCAACACCCTGGGTGAGGGGACCCCAACTGCCCAGAGGGGAGCTGCAGCTTCGGCCTGGGTGCTTGGTGGGAGTGGGGGAGTCAGTAGAAGATGGCCAAGGTTGGCTGGATGCCTGCCTGCCCTGCCATTTGTCTTTCTGGTTATTCTTCTTGCTTTTCCAGCTGAGTTATGTTTTCAGTGCCCTGAGGCCTGACACTGGAGACCCAAGATGAGTAAAGGAGAATTAAGAAGCGTTTATGACTCGGCTGCCCTGGGGCTGAGGCCTGCTTACTCCTCACTCTCTGGATGTAGCTCCCTTCTCATCCCATTGTATTTCTATTCTCCCTTCACTCCTTCCCTTTAGTGCCTCATTTCTCCTTCTTCCCCTCCATTAGCAGACTGCTTGGCTAACCCAGGGAAGGCATGACTTCATTTTTCTTTTCCACTGGGGAAAAGCACAGCTGGCTGGCTGGACGCATTCTCTCCCAGTCTTTCTGGACCTGGGAATGGCAGGTGCCCATTATAGAATGTGAAAAGTAAACCGATTCCCAAAGTATTTTTAGCAAGGGGGGAGGAGGGTGTCTTGTGGAAGCTGTTGGGGGCAGTGTGGGCAGCTGCACATCTAAAAAGGTTGGCGTTTATCTCTTGCCTTCTCCCTCCTTGAATCGGCCTTTGGACCCCAAGCTCCCTTAAATTGATTGCTTGAGGAGCACTGCTTTCAAAATTCCTCCAGTTGCTAGCCCTGCCCACCCCCAGATTGTTTGGCATTTTCTTTTCTGTGAATATGTTATCTATGCCAAGTCCCTGGAGTGCAAGAAACATCCTAATATTTCCAGCACCTAATGCATTGCCTGGCATACAGTAGGTGATTAAGAAATGTGTGTTGATTGATTCATTGGTGTCACTGCTTAAGGAGCTTCTGTAAGGAGAAGAGGCATAAACCATAAATCTTGAGGTGCTGGGCAAAGGCAGTTGGAGGATCCTTTGGTGCGAAAGAATCCTATTGAGTGGTCACACAGACCAGCCGTGGTGGAGTGGGGAATTGTCCCACTTGTCCTGCAGCCCCAGGTTTAGGGCTCTGGATCCCACCATGTCTCTGCCCTTACTTTGCCCACTGTGTTCAGGGAGCAGCTTTTGCTCAGTTGCACGATGAGCAGATCAGTGGCTGCCATTTTCTTTTAACACGTATTGTGAGGAGTCTATGCTAAATGATTGAGAAATCTCTGTCTTTGATGAAATATTCTAAGTCATCTGAGATCTAGTCTTTCAACAGCAAAGAATTCATCCTGAAAGCATGACACAGGGTAGAAAGTTTAAGGTTTTTATCCACATTCACTTTCATTAGGCAAAGGAACTTCTGGTGTAGAAACCCTCCTCATGGATACAGATTGGTAACTCCTTTGTAAATTACATTTTGGAAGTTACCTGGCACACTTAGAGGTTAAGTGGCTTGCCCAGGGCCACACACACAGCCAGCATACATTGGAAGCTAGATTCAAGCCCAGGTGTTGCTGGATCTAAGGTTGGCTCCTCTCTCCACTGTGCTGTGCTGTTTTGATTTCAGTTGCTGCTTACTATATTTCCCATCATAATAGTTCACATTGCAGTGTCTTGATTTTCTCATCGCTTTGAGGCCATTTCAGCTTTTATGAGGGAAGGAACTGTATGTAGTGTAGGAGAAAAAAGGGGTAAGTTGTTTGAATGAATTTTTAAAACTAATTTTCAAACCTCAGATTATGATTCTACCCAGAATTCCTCCCTGGTGAATGTCATGCATTCTTGCAAATCAAAAATGGTCAGGTTTACTGGTTGGTCTGTAGAGTAATAGAGGATATAAGACACACAATGTCAGATTCAACTTTTGGAAAATGAATTGTCCCGATTGCTAGGCTTGCTAATTTATAATTAGGTGGAATTTTCTATAGGTTTTAGGACTTTTTCCAATTTCAGCTTGTTCTAAGGGCCTCAGATTGCTGTAGTACCTACAGTGGGTTTGCAGATCTCATTTATTAGCAGCAAGAAGGGGGCAGAAAGGATGGTTCAAATGAGAAAGAATTGCAGAGTATTCCTCTGCTTTTTAGCTAGTGGGCACTGCTAATTCAAGAGAGCATGGTGAGAAGCTTCCAGATTCAGATGTTTTCCATCCTAGATAACCATGGGCCTTCAGAACCCTCAAGATTGCAGGCAGATAAAGTTTAAATGGGAAAACAAGATACTGTATTTCTACTGTCACGTCACCCTAGATGTGCGTGAAGAGGAGCTGTGGCCACCCAGATTGAAAGAATTTTTTGGGGGGGTTGGGCTCTGTCTTTTTGTCACACGAAGAAACTAGATATGTCTGTGTTTTGTTTTTTTTCATCATGAAATCCTAATTGAGTCTTGAAACAAAGTAATTGCAAGTTTTCTATATCTGTTCATTAATTGCATTGCTTTCTTAAATTGATTTCCCTTGGCAGGGAGTACTTATTGCAAATGGATGGGTTTTCCAATAACATCAGTACTCTAAGTAGAGTCCGGTATTGCATGCAGCGATTGATCTGGGTGTAGCAGTGTCAGGATCCATGAGAAAAGCCATCATTTCAAGAGTTGTATCAGGGTGGGAGACAGGCTGGAGATGTCCCAGATGTCTCCCTATATAAATGTGGATGTTTGAGATTGACTTCCCTCACCCCCCTGCCCAGAAGGGAGAAGTCTTTGGTTTAACATTCTTTAAAAAGGTAGTTCCCATTTCCAAACAGTCCTGCTGCAGAGGAGATCCACATTGGATAAGAGGATGGCATGTGAATGAAATGATAATTTCTCATGGGATTCCATGGTTCAGAGGATATGTCCTTTCAGGAACCCTGGGTACAGTTATCTTGAACTCTAGCTCAAGAGAATATCTTTTTAGATTAAATTTTGTTTTAGTGGGAGAACTTGAAAATTCTCCAATTTTGACTAAAAACAGTTTTCCAAAAATGTCTTATGTTTAAGAAGATGGGGACAGGGTGTCCAACTTGTCAGGAGAACCAACTTCCTCTTCTGTGAACATTCCCTGAGGGAGGGAGAGAGGGAAGAGAAAGAGAGAGACAGAGACAGAGAGAGAGACAGACAGACAGATAGAGACACAGAGAGAAACACGGAGACATACAAACAGAGACAGAGAGAATATGAATGGGAATGTATTTTGTAAGTGCTTCCTATATACCAGGCAGCTAGGTGGCACTGTGGATAGAACGCCTGACCTGGAGTCAGGACTATTCATCTTCCTGAGTTCATCTGCAGCCACAGATACTTCCTAACTTTGTGACCCTGGGCAAGTCACTTAAACCTCCCTCAGACTCAGTTTCATAATCTGCAAAATGGGGTTACTAAAAGCACCCACTTCCTAGGGTTGCTGTGAGACTGCAAACTTTAAGGTGTGGTGTAAATACCAGCATTGTGGTCATTATTAGAACTGGCCTGGGGAGGGGAGAGCCTGAGCCTCGGGACTGTCCTACTGCTGCTGCTCACTGTTGTGTGTGTGTCACAACCCAAGCTGCCATCAGGGGAGCAGCAGAGTTGGGGTACAAACCTAGGTCCTCTGCCTGGCCCTTTCTGAGGGGCTGGCAAAGAGTTTGAGGCAGATGGGAGGCCCAGTGGCTCAGGCATAGGACATGGAGTCCTGAAGACCAGGGTTCAGATCTTACATCAGACACTTACTACTCATCAGATTGACCCTAAACAGGTCTCTTACCTTTTCTTAGATTCAGTTTCCTTGTCTGTAAAATAGGGATTAAAATGGCACCTGCTTCGCAGACTTGTCATGGATATAAAATGATATAATTTATGGAGAGTGCTTAGCAAAATGTCCTAAGAGCTGTGGTGGGTGAAAGAGGAAATGATTGAAGAAGTAAAGGTTTGAGCTTCCAAGCAGATGGATTTATTAAGCAATGCATGCCTGGTGCCCAACAAATGGGGCCGGCCCAAAGCTGAGGTCTGTGTCCTCAGCCATTTCAGCTTTTACTTGCACAGAACTTTGCAAATGTTAGACATTATTCTCCTCCTCTCTCTTCCTCTTCCTCCCTCTCCCTCCTCCTCCTCCAGAATCTTGAAGGCCAGGAACAGTTGGGACATGGAGAATTTGGTCAGTCTGGGAAAAGCAACAGGCAAAGCTCGTATGTCTTAGGGGACTGGCCAGTTACTCCAAGGGCAGGAGGCAGGTGGGGGCTGCGATGCCCCCTGCCTCTGTGTAGTTCCAGGAACCAGGCAGCCTTAATCCTTGAAGGTTGAGGTGAAGGGACAGCAAAGGCTGCTGGGCAGCAGAGCTGGAGGTGCCCAGATCCTGAGTGAAGAACGAGGGCCCCAACCACGGCTGGGAGCAGCTCCCTTGGATGCTTTGCCTGGGTGGTGGCAGACAACGTCAGTAAGAGGCAGGAATGCCTTCCATGCTATAATGTGATGATGATGATGGTGACGACAGTGGCGATTGTCGTATTCTTTCATGGTCACTTAGGTTGCAGAATATTCTCAACACATTTGCATTTGTTCTAGGTAGTTCAAGTATCATCATTCCCAGTTTACATACAAAGAATCCGAGGAACAGACTATTGACCTATTGATCTGACATCACAGAGTGAGATGACGTAGGGACTAAAAGTTGTCAAGATCATCTAGTCCTATGCCTCATTTTACGGGTAAGGATACTGAGGTCCAGAGAGGCTCCCTCTTGGCTACAGTCACACAGCTGGTAAATGACATAGGTGGGCTCTGGCTTTCAAAGCCCACTGGCTCTTTTCACCCTGCCAAGTCCGATCCTCTCCTTGTGCACATGAAGAAACTGGATGCCTGGAGAATCGCAACATCTGGCCTGAGGCATGCAGGTGGTAAATAGCAGACCTGGATCTGAACCCAGCTTCTCAGACTCCCAACAGCACTCCCCAGTGGCGACAAATGGCCAGGTCTTAGAAATCTATAACCTGCAGGCATACCTGTGGTGTAGCTAATTTTACTTCCTCCTCTGGGGGTTTCTTAGTGAACACGTAAGTTAGTCAGTTCTGGAAGTGTAGAGGGGATAATTTGGTCAAGAACTGCCCCATTTCTCTTCCACCTCTAGTGTGGACCCAGGGCAAATACAAACCACAGATTGTGGAGTCTGGAAATACCCTTAATCCAAACCCACCTTCTTTCCTTTTGACACCTGAGAAAACCGAGACCCATCAAGGTTAGGTGACTGACCTGCAGTCACTCAGTGAACTAGAGACAGATAGAGCTCACACAAAGACTCCAATGCCAAAATTCTGTCCTGGAGATAGAAGGAAAAACTCTAGAGAGGAAGAGTAAATCCAGAGTACTATCCCAGGATGATGTAGGGCTGCTCATAAAGAATGTGGTCCATGAGAGTCCCTGCCTCTCACAGTACACACCCCTGACACAGATAGCCTGACTCCACGTAAGCCTTTGAAGATAATGTTCTCATGTTTGTAGCCCTCTGGCACAGTCACATAACAAAATTTCTAAAGAAAATTGTTTTTCCTTTTGAACTTCTCACTTGAGGGCTGGAACCCACCTTTTCTGCAGTGCCCCCCACCTCACGTCATGTGAGCACTACCACTAACATCTGTCAGCTCTATTAATAGCTTGTTTTTGAGAGATTTCTACTGACAAAGTACTGTTTATTTTTGATTCTGAGTAAACTGGAGTCCATTGAAAACAAAATGTTACGGGCTGGTCAGAGGCACAGGTTGTTCCAAGCCTGTGATCTCTGTGGCCAGGAGAAGATGGTGGGAAACAAAGAGAACAGTGAGCAGCTTATAGCCCGTGCCCTCCGATCACCCCCACCCTCCTCCCTGGACACATGGGCACCATGGTGACATGTAGCTGACATGTGAATGTCCTGCTGCTCACTTACACACAGACACAGGTACACACACACACGCACACTTTGGTGTCCAGTGCCACAGTCTCAGACATGTACACAACAACCACTGTCTACCACTGCCAGCTGACTTTGGGGTGAGAGGGAGGAATTAGAATTCAAGGACAATGTTTTAGCTATTTGAAATTTAAAGTATAGTAATGAAAAGCTTTTAAAATTAAGTAAAGATACTCAAAAGAAAACTGTAAACCAAAGACAAAAATATACTGGCTCAGAGCTAATAGCATGGGATGTGTGGGCCTTCCTGAACCCTATAATGAGCAAGCATTTACCAAGGGCCTGTCATGTGCCAGCCTCGGTGCCAGGCTACTACTAATGCTGATTACTAGTACTGATTACTAGTACTACCAGTAGTATAATGCTCCTACTACAACTACTATTGCTACTACTGGTACTAATGCTGCTAGGAGTGGTACTACTACTCTACTAATACTACTAGTACTGTTACAACTAGTAGGAGTAGTAGGATGACTACTGATATTTCTGTTGTGCTCACGTGTGCCAGGCACTGTGCTAATCACTTACAATTATTATCTCATTTGTTACTCACCATGACACTGGAGGGAGATGCTAGATTATATTATGGATAGAAGTATTTATAAAAGCATTTCCTTTGTAAAGACAAGCTGGCTCAGTTCTTTTGACACTGGGCATGTCTCCCCACATCCATTCTGCGTGACACCATTGCTGATCTTTCTGGAAACTTCCATAACCCAGAATTACTTTCCTTATTTGACTCAGCTGGATCTGCTCTCTCCCTCTGAAGCCCATGACCTTCAGCTGACTCTATGACCTGGCCAGTCGTGAAGGTGCATGGGAACTCAGGTATCCCTGCATTGACCAGGAGTCATGTCAGAGGACTTGGTGGAGTTGGATGGCCCAGATCTGGGGTCAGCTGCTCCAAAGGATTTACTGCCAACCTCTTCCTCTCCCTCCCAAGTGACCCAAAGACTGCCATAGCTGAGGTTCCAATGATCTCCCAGGTTGCAGACTTCCCTAGTCACCCTAATCCTGCCTCACTCTACTTAGCTGGGTTTTTTATTTTAAGCACTGATCTCCCCCACTTCATTCTCAGGTGAATTAAAGCTCCCCAAATAAAGGGGTCCATGCTGGTCCATCTGATTGTTTGGGAGGATACCTTCTCAGTCCCACGCTTGCTGCTAATAGTGAGACAGCTTCCCCCATGTCCATGTGTGCTCACCCCAGTCTAACCTTGCCATGCTCTTCCTGTGACTGGCTGCCTTTGCTCACACGTCCTGGAGTTAAGCTCTTGTGGCTCCATAAGAGCAGGCATTAACTACCCTGATGAGGAAGCCAGGACGCTGTCCCAGCCAGGATGACTTTGAGAGGTGCATTCATCTCAGCCTGGCCTGTTTTAATGTAATTAACTCATCAAGGCTGGCCATCCTTGCAGCATATCCGATGGGGCTATTGTCAGAAGGAGACGGTGCCCACTGCAGGAGTACAGGAGAAGTACAGCAGGGCCTGAGGAAATGGGATCTTCAGAGTCAAGCCAGTGAGCTTCGTTGTGGTTTCTGGGGAAATGTTCGAATGGCTCTGCAAAGAGGTGGCTCATGCAAATCCTTAAAAGGAAATAGCGAAGATGCGGTCTGTATGGCTTTATCAAGAACAGGTTTGTGTCAAGCTAACCTTATTTCCTTTTTTGTCAGGGTTACTCAGCTGGTAGATCAGGGGAATGCTGGAGATAGAGCTTGGATTTTAGGAAATCATTGGATAAAGTATCCCATTGTATTCCTGTGGAAAAAATGGAAAGATGTGAGTACACAGTGGTTCAGTGAGAGTAATTTGACCCCGATACGTGGCAGGACTCAAAGACTTCTATCGGTTTCAACATGGCAGAAGCTCTCTGTAGTGGAGCACCTCAGGGAGTTGTGCCTAGACCCGGGCTGATTGTTATTTTTTTTTTTTATCAGTGATTTAGGTAAAGGAAGAGATGACACACTCATCAAGTTTGTAGACAACAGGAAGCCAGAGACAATAGTCAACACGCAGGATCATGGAGTCAAGGTGCAAAAAAGGTTTTGACAGGTCATAGCACCACACTGGAACTGAGAAGATGAACTTTAATGGAGATAAATGGAAAACTGGGCTAGAAACTCAACATCACAAGTACAAGATGGGGGAGGTGTGTTTAGTCATTTGTGTTAAAAAGATCTGTGGGCAGAGGGGTTTAATGGACTCCAGGCTCCATAGGAGTTAGCAGCACGGTTCTCTTGTGATCTTGAGAGGCACTGGGAGGTGTCCTTTCCAGGAATAAGGAGGCCATATTTCTGCTTGGGCTTGGTCAGTCCTTGTCTGAAGTAGTGTTCTGTTTTAGAGATCATAGGAGGACACTGAGGAGCTGAAGAGTGACCAGAAGAAGGCAGCCAGGGTGGGGAAGGGCTGTTAGTCTATGTCATGTGAAGACTGGTTGAAGGAACCAGGGGCATTTAACCTAGAGAAGAGGAAACATGGTGGGGGGGACATAGAGTGGACATAAGGATTGTCTTCAAACACTTAGTGACTGCTTCATTATGGAGGTGGAAGATCGTGGGTGGGGAACATGGCATACCACATCAGAGTTATTTTGATATGGTGGTTAGTTTTGGGCTATTTTTGTTTTCTTTTTTCTTTATTATGAAGGAATTGCTGTCTGGGAGAGGTTGAGGGAACAGTGGAAAATGTAGATGTTATAGAAAGATGATATATAACTGTCAATTCTTTTTGAAGTGGAATGAGCTGCCCTTGGAGATGGTAGGCTCCCTTTCCGGGCCATCCTCTAGCAGAGGCTACCTTCTCGTACCTGTCATGCAGGTGGCTGTGAATATTTCTTTTTTGAAGTTTGAGTAGGGCTAGATGGCTGGTTAGGTCCCTTCTGACTCGGAACCATGTGATGTGGTCATTGGTACACTCACAGAGGAATCCCCTTTTTAAAGATTTTAGGAGCAACCTTCATCTTCTGTTTGTTGAATTAGGCTATCATCCAAGTGCAGTCCCTTTTAATTTCCCCAATTCTGTCTAAATTTTTTTGTCTTATAGGAACCCTAGATTGGTTTTCATTTTGCTTATAATTAAGGCACTTCTGTTTAAAGTAACAGGCTTATAGTTCATATAGAATTAAAAACAGAACCCAGTTAAATGACTATTTTAGTTAAATTTCCCCATCTGCCCAGGTTATTTCCCTACTTAAATGTCATTGGTTCTTTGTTATTTCCAGGATCAAAGAAAAAATCCTCCATTTGGCCTTCATAATGTGGTCTCTTCCTACCTTTCCAGTCTTCTTATGTCTCATTTTTTTCTAGTTGAGCAACAGTCCAGTGATAATGGCCCCCTTTCTTGTACATGACTCCATCTCCCACCTCCATGCCTTTGCATGACTGTCCCCCGTGCCTGGAACACTCTCCCTTCTCACCTCTGCCCTCAGTTCTTAGTGTCCTGTGGGAGGCCTTTGCTAGTACCTCCCCTCTGAGATCACCTTCTGTCTGTCCTATCTGTGACTTGGTTGTACACAGTCATTTTCATATCCCTCCTTCCCCCTCAGACTGGGAGCTCCCTGAGGGTCGGGGCACTTTTTGCCTTCCTTTGTACCCCCAGCACTTAGCATAGTGCCCAGCCCATAGTGAGTGCTCAGTAAAGGCTTCTTGACTGTTGGCAGGTTACTTAGAATCCCAGAATTTTAAAGTTGGAAGGAACATTTTCAGCCTCTTTGTACACACTCCAGAGTATGAAGGCAGCTAGGTGGCTCAGTGGGTGGCACCCTGGGTATGGAGTCAAGAGGTCCTGAGTTTCAGTCTGGCCTTAGATACTTACTAGCTGGACAAGTCACTGCACCTCTGTCTGCCTCAATGTCTTCAGCTATAAAATGGGAATAATGGCACCTACCTCCCAGGGTTATTGTGAGGGTCAGATAAGTTACTATGTATGCAGTGCTTGGCACACAGTAGGTGCTTAATAAATGTTTATTCCTTTCTCTTTCTTCCAGACCAAAGTGGCCTACTTCCTGGAATTTCCCATCCATTCCATTTCTTACCTCCAAACATTTGCACTGGCCATCCCCTATTCCTGTAGCACACTTCCTCCTCAGTGTTCTTTAAGGCAAATATCCTACAAAAAACCTTTGTTGATTCCTTCCTTCCCCCAGTTCCTAGTACCCTTCTTCCCCAGCTCCCCCGCCCCAATTTGTTTATGTGTCTTCCTCAACATGTCCTCAAGAACAAGGGCTAGTATCCTGGTAGCTGACCAATGCCTGTCACATGGGAAGTGTCTAATAAATGCCCTTCGATTATTCCGCTTATAACACCTCCCCACAGAGTCGTTCCAGGACACCATGACTGTGGTTTTGTTGCCGTTCAGTCGTTTCAGTCATGTCCAGCTCTCTGCGACTCCATTTGGGGTTTTCTTGCAGAGATACTGGAGTGGTTTGCCATTTCCTTCTCCAGCTCATTTGACAGATGAGGCAAACAGGGTTAAGTGACTTGCCCAGGGTCATACAGCCAGTGTCTGAAGTCAGATTTGAATTCAGGTCCTCTTGACTCTAGGTCCAGAACTCTTCTCTACTGCACCACCTGGCCACCATACTAGCTGGCAGCGTTACTGGCTGCCGATAAATTCATTCTGTTCTGGTAGATTTTACTGATTAAGGCAGTTAGAAAGCTGATCACTTTTGCTGACTTGACTTTTTTGACCTTTTCCGTTTGGCATTTAAGTCTCTTCCCACTCTGTGCTTTGCATTTCTCCAGTCCTTTAGACCTTGCTTCCCTCCATGTTCCCTGCAGTGCGGCCAGACTGGCTCCGTTGGCCGTCTTCGTACACGGTCAGTCTCTGGGGTTGGCCATTTGCAGACCCTGTCATCTTTTCATTTCCTCCCCTTGAGATCTCTTTTTTCTTCATGATTCAGCTCAAGTACCACCTTCTGTTCCATTCCTGATTCGCCCAGCTACTAGGGCCTTCCACCGTATAATCTACCTTATATTTCAGCACAGTGACTGGCACACAGTAGGTGCTTAATAATGCTTATTGGTGGATTGATATGCTTATTTATATTTCGTTTCCCAGATAAAAATGTTAGGTCCTTGAGAGCAGGGAAAATATTCCATTTTGCCTTTGCATTTCTAATACTTAGCACGAGTGTGTTTAATATATGCTGGTCGAATGATTGATTGACTTGACTGGAAGGGTCATGGGTATTTACAGTGGAATCAGTGCAATAACAGTACATGGTAGGCAGCTCTCATTGGGATGAGCCCCTGGCGTGTGTGATGCTCCAACTTTAGTGGCCAGGTGGTGCAGCACAGCTGATGGATAGATACATATGGAATCATCAAACTCTACAACTTCCAAGTGGGCGGGACCTTAGAGATCATCAGTCCCTACCTTCTTCAATTTATATTTCATAATATTTGTACTTGGGTGATAGAAGTCACTCTTTAACTTCAGATCAACACAAATCAGTATAAGAGCTGCCTGAAATATATTTATAGAAAATGGAAGGCGGGAGAGGGGGAAGAATCCATAACTGGTTAAAAACAATCACTCTTATAAATTAACCTTATAAATAGCTGAACAGATGATGAAAAAATTATTATAATTATTTGTTCCAGGGCTGTCTGTCAGATTCTATCTAAAAGGAAATTTTTGCATTTCCATGGGAACCTTCCCCTTTCTGGTTGAAACCCCACAATTTCCCAATTATATTAGAGACACTATCGGAACCATTGCTCATATTATTTCCTGTTCATGCACTCTTTAAACTGGACTATTAGCTGTTTTCCAAACTTGACATTCTGTCCCATCTGCCTCTGGGCATTTGCAAAGGCAATCCCCCTCCTCAGAAGGGGATGCCTTGGTCATTCCTGTTCCTCAGAATCCTAATGTCTTCCGTCACATCTCTGGTACCATCTCCTTCCTTAAGCTTTTATTTCTGTTTCCCTGATTTACCTTTACTGGTGTTCCCTCCCTTCCTCAAACTACCTTGTGCTATATATACTTACCTTGACTCTCCCTGCATTGGCAGCTCCTGGACAGCAATTAATTTTTGTCTTTATGTCCCTAATGTTGGGCAGATAGTAGAGACTTAATAAAAGCATGACAAATTAAATCATCTTCCAAGGTTTTTTTCTCCCTGATCTGTGCTCTAAATCCATCATTGTTCTGCATTACTCCTTTTTTTTTTCCAGTTGAATTATTTGAGGAGCTTCCCCCTCCCCCATCTCCACTCTGCCATTTGTGTTTCTGTCCATCTATGAATCCACGTCCAACTTCTCTGCTGTTGCTGTTTGGTCATCTTTTCACAAGACTCTTAGCTTAGCGCTCAGTTTCTCTCTTGATTCCTCCTGTGATTTATTTTTGGCTTATTTCATGTCTTCATTTAATTTCATGAACAATTTTCCTGTCTACTTAACATCATCTTTTGAGATTTCAAATATTGTGACTAATGTGACTGCCCACCCTGCTTGAGTTCATCTTCCTTTAGATATTTTTCTTGCTTCCCTTACTACATAACATGTTTACCATGTGTTGGATCTCCTCATTTTGCTCATCAGCCTTTTGAAAAGCTTTAGCTTTCTTGTTTCATCATTTCTGATATGAGTCATGTGGAAGCTTCATGTGGAAAACTTGAAATCCATTGGCCTCTCCAGTTTTAGCTCTTTTCTCAACCGAAGAGATCCTTGCTTCCTTCAAAGTCCTTATTGCTCTGTTGTCATTAGGTTAAGGTTTTCAGTGGTTATTACTGCACCTTCAAATGGAACTCCAAGGAACTTTATGAGGAAGAAGAATCTCTGAAATTCAATTTAGAAAGATTCCTTGATATCCCAGCAAATGGAGACACTGGACAAAAATAGCCAGGGAAATCTTGCCCCCATTTTTAGTAGCTTTAGAACTGAGAAGTTGGACAAAATGATTTTTAAAACAAAATCACAACTTGAAGCTCAATTTTAAATTTAATAAAATTTTAAGGCAGCCTATGCAGGGGAAAGAACACTGGCTCTACTGAGGACCTGGGTTCAAACATAGCTTCTGACATTTAGTACTTGTGTGACCTCAGAAAGATCATTTCCCCTCTCTGAGCCTCAGTTTCCTCATCTTCTGTATGAGGGAGTTAGAATAGATGGCCTCAGAGTTATCCCCACCCACCAGCTCCATATCTGTGATCCTAGAATTATGGATCTCAGAACTGGAAAGGCCTAGAGAACTTAGCCATGCCCACTCATACCTAAGAATGAATGACCTTGAATGCATCCTTGACAAGTAGTCCTCTGGCCTCTGGTAAGACTCCAGCTATGAGAGAGAGAGACAGAGAGAGAGACAGAGACAGAGAGAGAGAGAGAGAGAGAGAGAGAGAGAGAGAGAGAGACAGAGAGAGAGACAGAGAGAGATTCAGAGAGAGAGACAGAGACAGACAGAGAGAGAGAGAGAGACAGAGACAGAGAGAGAGGGAGAGAGAGAGAGACAGAGAGAGACAGAGAGGGACTGACTGACTCTCCTTGGTATCTAGGTAATGTCAAGAAATCTAGGAGAAAGTAACCATATGTGGGTAAAGCACATGGACAATAGCTCCATAGGATGAGAGGGATGGTTGGGTTTTCATCTTCATTTCTGGGAAGATGGCAGAATGCAGCAATCCCAAGGACAAGTGTGCACCTCCATCGATGAGATCAGCTTTTGGCGGCCATCTCACCTTTTTTTTTATTAAACTTCTAATCCATTAAACCCCAACAAACTTGCATTATTTTCACAGACCGTGACATTTATCCTCAGTGATACTCTTTCTGTTTCTTGTTGTTTGGAATGATTGTCTTGGGCACTCCCAGATCTAGAAGGGGTGACCCTCTAGCACAACCCCAACCTAAGAATCCCCTTCCAACATCCCTGTGATGTTTGCCCCATGGAAATGCAGCCAAGGGCTTTGTGGAAAGAACATCTGTTTTGGAGTCCTATGTTCAAATCCCAGCTCTGCTATTTCCTAGCTGTATGACCTCAGGAATGTCCCTTAACCTTTCTATACCTCAGTTTCCTCATTGGTAAAATATAAATAATAATGCATTACTATTTACCATTCTTGTGAGGATGAAATGGATTAATGCAAATAAAACACTTTATAAATTGGATATGTAATTTACAAATGGTAGTATCTGTATCATGTGTGGAAGGAGAAGGGAGAGAGAAGGGGAACAGGTGACAGGAGGGACCAGAATGCTCTATTCCAGGAATTTGCAAGCAACTGACAAACGATCCCAAGGTCAAATGAAATCCTAAATTGCAGGTCTAGAACATGGTGGGGTTCTTGAATGAATGGACCCAAACTCAAAGAAGGATGAGGTGAAGGGATGGGGGTAAAGGGGTTACAGAGCAAGGTCAGTAAAACAGAGAGCCAGAAGTCTTGAGAATTGGGATGGAGGACCCTCAGCAACCATTGAGGCTAGCCCCTACACAGGAGTCTTCACTGTAAACTACCCAGATGGTTGTCCACCATGGAGCAGAGGAGCTGTTGTATATGTGTGTGGTGGGGCGGCCCAGGGTGTTACATGTTTCCTCCAAGCCATAAACTCCCAGAACTATTCTAGGGTATGAGTGAGCTAGCCACACTCCTCCCTGACCCAGCTGAAGGCCCCTAAGCTATGGGCTCAGGTGCTTCTCTCTGTTTTCCTGATTTCTTGGTTGCTATTCTGAAACTATCATAGGATAGAGCCGTATCTTGAGGTGATTTTGTCTGACTGTCTTCAGTTTGTGCAGTGAATACAAAGAGAACATTTTCACTTTCCATGCCTTAGTTATTGGCCTATCTTTGAGGACTTGTCCCTAGTCATTATGTTTGCGTTATGTGTGCTTTGGAAGAAGTATTCTTCATCATCCCAACAGTGATGTGTTTTTATTTAGCCTTGGACATTGACCCAAACCCTTCAGTCAGACTTCCCATCCTTCCTCTACTCATGAAGTTGCCTCATGTGGGTTTCTTGTTGGTGTGTTCTTTTCAATAAATGTTTATGAAACACTTAATATGTGTTAGGTCAGGTGTGGGGAACCACATGTGGCCCTCTAGGTCCTCAAGTGTGGCCCTTCGACTGAATCCAAACTTCACAGAACACTTCCTTAATGGGTGCTAGGCACTGAACCGAAACAGTTCCAGTCCTCAAGGAGTTTACTTTCTATTAGGAAGCTACATTTAGGTATATGTCAATACAAAATATATGCAAAGTAATTCAACATAATTGCAAGAGGGAGACAGAGCTAACAATTAGGGATGGAGAGAGACAGAATCAAGAGAGGCTCCAGCTGTGCTTTGAAGGAATCTAGACATTCCATGAGATGGATGTGAGTGGAGATGGTATTGCAGACAGGAGGATGCCCTGTGTAGAGCTGCAGAGGTGGGAGGTGAAATGTCATGTAGGTCATTTTGCCTGCAACGGAACATGGATGAACAGTAATTAACAGTAACGAGAAAGGTCATTGGGAGCCAGATTGGGACATGGATGTAACTGAAATGCCCTGGAAAATTCATAGAAAATTCACAGGAAAAATGAAAAGCAAACTCCAGAATTCTAGTTTTAAACTACAAATCCTCTGCCCCTTGTCCTCTGGTAACTTCATAGAAGGTCCTGGCAGTCTGATGCCCTCTTTACGGTATGTACCTTTCCCTTTCCTTCCAATATTTCTTTCTCCTTTTCTTTCTTTCTTTCCTTTTTCCTTCCCCTCTGATTATGCCTTCAGATGTGTCCCCAAGGTCTTGTTGTGAGCCCTCATTCAGGAATGGAAGCCAAAGTGGGGCTTCTTTGAGTCACTTGTTTGAGTCTAGGCCAAGATGAGCTCATAGACTGAAAGGGCAAACAGCCACTCTTAACAGTTGGGTTTGGCCACCATGATCTGTCTTGTTCTATACAGTCTTGAGGAAGCATAGCTGTCTGCTTTGGGCGCTACCATCTCTTGGCTAGAACTTCCAGATTCGCCCTTTTTAGCTACTACCTCAGAGGCCTTCCACTAGAATTGAATTTTGTCCACATCTCTGATTTCCTCAGTGTGGGGAGCTTGTGGTGTAGAGATCCCTTCTACCAGTGCACATAAGCAACCTTTGCTTAACTTGCAGTCTTCGAGGCTTGCCCTGGGGACATGAAGAAGTTAAATGACTTGCCCATAGTAACACAGCCAATGTATGTCATAAGAAGCAGTCTGTGAACCGAGGTCTTCCTGACTCTGGGGCCAGCACTCCATCCACCAAGTCTTTCATCTTGGATGACTAAAATCAGAACTAAAAAGCAGCAACAGAAACAGACATATCCATGCTTCTGGAATCAATTGTTCAATCACTAATCAAGCAGTGAACATGTATTAAATGTCTCCCATGTGCCAGATGAATTACTGACCAGGCCAATCAAATAGCAGGTGGGTGGCAGCCCTCTCTCCAGCAGCCCTCTCTCCTTTTTCTGGCTATCTCCCCAGGAATGTAGTGAAAAGGAGTCACTCTCTATATCTCGTGTGGTCCAAGCAAGCCTGGCACTGTCAGAGAGACACATTGGTATGGGCTAACTTCACTATAGGCATGATGGGAGTTCAGGGTACAGGTTAAGTAACATAAGCAGACCTCCTTTAGACTTGCTCAATTTTGGGGGGTTATTCTGGCTCCAAGCTCCAGCCATCGCCTCCACCATCCCTGTGGGAGCTCATTGACCTTGAGATGGCGGGGCGGGGGGTTGTGATACATGGTGATTTGCACTGAAAGGGATTTTCCAAAACTCCTTTCAAACTCACAGAATTGGAGCCAAGTCAGAGCAGAGCAGCTGCTGCATAGGAGGTGAGGCCAGCCCCTGACCTCTTCTCTCCCACCCCAGTAGCACAGAAAGCACCTGCCCTGGTTTGCAAGTCCTGGTGGGATGCTCAGACCCTGGCTGAAAAAGCACATCTGTAGGAAGAGAGCAGCTTAGCCGGGCTGCTGCTTCCAGCCTCCCTCCCAGCCACCTGGAAAGAAAGAAGCCCTTGACTGAATATCCCATCCAGAGCCTCTGAGAAAGTCAGCTCCTTGAGACGAAAGGGGTTTGACTCTGAATCTCATGAGCTGAGCACAGGCCCTGGCTGAGAGCAGATGCTCACTGTCGGTTCATTAATTACATGCACACACACACATATGCTTCTCACTGACGACCTTTAATCTTGCTGAGATTGTAAAGACTCCTATGGCTTCGTATTCATCAATTGGCTGTTCTTCCAGGGCTGTTCTGTACCCAAGGCAGCTAGGTGGCCAAACAGATGAAGGGCTGTACTTGGAGTCAGGAAGATCCGTATTTGCTCCAGACATTTGCTAGCTGTTTGACTCTCAGTTTCCTCGTCTGCAAAATGGCAGTAATAGCATTTAGGTAATTAATCTTCACATCAGCTCCATGCCATCCAAAATTCAGGTTGTCTCCATTTTTCAGCGGAAGAAACTGAGGCTCAGAGAAGGCACAGAGCTAGTAGTGAGAGCTGGATCCAGGCCTCAAGTCAGCTCTCCTCAGTCCAAACTCAGGGTCCTTCCTGTTGAGCCAAGTCCCCACTAAACTCCTTTTTTCTCTTTGTCTACCTTTCCCCTCTTTCTGCTCATCTGTGTTTCTTCTTTCCTTCAGAAGCTGAAAGAGGAAGGTAGAGTTTGTGTGGTTTGAGTTGGAACATAGAAGATCAACAGTTACTTCTCCTCCCTTGTGTTTTCTGTAGATTGGAGTTGTAGGCTGTTTGGCTTCTGACTCTATTTCTTTCTCCAGCATCCTCCTGTGCTAAGGGAATATTGTATCTCATGACCCTGACACCTTCATTTGCCCACCTTTCCTAATCAAATGTCTTATAGGCATTTTTGTAGAAATAAACTGAGGGTCTGGACCCTTTTTAGTAACCTGTACCCTCTGACAGCCTGGAAAAGCTCATGGACTCTTTCTCTGAATCATGGTTTTAAGTTATGATTTAAATCATAAAATAAAATACACAGAATTTCAAAGGAAATCAATTATATTAAAA
Organism: Bettongia penicillata ogilbyi; assembly: GCA_023548195.1. Classification (NCBI taxonomy): domain Eukaryota; kingdom Metazoa; phylum Chordata; class Mammalia; order Diprotodontia; family Potoroidae; genus Bettongia; species Bettongia penicillata. The sequence goes on along the minus strand of JAJHZJ010000132.1, from coordinate 12,349,172 downwards.
TATTATTTTAAAAAACTGAGTTCATGGACTCACCCCTCTCCCCCATGTAACCACAGGTCCCTTGGGTGGGGGAGAGTTTGAGAGACAGAGAAAGAGACACAGAGAGAATAGCCTTTGTTCTCCAATACATTATTAAAGAGCCATGTAGAGAACATCACCTCTCTTTCCAGAATAGGGAGCAGCGATCGCTGAGGTGCATAGCTTCCTTCAGAAGGGCAGGGCAGCCTCAGCTCCCTCCTCTCCTCCTGTGCTGGGGTTATTAGCCTGCAATCAGAGCAGAGGATGGCTACTACTCTGGTTTGCCATGTTTGCCAGTCACTCATGCTTATCTTGTAGAAGAGATGACTCGAGGGGACTCGAGAGGGGAGGTAAATGTGGCAGGGCCAGCTTTGGAGTATCCTTAGTGGAGGGGCCCAGGGATCAGTTATATTTTCAGGTTTTTTGACATATGTGTCAGTGACTGGAATGAAGACCTAGAAGGTGGTCAGCAACTTTGTTCCTAATGGCATCAAGGACTTCTGTTGTGCCCTGAGGTCTCCAAGCACTTTACAATCATTACCTCAGTTGATCCTCTCCAGGGAGGTCGGGGCTATTTTTATCATCCCATTTTTCTGTAGAAGAAACTGAGGCAGGCTGAGGTGTGGCCCCTTGCCTAGGGTCATACTGATGGCTAGTCAGTGTCTGGTCACGTTGGTGCTCAGGCTTCCTGCCTGTGGGCCCGCCACCCGGTCTACCTTGCCACCAAGCTAGCTGCCTACATGATGAGGTCTCTCCAAGCATCTGAAGAGTTGAAAGGTCTTTGCGTTGTTATGCCCAGAAAAAAGGCAGTTAGGAAGTCTGTGGGGTAGATTTCTAGTGGCTGTAAGGAAAACTGTTCTCACAATGAGATCCCAAAGGGGAATGGGCTTCTGAGGGGAGGTCGTGGGTTCCACCTCCCCTGAGATCTCTAATCGCTAACTGTATAGGTGGCTTGTCAGGAATGCCCAACAAAAGATTCTTTATGAATTTGGGGGAGGTGACCCAGGAGGTCCCCTTGATCTTGGGCCATTCTCTGGTTCGGTGACCGAAGGTCTGAGATCCTCCAGTAGGGATGTGGAAGATGAAGCTCTGCTCACAGCATCAGAGTTTGATGGTAGAGAAGGCCTTATTTCCCTTTGCATGATTTATCTGAGCAGTTTCCATCTTACGCCAGCAAATGCCTTCATCCTTCAAAATGTCTCTCACCAGAGCTTTTCTGTCTGAAATTCACCCACTCCCACTTTCACCAGGGTCCTCATGGCCTCACACCTGGAGGACCATAATGGCCTAGTGGCAGTTCCCCGGCATCCAGGCTCTGTGGCCCACCAGTTATCCTGAATTCTTCTATCCACTAATCTTCCTTAAACCCTGCTTTCCTATTGCTCAAGACAGAATCAACCTCTGATTGATTTTCAAGGTGTGTGTGCATGTGTGTTCATCCTTCGTTGCCATCAGAGAAGTGATGACATGACTTGCACTTGACTTTGTTTTGAGTGAGGGAGGGTGGTGCAGGTCACCAGCCTCGCTTCTCTAGAGTCATCTGAATCCAGTGACCAGATATTCAACAGGGTGACTGGAGATGATCCAGGATGAGGCAGTTGGGGTGGTGACTTGCCCAAGGTCACACAGCTAGTGAGTGTCAAGTGTCTGAGGTGAGATTTGAATTCAGGTCCTCCTGACTCCTGCCCTGGTGCTCTATTCACTACACCACCCAGCTGCCCCTGGTTTTCAAGGACTGAGAACTGAACCATCATCCATCCCTTTTTTCTCTTCATCCCCAGAAGGGATTTTTAGCCCTAATCGAGTCAGCCTCTCTGTTCTCCACATTTATCCTGCTTTCTCTTACCTGTGAGCCTTTGCTCATGTCCTTCTCCCTTCCTTTTCATTTCAAACACTAAACATGGCATCTGGAACAAAGTAGCATTTCATTGATTCATTTGGAGCATCCTTACCTGAATCCAGCATACCCCTGCAGGACCACTTTCCCTCCTTTTTCCCCTTCCTCCTTTCCTCCCTCCCTCCTTTCCTTTCTCTTTCCATCCTCTTTCCTTCCCTTTCTCCTTCCCTCTCTCCCTTTTCTCCCTTCCTTTCTTCCCTTCCTCCCCTCTCTCCCATCTTCCCTTCCCTCCCTTCTCCCTCTCCTTTCCCTCTCTCTTTTTTCTCCTTCCATTTCTCCTTGCTTCTGGTTCTGAAAGCCCAGGACTTGGGGAACAGGGTGGCACTTCCTGTCACAGAAACATGGGATTCAGAAATGGATCTGCGTGAGAGATTTCACTGCAGAAGAAGCAGATTTGATTCATACCTTTGAGGGGGAAAGAAAAGAAATGTGTCAATGAAGCTGCTTAATTCACTTTTAATGTAGGTCATTGTTGCTGGGTTTTGCCGCTTCTGTCTGAGCACACCTGCACTTCGGCTGACATACCTGCTCCCTAATTAAGCTTAATTAATTGAAATGAGGGAGAGAAGCTGTACTGACAAGTCTCTACCAGCCTGCTCAAGTAGGCCTTTTCTCCAGCATCCCTCCAAAGTCAGTTGTTGCTCAGGAGTCCTGGCTGGTACCTGGTATTGCATTACCCATGGAGGCTGCCATCTTTCTGGGGCTGCTGCTGTTGTATCAAGCCTGTTTCCAACAGAGTGAGGAGAGATGTGCTTCAGCTCCCTTCTGGCTGTACAGCTGTGGCCAGCCCACTTTCCCTGCTAATGCCAGGAGGGCCTTCGTTACATAAAAGAACCAAGAGTTGATTTCCCTCTGATCTATGGGTCCAGGCCAGATTGGAATCTTTGAGCTGACCTGCTTTTATCCTGCTTTTCGAAAGCCTGCTTTGTGCTTCCACTGTCCACTGGTGGTTGTAATTGAGCACCTGATTAAATCGGAGAGACAGAAGACAACAGGAGGACGTTTTGTCTTTCAAGGGAAAAGCTCTCTTTCTAGACAGGTGAATAAATGATTTTCGGTGGCCAGGAAAAACTGATGGAACAGCTCTGATGGAAAGGGCCATGCCTGTAGGTCAGAAGACATGGGTGTGTCCAGACTGTACACTTCCCTCCCTGTGGCCCAGGAAAAGAATCTGAACCTCCTCATTGGTACAGGGAGGTGGGCTGGCCTCTGCCCACTCTCCATCCAGGGACCTGTATAGGGTAAAGTAAAGGAGTTAGATTAAAAAGACCTTTCCAGTTTTGCCATTCTCTAGGCTACCCCTGGGTTCTTAACTCATTTTGTTGCCTGGATCCCTTTGCTGAGCCAGGAACCCCTTCTCAGAATAGTGCTTATTACTTCTACAAAATAGTCGAAGGAAATGCTAAATTTCAGATAGGATCAGTCAAACTCAAGATGTAGTTTTTTCCCTTCCATGTGATTGGACCCCTCAAATCCACCCACAGGTCCTTGAGGAGCCCTATACCTTTTTCTGTAGTAGTGGAGGTATTGGGGTGTATGTTCAGTTCAATAAATATTGGGAACCTACTTTGCAAGAAACTCTTAGCTCTTGTGATTCAAAGGTATCACATATTTTCATGTAACTTCCAACCTAGATAAGAAGAAAGATGTGAACATGAAACAACTATGCTACCGAGTGCTAGACTTGGAGTCAGGAAGACCCCAGTTCAAAGCATGCCTCATATACTTACTAGTTGTGTGACCCTAGGCAAGTCACTGAATCAAACAAAAACCACCACCAACAAAAACAAACTACCGTCTGCCTCAGTTTCCCCATCAGTAAAATGGGGATAATTATAGCACCTACCTCTCAGGTTTGTTGTGAAGAACAAATGAGAGAATATTTGTAAAGTGCTTCACAAGCCATAAAGCTGTCCTTTGTTCGCAGTCAAATGATTGCTTTGACATTCCTGCTCTGGGTCATAATAACTAAGTGTCACATGAGATTTGAGGAAGGACAGGTCATTTCTGGGTTGGTCCTGGAGGAGCTGGCTGTACCAGGGCCTTGATGGGAGTGAGGGAGATAGAGTGTGGAAGGTTACACCCAACAGGCTGACACTGAGTGGGAGCCATTCAAGGTGTGTAGGGGAGAGAAACATTGAAAAACATGGGACATGCCTACGCAAAAATCATCAGCAATGAGGAGCATGGTTGGACTGGAACTCAGACTGTGTGAAAGGCAGTGGTTATGTGGTGCCTGGCACTTAGTAGGCGTTTGTGAAGTGTTTATTGATTGTTGGTGGGTATGAAAGGTGGGTTGGAACTGTATTTGGCTCTCCTTTATCCACATGTCTCTCCCAGAGTATTTTAAACTCATTGTACTTAGTATTTTCTGGACATCAGGAGCCAATAATTTCTCTACATGTGCCAATGGTGCTTTCTTTCACTCACCTCATGTTAATGAGAACTAGGTCACACATGTAAATAGGAAGAAAAGTGCCAGAATGGATGCATATTAGAAGAGAGATGGGCAAGATCCTGAGAGATCTGTCCAAACGGGTAAACATGAGACCAAGAGTTTGAGACCAGGTTGTCCAGAAAAGGTGGGATTGGAACTGGAGCTGGTGTAGCCGAGTGCCAGAAAGGACTGAAGAAAGAAGAAACCCTGTGAAATCCTGAGTTAGAAATGACAGATGAGCAATCTGCAGAATAAAAATGTAATATTCAAAGCTGTCAATGGATACAATTGTGAGGAAGGGTAAGCTGGGCAGAAGAGAAATTGGCAAAAAATATAGCGGAAGCATGAGAACGAGCCCAGAAAATCAGGGCCCTGGCAGGGATCTGGAAGGAATGTGGTGGACAGCGAGGGATTAGCAGGGATGATCAGGGAGCACATCACAAAGGAAAAGAATCCTATTGTTCTGATCAGGAGATCAGAGAAATATAAAGAATCTACAAACCTCCAATATATAAGAATTAAAAACCAGCCTTTCCCAAGCACATGATTCTGGAAGTTCAGATGCCTAACAAACCTTCTAAGTCACTGGAAGGAAGAAATATGCCCCCAAATCATTGCTTGTGTTCCTGTCAGATTTCCTATGAAAACCAGCAATAATGAAAGAAATTGGAAGTGGGTTAATTTGCAATGGAAATAACATGGTCCATGAGCCCAGAAAGAGTTTTTTAAAGCCCTCCAGGTGTGCTGCTTGGAGGGGAATCATGGAAGAGGAATTTTATTCGTTGTATATGGCCCCAGAGGGCAGAGCACAACTGGTGCTCTTGCTGAATGAAGAGTCTCCTTCAAGAGTGGTGGGTGCCCACCTTTGGAAGTGTCCCAGCACAGGCTGGATGACCCCAAGAGAATAATTGAGGGGATTCTGGGCCAGGAAGGGGTTGGGCTAGGTACCCTTGGAATTCCTTTCCAACTCAGAGAGCCTGTGCTTCTATGACATATAAGAATCAATAAGACTTTTAAAAAAGACTTCTCAGGGAAAAATATAGTTTTTGAGAGCTTTTGGAAGGGAATATGTGATTTGGAGAACTTCAGGAATTAGTGTGTGGAAGGATTTGTATTCTTAAAGATGAGTAAGTTCTCAAAGTTATTAATATTGCCTATGATAAATTATCTAAACATTATCTCAGTGAAACACAACCTAAATGATATTGGCTGTATTTTTCAGGCTTCTGTTAAATTGAGGTGGAGGGTGAGGACACCAGTAGGTGAAATGGGGAGTCCTGGGTTCTAATCTGTTTCCCTAGTAATTCACTACATGAACATGACTATGTTCTTGTATCTCATTTTCCTCCTCTCTACAATGGGATGTTTGAACTGGAAGGTCTCTGAAGTCAGTTCCTTCTGGCTCCAAGATTGTTGGAATCTAAAAGATGACCCTGAATTTGCTTGGACTCAGTGGCTGCCTTTGGAGGCAAAGCCTGGACTAAGGACCCAGAGCCCTTGAGAGGGCCTGATTCTGCACTTCAGGCTGTCCCCTTCTGTTTAAACTCAGGGTCTTGAGAGGGTTCCCTGATGGGGGACCTTGAGAAGTGAAGAGGCCTGCCCTGGCTCCAGAGGGAGTATGTGGCAGGACTTGGAGTCTCAGTCAGCTCTCTATCCTCACATTACATAATGACTCAGGATTGGATCCCTGATTTCACTGATCTGGGGGGTCAGCCCATGTTCTGGAGCTTCATCTTAGAGGGCTGTGTAGCTCACTGAGCAGGTAAATGGCTTGCTCAGGGCCACATAACCTGCAGCCATCAGAAGCAGCACTAGCACCCAGATCTTCATGGCTCCAAGGCAGCTCTCTAGTCTCCAGGCCTTTCTACAGATGGGATTTCCCAACAAATTGTTGCAACTCCAAGGAATATCTCATGATATCCTTGAGTGCCACAAATTATCAGAAATTCCCCAAACATAAATAAAAATCTACTTTAATTTTTTTTTAAAGTATATACCAAGAAGTTTCTTTAAAGGAAATGAAGTCAAAGGAGTAATGGGGCAGTGTGCCTCCCTCTCTTTGCGGTTTGAGCGCTGAAGACCCGGGGTGCTATTTGTAATGGCACCTTTGGTTGATGAGTTGGTTGATTTTGTTCAATGTTTTTCCTCTTTTTCATTCTTTGTTATAAGGAATGCCCCTTGGAGGGGAGGGAAGAAGACTTGCAATGGGAAGTGGAGGTGATAAAAAAACAAACATCACAAAACATTTATTTTTAAAAAGCGGAGGCAGTGGGAGTATTGGAATCATGGAATAAGCACAGACGGAGCGTTGCTGGCCCATTGAGCATCTGAGCTGGGGTGTGAGGTAGGTAGTGGGCAGCCCGGCTGGCTCCACTGTCTGAGGGATCTCTAGTTCACCTTGAGCCCTTTCTCAACCCAGTGATTGAGGAATCAACTAGGTCTTACAGAGAACTCCATTTCTTCAGAACCCAGGACTCTGCACCCCCCAAACCTGCTGAGGGCTGGTTTTTCCCAATGGCATAGGGCATAGAATCTGGAAAGAGAAGGCATACTGGAGCCAGGTGCCAAAGAAATGAGGGCTTTTGAAGCTGTGAGGGAAATAACTCACTGGTGCTATAGCTTCATCTTCTTCCTTTGTCATACATTTAGATGAAGAAACCAGGGCATGAATGAGTGAGAGGGTTTTCCCCAAGATCATACAGATACCCAGCAGTCAAGTCTGATCCTAGGTCATTGTTTATGAGATTGGAGCTGGAATGCACCTTAGAGCTCATCTATTCCAGCCCCTTCATTTGGAAGATGGGGAAACTGAGGCCCAGGGAGACAAGGTCCCACTGGTGCTAAGTGACAGAGCTGAGTTTTGAACTCAGGTCCTCTGGCTCCAAAATCCTTTTTTTCCCCAGGAGGCAGGTAGGTGGCCCACTACATAGAGGGCTGGATTTGAAAGCAGGAAAACCTGAGTTTGGGATGCTGCTTCAGATGCTAGCTAGTTTTGTGACCCTGGGCAATCACTTAACCCTAGGTGTTTGTTTGAAGTCAAGGGTACTCAGCCTTCTATACACTCTCCTGGTTTCAACTTTCATGAATGTGGAAAGACCTCAGGAAGCAATGGAAACCAGAGCCTGAGGGTCCCCTTTCTGGTCTTGGGGAAGCCTCTTCTCTTTCTGAAGCTGTTCAGTGCCTCTCTCCATCTTGTTTCATCCCTCTCCTCCTTCAGTCTCATGAAAATCACAGCATCATGGGAAATGCCCTCTGAGCCTCATCTGTGAGTCAGGATGGTTTTTCTCTAAGTAGAAACCAGTGTGTCTTCTTTTTGAATTTAATTAAACCTTTAATGAATATTTTAGCAAAAGTCCTATGTTTCATTATTGATGTTATTTGTGAGATCCACTGTTCATTAGCATAATTTATAAACCAACGGACTGGAAGCAGGAATAACGTGATGGAGATGATGGATGGAGACTGTGAGCAGCATCTGTCAAACCCCGTGAAAGTGTGCAGACGCAAGGATTTTTAAATGTGGACAAAGTGGCAACATTGTAGGGGTTGGGTCTCTGGCCATGGGCTCGTGGCTGACTTGGGTTTGTAACCATTTTGGCCTGTTATTGTGGCAGGTTTGAGAGAGTGTTTCTGTTTTCAGGGAAACCACATATTTATAGAGAGAACTTTGGTTCTCTTATGAGTTTAGATATTCTGTTACTCTAGCAGGAAGAAGGTCTTTTTAGCAGCAGTGGTGAGGAGGGATGGGCATCACTTTGGGTGACAGTCTCTTGAGTCCCAGTATGCCTGATGGATGCTATGGCCAAGTGCTATGGGAGAGAGAAGAAGGGAACAGGACATGGATCCTGCCTTCAGGAAGCTTAGTTTTATTGAAGAGCTAGAAATAACACACAAACTAGAGAACCATCTATGTCAACATATTTCTAAGTGCTAAATGTCCATACCCAAATATGTAGGATTTCTTCCTAAGCTCAGTCAAATGAGAGAACAGCATGGCTGCGCCTTAAAATGAAAATCCTTTGAATGATGATAGTGATAGTAACCAGTCTGATCAGGAATGATGGCCAGATAGTCTTTGAAGTTTTGCTCTTAGCCAGCTGGTTGGATTCCACGATCCTTCCCATGTAGAAGATGCCCAAATTTGTACATCCAACCCTTATTTCTCTTGAGCTTCATTCCTTCACTCCAAATGCCTGTTTGAGGTCCTTTAGGCAGCTCAGACCCAAAATATCTTAGACAGAACCCTTTCCCTTTTCATCCCTCCCATCCTCTGCCTAGTAACCTTTCCTATTTTTATCGAGGGAATGGCCTTTCTCCCAGTGATCCAGGTTTCCAACCTCACAGTCATCCTTGATTCTTCATTCTGTCTTTCATTCTCTTCTTGAGTACAGAGGCTGCCAATTGGTTTTATATTTCTAGGTTCTCATGTAGTGTATTGGGTACATGGTATAGAGGGTCCTTATTATGTGTTTATTGATGAAAGATGCCAGGAAAATGTCTTGTCATGGTCTCCGAAAGCCATTTACCAAAACGTAAACTTGAGTTTCTATTCCAGTCTTCAGACTCTTTTTATCCTAGCCACGTTCCTCGGGGATAGTTATTGCTTCTTGCAAGCAGTTTAATGTACTTTCACGATTGTATTTTATCCTCTTTAGTCTCTGAGGTTTAGATTTTTTTCAGTAAATGCAGATTCTTCAATGTCATTCATTAAAGGAAATCCACTAATGGTTTTTTACTCTTTAATATTGACTTTTAAAATTCTGTTTTATGAATCTCTAGATCTTTCTATAGTTCAGTCTTCTTGTGATCCTTTTATGTTTCTTTCTTCATCCAGAATTTCCTTGAGGGAACACACATTAACTGGTATTGAGTAACTCATCTCTTGCTTCTAGCCCAGAGGAGAAGAGATGGTCTTTCTATAGGGCTGCTTTCCATAGATGCAGAAATGTATTTTGTGATAGGGCTGGAGCTCCAGGGTGAAGAGACCTGCTGCTTCAGGATGCTCAGAGAGCAAGGAGACTGGAGGGGATGGGGGCAGGGATGGAGGGAGGGGTTATCTTTGTGAATTTTCCCAAGAATTTCTGATAGTCCCCAAGACCCTACTCATATCAACTAAAATGAAAAAAAAAACAACCCTCTTTTCCTGCTTGTATTTGTCACACCCAGTGGAGGCTTCAGACAATCACAAGCATTGTGTTGTCAGCTTATAATCAAGAGGTACATGAGACGCCTACTTGGATGAACAGATATGATGTGCTCTGCTTTTCTTCCATATCAGCTTTCCTTCCCAGCCATTCCTAGGGGATGCAGTCTTATGCGTGATTAGGCCATGTCAATATGCAGGCTGTGGCAACTTCCTTAAAGCAACATTGGCACATTTCCAGAATGTCAGCCCACTTCCCCTTATTTGGGGATGAACTTTTCAGTGTTTTTATCTGTCTCTTCTCTTTTGCTTTTTTCTATGAGGGCTGTGAAGCTACAAAACTCTTTTCCCCTTCTTAGGAGCATCAATTCAGTCCAACAAGAGCAGCTCAATAGGACCATGAGAAATATGTCTTTCTTGCTCTATTCTATCTTCTCAGAGATTTTTCTCTGGAAGTTGTATCCCTCACTTTTGTCATGATTTTTCTATCTGTGTGATTTTGGGGAAGTCACTTCATTTTTCTATACCTCAGTTTCCACATCTTCGCAAGGGAAGAATGATGGTAGGTATGGAATAATGAAAGCCTTTAAAGTCATACTCAGGAGTTTTAATTCACACTGCTTTCTTCCATTGTATCCCATATAAATCTCTCCTTCATGGTATTCTTAAGTTTGATCCCTTTCCTGTGAATCTATATGTATTTGTGAGAAAATGTGTCCCAGACTTTTGGTGGGAATGTTCATACTGCCTGTTCCGCTGTGCCATCTTAGCAAATGCTTTTGTTGAAAGCTAATAAAGACTATAGGCCATTTGTTAATGGGAAGTATTTCAGTGGCGACTTGAAAGCAACAGCTTTAAAAATACAGCCCTGTAGGGTTATTTCTAGAACTTTGAGAGTAGGATTAGTTAGTTACCCTCTGGGGATCGCAAACCAAGAGTTTCGATTCAGTTTGGAAGAGTGAGCCCAGAGGATATGTTAAATATGGACGAGGAACCTGAGGCACCAAGAGATTTAAGCATCTGCTCAACGCCACACAGGCAGTGAGTAGCAGAACTGGGATTTAGACTGAAGTCTTTTGACTCCAGATCCAGTCCTCTATAACCTTTTCATATATCTTCTTCCTGAAGCCCACCCTCCAAAGGCAATTCTTTCCACTTCGGTGGTCTATTTGTTTTACTCATATCTTACTCTTTGTGACCTCATTTGGGATTTTCTTGGCAAAGCACTAGAGTGGTTTCCCATTTCCTTCTCCAGTTCATTTTACAAATGCGGAAACTGAGGTAAAGAGGGTTAAGGGACTTGCCAGGGTCACAGCTAGGAAGTGTGGGCAGCTGGATTTGAACTCAGGAAGATGCGTCTTCCCAATTCCAGCTCTGCACTGCACCCACTGCATTTCCTAGCTTCCACAGCTGGGCAGGTCTAATCATTCATCTGTTAACAAGTTAATTCAGTGATTCCTGTGTGCTACGTGTTGTGTTAAACCCTGGAAATACAAGAGAAAAAAAGACAATTGCTGCCTTCAAAGAACATACACATAAAAGAAGGAATTAGAATGTGTCAGCACTCATTTCTTAAAATAGAATTTCACTTTGTCCCAGATAACCTTTTATCTAGAAATGGCTTTCATGCTGGTATAGCATTGTTAACAGTCAGGGTAATGACCTAGGTAAAACTGTGACATCTTGCTTGGAGACCCTTAATGTTTATCTCTTTGCTTAAAAAAATGTCTCATGGCAGAGCCAGGTTGGGAACCCAAGTCTCTTGACTCCCAATCCAAGATTCTATTACATCTTGACACCCCACTACCCACTCTTCACCCAGTGCCAATCCCTTCAGTCTGATGTGGAAGTAATATGATCCATTAGTACAATACTTGCCTTTCTCCTTCTACCCTACAAAAGACATGTCTTAGGACCAATATGTCCTGAGTGCTCATCACCAGGTCTTACCAGGCTGAGTTCTCTATGATCATACATATGTACACGTGGCCCTTTTGCCCAAGCAGCAATAAAGCTTGGAGATAATTTTGAACCAAATACTCTGCCTAGAGATTAAAGAAGGGAGAATTTTTCAGCTCCTAGCTACAAAGGATTTCATCTTCTGAGAGAGTGTAGGAGGATGAAAGGGGGATAAGAGTCTGAAGATTTGCAAATGATAACCTCCTGTAACACGCTCTCTGCAGCATCGTCACTAGGATCGTCTTACGTAAAAAAGAGAGACAAGTGGGTGGTGAAGAATGAATGAAGCTGTGCCTGGTGTGCAGAGGGCCCTGGCCTGGGAGGTAGGAGATGGGGCCGCCCAGTCTGCAGGACTCTTGCCTACCAGCCCTGTGCTGGGCAATGGAGATGCAGAAACAAAGTGAAACGAAAAAATTGCTTTCTGCCATCAGGGAGTTTATGTTCTCCAGAAGGGGAAGAGAATGAGTTACTTGCTAAGTCAGTGTAGGTTCAGACCCCTCATATGAGGCTGACCATCTCTGTAGCCTGTGTCACTGCCTTGGCCCCAGTTTCTTTCATTGTAAGATGAGGGCTTTGTAACTAGATTCAGTGGCCTCTGAGGTCCCTTCCAGTTCTGGACTGCTGTGATCCTAGGACATAGATGAGATGAATGAATGGTGTTGGAGCAGAATCCCCACTGCCTCTGGCTCTGGATACATTTCTCTGCCTCTTGAGACTCTAGCTCTCTCTTCTGGAGAGAAGGCAGTTCCCACTGGTCTCTAAGGGATGAATGCCTTCCACATCTAATGACTCTCTCTACCTACTTTCCTTTATTTCCCTTCAAGGTCTCTCAATGAATATTGCACATTTAGGAAAGAAGGATGTTCTCAGTCCATGGCCTGAAAGACTCTCTGTCTTCTAGTGAATGATGGCTTTGAATGGGGTTTTGGCTGCAGTCCATTAGATTGACAGTTGCTTTGACTTTCTTTATCTGAGATGTTCAGGAAGTGTCTGTTTGCCTTTGGAGTTTTCTTCTTTGTTTCTGCTTACAAAATGGTGAGTTCAGGAGGGACTGAGGTAGTAGGAGGCAGGTAAAGACCACCAGCTCCGAACACTGGGATTGTCCCACAGGTAGCTTCAGAGATGCTGCCTCTAACACAGTTCCGGAAACAGAAGATGCTTAATAAAGGCTAGTTTATTGACTCACTGAGACAGGATGCTCCCATAAGAGTCTGACTTTGTGACCTTTCCCAGCCACCTCCAGAAATCTTGAACCAACAGCTGGTGGGCAGGAAAATGTGTGGGAGAGAATTCTCTCCGGGGCTTGGTCTCATTATCTGCCTTCCTGTGTCTCTCTGCCTTCCTGGGTCTTTCTGGATGCCTGGAGCTCTCGTCTACCTGGGTCTCTGGGTTTGGTCCCCAGGGCCTCTGAAACAACAGAAGTCTGCAAGGGTGCTTCAGGGTGGCTGCTTTTCTTAGAAGGTGTAAGAAGGCTTTTGTACATTTAGAGAAACTTTGCTGCGGCTGCTTGGACCGTGGGGGAGGTGGGGGTATTTGGGGGTTGCTTCAGGTTCCCAGGCAAACGAACTATGATTCTTGCAAAAACCATAACCCCCTCCTCCCCCACCCACACCTAAGGCAATGATCAGGAGAAAGAAATAATCCGGATTCTGAGAGCCAGAAGGAACATTCCGGAGTATCTGGCTTGGCTGGCTCGTGCTGGGGCTGAGGTGGGAGAAGGTCACCGAGTGAGGATTCAGTCGAACTGTTCTGTTTGTTTATGTATTGAAAGAAAGAAAGTTTTGTTACTTTGATGTCTGTGTTGCACCTGGTACCTGGCTGACAAAGCATCCTCCCAGAATCCTTTGCAGGTTTGTTTTGATGAAGAGAGAATAATTTATAGCTAATCTGGCAGCTGATTTGAGGTTCTTAGACTCTTCAAGTTTCCTTGCCTAACTCAAACTGTTTCCATTGCCATCTGAATTGTGTAACCAACTCCTGGGTTTAATGGAGAGCTCAGTTTTGAGGCCATCCTTTGCCTGAATGAATTATCAGGAATTTCACGTTAGTAGATTGTAATCAAAGGAAGTTTGACATAATTTGAGAATCAGGGAAGACAGTTAGAATGGTGACATTAGTAGACAAGAACTCTCTCTCTAGATTTCAAGGACTTGTGTTATGGAGTGGGAAGAGCTCTGGCTTTGGAATCAGGGCCATATGATGAGATTCTGATTCCAATTTGCTGTCTCTGTGACTTCCATCATGTCACTCACCCCTCACTGGCAATCAGTTTCCTCATGTGTAAAAGGAGGAGGCTGGCCTAGTTGGCCTCTCCCCAACCAGAGGGACAGAACTGAAGAGAAGAAGGAGAGGAAGGTGGCTGTGTCTATATCGGGGAGAGGGGACAAGGAGGAGTCCCAAGTCTGGTGCGATCATTTAGAAGATGAAGGTGATGAGAGCCTGGACTTTATTGGCAGCTGTGGAAATGAAAAAAAAAAGAAAGAAAAAGTGCCCCATTCAAGAGCCATTGGAAGGTCAGGAGGTTGACTGACGCTGCAAATTGTTTATATGAAAGTTTGTTCGTTTTTCTTCTCTTGCCTTGGGTTTGTTTTTTTCATTAAACCTGCTGCTAGTCAACAGACCTCATGTCTTTCATTTTTCTTAGTGGAGGAAAGTTGTGTGAGCCTTCCCTTGCTGTACTGTCACTCACTGCAGCTGCCTCTGCTACACCAGGATTTCCCTAATGGCAGAATCATAGGCTCTGGAGATCATAGAGGTGGGGTAGGAGAGGATCTTAGGTAGAAGGAAATGGAAACGTAGAGAGATTAAAACTTGCTCAAGGTCACCCAGTGGGAGCCAGGGTCTCAACCTTTGTCCTTGGAGTCCAAAATACTCTGTCCAGGCCAGATGGCAGGCTAGTTGACTGTGTTCCCACAGGGACTTTCTCACCTGCATTGTGATGTTTCCTTTGAAAGAATACTTATCCTCAGTCAGGACACCTGGATCTAAGTTCTGCCTCCAAGTCCACTGCTCCATACCCATCCCACATTTGAAGATTGTTTTTTAGTGATAGACTTAAAGTCAGAGGAGCAGGTTCAAATTCTAGCTTTCCTCTGCTCAATAAGTCTGTATAAAGCACCTATTATGTATTAGACACAGAGGAGGCAGAGAGGTTTTGGCCCTCAGTGTGACCTTAGCCAGGTCACTTAATATGGCCTTCTAGGCCCAGATTTCCTCATGGGTGCAATGAAGAAGATGGGTTTGTTGACCTCTCAGGTGCCATCTAAATTAAATTCTGGAGTTCTGTAATTCAATTCATCTCAGCTGACATGTATTGTCCACTGCAGGTCGAGTGTTTCCATTGCATCCCCCAAAATGAAGAGGATTAGATCATCTTCGATTCCTCTATTGACCTCAAATGAAGTGTCAGGGTTCTCTTTCAACGATAATGCTCTAGTCCTTCCTGATAAATATTTTTGCTCAGGGTTCCTGTACATTTTTCTTTTTCTTATACTCATCATTTTTTCAAGTGAAACTAATTGCGTTGCCATTGGACTGGTACATTTGTTTGTCAATGTAGATATTTATTAGACTCAGTTGAATAAGGGAGACTTGTTTAAATTTAGCTTCAATCCATCACAGACTTAAGTTCAAATGTTTGAGCTCCTCTTGCCTAATGTTACAGGCCTGGCTCCAGATGCCATCTTATTGCCTCTCCCCACAGTTGATAAAGTTCTCTTCTGGCAAAAGCCAAAATCCAGTACACGAATGAGCTATTGGCTGAAGTCTCTATCCACATCAAGGGATAACAGTGTTTACCATAAAAGAATCATAAATCAGAATGCAGTCTGGGACAGATGGGCAGGAACAATGACTTGAGTGAGAATCAGAGGATATGAGTTCAAATCCTACCTCTGGTAAATCACTTAACCGCTCTTGGATTCAGTTTCCTCCTCAGGAACAATGAGGGGTTTGCCTAATTGTGCTTCTAGGTCCCTTTCTATATGAGGCTCTATGACTCTATGATTAAGGAAGGGTCAGGCTCAGACAGATTTGCAAAACTGATTATTTCTCTGGCCAATCCTTAGCTCTTTGATGGGTTCAAAGAAGGAGACCCTATAGTCTTGACTAGTGTCAACAACTACCTGGTCTGGGGAGCTGCAAGAAAAGACAAGAATTGGAACCATAATTATATTTGATCTGGAAGAAAAGGCCAAGAGGAGAAAGGCCGGTCAGCAGTCAAGCCAACTTCTCAACTGATGGGCAAGTCTCTACTTTGACTGGTCAGTTTAGTGCTTGATAAAATATCAGCGATTTCCTCTAAGAGTGAAGCTGAACTGGCAAAATGGAAATAAGCCTCACTCAAATGAAATCAAAAGTTACTGTAAGTACCTAATCATTCCTAATAACAATGTAGCAAAGAGAAAGTATTACTTGCCTAGTGTTGAAAATGAATAAATGGCTAATGATTGAAAAAGAACTGTGAGCCATACAGAACCCTACATGGGATGAAGGTTGGCAGTGTCTGGCTTTTATCGACAAAGCTATCTTAGAAAAAAAAATAGAAGTAGTCAAAAAAAGTAGAAGTGGGGAGACTGCAAAAGACACGTCCAGTG
The DNA here is from genome assembly GCA_023548195.1 of Bettongia penicillata ogilbyi. Classification (NCBI taxonomy): domain Eukaryota; kingdom Metazoa; phylum Chordata; class Mammalia; order Diprotodontia; family Potoroidae; genus Bettongia; species Bettongia penicillata. Next base: position 12,333,123 of record JAJHZJ010000132.1, on the reverse strand, counting down.
ATATGCTTCTGGTGGAGCCATGACTTGGTCCACCCAATCTGGAAAGCAGTTTGTAATTATGCTTTAAAAAAGATGTGGTGAACATTCCCTTATCTTTCAACCAACATTCACAGTGCTAGGCATATTATGCCAAGAGCCAAAGATAGAAAAGCCCCCTAGACATCAGAGTCTTCATAGCAATGCTTGTGGTAGCAAAGAACTGGAAGGGAGCAGATGCCCTTTGATTGGAGAATGGCTAAACTACTTGTGGTACTTAAATATAAAGGGATATTACAACATTGATTTTCCTATTTACAAAATGAATATCAAGAATTCAGAGAATGGGAAGATTTATATGAACTGATGTAGGATGATGAAAGACAATTAAAAATAATTACAGTGACTACAGGTGTGAACAAAGGAAATGAAATTGAATACTGTGTAATTTTAATTGGCTCTGAAGGAGACTCAAGAAAATGTATCACCAGCCATTCTTTTCCAAAGTGAAGAGCTATGGCTGTGTGGAATATTGCAGATAATGTTAGATACCACTGCTGTGTCAGTTGGTTTTGCTGAAGCAGCTTTTTTCCACTTTTTTATATTCTTTGTTATAAGTCTCTGGGTAGGGGAGGAAAGAGGGATGTATTGAGAAATGAAAGTGACATAAAAACAAAAGATAAAGGTAAAAATAAGACTAAGAAGAGAAGAAAAGTCATCATAAAAATGAACTCCTAAAGCAAAAAATTTCTTTAAAGGTTACCAAGTGCTTTCCTCCTGACTGCCCTGTGTCTTGGGGAATGAAGGCTGTTAATTCTCATCTTTGAAGGAGAAAGTGACCCTGAGAGAGCATTAGGTGCTTTACCTTGGTCCTATACCAAGCCAGGGCCAGAAAGCATCAAGTGGGGATCGTCACTCAGAAATTGAGCAGGCGTAGGATCATGAGATCAGGGATGAGAAGGATGAGAGGACCCTTTGTCCAACCCCCTCATTTTACAGATGAAGAAACTGAGGCCCAGAAAGGTTAAGTAATCTACTCAGGGTCACACAGTTTGTAACTCATTGCAGCTAGGTGGCATCTAGGTGGATAAGAGTGAGGAAAATTTGAGTTCTCATCCCACCTCAGACACTTCCTAGCTCTATGGCCTTGGACAACTCACTTAACCTCTTTCAGACTCAGTTTTCTTATCTGTAAAATGGGGAGCACCTACCTCTCAGTGTTGTGGTCATCAGTGAGATGCTATATGGGACTTTGCAAACCTTAAGGAGTTACATAAATGTTAAAGGCATCAGAGCTCCCCACAAGAGATGGCATGTGAACCTGAAAGGCAGATGTGGATTCAAGTTGTGGGGTAGGCAAAGGCCCAGAGGTGGGAGATGAAATTCCAACTTCAGGAAACCCCAAGTGGGTCACTTTGACTGAAATAGAGAAGGTGTATGGGAAGTAATGCAACACATCTAGAATGGCAGTTAAGAGAAGAGATGGTGTTTGTGAAGCAGTCATTGTAATTATCATTCTGAGAGGGTGGGAGGGGACCAACAGTGAGGGAGTGGGGGCTGAGAGGGAGATGACCCATCACACACAAACCTGCTAACAGTGAGTTAGAAGCCAGATACAGGAGCTTCTGGAAGAACTTTGGAGACCCTGCTTCTTCCCAGCAAAGGGAACATTTTTCCTCAGTTGGATTGGCTGTTGGGACAGGAGGGACCTTCCAGGGCTGTGCATTTTTAGTCTTCCACATCCCCCTCCACAGACACAGTGACAAAATTGGGAGAACATGGTGACTTCCTGTCACAGGGAGGAAGAAGGATGGTCAGATCATTTCATTAACTGGGAGGAGAGACAGTGTCGGGGCCTCGGGGCCTCTGTTCCTCTAAGGGGTATCTGAGAGCTGACTCATTGGATCACAGAAGCAGGCCTCCTACGTGTGGAAGAGACGAGATCTGAAAGTGACTCCTTACCTCAGGAAAAGGGCCTTTTCTTCTTAGCGGGCTGGCTGGGGTTGGACTATCATTAGCATTGTTCTATTACCATTTGTTCATCGGAGGGCCTCTTTCTCCATTTTCTTCCTGTTAGGCTACCCACAGTTTAAAATAAAAACCCTGAAATCTCAGCCTTCAGCAGCCCTTGTCTCTGTTGACTTCCTGCTAATATTCTCTTGAAAAAGAATAAAGAGCATACTGAAAGTCGAAATGTGTCTCCTCAGGAGTCGGATGCCGGCTGCAGCCCATTAGGAATGCTCGGCATATATTATGTGCTTCAAAACGCTTCATCATTCATTCACTCATTCCATCACTCCAAGAGTTCAGAATGTCATCGATCTTGAGCTGAGAGGGAGCTGGCATTTGCTAGATGAGGAAGCCCAGACTCTGAGAGAGGAAGGGATTTGCCATGACCATTGCCAAGATGGTCTATGGATGTGGTGGCAGCTAGACTTGGATGAAGCCAAGTACATGCAGAAGAAATCCATGGAGACCACAAATTTTAAGACATTTCAGAAGTTAATGATTAAAAAAGAATGATCCAGTCACAGGTATTATTACTTGGGAGGGAACACTGACCAAGAAATCATGAGCGAATATTTACCCCATGTCTCTATGAAATCTGCATGTGAGTGCTCAGTGACCCAATCTAGGGGGTCCTTGATGAGGCTGTGAGAAGGGGTCATAGAACTCTTTTTGGAAGGGACCCAAGAGCTCTCCTCCTCATTTGACAAATGAGGAAACTGAGTCCCAGAGAGGTTGCCCAGGTTCCTTCACTCAGGTAGAAATGGTAAAGGGCAGGTTTTTGAGCCTCCAACCTCTGACCCAAGGCCAGTGTTCTTGGCTGAACAGCCAGGTATCCCCAGGTGATGTTCTCTAGCAAATCAGTGGTGTCTTCTCATCATCACTCCCAGCAGATTGAAAGGAGGCAAGAACCTCAGATCCCACCAATCTCAACGTGCTATGGCTTTGATGTTGAAAGTTGTACTTCCCGCCTCTTTTGTGACAGGCAAGAGAAAAGGTTTTTCTTTCCCAACTAAATTGTGTTTGACACCACATTTCCCTCCATTTTTAAAGTCCTTCCTCACTCTCTGCTATTGACTATAGAAAACCTGTGTTTCATCTGCCTTGGTGGAGCGCCTTCTCTCTGAGATCAGCTCCAGCTTAGGTCCTGGCATGAAAATGGCTGTTTTCATGTTGTCTTCTCCCCCTAGAATGTGAGCTCTGTCCTTGAGATGGGGACTGTCTCTTGTCCTTCTGTGTGTCTCTGACACTTGGCATAGAGCTTGGCCTAGGCCAGCTGCCTGTTACTTGACTTACTGACTGAATTCATCCAAAAGCTTTTAAAGCTGGAGAGCTGAGGGTTGGAGTAGGGAGAACAGGGTAGAGAGAAGGAAGGGGATTTCAGGGGGAAATTAGACCTAATGTCTAAAATCCTGGGTTCCAATTCCTCAGACTATATGGCTGTGTGACCTTGGAGAGGTCAAAATCTTTCAGCTTCATTTTCCTTGACCGTAAACTGCATCCCTCATCTTGCAAATCTGTCAGAAGGATCACAGTAGATACTGTGTGACCAGTAATTTGCTCACTGCAAAATGCCATATAAATCTAAGTTGTGATTATGGAAAATGGAGCTCAGTTCTGTTACCCTTTGATGTCTGGAGGGAGGTGAGGAGATGCCTTATTAATGAGCTAAAGGCGGGGAGAAGAGGGTGGAGGTCAGTCTGCCAGGCAGTAACAGAAAGCAGGCTGCCTCGATCACCTTTCCCCTTTGAAAATACCCCTTCCCTTTTTAGCACAGTAGCCCGGGAAGAGCACTGTCTCTGGAGGCAGGGGACCCCGGATTCCAATTCTACCTGTGATAATACTTACTAACCTTGGTGAATCCCACACAACTTTTGGAAGCCATGGCTTTCGAGGTCACTTCCTGCCTTGTAGATAGCTCTCCTCTTCCTCTTCACCGTCAGGTCACTGCTGGCTTTAGTTTTTCATTGTTGAGAAGATGCCTGTGAACTGGGCCTTTCTCTTCTCCATCCATTCTGGGAGGAGTGCTTTTCCCTCTTCTGGAGTTCACTGAGCTCGTCTGGTTTTTATGGAAGTGAGCTTGTCTGCTCCACTGTCCCTTCTGCTTCTCCAGAAGGGACGAGCGTTTCCTTCCCTTGAGACTTTGGGCCCAATCTGGGACAAGTCAGACTAAAGGGAATGACTAGAACATAGGAGTGAAGCCTGACGTGATGAGTCTGAATGGTTGCATTGCCCCTTCATTCCTCCTCAAGGGACCCTGGGCAAGTCATTTTATGTCTGTGCTCCTCAGTCAATGAGGATGTTGGACTAGGTGACCTTGAAGGTCCCTCCACAGTCTAAACCTCGGATCCATCGTGACTCCAATCTTGCTTGTTCATAGCTCACCTAAGAAAGGAAGAGGGTGGGGGCAGGGAAACGACAGCATTGGAGAACTCAGACCTGTGATCCTGTCGAATGGGCTTGAGCTCCCAGAATTCTTGCTGGGATAGTAACACCCCTAACTTTGTTTTGCAAAATGAAGCAGCCACTGAGACCCAGAGAGGTTCATTGACCGGCTGAAGATTGTGCAGCTAATAAACACCAGAAGGGAAACCCCAACTTGGATGTTCCATTTGCCTGATTGATTATTCCTCTTTCCACGACCACTCCTCATCTGTGTGATGGACAGCCCTGTTCCCAAGAATACCTAGACCAACCCCAGATCTGTCCATCTAAAAAGATTTTAACCAATAAAATTGACACGAAATGTGTGGAAGAAAAGAAGCGAGAAAGGGAGGTCCCACCAAATGTGAGTGCTGGTTAAACATGCCTGTCTGAGCATTGTGGAAATGTATGGTGTGCCATACCAGTCACTCACTGGCCAATGCCTCACTTTGGACCCCAGTCTGTAGGATCATAGATTCAGAGCTGGAAGGGAAACACTGGCTGTGTTTGTGGAACCTCATCATTTTACAAATGGGGGAACTGACGCCCAGCTATGGTGACTTGACTGAGGTCAAACAAACATTTTCCTGAAAAAATACCATATGGAGATTAGATGTGGTTTTAAAGGCATAGTTATTTGAAGACATCTTTCCATAGATCTTCTGGCAAAGAAGGTTCATCCTATAAAGCAAATGTCTTTGTTCATAAATTCTCTTTTAATATGTTGAGATTTCTTATAGTGGGGTCATATGAACGTCCCTCTGAAAGAACAGTAAAACAAAATAAAAGCCAGCCTTGGGGAGGGGGACAGTAAGTAGGCACCCTGCCTCTAGCTCTGCCTTCCTGTTCTTGACCCAAGTTTTCCTGTATGGACCAGAAAAAGGCCTGGTGGAAGGCAGGGCCTGGGCCTGGCTGTCTGTTCCATTTCTGAGGGCCTCCTTTCAGACATTTATAATTTTGGACAAATTAATCAGGCTGAAATTTCTCATGCTTATTTTCAGCCGGATGAAGGAATCCATCTAGTTGTTTTGGAGTCACCCAGGCGTGGAAAACATTGGTTTCTCTGCTTCGAGAAGCTCTGCAGCTGCTGAACTCAAGCGAAGGTTACGTGGGGACAGTTTGGTGGGGATCAGGAAATGAGTAGTGGACCGGGACCTCAGCGGCCTGGAGGTTCCTTCTGTCCCACTAGCAGGCCAGCGGGATGTCATCAGGGCACAGCTCCTCGTGGGTCCCTCTGAAGAAACGCACCAGTTTCTAGTTCGTCACAGAGCAGATGTTCTTCTCTGAGTTTTGCTCAGCCTTCAGCCGCCCCCATCAAAGCATTTATGCTTTGCCCACCTCCTTTCTCTGAAGGGTCTCTGGGCCCAGGAATACTTCACAAGCTACTCACATTCCTGAGCAGGAACAAATCCACCATGTTCTAAGTCAGTCCTGTGGTCCAGGGTTCCAACTCACTTAGGGTACCAATGATGCTGCGTGGCCAGCAGATTGGGAGAACTGGCTGTCATGAAAGCAGCCCCAGAAGGAAGATTCATTTCTCAAAGCCTCAGGCAACTTGCTAAGGTTATGATATAGATGGGTTGTATCCTGTGTGGGTGAAAGGGCTCCACAGAACTTGAACTCTCAGGCCTTTCATATAATGGCAACATCAGGGGAGGGAATTCATGTATCCAATGCTGTTGTCTTGCTCCACGGTAACTTCCTGTGTGCATCTTGGTGATATCAGTCTCAGACTTGCCAAGGATCATAGCGTTGGAGCTAGAAGGGACATTCAAGGTCCATCTTATCATCCAGCCCCCTCATTTTACAGATGAAAGGGGCAGTGCAGTGTAGAGGGAGGCAGGCTTTGTAGTCAGATGACCTTTATCAAAATCCCATGTGACCTTGGGCAAGTTGCAGAAGCTCTCTGGACCTCAGTTTCCTCATCTGTAAAACAAGGGCATTGGATCAGATGACTTTGATATCCCTCACAGGTAATGATATAGGAAGGATGGAAGGAAGAAAAGGGGAAGGAGGAAAGAAAGGAAGAGAGAGGGAAAGAAGGGGAAAAAATATTCAGCACTTCCAGTGTTCTGGGCACTTTGTTAAATACTGAAAAGACAAATATAAGTAAGTCAGGCCCTGCCTGCCTGGGAGACAATCCATATAGGGAGTGGTTGCAAAGGGGCAAAGTCACCAGCTTGTGAGTGGTGGCTTAGGGCAATGGATGGCATTTGGGGGAGCAGGGAGATGGGAGAGCACAGCAGCAGTGGAGGGGTCTGAGACTGGGCTTGTAAGGTGAATGCTCCCCATCAGTACCCAGAGCCCCAGGGTGAGACCTTCATTTCCCCAGAATCCCAAGCAATAGAAAACCAGAAACTTCACAGGGACCACAGTTCGTTTGGGGGCGTTAGGAGCAAAAACAATGACAATGACAACAGCTGTTATTTAGCAAGCGCTTTGAAGTTGGCAGAGCCCTCCCACTCCTACTTCCCACAACCACACTGGTGCATTCTGGGTATGACTGTCATCCCCATTTTTCAGATGAGGAAACAGAAGTGCAGATCATTAGAATATTTGCCAAGGCACGTGTGGGTTTTGATAAAGGAAACACTAGACATCGAGGTCAACTTGTAAAGGACACCTCTTGGAAGGCAGTGCAGCATGTGTTTTCGTGAGTCACCCATGCCTCTTGGGATACAATTTCAGGCTATGTGCTTGTGCAAGAATGTGTTCCTACAGAGCCTTGTGTAAGATCTGTGTAGGCTTGGGACTGCGGGCATATGCCAGCCTGGTTTGGGATGTGTTCATAAGTGTGTGAGGTCGCTGTGGTAAGTGATTGACTTGGGGCTCATCCATGGAGTCTGCTTTGTGTTAGGGTTGGTCCAAGGCCACGCAGGCAATTCCTTCTTCTCTCACAGGGTTGCTCCATGATCTATGCTCACAACTGCTTTATAGCAAGCAGTTCCTGCCCAATCCATTACTGAATTTCCAAGTGAAACATGGGGGAGCCCCCAAAAGGTCCAGGTCCTCCCTGTGTTGCCTCACTCAGCTGAGAGAAGACAGACAGTGTTCCTCAGTCGGCCTGAAAGAAAATCCAATTTGCAACATGCAGAGCTGTCCAGGGCTTTCCTGGGAGGAGGGGCAGAAAGCTTGGTACTGCTTCTCAGAGGGTATACTGGGCAGTATATACCCTATGAGAAGTATATACCCATTCAGCTTCTCCTGTCCAGGGTGATGTGGTGATGGACTCTCTCTGCTAGCTGGACGGGAAGTGAGAGGATAGAGGAACTTGCCAAAGGGCTGAAGCTTAGGGAGAGAATTCTCTTTGGACCCAGTTTCCACCAATGTCTGAATCTGCAAATGCTGTGGCCCTCTGGGTACCCGATGTAAAAGATGAAGCCTCAGGCACAAGCCATAGTGTCAGAGGACTCAGGGGGCAATGGTGGTTGGCTGGCTGGCAGGCAGATGGGGACCAGAGCTCAGGATAGAATAATGCTAAACTAATTAGTCTGGAAGCCAGGAGCCAGGCTTGGGAGGACTCAAGAGAAAGATGGCCAGCATTGCTAATGAGAGGAGGGGAAAGGGAAGGAGGAGAAAAAGGAGAAAGAGGAAGAGGAGGAGGGAAAGGAGAGGAGGAGGAATGGAGCCCTCTCTGAGGGGGCAGCAGGACTTGCCTCCTGCCTCATCCTGCAGCTCTCTTTGAAGAAGTGCTCTGACAGGACTTAGAAATGTTTGACTTCGTAAAAAGACATCGGGCCATTTGACCTCTTGGTCCCTTGGGCTTTCGATCCCCAAACGTCTCTTTTTGTGATATCTGGGTGAACCAGATATGTCAGTCAGTGTGTATTTATTAAGGACCAACTATGCATGTGCCAGGTCCTGTGCTGGGTACTGGTGACTTGGATAGAAATGAACTAGTCCTTGCCCTCCAGGAACTTCCATTCTGTTGGGGGAGACAGCAGGAACACACAGTTGGCCACTAGTCCTGGTCATTTCAGTTGGGAGGCCCCAGCAGCTGGGGCCTTCTTCCAACCTCCAGTCAGTCATCCCCAAGAGAGATGGATTTGCATTGGATACCCTCTCATCCCATGGCTTCAGAGGCAGCCCCATCTTTCTGGTCTTCCCTTGTTTCTCTAACAGCAGCTTTTCTTTCTGCCATGTTGATTCCCTTCCCTTCCCTTCCTCCTGCAGGAGGGGCCACTGCATGTGAGGATCCTAAGAGGAGTGAGGGCACTCTTGGCATAGGAGCCTGCCTTGGCAAAGGCACAGAGATGGTAGATGCAATGTGATGTTGAAGACAAACAGAGAGGCCAGTCTGACTGGATCACAGAGCTCACAGTGAAGGGGTAATACATAATAAACCTGGGAGGGTAGACTGAAGTACAGTTGTAAAAGGTTGAAATGCCAAGGAGAAGAGTTAATATTTGATCCTTGGGGTGGGAACAGGGTAGGGGTGATGGGGTCAGCCTGGCACAGTGAGGAGGGGGGCACCCCAAGACAGGGAGAGCCTGGATGCTTTTAGAGAGGCAGGGGAGAGATGGTGGACTGGGAAGGAAGGGGTGGAAAGGAGAGAGCCAGAGACTGTTGGCAAATGTTGGCACCTGTGTGGGACTGGGGCAGGGTGGAGACACTTCCTGCAGGTTATGATCTCCCAGTGTCACACAGACCCCCATCCTCTCTCACCTGAATTCTTGCTCTAGACTCCTAGCCCTCTCCCTACCTCTTGTCACTTCCTTAGCCACTCTATCCCCTCACATAGCCTCCAAATAACTTTAGCCTCTGCTCCAGAGCCTCCAATAGCTTCCTCATAGTGTGAGGATGGCATCCAGGCTCCTTGTTTTGACACTGGTGGCCTGCTACCCTTGGACTCTTTCTTCCCCTTCTTTCATGCACTTTCCTTGTCCATCAAACAGGACCATGGACTTTCCCTGGGCCCATCCTGCCCCCTTCTGCCTGGGACACTCTTTCTTTATGTCATCCAAGACTCCCTTCTCAGCTTCCCTTCTGTCAAGGCCCAGGTCAGGAGCTGCCTCCTCCAGGAGGGCTTCCTTGATTGATGTACAAACAAGATAGAGACAGTAAATGGGAGATAGTAGCTGAGGGAAGGTACTAGCATTAACAAGGATGAGGAAAGGCTTTTTGGAGAAGTTGAGATTTTAGCTGAGACTTGAAGAAAGTCAGAGGAGCGAGGAGGGAGAGAATTCCGGGCATGGAAGCCCTTCAGCCTAGGGGTGCCCGAGTGTTGCTGGGGCTGCTTGGACAGTAGTTTGGGCTATGTAAGAGAGTGTGGGGGAGGGGCGGCATACTTTTGTGCATATTCAGGCAATGGGAAAGCAAGCAGGCCACATTCTGACTTGTTTTCAGGTCTCTTGCATACATAAGAATTCAGTTCTACTTCCTTCATATGAGGGGTTCCAGAAGTCTGAGACCCACCTATTCTTCTCCCTGTATTTGCACCTCCCATCTCAAAGGCTGGTATAAGGTCAGGAAGCCCTTCAGAGGCAGACTAGCATTGCCTTTGGGAGAGGGGAAGGAGCAGAGAATTGAACGTGGGTCCCTGGAGCTGTGGCTTGGGGGTCCTCTGTCATCCAATCTTCCTTCACCCATGTGCTTGTTCAGCAGATGCTCGGTGAGAGCTGCCTGTGAGCCCCATGCCAGGGAGAGGCATTATGTAACATGAGGAGGGAGGGGTATCTTCAGTGTCTGAAGGAGTGAGAGGCTCTGCACACAGAGAGATGGCGGAGCTGGAGGCAGAAGATGTACCCTGTATAGACCCACAAGGCTAAGCACTAAGGAACCTAGGATCAGTCCTGCGTCTGTGTGAGGAAAGGAGGGAGGTGAAAGATGGGGTTTTAGAACTGGGTAATTCAGTTCAAGTCAAGTTGTCAAGCATCTATTAAGCACCTATTGTATACCAGACGTTGTGCTAGGTGATGGAAATAAAAAGACAACAAAATAGTCCCTGCCTGATATTCTGTTGAGGGGGAAGCATGGAACTTGAGCTGGGCCCTCGAAGGATGTGCATATGATGGCCCTCACCCCAGGCATCTAAACAGCACTACTGACCATATGTGGCATGGAAGCTAGAGGTCAGTTTTCATGAGGCCATGGAGCATTTCTCTCCAGAGCTTAGTGATAGTAGAAAAATATCAAAATTTCTGGTCATAGGAACATCCCTTCAGAGTTAGAAAGGATACCAAAGGGCACAGAGTCTAGCTTCTGCCTTTACAGAAAAACACTGAAGTGACTGTCTTGAGTGGGATCTGAACCTAGGTCTTGCAGACTCTAAGTCTCTGCGCCCTAACCACCAGGACTGGGCCGTGCTGATGGAACCTGAATCCTGCTTCTGCTACTTAGTTGGGTGGCTTTGGCTAACCTCACCAGGCTTCAGTTTCCTCATCTGGAAAAGGGGAAGATTGGCCTGGATGGCCTGTAATGCCCCTCCTACCTCTAAATTCAGGAGTTTCTGATTGGAAGGGGTGGGATTGCCCCTCAAGTGCATGTCTTCCTGAGCTGCCCAAACTCTACCTGACCACAGCAACCTGAGCACTTGGTTCCTTGGTCTATCTATTTGTTTCCATTCTGTGTCTTTTCAAAAGGGCCTAGGAGAGGAGGATCTGAGCCACACCCCCAGTGTTGTTATGAGGCTGAAATCAAGGCCCTGGAATTCAGGGACCCAGACTCACTGATGACTTAATTGGGCAGTTGGAGATATTGGACCTAGTAGAGCCTTCTAGAACAGAGCCTAGAGCACCTCAAACTCAGAGTTCTTAAAAGCAGGGGAACCCTGACAGAGCTCAGGAGGCCCAGAGGTTGTAGATTGTAGGTTGCTTTTTATATTTATTTATGTATGTGTATGTCTACATATATATCTTGATGGTTGTATTTGAATGTAAAAAATTTCCTTTGTAACCTTATGTGTTTTATTTTATGAATTTGAAAACAGGATTTTGAGAAGGGGTCCAACCACAAACTTCACCAGACAACTGCCCAGGGTGTCCAAGACTTGAGATAAAAGACCAAGAACCCTGATCTAGATCATAGGAACATATATTCAGAGTTGGAAAGAACTTTTATGACCACCTATTCCAACTGTCTCATTTTACTGGAAAGGAAACTGAGGCCCAGAGAGGCCAAAGGATTTGAGGTCCCAATGGCCACAGACCTCCAGGGTTTCCCAGGGGCTTTGGGGGGGCTTTCTCTCTTTGCTACTATCAGCCTGGGCCACCACTGGATGTATTCCATGCATTCTTCTACCCTTGCTTGTGTGTCTCCTCTTAAACAGAAAAATAATTTTAATTCTGTTTGTCATTCTTTCATTTAAATAAAAGGAAGACAAAGGGAAGCAGAGCAGCTGAGTTGCTTTAAAGGTATGTGACCCACCCCACACTCGGGGCCAGATTTCCCTCAAGGAGGGAGGAGGTGTCAGTTATGATTAATGTGAGCGATCAGCCTGGTCCCGGAGACATGACCTCTTGTTATCGTAAATGTGACAGTATGAATTACTTTCAGTTATGGCGAACTCCATTTGTTGTGCCCTACCTCAGTGGGAGATGGTGGCCATGCAGACAGGAAAGAAGAGGTGGCTGACCAGCCCCATTCAACTGGCCAGGGGATCAGAAGTCAACCCACCTGGGCCTGCTTTCAGGCTTGTTCTCACCGGAAAAAGCATCTACATGGGCAGTACCACCTTTGAGGCAGGGCACGTACCATACGCTTGGAGAAACGTTATTCCAAGGTATCACAAAATGGATGTCAAGGTGAAATTATAGATGTATCTCTTAATAATTGGGGCCTTTACTGGACGTGAGCCATGCTGCCCAGAAGACAGGCTGATTATCCTGAAACCCCTCTATGAATGGAGCTGAATTGCTTTGATGTAGCTAATGTTATTAGTAACTCATTCTTGTAAATTTTACCTGTCATGACAGAGGTTGCCTGTCACTTGTTAGGACATAGAGGTTATGGGGCTGCCTCAGTGGGGCAGGGAAGGAGGTGAATTTGGAATTCAGACTTTAGGTCATAGGTTGCACCTGACTGGCACAGAGGAATCCCTTAATTAATGCTTGGTGATGGATGGGCAAGGGCATCAGTTTGAGTCCTGGCAGTATGGTCAGTTACAATCTCTCTGGGTCTTGGTTTCCTCTATGAGGGGATTGGATGAGGTCCCCTCTGACACTAAACTTTGAGGTCCCTTCCAACACATGATCTCTGCCATGGAACCTCTCAGAGCCCCTGGTTACTCACTAACTAAAAGGGATTAAAGTCCACACTATCTCACAGGTAACAGCTGGAGGGGATGGACAGCTCCAATTGTGATCAGTCAGTCAGGAAACATTTCTTCAGTCCTGGGCCAGCACCTGGCCTTGTGCTAGGGAAAGGGAACCCAAGGACAAAAATGGAAGCCACCCTGCCCTCAAGGAGGGTAGGTCCTGATGGAGGAGCTGGCAGAGGGAAAACACAGAAAAAATGGGAACTAAACCATGGTGCTTTAGGAAGGGAGAGCCCCTGAGCAGGGGACAAGCTTTGTGGAGGGGTTGTCTCCACAGACCTGCCATGCCTAATGGGCCTCCCATCTCCTATATTTGTTTTTGTTTGATTCCCATCATCTTACCTAGTCCATGACAGGCTCCTGACTCCCTGTCTTGGTTTCAATCTGTGAGCACTAAGTCCCTGGACCCTTGAGCAAAAAGGCAAGGGAACCCAAAGCAAGGTCTTGCCATGACACAGATAGACAGTCCCCATGAAGTCCTTCAGCAAACGGCATTTGGAATGAAAACATTTCAGCATCAGAAGGAACCTTTCTGATGGTTTTGTTCAGCCTCTATCCAGAAAGAATCCCTTTGAGAGACCCCTTGATGAAGTAAACCATCATTGAACCTCTGCTTGGATCATTCCAGGGGCAGAGGGCTCACTCTCTTTCAAAGTAGACCCATTGTTGGGCAGCACATCTTTCTTTTCAGCCCAAATCTGCCACCATGTGCTCTCTTCTCTTTGGTCCTGGCTCTGCCCACTGTTTATTCCCTCATTTTCATGATTGATAGGGCAAGACAAGTGATTAGGGGACCACTTCCTAAACTGCCAATGGAGGACAGGGCATAGGTGGGGGCCTGGAGAAGGGGGATGAAGGGCCAGAGTGGCCTGGGTTCATGCCCTAGGTTTGGGCCTTCCCTTTGCCACCCCTACATGGTGCCGACTCTTCCATTTATTTCCCTGGTCTGCATTTCCTGGGCTCCCACCCAGAGGGACATAGATCATGGGTGCCAGCTAGCACCCATGGGAGTCTGGCCACCTTGGTTCTCCCTAGGCCTCCTTTTTCTCTTCAGTAAAATAAGGACAGTCATACCCACAGTTTCTACTTCTGTGAGAGGTTGTTATGGGCTCCTGTGAGAGAGGGCAGAGTATTAACTCTAAAGTCCAAGGACATGGGTTCAAATCCTACCTGCTCTCTACCTAGGTGATCTCAGGCAAATGATTGAGTCTCTCTAAACCTCAGTTTCTTCCTCTGTAAAATGGGGAGGGGGTATTGGACTCTAAAGTCCTTCTAGGAGGGCCAGAATCTTATGATCCTAAGAACTTGGTGACTGTAGAATGCTCCAGACATCAGCTGCCAGCAATGTCATTAGCACTGGAAGGAACCTTAGAAATCCTCTAGTCTGAGCCCCTATCTAACAGATGGGAAACTGAGGGTGGCTGGGTGGCACAGTGGGTAGGACTTGGAGTCAGGAAGACCTGAATTAAAATCTGGCCTCAGACACTTACTAGTTGCATGGCCCTAGGCAAGTCACTTCACTCTGTTTGCCTCAATTTCCTCATCTGAAAAATGAGTTAGAGAAGGAAATGGTAAACCACACCAGGAAAATCCCAAATAGGGTCATGAAGAGCTGGACATGACTGAAAAGTGACTGAGTGACAAGGAGGGAAGTTACGTGACCACATTTGTGCTAATTTGTGGCAGGCCTGGGACCCTCCCTCCACTTCCCCTCTTCCCGTATCTTGGAGTCATCTTGAGTATGCATGGACATATACATATATATGCACACACATGTGTGTACATATTGTCTGTGTATATGTACGTCTCTCTTGTGGTTGTCTCTTCCGTTAGAATGTAAGGTTCTTGAGGGCAGGAACTGTTTCCTTCTGTCTGTTTGCTGCCATGTTCTTTCTCAGAATGAGGCTTCTTAGTGACCCCTTCTCCCCTCCCTGCCCCGCTTCCCTGGCCTCCAGGCAGGTGGAGATGAGGTTGTGCTCTGGGACATGAAGAGAGTGGCCATTCTGGTCCTCCTTAAACCCTTTTCCCGTGGAGGCTGAGGAGGTAGATGGTGTAGACCCTGTCTGTCATACTGTATTGGGATCTGGCATGAGACCTGAGCCTGGGGATCAGAGCAGCTATGCCAATGAACCCATCTCCAGGGCTGACCCGAAGGAAGTCAGTGGTCTCTGCTTCTCTTCTCTTGTGTCCAGAGATGTTTCTGAAAAGGTGTTTGTAGGTCAGAGGAGGGAGGTGGCCCCTATGTGTTCCCACGACCCATGCTACCTTCAGTCTGTCTGAATTTTCTGGGCTTAGCATGGTACCTTGTACACAGTAAGCACTTAATAAGTACCTCATTCATTCAGATACAGACTAAAAGATGGTAAAAATGAAAGGGAGAGTCACATAGTTTCAGAGGTGAAAAGGACCTCAGCAATCATTTAGTCCAACTCTCTAAATTCACAGAGAAAAAACTAAGGCCCACAGAGATGAAATGTTTTGCCTGGGATGACACAGGTGACTGCCTCGGATTAGAATTGAGTTCCTCTGACTGGAGGATGGCCAGGTCTCCCTCCAGTACCCAGACTGCTGTGTCTTTTCATAAGTGAGTGCCCTCGAGGAGACTGAAGTGACCAGACTGGCCACAACTGGACTGGGACCATCTGTCATCTCCAGCCAGGCATGCTTTCAGCTGGAGAATGGTTTAGTTTGAGGATATTGTTGATGGAGCTGGGATGAGGACAAAGAAGCTGAGCATGGGACGGGGAGGCCAGAGGACACAAAAGAGGAGAATCTCATTGGGTCATGTGTGGAGGCCTCTTTCCTCCGGGCAATCTGTGCAAGGACGGCGTAAGAACCTGAACCCTTTTCGGTCTGTGGATCTGCAGGGCGAGGGGGCTTGGCTGAATTCTGGACTCATCAGGCCCCTCAGAGTAGAGACCTCTCCCTGACACCTGAGGGATGGGCTTTGGTGACAGATGCAAGGGAGTCACACTGGATACATAGCACGTAGGAAGTGTTTGAAGTGTGTCACCTGGTCTGAAAACATACTAGACTCTAGAAGAATTCAGCTGAGCTGAATTCAGATGCAGAGTGGATGTGCTAATGACAGTTCCTTTGTCCAGGTGCCAGTCCAAACTAGTGTATTCTGCATGAGATGAGGGGAGGATGAGAAGAGGTCTCCTTAGAGTCAGGAAGACCTGGATCTGAGTCCTCCTTCTAACAAAGCAATTTCCCTGGGCAAATCCTTAACCTCCCAATGCCCCAGGCAGCTATCTCCAACTATATGTTACAGATGAGGTGCCAACATGCATCCATCCCAGTGGAGGGAACTTCACACTGGGAATTCTGTATGCAGATGAGATCACATAAGTCCAGTCTCAAAAAGAGATGATGAAGAAAAAGGCATGTCCCTTGGTGCCTGATATCACAAGGGGAAGGCTATTGCCTTCTTCTGACCAGGAACTTTGGGCTCCTTTTCTTACTGAATTGACCTGACAGCCCTTCAGGCCGTGGTTGGTTCCACAGAGGCCTGCCAGGGTTCCAAAATCAGCCTTTCCCCCAAGCAGCAACTTGTACAGATACTTCATGCTGTGACTCTGTGACAGGTCCCTGGGACCCCAAGCTGGGTCAGAGGACCTAATCAGCAAGGGAGGTAGTGGATAAGAAAGACCAAGGGAAGAAAACGTAACTCTGGGGTAAGAGTGGACACTTAAAGGTGGGGAAGAGAAATGGAATTTAGGATCTCTTATATATCATATGGGGCAGCTAGGTGGCTCCGTGGATAGAAGACTCACCTTCCTGAGTTCAAATCCAGCCTCAGACACTTCCTAGCTGTGTGACTCTGGGCAAGTCACTTCCCCCTGCTTGCCTCAATTTCCTTATCTGTAAAATGAAATGGAGAAGGACATGGCAAAGCACTACAGTATCTCTGCCAAGAAAACCCCAGAAGAGTCATGCAGAATTGGATGCAACTGAAGTGACTGACCAACAATAACATGCATCACATGATTTAGTTACATTCCTCCAAAAACTTTTGAAAGCCTTGATGTGAATGGCACAGAAACTTTTGGATTCAGTGTCCTGGGTTCTCTGGCCATTGACCTCTGTCTCTCTCTCTCTCTCTCTCTCTCTCTCTCTCTCTGTCTCTCTCTCTCGCTGTCTCTCTCTGTCTCTCTGTCTCTCTGTCTCTCTGTCTCTCTCTGTCTCTCTGTCTCTCTGTCTCTCTCTCTCTCTTTCACTCTCTCTCTCTCTCTGTCTCTCTCTCTCTCTCTGTCTCTCTCTCTCTCTGTCTCTCTCTCTCTCTGTCTCTCTCTCTCGCTGTCTCTCTCTGTCTCTCTCTCTCTGTCTCTCTCTCTCTCTCATTGGCTAACTGTAATGGCATTGGGGAGTTCCTGGGGGCCTCTCTAGTTACAATTGTATTGTCCTGGGATAAGGCTCATGGACTTCAAACTAGAAGGTACCCCAGAGATGATCAACCTCAGTCTTCTCATTTTACAGATAAGGAAACACAAGTGAAGGGACTTACCCAAAATCATGCAGTTTAATAAGTAGGAGACTCCAAATCCAGCATTTTGGGCCATCAGCAAACTCAGATTCATTTTCCTCCCCAAGATCATGACTTGGGCCTCCGTTTTTTGTTTTAGATGTGTTATAGAAAACATTTCCCTTCCCTGGCTGAGAACTCACAGTTGCCATGTGAGTGGTGGTGTATGTTTGCTGATTTGGGAGGACAAAGACTCAGAGAACTTGGAAGGAAACTGAAATTGGGAAAATATCTTGTTATAAAAATAGTAACTCCAGTTACCTTTGTGGGGTGGAGGCGCAGCAGCGGCGGGCAGTGAAGACTTGTTTCTAATAGTGCCAGAGACAAGACCAAGTTCTGTCTCAACCACAAAGAAAGTATTTGCAGAAACAAACATCTTTGGGGTCCCTGGCAGCATGCTTTCTTCTCCACTGAAAGTTACAAATTAATAGAAAGGATGTTTGATCTTTGAGGGGGAGTCTGAGCTGGAATGATTGCGCCTGCTAAGCTTTAAAGCCTGGACAAGAATTTCAGATGAATTTGGTCAGATTTCAACAATGTCAGGCCAGGCTTTCCAGGGGGCAGAGGAGAATACACAACCCTGACCTCTGTGGAGTGAACTGAGGACAGAAGTAAGTTCAACATTCATTCCTTTCTTTCTCCTTCTCTCTTTCTCCCTTTCCTCCTTCCTCCCTCCCTCTCTTCCTTCCTCCCTTCCTCCCTTCCTTCCTTCCTTCCTTCCTTCCTTCCTTCCTCCCTCTCTTCCTTCCTCCCTTCCTCCCTTCCTTCCTTCCTTCCTTCCTTCCTTCCTTCCTTCCTTCCTCCCTCTCTTCCTTCCTTCCTTCCTTCCTTTCTTTCTTTCATCCTTCCTTCCTTTCCTTTTCCCATCCTCCTTCCTTTCTCCCTCCTCCCTTCATTCCTTCCTTGAATCCAGAGAAGTTATTGTTCATGTTTTTTGGGGGTTCGACCTTAGTTTTTAGATGAGCAGATCAGAGTTTGATACCCTTTGAACAACCCTGCATAGTTCCTTCTGGGCCTCAAAGGCAGAGCAGTGGGCCAGAAGATTTCTGAAAGCCTTTCTTCAGGTATCACAGTTTGAGAAAAGGACCTTGGTTCCAGATAAAGATGACCTGGGCTCAAATCCCATTTTTGATTTTATCACCATGAACAAGTGTGTCCTTCAAGCAGTGGGTGGAAATCTATGGTCTCTGAGCCTTCCATCACCCAGAAATTGCATGGAAGCACACTTAGGCTTGATGGAGCAATTATAAAATAATTGTCCAAAAATAAATGAGGCTACCTTGGGAGGGAGGGGCTCCTGTCTCACTGGAGCTGGAGAGAACCCATTCTCAAAGTCCCCTCCAGCTCTGAGACCTAGTGATTCTAACAAGGGCACAAGGTTTGAATAGGGAACAAGAGATAATGTTCAGTGGCCATGTGGCACGTTTACATTACCAAGAAAAATGAAATAGAAATACTCCAGGGAAACTTGGGCTCTTCCTCCCTTTTCACTGACCTTTGTCTCCTTCATCATCCATGGAGATCCCAGAATCAGATGTTTTGGGTTCTCTCTGCTCCAAGTCCTGTTGTAATATCTACAGCTGGGTTAGTTTCATCCTGCAAACACAAACTGTATCCTCTTTCTACTGATCTCATGAATCCCAATTGATGTTACAATTGCTTTTGATTACATAACTTGGCTCTTTATCTTTGAGGCCTGCCTTGACAAGATCAATAATTAGAGATGGGATTTCAATGGAGCCTGAATTTTGCCAAGATTCTGCCAGAATGTATATATAGTACGTATCAATGGATGCCCTATTCATATAATGAACAAACTCCAATAAAACCATAAGTTAACTACTCAGTAAGCATTTGAGGGATAAGGAAAAAAGGGGTGATGAAGGATGAAAATCAGGCAGTGATTTATGTAGCTGGCATTTCAGGGGGAGGAAGAGTTCATCAGCTTCTGTGTTCTTTTCCATTTTATTTTTTCTTCTACAGCTTCATGAGTGCAGGATAAACCTTCTCCCCCAGAGCCACTGGAAGGTGCCATTTCATAGAATTTTCTGCCTCAGACCATCTTTTCCAGTCCCTTCATTGTTTTTACAGTTGTAGAAAATGAGGCCTAGGGAGTTTAAGTATCCTGCCCAAGGATACAAATAGTTTTGGAAGTGGGATCTGAACTGAATAAATTCTCTTTCCACTGGACAGGGCTGCTTCCCACAGATCTCATGGGAGCACCTATTCATAGCAGGGAACACCAGTTTGCATTGTAGTAGAAAGAGGCCTGCTCTGGGAATTAGTCCTGGCCAGGGTTCAAGTCCTGTATACTAATGGCTGTGCCCTTAACAAGCTAGGGTGAGTAAAGGCAGTCTTCCTTTGATCTCCTCTGCTGTTTCACAGGCTTCAAGGCGCTAGCTTGCTTCCTTACCTTCATTGGAGGCATCTGGAATAGCCCCTCAGTAGAGGATTTGGGTGTGGATGGATATGTATAAATGTGCCTATAAATAACCTTCGGTTAAATATAGTTTTAAAAGCTAAAACCTTCCCTGTGAATGATAGGGAAGGGAGCAAGTCCGGCACTTGGTTGTTTTTTTTTTTTAAACACTCCTTAATTAGCACTTTTTATGTGTGCTTGAAGTTAAGGCTTGTGATACACACTTCCACAGAAAACTTGGTTCCATGTGTGTATTTTGAAAACCCTCAGTGGTCACAGTCTATGGGCTGCCCACAAACATTCACAGGAAGCCAGAAGAAAGCTCCTGCCAAAATGTGCTGGTAACGTCTGTGTTTTCAGAGATCTCTTGTCGGTACTCCACACGTCTCAGACCTCTTAGAGGATCCCCACTGGTTCCTCGTCTCAGGAATCTTGACCTTCACTTCTTGTGCAGTGGAGGTCATTGCAAGATCTCCCAAAGACCAATGTGATCGCCTTCCTCTCCACACTAAAGACTCATCCTGCTGCTGCCCTCCTTATCTCTCCCAAACTATTCCTTGTTTCCACTTACCTCCCAGTTTCTTGTCTCTTGGCCACCACTGAGTCAGCATGGGAGTTGCACAGCCTTTGTCCAGTACTTTGGACTGGGTTTAAAGTCTGAACACAGTCAATCAACAAACTCTGTGCTAGGCACCAAGGATATAAAGAAAGACAGAAACAGTCTCTGTCCTCAGGGAGCTCAAATCTAGTAGGGCACCTGGGTTGGAAGTCTGGCTTTGCTATTTCATCCCATGACCTTGAGCAAGTCTCATCCCTTCCCTGGGCCTTGATTTCCTTATCTGTAAAATGAGGAGGTGGATCACATAGTCTCTAAGCTCCCTTCCAGCTCTAAAGCTAGAAGAGTTCAAGATAACTGCTCCTCTTGTTTTCCCCACACCTTCTGAAAAACAAAATTCTTCTTACATCCAGGGCAGCATTTAGCAGCTCCTCTTGGAAGATGTCTAAACAAGTTCTGTCTCCTCCCCCCATGCATTCAGCTCCTGAGATCTCAATCAGTCAGTCAGCAAGCTAAGGGTTTAGTATGTGCCTGGCACTGTGTTGGGTGCTAGGGACACAAAGAATGTTACTCAAGACCTCACTCTATTTATTCCGAAACTACAAATCCACCAACTGCCTGTAGTTGGACATCTCCACCTAGAGGGCCCAGAGGCATCTCAAACCCAATATATCCAAAATGGAACAAGCTGTCTTTTACCTTAAACCTCCTCTCCTCTTATCTTCCCAGTTTCTGTCAAGAACGCCATTCTCATTCCAGTCACTTGCCCAGATTGCAAGGCTCTCTCCCTCCTCCAGAGGTCAACTCTTGTCAGTTCTATCTCTTGTAGTTGTCCCCATCTGTCTACTTGCACAGCCACCATCCTAGTTCTGGCCCTCATGACCTCTTCACCCTGGTATCCAAATAATCTCTCCCAGGCAAAGGTCTGAGCATGTCATTCCCCGACTCAGCAATCTACAGGGGCTCTCCATCACTTCCGGGTAAAACACAAGCTCTTTCTGTCTGGTGTTTACAGCGCTCCACAATCTGCCACCAGTCTACCATGCTCCACATTATGTCTCCCTTGCTGTGCCTTTGTGCTTAGAGTGCTCTCGTTCCCCACCACAGACTCTTCAAATCCCTGCTTCCATTTCAGGCTCACTTTGGGTGCCACCTTCTGTGTAAGGCCTTTCCCAGTCCTCCTGGTTGTAACTGCTGTTCACCTCTCTCCCTTGATATTACTTTGTCCTTAGCTGTGTCTATGGCATAGTCCACTATCAGAATGTAAACTCTTAAAGTTTCCCCAGTGACTGGTAATCTGGCACATAACAGGCGCCCAATAGTTGTCTGTTAGATTGAATTTTATTGAATTTGTAGTGCCTGATTCACGTAAAAAAGTTCTATTTTGAAGCACAGAGCTTAGCTGCTGCAGTTTCAGCCAGCCATGCAGGGTTAATGACAGTGAGAGAGAGGCCGTTGTGTTTAAGCTTATTGCCTTTCCCTAACCCAATCATTATTAGAATGATGATAAATCTGTGTAATTACAGATCCATTAAAAATACATCTGCCTCGACCCCAATGAACAGAATTGATGGATTTTGTGAGCACTCAGTGACAAAGGAAAAAGGAAGATTTTAATGGGCTACAGTTTTAAGGAGGTTGTTTATTGATCTCGTCTATTACCTTTCTCTACCCTTTGAGCGCTTTTATGAAACCCTCCCTTGAACAGAAGCTCAGAGGAAAATGTGGATTTGGATCTGGAGGCCAGGTTTGGCCATCACCAATCTTTTTGGAAACCTCTGGTGACTTGCCATGAAATTGATCCACATCTCCCAGGGGCTTTGGGAAACCCCTCTGTCCCCTAACCCTCTGCCACCCAAACTGGCCAGAAGGGAGTCTCCCTTTCTCCCCGCCACCAAATCACTCGTTAATCAATCAGTTTGTCAAGAGGCACATCCCAAGCTGGGTGCCCGGCATGGTAGGCACTGGGCAAAAGACAAAACCAAAATCATTTCTGCCTCTTGGAGCTTATAGTCTGTTGGGGAAACAGCATGGACCTGGAACAAACTGATCGGAACACACTCTGGAGCCCAAAGTCCTGGATTCAAATTCTACCTCTTTAGGACCTTGAACAACTCAGTGTCATTGGGGAGGGTGGATTCATTGACTTCTTAGAGCCCTTCAACTTATTGTCCTAAATATCGATGGTGTAAGTGGCAGAATGGTTAGTGCCAGCCACAGATGGACAGGTCATGTCATCTTGTTCAATCTCAGTTTCTTCATCTGCAAAATGGGAAAAATGATAGTACCAACCTACAGTGGTTGCTGTGAAGATGAAAGGAGATAATATCTGAAAAATACTTTGCAAACCTTAAATTGCTGCATAAACACCAACTATTTGCTATTATTGTTATATTTTATATATCTTTATACTTGAATGAGTCTCTTCTGATAGTATGTGCACTGATTGAGGATGGAGGCATTTTGTTTCTGTCTCTGTATCCAAGCACCTGACTCTGCGTCTGACCCATAGTAGGTACTTAATAAATAGTCACCGATTGATGCTTCTCTCTGACAACATGTCAAAATGTATGTATGCTTTGGAATGATTGTTTATGTCTCATTAGATTATAATCAATCAACGAACATTTTTAAACTCTTACTATGTATGGGCCAGCACAGTGCTGGGGAAGGGGATGAGGAACCAACTTGAAATTCAAACAATCCTGCCTCAAAGAGTTTATATATTCAATAGGGAAAAGTCACCAGGGGCAACTAGACAGTGTGGTGCAATGGAAAGAGTACAAGTCTTGGAGTCAGGACCACAAATTCAAATACTGCCTCAATCCCTTATTTACTAACTGTATGACCTTGGGTGACTTATTTAGCCTCTTTTTGCCTTGGTTTCCCCAGCTGTGAGATGGGGATTTATAATATGAATACCTACTTTCCAGATTTGTTATGAGGGATCAGATAACATTTATAAAGCACTTAGCACAGTGTGGGATGTGTAGTAGCTGCTATATAAAGGCTAACTATTATCATTGTTGTTATAACGTGATACCATGTGTTAATGTTATTGACATTGTTAATTGCAATTTGTTAATGTTAATGACATTGTTGATAACAATGTTAACAACATTGCAACAATGGCTATAATGACAATGAAGATGATGTATCTATATTAAGGTATACCAAAGACAGGTCAGGTAATTTCATCTGGTGTCAGGCGTGGCTGGGTTCCAAGAGTTGGGTGGATCAGGAAAGGCCTCATGGGAGGTAAGCTTTGTTATTTTCCAGATGATATGAAACAGGAATTGAAAGAACTTTCTGAACCAACTCTTATGGTTTCTTGGCCAGGGCAAGGAGAACAAACACTCTTTGCACAAAACCAAGTCCATATTTACAGAGTGTAGAGAGGTAGTACTGATTTTCCCCCTTCCAGCTCCATCAGCCATCTCCGAGCTGAGTAGGGTCATAATGAGTTCTAGGGTTTTCCAGTCTTTCAGTTATCTTGGCGAGGGAGAGATGCATTTCCTTCAGGATTTTCTTGGGCCTTCTATGATGGGTACTACCTTTCTAAATAGTAAGGAACTACTTGTTTATCCACATTTTCTGGGAAATTTAAATACCATAAAGGATGATGGAGAGGCAGTGTGTTGTAATGAGCTGGTTTAGCCGTTGGGAGGCTGGCACAAGTCCTGCCTCTCACGTATTACATCCCGGCTCTGTGACTCCTGAACAAGACGTTGACCCTGCAGGACTCTAGAAAGCGCTCTGACACTATAAGTTACATGCCAGGCAGGTGGCCACTTGCAGTGGCAGAGGGTATTTCCCTATCTGGGAGTCCCTTATACAAATGGAATGACAGGTCTAGTCAAAAATAAAGATGAATGATGGTGCCTTCAGGGATCATCGGACTAAATGTAATCACAGTGAACTCTTGGGGAGTAACCAAATTTCACTTGAACTCAATTACATAATAAAAGTAAATGTGGCTCATAGGCCTCATCCTGCCTTCGCTGAAACCTTTCAATGCTAAGAGATGAAGGAGAGTAAAGATTCTTTGGTTTTTAATTGTGTTTGATCCTTGACAATGAAGTTGGAGCTGAAGTAGATGGAGTTGGTCAGGAGCTGGTCAGCAGCCGGCCTGTGGGAATGGGTCTGGGAGGCATCATCTCTGCCCAGCTGCTGATGGCTTTATTGATTTAAGCTCCTGGCATACTCTGGTTACACTTTTTTTTGCATCTCCCAATACCGCTAGAATGAATCCTTTTGGTTTAAAAATGCATATCCCAATGGTTAAGGCAGTTGTGAATTATAGCCATAAAATGATTAATACCCTGAGTGAGTTTATCCAGTGCTTTATCTCCATTATGGAATCTGCCATTTAAATATTTTTATGCTTGTATTAATAAATTTATCTGTTCCAACGTGATCTCAGCATAGAACCCACCCTTAAAAGAAATACCTGTGAGGACTGATTCTCCAAAAGCATCATTTTTACCTCTAGGTTGAAAGGTGTGAGCAGCAGAGCCTGAGGAGATGGAGTCCCCCAAGGCCACACTTCACATCATCAGACCTTCCCTGGGCAGTTCCGTCCTGCAGATGCGGTTGCCCAAGCCTTTCACCTGGGACCCTTGGTCCTTTTCTAGGGAGGAGACGCAGCTGTTAGAGTTCAGAGAGGCCTCTCCTTGCAGGTTAGACTGGCACTCCCCACCAGAGGCAGTGTATGGAGGAGTGCCTTGCAAGCAGAAAGGTGTTAGAACGAAGGTCAGTTCTCATCCTCACTCCAAATCTCAGAGCTGGCAGGGACCTCAGTGACGTTCCAGGCAGGCCCATAGATTAGCTGGGCTCTCCTGTGTGCACTATCCCTGGCAAGTAGGCATCCAGCCTCAGTGAGGGGGCCTCCACTTCTCTAAGGGCAGCCCTTTTCGCTTTGGACCAGCTGGTTATTAGAAAGATTTTCTTTTCCAAGCAGATTTGCCCATTTACGGCTTCCCCTCCTTTTTCCGGTGTCGTCCTCTTGGACCAAGCCGTACAAATCTCTTCCATGTGATTGCCTTTCAGCCACTAGAAGACAATTCATCACTCACATCCTGCCTGGGACTAGGGCTGCCATTTTCCAGGCTACCCATCTCCAGTTCCATCAATGGATCCTTATGTGGCCAGAACGAATGTTACTACCTATGCCTGGAGGAACACCCACGATCTGTGGCTGACTCCTTTGGAACACTTCACTTCCTCCCCAGCCCAGATATAGTATACTCATCACTCATCAAGGACCCTGCTAGGTTGTTTCTGGACCTAAAAATGTTCATTCCTCTAGGACGTGATCCATAGTCCTGATGCTTGACAGTTGGTGAGAAGATGTGAGAACTGTAGGAGAAGCATCTTTGACGTGATGACCTTGGGACTCAGGATAGATGAGATACAGGCTATCCCTTGAAGGATGGGGAGAATTTCAGCCTAATGAGATGAGGGGCAAGTACCTCAAGTCTAAGGAACACTGGACAAAGGAGCAAAAGGAGGAAAGGATGAGGTGTCCTGGGCAAACAGTGGAGAAAGAGTCAAGTGAGATCAGTGTGCAAAGGTAGGCTGGAGGCATATGGCAGAGCCAGCTGATGACCACTGACTAACCTGGATCCTCATTCGTCCGGCGCTGACACATCTCAGGTGGGACGCTTGAAGTCAGAAGACCTGGATATGAATCTTGCTTTTTCCTTTTGCTAGTCATAGGACCACTCAACCTTCTCTGAGCCTCAGTTTCCTCACCTATAAAATGAAGAGGTTAATACTTGTGCTTCTTGAATGCCAGGGATGTTGTGGGGCCCAAATGTAGGCAAACTTTGGAAACCTGAATGGCCCATCTTAAGTATTAACTAAGCCATTGCTTTCCAAAGGCAACTGTGGGGTGGGGGGAATTGCTCACATTATATCTAGGCAACTGTAGGTTTAGAGCTGTCCTTCCTTTCTCTTTCTGATTCATTTTCAGACTGGTTACCAGAGGTTTAAATTAAAACTGACTCAAGCAGAACTAGAGGAGCAGCCGCAGACCCTCCAAGGTCACTAAGATCTGAGGTTTGGGAGGCGGTCCTAGAAATGCTCCTCAGACACCGCTGCGCCAGTCACCAGCCAGGCTCTCCACAGCCCAGCCATACCCTTGCTGAACTTGCTGAGGAGGGAGCAGCCTCCCTTGGTGATAGTGCCTGGCATGTAGCAAGGGCTGAATAAGATTTGTTGACTAACTAACGCCCCTGCAGTAGACAGGGGCCTTGTATGGCTTCCCATCCTAAGGCCTGCATTCTGAAGGTCTAAATTTGCAAAGAGTGATCATGAAGAAATGAAGCTTAGGCACTATGCTTATGGGTCAGGAAGGGCTTATTATTTTTTCTGTTAATTCCTGATGAGTTTCTGGAGATAGTTTTAATTGCCTTATCCTTTTCAGATGACATTAATATTGAGAGCCCTCCAGAATGTGCACGTTATCTGTTTTTAGTTCTTCATTCCATCCAAAAGAGACCCAATCTTGACTCTCCAGAAACTTATAGCCTAACAAGAGAAGTCAAGACAAGAGAAGTCCCTGGAACAGATGAATTTGGTGTTAGATCTTGTTCCGTATGACAACAGCAACTGCCTACCTGGGAAGTTTGTACTGAGCTGGCTTTTAATCTGAAAAGACTTTTAGGAGGGGGGGCATAAAGTGAATGGGCAGATAATGACCTATGAGAGAAATCGAGAACTTCAGCTCCAGTCCTGAAGCCTGCAAGTTGGAAGGGTTTTTTGTCTCAAACCATGTTCAGAGCTTTTGGTTCTTTAGTTGTTACAGTCGTTTGACTCTGACCCCACTTGGGGTTTTCTTCACAAATACAGTGGAATGGTGAGCTGTTTCCTTCTCCAGCTCGTTTTACAGATGAGAAAACTGAGGCAAACAGGGTTATGTGACTTGCCCAGGGTCACACAGCTAGTACATGTTTGAGGCCAGATCTGAACTTGGGAAGAGTCCTGGTACTCTATCCACTGCAGCACCACCTAGTTGCCCTTGGTGGAAATAGGTATTTATAAGGATATTTATGGATTATTTAGTAGAAGGAAACATCACCAACTATTTTTATCCTTCATATATCTAGGCTGTTATATGTTGAATTTGCTTAAAATGGGGTCCACATTCATAATAGCAATCCTCTTTCACCCCACTGCTGGATAGGAAAACTCATTCTGACTTTGCAGCCGAGTTTTGCTATGCTTAGAGAGACAGCAGGATCTATGGTATAGATGAGTCTCCACAATGATGGGTTCAGCTAGATTGTTCCTTACTGGGTTCTTCTCTAATGAATAATTCTCAGAATGCTAAACAATTGCTATGTGCCAAGCTCTGTACTAAATTCTGAGGATGCGGATACAAAATGAGAGATCAGTCCTTACCTTCAGAAAGCTTTAGAGTGGAGCAAAGGAGATGTCATGTGTAGGGGAGCAGTGACCCAAAAAGTGTGCTCTGGTTTGGGAGGTCACTGGGATGGGGAGGTGAGCAGAGCTGAGAAAGGATTTCAGAGGCCAGCTACTCCAACTCACACCCTTCTATAATAGCCCCAGCTTGTCTTCCAGCCCTTTTGTGTGATCGAACAAGGGAGAACTCCCTGCTTCCCAAGACTTCCCATTCTACTTTGGGACATTTCTAACTATAAGAAAATCTGGGAGGGGGATTTCTTTCACGAAACAATTCTGCAGCTCCCATGCATGTTTCCAGTTCTGTTCTCTGGGATCAAGCAGATGATGATTTCCTTATCCATGTGACAGCCAATCAAATACTTGAAGGTAGCTAGCATGTTTCTTCAAGTGTGCTCATCTACAGTCTAAGCATTACCTCTTTTATCACCCAGTCCTCCTATGGCCTGATCTGAAGAGAAGAGAGATCTCAAGTTCTAGATGGATGCCAAGAGCCAAAGGCATCAATGACATTTTCAGCATCATGGATTCTTCAACAGTAAGAGCTAAACATGAAGACTAAACCAGATTTAAAATGTGCCCTTGAGGCTCTCTGCCTCATTGGCCATCTGGAAAGTAGAGGCTCTCTTGATGTGTGTGTGTGTGTGTGTGTTGCTACTGTAAATAAATATTATGGCTAAGCCCCCAGTAAGTAAAATCCCAAATAATTTACAAAGTTAACCTGTCATTTTAGCTCTTTCTGTTGCCTTAGGATGCTGCTGTATAATATCTGAAACCAGGAATTCCTGGTTAGAGTATGAACTGGAGGGGATTGGTTCATGTCTGCAGGTGTATAGACTTAAGCTGGGAGGGCCTTCAGAGGTCATCTTCATTTTACAGTTGGGGAAACTGAAGCAAAGAGAGGTGAAGGGTTTTGTCCAAGCCATAGGATCATAGATCTAGAGCTGCAAGAGTCAGATGCCATCAAGTCCAGTCCCTTCATTTTCAGATGAGGAAACGGAGGCTCAGTATGGCAAAGGGACTTGCCCAAGTTCACACATCGAGTTGGGGGCAGAGCAAACCTTGTCTCCTGACTCTAAATCCAGAACTCTTCTCACCACCTTGTCCTTCTTCTTATGAACACAATTTTGGAACGAAATTATATTCCATGCCAGGCAGTGAATTTCTGTGTTTTGGAGCTTAAAAATGAGTTACAACTTCTTCAAGGTGAGGAACTTGAGGAAAATCTTCAAAAACAAGAAATGTTTTCTCCAAATGAGCCTGGAGGATATCATGGGTGTATGGATGTAAGGATAAATGTGTGTATCTATTCTATATACATAACTAGATGACTCTGGCTGATAACTGGTTTATTTTTAAAGTCTTTGAAAATAGATTATTGAGATTTTAAATACACAGATGTGCCAGAATTAAAGTACACAATGTAACCTTCAAGTCAAGGGCATCTTGTTTTGTAGCACAGAGAGCCTTAGTTTCAATGTTGCCTTTTTCCCCTCATTACTTGGCTCAGTTCCCCCCTCCCCCAGTTATCTGGGAGAATCTATCTGCTGGACAACCTGGCACAGACTCCTTCTTCCAAGTGCACTGGTCACAACAGAGCGTGACAAGTTTTATTAGAAACCAAGAAAGGAAAAGAACCCCATGCCCTCCTTCCCCCACCAGTTTAAAATGACTCCAAGTCCCAGTAGTCCCAGTAACATATTCCAGAGTCACTCAGAATCCCAGTATTGAGAGTGCAGGTCTAGCAGGGTACTTTCTGGGAAAACTTTTACAAACTGGTTTGTATTGCCTCAGTCCTCAGTCTGCCACTCCCAGGATTCTCCAGTGGCACTGTCTACTGCCCTTACACTGTTTTTTAACCCTGTTCTCGGTCTCTCATTACCTCATTGGGAGCTTAAGGAGCACAATGAGTATAAGATTTGGAAGCAGATGACCTGGGTTCAAATCCTCAAATACCTGTGAGACCTTGGACAAGTCACTTAACTTCTCAGGGCCTTGGTTTCCTCATCTGTCAAATAGGGGAATGAATCAAATGGCCTGTAAGGTCCCTTGCAACTCTAAATCTCTGATGGTAGTGCTCCCCAGAGTAGGGCTTATCACTTGTGGCATTATTGAGGAAGAAACAGTACTGTCCTCATTTTACAGATGTGGAAGCTTGGGTTCAGAGAGTCAAAGAAACTCCCCCACAGTCACACCAACAGGTAACAAGTGTCGGCATCACATCTTAAATCTGGCTCTGTCAACACAAGGCACTGCGCAGCTCTGACTTCCCAAAGTTCCTGGTTCACTACAGAAAGCATGTCTTTCACCTTTATTTCTCTTGATTCCTCTGAGTGCTCAAGTAGGTGAATGGGATACGTGATAATGGCAGTCAGACTAGATCCTGCTGTTTCATCCCTCTCACCTCTTCCTCTGGTGAGTTCCTCCTTGGAACCCCATTTGAAGAAGTGCTGGTGCCAGCAATGCTCTGAATCTCAGGACTGCTTTTCTACCTTATCCCCACTTGGGTACTTCCTCTCCCCTCTCCACTCCCCAGGCCTTTTCAGCCCCCCTTTTTGGTGTTCCTCCACTAGACTGGAATGTTCTTGAAGTTAGGGCATGTTTTTCTTTTTGATTATGTTTTTCCTTTTGGTATTTTTATTAGAACAGTGTCTGGCACATAGTAAGTACTTTAATACATGGCTTATCTAATCTAATACATCAATGTCGTATTGATGTATCTGGATATTTGAGAGGTCCAGCCCTGTAAAGGTCTAGTTTTGAGCCTGGATTGGCCAAAAAATGTCTGGCCTGCAGCTGCTTACTAATTTCATGCCAAAGACACTTTTGTATGGGGTCAAATTGTTCAGGATCATAACTGCTGATTCTTAGTAAATCTCATTATAGTAAGGTTGGTTTGTCCAACATTTTGTCAACAGAAAATCTCTATTGACCATACTCTTCAAATCCACTTCATTAATTTTTATTTAATAAATTAGGTCTTTACTGAAGGAACTGGGAGATATGATTGTCGAGGTGTTGTTAGGGAGGTGCCACAAGATCAGAGGAAAGGAAAATATTCTCAGTTTTCAAAGACAAAAGTGAAAAGGGTAGAGTTTTTAAATTATAGGCCAGAGACCTTGTTTTCTATTTGGCAAAATTCTAGAATATAGCATGACAAAAATGGTTTATGAACATTTACTGGATGCAGGGATCATTAATAACCAACATGGCACACCAGATTAACCTTATTTCCTTTTTGGGAAGAAAACATTCACAAGATTGCCACAAGGGAAATGGCAGATTGGAGGAATGCTTGAGATCCTGGTTGCTTAGATTTTCACCCAGCATCAACCAAACCTCTTCTGCTGTTTTTGTGGATAACATGTAGAGATGGGGACTAGATAACGCAGCCAGGTAAATTCAGACCTAGTTAAATGACTAGCACCAGAAGGTAGTCATTAGTGGGTCACTGTTGACTTGGAGGAAGCTTGCCTCTGGGGTAGTTCTTAGGCATATAGACTAAAAGCTGAAAGGGACCTTAGAGGTCATTGAATCTGACCTCCTCATTTTACACATGGGGAACCTGAGGCCCAGAGATATTAAATGACTATCTGAAGGTACTTTTTCTACTATATCACATAGAGTTCACATGGATAGAGTGCCTGGTGTAGAGTCAGGAAGATTTGAGTTGAAATCCAATATCAGACATTCACTAGCTGTGTGACCTTGGACAAGTAACTTAACCTTTTTCAATCAATCATCCAGTCAATAAACATTAAGTTCCTACTATGTGCTAGGTACTGTGCTAAGTGGCAAGACACAGTCCTTGTCCTTGAGCAATTCACAGTCTAACTGAGGAGATAACATGCAAATAAACAGAAAGGAAACCTCTATCTATCTATCTATCTATCTATCTATCTATCTATCTATCTATCTATCTATCGGATAAATAGGAGATAATTAACAGAGGGAAGGCAGTGGGACCCTGTAGAGGATGGGACTTAAAGGAAGCCAGGGAGATCAGTAGTCGGAGCAGAGGACGGAAAGTGTTCCAAGCTTGGGGAACAGAGGCTGAAGCTGAGAGACAGTGCCTTGCTCATGAAACAACCAGGAGGCCAGTGTTACTGGATGGAAGACCATATGTTGGGAAGTGAGGTGTTAGAAGGCTGGAAAGGTAGGAAGGAGGTAGATCAGGAAGGGCTTTGAACGTCAAACAAAGCTTTTTGTATTTTTCCAGGGGGTAACAGGGAGCCAGTGGAGTTTATCCAGCGTGTGTGTGGTGTGCGTGTGTGATGTGATGAGATGTGCCTCATCTGTAAAATGAGGATGATAAGAGCATCTGTCTCTTCTTGTTGTAAGGATAAAGTATTTGTAAAGAATAGCACCTAGTAGGTACTTAACCAATGGTAACCCTCACCCCCTCCCCTTTCTGTCTTCCCTGACCATTTAGCATATATTCTAAAATAAACCCAGTCCTGCATCTCCGACTGGAAAATGACTTGGGTTTGAAAGGCTTGTTTTGGGTTAGCTGTTTGCCATTTTTTCAGATTTATTTCTTCTCCATTTTCAGCAATCCCTTCCCTAAGTTTTACATATCCCCCACTCCCTTACGGGGGCTCTCCACTTTCGTTCCCCTTCCAGGCATTTTGACTTAGGTGTTTGTAATTTAGAACCACAGAACAGTCTCCGTGCGGAGGGATGGACGGATGGACGGACGCACGGCGGGACGGACAGAGGGCCTGGGCATTCCCCGCAGGTGGGGGCCGCCGGAGGGGCCAGGACTTAGTTATTTAACCGCTCTCACCCCCGACCAGGGTGGACAGTTCCCTCAGTTAGGAAGTTTGTCTAACACCGAGCCCCAGATGAAAGTCCTTCGAGAGAGGTCCTTCGCGCCCAAGCCTGGGATAGTGGAGGGAGGCTCTGCGCCTGCGCTCTGGCTCCAAAGGCCGCGTGCTTTAGATAGCGCCGGGGGCGGGGGCAAGCTGCGCATGCCCGCCAGAGGCTAGCGTGGTGGGGGGCGGCGAGAGGAGAGGGGCAGCTCCGTGCGCCTGCGCAGTGAGCCGGATTGGCTCGTGGTCTTGGGCGGGAGCACACTGCCTGTGGCTTCCCAAGGCTAGCTACGCACATGCGCTCTAGCCTGTGATTGTGCAGACGCGGGCCTGGGAAGGCTCTGCGCCTGCGCGCTAGCCCGGAGCCTAAATGCGCGGGCTGCGCTTGCTTCCGGCCCTGTCCTTACTTCCTGCAGGTGGCTGCCGCCTCAGCGGACGACGCCTGAGGGGAGGTGGGGAACCGGGGCGCCCTCTAGACCTACCCCTGGACCGCGGGGACCCGGGGCGCCCCCTGGACCGCGGACCAGGCCTGGCAGGGCGCTGAGGGGCGAGGCTTTGGGACCTTCCTCCAGGCCCCAAGCTCTTCGCCTCCCCCCAGGAGGCGCAGCCACTCCCCACAGTGAAGGGTCTCCTTCCTCTCGGGAGAGCTGGGGTGGAGCCATGGGCGCGTCCCTCCCGTGCCTCTGCCTCCCCTCCCCACTGATTTCCAGAGGAATGTTATCGATGGAGGTAAGGGTCGCAATGAAGCAGCCACCAAGCATTTCGATTTTCCTTTTGTAATTGGGAGGACTCCGAGCCACTTGTGGGCAGGAACTGGGGACTTCTCACCTGGTTTGGGGTTGGGATGCGGCTGCGTGTGGCCCCCCCCCCCAGGTCCTCAAGGGCGGCCCCCAGGTCCTCGTGGGCGGCCCCCCCAGGTCCTCGTGGGCGGCCTCAGGTTCTCGTGGGCGGCCCCCCAGCTCCTCAAGGGCGGCCCCCAGGTCCTCGTGGGCGGCCCCCCAGCTCCTCAAGGGCAGCCCCCCCAGGTCCTCGTGGGCGGCCCCCCCAGGTCCTCAAGGGCAGCCCCCCAGCTCCTCATGGGTGTCCTCGTGGGCGGCCCCCCCAGGTCCTCAAGGGCAGCCCCCCAGCTCCTCAAGGGCAGCCCCCCAGCTCCTCATGGGTGTCCTCGTGGGCGGCCCCCCCAGGTCCTCAAGGGCAGCCCCCCAGCTCCTCAAGGGCAGCCCCCCAGCTCCTCATGGGTGTCCTCGTGGGCGGCCCCAGGTCCTCGAGGGCGGCCCCCCCAGGTCCTCAAGGGCGGCCCCCAGCTCCTCATGGGCACGTGCAGCCTCGAGGCCCTTTCAGAGCTCAGGAAATGAGAGGTCCTCCAGGGCAGCCCCTCAATGCCCCGAACAGTGTGAAGCCAAGTCTCCAAATCCAGCCCCAGAATCCCCCGCCTAAAAGCGATTGCGGAGGGAGGCGATCACGTGCCTTGCAAGGGGCCCCGGCACGTGCTCGTCCGTCGTGACCCAGAGGGCACGAGAGCACCGCGTGTTCTCCGGCTTCGAGTCCGGACTGGAAGAACGTCCCTCCGTCTGACCGCATGGGACGTGCGACGTGCCGTCTTCCCTGTGAGTGATAAAAGCGCGGAGGCCGTTTGGGGATCTGGCTTTGTTTTCCTTTCCTTCCTTGGTGCCCAGCACCGTGCTCGCCGTTGAATCAGGGTTTCCTGCTCGGGCCCCTGGAAGGGGGAGAGGAGGGTGGACCCCCTGGGCATCCGCCCGAGCGGACAGACAGACAGGGGCCGGCCGGCGTGGCTGGAAGGCGGCGGGCGCGATGGGGAGGGGTAAGTGAGCCTGGAAAGGGGGGGTCGTCGCCTTGTCCTTTCAGCGGGCAGGGGTTGCGATCTGTGGGAGGGGGCGGGCTTCCTCCCGGGAGCAGAGGAGGGCGCCAAGGCCTGCGGACGGCCCCTCTTAGGGCTGGGCCTGTTAAAAGGGCTGCCCCCTTGACGCGTCTCATGCCCGCGCTCCCTGGTGATCTCTTGCTCCCCGGGTTCCTTTATCCCCTTTCCGCGTCCGACTCGCAAGCCTACGTCTCCGCCCTGTCTACTGGGCTGCCGTGCGAGGCGTCTTGCGTGATGGCGCAGGTATAGACCGTGTCAAAGTGCCCACCATTTTCAGAATAAGGGAGGGAGAAAACTTTGGAGCTCAGAATCTTGTAGAAATGCATACTAAGAATTTTCTTAACATGTCACTGGGGAAAAAATAAAGTGCTATTGAAAAACAAGTGACTTGCTCTCTTCTCTCCCAAACTCACCTCTCTGTGTTAGAGGTGGGAATGGAGCTCAGGTTCTCCAGTTCCAAAGCCACGGTGTCTTCTACCATAGCATGTGGGACTGAACGTTGACTGCGTTATGAGCATACGCAGAATATCTGATTTCTTAGGCCAGCCCTCCTTCCCCCAACTATTAACCTCTTTTAAACTTAGCCCCTAAACCCAAATGCTTTTTGTTCCTGTCTCACCCCATTATAATACAGACTCCCTGGGGTTAGAGACAGTCTCACTTTTATATTTTTATCAACAGAAATACCCCATGGGTGGACTTACTTGCTGTTTTGGTACAGAATGTTCCATCTTCCTCTTCTGTTTCTACAGATTGTCTCCCATGCTTAGAATTCAGCCTTTAAACCTCTTACTCCAGGGAGGGTCTCTTAATCTCTTTTTTTTTTGACAGTCATTCTGGTGAACCCTGTGGACTCCTTCTCAGAAGAATATTGTTAAATGCACAAAATAAAATACATAGAATTGCCAAGGAGTTTAATTCTATTGAAGTACAGTTATCAAAATATAAAATAACCCCAAAAATCAAGTTCGTGGGCCCCAGATTAAGAACCCCTGCTCTATCCTTTGCAGTCCTTAGCTCTCAAGACTCAGCTCAAACACTACCACCTATGAGAGAAGTCTTTCCTGATTTCTTCCACATGTTAAGTGATCTGCACCTTTCAGACTAGAACTTAATTTGTATTTATTCTGTATACCTTATTCCATGAGCTGCTATAGTAAAAAAATTCCTCACTAAGTTACTAGCCTACTGGTGACTAGCCTCCTTGTTTAGTTGAGCTGGTCCTCAGAGAGTAGATTCCTTCTGTTGCTGGGGCAGTATCTGAAGCCTTTCCATTGTGGGGAACCCACCACACCTTGACCTCAGTTCTTGTAACCTGGTTACCTCTACCACAGTGAGGCCTTAGAGGAAGATTGTAGAAGCTTTTCTATTTTTCTAGCCTCCTGCCTGTGCCATGGTAAGGTTTCAATACGACAGTCTCTGAAAAATGAAGTAACAGTGCTATTCAGAGGGAAATGGAGGAGCATATGGCAACACATTCAACAAATTTATACTGTTCACTATGCGTCATGAACTATGAGATAGTGGGGATAGACTACACAGATCGTGCCAAAGTTCCACAAAGAAGAAAGGGTGTATAGTGCTGAAGATTTAAAATTGCATTAAATAATACAACAAGTTCCATTTAAAAATTGTATCTTCCCCGGTGGTTACATTTGTCAAGGTTTAATTTCCACAGTGTGTGTGTGTGTGTGTATGATTGAAGTAAAGGTTAACTACCTGGCATATGAGGCCTGTTGCCCTTGCCTTTTTAAGGTAAGCTGTAAACCTTTCCATTGGGTGCACTTCATCTAGATGGTTTCCATTCCTTTTGTTTTCTTATCAGGTTGATATATTTTAAAAAACATGAGCCTTCTTTTCTGTTTCTGCCACCCTCATCACCTTGATCAGATGCTCATCTTCCACCTGGGCTTCATGCCTTTACTTTCTTTCTTCTTTTAATTCATGTCACACGTCACTGACAGATCAGTTTCGCACATACATAAGTCCACTCATGTCACCGCCCTGTGATGTCAAAAACATTTTTGGTGATTCTTCATCATTTGCCAGATAAAGTCCTAACTCTTTAGGTGGCCATTTAGTGCTCTCCACAATCTGGTTTCGGATGACCCTTTCAGACTTCCCTCATGCTATTCTTTTTTACATGCTTTTGGTACAGTCTGGAATGTTTTGTGTTCCAAAGTTCTGCTTTCCCACCTTCAGGCTTTTGATCATACTCAGCTTCCCTCTGTGCTTGAAATATACTCCCTTGCCCTCCTTCCCCATCCGTCTTTCACATTTTAATCCAAATGTCACCTCTTCCTCAAAGCTTTCCTATAAACCCTTGTCTTCCTTCCCCATACACAGTTCAAAGTTCCTTCTTTGAACTCTTGTAGCACTTTGTTTATATTTATCACATAGACTTTCCACATTCTGCCTTATACTGTATGTCTCATTTCCTCTGTCAGAAGTTAAATTCCTACTAGGAAGAGACCAGCCTTCATTATCTTTGTCTTTCCCATTTCCTAGTGCCTCATACAGTGCCTCAGTTAATGTCTGTTAAATTCAACTGAATTGGAGTCAGATTAATAATATTGAGGTGATTGAGTGCTTATAAAGTATTGGGACACAGGAAGGAGAGACATAGAAGTATCTCAGGGAGAAATGCCGACAAGCTTTCCTAGGTCAGGGACAGACACTGTACAAATCCTGCCAAAACTCCCCAAAGAAAACGCTCTGCTTAAGAGTTTTCTGACTCTTGATTTAGGTAACTTC
This sequence comes from Bettongia penicillata ogilbyi, assembly GCA_023548195.1. Classification (NCBI taxonomy): domain Eukaryota; kingdom Metazoa; phylum Chordata; class Mammalia; order Diprotodontia; family Potoroidae; genus Bettongia; species Bettongia penicillata. The sequence continues at coordinate 12,296,093 of JAJHZJ010000132.1, read as the reverse complement.
CTTTAGTAGAAGACTCTTGCACAACTCCTACCTCCTTTATCAGTGTTAAATGACTCCGTGATGGCAAACTTCTTACCTCTGCATGTAAAGCCCTGTGTAATCAGGTTTCTGCCTGCTTTTCCAGACTCATTTAACACTGCTCCCCTTCACATACTTTCCATTTCAACCAACTGGGCAAGCCATCTCCCAGTTCTCTGTCCCCCTCGCCTAAAATGTATTTCCTCTTAAGGTCTGCCTCTTATGTAACTTGCAGTTGACCACTCCTTTTTCCAGTGTCCAAGTGGTAATCTCCCTCAGACGTTGCTGGTCCAGGGCATGGCTCGTTCAGGACAAAAATCCTCTTTCCTGATTACGTTTAAGGGAGAAGGTTGTTCCAAAATCACCCCCATCAGGTTGGCTCCTTGCCACATGCTGGTTAGAACATCACAGACAGCAAACACCAAGACAGTTTATTTAGTTGACAAAATCAGAATCCCGTAGATTCAAACATCTTAGAAGACATTCTGGAGTAAATTGGCTCTTTAAACAGGAGTGAAATCTTGCCTCTAAAGAGAAAGGCACTGATCTCACCCCAGGGAAATTCTCTGGAGTCTGTAGGGAGGCCTGCTGGAAATCTGGGGCATGCTGGGCACCCGGCTACTTGTCTGTAGCTTCCAGAGTACTTCTCTTTTCCCCTACCTGCCTGTAGTCGAACCTAAACAGAGTCTAGGACAATGTCTTTTCTCAAAGAAGAAAAGAAAAAAAATGTCTCTTTAGCACTCCCACTGCGTCCCCATGCAGCATTGATTGTGGCAGTGTCTCACCACCAATCTGGGTAGTCTCCCATAGAATGCCTGGGCTCAGGTAGAGGCTCAGTTTCTCCTGAGAAGCCTTCACTTCCTTCAGGGCTCTCCTCGTTTCCTAGTCATTGGTGCTCTTTCTCTCCACATTTAATTGGATTTGCCCGATCCTGCCAGATCTTTCTAGTTGAATGTAAGTGACTGGAAGGTGAGGCCAGTACAGTGCTGGCATGGGAGTATATTCTTCAGAGTAGAAGAGAATGTGCAAATGGCATGGATGGCTCTGTGCTTCTCAGGTCTCCGGGAGGGAAGGCTAATTATGGTTTTTCACTCAGAAGTATATTTTAACCCTTCTGGTAAAGGGAACAGGTACTGCCTGCCAGTGGAGAAAATGGTTGCTTTGGAGACAATGGACCTGAGTTCAAATCCTGACTCAACTGCTTGCACCTTATATGACCTTGGACAAATCATTTAACTTTCAAGGGCCTCCCACTTTTTGTATCTGATGAAAGATGAAAGGGTTGTCATGTGTGGCCTCTGAGGTCCGTTCCACCTCCAGGTCCATTATCCTATGGTCTTACTTGCTTCTAAACGACTTTATTACAAAACAGTTCTGAAATTTATTTACCCCATGATTTTCTGTGCTCAAATCAAAAGATGAAGAAACATTTCAATCTTTATAATATGTGAAAACCCAGGCATGCCCATTCTATCGCAGTAGTTCCTTTCGCAGTATAGATGGCTTAAGTGCATTTAGGTCATCTGAAATTGAGTGTTTGCTACTCGATTGCTCAAATTAAAAGCAATATTTGTTATTTAAGAGTAACAGTGCTTTCTTGACACCCAGCTGGGGGAGTGCTTGCTGAGTGGCTTATGTTTGTTTAAGTCTTGGTGATAATGGTTGTGTCATCTCTCTCCCTCTTCTTTTCTCCATTCCCCAACAGGAAAAAGTAGAATATGCCTTCCTGATCATTTTTACAGTTGAAACATTTTTGAAGATTATAGCCTATGGATTATTGTTACACCCTAATGCTTATGTTAGGAATGGATGGAATTTGCTGGATTTTGTAATAGTAATAGTAGGGTAAGTCATTTATGTTTGGGGAACTATGTGGGAAAGAGAAATTGGTGTGAAGACTTTGTTGTTTTGTTTTGTCTTTGTTTGTTTGTTTTGAGGTGGGTTTTCTAGGGGAGAGGGCATGGAAATGGATTCCCTAGATTTGTATCAGGGGCCTGACTTGAGATGGGTTTAAAAAAATAGCAGAACTCTTAGTCTCCTAGTGGGAACATGTTTGGAATTCACTATCATCTTAATGATTTCCCCAGTGAGTACCCTGTGAAGGAAATCTTTATCCAAGATTTCATCTGGCTGTGAATCTCCAGTATGCTGGCCTTGCTGGGGACTAGGCTGTAATGAAGATGGCTCCTAAAACTTATCTTTCTGTTGAATAAAAAGAAACAAAATTGTCTTCCAACTGGTGTGATACTCTATTGTGTCCCCATTATTTCCCTTGGGCTGTAAACTGTTTTCTGCTAACTTATGGGGGACTTGGATGTATATTAAATAACAACAGAAAATGCTTAAATATCATGAAGTGTCTGGCTTTAGATGGAATAACCTAGACAATGCAGACAGACAGCCATGCTCCGCAGATCGTCTCATGGCAGTGAGGGGAGGGACATACTCTAAGGAGTATCCGAGTTAAGGGGGGCCCATTTGTGGAGCACTGAAGGAGCCTCTATTAGAGCAGGAAATAGAGGCCTTGGGGCCGTTCACTTATATGACACCCAATAAGCGGCCTCCTTCCATCGTGTCTCCCAGACTGCACAGGGGTCCTTGGCCATTCTGAGTCTAGATGTAGGTCACATCATATTGTTATCTTCCAGAGATTTACAGTGGGCTAATGGTGTGTAGCCAAACTTCTTTTAAGTCATGATGACCTTATTCCACATGTGTGTGCAAACACAGACACACATATACTTTTTTCAAAGACTTTCACTGTCTTCTCTTTTCAAGAAGGTTAAGATTGGACTCTCAGAAAGCCAGGATTGCTTAGGCCCAGCAGTGGTGAGCAGATGCCCTCTTGAGGTTGTTGGGCAGATGGACAAAAGAAAGTTTTTTGTCAAAGAGCTTCCTGTACATGGGCAAATACGATATTATTATGAATATATGAAAATCATCATTAAACATCCCAGGAAGAAACTCTCTTCCCCATTTTCTTCCAGGTATAGGCTTGGAAGTCCCCAAATTGAGGAGGGCAGATGGTCATGCAAAACTCTACACAGAGGCTGCAGATCTGGGTTCTCTTGCTGTATGTCCAGTCTTGCTGTGTTTACTCTTTCCTTAGACATCCATTAGGCAGCTGGCAAATGGGAATAATAATCCTTTATACTAGTGTTTTCCTCTATTAAAGTATTTAATTTTCAAAATTCCCATTCATTTTATTGTTATAACCACCAGGGAGATAGAACAGATAGTAATACTCCCATTTTATGATTGAGTTAATTAAGACTTGGAGAAGCTAATTGATTTGACCAAAGTCCCATGGCTATTGCCCAATGGGGCCATGCCTGGAACTAGCTTTCATGACCTTTGCTGCCATGTGTTTTCTTCCAAACTATGATGAATAACTCAGTTTCCTCACTCTCCTTCACCCTCCTGGCCTTATATCTAATGATGAAAATGAGACTCACTTTGTGGATATAGGTCCAGTACAGGAAGTCCAGTTGAGCCCTGTTCTTCCAGTGAGTAAGCTTGCAAGATGAAGAATCCAGGTTGCCAGTGTCTCATTAATTAAATAATCAAATATATACTTGAATTATGGAAAACTTCTAAGAGACATTTAATTCCTTGAGGGTACTAAGTTCATGACCAGGTATCTCAGATGAACACCTTATAATGTGAAAAAAAAATATTGCCATTCCCTAATATGAGAACCTCAAGATCATTCTTGGAGAAATTGGACAATTATTGTTGATAGTTGTACTGGGTCTTCTACAAATGAGGTGAGTCATATTACCTCTCAGGGCTTTGGTTTTCTCTGCTCTGACATGCAGAGGTGAATTAGATGAACCTTCAGGTCCCTTTCAGCCCAGCATTCCTGTGGTTCTTTGATGAAGTGCTATTGTACATGTAGGTGGGGAAGAATGGAAATGAAGATGGATCCTGAAAAATAGGGGGAGGGCTCACATTCATTTCTCCTTGTTTTAGAGGTGAAAACAGTTTTTAATGCAGTATCACAGCACACATTCTCCCTGGGACCCTTTTGTGTGTACTCTTACAGATGTTCCTTACATCCACTTTTATTTAAATTACATTCTTGCGGAATTAGCTTTCTCTGAAAATAATTGTGGTCACTGTGTTTTACCTCCTCGGGTGATATAATTTAATGTTTTTTCTCTCTCTTCTCTTCTTTCAGATTGTTTAGTGTAATTTTGGAACAATTAACCAAAGAAACAGAAGGAGGTAACCACTCTAGTGGCAAATCAGGTGGTTTTGATGTCAAAGCCCTTCGCGCCTTTCGAGTGTTGAGACCACTTCGACTAGTATCAGGCGTGCCCAGTAGGTTCTCTTCCTTTTTTAGACCTTAGAGTTGGTGTTTGGTGGGTCTTATCAGGTCATGTTTCAAATTTGTCAGTGACGATTTGGAGTAGAAAGCACCATGATGGATGAGTGGCTCTCTCAAAAAGTAGTTATGTGAATGAAGAGCTGTTTTGGGGGCTCTGCATCTTGTGAACCAATCCAGTTTTAGTTCAATCTTAGGGAACGAGTGGGAAGACATTCCCTTTGAAAGCAACTGAGAGTATGCCCAGTCTTGAATTCTCAGTTGTTATACTTTTATGGTATGATGTCCTATTGGAACCTCAAATTCAAAATGTCAGAAACCTAGCTCATCTTTCCTTCTCAGTTTCTCCTCTTGACCAACTTATTTCTGGTAATGATATGACCATCTTTTCACTTGTACATGAAATCTGTCCTAACAGCCTCTCAACTCCCAAGTCCTGTTGGTTCTTCCTTTATAATATCTTTTTATCCTCTTTCTTTCCATTTCTACAGTCACCACCTTAGTTTGGGCTCTTACCTTTTACCTGGACTACTATAGTAGCTTCCTAATTGCCTCCAGATTTAGTATTTCCAATTCTTCTCCAGTACCACAGGACCAGATTAATCTTCCAGAACCACAGATCTGATCACAGTCTGTTCCTGCTCAAAGCTTCAGTTGTTCACTGTTTCTTGGAATAATGGTTCACTCCGTTTCTGTGTCACCTGATTTATGAGACTGTTCTTATTCTCCCCACCCACACACACATGCCCTCCAGGCCTGCCCAGAAATGATTTGAAAGGTGGTGTACTACACCAGATTGGGAGAATCTAGAGGAAGGTTGGTTTTAGGAGAGAGAAGATGATGGAGTTTCATTTTGGACACGTTTGAGATGCCTGTGGTTCAGACATGTAGAGATGTCCAGCCAGTGGTGGGTGGCTGTAGCTCAGCCTACCTGAGCGGGATTGATAGATCTGGAAATTATTTACATAGAGATAATGATTGAGCCTAACAAGATTTAACTATAATAATAATGATAATGATAGGTATGTCCTTTTAAAGCTTACACAGTGTTCTACACACATGTTCTCTCTTGAGCTTTCCAACCATTCTGTGAAGTAGGTAATGTAGGTATTATTGCCTCCATTTTCCATATGAGGAAGCAGAGGTTCAGAGAGGTCACTCGTTTACCCATGGTTGCCCCATAAGTGTCGGAAATGGATTTTTAACTGCAGTTTTCTTGACTCCAGATCTGACATCTACTACACCACATAGCACAGAGAGAATGGAAGAGGGCCCCAAGCCTTGGGAGCGCCCATGGGTGGAGGACTAGGATGTGAATACAGACCCAGCAAAGGAGGAGAATCAGGGGAGGAACCAGGACTGGAGGAACAGGCAGGAGTTGGTAGTAGTCAGGATAAAGACCAAGACTCAGCTGTCAGAGTCAGCAAAGAAGAGTTCATCAGCCAATTGGGAGGGAGCAGGTTCAACTGAGACGGTGTGTTTGGAAGCCAAACTGCACAGAATTTCCATGTCTATTTATTTACTCATAAAATACAGGGATTGGATAATATTATTAACCTCAGATATTTATTAATTATTAACCTTAGATATTTAAATCTCTATCTTTACAGATGTTTATATTTAATGAAATAGATCATATCTTTATATATATGGAAATTGAGACCTGTAAATTAGCTTAAATATATATATATTTACATGTGTGTGTATTGTGTATTTTGTCGTGTATTAAGTTCTTTATATTGTCATCATCAGGGGATAAAGAGCCTATTTTCTTGGTTTTTTATGATTATGAGATTATGATTAAGGATGGTACACCCTTTGGAAAACATTATTTTTGGAGTCTCTTTCAAGCCCATAAGCAGTATATTTTTCTCTCTCTTTCCTAGGTTTACAAGTTGTCCTGAATTCCATTATAAAAGCCATGGTTCCCCTCCTCCATATTGCCCTTTTGGTATTATTTGTAATCATAATCTATGCTATTATAGGATTGGAACTTTTTATTGGGAAAATGCACAAATCTTGTTTTTTCACTGATACAGGTAAGTAATGAAAATGACAACTATCCTGTTAAAAATACCCCAGCACTCTCATCCAGTTGAGAAAACCTTGGTTGTTTTGGAGGGTAAGAGTAAGATGGAACCAAAGCAGTCAGCCAGCTGAACATATATCTTGGGAGCTCAGCGTTAGTATCAGCTGATTAGAACATGGGGCTTAGTATGTTGCTCTTCTGTGACTTTCTGAGCTGATAGTGGCCCTTTTTTGTGATCCCCTTTGTGAGTGTGCCTCACAACACTTTCAGACTCAGATTCAGCCACTACCTGCAGCTTCTGAGGTCCAGAGGGTGAAGGCTGTTCTTCTCCTTTCTCCCGAGCCATTTCACCCCAGATGTCTGTCTCGCTGACCCTGCCATCATTTCCTTTGGATTGAGGCATTGAATAACTCTTTTAAACCGCAGGTGTATTATCTGTAAAGAATAGCATTACATGATCATAGGCAGCTTAGATGGGTTCATCAGATTAACTGCTGTTGAACAGGCCTTGGGGGGACTAAGACTCAGAACAGGTGAGTTTGATGATGGGAAAATGTTTGGGCTATGGGAACTTGTCTGGGAGATGCTTGGGTGGTTACTGTGGAGTGGCACGAGGCCCTGAGTGACTGAGAAGGGGAGGTGACAGAAACCCCCTCCCCTTGCCTCCACTGGGATGTTCTTCCAGAAGCTGCTGAGGGGATTCAGGAATTGCCTTTGCTTTCTGCTGCTGCATCGCACTGCTCTTGCTCTATGTCTAGGTGATACCCTTTGGGTTTGTTTGCAGATATCTTAGCTGAAGACGACCCAGCACCTTGTGCGTTCTCAGGGAATGGGCGCCAATGTACCGCCAATGGCACGGAATGTAGAAGTGGATGGGTCGGACCAAATGGAGGCATTACCAACTTTGATAATTTTGCCTTTGCAATGCTTACTGTTTTCCAATGTATTACTATGGAAGGCTGGACAGATGTGTTATACTGGGTAAGTAGCTGGGTGATATGTTGCTTGACTTTGCTTGGATGATTCCTAGTTTGTTAGCATGTTGCATAAAGTACACTGGAGAGATGGATAGAAAGGGGGCCTTGGGAGAAGTGTGGGTAGGAAGAGGAATAAATGCTCTTCATTTCTCATGCCATGAGATTCTTGATTTTAGGAAATGAAGCTATGTCTACTACTTGGAGTTAAAGTTTCAGGTCTGCAGGCCTCCCGCTGCTCCTTCTGAATTCCCTGTACTGAAGTGTTTGCAGGGTAATGCCCGCTTCAGTGTTCTTCTTTAACAAGCAAGTGTGCCAATTGGCTCTTCTCTTCCCTGGATGTGCCACCAGTTGGGGCACATGGTTGGGACTTGTGGCCTTTTCCTTGCCTCCTCTCCTGGCGCTGCGGAGGGTTGCCAAGGTTGATCTGCTGCAGCTGCCTGGAGCTTGTGGTGGGGAGAAACACTCTTTATCCTTCCTTTCTTTAGAGTAGTTCTCCAAACTCTAAATGGGACACAATTAAGGCAGGAGAAAAGTAGAGCCTCCTTCCTTTCTCCTTTTCCATTAGTTTCTTTTTGCACTCCAGATTTGTTACCTCATTATGTTTCTTTTGTGTTTTGAGATTGCTGTGACTTAGCTCAGCATAGTTTCAGGTCCTCCTTCTCTCAGGGGCTACAAAACTTTGTCAAAGAAGTGTGGCCTCTGAGTTTGCTCCAAGGCCTGTTAAACTATGTAAATTGTGAAGACCTTCTCACTCTTGTTCATGGTTGGACCCACTAGGTTTGGCCAGCTTTACATGTCAGTTTTATTATAGTCACCACTACCTCTACTACCACCTGCAGCATTAGTAATAGTAAAGCCAACACGGTGGCATATCAACTTTTCTATAGCTAATTTTCCATGAAATTGGAGGGGAGATATAAAAGACCTATGATTTTTATTTTATTTTATTCCTTGATACAGAACAGCCTAAACCACAGACCCATTTTGAGTCTGCATCTTAGTCCAAGTGGAATTAACCAGGGCCCTAATCCTCAGTTACCTTTGTGAATGGTCTTTGCTATATATCATAGGCCTTCAAATAAAGGAGCAGCATCTTCCAGCAAGGCACAGAGCCCTAGGCATTGTGACAGCTGAGATAGCATGGCACAACTTTACTGAAGAATCTTGTTTCACTAAGCCAGTAAAAAGGCCTCTTTAAGATGAGAGCAAAGAAACTTGGATAAATATCCCCTTTGACTCACCTGAAGGCCAATAAAGAGGGTAATGTATGTGTTTAGAAGGTGAATCCAAAAGTGATTATTCTCTCTAAAGTTTAGGTCTAATTTGATAAATGTGGTTTAAGCATCATTCAGCATGTTTCTTTGTCTGTCTTTCTAAATTATCTTGGAAGCGTGCCTGAGATTGTGTGTATGTCTTATGTGTCAGTTTGTTTTCTATCATTTACATTTCCAAAGAAATCCCTTACGATGTAGATAATTGTGTCTAGGGAGGAATCTAAAGTATTTTTTGTTGGTTGAGTTTAGAATGTGACTGCTCAAGATGCCTGTATGTTGGGTGAAGAATGAAGCCAAACCAGTGGAGAAAGGTTTCCTCAGGGCAGGGCTGCTTTCTAGTTAGCAGCTGTCAGAGGTCTCAGTTACATTCTCTTCCTAAGGTTCCTAAGTCACAAGGAAGAAGTTCAATGTTCTGCTGCTAGACTCACTCCAGATAAGCACTCAAATCAGGACCCTGCCTAAAGAATACCCTGGGAAAAACAACACCTTTTTCCATTTTATTTAAAGACAAAACCAATGGCTTTCCTTGGCTGGATTTTCTAGTAGAATGCGAGCTCCTCAAGGACAGGGACTGTCTCACCTTTGTGCCCACGACTGCAGCGCACAGCGCGAGCTCAGCGAATGCTTGTTGACTGCTTGGTATCCCCATCTGTCATCAAGGTGAATCGTGATCACTGATGCAGTGGTGTTCAACCAGTAGGGTGATTTTTTATCTTTATATCACATTTTTTTTCTCCTTAATTCCTTCTTTCACCGTGAGCCTTCTGCTGCCCAACACTCGGTGAAAACGTAGTCAGTTTTATAATTAGAGAAGATAAGAGGAAATTCCATGGGCCTTCAGCAGCAGAAGGAATTTCCAGATACTCTTCTGAAAACCTTAAAGTGTTGCCTAAATTGATGGTAATTACTGTTATTATTGTTAATATGACAATTCTATGGTGAATAATTTCACAATAATGATAGTATCACTTGCTATTTTCAATGGCATTTTTATTGTGGAAGAGCAGTTCTTATTGTAGAAATCATAGCATGTTTTCCCCGGATCCTGTGGGGAAGGACAGATCTGTGGAGGATACAGGTGATTTGCCCCTCCCTACTTCAGGACATGTTGCGGAGGAGCAAGGCCTGAAACTCAAGGATCATGGTTCCCTGACCTATGCTTTGTGCTTTGGTGGGGTCTCATACTTGTGAGAGAAGTGAGTGAGGACACCAGGACAGACGCACTTTGAACTCCCTATATGTTGTGCAATTGCATTCACCTTTTAGAGTATTACAGATGAATGAACAAACACTGGCAGATATTAGGAAGTACCAGAGAGTCATTTTTATGACTCACTTACTGCACTTCCCTAAACTCATACTACAGTTATGGAGGAGTGATAGTGATAAAATCTGTCTAACTTTAAGAGATTTTAGTGTTTTTAGGGACCAGAACTAGTCATCTAGTCCAAAAGCATTAATGTTGTGGGCCATGCTCACACAACTGCGAAGTGTGTCCCTAACCTGATGAAAATAGCATTGAGAAATATTTAAGAAAACAAATAAAAATCCAATAAAACATAGATACTCTTATGTACTTTTCTAAGTCAGAATGTGGCCTCCAGGGATCCTTATGTATACTTCAGTGGTCCCAATTTCTATTTGGGTTTAACACCACTGATTTAGTCTATGCACCCCATTTTATAGATGAGGTGATTAAGTCCTGGAGGTTGAGTTCTCTTCTTCCAGAGGACTTGTTTTACATCATGACTTCTTGTGTGAGAGTGTAGTTTTATAGCAAACTTAGGTTTTAGAAATGCCTGATTTAACAGAAAGTTCCAGACTCTTTTTGGATCCATGGGATAATGTGTCCATTCCTTCTGAAGTGGTGAGCTGGAAGTCTGATTTTGTCAACAGTGCTTATCTTCCTAAAATTAATATCATCCATTACGTTTTTTTGCTCCCAACGATAGAGATTTTCTTTGAAGGATGTACAAGGATAGATGGAAGTCAGCCTCCCCTCATTACAGACCCACTAGACACCCAAAGTGTCAGCCCTTATTGATGCTCACCAGGCCTCAGTTTTCTTCACTCTGGGATGTACTATAGGTCCAACTAGTCAAAAGAATTTGATGACATATAAGACATTTCTGCAACTCCAGGGCAGCCCAGAGGCGTCCAAGGCAGAGAGGGTTTTATATTCTCTTAGGAACCAAATTGAAAAGTATGATCACAGCTAGTTTTATTTTTGTATGTTTGTTTTTTCACTGAGGTTAGTCCCATAACTGACTCATTACTTCTACTTGTCTAATTACATCAGTAGTATGAACTGGTTGTTATTTATAAGTAAAGTTTTCTGAATACTTCCTGAAAGAGGAAGACAGTATCTTTAAATGCTTAAACAGATCTTTCAACCATTTTTAATGGAGGGAATAGTCACTGAGTAGAATAATTTCATATATGTCCCTGTAGTGTTTTACCAATCTCATATGTGCCTTAATTCCCAAGGATATGTGAAAAGTCATGTATAGGTTTTGAAAAATGAAATATATATGGGTTCACTTTAAGGAAATTCACTGTCCTCTAATTTAGATTTTTCAAGCAATTTTTTGGAGGGGAGATGTGGATTGGAAGGAGGAAAAGTGATCAAGGAGAGGCAAAGATGGGACAGCTGGGCTATTTACAATACAAAAGAATTTTCCAGTGTAAAAAAAGTCACTAATGTGTTTCTTTAAGTAGGGAGCTCCTGGGGCACTCAAAAGTATAATTTTATTTACAAAAGGTGTTTTAGACTCAGAGGCAAGATGGCAAAATGGAAAGACCTCAGTAAACTAGGAGTAAAGAGATCTTGATCTTACTTCCATCTTGCCCCTTCATGAGCTGGGTGAACCCTAGGGAAATCTGCTGAATGGCTCTGTTTTCATGGCCTCTCTGATCCCTTCCAACTTTAGCCTTCTCTCATTTAGACATTTAGGAACTCATGTACATGTGAACATAGAAGGGAGAACTCATTGGTTACTTTGACATATGGATAAGGTCAGCACAAAGCTTTTCTTCTAGGTATCATTTCCATTGGATGGGGAGATCACTGTAGAGTCTAAAAGTTTTCAGAGCCAAAAGTGACACAAGCTCTATAGAGAACTTAACTGTGTTCCCTCTTTGATATTTGTAGACCATGGGTTGTTGGTTAATTAGGCTTAAGATTTTTTCCCCATTGAAAATAATAATGACTCATGGCTCATGGAATCCTTCAGAAAGCCCCCACATACAAACAGCTCAGGCCCGAGGGTGGTCTCTCCAACTTATCAGCTAATTCTTTTTTTTTCTGCAATTCTCATACTCATAACACATAAGTACTTCTGGGATGCTAAGTTCCAGCATTGTTTTAAATCAGTAAGAAGCCCTTCCAGTTGACCTTTGGTATGAGTCATCATTGTGTAGTTCAGAAGCTATCCAGAGTGCTGAAACTAGAGTCAGGCAACACTTGATATCTGATCTTTCCTCTCAGACTCACTGGCTGGGAAAACATGAGTAAGTCTTATACATCTCTGGGCCTGATTCCTCATGTAAAATGGAGATAATAAAAATCACAATTCTAGTGTCAGAAATGGCACCAGCGGCCATCTAATGCAACCCATATCTGAGAAAGTGTTTCCTTTACAGTGTTCTGAGAAGGGCCTCATCTAGCCTGTGCTTGAAGAGAGTGGGTATGGGAACCCACTATCTCCTGAAGCAGCCCCCTTGACTTTTGGATAGCTCTGAATTGTTAGCAAAGTTCTTCCTTACATTAAGCTCCAATTTGCTTCTTTCCACTTTCTGCCCATTACCTTGGTTCTACCTTCTTAAGTCAAGCCAAGCTAATCCCATCCTTCCAGGGGACAGTGCTGCAAATGCTTGAAGGTAGATCCCTTGTTGTTCCTTTCCACTCTCCCACCCTAAGACTTCTCTTCTCTGGGTCACACATCCCTGTTCGAAATAGGATATGAATTCAAGGCCTTCCACACACCTGTAGAGGTTGGCCTTCTTTAAGTGCTTCCCAGCTTGTGAAAGTCAAAAACTTATTTTGAAAGCTGTACCACTCATAACTGAATACAATTCTTCAGATGCCTGACATATTACACAATATGCTTGGACAAATACTGAGTATCTCCTATTTATGGGCCCTCTGTGAAGTGCTGAGCCTTTGAAGGCCAAAATGAAATGGTCTCTGCGTTCAAGGACCTTTCACTCTCCTGGTAGGGAGGACAGAATGTGCCCTGATCATGAGTAATGATCCCCTGCTCTGGGTTCACATGACCAGTGCTCTTAGAGACTGCTCAAAAATCATTCTTTTGGGCTCATTTTCCCCCCCTCCCTAGTGTGCCTGGAAACCTTAGAATATTTTGTGTTTAAGTCTTTTCTCCACAGCTATGGACAAAAGGCCCCCAAATGCCAAGCACTTATGCTAGCAACTATGAGATATGAATGGAATTTTTTTTTTTTTACTCCACAGAAAAAAAGCAGAAAAATCCCAAGTGCTCATGGAATTGCTATGAAAACCAAATGAGACACTGTGTACCAAGTGCTTTGCAAACTGTAGTGTGCACTGCAAATGGCAGCTGGCATCAAGTAGTATTACTGTTCCAGGTGCTGCCATGTGACCCTTTGGAGAGAGAAAGATTGTCCTTAGCTAGAGGGCACATAGATCTTTGGGCTTTGCAGAGATTCATTGTCAGAGACAGTCTCCATTTGCAATTGGTAGCAATAGATAAATTCATGGTTATCCATCTTTGAGTAACAAGTTATTTCATAAATGTTAAATTCTTAGAAGAGCCCAGGTTCTAGATGCTTATGGGGAAAAGGCATATGAGTCCTCTGTGTCGTGGACTTAACATCAGCTCTTTTTAAAATTCAATTTTGTTTTCAGATCCACATTTTCATTCACATTCCCAGCTCCTCTCCCTCTCACTGCTTGAGAAAGGAAGCAAAACAAAGCCCCTATTACAAACATGTATAGTTAAACAAACAGCTCCCTGCATCTGCCACATCCATAAATTAAAATGTCTTGGTCTGCCCTCAGAGTCCATTGCCTTTCCATCTGGAGATGGGTAGCACTTCAATTAAATTTTAAATGTGCAATGTCACAGGTCATGTAGCACAACCCCGCATTTTACTAATGAGAAGACAGGAACTTCTGTGATTTCTCCTAGGTCCCATGTGCTGCAGGTAGCTGAGCCAGAATTTTCACCCAGGTCTTCTTACTCAAGACCTAGAGCTCTTTCCATTGTACCGTGTTGCCTCCTCCAGTTCCCCCAGAAACTGTGGTTATAGAATAACTCTAGGGATTGGTACAAGGAGAAGCCATAGTGCACTTTGCCCATAAATCTTTTGAAAGAGAATTCTTTTCCAGCCTTGCTAGTAAAATGGGAACCTAAAATTAGAGACACCTTCCAGCCAAGAAGACTTGAGATAAAAAGGAAGAAAGCTCAAGTGTGGGAAATCACAAGAACTCCAGAGCATCGGGATCTAGGATTAGGGCTTAGTTGTCCAGGTGTGGGCATCTCTTCCTCCCCCTGAGCCTTTGGTCTTTGCATCGGGTCACAGATCTCTCTCCCTCCCTCCCTCCCTCCCTCCCTCCCTCCCTCCCTCCCTCCCTCCCTCCATTTCTCTCTCTCTCTCCCCCCCTCCCTCTCTCCTTCTCTCCCTCTCTCTCCCTCTCTCTCTCCCTCTCTCCCTCTCTCTCTCTCTCTCTCTCTCTCTCTCTCTCTCTCCCTCCCTCTCCCTCCTCTCCCCTCTCCCTCTCCCCCCTCTCTCCCCTCTCTCCCTCTCTCCTCTCTCTCTCCCTCTCTCTCCCTCCCTCCCCTCTCTCCTTTCCTCTCTCTCTCTCCCCCCTCCCTCCCTCTCTCCCTCTCTCCCTCCCTCTCTCTCCCCCCTCACCCCTCCCTCCCTCTCTCCCTCTCTCCCTCTCTCTCTCCCTCTCCCTCCCTCTCTCCCTCTCTCCCTCCCTCTCTCCCTTCTCTCCCTCCCTCTGTCCTCTCTCCCTCTCTCCTCTCCCTCTCTCCCTCTCCCTCTCTCCCTCTCTCTCTCTCTCCCCCTCTCTCCCTCTCCCTCTCTCCCTCTCTCTCTCTCTCTCTCTGTCTCTCTCCCTCTCTCTCTCTCCCTCTCCTCCCTCTCTCTTCCCTCTCCCTCTCTCCGTCTCCCTGTCTCCCTCTCCCTCTCTCCCTCTCCCTGTCCCTCTCTCTCTCTCTCTCTCTCTCTCTCTCTCTCTCTCTCTCTCTCTCTCTCTCAGTGTCTATATGGAAGGCCTACCCTCTACCTTTCTGCTCAGATTAGTTTATGGAGCTTAATTACATAAACAGTTGTGGCTCAGCGCTGGCTCCTTCATCACCTTCATTACCAGTGTGAGGTATTGCAGACTGGTAGGAGTCGCATTAAACAAGTCACTTTTCACGTGTCCACACAGGTGCTTCCTAGGTGATTCCATGTCTGTTCCCTAGATATCAACAACAGATGTCGAGTTGTTTTGGGTTGTTGTTCTTTTCCTCATTGGACTGACGTGGAAAGATTCATTAGCGCTGTAGAGCTAAAACCTGGAGGAAAGAGCTTAGCTTTGGGAAAGTATTCAGGTTTGATCAGGTTTGACAAGTACAAGCAAGGCAGCCTTTACACAGTACAGAGAAGAGATGAAGCTGTTTGCAGGAGGGGGATTCAGATGTTTAGACAAACTCTTCCTAATATATGGCCAAAGTTTGCTTTCTCTCTTCTAATTACATTTTCTCTATCAGGCAAGGAGTTATTCTTGCTTGACGTTGATCAGTAACCAGAAATTTTCCACTTGGTTTTGGGCTTCAAAGTACCCGTTGTCCATTGGCTTGTGGCCTGGGCTGCAGGGTAACTGCGAACCACTCTAAGGATTCAGGTTGGGATTGGAGTTGACCTAAAGGAGCTGCTCCTTTTGGTGCCAAAGGTATCAATGTCGCACCACGAAGGGGACAGTAGCACTCTGCTCTGCCCCCTAGCATTGATGATTTCACTTACTTGACCTGGCCGTATAGTGAGAGCTTAATGAATAATTGTCTACTGACTTTGCATTCCATCTGTGATCAGGATCATGCGTTAGAGTGAGATGTGCCCTTAGAGGTCGTCTGGTCCAGTGTCTTCACTTGAGAGATGAGGAAACCAAGGCCCCCAAAGTGAAGTGACTTGCTTATTGTCACACTGCTTAATTAGTTGAGCTAGGATTTGAGCCCAGACTCCTCCAGACATATCCAGCACTTTCCAGTTCTCTCAGTATAGCTCAGACCCATTAGCTTCTACTGTTCTAAATCCAAGAATTGATGAAGATTCAAGGGTTCCTTTCTCCTCCAGAATCCCTCCATGTAGGTATAGTTTGGATATTTCATTTAAGAATTACAGATGGTTTAGAAGGTGCTGGGAGAAAAGCTGTGGGAGAGAATTCTTTGGAAGGAGAAGGAAAAAAATGTTTCTATAGCATTCTCAAAATCTTTTTGTGATGCTTGGAATTGTTTTCTTTCAAGCTTGGCCAAATCAGGTCCCAAAATGTCCCCGGGAAGTTCCCTGACAAGTATAACTTGACCTTTAAGGGTTGTTGCATTTTTGTTACAGTGTTAAGTTTTGGTTCAATCCAAATGTTTTCACTAACCCAGCATGAGGATAGGGAGAGCTGCACAGACTCTCTGAGCTGCCAAGGACCTCATTGGCCATCTGATTCAGCACTGATGTTTGGGGAAAAGAACACCCACTCACCACTCTGGCCACCAAATGATCATCTAGGCTTTTGACTCTAAGACCTCTAGGCAGAGACAACCTATTACTTTCCCAAGCAACCCATTCACTTGGGGTTCGCTCTCTTTGTTAAGATTTTTTTAGCTTCTCTCCATTAATTGTTCCTTGGCCTGTTCTCTGAGACTAAACAGAGCAAGACATGTTTCTCTTCCACATGACCAAACTTCAGAGACTCAAATATGCCCTACCTAAAAAAAACATATCCTTGGGGGATCCTTCTTCAGAATCTGGGAGCTCCAGAAGTGGGCCATTACAGCTTTCAATTACTAAGCATTTCAGGCTGAGTGCCATTCTCAAGGAAGACCTGAGTTCAAATCAAGCCTCTGAAACTGACTAGTTGTGTGACCTAGGCAAGTCACCTTACTTCTGTGTGCCTCAGTTTCTCAAATTGTAAAATAAGGGTCATAGCAGTACCTGTCTCACAGGATTGCTATGATGGTCAAATGGGATCATGGTTGTGAAAAGCCCTCAGCACACTGTCTGGCAGATAGTAGATACTATAGAACTGCTTGTTCCCTTCTGCCTCCTTCCCTTCAGGCAGAGGATTATATTTGCACATGCTAGGGAAAAACAAAGATAGGAAGGAGGAAAAAAACCCTGATGAAGAGATGTTAGCAGTCAGACCTTTGTATCCAACAATTACATTGTCATGAATGTAGCCCCTGACAAAGCAATTTAGGAATTAGCTTTTTTCTTGGTCCAGTTAGAGGACCTTTTCTGAAATTCACCAGTTAGTTCAGATACCCTTTAGAAAGTTACAAAAAACCAATTCTCCTGTCCTTCCATGTGTCCAAAGTCTGATTTTCTTGGGAAGATGAATGTTGCACTCATCATTTCTGTATGTGTGCTGGGTGTTGTAGTGAATGTGCATTTGCTGCTACTGCTGCTGCCTCTCATTCAAATCTTGGGAAATGTTTAGAAGAATGTGTAGAATTCTGTCTCTAATATAAAGCTTTAGCTTTTTAAAAAACTGATTCTGAATTTTCCTTACTAAATTCTGTAATAACCCACTTCTCTAAGCCCATCTTATTTCTTGCAGATGAATGATGCTATGGGATTTGAGTTACCCTGGGTCTATTTTGTCAGTCTCGTCATCTTTGGGTCATTTTTCGTACTAAATCTTGTACTTGGTGTATTGAGCGGGTAAGCGACACCTCTTTCATCATGAAAGCAGAGCCCCAGGGACAGTTGCCAAGACCACACAGGCATTGCCAAGTGGGGGCCATTTCAGACAAGGTGCCACATTCAACAAATTAGAGAGTATGTGAATATAGAGTAAACGTATATCTTCCTTCTCTCATTCTATGCAGACGTAAATCCTTGTTGAGTTTTTTTTCAAAGGAAAACTGCCTTTCTCTGACATTTAGGAAGGCAAAGTCATAAAAAAGATAATTGACTAAACTGTATTGACAATGTGGTTCATAATTGAAGTTTTATCCATTGCCTTCCCTTTTTAGCTTTTTAAAATGAGCAGTTTTGTCATCATTGTGTCCCTTTCACTGAAAGGGTCTGGAAGGACAGAACAAGGCCAACTTCTTGGTTCCTCGGAGTCTCATTGTCAGGAGTAGAAGTGGCTCCATTGGAAATACTCAGAGAGGCCCAGGCCAGCCTTGGCTGGTGGAGGAGATGCCTGAGGGGTATGGCAGCTGCAGCTGGGGCTCTGCTCTTTAGTGACTGGATAACTTGTAACCGATTTCCTTACGTTTTACAGGTAAATGATGCAATAGGATGGGAATGGCCATGGGTGTATTTTGTTAGTCTGATCATCCTTGGCTCATTTTTCGTCCTTAACCTGGTTCTTGGTGTGCTTAGTGGGTAAGCAGCCCGATTATTGTTGCATACGTCCCTGAGCAGCGTGAGTGGCCTTTTGGAGGCTCCCAGCTGCTCAGCGGAGGCTTCTTTGCATGCACTTTGAATTCTTTCGTCACTCCTTCTAGTGTGGTGCTTTGGGATTGAGATGTAGTCCCTCTGCCTGTATCTGTCTGTGTGACCTTATGTGGTAACAGCATTTGCCAGACACTATTGATTATATGAGGCAGTAATCACCTTACCTTGAAAACTCACCTGAGTAGCCAGTCACAGCCTGGAATGATGGACTGCAAGTGAGTAAGCTGGTTTTCCCCTCAACTGGGAAAAGGGATATTGTCCCCTTTGAGAAGTCAGGTGGGTAAGAGAAACCAGGTTCTTTAAAATGAGCCTATCATGGATCACAGATTCACCAGCATGCTTCTGCTTTTATTGTAAAGGGGTAATATGTTTGGGTTAGAGTGGAGCTACCATAAAGACCTCAGTCATGCTGCTGAGCATGATTCCCTGTCCCTCCCTCCCCTCCACTTCCCTCTTCCCCTTTTCTTTCCTTCCCCTTCCCTTTACCCTTTCCCTTTCCCTTCCCATCCTCTTCTCTGGTCCTTCCCTGCCCTTTCCCTCTAGTTCTTTTTTTTCTGTCATTTCTTCCTCTCTGCCTCCCTCCCTTCCTTTCTTAGCTACAGACAGTTTTCTCTTTTAAGATGCTGGCTGTAAACACTCTTAAATGAATATTTTTTTATCAGAGGTCTCTGTTTTTGAAACGTATCTCTATTTCCCTTTGTGGCCTTTAAGGCCATCTTTTCTACAGCCTGCCTGTTAGAGCTTCAAGACAGAGGGAGCCACCCACTAAACAGTGTTGACATGAAAGTGTGGGCCACGCTGGAATCCATATTTTGTCCTCACTTTTCAATACTGCAGCCATTGTTTCTGTGGATAGAGGAGCCTCCCTCCTTATCATACTAGTGTTGAAGGCTGTGATATTTAATAACCACACAGTCTCCCCCAGTCCTTAAAAGCAGCTGCTGTCTGTGCTGCCTGCAGCCATTATAGCCAGTAGAGTGGCAGAAAAACCCTCATTCACTGAGAATACATACATCTTGTAGGGTGGCATAGGGAGCCTGTGCTACTGCTGTTTACTAGCTGGTGCCCCTCATTTGGGGGTAGTTTGTGTATAGATTTGCTTTCTTTCTGAGTCTCAGTTTCCTCATCTTTAAAACAGTGCTCATAACTTCTGTGGTCTCTGGATGCCAGCCTTAGTGTACATGAAAACTCTCCCTAAAGAATCGAGTGCTGCTGTCCATGCTGAAAGCCTTCCCTTGGGTCCCCCCTGCAAAGATCCTGACATCATTTAGCCCTTTGTCCCTGATGGTGATTCCAGCTGTGGTCTTCATTAATTTTTCTGGTTCTCCAAGATTGCCCCCACAATAGACAATCTAGAAGGGTTACATATGGAACTAATTAATCTTCCTAAGAAAGAAAATTGGTGGGGAGGGAGAAGAACCTTCCTGGGTCATTCCCAGAGTTCATAGAGCATATGATTCTCTTTCCAGAGGACAAAAGGTGGTGAGATAAGAGATACTTCCCCGTTTTAGTTTTAGTTTGTGTATCTGACCATCCTCATGTCTCCATGGCCTGTCATGGTTCTGTCCTGTGTCCATTAGCCCAAACCTTGCCTCTCTTCTCTACTGTTATCATTGGGAAGGCATCCTGAGGCTGGGGGAAGAGATAAGAATGTTAGATGTGAACTTGGAGCACCTGGGACCTTGGACTAGTCATTTCTACCTTCTCAGTTAACTCTAAAGGAGGGGTTTGGATGATGTGAGCTCTTAAGGTCTCTTCCTGTTCTGAGTCCCTGGCTTCCTTGAGGACATATATACAGAGGTTCCTTGAGGAATCTGGAGCCTGGCTTCCTTGAGGACATATAACTGGGTGCATAGCAGGTCCTCTTTGGTTGGCTAATATTTTGTCCAGTCTGTTTTTCTGTGACTATCTTAAGAAAATAAATTTTCATTTTTCCTAAGCAGCTCATTTGCCCAAACTTGGCCTTTTCCTGTATTTAGCCACAACAGAAAGAAAAGCCAAGTACTTCATCATTTCTCTCATAGCAGTCCGTATATCCCTCAAGATATTGGCGAACGTTAAAAAAAAATCTTATGATAGGTTTTCTGACTTGAGCACTATATATTTATGAAGCTAAAACCATGAGTATATAGTATACTGTTAGTGCAGGAAGGGGCTGGAGACATCACACAATCCAATATCTTAATTTTGCATACCAGGAAACAGGAATCTGGGGAAGGAAAGTTCCTGTGCCAGCATGGAAGAGCCGGGCCCTCAGTACCACTTAGAGTTCATTGTTCTTTGGAAGCTAGGGTCACCACATTGCTAGTTCTGGAGTCAGGAAGATCTGAATTCAAATCATACCTTTGATACTTTCCTGCTGTGTGACCCTGAACAAGCCTCTCTCCACCTCAGTTTCCTTCTCTGTCAAATGGGGGTAGTAACAGCACCTGTCTCCTAGGGCTCCTGTGAAGGCAATGAGATAATATGTACAAGGTGTTTGGCAAACCTTAAAGTGATATAAGAAGTGACAAGATTTTTATCATTGTTTCCCTACTACCTAGAATTGCCCATGAAGCTAATTTTCCCAGAACTATTTTTGCATATTTTACTTTCTCTTCACATTTTTAGAACCTCTGTATATTGAAATGATTATGTGGAAGAAATTTGATTCCCAGGAGGGGGAAAATCACCTTTATTTTACAACCATAGTTGCCAGACTGTTCTGTTCATAAACTACTTGACCTCTGACCCTCACATTCAAAGACACAGTGACTGAGGGGGCAGCTGTAAACTGGACACTGATTGCTACGTTTTAAAATGTTGTCCAGGAGCCTTCTCTGTGGGCCTCCCTTACTGCTCTGCATGACCGTTCCCTGTTCCAGTGCCAAGGCTGTGTCTACAGACAGTCTACAGACAGAAAAATGACTCTTGTCATACAAAATTTTCATAGATTTCCCCAGGTATGGGGCCTTTGTTTGTAGCATTAAAGAACTGCGAACTTTGCCAAGTAGTGGTTCCAAGCCCTTTAGAAAGAACAATATGGGATTCTTACCAGGTGTCATGTTTTTTCTCCACTCCCACAGACATGTTATGTCCCCTACATTTATTTTTTCATGAATTATAAGCTCATAGATTTCTTTAGAGTTAGATACAACTGTAGGCATCATCTCATACAGCCTCCTTATTTTACAGATGAGGCAACTTGGACCCAGATAGGTGAAATACCAAAAGTCTTGCAGAGAGTAATTTGTAGAATCCAGATTTGAATCCAAGCCCTTAGGCTCCCAAGCAGGGCCCTTTCCACTATACTCTGGTGACCTTCAAGTCAGTGTGTTTTGCACTGACAGTTATGTCATTCTTTAAAAATTAGAAACATGTAGGGGTATTTCAAACCCAGTATTGGTGACCACTTATTTAGCATTTGTCAGAAAGAACCTGGTTGTGATGTCTGCACAGGAGCCTCAGGATGAACACAGATCAGTGCCCAGGTAGAGCCCAGGGTGTGGTTGCACACAGGCCCTCTGGACTGCAGGCTCCCAGCTCTGGTGTCCTGCTCTTTGACACTGAGGGAGTGGGTGTGTGCTTGACCTCTGTTCACTGTTATTTAAGATGCATTCTCCCTGCCTCTTTGAGTTCCCATGTGGCCATTCCACGGTCTCCTCTCTCTGACTGCCTTCATTTGGTGCACTGCATGCTGGAGGTGTGATCTGGACTGTTTTGATGTGTCCTGAGACTACTGATTTGGAGGGATTTTGGTTTTATATCAGATCCAGTTTTAAGGTGAGTGACATGCCTTACAGACTTAGATTGCATTTGCAGAAGTAACCAAACACAAACATTGACTAACACCTCAAGGAGAGCTTTGAGGAGACACTAGAACAGAAATTCATAGGAGGAGCTGTGAGGCTTTGGGCTTTCATTACAATTTTTCCTCAAGTTAGCAAGAGATGTTTCTTGTGCTCAGGAATTACAAACCATATGAAATATTAGTCAATAGCTAGGACAATTTATGTTTCACTTTCTTAAATCAACTCTTGAGAAACCTTGTGGTTATTCTTGTTTTAAACTCTGGCTTCTTACACTTAAAAAATGCCACTGAAGTGTTGTGTTTTTCCATGGCCTGTATCTCCCCCTGCCGTATCGTGCCATTTAACAACAACGAAGTGAACGAAACTGCCATTGACAGCACTAAAGCATACCCAGGAGGAGAAGCCAGCGACTTGGCAGTGCTCAGCATCTCCGCCACGGTCCTGGGAGGCCACACGATGACCTTTGGAACCTGCATCCGCCCCATGACACCAGGGAAGCGTGTGGAGTTGCAGTCACAGCCGACTTAGCAGAAGTAGCTTGTGACTGATGGTTAGGAATACCAGCTAATTCAGTGAAGGGAGAATAGTCCTCGATCTGCTTTCCATATTTATAGAATGAAGACAGTACTTGTTCCTTTAACTTCGTGTGTAGGCTATGTTGGCCTGAGGGTTGGGGTGGGGGGAGTCAAGGTGAATCAGTGAAATTATGATTTGTCTTAAAAGAAACATTACTCAGTGAACACCAAAGGGTTAAATGACAGATCCTGACGTTCAAGGAACTTCCATTTTACTGAAGGCATCAGGAACATCTCCACGTGAAGCAGTAGCAGGATAAGGAGATGTGCTGGTGACCTGGTTAGCTATTAAGGGAGAGAAAGTAAGGCTTTTGAGCAGTTAGAGCTTGTAGTAAGTATGAACTTAGGTTAAGTTCATTTCTGTTTGTAAGCTCCTAGTGTGGGTCAGGCTTTGGGGAAAGAGAGGCAAAAATCAGAGGGATTCCCTGTCATCAAATAGTTTACCTGCTACTTGGGGGAAGGTGGGGAATATAAGTGTAAACTGAGAAGTCTATCTCAGGTAATTTAAGGAGCGGGGGAGCACACCAGCCTCTAGGAAGATGAAGAAAGGCTGCCCGAGGCAGATGCTGCTTGAGATGAAGGAAGCTATGGATCCTAAGAGATGGAGGTGAGCAGAGGGCATTGCAGGCACTGGGGATGTCCTGAGCAAAGGCCACAGATAGCAAGTGGATGAGTTTGGCTGGGACATAGGATGCATGAAGTCAGCCATGGCTCTGTGTGCCAGGTACTATGGGGGGTGCTGGAGATTCAGAGACCAAAAAACCCAAACCCCTCTCCTTGTTCGGAGGGAGCTTACATTCTGTTGGGGAAGACAATGTACACACATATAAATAGATATAAAATATAAACACTGTTAAATACAATGGTTTGGGGGTTTGGAAGAGGCACCAACAGCTGTGGAGGATCAAGAAAATCCTCCTTGCAGAGGTAGTGGTCAGCTTGGAGAACTCTAGTCATTTTATGATGCAGAGGTGAGTGATGAAGGGAATTATAGGCACTAAGCCAAAAGGTCCCCACTGTGATGGAGAAGGGCTGTGTGTGTGTGTGTGTGTGTGTGTGTGTTGTCGAAGTGCTGGAGAGCCATCACACAGCAAAAGTAAGGTCAGAGACTCAGGAGAAGAGATAGCTGTCAGAAGGGGGAAGGACAGAGTTCAGGATCATGGGCTAGAACTAATGAGGGTGATGGTGGTTAAAAGTGGCAGAAACTGAGCAGAAACAGAGGCCAGGAGAGTGGGAGAGGTTGGGGTCCTGATAGGACAGTGTGTTTGAAGGAAACATGAATGTTGAAATTACCAAGCATGAGTGCAGGATTTGGAGTATTCGCAGAAGCTGAGAACTCCTTCCTTCTTGTGAAAGGAGGGAGAAGGGCCAGGATGTCAACAGATGTTAGGATATTTTTAGTTAGATCTAGGCAGAGTGAAGGAACAGAGTCCCATAGGGATTGGGAGAGGTTGGAAGAGGCATTAGAGACTCTTTGTCAGGAGTCTTCTGGAGAAGGCTAGGTTTATGTGAGTGTCAGAAGATGAAGAAAGTATTACCTGAAGAAACTGTTGATGAAGGGGGATGGTTTGTTAATGACAGAAGTGGGGTATCCAGAGTTTGCCCATGAAAGGGGTGGCAAAAGAGAGGAGGCATTGGGGAGGGGCTGGTGATGAGAGAAGACCGAAAGCTAAGAGGATGGAAGGTTTTACTTGAGGTGACGGTGACCCTGGATGAGCAAGAGGCCACAGGGAGCTAGGACCAAGTAGGGAGACACTTAGAGGAATCATCCCAAGCATCCTAACTAGAATCAGAGCGAGTCTGTGCTAATAATGTCTCCAGGATGGCATCTCATTGTGGTTGTCACTTTCAGAGTTTGTAGGGTCCTACAATCCCATGGCACTTCTTTAACTTTTGTAAGTTAGTAGAGTTACATGAACTAATATTTACCAAAGTATACGATCTTACTATATTCTACCAAAGTATACTTTTAATGAATCGATAATTGGAATACTGAGACACCTCTGTTCTCAACTGTATGTGATGTCTGAGGCCTGATTGGGAGTGAGCTTCTCTGGCTGGCTGCACAGTGGGATTATGAGACTGATTGTGTTGAAGGATGTGCCTAAATCAGCCCTCTCAGGGGAGAACAAGTCAGACAAATTAGATTTGAAGTCTCTTTTTAAAATATTTATTTATTTATCTTTAGTTTTCAATAGATAAAGTTTCTTTTAAATAGAACACCAAATTTCCTCTTTTAATATACAAACCACAAATATACTTTTAAAACAGTGAGCTTTCTTGTTGCTGAATTAAAAAGTTTTCTGCTGGAGGAAGCAGCCAGATCCCGATACCATTGGTACAAGACTTGGGAACTGCTGCATCTGAAATCAGAGCAAGTGGGAACTCCTCTGCTGCTGGCTGCTAGGTCTGGTTTCCGTAGAAATGGATGGCAGATCCGTAAGGGAAAGTTTTCGCTGATCTTTGTTTCCCCCCCGGTATCCGTTTCCCTGGCAACGACAGTGGCTGGATCCAATGGAAGTCCTCACTTCCTCATGTCAGCACTGACTACACAACTTCCAAGCTCCCTTAGAAAATTATTTTAACAGAGTAGCAAGAAGTTTAAGATCTCAGCTAGCTAGTCCCATTGGCACAAGTGGAGCCCACACTGCAGCTTAGCAGTTTCCAGATCGTTGCCATGCGAGTTTCATGTCACATGCATAGTTTATTTCCGACTCATGCTGTCATGGGAAAGAAAATTTTCTAGGGATTCCTTTTAGGGGGTCAGATCACTACATTACTTAAACCTAAATCCTGGAAGAGAGAATTTAAAAATTAATGATATCTCACCAATGTGTACAACTCTACCTCTTGAGAAAGCCACTAAGCTAGGAATGATCTAGATGAAAGTCAAAACTTTTCTACACTACCCACACAACAGGTGGCATTTGCAAGGGCTGTTGTAGTCACAGATGAGAAGAGTGTTTTATGGGCTTTGTCATTGAATTCCTTGAAAGACAGATTGGCCAAGGTTGCACAAAGGGGCCATTAAATATGAAATGGTGCTGTGCATGTTGTCGTTGTTTAGCTGAATAAAGTCACCAACTATTTTGCTCATCATTTCTGATAAAATGTAACTAGAGCATGTTGTTCTAGGGAGTATAATTGCTTACAGAATGATCATATTACTCCAGAAGACCCATCTTTGTGGACAAAAGAAAATTTCCTTTTTTTTAAAGTGCAACATTGTCCCTGCAACTAGATTTTCATTGTACTAACCTATGAAGTCTAGACTCCTGAAACACTCATATTCCCTTCAGGAATGTTACATTGATAAGTTACAAAAGGATGACACCTAAGAAATGATCAGTCTGTGTCTCAGAGGCTAGTGTGGTACTTTCTTCACAAATAGCCATTTCAGGTTGCTGGTATAAACTCAGTATCCAGGATCTATAAATTTGTAACTTTCTTTTAGTACTACAATTAAATTATTGAAAAAAATCTAAACCTATTATTACCTCTTGGAGCCTTTGCAGTTCCACAGTCCCACCTCTATAACCTGCCTGCTCTTGCCCCTTACCAAGCTTCCAGCCATTTCACCACTTGCCCCCAGCACCAACTACCCTGCAAGTCTGCATTATGCACCACCTTATTTCATTCACCTCTTTCTTATCTTGCTTTGCCAAGCACTTTCTCCTTCCCCTTCTCCAGTCTTCCCTTTCTCATCCTGATTCATTGATTCTCTTTGATCCCATTCTTTCCACTTTAACCTCTTCTCACAGAAGCCAGAAGTAGAATCTGGATGTGGAAAATGGTTCATCTTCACATTTTTCTTGATTCCTCCCAAATTTCCTGACTCCATATTTAACGTTCACCCTTCTTCACAAGTCCAGAGTACTCTAGATGACCTTTACAATGTCCTTCTTATTTTATGCCAGACCTTTTCTCTTCTGTTCCTACAATCAGCTTTCATGGAAAATTGAAGTCAGTTCCACGTAGCAAGAGAGAATCAAGTTAAACATATGGATGAAGTAGAATTGAAAGAACATAGGTTGGAATTAAAAGACCTGTGCTCTGGTCCCATCTCGTGTTATCATAAAACTTTTTGACCTTGGGCAAGTGGTTTACTTTCTTGGACTTCAGTTTCATCTGCAAAATTAAGGGACTGTACTAAATGTGCGCTAAGTTTCCTTCATGGGAGTAGTGAAAGGTAATATCTTAAGCTGAGAAATTTACATATGGAGGTTCTTTGCCCTCCTCCACTACCTTTTAAGATCCCAGGGTCCCCAGAGCTGACATAAGTTTTCAAGGTCCTCACTCCAAACCCAGTGTTCTTCAGTGGCACTATGCTGCTCCCATGAAGATTTTTCTGTGGGGGAATAAAGTCTTCCTTTCTGTTTGTACAGATCTGTTTGAGTTTCACCTTAAGGTTGAAGGAGGAACATCCTGGTCTTTGGAAGCCATGTTTTGATGTGATAGACCAGGAAGAAGCGTAACACTCATTTTGGTTTCTTTCACTTCTTTCTGACTTTCATTTTGGAAGGATGACTGTCTTGTTTGCACCTACCTTCAGCAGAGAAAGAGGGTCTCATAATTGTTGTGAGCATGTAAAATCATGGTGAGATTAAAAAATTCTCCAATAGGCATTTTTCTCCAGTCCCAAGAAGTGCCTCTTGGGCTGTGAGCACCACTTCCAAGACAAGTTTGATTTCCTTAAGTCTGATTGTCCTAAGATTTAAGGGTAAGATTTCAATCCACAAAGAGCTAGATCATTCCTTCACAACTCTGCTTCGAAATAAATCTTGGTAATGAGCCAACCATCTTCCTGGAATGCTTTGAATCTTAGAGCATTCTGAGACTTTTCAACTGCCAAAGTCAGGGAGGTTTTATCATTCTCAGAAGTATTCTTTTTTTTTTAATTTTAATTTATTTATTTAACTTTTTACATTTATTTTCACAAAATTTTGGTTTCCAAATTTTCTCCCCTTTTATCCCCTCCCCCACCCCAATACATCAAGCAATCTAATTTTCCCTATCACCAATCTGCCCTCTCTTCTATCCTCCCTCCCTTGTCCCCATCTTCTCTTTTGTCCTGTAGGGCCAGATGACTTTCTATTCCCCATTAACTGTATATCGTCTTTCCTAGTAGCAACAACAATACTAAACAGTTGTTCCTAAAACTTTGAGTTCCAAATTCTTCCCATCCCTCCCTCCCCACCCATTCCCTTTGGGAAGGCAGGCAATTCAATATAGGCCCTATCTGTGTAGTTTTGCAAATGACTTCCATAATAGTCGTGTTGTGTAAGACTAACTGTATTTCCCTCTATCCTATCCTGCCCCCCATTGTTTCTATTCTGTCTTTTGATCCTGTCCCTCCCCGAGTGTTGACTTCAAATTGCTCCCTCCTCCCATTGCCCTCCCTACCATCATCCCACCCCCCCTTGCTTATCTCCTTCTCCCCCACTTTCCTGTATTGTAAGATAGGTTTTCATGCCAAAATGAGTGTGCATTTTGTTCCTTCCTTTAGTCAAATGTGATGATGGTAAACTTCTTGTTTTTTTTCTCAGCTTTCCTCTTTTTCCCTCCACAGAAGTATTCTTATCTTGCCTAATCCTAGGTTTGACTCAGTCAGAATCTGACATGATGAATAACCTGTAAAGGAGACTGGATTTTTGGGATTGCTTTGTGACCTTTCCCTATAAGATGTCACAGGAAAGCTGGGTTTCAGGGGGATTTCTGGGTAAATCCGAGCAGCTGCAACATCTCCCTTCCATATGTCCTGCTCTCAAAAAATTCATAAATCAAGTATTTATTAGGCATCCGCTATATTCTCACCACTTGGTTCTTGCAGAGTAAAAACTAAGAGAAGACATGGAACTTGCCCTTGAGAAGCTTAGAATCCAGTTGTGTCAGAAATGCAAATTGTGAAAAGTGTAATTATAAGAAAAGCACATTGTTGAATTCCAAGGAGAAAATTTGAACCGTATGTGTATCTATGTATGAATATATATATGTATGTATGTATATATACATACACATATACATAAACATATGCATACATACATACACATATATATGTATCTATATAGCTTAGTATTATGATTTTACCAGTAACTGCAAGAGATGCTTTAGAGATTGATTGCTCTTTAACATTATCACTCTACTACGATCGCATAGCTACTGTGTGTAAAAGTCAGGATTTGAACCCAGGCGTTCCTTCCTCCAAGGCTAGCCCTCTATCCACTCTACTTCTCTTCCTCTTAATAGTAAGTTCAAAGGGTAGAAGGATTTTGTGAAAAAATGGGAGTTGAACTAGACCTGCAGGAGGAACAGCAGGGTTTGGAGAAGTGAGAAGGAGCTGGGAAAAGGCTTGCCAGTTGGGAATACTTCATGCATAAAAATATGGAAATCTGAATAAAAATAACATATTCCAAAGAGAGTGGATGGATTAGTTTCTTAAGAACAGAGGCACATATTGAGAATCAGTGAAGGTAAGATTGGGTCAGATGACGAGGATGAAGGCTTGGAGATCAAGGAGAAGAATGCCTCCAGGGTGGAAAGTAAGGGAATGATGTGAGAAGGGAATTCTTCATCTGCTGCTTTGTCAAGAATCTTTGAACTTTCCAAACATTTATTAAATGCCTACAATGTTTTAAGCACTGGAAACCCTGGTGCTGAAGATGTAAGGGCACAAATAAAATAGCCTTTGTTCTTAAGGATGAGGAGACAGTTTCTTCTTCAGAGGAAAAAAAAGATGTAGAATAAGTATATGTGAAATACAGACAAATTCATTGTAGCTTGGGGATCAAGAAAAGCCTCAGGTACAAGGCAGCCTTTGAGCTAAGCCTTGGAAACCCCTAGGAAATGAGGAATTCTGAAAGCCATGAGGTGAGGGGGAGTGCATTTCAGGCTAGTGGGACAGGCCTGGAGAAAGCACAGGGAAAGGCGATGACCATGAAGAGCAGCAAGAACACTAATCTAGCTGGACTGGAGAGGACTTGAAAGAGAAGAGCGTAGAATGAGGCTGGAAATGTAGGTCAGAAGCAGGGAGTGAAACAAGATTCGAGGTTAGATCCTAGAGGTAATAGGAAACCACTAGAGTTTGTTGAGCTTAACAAGTGATATAGAGTTGTGCTTGAAAATGATCACATTGGCAGCTGAGTGGAGGATGGACTGGAGAGGGCAGAGGCCAGAGGTGGGCAAATATTTAGGCAGATGTAGTAACCCAAGCTAGAGGGGGTGATGTGCTCAAGTAGGCTGGTGACTGCAAATGAAGAGAAGAAAATGTATAGGAGAGAAGTTGTGGAGGTCAGATACACAGCACATGGCAGGTGACTGCAGGAAGAGAGAGTGAGGAGGCAAAGATGACCTTCCTGAGGGCTGGAAGGATCGTGGTGTCCTTGACAGAAAGAGCTGAGTTCAGAAGGAGGAGGGATAGGGAGAAAGAATTTGTTTGGTGAATTTGTTAGCTATGGGGCATCCAGTTTTATGGTCCAGTTTGGAGATCCAGGACTAAAACTCAGGAGAAAGTGTAGGCCTGGATAAATAATCTGGAAGTTATCTGCATAGAAATGATCATTGAACCCAGGGTACAGATGAAGTCACTGAGTGCAAACATTTATAGAGAAGAGGGCCCGGGCAGAGTCTGGGAGTATATCCACCAAGCAAGGATGTGACATGGATGCTGATCTAGGCAAGGAGTCGGAGGAGAGGTCGGACAGGTAGAAATGGAGCCAAGAAAGCAGCATCGCCAAAAAGAAGAAAAGGCACTCGAGAGATCCTTGGCAACTTCAGAGACAGAAGTTTATGAGAAACAAAGGTGAGATGAAGAAAGTGTGCGGGAGCAACAAGTGTGGTCAGTTTTCTAGGATTCTGGCTGTGAAAGGGAGGGGAGAGAAAGAATGATGCTTGGAGAGCTGTTAGCATCAGGTGTGAAGTTGTTTAAGGGCCGTGGACATTGGGGTGTTTGCAGGCATCAGGAAACAGAGCAGAAATGAGGAAAAGATTGAAGTTTAGAGAAACTGAGAAAGATTGTGAACCTGATCAAGAGGACCAGTCAAGACCAGTCAAAAGAAGACTATTTATCTGAAATTGTGATAAGAGGAGAGAATGAGGGATGATGTCAAGGGGTTTATATACGTAAAGTAGGAGAATAGACAGTTTATAGCAAATGACCTCTTTACTTAATAAAGTGTGAGTGTAGGTCTTGGTGAGGGGAGAAGGAATTGTGAGGAGAGTGAGAGAGCCCCGTTGAAATCAGATTATGTAAATTTGTAGAGGACCAATCAATGCAATTGCCTGACTTCTTCCAGCACAGTTCAAAAGTATATCTTATTTGAAATATAAAGCCATTAGCTCCTCCACAGTCTTAGTCTTTCTTTTTCCCCCCATTGAGTTGATATATTTTTCTTCTTTTAAGTGAGAAAGAAGACATTGGGGATGAAAGGAAAGTCCAAGTTCTGAGGATATTCCTGTTCCCCGTAGCCAGTTTATTGACCAGAACATCCTTAGACCTCATTATTTTTTTTAACCTTTGTTTTTGTCTTTGTTTTGTTGGTTCTAAGAAGCAGTTGACCACAAAAGAAAATTCTGGAGTTTTCCAGATATTGGTGTCTTCTGCCTCTTTATACTGCCACTAAGTCCCAAGGTGAACCTGAGTGATGAACACAAATCAAACTTAAATGGTCCTGGGTGATTCTGAGAAAGGACAGCCTAATTCCTTATCCATCGTTCAGTCCATGATGAATGTGCTGAGATCCAGGGAATTTTTTTTCATCAATGTCTTTTACCAGATAATTTTGTATTTGTGTGGTGGAATTTTAAAGGAACTTCCTAAAAGAAATACATTGCACACTGTTGTGTCTCCCTGGTACATTTGACCCTTTCTCCTTTGCTTCTTTTAGTCCTTGTTTCCCCTCTGAATGCCTTCTCATTGCTCCCATTAGCTCCATAGTAGCTAAGGTCCAGAAGACACTGCACTTCAGGCTTCCTAACCAGCAGCATGACCCATCCCAATTTGTTGGCACATAAAAATCAATTCTCTGGAGTTCCATCAGACAGGCTGCTTTTGTGATCCAGCCTGCAGTGGCATACTTCCCTTCTTTCCCTCTGTAGCCAGGGAACTGAAAAATTCATTGTGGTTTCCTTTGGGACCAGGAAACAATATTAGAAAACTTTGTCTTTGAAGGTATCCTTGTGGTTTGTGAATTGAATAACATTTCTTTAGAGACAGGTTTTCAGGGATCTGGTGATTCAGAAGCACTCATTGTGAGTGCACACTCAGAGGGGCTGGAATAAGAGAAATTAACGTCTGTGTGTTTCTGAAGAATCCCTTGGAAAAGTGGCTCACGCCTCATGTCTCCCCCCACCCCAGTCAGATAAATGAGAGAACTTCATTATTTTTTTAAAGTCATGTGTCTTATTGTTGGAAGACAATTTTCATTTTTGCTAGAGGTTTTTCTTTGTGTAGTCCTAGGAGCCACTCTTTAAATGAATTTCCCCATGAAACATCTGGTTGCTTATTCTACAACAGGAAAGCGTGGGCATTTACAGAATGCTTTTCCTTGTTACCTCATGACATGAAGTGAGAAGAGACTTAGGTTTGAAAACTCTGTGACTTCTAGTTCTGTGGCCGTGAACAGGTCACATAAGCTTCTGAACCTTGGTTTTCTCATCTGTAAAATGACATTAATAATAATACTTGTATTAGAAATTTCACAGACTTGTGAGGATTTGCTGAGATAATGTATGGAAAGCCCTTTTCATACCTTAAGACACTATATAAATATCAGCTATTTTTATTATTGCCTTTCTTAGCAATAGCAAATTCATTTTCACTAGAGTTTTTCAAGAGATGCTCCTGTTCAGGTGTCCTCTAAAGACCATACCCACACTGAGCCTCTGGGATCCTAAAAACCCTTTGTGAGTAGATACCCAAAGCATTGTCCTTCTGTCCATCTGCCACAAGGGCAAGTGGGCATTGTTTCCCTTGGAAAGTTTTCCCATGTGTACCCTTGTACAAAATGAAGAGATATTTAGATATTTGGATGCTGCACCGAGGAGAGAGTGACAGTGAGCTGTCCTGAATGCTACTGCTGCTTTCTTCAGAAGAAGTGAGCCTGCCCTGACAAGCCTTCTTTACCCCCATGCAGAGCACAGGCTAATGGGGAAAGGGGAGAGCCAAGTCATAGGAGAGGTAGGAGGGTGTATTTTGTGCTTGGGAAAAACAAAAAAGAAATGATCTGTCACAGTAGAAGTAGCTGTTTTTGCTGCCAGTAGACTAGGATTAGAGCACAGTGTCCTCAGAAATGGTTTTAGGAGCTTTCTGGGTGATCAGATTTTTCAGCAATTAGAAGGTTGTAAGAAGATAGTTTCCCAAGATCCTCAGAGTCCAGAACTCTTTGCCTATGGTCTGGCCACACAAAATGAGACATCTGGGTCCAGTAGACATCTGGGTGAAAGAAGTGATGGCTCTTATTTTCTCTGAGCTTGTCGGACTGCTCAATGGTCATGTCTTTATCGCTAATACGTGGTGTGGTGAAGGTAAAGAGGTAGAAAAGACCTAAAATGAATGTTAGCATTTCTCAAATGCATTATGTGGCCGGGGGAGGGGGAGGGAGGTTCTCTGCTTGAGAGGGAGCTTGGTGGAGAGGATAGAGAACTAGACCTGGAGTCTGTTCAAATCTGAGTTAGAATCCTATCTTTGATGCTGATTAGCCGTGCAACTGTGGGCAAGTGACCTCCCCTCTTAGCACCTGTTTCCTTATCAGGAAACCCAGTCAGTGAAGCCACTAGTCCAAAGGTTGGCTTTGCCACCCTTGAACATATATGATAGAAGGAGGAAAGGAGGAATAAACATTTGTATGTGCTTACTATGTGTCAGGCCCTAGACTAAACACTTTTTAATTTTTGTTTTTTTACAAATATTAAATCCCGAGCAGTAGGTGGTGTTATTGTAAGGTTCCGATAATCCACATAAGCCTTGAGGAACTGTAGCATATTAGCCATGGCCATTATAACTCATCAACCTTGTTTTGTCCAGTGAAAGCAGGATCTGATGGTCTAGTACTTCGCAAGCCTCAAGTGCTACAGAAGTGACAGATGTTTCTAAAATAGTAATTATTTTTACAATAGAATTTCTTTCACACAGCCTCAAATCTGAATTATTTGTGTGCAAGTTCTATCCCTTGGACTCATCTAATAAGTTCTTAGAAGTTAGGCATTTTACCTTTTGTAATTTTGAGCACCTTGTGCTCCATAGGCATCAGTAATGATCTATCAATTAATTTTCTTCTTCTCCCTTTGGCCCAGGAGACATTTTTCCCCTTATGAAGTAATCAGCCCCTGTCCCCTACCCCCATCACTCATGGGAAGGTCCCAGTTTTTTAATGAAGAGCCACAGTTTTCGGGTTTTATGCTTGTCATTGAGAGGTTACCAGGGAACCTTAGTCACCAATCATGGATTAGTATTTATTAATTGATCCAAGGCTTATAGAAGGAAGACCACTTAATGCTTTATTGAAAGTCATCCGTTCAAATTATTTTCATAAAAACCCCTACCACAGGAAATGGGTATTTGTCCTGTGCTTTACATTCACAAGTAATTGTTTTAGAAAGTGAAGCTGGCTGCTGTTGCTCCTTTGCCTAACATTCCCACTTGTTAATTGAATTCAACAATAACATGTTCAACTACTAGTGAGTGGGAAAACTGGAATGAATCCGAGGTAGCAGAAGGGGGGGAAATGGCAGAAAGGCGGCATGGTGGCCCTTTCCAGATGGACATGCCATTCATGGGCTAGTTCAGCCTTAACTTTAAAGTATGTAGGAACATAAAGACTGCCTTCTCCTCCGCACGAGCATGGGAGTCTTAGAGGATGTGGCTTATTAGTTTGAATTGGATATGTCCTGGAAGCGTAAGCTGTGGTACCAGTAGAGAAGATCTCAACAGTTTTGTGTATGCTCCCATTTGAATAAAACCATTTTTTAATTTTTGTTTTGTTTTTACAAAATATCAGTACATAGAGAGCCGCCACGTTAGGGTCTGTTTGCTGTAAGAAGCAACAGACCCATGTTCCATAGAGGAGTTCAGAAATAAGCTAGAATGAGGAACCACCACATTTCAGATCCTAACCCTGACACTGAGGAGCTGTTTGACCTGGAACAAGGCTCCCTAACTCCCTGAGAGTCACTTTCCTTGCTGCCTCTGCTTCCTTGGCCTCCCAGTTTGTCCTTCTGTCTGTGTCCGCTCTCTCCCACTCCAATCCATTCTCCACACATCTGCCAAAATGATTTTCCTGAAGCACGGGTTCAAACATATCCCTGTGCTCAGGGAACTCCAGTATCTCCTCGTACCTTCCTAACCTAATACACACCCTTCACTTGTCACCAAAGCTCTTCACAGCCTGGCTCCCTCCTCCCACCATCACAGACTGTAGACCTTGAGAGTGTTTTCTATCATTCAGTGCTCCACCCAGCTTTGACCCAGACACCCCCTTGACTCGGAGGATCTCTAGTTCCTTTCAGGACTCAATTCTATCTTGTAGATGAAGTTTGTCCTGATTCCTTCCCCCAGATGCTAATGTTTCCCTCTCCACTCCCCCCAAATCTTTTGTGTCTATTTGTATATCTGTGTGTGGTGTATGCATGTATGTGTGTGTCTTGTATGCATATGTATATACGTGTATGTCTCTGTGTATTTTCTCCAGCTATAAATTCCTCAAGAGCAAGGAGCATTCCACTTTTTTCCATGCATTCTTTGCATAGTGCCTGGCAAAGCACAGGGCGTTTGGTTCTTACCGTGCAATTCTTCTTGACTGATTAGCTGACTGAGCGAACGAATGAATGAGCGAACAAGTGAATGAGTACAGCGCTCTGCTTTCTTAGCTGTGCTGTTAGGACCGGCAGCTATCCCCCTCCGCGCCCTCCCTCTCCTCTTCCCTCGCCCTCCTCCTCCTCATCTTCATTTTTCTTTGCTTAAATAGGTTTTCTTCTGTTGTGCTCTCACAAACTGGTTTCAATCCCTGAACTCCTCTCCCAGTATGGTAAAATTGATATGAGAGTTTTTCCAGGTTGGTAAAGTGATAGAGACTTTTTCATTTGTGAAGGCCATCTTCCAGTCAAAGATCTCCCAATTAGTGTAGATGAGGCATCAAAGAGTGGTTTATGTCAAATATTGAAATTGAAAATAAACTATGCAATATAAACCCTGCCAATGGAATGCAGCAAAAAATTTTTTTAAATTGACAAGAATATTTTTAATCTCTCACCCATCCCCCAAATAAAAAAGAAGAAAACCAAGCCCTTGTGATAATATGCATAGTCAAGCAAAACAAATTCTGACTTGGTCATGTGCAGAAATGTGTATCTCCTTGTACATGTGGAGTCCACCCCTCTGCCGAAAGCAGAGGTGTCTGCCTCAGTTCCCTTGGAATGGTGCTTGGACATTGCACTGAAAAGAGTTCCTAAACAGTGAAAGTTGAGAAAGCCTTTTTCATGGCTTGAAACTAGGGTTAGTATGAAATATAATGGTTCACCAGGACCTTGTTGGACAAGAAATGTTGTTTATAGTTAGTGACTAAGAAATCCATGGACCTTTGACAATCCTCTCCTGGCAGAAGGCGAGAGAAGGCAAGAGAAGGTTTCTGCTACATGAAAGAGCTAGCCTCCCCAGAAGGAGCAGTACCTCAAAGGGGAATGCTTTCCCCAGGAAGGATGGGGGTTCACACAATACTAATTACTATAGCACTTTTTTTAAAGCTTCAAAACCATTTTCAGTTATTGTAGTTCTGGAATGGTATTTCAAGGCAGCTGCACCTAGGGTAGTGTGGATGTGAATCTAAACATGTATTTTTAAATGGGTATGAGCCTGAGTGTCTGAGAGCTATCAGGTCCCTCAGATGGAGGAACTACAAAATAAAGAAGTGATAGAAAGGGAGCTTTGAGGTCATGCCAGCTGGCCTTTTCCCCCTCCTCCTCCACAACGTTCCAGACCCATTCCTGAGCATTCCTAGTGCTAGGTACTCTGAGAGATACTGAGATAGAAGATACAGTGCAATGCCCGGAGTGCTGTCACTCCTCATCTTTGCCTCCTGGATCCTTGGTTTCCTTCAACACTTGTTTCAAACCTGACCATATTCTAGAGGCCTTTCCTGCCAGCAACGTCCCTCTGAGATCACCTTCCTTCTGCCTTGCACACATCTTGTATATTTCAGGTTATTTACTTCGAGGGTAGGGGCTATTTTTGTCTTTCTTTGAATCTCCAGTGCATACCATAGCATCTGGCGCATAGTAAGACCTTTGATAAATGCTTGCTGACTGACTTTGGTATTGTCTAAAGAGGCAGGGCACGCATATAAAAGAATAGCTTATGATATAGGGCAATTTGTCATGAATCACTCAGACCTGGAGCTGTGATTTTTTAGGACTTGAGAAAGCCTGTTGAGCAGGGGGTAGTAAAGCAGTATGTCAAAGGAAACTTGGTCTTTTAAGGAATAGTGAGAATGAAAAGAGTTCGGGGCAATACAGAGTGATAGGCCAGGCCAGTGGGTGTGGAGATGTGTTTTGGGACAATGTTTTGACAAGTCTGGCTTAAGGGGAAAGTTTCTTTTAAGAGGGTATAGGTTGGGTAAGATGAACTAGGGACTGGTGCATCAAGCCCAATAGACACTTAATCATGTTTATTGGATTAAATTGTGGAAGACCTGGAAAGTCAGGTAGAAGCGTTCCACGGTGATCCTGTAGGTGATGGTGAACTATCGGTGTTTTTGAGTAGGACTGTGACAGTTCACTTCTAGGTCTATCACAGAAAACCAGTGCCAACAGAGGCAAAGCCCAAGGGAAGATTGCTCACTTTGTTAAGATGCTTTTGCATGCAGTTCTCTAGCTGTCCACTGCTGGGGAGCTGTACACAAATTAGTTGGCAACAAACTTCAAGTTGTTGTTGTATCAAACGGTCAAGGAGATTCTTCAGTGAATAATTGCTTCTGGAAAAGAAGAAATACCTAGAGGGAAGGTTTTTCAACAGGTTTTTCTTGAACCAGAAAATCGATTTTATTGAACTGGTAGAAAAAGAGGGAGAATGGAAGGGTTAGTGGGGAGGATGCCAGGCGATGAGGCCGTGTTGGGAGACCCTGAGAGCTCTTCAGGTCTGGCCATCCCTGGAGTGGGCCACGGGGGAGCCAGCACAGTTCAGACGGCTTGGGGTCATGCTCTCGCTCTGCCTCTTGTTACGTGAGTGATCTTCATAAGGCTCTCTGCCTCAATTGACTTACTGTCCTGTCTTCCATGTAGTTGAGAGACCTTCCAGCTCAGGAAGGATGACTGCTTTGGGCACATTCCTTCGTTGAGTACATACCTGCTGAAGATGTGGAGGCCACGCGCTGGCCTACATCTCAGAGGCAAGGAGGAAGCTAACTGTAGATGTGAAATGACATAGAAATGAGAGTAGACACAGCCCTTGCTCAGTGGGAGCTTCTGTGCTCGTAGGGACGTAACCCATGAATAACATGCAGCTACTTTACCTGTCTGACTTTGTGGAGTGTGGGGAAATTGTTCCTAACGCTTTCACCTCCATTCTCGTAGAATCATAGAATTATGTACTTGGAAGATTCCTTCAGGATCACAGAATTTCACCCCTTCTTTTCACAGAGGGGGCCAATGACTCAGGTGATTTGTTCAAGCTCCCATAGTTGGTGGCATAACCTGACCTAGAATTCTGACCCATTTCTAGTCTGCAGCTGTTTCTGTGAGTTGCCAAAGTCATACAGGGTCCTTGGGGCAGGGATTAGCTTCACTTTAGATAAGAAAATGAAAAAGCCTCTTTCAGATTAGCCTAGCAAGGTGACCTGCTGTCCAGAGCTTTGTCCAGTTCTCTTCCACTTACGGTCTCCTCAGGTAATGTCAGTGAAGTGAAAACCACAGCACTGCCAATATTCTTACAGCCCTGGAGAATTTGCAAAGCATTCTGTGATCTTTACCTCACTGAAGCTTCACTTCAACTCTCTGCAGTAGGTAGGATTATCCCCATTTTGTAGATGAGGATACTAAGGGCCAGGAACAGCAGGATTTAAACCTAGGTTTTCCTGACATGTAGTTGTAGCACATTCAGGCCACTACAGCAAGGCTCTTCCTTAGCTTAGCTTATCTTCCTTATCTTAGCTACTGGAGGCCTTTCACAATATGATACTCAGCTCCTGGGAGTGGAGTGGCCTACAAATCAGTAGGAATAACCAAAATGATGTAACAAAAGACCCTGTGCTTCCTATCTTTGTTTGCATTAATAGAAGGATAATGTTTGGATTGAGGGAGGTGACGATGTCACTGTACATCACTGGTCAGAACACTTTTGGAGTTTTGTATCTAGTTTGGATTTCAGATTTGAAGGATGTTCATGAGGTGGAGCCTGAGCTAAATGGCCCTCCATGGTATAAGGGGACTCAAGACTACTATGTGTATGTTGGTTGGAGGATCTGCAGTTATTTATTTAGAAGAAGAACATCCAGGCATTTGAAAGGTTGTCTTATTGGAGAATGATTAGATTTGTTCCCCTTGGTAACAGGTGGTAAGACAAGGAGCAGTTGGTGGAGTGGACTGCTTCAGATGTAGTGAGTTTCCCAGCCATGAAGGTCTTCGGGTGGAGGTTCTAAGTGGTCATTTATCGGTTATGTTGTAGAGGATTGGTCTGAGATGCATATCAGATTAGGTGACTTCTTAGTTACCTTCCAACTCTGAGATTCCCCTTTCTGCGGGTAACAGAAAACTCATTTTCTCTTATAAAATTATCAGGGTACCTGTGTTTTATCACAGAAACCATTTTTTTCACGTGTTGTCAGTTTTAGCACACAGGATTTCAAGAGAGTAATTATCATTCAAGTCTTTCAAAAACATTTATTAAGCTCCTCTTGTGTAGAGAGTTCTTGTGTCACAACTACAGATAACCATAACTCACAGTCCTTATTACATGATAAGTATGTTAGACAGTGATGGAACAAAGCATAAGGTGAAATCTAAAGCAAAAGGCCCACCCCAAACTGGGGCATCAGGCAAGTTTTCCCAGAGTAGGGATGTTTCTTTGGAATTAGGTTGGGTAGGAAGTCATCAGGCGTGGAGAGGAGGGACATTTTGGCGGAGGTAAAAACTTGAGTCAAATCAAGGAATGGAGGATGCATGGTCAGTTTGGAGGAGAGGATCAATAGTGTATTGTGGTGAATCACAGATTTTGTGGAATTGACCATTATGATATGGGGCTCTAAACAGGCTGGGTTTGTTTTGGATAGGTTTTATCATGGACCCTTTGGCAGCTTGGTGAAGCCTATGGACCCCTTCTCAGAGTCATAATTTTAAATATTTAAAGGAAATACTTAATTTTAGTTAGAGATTAATGGAAATAAAGATGTAAGTTTTTCCCATCCAAGAAATCTATTCATGGACCCCATAACAACCTTTGATCTAAAGGTAGGGTGGTACCATATTGTGAAAGGCCTCCAGTAGGTAAGCAAAGAAATTTGAACTTGGTAGGCTCTAGGCAGACCCTGAGGATTTCTGAGTAGATCAGAGGTGAGACTTGGCAGGAGAGGATTGCAATAGTTCCAACATATGGTAATGATGTCACTGGATTCATGACAGTGGAGGTAGAGAAGAAGAACCAGCTGAGAGATTGGGGCTGCTGGTGCTTAATAACAGATCAAGGTCAAGAAATAAGGGAGAAGAAATCATCAAAAGGGACCATGAGGTTTCACACCTGGCTGATGAGATGGGCTCCATAGGCAGAAATAGTCAGAAGGAAAGAACTCAGGCTTTGGGGAAAGAAGTAGCTTTAGGTCTGGGCACGATGACCTTGGGATAGATGTTGGTGAGATAGCCAGGGTGGGGATGTCCTTTGGCCAACTGGGTAAGCCAAGTATGGCTCAGGAAGCTGGTCAAGGGGGTATGTTCTTAGAATTATGCCTATCAGAAGTAGAAGGAACTTCAGAGACCATCCAGTGTAACCTAACATTTATAGATAAGGAAACT
Source organism: Bettongia penicillata ogilbyi (assembly GCA_023548195.1). Lineage (NCBI taxonomy): Eukaryota > Metazoa > Chordata > Mammalia > Diprotodontia > Potoroidae > Bettongia > Bettongia penicillata. Next base: position 12,255,463 of record JAJHZJ010000132.1, on the reverse strand, counting down.
GAGACCCACCAAGATTAAATGGCTAGTCCAAGGTTACCCAGGCAGTAAGAGGCACAGACAAGTTTTTAATTCATTCTTCTGACTTCAGAGTCAGTGCCTTTTCTAGTGTCTAGTGCAGGAGTGGGGAACCTGCTGACTGGAGGCCACATGTGGCCCTCTGAGGCCTCAAATGAGGCTGTTTTACTGAATCAAAACTTCACAAAACAAATCTCCTTAATAAAAGGATTTGTTCTGTAAAACTTGGGCTCAGTCAAAAGGCTGCGCCCAAGGACCTTGAAGGCCTCATGTGGTCTTCAGGCCGCAGGTTCCCCACCCCTGGTCTAGTGTATCTGTTATTCTGCCATCCTCAGAAGAGATTAAAAATGATTTGAGGACAAACTCTTGGAGAAAACCCATCTTAAGAAATCAGGAAAACAAGTTGTCAGTAAAGGAGATAGAAGAGAAACCATTATAGAGGTAGCAGGACAGGGGAGGGAGTGGACAGCTATGTCAAAAGTAGCAAAGAATGATGATGGCAAGAAAGGCCATTGAAATAGATGAAGATGACCTTAGAAAATGCTTGAGGCAGAAACCTAATGGTGAGGTTTGAGAGACAGTGAGTGGTAAGGAAGGGAGGTGTCAGGTATCACCTTTTTTGAGATTAGTAGTGAAGGGGAGGAGAGAAATGAGACAAGAGCTGGTTGGGATGGAAAGGTTCAGGGGAAGTCTTCTTTTAGGATGGGGTGAACCTCAACATCTTTATAAATGCACAGGAAGAGCCACTGACAGAAGAAGTTGAAGGTGCTTGGGGTGTGGGGGTGACTGAAAAGCTAATAGGTGGGAAGCAGTGGGGTCAAGGGAAGAAGTCAGTATATTGAGGAAGTTAAGGAATGAAAAGGTCAGCTTGTTGGGAGCGGGGCTTATCAGCAGAGACATGGGAATCCTTGGGGATGATGGCAGGGGATGGGGAAGTGTATATTCTGAGCCAACAGAATAATTAGAACCCAAAGTTTTAGAGGCTTTTAAAAAGTCTGAGAAGATAGGTCTCAATTCACTTTATCCTTTGCTGAGTATCTACAAAGATTGAAATGCCATGAGCCCTGCTCCCAAGGAATACACCCTGTACGGAGATAAGGATGATATGAAATGGAAAGAGGTTCACTGTAGGAATATTTGAGGAGTGAGAACACCCTTCCACATGAGAAAACAAGGGAAGGGTGCAAGGCATTTTGAAGGGCCAACCTAAGAGGACTGGAATCAGACGGTTGGGAGAGACCTCTACAGCCACTTAGTCTGACCTCTGCACTAAAGCTCCAGTTCACAAACCTCTTGATTTCGGCACCCCTTTATACTCTTAAAGTTTTTTGAGGCCATACATCTCTCCCCTCAGTTTTTGTTTGTGTTGATTATGTCTCCTGATACATATTAGAAATAAAATCATTTTAATATTGTTTTGAGAATAGCTTTTATGTTACAGACCCCTTGAAAGGATCTTAGTAATCCCCTGGGGTCCCTGGACCACCCTTTGAGAACCATGGGAACCGAAGAAAGCCTTGCTGTAATGTACCTGACAAGGGGCTGTCCAGGCTTTGCTTTAGGACTTCCAAGGAGGAGGAACACCCCCCTCCCCATTCCACTTCTGAGAAGTTTTCCCAGACAAAGTGTATACCCAGAATGGGAAGTGTATGAAGAGGAGTTGTGGGAAAGGCATATTGGAGCGCTCTGAGGACCAAGCCATGGGTTTCATGTTTTTTCTTCATAAGAATGGAGAGAGAACCACTGAAGATGGCTGAGCAGGGGCATCATAGAATAATCTCTGTGCTTTCAATTCATTTGGCAGGAATAATTGGGGGACGGAAGGGAAACCTTTTAGGCTATTGCAATAGTCCAGGGAAGAGATTTTGAGGGCTTGAATTAGGATTGTGGCATGAGGGGAAAGGAGAGGATGGATATGAGAGATAACAGGAACAGAGAATTGAGAGGGCTTAGTAAGTGATTGGCTAGCGGTATTGGGCGGGGGGACCAGAAGTTAAAGGAGACTGAGAAGTCAAAGCAAAGGGATTCAGAGAATGGTGATTGTTCCTAAAGAAATATGGAAGTACAGAGGACAATTCAGTTATGAGGGAAGACTATGAGTGCAGCGTTAGCCTGACCAAGTTGGCGACGCTGCTGTGATGTCTAGATAGTGAAAGTTGGGCATGTGCAAAGCTGGAGTTCCGTGGGGAGTTTGGACTGGAAATAGAGATTAAGGGATCGTCATCTGGGTGGAAATGATACATGAAACCATTCACATGGATAAAATCACCAAATGAAGGCCCAGAACAGCATCTGTCACTCACAGTCATCTCATTAGATAGATACTTTCATTTTACAAAAGGAGAAACAGAAAATGTTCAGTAGGTGAAAAGGATCAGAAGAGTGGTTTGTCCACATAGATTTCATGACCTTCAGGAGGAAAGGTCCGTGAGAGATGGTGGTGGAAGAATAGTTTAGAAGTGGCAATATGCCATCTCTACTTGCCCACTGAGCTAGGGAAAGCAAGAGCACCCTCCAATGGAAGTCTCAGGGATTTGGGTGAGTGGGTGGGAAGCTGGACTTTGCTTAAAGCAGAGGCAAGTTGGTTGAAAAGCTTGAAGGTATAGGGGATGTTATTAATAGTGGTGCAAGGTTCCAGAGTTCCCAGAAGAGCCGGCTGTAACATGGGCATATCTTTAGGGAGTAGGCCTGTGAAATGCTGATTACATTAGATGAGAGGGAGGAGTAGGGAATAATGTTGAACAGAGTCTGGGACCAAATTATTGTGATCTCTGCACACCAGACAAGATTCTGAACTTTGTATTTTTACCAGTAGGGTATCATCTAAATTCTTGGGTAGGGGAATAATATGACAGCATTTAAGGATATTGTTTTGGCAGCCATGGGCAAGATGGTTTTGAGTGGAGAGAGCCTGGAGACTAGGGGATCGGTTGACAAGGCTGTGCTGAATTTCAGTGAGTTTCTGGAGCCCTGCATCTTGGCTGGAGAGAAAATGAATATGTGTTTGGAGTGATGTCAGATTGATATAAAGGGAAGGGGGGAGAAGAAGGAGAACATACTGAGGTTTAAGTGATCTAGATTTCTGGTTGTTGGGTTGTTTTTCTTTGTTAAAATTCCTTCTCTTGTCATCAGCATATATCTGGAATAGTTTTTTTAAAAGAATGTGAATATAGTAATGCTACCATTCTTGAGACTGTGTCCTCAAGGCACCTTAAAGTTCTTTGGTACTCACTTCATCTCCTTGGATAGGGTGCAAAATACGAACCTGCCAGATCCCTGAAAAGGACTAGGGCGAGAGAGAGAAAAAACAAATTGGAGAAGGTTGCTCCAGTGGCAAGAGTCAAAGCAGACACCAAGACTTCAGTATGAAAAGAATGATCTTGTGAAGAATGCTCTTTTCTTTAGAAAAATTAGACTCACTAAGAATCTAAGTAGTGTTTGAAATCAAACATATTTTTGCTTTTTAAAAACAGGGTGGATTTTTTTTTTTAGCCTTGAGTAGTGATAAGCAGCCTAAAAAGGACTTGGACACTGAGCTGGAGTTGCAGCTTGTATTTCAGGTGTAAGTGAGGCAGATTCCCTCTGATGTTCCTTTGGGTTATGTCTGAAACGCTAACGATGATCCGGTTGCTCTTCCATCAGGAAGCCAAGAGGAACTGGACTCGGGCTGTCTGGTGGTGATTAGGTGAGATGGAACCTGTTTCTAGGACAGTTTAATGGGGGAGTGTCTCACTTCATTGATAGGATTCACTTTTCCAGCATGGGATAAGTTAGAAATTTCCTTGCCCATAGACAGAGGAATAGATTAGTTGATCTCTCAAAATACTTCCAACACTAGGAGTCTTTTGTTCTGTGAATCTGCCAACTATAACAGGATCATGACAGGTTAGAATACGCTCAGCACTACTGTGCTCCCAACATTTTTACTCTTTTGTATTTGAGCAAATTCCAGCAGTCTCCTTTTTTATTTATTCTTTTTTCATATCCTTTAAAGTAGAAGTTCTTAAACTCTTTGGTGTCCCAGCCCCCTGTGACTGGTAAAGCCTTTTATTCTGAGACTCCCTTCTCAGAACAATATATTTTAATGCATTAAATAAAATACACAGAAACTACAAAGGAAATCAATTATATTGAAATATAGTTATCAAAATATTTTTTGAAAATTCATGGATGCCAGGTAAAGACCCCTCTACTCCCCACACACTAGAGTGACCAGAGACCATATCACACTATAATCTGCATCCAGGGAACCCAAAACAGCAGAGCAATATGCTATTGAGTTTCCTTTCTCCTGTCATAGATTATATATATATATATATATATATATATATATATATATATATATATATATGTGTGTGTGTGTGTGTGTGTGTGTGTGTGTGTATGTCATATGTATATATATATACATACATATATATATATAGATACATATATTTATATGTCCAGGATATCCTACCTCCTAAACATGAACTTTGTCTTTTGAGCAAGTCAGAATGAATCTAAGGAACCATACGTCAGTCTGAAATGAGTTGTTTGGAATGCCTGTGTTTTACAGAAATGTGTGCTGTAATTGGCTCTCATGTCTTCCTTTGCTTTGCCATCGTTAGAACTAGAACTTTCCAAAATAATCACCCACCCCTTGCATCGAGGCAGGGAGGAGCGGTGGAAAGGGGAAGGTGTTCTGCATTTTATCTGGAAAGGATAATATTGGAGGTGAAAGTTTTCTTTATAAGCCTCTTTCAGTAAAATGACTATTTTTCCATCTTTAGCATAGTTTATTAGTCATAACAAAATTAGATCGGGTACTAAATATAGCATAAAACTATCCAGGTCATGTGTAGAGATTCAAATTTTAGATCCTCTTTAGATGATCCAGAGATTCATACAGTGATGTGTTTTGGTGACTAATAGGATTGAAGAATTTAGTTGTTCAAGACCCAATTTATTTTCTTTTAGAGGGCAGGGAGATCAATTACATACTGGGCTATTTCTGTTTTTGACACTTGACTAGGAATCTTTATATTGTTGCTCGGGAATGTGGGTGAGTGGCATTTATGAGTGGTTTCTTTTGGATGAATATTTTGGTTAATTAATGGAAGGCTCAGTCTTTTTTTTTTTTTTTTTTTGCCTGCTTTCAAGAAGCCAGAAGACCCTATATTATTGAGTCATTTCAGTCATGTCTGACTTGTTGTGACCATTTGGGCTTTTCTTGGCAGAGATACTGGAGTGGTTTGCCGTTTTCTTCTCCATTTTACAGATGAGGAAACTGAGATGAACAGGGTATTAAATGACTTGCCCAGGGTCACACAGCTAGTAAGTGTCTGAGGCTGGATTTGAACCTGGGAAGAGGAGTCTTCCTGAAACCCAGGCCAACACTCTATCCCCCATGCTACCTAACTGCTCATAGAAGACTCTAAATCCTAGCTGTCATGAGCCTTTAGTTTGTTGGGACAATTATGACTAGGTTTCACACAATTTAGAAAATCTCTTCCCCTGAGATCCTAGAGGGAGGTGTTATTTCTCCAGAGATGTCAGTTTGTGTCTTGGTTACTCCTGGTTTGGTTTAACAGCACAGCAGAACCTTAAGAGTCTGCTGAGGGTTTCTAGGTGGTGATCTCATTTGTCCAATTTACAACAATCTTTTCATGGTCATGAAATGGACTTGCCATCCCTTGAAGGTGTGATGGATGTGTTCACATGAAAGGCCTTTATAGAAACAAATGCAGGAGTTAGTTTCAGGGAATACCCAGGCTGTCTTGGGCTAAAGTGTTCTTTGGGTTAGCATACAGGAGCAGAGTGAGACAGTTCTGTTCCTACTTCATGCTGAGCTACTTTTTGCCAGGATTCCAACCAGGTTTTGTTTTACTTTTCTTAACCATGGGCCTCATTACTATCTATGCTCAGAAAGCTGCTGCTGGGACTGTACAGCACTTAAACCACCAGGCATTTTGGGAGTCTGGGAGTTCAGCTTGTTAATCAGGTTTTTTTTTTTCTGGAGAGGTTGTTTTTCCTTCTCAACCATTTACTCCAGTGTTGGGTATCTAGAATCTCAGAAATATTTGACTAGCCTGAGGAAGGATTGAAGGCAGAGAGTTCACCACCACAGTGGTGTCACTCTGTCTTGAAGCTCCCTGAGGAGAAGGCTGCACTTAGAATGTTATGGGCACTCAGTTCAGGATCCTATCTCATGGCTCCTGCAGAACTTCCTGCTTGGCCATGCAGATGGCTGCTTGAGTATGAAAACTGGGTAATTATCCACCTTACTCTTGATTTGCCTAGGCAAATGCAGAATTTTACAGAGATCCTCACAAAATTGAAGGTTGGCACTACATAGTAGTCAAAAACAATTACTCCTCTGTGAAGACAGAGCTGCAACAGGATATGGCCTAAAAGGACATATGAGTAAATTGTCCCCTAACCCAGGAGGGCTTGTTTGGCATGGAGAGAGTCTCTTCTGGCCTCTCACTAGCCATGGGAATTCTGGGAGCTGCCTTTTTGCTGTCAGGTGTTCCTAAGACTTGGTTTCCCTATTAGAAAGTCCTGAGGCAGATTCCATTCTCAGATTCCCTTGCCTTCTGAGAGGGCATTCACAGAGCCTCCACATCTGTGCTTTGAATGCACCTTCTCCTTCAGCCAAAGGCCAGCATCCATTGGCCTTTCTCTGAAGAGTCTTCTTCCAGGGACAGGCTCTGAGATAGAGGGTAGGATGCTGGGGAAATGGAGGCTCCAGGGAGAGATGAGGGAAAGCTCTCGGTGGCTGCACCCGAGACCCTGGCTAAAACTTAGGCAAAGCATTAAATCTGTGCAAAGATACTATTTTCTGAGAAATGAGGCATGTGTGCTTTGTTGTGCTCTGTTTTCTCTGCTTCTCTTTAACGTGAAGAAATCAGCACCGTGTCTAGTGCTCAGTTGTACTTGCTCCACTTTGCCATGTTGTATGTGTGTCCTGCTGTTCTGACTTGTGATTCTGAACACACCCTGATTGATGACTCTTCTCTTTGTGTCCCAGAGAGTTTTCAAAGGAAAGAGAAAAGGCCAAAGCCCGAGGGGACTTCCAGAAACTCCGTGAGAAGCAACAACTTGAAGAGGATTTGAAGGGCTATTTGGATTGGATAACTCAAGCAGAAGACATTGACCCCGAGAATGAGGATGAAGGGGGAGATGAGAACAAGCGAAGCAGTGAGTAATGGACTCCCTGCTCCTGACCTAGAAGAAACTCAGTTCAGTAGGAAGGTTTCCATACTGAAGATGCAAGTGCATGCAGGCACACATGCATACACGAATGCATGCACACATGGATGCTTTTCCTCACTGGTATACTGTCACATCACCCCTCGGGGTGTCCTTTCTCTTCCTTCATTTCAGAAAGAACACTATTCACTCTGGTTCTACATTTTGAAATCCTTTTGTTTTAAATTGTAATTTGGGGAGACACAGTATCAGATAATGCATGTGAAAGCACTTCAGTTATAAAGAACTATATGTCCTCTAAGCACTTACTGGTAGGCACCATTGGGCTTGGCGACTAAGCTAAACTTTTCCTCCTTTTTTTCCCTGTAAGAGGTCTGGCCAAATCATTGTCATGGCTAGTTTGAATGCCCTGGTCTGCTTGGGCCCTTGGAGTAGATAAAGACAATTGGCGCCAGACCTAGAGAAAGGAAAATTTCCTTCAGGTGTAAGTTAGTGGCACTTCTCTGTAGACAACTGTCAGGGTCTTCTGTCCCTCAGGCAGCATCGCTTATAGTTCCTGAGATGGACTTGGAGGAATCATGAGGACAATGGTAGAAAAAACTGATGTTTGTCTGTATTCTAAGCCCTACAAAGTGCTGAACATAGTTGATTCTGTTGTAGACTCATGATCACCTTGTGAGGTTGGTTCTCTGGGCATCCTTCATGGCAGTGAGTGGCATGACTCTACTTGGATGGGCTACGCTGTTGCTTTTTAGTTGTTTTGAATCTTGTTGACTCTCTGTGACCTGTTTTGGGGTTTCCTGACAAAGATAGTAGATTGATTTGCCATTTCCTTCTCCAACTCATTTTACAAATGAGGAAACTGAGGCAAACAGGGTATTAAGTGACTTGCTCAAGGTCTGTTGGTGTCTGAGGCTGGATTTGAACTCAGGAAGATGAGTCTTCTTGCCTCTAGGCCTGGCACTCTATGCACTATGGCACCACTTAGGTCACCAGCTGCAGTATTGCTGATGAAATGAATGCCCCTCAGGCCTTGCCACCCTGGCCTGGGCCCAGGCCTGACTTAAGAGCTCCTTGAGAGGAAGAGGATACATCTGGCCGTTTCTTCCTGTGTCCCCAGGGCTGTCCCCAGGGCTGAGCCCAGAGCTGGTGCTTAGGGAATGTTTCATTCTTTGTAGTGCTCACATAAGAGTCAAGAGGCAAGAGCTGAACCTGGATCTGGTCCCTTCTCCAATTAGCACCCCATGGCCTGGGAGAAGGCGACTGGAGTGGGAGGCAAGTGCTGAGTCAGCCCATAGACATTTATGAAGCACCTTCTGTTTACTGGGGGCTGGACCCTGGGCACATAGACATAGAGAAACAGCCCCTGTCTCTAAGAGGCCAAGGTTGTGTTGGGAGGCCCTAGTATGTGCTGGGAATAGGCTGGGATGCAACCCAGTGAAGGCTGAGAAATCTCTCCTTCATCATTGGCTGTTGATTTAGGCAGAGGACAAAGTAGTGCAGACTTTAGGACTCAGCCTAGCAGGGGCCTCACATTTTGATGCCCAGCATCCCTGGAATAACGATTGTTATGATGGCTGATATTTCTATAAAGTACTTCCACTGTGCCAAGCACTCTATTATTATTATGTATTATATAATTATGGTATTATTACCTCATCATCTCACAACAGCCCTGGGAGGTAAATGTTGCCATTATCCTCATTTTACAGTTGAGCAAACTGAGGCAGACTGAGGGTAAGTAACTTGCTCAAGGTCACACAGCTAGTAAGTGTGAGGTTGGATTTAAATTTGGGTCTTCCTGACTCCTGGCCCAGTGCTCTACCCACTTCATTACCCAACTGCCCCTTAGAAGAAATATTCGTGGTGAGCCAGGGCTCACCACATTCAACCAATGTTAATTAATCAGTGCAGTTAGCCAGATATTTCTTGACCACGAAACAGTGCTGTGCATTTCCAGTGGACAGGTTTTTCCTCCTTCCTGCTGAAAGGCCTGGAGAAGTGTGTCTGGGACATTTGTGATTTGTACAGTTGGCAGCAAGGGCAGAAGGTATACTTCAAGGGCACAGGTCTGTTGGAAGTCTGGGAACCTAAGGAAGGTGGCCCCCCAAAATGTTGTCATCTACTTCAGTGCCCTGTAATGGAATCTTCTCTCCTTACATTGATGTCCTTAATTGACTTGAATATATATGTTCATGGAGGACAATGATGAAATGAATTATAGGCCAAAATTTACCTATGTTTTGGGTTGTGTTTCCCAACTCCATATGGTTCTGTGTCTCACTTATGGCTGAGTCCCAATTGTTACAGCACAATATGGGGAAGGGGAAGACAGTGGGAGGGTGTCTGTATTCTTTGGAGGAAATTAATTTGGAAGAAGTGAGGAAAATGATGGGGTAGATTTTTGGAAAAAAGGCAGTGAAGGGATTAAAAAAAGAGAAGAATGAGAAAGAGAGGAGAGAGAAGAAAATCTTCTCTCCCTAGAACGGATTAGAGGCTGTGTGTTTGTGGTCTGTCAAGTCCCTTGACTTGTTAGGGACTTTATATGTCCCTAACCCTTGATCTGGAATAGTGGAGAAGAGGAAGATGACAGAGAACAGAGGCAGACTTGACCCTGGTGTCTGCCCTCCAAGGTACAGGGTTAATTAAGGCTGCTGGGAAAGCCATGTGAGGAGCCTTTCTGCATGGCTCAGGCTAATATTTAAAGGGATTTTTGTCCCTCGAGCTACATACTCACTTGCAGTTGGGCAAAATGACCCCAGAGAGGTAGAGATTAACCAGCAGAGGATTGAGCTTTGGTTTCAGGGAAGCCCTAGAATCCGTAGTAAAGAGGAGTACATTTGTTTCATATCAGCCCAAGATTTTATAAATGAATATTCAATTACATTCAAAGAAAATTGATGTGTTCTTTGGATGGAAGAAATCAAGAATGGGGCATCTGTGTTTATAAAAAACTACTAAAAAATTATTAAGAATTAAGCAACTCTCCATATTTAGGTAAAATATACTATTTATTTTCTCTTTGTAGTGATGGTCTGAATTTTTCTTCCCTCCACCCCCATTTTTTAGATTGTGTCATTCTTACTGAGCTTCTGAAGTTAATGGACATTAATGAACCTCCTGCCCAGCTTTCTCCAGAATTCCAATTTGCCTGTTTCACACAGACCAGGAAATAGGATGCCTCTATGTGGTGCTATAGTTGCCATTGATATGAGCTCCTCTCCCTAAAGCTGTGGCATTCCCACCAGCTCTGGGTTCATTGATGATGATCTCAACATGGTGCAACTTCATGAAAAATATTCTGGTGCCAGGGGCCTAGTATCTGCTGTGGAGTTTGAAATCAGTTCCTAGTTGCAGTGATCTGAAGAGCAAGCATTTTTGAGAGTCTTGAGAGTTAAAAATCTTATAAAGGAGATCAGTAATGATGTAGCACCATGATGATCCCCAAAAATGCATTATTTAATAATACAAAGAAGGTAAAGAAGTAAAGTCTGTAAAAAACCCCCAGTAAATCACCCGAATTAATGTTTTAATTGGTGTTCTAGATACTGGGACTCTATCTCAGATATAGGGGTATCATATTTCCTGCTTTACACTGATGTTTGGGCTTGGAGTGATTAACTGGCTTAATGTTGAGTCCAAAATAGAAAATATTCTTTTCATATGCCTTTTTTCTTTATTGAACTAATTTTGCTGGATGATAGGATTTATTATGGCATGACACTCACATTAAATATTATGCAACTCTTCAGATTTTCATAACCTTGAAGATTAGACTTTCCAAGAAGTAGTCAGTTACTAAATTTTGCCTAAAATAAAATTATTTATGTGATTATAAGAAAAGAATAAGCACATGCTAGATGAGGAGGAGGAAAGCCTCTCTGAATAGAGATTTCAGAAGGCTGAAGAGATACTGGAGAGATACTGGAGAGATACTGAGGATTTTCCTCTGATGCCTTCCTTTGAAGTAGAGAGGGGACCCAGTGTGCAAGTTACCCTGGCCAGGGCTGAGGAGTTCCTAAGCCGTTTTTGTGTCGGTCTAGTGATATCTCATCACTTCTTGTCAGAGTAACGTTTTTTAAATGCATAAAATAAAATACAAAGGGTTACCAAGGAAAACATATCAAAATACATTTATAAAGTATGAAAAAAATAAAGTTTACAGACTCCCTTAAATCTACCCCTGAATCCCTTGGGCAGAGTCTTTGACTTAGAGTGAAAATGTTCTCTGTATCAGCAGAGCTAGATTATGATTGTTGGAGATGTTTCCAAATGAAGTTTTAGATATGGTGCCTTGGAAGGAGTACCAGATCTGGTGACAGGAAAACCTGAATTCAAATCCAATCTCAGACACTTCCTAGCTGTGTGACCCTGGGTAAGACCCTGTTTGTCTCAATTTCCTTATCTGTAAAATAAGCTGGAGAAGGAAATGGCAAACCACCGTACTATCTTTGCCGAAGAAAACCCCACATGGGGTCATGAAGAGTTGGACATGGCTGAACGGACTGGACAACAATAGCCCCATCCCTGCCAGGCATAGCTGGTCAGAAGCCTTTGTCCTGTCTTTGTGTATATTTGGGTACTTGAAAGCCTCTATGACAACTTTATTTTATGTGGGGGCAGTACTGAGCAACGCTTGGGTCAGACCACACCAGTGCAATTACAATTGAGCCTCATGCCATGTTTTATCAAGGATTTTGTTCAAAGCACCTTGTCCATGGGAAGATGACCAGGATGGTGGGAGGGCTGGAAATCATGTAATTTAGGAATAAGTTAAGAGAGTTGGAGAATTGCAGAAAAATGTTGTTTAGGTGTAAGAAGAAGAAATATTATTGACATAAAGGGTTTTAAAGGATCCTTTATTGTAGGAGGATGCGATTTGCTCTGTTTGGTTCCAGAGGGTAAAAGTAGGAAAGATGTGTGCAAATAGCAGCAAGAAAGATTAAAGTTTGCTGTCCCAGAAGCATGAGTTGCCCAGTGGGTACTGAGCCCATTTGTTGAATGGAGATTTTCAACCCGACTTTGGATTGGGTGGCTACTTGTTGGATGTGTTGTGGAAGAGTTCCTGGTTCAGATAAGCAAGAAACCAGTGGCTTTCTGAGGGTCCTTCCAGCCCTGAAATTATGTAGTTCTGTCACTGGGATCATCATTTTAGTTTGGATCATGTGTGAACATGTTCGCACCCATGAAGCAGGTGAGAAGCCACCTGAGAGACTGTCAAGCCCAGCCCCTTCTCTTATAGATGAGGAAACGAGAAGGAACAAGGGACTTGGCCAGAGTCACACAGGCAGAAGGAGAGCTAGCATTTGAACCCAGATCCTTTGACTCTTTCTGGTTGGTTAGATTGAGGACTTAGGGCATGACTGCCCCTGAAGTATCACCATTAAAGGTGCTGTCCACTTAGATTGAAGCCTTCGGAGGAGAAGTTCAGGTAGTCTTAGGTTACATGCCAGGGGTCAGCATTTAGGAAGATCATTGACAGAAGCTGAAGAATGTCCAGAACATGATGACCACAATAGTGTTGGGCCTTCAGCTCATCCCATGTGAGGATCAGTGGAAGGAATTGGGGCTGTTTAGCCTGAAAAAAATCAGAAGACCTGTAGGAGAGCAGAAAGATGACACCCATCCTGAAACATCTGAAGGATTGTCACATCAAAGAGTGACTGACTTTATTTTGCTTAAAACCATTAGGAGCAATAGGTGGAAACTTTGAGATTTAGTCTGGATTTAAAGAAAATATTTCCAAACAGGTAGAATTCTAGCCTTGGTTGCACCAGGGTTAGAAGATTCCCTTTTATGAGAGGTCATTAGGTCAGGCTGGATGACAGTCTCTTGGGGATGTTGTAGAAGCAGAATCGTCAAACACAAGCATGCAGCTTGGCTTCTGAGTACAGCGGAGGCAGAAGAAAATGTAATCAGGAAATATTTAACACAACAGATTAAAATATAATCAAACGTAGATAATATTTGATTGAAATCAATTTAATGTTAAAGTTACCCTTAGAATTAATTCAATTTAAGATTAAATAGATAATATTACATTTAAAATTATGTCAATATGCAGTCAGAATTCTTCTTTAAAGATTAAATGTCCCTTTCTATTTGAGTTTGGTAGCCCTGGCATGACAGGGAATTCTCCATCAGGTGGGAGTAGATCTGAGGTGCTGGAATCCTATGATACATTGGAGGGGTCACCAGAAGAGGTGATGGGAGAGCTGTCATGGCAGGAAGAAGATAAGCTGTCCTCTGGAGCCTCCTGACTGTGCTGGGAAGATGCCCAAGGGCTAATTTGCATTGTATTGAACTGTTTGTCACTGTCTCCCTGACAGTCAGCAGGTCCTGGACCAGGAGTCTCCAAGTCAGCTACAGCCACTTTTTTACTTCAGGATTCCAAAGTCCTTGAATTTTGGAGAACATCATACCTGACGACGGTATTATTTTTAGCAGAAATTGTAGATGCAGATTTCTGGCTTTCAGCATTAGTTTCTGGTTCATCAGCACTTGCTATCAAACAGCAGCTAAAAAGACAAGGATTTATAGAGTCACTCAGATTTCCTTTCTGCTTAGCAGAGCAGATGTCACCACTCAGTTGCATGTTTATTTTTTGTTCCCTTTTTCCCCTTGACCTATATTACCCAGCACCACACTTTCCTTAGAAGGGGGAAGAAAGCAGAAAATCTGAGCTAGTTAGCTGAACTGTGATGGTTTCCAGGCTAACCCTAAACAGGCCATGTATATATATGGCCTAGTAAAAATGTCACATTCATATATATCTACATGTATATATACATTATATATGTACATATGTATATATGTATATATACACATATATGTGTGTATATATGTACATATAATACACACACACATACATACACACACATAAATTCAGACTAGGAGCCCAGCTTTACACACTTGATAGAGTGGCTGAAGTTCCCCCATGCAAGTGAATTCTTGAGTGTTTGGAAGATTTTAAGTGTAATTTATTTAACTTTTTTGCTGAGCTTCAAGTTACTTTAGAAATCCTGCCAAATCTCTGAGCAGTTTTTCAGATATATGCAGCTGCTTTTGAGTTAACAATGGAGATTTTCTAGGACTATTAGAATCTGGAAGCCTGAAAGTCTATTTTAAACTTTTCTCATTGTCAATGATTAGTACTTTAAAAAAGCTGAAAGTAATGAAATACTTCACCAGAAAACTCATTTTGAAATTCTGGCAAAAAAAAAAAAATGCGGTGGCTTTGCTGTGAAAAATCCTAACGACCAGTACTTTCTCTTAGTGGTCATAGTCAAATGACAAAGACACTTTGTTTTGCTTTTTGGGTTAGTCTGTGTCCTTACTCCAGGGCTCTGCTCTGGGTCCCCTTGTGCTCTCTACACTCACTTGATGGCTGCCTCAGCTCCTCTGGCCAGAACTGTCATTTCTAGAGAGACTGACTCTGTTGAGCTTGCTCCAGCGTCTCCCTTCTGAGTTTCAATTCCATATCACCAACTACCCTTTGGACCTTTTGAGTGCCATGTTCCATTTGTTGTGGCTGAGTTGTTTCAGTCATGTCCAATTCTTCATGAGGCCGTTTGGGATTTTCTTGGAAAAGAGAGTGGACTGGTTTGCCTTTTCCTTCTGCAGTTCATTTTACAGACAAGGAACTGAGGCAAACAGAGTGAAGTGACTTGTCCAGGGTCCACATGTAGCTAAGTGTCTGAAGAAAATATCTTACTGACTTGTGACTCTACACTCCATGCGCTGTGGCACCCCCTGCCTGTCCTGGCACGCTTCGTAGGCATCTTAAATTCAACACGTCTCAAACAACACGTTCTCTTTACTTCGCTCTAACCCTCTTCCCAACTTTTCTATCGCCGCCCTCACCAACATCATTCTCTTAATCAGGAGTGTTTAAAATTTCGGTGTAACCTTTGATGCCTCGTTTGGCAAGTCTTACCATCTTTAAAGTGTGGCACTGCCTTCTCTGAACTCCTCCCCATTTCTGAAGCTTTGCCAGCGTAATGAAGGGATGGCACCATCACCATATAAGCGCATGCCAGGGGAACTTGGTGGATAGGACTTGCTGTCTACCTTCTTTAATTTCACGCTACCACCCAAAAGCCCCAGTCTGTGCACTTACCCTTTGGAGATGCGCAGAATTTGTGAGTGTCGTTTGTGAGCTTGCTGTGGTTAATCACATAGTCTTTCTTTTCTGAAAAAGGCGTTTTTGTGTTTATTTGATCTATCAGATTAGTGTCTTTACCATTAATTTATTTCAGGGCACAAGTTAAAAACTGGAAGCACTCAGACGATCATTTTAAAGAGAGTAGGAGAAGATTTTGTGGCATGTGGTCAGATTTTCAAGGGACTCCCTCCTCTGGAAAAACCTGTGGGATGATCCTGAGTCTTGGAAGAGGCCCCTCCCCTCCCCCCAGTGACTTTCCAAATGAAATCCTTGAGCGCCCCAGGGATCAGACCTCCCTCCTGTGAATACTTCCCCAAGAAGTTACCCTCCCAACCCAGAGCTGCCCCTTTCCTTAGATAGGTAACTGCTCATTGTCTAGATGCAGAACTCTTGAGTTTTCAATGAAAGAGAGAAATGAGGGCATTTTATTGATGTTCGTAGAGGCCGAAATCAAACTTTCATGAGATTGCCACTTCAAAGTGAGAATCTCTGTCCAAAGGCCAGCAAGTCACCACTTTACCTTATCTTTAGGGGCCTACTTTCTAGGTCTAGCTCAAGGGTATGACTGGTCATGGAGGGCATCCCCGGAACCCATCCATTCTGAGGTTCCTTGATTCTCT
Organism: Bettongia penicillata ogilbyi; assembly: GCA_023548195.1. NCBI lineage: Eukaryota > Metazoa > Chordata > Mammalia > Diprotodontia > Potoroidae > Bettongia > Bettongia penicillata. The sequence goes on along the minus strand of JAJHZJ010000132.1, from coordinate 12,239,473 downwards.
GACTGCAGCTCCAGGCCTAGCCTGCTATTCCTCTAATGTCTTTGCCAGATTGATATCTTTTCTTTTTTCGGTTTTATTTCCCAATATCAAACAAGGAATAGAGGCTGTCACAAAATATAAGAGAAATAATTTTAGTTACATGAAATGAAAAAAAAAGTTTTGGCACAGAAAATAACGACCAGGATAATAAAATAAAATGTTGATTGGGGGGGGAAAATCTTTTCATAAACTGCTTCCGTTAAGGGTCTGATAGCTAACATAGAAAAAAATTAGCACAAATATATGAGATCAGGAGACATTATCCAATGAATTTTGAAAGTGTATAAACAATTCTCAAAAGAATTTCAGTCTTAACCATATGAAAGATTGATGCAGATCACTGTCATAAGAAAAATGCACATCAAAACAAGTCCTATGTCTGGCCTCACTCCCAGAAAATTGGCAGAGATGACCAGAGATGGAGAACTTCAAAACTTCTCAAAGAACACTTACTATGTGAAGCCTTATCTGATTATTCCTACCTGCTCTCATGCCCCCACACCCGTTCACTTGTATTTGTTTTATATATACTGATTTATGTACTAGCCATCTCTTGAAAGAGTATAAGCTCCTTGAGGGCAAGGAGTGTTTCATTTTTGTCTTTCCATCCCCAGTGCCAAGCACAAGATCTGGCACATAGTAGGTACTTAGTAAGTGCTTACTGATTGATCGAAGCAAAGTGAGTGTCCATAGCTTGGGAGAGGCTAGGTGAATTTAGCTACATGTATTTAATAGAATATTACTGCGTTGTAAGAAATAATGAAATTGAATGATTTAGAAAAACATAAAGAAATGTATATGAACAAACAGCATGAAGTCAGTAGAACCAGGAAAACAAGATATCTAGGAACTGTAATAATGTAAATAGGAAAAAACAAAAACCCTACCAAGTTGCATGTAATTATAATGACTGAGTTTGGCCTCAGAGATGAATTGAGAGAGTACATTGAGAATATCTGTTCTTTCGTAGAGTTGGAGAGACTATGAGAATGTAATTTTGCATATGTTATCAGACATAGTTATGTTCATTAGTTTTGCTGAGGATCAGTATGTATCTGGGAATGAGGGTGATAATAAAACAATCAGCATGTGACTGAAGACCTTAGAGTAACAGCAGGTAAGAACAGGGAGCCCCAGAATGAATGGGTTCCAGAGATGTCCCCCATGACCAGTTGTACCCTTGAGATGGACCTGGAAAGTAGACCCCTCATGATACAGTTCCATTCTTCCAGTAGAATGTTGACTTGCTGGTCTTTGGACAAGGATTCTCGCTATGAAGTAGCAAGAATTAAAATCATCTACACATAGTATAAAAGTAGTGAGACTCTTAGCACTCAGCACCTCCATTTCGGTGACTGCTAGCACTACAGAAAAGCCAAGGATCCTTGGGTTGGTGTTTGTTTTCCTGGCTTCCGCTGTCATTGCCCTTACTCAGAGCTTACTGTGTGCTTGGCCTAGTGCTAGAGTTGGAAACCTGGAAAACTCCCCACGGCTCCCTCTCCGTCCCCTCTTAGCTGAGAACCTTGCCTCGTATTTTGTAAAAGAATTGAGTCCAGCTTCCGAGAAGCCCTTCTTGTCCCCCTTTCATCTCCCGTTATGCGGATGGTCATACGAATTCAGGAGCTGAGAGTCTAAGGGGAGAGAGACAACGTGTGCATAGGTAGCTGTGTGCATGTAGGTGACCCTGGGGGCTAGGAGGCTCAGGAAAACCTCTCTGGACAAAGTGACACTGGAAATGAACTGGGAAGGACTAACGGACTCCAGGAGGCAGCTGCTTCCCCTATCCCAGTGATTCTGGATCCCTGGCTGCCATCCCTCCAACCCCATTCTTCATTCCCCAAAGGCTGATCCCTGTTCCCACCCACTCACCTCCCTTTCTGAACCTGCCCACTCCTTCCTCCGGGCTCTCTGGAGGGCCTGCTTTGTGTCATCAAAAGTGTTGATCATAAGTAACACACTTACTTTCATCCTAAATATTTTCCTTTCCCCTTTCTGCCCTTTGCTGATGACACAAACACCCTGACCTCCCTCACTGGACCAGCTGCATTTCAGTTTGTTCTCCTGACTCATTGTTAAACTGGGTGAGTTGGATGCTCCTTGCTCTTTATTACCATTGAGGTTCTTCCCTGGGCCTCGTCGCTCAAGAACCTCTCCTCCATACCAGTGAGTTCAGTGCCTGGCTCACAGTCTTTTTCTCTTCCTCCACTCCTGCTCTCATTCGAGGGAATTTAAACATGAATAGCTACACTCCCTGAAAACTTAACCTGACCATTCCTCAGTTGGCTCATTTCCCTTGTCATACTCCTCCGCCCTACCTCAGCCATACACCATCATCCCCCTGATCTTTTGATCACCCACAAAAACACTACTTCCATGTTCATGAACGCTGTGATCCCCTTCTTGATCACACTCTAGTGTCGTACTGCTGCTTCATCTGCCTTGCAGATCCAGACCCTGTTTCCTTGATCCTGCAGTCCCTTGCTCCTCAGTTCTTTCCCAGTTCTTACCACAGCACTAACAACACTTTCCTCCCTTCTGCCTCCGGACTCTTGGTGAGCTGGTTCCGCTCTGCACCATCCACTTCACCTTATATCACTGGAGGCTGGGGAGGGAGGATCTATAGGTTTCAGTGTCATCTGGGTGAAGATGATCATTAGACTCATGGGAACTGATCAGGTCCCCAAGGAAAAGAGCAGAGATTAAAAAGAGAAAAGAGTTTAGGAGGAACACTCTGGTAACATTTAGGGTATGTGAGCAAAGGAGACTGAGAAGGGCCAGACTGGGCAGAGAGCTGGGAGGAAGACCAAGAGAACACTGTTGTGAAACCCCAGAGAGGAGGGAACAGGGTCCAGGAAGGAATTGTGAGCAGGTTAGAAGGCTGCGGAGCAATCAGGAAAGGTGAGAACTGAGAAAAGACCTTAAGATTGTCATTGAATCCAGGGGCAGCCCAATACGGTGATTTGGATGGGGTTTGGAATGATAACTAGGTTCTTTGGGCAGATTAAAGTAGGAGAGAGTTTCCTGACTTCATAAACACTGTGCAGTATCCAAATGACTCAAGTGGCCTAGGCACAAGTGATCTCATTGTCATGACCATTTTTCTGCTTTGAAGATAGTTTGTCCATCACCCTGCCCGCTGCTTCTCCTAGCTAGGAGTGAAAGGTGGGCACAGAGGGGGTTGGGTTTTGAGTGTTTCCTTTCGCACTTTTCAGGTTGTCTGATCCATCCTCTTGTACATGTTTCTTTTTACTGCCAGTAACCTGAGACCCCTCTTTGTGCATGCTGCTAGACCACCTTGAGATTTTGCATCACTCGGAGATGTGGTCCTTTCCCTCAAAAATGGAATTTGTGAAGTTTCATGACCTTGAAGCGCTCATAGAGGTTAAAGGTTGATTAGAGGCCAGCCTGTGCCACCTCCTTATTTCATTGTTGCTGAGTTGCTGTGTCCCACTCTTGGTGACCCTATTTGGGATTTTCTTGGCGAGATACTGGAGAATTCACCATTTCCTTCACCAGGTCATTTTATAGATGAAGAAACTGAGGGAACAGAGGTTAAGCAACTTGCCAAGGGTCACAGAGTTAGTAAGATTGAGGCCAGGTTTGACTGACTCCAGGTCTAGTGCTCTATCTACTGTGCCACCTAGCTTCCCCCAGCTTCCCTGTTTTACAAATAAATAAACTGGAGTCCCAGGAAGGGGGAGGTGGCTTACTTAATTACTACCTTTCCTGTCACTAGTAAGTGGCAGATGAAGGATCAAGTCCTTGAAACCTACTTCAGGGCTGTTTTCATTGGCAGATAGGAGGGCATAATGCAGTACCTGCATTACCTGCAGTACCACTTTGGTTAGGGCAGCTTCTTAATGAGAAACCATTTACCATTGTCTAGGAGGATCGTAGAATATGAATGTCCCTTTTTACTGTTCACTTACTGAACAGTGAAATGAATACATCTTCTGACTATACAATCTTACTCTACACTTTCTTCTTTCTTTTAGTAAGTATCTATGCCCTTCTAGTCATGAGTCCCATTCCTGCCAGTCTCCAAGACAGGTGAGACTAAATGAGTCAGATTGTGCCATCAGCTCCATCTCTCCCCCATTCTGTTGGAAGAGTCTCAGGGCTGTGAAGCTCCCGGTGGGTCTGTGCCCACTTACGTGGCTGCCTCTTTTACTTTGCTGTTTCTTTGCATTGGTCTTGCTGCCATCTTCTGTATAACAATGGAACTCCCAACATTTAACCTGAAGAGCTTACAGTGGCTGACTTACTCAAGGATGAGAAAAAGAAGCGGATGCTTTGCTGTGGCCACCGCCACCGCCACCACCGCCGCCACACTGAAGACCATGGTAACCAACAAGCACTGTGTGTTTCGCATTGGAGTGCCTTCCTGCTCCCTGCTTCCCCTGGAATCTCTGACTTTTCCTCCTGAAGGGGCTTCCTGTGGAAGCAGTGTGTGCTGCCTTGTGCATGTACTTTCATTCAGTGATTGAATTGCTTGTTTTAAAGCAGTGATTGTGGTGCTTTTAAGTTTGCTTTTCTCTCCATTTTCCCTTAAATGAGTGCCTTGCCATTGTGGATGCAGTGTTGGGCTTCAGCTCTTAAAGCAGTCTTGTTCATGGAGCAGCCTTTGCAGCACCTTTCCACAGTAGTGCAAAACACATTTCTTCTTTTAGAGCCAAAGTGTTCCAGTTCTCGGGAAGTGGACCAACTTTCCTCCAGCCTATTTCCCCATTTTCATTTTCTAAGAGAACTATCCATTTTGGCACAGAAAAGACTATGGGGAAATGATGTGAGAAGGGAGAGAGCAGGCATCAGAAAGGTTTCTGAAAGGAAATGTTTCCTGAACAGACCTTTGAAGGTCACTGAGGCAGCCAAAAGCTCAGCCAGGCAGTGTCCTAAGCTGCTGCCTCTCCTGCCTGGTGCTTTGGCATCTTACCGGACTGTCAGCTAGCTCAGGTATGAACTTTGAAATTTGTGAAAGCACTCAGCTTCAAGTTTCTAAAAGGACAGTAACCAGGAATATGTCACTAGAGAAGATAAAATGGAGGCAGCTGCCTCTGAGCAGTAGCCCTGAGATCATCTGGTCTGATTCTCACATTTTACATAGGAGGAGATGCTCTGAGAGGGCCCAGTCACACAGCTAGAGCAGAGCTAGGCCTTAGAACTTTTCACACACTTAAAGCTAATTACGAAGAAATGTCATCAGCAAGCATTTATTAAAAACCCATTAAGTGCTTTGTAGTGATTGGCTCCTTGCCAGCTGTGGTGGGCCATACCTGCCCTGTGGGAAATGGGGAGGGCTTGTACACCCTCGGCTTGCTGTGTTGACCAAATTGATACCCTATGTGGATATTCCTTCTTAGATGATAGTAGAAAGGACTTTACAGAGTCACAGAATGGCCATGCTACAAAGGGATTTTGGAAGTCTTCTGCTCCAGATGCTACATTTTACAACTGAGGAAAATGAGGCCTGAAAGGGAAGAAATTTACTGAAGGTCATACAAGTAATTAGTTTTGGAGCTACAGCTCGAACCCAAGATGTTCAGATAGGAAGTTCTTTGCTTGTCCTACCTATACTACCTTAGAAATGAATCAGTAAACATTTATTAAGTGCCTGTTGTTTGCTAAGCACTATGACAGGCTCTGAAATAGTCCATGCCCTCAAGGAGCTTAACATTCCAACGATCACATGGACATAGATAAGCAGATACAAATATGGAAATAAAGAACATTTTTCTCCCTGTGATCTGAATAGCACCCAGTGCTTGTCTTTTTCTGGGGGCCACTTAGAGCTTTTTACACTTAGTGGAATCTGGTTTTCTTTCTGGAGGTGAAGATAAACAGCCTCTGGGAACACCTGCATTCACCAGGTGCATATTGGGGAGAGAGAAACATTCCATGAAATAGTGGAAGCAGGTTTTCAAAGCAAAGACATGGAAGAAAAAGTATCTGTGGAGGCAGAAGGGCATGGTGAGCTTGGCCGGAAAGCTGGCGGGTCAGGTGGGTGGGCCCTGGTCTATGACTTGACCTTGCTGTTACATGCAAAGACCTCAGGGGGAGGGGCAGTTCCTTCACTGTTCTGGGTCAGCCTCCTCTTCAGTCTTTCCCTTGAAATTTTTTTTCTTCCAGTTGTTGCCCTGTCACAGTCCTGGGCAGGGCTGCAAATGTCACACCCTCCCTGCAACTACTTCCTCTTCTTCTGTCTATTAAAGGGTGGTTCCTTTAATAACCCCTGGATCCCCTCAAGCCCACCTTCCAGATCCATGGATTTAGTAATAAGAAGTCCTTCTCCGAGCTGAGAGGGAATGCTTCTCCATGGAACCCACAAACTCCAAGAAGGCAGTCAGCAAACCCCTTAAATGTGATGGGCAGGAGAATTTTGCAGTCCTTTGCAAAATCAGCTACCATGTACCTGACATCTTGATACACAGTATCAAATTAAATTACACCAACACTTAACAGAACAAGGATGGTTAACTGAGCACTCCAGATAAATCAACTTTGAAACCTATTAATAGGAAGTACACATCAGTGATACATGTCAAGTAGTAAAGCTTGCATGGTCCATACTGGCTGTTTAGTGCAGTGTCTGTTCCATCAGTGAGGAAAACTGAAACGTAAGGAGGTTAAGTGAACTCCTTGCCCACAGCATCTGAGGGTTTTTCTGTCCTGTCATGTCCTCCGATGGCATGGGCTGACCTCTCTCCACCATAGCACACAGTTCAAGGGCCCCCGTGGGCGTAAGGCCTTCCTTAGTCCTCTCAGCTGCTCTTATTTCCCTCCCCAAGGAGCCTGGTAGTTGGCTTTGTCCAAGTTTTATACACATGTGTGTGTGCATGCATGTGTGTGTGTGTGTCTGTGTGTCTTCTAGAACAGTGGAAACTCCCTGGGAATAGGACCTCTTTGTTTCTGTGGCTGTGCCTCTGCCACAGACAAGGTGCCTAATAAATGCTGATTGATGTGTATGTGCATCGTGGTGGCAATTATGAAACAAAACAAAACTCAGTTTCCTTGGAAAGTGATTGAATTCCCTGTATGTGCAAACTACCCCCCAGCCTCTTTCCCTGGGACAGTCCATCTCCTCTCCTCCACATTTCTATGATTGTGTAAACCTCCCTTTGCCAGCATGGTCAGGAGAGTTTAGTGGCTCTTCAGAAAACAAGGTCAGATCCCTGCAAATGAGGGCGAAGCAGGTCACCCACAAACAGGGCAGTCCCAGAGGTGTGGCTGTCAGCATCGCCAGTGCAGGGCAACGGTCACGTTGAAGGAAGATCCTTGTCTACCAGGGTGCCGCAGCCCGCCAGAGAGGCTGATTTACTCTCCACATCTGTGAGTTATGTAACTCATTCTCTAGGTTTTTGTGAAAGCTGTAGTGGTTACCGTAGCAACTTCCCATCCACAGTGTGTACTTGACAGCATCCTTTCCTGCCAAACTTTTGTCTTAAAGGCAGTGGGGTCTTATCGACTCATGGGAATCCATTGCTCCGATGCTGAAGGGTGATCTGCTTGCTTCTGGAACCCTCCTGTCACACAGACATCCATATGAAATGTTTTCCAGTTTGCTTTGCTAGTTTTTTAAGCCTAGTCATGAGTCCTGCTTGTAACACTGACTGTGCGTCTGACCAAGTCACGTAACTATTCCTGCAAAGGAGATGCTGACCTGCCCTGGGAGAGGGAGTTTCCTCATCTAGGAGTTCTCTGTACCAATTAAATCACAGGTCAAGTCCCTAGTCCTATCCCTATACATCTACTGGGACTCATTGGAGTAAAGCTACAGTCAGTTTATAAAAGTTGGAAACAAAGGGAAAAATGTTCTGTGAATAAGAAAGCACCCCTCTCTGGCTTGGCTTCCCCACCCTGAGTGCTTTCTTAGAGGGAAGTAAGAAAATAGATGAACTGCTGAAATATAAGGAAGGGAAAATGGAGGCCCAAGGAACTGGTGTGTGGGCCCCTTCTGTGGCCAAAGGAATTCCATCGCCTGGATCCTCTAAGTCACCTGGATCCTCTGTTGTGTTATTGGCGGCCATCACAAAGTGCGTTTGTTCGTTGGTCCGCCTCCTAAGACTTAGAATATTAACTTAGAATATTGAACCACAATATTGATTTGTGGTTCACCAAGCATGTTATAGAAATAAACTCACTTCACTAACCACATGAGGGAGGGAAGTAGGGATAGTATGATTCATTATTCCCATGCTATGGATCTCAGTCATATCACTCACTTAAGCACGTAGTCCAGCTTGGATCCCCCTTGGGTTTCCTGATTCCAATCTAGCATTGTTCCCACTTTTCTAGAGGATCAGACATTGTAGAGATCACCATGTCTGACCCCTTTATTTTACAGATGAAGGAACGAGTTCAGAGAAGGGAAAAGGCAAGCCCCAGATCATGCTCCTGATAAATTGCACATCCAGAATCCACATCTAAATTCTCAGATTTCAAATCCAGGCTTCTTTCTGCTGTCTCTTAGAGACAGACAAAAAAAAAAAAGTTCCAAGGAAGTGGATGAGCTCTTCGATGAGATACAAGAGAGTAGATAGGGCCTGGGGTAGGGACAGAATTCCCAGTCTCCATCAGTGAGCTGTGGAAAGAAGAGGCCAGAGGTTCGGAGCTGGTTGCCTGATGGCAGAGCAAAGGGCTTACCTCCTTCCTTGAATCAAGGTCTGGTCCAGTGTAGTACTGTCATTTAATTATGACTTCCAAGCTCAACGGTATTTACGCAAGGGGTGGTGGTTTTAGGTTTATCTCTTCTCATGGTATATTTTTTTCCTTCACCCTGGGAAAGAATCAGGACATTTCCTTTCTCAATAGAGGTCAGAGATGGGAAATAAGCATTTATGGAGTGCCTACTATGTGCTGCGTGCTATGCTAAGCACTCATTACAAATACTAACCCATTTGATCCATGGCGTTGAGCCTCATTTATTTAGTTGAATCAGAAATACTGAGAAATTGCCTGCTGTCATAGGGGTGTCCAACACTCATCAGCTTCAATTAAATTCTTAAAACTTCACAGAAAGTAATTATGGCTGACTCAGAGCATGCCTCAGATGTTTCTGAATCCTAAGTGTTTCCTTATGCCAGCATTTGGGCCTCAGAATCAGGAAAATAAAGAGGCCCCATCATTGTGATTTCTGTCATTTGAATGTTTCCTTAATGATAATAATTGCAGTTGAAAACTGCCAAAAAGTTTTTCATCTGAAGTTTGTAGCTATATTTATAGCCCCAAATTCCTCCCATTGACATCCTTTTTCACGCTTGAATCTAAATCAGATGTCTGCTGTTGTAAAGTGAGGCCCTTGAGAGAACTTGCTGGTCATGTGACCTCATGTCCCAATGTCTTTGTCTAGAAGAACTTTGGTTAAGAAGTCCAAGCTATGTCCAGCTGCCTCTGGACATGTGCATGTCTGCTTTGTTCTCAGTGTGACATCTTTTTTCTGTGTGTGTTAGCAGGAACTCCTTTAATACCAAATGAAGTGGTTTCTTTGGGCACTAGGTGCTTTGCCTCAGGCTTCATCTTCATTATTTATTGCCTAAGATCCACAGTTCAGCAGCACAGGGGGCACAAGGTGCTCTCAGGGACCTTTTTCTCCCCTGCAACTTCTATGTTGCGTGCAGAACTCACTCTGATAGCAGTAGGTGTCCCGTTGCCCCTGCTAGAAATGATTCTGTGTAAGTCATGGTAAGAATTCTTATTTCAGTAGCAGGTAAAACCAAATCTCTCTGACTTCTGTGAATGAGGATAAATTTCTCTGCCCAGAAACTTCAAGTCTTGTTCTAGCTTGTAGAGTGTGTAACCTGGTTTCATGTGTCCTTTAACCCACAGCTCTTTCTGGGGACATTTCCTCTCACTTGTGAGGCCTTGGTACTCTGCCTGTGACACAGAAGGCAACATTCTTAAAAGGAGTTTCTTCCCAATAACCAGGTGGCAGTAGTGGCCACAGTGAACTCTCTTGTGCTTGGTGTCTCTTTAGTTTAAATACTAATGGGGTCCTCTTCACCTAGGAGCCTTCCTTTTCACATTCTTCATCGGCTTTCTGGGCCTTTGTGGGTATTGATCTTAGAAAGAGAGGTGGGCCCTCTTCTAAAGTCAAAATCTTATGGCACAGATCAGGCAGGGAGTGAGTATTTGTATTCTTTAAGGATTCTTTGATTTACAAAAGGGATCCTTAAAAATATACATACACAAACACAGACATACACACGTGCGCGCGCACACACACACCCGCTCCCCAAGTTTCCAAAGCATGCACATCTATCTCTGGTGAATTTTTTAAAAATTCTCTTTACAAAATGTTAGTAACTCCATGGCAGAGGGCAGGCCACATCTCCACATGAATGCTGTTGAGGCTGGAGAAGTACATTTTCCAGCCTAGAACCTCACATCCAGTGGGTGTGTACTAAAGCTTATTTAATAACAAAGAATGCCCTTTGAAAAGGCGAGCAGGGTAAGAGAGTGTTATTGGTACAGGTCAGATTGTTGGACCTGCTGGGGTTTCCTTCAGTATTGGACTTAGAAGGAAATTTTTAGTGCACAACATGCCCCAGAAGGCACTAAAGGAAGAAACCTTGCAAAGGAAATGTTCAAATTACTTGCCACAAACAATTTTGCTACAAAAGCCCCATCGAGGGCTCCTTTTATGCTTTGAAATTTCCTGAGTGAGGAATGCCGAAGAAGAGGATGCCCATCCAAGCCCATGCTGGCAGCCGTCCCTTTCTCTGAAATGTCCGTTCTCTCTTCACAGCAAGTATGCCCACGAGTGAGACAGAGTCTGTGAACACTGAAAACATCAGCGGAGAAGGGGAGAACCAAGGCTGCTGTGGCCGTCTGTGGTGAGTGTGTGGATTTCACTTCTCTCCCAGGGGCCATCTGCTTCCTGGGCTGCCGTCTGGGGAAGCAGTTGAGAACACTCCACTTGTGCTCCACCAGGCTGGTGCTAATGAGAAGGGCAATGATGCTGAGCCTCTGGGCATAGGCTGGAAGGGCAGAGGACTACCCCTTCATTTTGGAACTCCCAGCCTTGTATTTGATGCCATGGTCTCCTTTGGGGATGGTGGGTCTTTGTGCAAAGTACAGAGGAATAGGCTTTCTCCTGCCTGGGAGGGTCTCAGTAGTCCGCTTTGAGCCTGCAGACTGGAAGCCCCTGGACAGTGCTACCTTTGCTTGCCAAGCATTGCTTTTAAAATACAAAGGAAGTGTTGCATGTGAACCTTCTCAACAATGTTTTGTTTTTTGTGTCTTTCAGTCAAGCAATCTCCAAATCCAAGCTCAGGTCAGTATTTTCTTTTGTCCCTATTTCTGTTCTGTTCTTTATCCTTATTTGTCCAGTCTCCTCTTCCGTTCCACTCCTCCACCCCCAACACTTTAATAGAAATCAGTTGTGGGTCATTATAAAAATTTATGACTTAATTTAGAAAATCAACCAGCCTCCTTTTAATTCAGTGCATTCTCTAGTCATTGCCTGGAACTCAGCATCACGGGGAGCCCCACTCTAAACAAGATGTTACCTCTGCCCCTGTGCAGTTTGTAGTCTCTCAGGGAAGCAGGACATCTACACGCAGCAGCTGAGAGCAGCGACAGCACAGGCCCATTTCTTTCTTCTCCATAGATGTCACTTAGGCTTAGACAAGGGGACATCACGGATTTAGAATCCACAGATTTGAGTTCAAATCCTGTCTCTGCTATCCATGACCTTTGTCTCCTCAAGTCACTTAAATCTGTCTGGGCTTCAGCTTCCCCATCATAAGATGAGGGAGTTGGACTAGAACCTATGGGGAGCCTACGACCATGTGTAATGAAACCTTGCCCTCCTAGGCAGACATTTTCCAAATCTCCAGAACATTTGCTGTTTGTCTTCTATGAGCAATTTCAGTGGGATATTTTCCTTTTGGTATGTGATAGTCGCCATCCTTCCACACTGTCACAGGGTCTCATGTCTCTAGTGAAATCTAGAGGACTCCATTAATGTAGTTTGACTGTCCATCCCAGCCCTGTCACTCATAGCTCGCACCTATCTTGTCATCAGCAGGAGAGCCATTGGCCCCGCTGTGCCATCTCCTCGGCCTCCTCGGCCCTTGTTTGTTTGGTAGACATCAAAGCGCTAGTTTAAGGTGAATGAGGAAATTGATCCCCTATGGCTTGAGCTATTTTCCTTGGTAAATCTGATTGAGCAAGACAGTAATTACAAACCAGAACCTGAAGTGGGTGAAGGAGCTCACTGCTTATCTGTTTGGTTAGACTCATTTTATTTTTATGAAAATATGATTCAATATTAGCTCCGCTTATGAGGGTATATTTGAGCAGCACTACATCTAAAGGGCAGCTGGTGATTCAGTGGGTAAAACTGATGGCTCTGCCAAGCTCAGAAAGGACTGCAAAGAATTGAAAGGTACTTTTTTTTTGGTCATGATTTCTGGGTAATGTTTATACCCACTAAATTCTGTCTAGTGACTCAAAAATCTGGGCATAGTTATAACATTTAGTATGTGACTTTGTCTAAAGAAATTTTCCAATATGCATAGCTGTACTAAGCAGACTCCACATATATCGTGTGTATATGTCATGTTATTTTTCCTTTTATATACCTATAAATATAGACCCTCCATGTTGAAGCGATATACTGAGGATTTGAATTACACATAAAACATTCTGTACCAAGCAAGTCACGCAGGGCCACTAAAACACAGCTTATACAGATGGTCATTTAAAATCTTGTTTTTAGAGACCAACAAAATAAATCACTGCTTGTGGAAGCTATTAAGATTTATGCTATTTGTCCCTTCTCTGTGCCTCCCAGCCCCATCCTTCCCATTCCCCCTTCTTCTGTTCACTGCCATCTTCAGAGCTCAGTCAGTACACACTCAGGTGTCACAGGACTTTCATATGGGGAGTCAAGTAATTTTTATATTTCAGCCGACGGTGGCGTCGCTGGAACCGTTTCAGTCGAAGAAGATGTCGCGCTGCAGTGAAATCGGTTTCCTTCTATTGGCTGGTGATTGTCTTAGTGTTCCTCAACACCTTGACCATTTCCTCTGAGCATTATAATCAGCCCGATTGGTTGACCCAGATTCAAGGTATGAATATTTGTTATGGATTTTGGATGACTAAGAACACTGAACTGGGGTCTAGTTTTCTGGGACATTAAGGGTGAACAATTCTAACGAGTGCTAATATGACAGTTTAAGAAATCGCCTCTAGTCATTGAGATCTCTACAAATGTATCATGTGAGCGCTGTACGTGGACCATCCATGACTAATAAGGATAGTTGACACGATGCTCTAAAGTTTTCAGAGTGCTTCACAGACATCTCATGCCTTGTAGCAACCTCATGAGCGAGTCCCTTCAGGTCCTTTCAGCTCCATTTTACAGCACAGGAAACTGAGACTCAGAGAGGTGACTTGTGTGTGGCTCATTATCATCAAAGGCCTGCTGACTCCAAGTCGTGAGCCTTCTAGGAGCCATCCTGCCTCTGCTTAGGGTGATCTTGTTCTCACATGCTAGTGCCATCTTCCCTATTCCACCGGGGCATTCCAGCAAGTTTAGGAAGGATACACTGCACTGAGGTTGCTCTTGATAACTCAGGTTGGGGGCTTTTTATTCTCGGTTCAGTTAGTGTTTATTAAGGGCTCCCTACAGGCCAGGGACTGTGCTGAGCACCAGGAGTACAAATATAAACAGGAAGACCATTTCTGGACTCCAAGAGTTGTTCACTAATGGGGGAGGGAGCAGAACTTACCCTGAGGCATCGTCTGGAGACTGACTCTAGACTGGAGGCTGGTGACGAATGAAGAGATGGCTGGTATGGGCATGTCCCTGAATGTAGACGTTCAGGGAAGAACTGGACAATTAGGAAGGAGCTGCTGAGGTCAGGGCAGGTTGGGCAGTCCAGCCATGGAGTGAACATGAGGAGTGAGAGGGCTTCTCTGGCATGCTACAGAAAATCTAGAAAGTCTGGGCTGGACCTAGAGAGAAGAGAGAGACACACTTTCAGGGACTTCAGTTTTTAAAAGGTCTATAATTACATCAGCATAAATGCCCCCCCGCCACCATACACTGTAACTCCTCCATCACTTAGGGGGTTCTAGAGAGTATCCGTAGGCCATAAATGCATCTCCCTGTGGCAAACATGGTAATGATCCTCTCTGAACTTAGCAGTTCTACTTCTGAGAAAGCAGATATATTGCCTCTGCTGGCTCTGTGGCTTTGTGGAAGCTCTTAAGATTTGCGCTATTTTTCCCTTCCTAGCCCCAAGTTTGTAAAGTTTTCCAGTTTGGTAAAATCTGTGCAAGCTCCTGCTGCCAGGCACAGCCTCCAATGGCTCAGGGTTACCTCCTTGTCAAGGTGGAGCATTCGTTGTCATCATCTTTGTCCTCAGACATTGACTGTTGAAGAGAACCTCAGAGGTCCTCTAGTCCAGACTTCCTCACTTTACAGGTGGGGAACTGAGGCCCAGAGGGCTGAGGTAAATTTCCCAGTGACCCATCACTAGTCTTTAGACAAGTCGGGTTGTGAACCCTGGATCCTGCTGAGGAAGAGAACATTGTCAGAGAACATGCTTTATGTGACTGAGAAAAATAGAATTAAAATTAGGATCACAAGGAGGTAAAATTATAAATTCAAGCAGCTGAAATTTCACCTGAATTTAGGCCCTGGTCTTTGGATACAAGGGGATGTGGGGCATCCACTCAGTTGACAGGGTGCTTGGGCCGAGAAGTGCTGGAGGCGCCACTGTTTTCTCCTAAGGATGCAGGATACATTGGTGGTCAAAGATAGGCTACAGAAGAGGGTGCTTACTCCGAAAATGTGCCCAGTGGTCAGAGCACCTAGACTTCTGAACCATTTGCCTTTCCAGATATTGCCAACAAGGTTCTCCTGGCCATGTTCACCTGTGAGATGCTTGTCAAGATGTACAGCCTGGGTCTCCAGGCCTATTTTGTCTCACTTTTTAATCGGTTTGATTGCTTTGTGGTATGTGGCGGGATCACGGAGACCATCCTGGTAGAACTGGAAATCATGTCTCCTCTGGGCATCTCTGTGTTTCGGTGTGTACGCCTCCTGCGCATATTCAAAGTGACCAGGTAAGAGAGCTGATACTGCCTCCCCTTCTTGAGAGGGTTTGGATATTTGGGCCACATGTGTGTGCATACATGTGCACACACATGTGTAGATTCTGTCTTAATTTATGTTTTCATTCACAGGCATTGGACATCTCTAAGCAACTTGGTGGCATCTTTGTTAAACTCAATGAAGTCCATCGCTTCCCTGTTGCTACTGCTTTTTCTCTTCATCATCATCTTCTCATTGCTTGGAATGCAGCTGTTCGGGGGCAAATTTAACTTTGATGAGACCCAAACAAAGAGGAGCACCTTCGATAATTTTCCTCAAGCTCTTTTAACAGTGTTTCAGGTAACTTTTCTCTCTCCTTGGTCCCACCATTGATGAAGGACCAGCTGACTGCAGTCTCCATGCTAGGGGCTAGAGCTGCCGACTGAATGGTTATGGCTTCTCCAAGGGCTTCTCTTCTCCTGAGGGGATGTGGCATCTGCACAGATATGAGGGTTTGAAAGGAAAGTGTGCTCACAGCTGCAGGGAATTCACAGAGACCATGGGGAGAAGGTGCACCAGTCTGGACTGATTGGAGAAAGGAAGAGGGCAATGATGGCCACTGAGGCTGGAGAAACCCAATGGGGTCACATTACAGAATTAACGTTTTATCATAGAGGAAACAGAAAGCCACTTTAGATGATTGCATAGGGGAGTGAAGTAGAACTGTGTTCAAGAAAAATTACTTGGACAGCAGTACGGAGGTTGGGCCAGTGAGAATAGAAACACTTAAGTCAAGGAGCTCATTTATGAGGATGAGGCAGTACTGTGCAGAGGAAGCCTGCACCAAGGTGACAGTTGGTGAGTGGGGAGGAGAGCAGAGGTCAGAGATGCTATGAAAGGGAGAAAGGGCAAGATCTGGTAACAAACTGGATATGTGTGGGGAAGGAGAATGAGTCTAGGAGAACTCCAAGGTTCTAAACCCAGGAGACTAGGAAGATGATGATGTCTTTAATAAGACAGGGAAGTTTGGGAAAGGGGTGATTTTAGGGGAAAAGAGGATGAGTTCAGTTTGGGACAGACTGACTGTGAAATGTCTCTGGGACAGCCAGTTTAGAATGTCTCATAGGCAATTGTAATTGCTAGACTGTGGCTCAGGGGAGAAACAGGATAGTTCATCTAATTTGGAGAGTCACCCATACAGAGAGGACAGCTGAATGCACAGGGGCCAATGAGGTTACTGACCATGAGAGAATAAATTAGAAAGGAGGAAGCCCAGGACATGAAATCTTTGAGAAAAGTCACAATGAGATGAGGGGTGGAGGGAACCACTTAAGGAAAGCCATGGAGATGGAGGATGGAATGTCATGGTAGGGAACAACTGTCAGGTCCATTTAACTAAATGAAAGTGTTGTTGTGTTCAGCCTTCATTGCCAAAGAAGACCATGCCATCAGAGAAATGATGACATGACTTGCACTTGACTTTGTTTTGAGTGAAGGAGGGCTGTGCAGATCACCAGTCTCACTTCTCCAGAGCCATCTGAATCCGGTGACCTGATATTCCTCAGGATGACTGGAGATGACCCAGGATGCACTGGGAGACCTTGGCCCATTTAGGCCAAGGTCTATGCAGGTGTTCACTTAGGGTAAGGTAATGCCCATTGGTTGAATAGGCCAGTTTAAGAAGTAGCCAGGGCAGGGCTCCTTTAATGAGGCAAGGAAAAAAAAGACATCAGGCTGAGAGGGAAACAGCTACAGTTACTATTGATAATCTCTCTGAAGCCTGGAGGGTTCAGAAGAGAGCCTTTAGGAAGCGGGCAGAAGCCCCATGGTGTATAGATGAGAGAGTATATAAAGGCAAATAATGACTAAGACTGGAGACATAAGTGGTAGCCAAATTGTGGAGGATTTTCAGACTAAGGAGTTTATTCTAAAGGTCGTAGGGGAGCCCTTGGAGATGTTTTACTAGAAACCTGAACTAGTAAGACCTATGGCTTGGAATATCAAGTTCATAACTCTGGAAAGATGGGTTGGAGAGGTCCTGGAGCAGAACCAGGGAGACTGGTTAAGAAACCACAGCAGCAGTCTCCTAGGTTCCTATGTCAGGATTTGCAGGGGAATCTGCTTTCCAGAGGCCATCTAGATGAGAGAGAGGGCATGAGGCCCTAAAATGGACGGTGAGGCCACCTTGTCTCTTTGGAAGACAGATACTGTGGTTCTGCACCTTTTAAAATTGTCTCTCTGTGGAAAAGTTAACTGCTCTAATGTGTCTAGACCCTGGAATTCATCTGTTGTACGTCTTATTCCATTTTTCTGTGTGATGCAGCTTTCATGTTTGCATTAAATTTAGCTTTCATCGTTAAACTGGCTTTAGTCATTGCGTTATTTTGTTCATTGAGGATGTTAATGCAAAACAAACGACTAGAAAATTCATTCCTTCCAAAGTGTTGGATAACATCATCTTCTGAAATGTGGTGCCTGCCCTCAGCTAATCTCTCTGAGTAGGCAGGTCTTATGGTCCCATTTCAAGTAAAATGATAGAAAGCAATGTGCCTGGAAAACACTTATTTTCAAATATGTTGCCATTGAAAGGGTGATGTTAGACTTGCCTACAAGGCACAGAAGAGAAAGAGCTACTTTTTATTCTGGCTCTGACTCTAAATTAAGCAAGTGACAGACTCCTGTGCTTCTCTTTTTGTTGGGCCTGTGCAGCTACAGGCTGAGTGTATGTGGCATTCATTAGATTGTGCTAGAAAGCCAGATTCTGTTGTATCCAAACCCCACCCTGCTCTGTTCCTTAGGCTGTCATCAGTGGGGAGGAAGCAATGAAAAGAGTGGGCCAGAAGTCAGGAGTTTGGGGTTTCCTCTGCCCTCTGCTAGTAGCTCACTGTATTCCCATAGGCTTGTGATTCCTTCTCTCCAAGTCCTTTTCCTTGTTTGTAAAAATCAAGTAGATATGCTTAGAAGGCAGCTGAGATCCTTTGCAGTTGAATCACTGTGGAATCAAAGACCTCAGAACTTGAAGGGGCCTGAACGTTACCCTTACGTGCCAAGACTTCTGTCCAACCTCTATGTGGAGCTCCCCCTCTAGGGAAGGAGAGTCAGTTACCTCCTCAGGCAGCATTACAACACTAGACAATGCTATGTAATAAGAAGTGTTCATGTATTCTACCTACATCTGTTCCTCTATGCTTTCTACATATTTGCCACAAAATGGCAAAATTCAGATGAACCTGTTGAAAGCTCAGTAGTTCAGTGAGCTTTAATGAGCCCTGTTATTTCAGATTCTCATCTGTTACAGGGGATGATGGACTGCTAATTTCCTTGGTATAGAGGAATCCCAATGAAGAAATTCTCCTCACCAATTGTCTTTGGCATCAGGGTTGCCATTCATAGTCTTAGAGAATTGCTAGATGCAGTGAGAGATTAAATGACTTGCCCAGGGTTATGCCACTCGTATGTGTCAGAGCTGGGACTTGAACCCAGCTCTTCTAAACTCTTCCACTAGTTCTCTGTTTCCTTCACCATGTTGATTCTCAGTAATGTAACTTGTACAAATCAGATTCTAAGCCTGATGAGGAGTGGATTGGAGAGTATTTCTGGGAAATGTGGTAATGATCTCCAAGTTCCCTGAGGACTTTGACAGAGAAGAGGGCCAGAAGGCAGCTAGAGGATCTGGGGTTGGATATGAGTAGAGGCAGCGTAGTGCAGAGGGGCAATCACTGGCTCTGGAGTCAAAGGACTTGGATTCAGATCCTGACTCAGACTTTTGCTTCACAGGTAATTTTTGAAAGTCCTGGCATCCAGCCAGACTTTAGTTTCCATATCTGTAAAAAGAAGAGGCTGGCCTTGGATGGGGTTTGAGGTCCCTTCCATCTTTTGATCTGTGATCATTTGATCCTGTGAAGTTAGGGAGACACAAATTTTGATTTAATATTAACAATTAGATTAATGTCAATGATTAAAGTTGTTCAAAAACCAAATGGACTGTCTTCAGAGGGAATTAGCTTCTTACCAGCTACAGGTATTAAATCAGAGGCTATTGACAGCAGTCCTACAGATTGGATAGAAAGTTGGTTTTTGGCAGTAGGCTCCCTTTGAACTCCACACTCTGCGATTCTTATGAAGTAATTGATATTATTCAGAAAGGCTTTGAAGAGACTGCACTGCCCACAACAAAATTATTTTTCTCTAGTTTGAATAAACATGGAAAGGTGTATTGGGAGTTGTTATTCAGTCATTTCCAGTTCTTTGTGACCCCATTTGGGATTTTCTTGGCAAAGATCCTAGAGTGGTTTGCCATTTCTTCAACACATGAGGAAACTGAAGTAAACAAAGATAAGTGACTTGTCCAGGGTCACATAGTTAATAAGTTAATAAGTGCCTGAGACCAGATTTGAACTCAGGAAGATGAGTTTTCCTGACTACAGAACCAACCACTACCACACCACCTAGCTACCCTGGTATATTGAGAAGGAGACTCAATAAAATGATCCTTGGGGACTCTGTAAAACTACCTTCTCAATATAATCTAAGCAAAATCCCTTTGGCTAAGCCTGATAGGTCAACTTAAAAGATCTGTTAGCCTGAGGGCCATACTGTCAGACTTGCACAAGTTTGAGTGTTAGCAATGCTCCTAATGACCCTTGAGCACTTGTACCCTAAAGAGATGTACTCTCTCCACCGTGGGTCATGTTTTCATGTTTTAATTTAAATTCTTTGTTGACCATTCCCTATCTTCTCTTACTTTTGGGCCGTGGAAATCTAAATAATTTCAATGCTTGACCCACTTGTGATTTCTTTGGTGTGGGTACAGATCATAACCTCTCTCTTGCTTAGAAGATGCTTTAACAAGGGGGTCATCTAAATAGTAAGCTATAGTAAGAAGCTAAAATAGCATCTCTTCATCTGGTGAAGTTGACCAACTGAGTGGAAGAGAAAGAACCAGTAATGAACAGATACTTTCTTTTATCACTGTCAACATTTATCTGAATTCATTTTGTAATGAGTTGACTTAGCCCTAAGGATTCTGAGTGAGAGGAGATTGAATTTGAAATCATGAGCCATGTAATCTATGCCTGTTAGGGTTCTATAAATATGTGTGGGGTATTAGGAATACATTGTATGAGAAAGTGTGTACAGTTAACTGTTTCCTTTTTATATCAACCCTATGCATTAGATAGATTCATGTAATGTAAAATGTAGTGGAAAAGGTTTGGACATATTCACGTAGTCTATGAATATCTTTAGGAGTCAAAATATTTTTAAAATAATAAAATATATCTTGGTCCTTTTCTTTCCATCAGTGACAACTAACATTTGCATCTTAGATTCTTACAGGTGAAGATTGGAATGCTGTCATGTATGATGGAATTATGGCTTACGGGGGCCCATCTTCTTCAGGAATGATAGTCTGTATATACTTCATCATCCTCTTTATTTGTGGTAATTGTATCCTTCACTGTTGACCAAGAGAATTGTAGGGTTGTGATGTATAGTAATAGTTCCTTACTTAGATCAGCTCTTTGACATTGTTTTAGGAAGTCCTTTATTTTAATTCCATTTCATTAAGGATATAGTTATAGAGGAACTGAATTTCCAGTAGACTTTTCAGAATTAAAGCTTCCTTGGTATGAGCAGTGGTAGAGGAAAAAGAACTATACCATGTGCCATGTGGGCAAGACCAGTGGTGTCTCCCTAGCCCTTGTTCTATGGCCAGCAGAGACATCAAAAGATGTTTGTAGATGGATATAGTGGTTCACTATAACACCAACCCAAGTTTGATATTACAGAGAACTCTAATGAGGTTCTATCATCCTGAAGTTTATCTTTGTCCATGCTGAATCTGTTTATATTTTCATCCCATAATTCTTATTTTGGTGATGAATTCTAAGTCCCTACAATGACTTCATCAAATGTCCTTCTCTATATTCTAAAACCAACCCCTTTCCAACTTCAGGGGGCGCCCCTGAGTTCTACTGTTTGGAGGTTTGATGAAAAGCTATGTTCTATTTCTTCTTATCTATAATGGCTTCGTAAATTTAATCCTACCTTTGTTACCTTTCATCTTTCCTGGAAGTCAGTCCAAATAAGGACTATCCTACTAAGAATCCCCTCTGTTTCTGGGTCATTTTAGTTGCCTTCCCCTGGATTTTTTATGCCCAATTATGCATTTCTTGCATAACGGAGGCCAGAACTGTGAACAGTCCCCAGGTATACATTTACCCTGACTTTGTTCAAGAATAGTTTTCTGTTTTTGACATCTCTCTTGATGATGCCTAATACTTTTATGACATCTTTAAAGGGCTACTGTGATACACCGGACAACAACCATCCACAGTGCTTCTTGGAGCTCTCCTGGGTTGTAGCTGACAGCTTGAGACCCGTCATCTCATAAGTAGAGTTGGAATACACTACCTTTCACTGACCCATGCTCGAGATTACCTGCCATGTGACTCTCATTTGATAGCTTGAAATTTTCAACCATGGGCTTTTCTTCTCCAGATTGTTAATAAAAATGCAAAAAAAAATTGGTCACAATATTGATTCTCGCTGTTTAAACCTTCCTTTTGTTTCCTGTCTAAGTGAGTTTCCTATCCAGGACAAAATATTCCTCTCAGTCCCATAACAGATCAAAATTTTTAAATAAACTTTGTGTAAAGCCATACAAAAGACTTTTTCAAAGTCAAAATAAATATTTAAATATAGTTTACTTGCTCAAGAAATTGTAGTAAGAATAATGGGCTGTTTTATGTAGCAGTTTATAGCTTATAAGGTGCTCTTCACACATCATTTCCTAGGACCTTAGTAGAAGTAGCAGTCCTCTGAGGTCAAGAGTGTCCTTGCTGTTCCTATTTTATACATGGGAATATTGAGAATCCAAGTGACTTGTCTAAGATGATAAGACCAGTTAGTGAGAGAGCTGGGATCTGATCTCAGCTCCTCTTATTTCAAAGCAGGAATTTCTTCCCCTGCACTGTGCATGCTTCAAGAATGATTGCAGCAGTCGACCAGTAGTCCCAGGCCAAAAAGCCATCATTCAGGCCCTATAGAGCTGGCCTTCTTCTAGAGACGAGGATATGAGTGCTTTGATACGTATCCAGAGAAGTAGAGAGCCCTGTAGGGAACAATGAGGACAAAGAAGGGACCAGACAAGGACTCCAGGATTTGTGGGGGACAGAGAAAACACTCCTCTGGAGAGATGAGGGAAGGCCTTCTGGAGAAGGTGACCCATGAGCTGAGTCTTGGGAGGAAAAGAGAGAAGAAGGAGGGATGGAGGTGTGGAGGCAGCTCCTTGGAAGCTTGGGAGGTGCTCCAGTGGAATGCATGAAGGTGACCCTGCTGGTGACTATAGATTCCAACTCTGTATGCAAGTGGCTTCTCCTGGAATTTCATCTGAAGCCCTTCTTAGGAGAGTCCCATGGACGTTAGTCATTCTTTATCTTTCAGAGAGGACCACTGCCATCACAGGGTGATATCTGACTTGCTCAGGAATTGAACTGAAGTGAGGCAGAGCTGTACAGAGTCATCAGCCTCACTCTCTCTTGCAGAGTCATCAAAGTCAGTGGCAAAAAAGAAAGTCAAGCTGACTGATGATGGTCTGGGATACAGCGAATGAGAAAGAGCAGTTTGTTTGGAAAAGAAGCAACTCAGCGTTTCACAGATTCAACCTGACATGCCTCTGGACTTAGAATTAGAAAGATTTCTGCCATAATAATCAGACAAATTATGTCAAATCAACAAGCCTGGTACTATGCTAAGTGCTGCTGTACATCCTCTAGTGAAGAATTTGCAGTTTCTGAAAATCATACTGGGATCCACTAACATAACCATGCATATAAATGTAGCACAATATACAGAATTTAGCAATAATTAAATTAATAGGAAACAATCAATATAGTTAATGTAGCTAGTCTCGTTAGCAGATATTAAAACAATGTGGTCACATGTATGTATTAACCTACATCTTTTACATTAGAATTTCATGTAGCTAACCATGGTACACAAAGCTGTAATTCATTACACATGATCATACATATATGACAATGTTCCACGTGTAAAATAAAAATACAAACCACTTGTAATAAGTGACACATAAAACATATAAAAGAGTTGTCTGCAGCAATCAAATATATAGGTCATGTGCAGAAACGTGGATATATAATGGCAATCAGTCAATCAACATTTACTGCATTTGCATTACTACTGGTGCCAGATGGGAGGCACCAGAGACATGAAGGCAAAAAAGTACAATGATCCCTATACTCTAGGAAGTGACATCTTGTACACAAATATCTCTTCCAGCCCTTCACAAACTGTCCCAGTCTATCTTTCCTGGCTTATCATACATTCCTTCCCATCCTGCACTCTGAGGTCCTGCCAAAGTTGCCTTCTCTCTGTTCCCCACATTCTGTACTTCCATCCCCGTGTCTTTGCCTTGGCTGTTTCCCATGCCTTCTCCTACTTCTTCACCTCCATCTTAGAGGATGGTTGGAGAGGATATGGAGGAAGAAGGGAAGAGAGACATTTGAGAGCTGGCTCTTTACCGCCCCCTGGTGTCCCTTCTCAGGAGAGGCCTGTGTGCCTGTTCTAAAGAGGTTGTCTTTACTCACAGTGGTAGAAATTATCATTTTAAAATTGTCTTCAGTGCCAGTTTATGAACATTTCAAGGAAAAACCATCTTATTCCTATATATCAGGCTATCTTAAAAAGAAGGAAAAGGGAAAAGTGGCCACAGTTTGGTGACCCTCATTCACTAGATTTGACTTTTGTAACTTTTAATTTGTCCTGAAAATCACCTGCACCTCCAAAGGAGAAAACTTGGAACACACTACAGAAGCTCACTTGTGGTTTACAAATAGGATATACAGTTGTGAACAATAGACCTGGCCCCTCTATAAAAAAAACCCATAACCTTCTGGGGAGTTACTTAGAATGGTGGTATTCATGTGGCTCTCTGTCTATATCCTGATCTTGTTTACTAAGCAATCATGTTACTGGATAGTCACATCTTAGATATATGTATGATTCATATTTCATATATATGTCTGTTCATGTATGTATTTTTATACACATACATAGGAGCTGGCACAAGATTCAGGAAGGCCTAGCCTTGAGTCATGCCTTTGCCAAAGGCTGTGGGACTCTCTTAATCTCTCAATATCTCTGGCAGCTTTCTAAAACCAAAAGTTGTAGAGCATTTGCCTACCTACCACAGCATGGGAAGTTTCTCACTATTGAAGTCAGATTCCGTCCAAAAAAAAGGTTCATATCAGATCAATATTTTGTCTCTTTCTTTATCATTGTGGCTTCTCTGACTTTCCACAGTCATACAGTACCATGTCTAGTTATATGATGTGACACCTGCCTGGGAGCAGAGCTGGTATGCTTTTGCCATTGCTGATTTCTACAGTGACCACAATAGAGCAAAACTGAAAGAGAATGTTGTATCCTTAAAATAATTTGGATTAGATATTCTGTTGAATGTTTTCTTGGCCATTGCTGTGGACAATTTGGCTGATGCTGAAAGTCTGAATACTGCCCAGAAAGAAGAAGCAGAGGAAAAGGAAAGGAAGAAGACTGCCAGGTAAATGGAGTCAAGCCTAGAACTCCAGGTCCAGAGGAGAGGCAACTGATCTGGGTGAACATGACTAGTGCCTCCGCCTCTGCGGGCTTGTTTCCTCCTCTGTCAAAGGAGGGGTTAGAATAGATGACCTCCAAGGGCTGCCCCTGAATGGCTGAAAACTCGGGAGGTCTGACCATCAGACTTATGCCATGGGAAAACCCCAGTAACCTTGAAATCCCTGGCTCCGCAGTGCTGTGAGTTCAAAGGGTATTCACTCCAGTTTGTTTGGCGTAATTGGAAATCAGGACTGAGAAAGTCAATTCTTAAACTAAAGTCAAACATTTTGGTTCCATTTGGTTCCAGATTTTAATTGGGATTTGAAATATTCTTGTGTTTAGAGAATTGATGTAGTTAATTTTAGTATCATAAAATAAATGATGTGATAGGTAATATTTGTCTTTGGGATGGGAATTTCAATAAAATCTCTTTAATGAATCTAGCAGATGGAGACGAATGGAAATTCGTGGATAGAGGAATATTCTTTCTTCGTGGTCAATGTTGTTTCCAGTCAAACCCTGCCTTTACTGTAGCAACTTGCTTTCTGACATTTCCCTGTGTTCTCTTCTCTGTAGAAAAGAGAGTCTGGAGAATAAAAAGAATGACAAGCCTGAAGCTAACCCAATGGCTAACAGTGATCACAAGGTGTTTGTTCCAGAGTGCTCCTTTCCATTGCATTATGATGGACTGTGCTATTGCTGGCTGATATGCCTCTAGCAGTCACTGTCCACATGTGGTGGACACTGTTTGTCAGGTTACCTCTGTCTGTGGTTGAAGTATCAAAGTTCATGAAGCCTTGCTAAGTCAGGGCAGGCAGTAGACCCTTCCTGACTGGGTGACTTCCATGGCACCTGGCGTTGGCTGATGGGGCTCTCGTTGTGGTCACTCTGAAGGGATGAGGGAGGGATTGCCAGCCTAGGTCTACTGCATCATGGAGTCAGAACCTCAGCAGCTCGAGGAAAGGGTGAGATGGGAAACACTCATTAATGCCTGACGTCTTCTAAGAAGACATGGGTGGACTCAGATGGCTTTATGCAGCAGGTGCTCAACAATTCTAGCGAGTTCCTCCCTTTTTATTTGGTTGCTGGAGCAAATATTTAAATCACTCCAGTTAAGCATAACTTTATGGAGCTACACCTGCTTTTTTGTCCTGGGGGCAGAGATTACTTGAGAGTGTCCTGGCTTTCCTATTTTTATATCCTCAGGGAAGGTGCTCCCTCTCACCCAGGTCAGACAGGACATGTGGTTGTTCTGTGACATGCATTCAACATAGAACTGCTCCTCCTCATGCTAGACCTTCTTCCATTGCTGCAGGTTATAATCGATGATTATCGAGGAGAGGATGAAGACAAGGACCCCTACCCACCTTGTGATGTTCCAGGTACGGGGCTGGCCTCAGGGATGCATGGCTTTACTTTGTAGACCCAGAGGTTCAGGTAGATTCCTGAGGAAGCACTCAGATTTACTGTGGATGTTTCATTTTCTGTGACCATTTGCGTCTTCTAGATATTACGGTGCTGATGGCTTCAATCCCCTTAGGGACTAGTTAACTTCATTCTTTACCTTGGGCACAGGCTTCAGTCCTGACTTAGATCAACCATCCTTCCAATGACTAGAAAAGGTGAATAATAATTCTTCCTGGGGTTGCAGCCAGAATGTGTGCCCTTGGATGTCAAATGGGGGTTGTCATCTGCATGGCCAGAGAGCACTCTGTGTTTGACTACAGGACTTTACCATTAGGAAAGAGGCCACTCAGAGCAGCCAGTTGGTTGTCATTTGCTCTTAGCTTCCAGTCTGGTTTTCTTCTTGTTTTCTCTTGCATCAATACACTTGGAAAAGTGGAACTCTGGGTCAGTTCAGTGGTTTGATTTCCTGACTTCAGCCCTCTCCCCTGGCCATGCCAGCAGCATAAAACCAGAGAGAGCCTTCCCTCACTTTGTGGGAACAGCCTTTCAGAAGCCAGCATTATCATCCATGTGGAATCACTGGAGTGAGACCCTGTCTACCCAGCAAGACCTTGGGAGATGCACACCTTTGGGATTCCCACTATCAACTCTTGTGCAGCTCAGGGCAGTAGTATCTCTATCCCCAGCTTCTCCTTGGAAAACAAAGCCACTGATAATAAGCAGACTCCTGCTGGATGCAGTCAGTGATATAGAATGAGATGCTAACATGTTCTCAAGGGGTCTTGTTTTCATACTGAAATATTTCCCTTCCTTCCTTCCATGGCCTGGAAAGTATGCATGATGTGTAGTGAGGGTGAATATAAGGCTTTGGGTGTGTTACATGAATATGTATTTTAGGTTTCAGATTTGTTTTCATTATTATTTGATTGAAAATGTAACTTTCTATTTCATGCCTATCAAGACGTTTTTATTCAAAGTAGGTGAAGAGGAAGAGGAAGAAGAAGATGAACCAGAGGTCCCTGCTGGCCCCCGCCCTCGCAGAATCTCGGAGTTAAATATGAAGGAGAAGATCATCCCCATTCCTGAAGGGAGTGCTTTCTTCATTTTTAGCAAAACCAATCCGTAAATATACATTCTTTGATGTCTTCGTTTCACAGCTTTACTTAAAAGCCAGGAAGTTAGGCAAAAGTCATAGGAAAATGGCTGCCCTGTTCTTGTGGAGGAGGCATCAACTCCCCCTCGAGGATGCTGGACTGGCAGTCAGAGGCCCAGCTCTACTGCCTTCCATCTGTTTGATCTTGAGCATCCCACTTAACCCTCTGTGCCTCAGTTTCCTCCTCTGTAAAATAACCTTTCCTGGGCATGTAAAGTCCTGTAAAACAGAATCCATTTGTCCTTCCAGACTTCTCACACTCCCCACAGGCTTCCCTTTGGCAGGCACTTCCTGACTTAATGGCTCCTCCCAAATGACCCTTTGTGACTTTTTACTGGCTGTGCCCCATGCCTGGGATGCTCTCCCGTCTCACCTCCTCATCCTGCCTTCTCTGGCTGCCTTCAGTACTCTGCTCATGCTCTACCAGCCGGATGAAGCAGTGAGTAGAGTACTGGGTCTGGAGTTAGGATGATCTGAATTCAAATCCAGCCTATGACCTTGGGCAGGTCGCTCTGTTTATCTCATCTCCTCAATTTAAAATGGGGATAATAAAAGCATCTACTTCCCAAGCTGGTTTTGAGGCTCAGATGAGGCAGTGTTGGTTAAGTATTTGGCACAGTATCCGATACATAGTAGGTACTATACAGGGGCTAGTTATAGTGATTACTTATCGTTATGATCTCCTTCCTCCTCTACCCTGTGTCAGTTCTTTCCCCTCTGAGATTATCTTTCATTTGCACTGTATGTCTTCTATGTACATGGTTACATGCATGTTTTTCCCAGTAAAATTTGAACTCCTTGAGGGGGGAGACCACGATCTGACCTTTCTTTTTATCTCCACTGCTTAACACAGTGCCTGGCACACACAGTAGGTTCTTGTTAAATGCTTGCTAACTCACTGAGGGGGTAGGAGTAGCTGACCTCTTCTAACTCTCCATCTCTGCTCCTGACCCCTTCTGTCCCCCTTAATCACCTCCTTGCTTTGAGTACATCTCCCCAAACCGCAGACCTGAAGTATCAGGTTGGAGAGGATCCATGTTGGGATAGAGAAGGGCTCCCCGGGCTCTGCTTCCCTTTGTAGCACACTGCCCCTGTGCAGATCCGGTCAGTTAGCACGGCCTCCTCCCCTGGGCATTGTTATTCTGCAGCGATGCTCTGCCGAGCACAGTCCATCTGGAAGCCAGGTTGATGGATTCTTCTGGTTGTGCTTCCTCAACAGCTCACGAGAATTTTAGGAGCTTGCTTTGTGTTGGAGGGAGGAATCTCCAGAACATTCTCATTCTGTGCCTCTCCTCTATCCTGCTCACTGAAGTTTGTGGAGATGAAGTGATGTTCTTCAGGGATGCTGTACACACCCCCTGAGGGACATGCTCGTTCAATTCACCCTTCTCAGCTTATAGTGAAAGAGGGTCACTAGGACTCTGGTCATTCTTTGCCTTTCCAGCTGCAGAGAGGGTTTGACTTACAGGTCAGATTCTACGTTTAGTCACCATGGCCAGGAATTAGAAGCCTGAAGGATCAGTGATTCTTCGGCAGATTGGCTGTAGTTTCTGACTATGGCTTTCAAGCCCAGGAGACACAAATGCAGCTTGTGAGATGCTTGGAGTATGGTTATAGTTGTTTTATGTGTAAGTGATGATTTCTGGTCTATCTTTTTTTAAAATTATTTTTTATTTTTAAATATAAATTTATTTATTTAACTTTTTACATTCATTTTCACAAAATTTTGGGTTCCAAATATTGTCCCCATTTATCCCCTCCCCCCACCCCAATACACCAAGCATTCTAATTTTCCCTATCACCCATCTTCCCTCTCTTCTATCATCCCTCCCTTCTCTTGTCCCCATCTTCTCTTTTCCCCTATAGGGCCAGATGACTTTTTATTCCCCATTAACTGTATTTCTTATTTCCTAGTAGCAGCAACAATACTAAACAGTTGTTCCTAAAACTTTGAGTTCCAACTTCTCCCCATCCCTCCCTCCCCACCCATTCCCTTTGGGAAGGCAGGCAATTCAATAAGGTCATATCTGTGTAGTTTTGCAAATGACTTCGATAATAGTCGTGATGTGTAAGACTAACTGTATTTCCCTCCATCCTATCCTGCCCCCCATTGTTTCTATTCTGTCTTTTGATCCTGTCCCTCCCCGAGTGTTGACTTCAAATTGCTCCCTCCTCCCATTGCCCTCCCTTCCATCATCCCCGCCCCCCTTGCTTATCTCCTTCTCCCCCACTTTCCTGTACTGTAAGATAGGTTTTCATACCAAAATGAGTGTGCATTTTATTCCTTCCTTTAGTCAAATGTGAGGAGAGTAAACTTCATGTTTTTTTCTCAGCTCTCCTCTTTTTCCCTCCACTAAAAAGTCTTCTGCTTGCCTCTTTAATGAGATATAATTTACCCCATTCCATTTCACCCTCTCTCCTCCCACTACATTTCTCTCTCACCATTTACCTTAATTTCTTTTAAGATATGGTCCCATCCTATTCAATCCACTCTGTACTCTCTGTCTCTGTATGTGTGTGCATACACGTGTGTATGTGTGTGTACGTGTGTGTGTGTGTGTGCGTGTGTGTGGTCCCACCAACTACCCAGATACTGAAGAGTTTTAAGAGTTACAAATATTGTCTTTCCATGTAGGAATGTAAACAGTTCACCTTTGGTTAGTCCCTTATGACTTCTTGTTGCTGTTTACTTTTTCATGCTTCTTCTCATTCTTGTGTTTGAAAGTCAAATTTTCTTTTCAGCTCTGGTCTTTTCATCAAGAATGCTTGAAAGTCCTCTGTTTCATTGAAAGACCATATTTTCCCCTGAAGTGTTATACTCAGTTTTGCTGGGTAGGTGATTCTTGGTTTGAGTCCTAGTTCCTTTGACTTCTGGAATATCCTATTCCACGCCCTTCTATCCCTTAATGTAGAAGCTGCTAGATCTTGTGTTACCCTGATTGTATTTCCACAGTACTGGAATTGTTTCTTTCTAGCTGCTTGCAAGATTTTATCCTTGACCTGGGAACTCTGGAATTTGGCCACAATGTTCCTAGGAGTTTCTCTTTTTGGATCTCTTTCAGGCGGTGATTGATGGATTCCTTCAATACTTATTTTGCCCTCTGGTTCTAGAATCTCAGGGCAGTTTTCCTTGATAATTTCATGAAAGATGATGTCTAGGCTCTTTTTTTTGATCATGGCTTTCAGGTAGTCCCATAATTTTTAAATTGTCTCTCCTGGATCTATTTTCCAGGTTAGTTGTTTTTCCCATGAGATATTTCACATTCTCTTCCATTTTTTCATTCTTTTGGTTTTGTTTTATGATTTCTTGGTTTCTCAAAAAGTCATTAGTCTCCATCTGTTCCAGTCTAATTTTGAGAGAACTACTTTCTTCAGTGAGCTTTTGAACCTCTTTTTCCATTTGGCTAATTCTGCTTTTTAAAGCATTCTTCTCCTCATTGACTTTTTGAACCTCTTTTGCCAATTGAGTTAGCCTATTTTTCAAGATGTTATTTTCTTCAGCATTTTTTTGGGTCTCCTTTACCAAGGTATTGACCCATTTTTCATGCTTTTCTTGCATCTCATTTCTCTTCCCAGTTTTTCCTCCACCTGTCTAACTTGCTTTTCAAAATCCTTTTTGAGCTCTTCCATGGCCTGAGCCCACCGGACATCCACCTCGGATGTCTGGGATACAGAGGCCCCGACCTCCATGTCTTTTCCTGATGGTAAGAATTGTTTCTCTTCATCAGAAATGAAAGGTGGGAACATCTGTCCCCCAAGAAAATAGCTTTCTATGGTCTTATGTTTCTTCCCTTTTCTGGGCATTTTCCCAGCCAGTTACTTGACTTCTGAGATTCCTCTGTACCCCCACCTAGATCCTCCCAGCTAGTGCTTGGGGTCTAAGATTCAAATGCTGCTCCCCAGCCTCAGGGCTTTCCACAGTGGGTGTGGCTGCTATTCAATGTGAGCTCAAGTTCTGGTGCTCAGGTTGGGGCAGGGCCACCTCCCAGGCTCAGTTCCCTCAGGGGGTTTATGAGGAGACCTTCAGTAATGGCCCTGAGCTGCTGCCTGCTCGGGGAGTCCCGGGCCGCTGCTGCCTCTGCCGCTCCCTCTGCTGCTGCTTCCCAAGGGGGCCCGAGTCACGGAGACACCCTGCTCCCCTCTCGTCCAGCCTGGAAGTCTGTCTCACTGACCTGTAGCACCTGTGGGTGGAGGGACCTTCACAGCCGCCGGAGATTCCATCCCCAAAGCCTGTTCGGATCTGCTCCTCTGGGGCTGCAGGGCCAGGGCAGCGCAGGAGTGGGCTCCACGTCTGGAGTGCGACGGACCCCTGGGGACGGCTTTCCAGGGCTCTCTCGAACAGAAATCTCTTCCACTGTGTTGCTGAGTGGGTTCCACTGCTCCAGAATTTGTGGGGAGTTCTTTTTACAGGAAATTTATGGGCTATGGGTTCAGAGCTAGCATACGTGAGTCTTTCTACTCTGCCATCTTGGCTCCTCCCCCGATTTCTGGTCTATCTTACAAAAGGTTATTAAACTGACACCAGCTGTGTGCCAGGCCCTGTGCTGGGGATAATCACTGGGGATACAAAGAAAGGCAAAAGACAGAGTCTTCCTTCAAGGAGTTCACAGGCTAAGGAGGGAGACAACAAGCAAATAGCTGGACACCCCAGCTGTGGATAGGATAAACTGGAGACAATCCACGCTGGCATGAAAGGGAATCAGGAAACGTTCTCTTAAAAGGCAGGATTATACTTAAAGGAAGCCTTGGAGGTCAATATTTGGAGCACAGGAGGGAGAATGTTCCAGGCCTGGGGGACTCTAGAGAGAATGGTCAGAACTTAAAGATGTAGGGGTTTGTTTATGCAATAACCAGGAGGCCAGATCACTGGATCAAAGAGTTTAGGTTGGGGAGGGAGGTGTAAGAAAACTAGTAAAGGGTGGGGGGCTAAGTTATGAAAGGCTTTGAATACAAAATGGAGCATTTTGTATGTAATCCTGGAGATGATGGGGAGCTGCTGGAGTTTGAGTAGGGGTGGGAAAGAGGCAATATGGTCACACCTGGGCTTTAGGAAAATCACTTTGGTGGCTGAATGTAGGAATGGGGAGAGTCTGAAGGCAGGCAGACCCCCCCAACAGCTACTGCAGTAGTCCAGGTGTGAGGTATTGAGGGTCTGTACCAGGACAGGGCAGTGTCAAAGGGGAGAAGGGAATGTATTCTGGGAATATTGGAGAGGTGAAATCGACAGGCCTTGGCACCATAATGGGCATGAGGGGTGAGAGATAGTGAGGAGTTCAGGATGATTGCTACAGTGTGAGTCTGAGGACTGTTGGCAGATGGTGGCACCCTTGACAGTCACAGGGAAGATAGGAGTGGGGGAGAGTTTAAGGAGAAAGATAATGAGCTCTGTTTTGGACATGGTGAAAACTGTCTACAAGACATTAGTTGTTTTTGGGTTTGAGGTAGTTGAGATGTCTAATAAAGAGTTTGTGTTGTAGTTAATGATCTTTCTAAAGTGCAGGTACAGTCATGCCACTCCCTAGCTCAGTAAACTCCTATTGCTCCCTATGGTCTTCAGGCTCAAATACAAAATGCTCTGTGTGACATTCGAAGCCCTTCCCTACACCTCCCCCTCTCACCTTTCTAGGCTTCTCTCCTTCTCTCCTCCTTCCTGATTCTTCCACATCCTCTGCCTTCGTGGTGCCACT
This sequence comes from Bettongia penicillata ogilbyi, assembly GCA_023548195.1. Classification (NCBI taxonomy): domain Eukaryota; kingdom Metazoa; phylum Chordata; class Mammalia; order Diprotodontia; family Potoroidae; genus Bettongia; species Bettongia penicillata. Next base: position 12,206,526 of record JAJHZJ010000132.1, on the reverse strand, counting down.
GGCCTCCTTGTTATTCATACAAGATACTGCGTTACTGCACTCTAGGCATGTTCATTGACTGTACCATGTGCCTGCAGCACTCTGCCTCCTGGCTTCCCTGGTTCTCTTCAAGTCCCAGCTAAAATCCCACCTTCTACGTCTCCTGTTGATTATTTCCATTTCATCTTGTATATAGCTGGTTTGCCATAGTTGTTGCTTACTATCTCTGCCACCTGTCTGATGTCCTCAAGAGCAGGGAATGATTCTTTCTGTATCCTCATAGTTTTGCACAGCATCTGCCACATAAAGGCTTGCTTATTGACAGACAGATTCGCCTGCGGTATTGGAGGTCAGTACACAGTTTGGAGATGAATTAGCAGATCCAAGAATCATCACAGAAAGATGAGAATTGAACCCATAGGAGTTGATGAGATGACTGAATGAAGCAGGGGAAAGCAAGAAGAGGAGAGAGCTCGGGACAGAGCCTTGGGGAAACTTGTGGTTCATAAGTGTGAGCTGGCCAAAGACCCAGGAAAGGAAAATGAGAAAGAAGGATGACGCAGAGAGAAGAGAGGAATCCGTAAATGAACGAAGATGAGAAAAGGCCACTAGATTTGGCATTTCAGAGATCCCTGGTAGTTTTGAATCTATGGAGGAAGAAGAGAAGAGGGCCCAGGGCGGAACCTTGGTAGAAACCTGCACTGATGACCTGGCTGAGTAGCCAGTAGTGCAGACTGTCAACTACCACTAGAAAAGGTAAAGCTTCCATGGACATTGGCAGGCAGGAGCTGGCATACCCTCCCCACAAACAAGCAGACCCTTGCTGTTGTATGGGTACAGAGATGACCCAGGTCACCTCTTTTCAAAAGACAGAGGTTGGTCTATCAAGAGGCTGCTTGACTCATGAGCAGAAGACTGAACTTGGAGAGTGATGTCCTTCTTGGTCATATGGCACTAGGGAAGCTGTTGTACTACTCACAGCAGCTTCTTTGTGTATAAAACAGGGTTAGTAATGTTCCCATTATTCAGCACAGTAATTAGGAAAACTTTTGCAAAGCTTAAAACTTGATGTAAATAAATATATGTTGTGAATCTTTGTAGGACTGTGAACAGTTGTAAACTTTGGTAAAATGTACATTATTAATGTAAAGATTTATAAGCACTGAAAAAGAAATAGGATCCCTATAAATCCCCAGGAATTCCTTGAGAACAAATCATGCCAGATTCATTTGGCTACAACAGAATAAATGTTGATATTGATATGATTTCTATTTCTGGCCCAGATGTCTACCTGAACAGGAAACCCAGATCCTCCATACTAACTCTTACAAAAATCTGAAATTTATTCTAGACCAAAAAATGGTCAAGAAATTCAGTAAGAAACTACAGTAAGTGATGTCTTCCACCTCAGAGTTGTCAAAAATGCATTAAGAAGCCAATGCACAGTAGCAAAAGGGGCCAGGACCAACAACCAAGCTGGTAGCCTCCCAGCATCACCAGAAACTATCCAGGGATGGGATAGATATTACAAAACAACTTTGGGAGGAAGGTCCCATTATTATCCCCATTTTATAGATGGGGAAGCTGAGGCAGACAAGGGAAGTGATTTGTCCAGAATCACACAGCTATTATCTAAGGCAAGATGTGAACCTAGGAGTTCCTACCTCCAGGTCTAATATTCTCTCCACTGTTCTGTGTTGCTGCCTGCAGCATAATGGAGCCTGAAGAGCTCTGTATTCAGAGGCAACAAGAATGGAACACTCCCCAGAAAGCCATTCTCCTCCCCAACCCAGGATAGGGACTTTGGGAATGGTCATGATCAGAGCAGAACATCCTAGGCCCAGGGACTCTGTGATCCTAGCACTCTTCCAGATATCATAGAGGGCCACAAACCCAAAGATGCAGGGAGACGTGACCTGGAGAGGTTGATATCAGGGAATCCTGAAGGCCCAGTGGGAGGCCAAGCACGCAGACCATGCCACTCACAAGTACAGCCATGCATAGAAACTGGCCTTGGCGCAAAGCTCCAGTCCAGCAAGCAAAACAAGAGATGTGGACTCTAAGAAAGCATCCAGCTTCAAAAAATTGCTGTAAATCCAGCTCCATGACAAGTGCAAGCAGAAACTCAATGGAAAAGAAGAATTTTCCATAAGGACATGAATACCTAGAAGAAATGAAACAAGATAATAAACAAAATAAAAGTTCTTAGAAGTGGGTGAATGAATGAATATATGCAAAACACTGTGGGAAATCTGACCCAGGTAAGGGAATCCTCAGAAGCTGTCTAGATCAAGCAAATCCTTAGTTCTAGGAGACAGGAAGAAATATTAGAATAAAATAAAAATACTGAAAAAAATAGAAGACAATGTAAGATACTGGATACCAAAAACAACTGATCTGCACAAAGAGAAAGAGTGTAAAACCATAATTAAAAAAGAAAGTAACCTTGAACCCTGTATTTCAAAGAATTATGTGTAAAAACTGCCCAGATCCATTAAACCAGCAGGTACAGTGAAGATAGAAAGAATTCACTGATTACCTCTCAAACCCCGAAAGTAAAATTCTCAGGAATGTCATGGATAAAATTAAGAGTTCCCAGATTAAAGATCAACTGTCCAGAAGAAAGAAAACACATAAAACCTGGCAGCTTCTACAATGGAGGAAAGTAGATCTTCTAATATAGTATCCCAAACAGCTTTATGACCAAGAAGAACTTACCTTTCATCACTGAATATCAAATAGATCTTTAATGGAATATATAATTTTCAAGCATTTCTGATTTAAAAAAAACAGCCAACTAAACACTTCAGAATTCAAACACAAGAGTCTAGAGACACCTAGCAAGGCAAATTTATTTCAGCAGTTGGAGGAGGACTATACGAACATTTAGTGCTAACCTAATGGGGGAAAAATTTGTCTCTTCAGAACCTGAATATCTTCAAACACACCCACACACACTCCCCTCACATGGAGGCAAACTGAGATGGGAAGGAGGGAGGTGAAGTGGGAATGGACAGTGGCAAAATAAACGTCCTGATGCTGAAGAGGAGGTTAAAGGAGGTGGGAGTGACCTCTAAGGGGGTGCCTTACAGCGACTGAACAATTTGGGGTACATAACTGGAGTGCAGTATTGCACCTGAAGGAAAGAAGAAAAAACATCGGAGAATCTTGAGTAGTAGGAACTGATGTAGAGGGGAGTGAGCAGAGCCAGGAGAACCGATCCCCTGAGGACAAGAATGCTGTGAGGAAAGCATTTGAAAACTTCAGATCAGTGCAGCCTTGTCTGCAGAGGAGCTTATGGTGCAGCATCTTCCTCTCTCCTAACAGAGACCTGGAGGTGCCAAAGAAACAGACTGTCTCGGACAAGGCTACCTGTCAGTTCATTTTGTTTGATTTTTGTTTCGTTTTCTGATTGGGTGTAGGAAGAGAAGAAAGGTTTAACAGTAGTGATGGGGGGGAAAGAGAGCCATTGAAACATTTTCTTAAATGCTCAAGAAGGAAGTTTGAAAGGAAGGTGAGACAAGCAGGGAGGTTTTGAAAGTAGAATGCAGAATTCATGATGTCCTTTTTTAAAGCAAGCATTATGATAGGGAGATGCATGGTTTCCTGGAGATTCCTTTGGAAATGCCCTTTGTCAGGATAATGTTTTAGCACTGATCAGGCCACTTCTCTGAGACGGATCAGCTCACCAGACATTGGCCAAGGGACTTTGGTTTAGGGTGCTCAGAGTTCAGTTGACCGTGTGATTCTTTGTTTTCTCTGCCTGGTTTTCCACTAGGTTATGGCAGCAGCAGAAGAGGGCCACATGGGGCTCAGAGTCTTCTTGTTTTTTCCTGTTTCGTGGATTGCCTTGACCAAAGAAGCCATCTTTCTGTGGCAGTCTTAGAGGGGTTGAGACTCTCTCCAAGCTTTAGCAGAGGCTCGTTCTTGACCCTTGTTGTCATGTATTCTGTTGGAATAGGCTTCAAGAAGTCAGTCACCCCCGTGCTCTGAGGAGGCCCCTGAGTGACATCTGTGGCAAGTCAGATCCCATAACCACAAATAACATTTAAAGCAAAATCTCTGTTACTTGCAAGCCATAGTTGACACAACTAAATTTTGGGGAGGGACAGGATTTTGGATCATTGTTTTAAGTTTGTTGTAATGGAATTTTATTTCTTCCCTTTTCCAAAAGTAAGAACAACAGCTCATTTACCCGTCCTACAGAACTGTCTAGAAAAAACCTTACCTCTCCTAACTTGTAACTGCTGAGGTGGCAGCTGAAATGACCATGGTGTTTTCTTCCTCAGAATTCGAGTGGGCTGCCACAGACTTATCAATCATCACATCTTTACCAACCTCATCCTTGTCTTCATCATGCTCAGCAGTGCTTCTCTTGCCGCGGAAGACCCTATCCGAAGTCACTCCTTTCGGAATATCGTAAGCCAGCAAGTTTGGGGACTTCTTCTTGTCCATGCGCATCAGGGGACTTCCAGCATGGTGTCATTTTCTGCTCATTTTGACAGACTATGTGGGGTTGTTTCAGTGTAGGGATACTAAAACGATTAGTATTAAATTTTTATGAATGCTTTTAAGGTAGATGAATTAAAATGTTTGATGTTTGTAGTGCTATTTAAATGCAACCTTTATGCTAATTGGAATGAGCAGTTTTGCACATTATTATTTAGAACTCAAAGGGAAAATCTGAATTCATGGTTTAATTTGCCCAAATGACTAGGTTATTTTGGAAAACCTTTTGTACCTTAAATTGTTTATATTTAATCTTAGGCCATATTACTTAAGAGTTTGGAGCAAATGACACAAATGTGCCATTAAGTTTGCATTTTATAAACTTCTTTAACAGTTTCTTTTTCAACTTAACACTTTGAATTAGCCAACTAAGTTCTCCTTTCCCAAATCATGAATTATCTAAGCCCCTTACCTTCTCTTTCTCTCTCCCCATTCCTGATTGCAGCCTTTTGCTAACCCCTCTTTAGGTCTTTCAGCCAGTGGAGGATGAGAGCATGCGTTTCATTCAGTTCAGTATGTTCTGTACCAACAAGTTTTCTTGTAGGACATTCAGGGAGCTCTAGGTTTGCTCTAGCTCTTCAGGCCTCTGAGCTCTGTTAGGCAACATTGAGATGGGCCGGCACGTTGGCTCTCTGCTACGGAATGAAGGACTTAGGCTCCTCCTGTGGAAGGTGAAGCTCCATTCTGCAACTGGTCGTTCCCAAGGGAATGAGCCCCTGGGGTTTTAGGTCTTCTGTCTATAATCTCTTTTCTTCCACTGAGGGGTATGTTCCCTGAACATTTGGGTTACGCTGGATGACAAAGAACTGCTGGTACATTTTTTTTTATGTGCTAGGAAAGAACTTTGTATTCAAAATCAGTCTTGATCCTTCTTTTAGTGGAGCCAAGACTTTGAACACGTACATACATGCCTCCTCATATAAAAGAGAGTTGTGTGTATATAGTCTGTTTTATAACCCATCACCCTTCCTTCTCCCACCTTGGACTGAGCACCCTGCCACCAGTATTATGTTTCATTTTCTGGTTTTCATGAAAATAGATACCTATGCTGGTCACAGTATCATGGGGTCCTCACCACTCTGCCCTGGATGGTGGTCCTTCTAATACGTCTGATTCTTAGACATTTGGAGTTAGAACAGGCTTCAGATCAGTGTTGCCCCCGAGAAAACAATCAAGAACACTGTGGCTAGGTGACATTTTTCTGGCTATCCCAACAATCTTGGTCCTGAAATTTGGAATATTATCCAATTTATCAGATTCATAGGACACCCTGTCTGCTGTGAGGGAGATAAAAAGCACTTTAAAAATAAGAACAAATATTGTACATTGTTGTTGATGTAAAGATTATGACCTCTGGGCTTGAGCCTGATTATACTTTATATCTGGAAGAATTATAGTGTTTAGAGACGATTCTACTGAGCTCTATTTATTAATATAAAACACATAGGCAATTAACTGAGTGACATCTGTGTACACATTTAGTGTGGACAGAAGAATGTTATGTTGGCCAGACTCACCAGACTCCAGCCTTTGAGGAGGACAGTGGGAAGCTTGGGAAGTTCCTTGGCATGTTGTGAAGCCCTCCTCTCATACTGCCCTTAGGGAACATCTTTTCTGGCTGCTGACACTGCTGGGTTCTGTGGGTCTTACCACTCCTGTGGATGCACTTTTTAAAAAACTTGTGAAGTTTCTCAGTGACTGAAAAGGTAGAAAATGGAACTGAATCAGGATTGAATGCTGGAGTTCTAGGAATCCTTACCCTCAGGGCTTCCAGCTCCAGCTAGTCACAAACCCTTTTTCTTGGCTATACCTATTCTTCTTGGGCTGATCCCAGCCCTGATATAGGTGTGAAATGGGGGATCATGGGGAGAGACATTCAGGTACACTTAAATGTACCTTCTGTAGGCTTGATCATAAGGAAACAAGCTCCCAAATGTCTCAAGGGATTTAAAATACTCAGGATGAGTAACATGATTTCTTAGAGAAAAAGAAAACTTACTTTTCTCACCCTCCTTTGTTTTATTTTAACATGAACAGCAAGGATATGCCCCAGGACCTGATCATAATATTTTTTAAATGTGACTTTGCTCTACAAAGTAAACACATTTCCTATGTCATGGAGAGAGCATTGAATTGGCAAACCAGGAGACTCAGTTTCTCATCACAACAGATTTGCCTTGTGACTTTTGGCAAGTCATGTCACTTCTCAGTTAGAGTTGTTTGATATGATGGAATTGGAGAACATGATCTTTAATGTCCTTGTAGCTCTAGAATTTTCTGGGATTAGTGGAGCAAGAAATTTGTACAGTGTCCCATGGGCAAATAAGAAGTATTTAAGTATTATTCTTGAGTATTTGAAGATTTTCTGATCTTGTGTGTTATTGGATGCTGGAGCTTTTTGGGGTCCTAAAAGGTTTCCATAGCTTACTACAAGAGTACAGGAATGGTCATTGTCTGAAGGAATAAGTTTCTCACTCGTTATTTCCATTGTAGCCTTAGAAGGGGCAGGAAATGTAGATGGGGCTGCCAGCCTTCTGCATCATTTATCTCTTCTAATTGAAGAGCTGCCCTAGACAATGTAATTCACTTTCAGTCCATTTCCTGTTCAGTGGGGCTAGTGAGGGAATCCCTTCATCATTAGCTAGCAGTGTCAGAGAGCAGGGTAATGAGAAGGGTTGTTATCATGGGGAGACCTTACCAGCCCACCCCATTTGTGACGTTCACTTGTCCTGGGAGGCCAAGAGTAAGGGAGAAAGTCGAAGTCTTCGTCGAGTTAGTGTCATTAATTATTTCTTTTGCTTTGCTCTAGCAGGCTGAACTCAGCAAGGACTGGAGTATCATGCTCCAGTCTCAGACACACTTAGAAGACATGGCTAGGGAAGAGCATTTTGCACATGAGCATGTTCACCTATGTGGTCCCAAGTTAGTTTGGAGTCGTATGGATGACTTTCCAGTTTGGGGCTGGGTGGTGTGTGAGGGGAGCTGCATGGGGTGTTCTGTGACTCTCAGTCTGACTCCGGCCGGTTTTCCTCACTCTGCCACCTGTTGTACCTTGCAGATACTGGGTTACTTTGACTATGCTTTCACAGCCATCTTTACTGTCGAAATCCTGTTAAAGGTAATGGCGTTTTCATCAATCCTTGCATGTGCCAAAGCAGCTTTCGCAATAATAGCTTCAATTTTGTGCTTGCTTTCCAGATGCTAGGTTATGCAGATTATGTCTTCACTGGTACTTTTGCATTTGAGATCGTTCTGAAGGTAACAGGTTTACCCAGCCGTGTGTTTAGAGGACACGTATTCCTGGGTGTCATCTGCCCAGGAAGGACGCTTGAAGTGTTTTGTTTCGTTTGGGGTTTTGTTTTTTGTCTTCTCTGCTCAAGCTAAACATTTTTTTTAGTCCCAGAACATGTTCTGTAACAGTTCTATTTATTTTGTTTTATTTTTTGGAATTTTGAATGCATGTAGGAGCTACTTTGTTTTATGATATTAATGAGATCATTCATTTTGCTCCTTTAAAAAATTATACTGTGTCAGCTGCTGATATGTAATTCACTGTGTGTGAGCTTTCTTCTACCTTGCTCTGACACGTAAAGGAAAACATCTTTTATAGAGGGAGCATTTAATTTCTCGTTTCTCTTGCTGGATTACATTGTCACAGACTTAAAATAGTAAACTGCTATTTTCTTGCAACAGGATTTGCAAGATAACTTGGGTTATTGATGTGTTAATATGTTCTGCATCTGTTTTAAGTATGGGCTTATTTTAAAAACCATCAAGAAGTAAACATACCTAAGAAAATGTCTGGCCTTTGCATGACTGAAAAGTTGGCATTGCCCCATGAGGTGTGTGTACTGATTGTGAGGGATGCCCTCCAGGGCATGCACACAAAGGTCCCTTTTGACCTCCAGTGGAACATTGGGAGTTACCCGTGACCCACTGGACAGCAGGCAGCACATCACTAGGCTTAGGGCGACGTGCTGTTGGGAATGGGTCTAATGCCTCCTTACAGCTCCAGGCAGTGCAGGCTTTCTACAAGGAGCTGAGCCTCGGGCAAGTGACCCCCTGGGTGCTGGAGCCTTTCTTACTCCAGGAGAATCAGTAAACAAACTGTGCAGTTCTGAGTTTTAACCAAATCAGGCTTTTTAAAGCCATTTTGGTCTCTTTTGTGTGTATCCCTGTTTTTATATGAAATCATACTTATAACTTGGGCTGTTTACAAGATGACTTGTAAAATAGAACTTGGCTCTGTGCCACAGTGTACTGGTTGGTGGAGGATGTGTTGGACAGTATTGTACAGGTTCCAGTCTTTGGTGAGGGTCTGCACACCTTTCCCCACCTTACTTTGGATAATCTAATGAGCCCAATGACATCTTTCTCCAAAGACACGGAATCTCAGAGTCCTTCAGGGTCATCATTCAGAGTGATAATAATGGTTGTATACACCTGCAGATGAAGATGTGAAATGTTTGGGAGAGTGAACCCAATGTGTACCAATCCAAATTTTACTCTGGAAATTGTTTTGAAATAGGACACTGAGGTTAACTTCTTTCCCTCATAATTTGCCTCTTTATCCTCAGCAATTGAAGACTGAAAAACTCCAGTTAATCCATTTTTTCTAGATTATACATTTTTTCTATATTATACATTTTTCTATATTATACATTTTTTCTATATTATACATTTTTCAGTTATCATGTAAACACAGTTACTCAGTGCTCATTTGAGCAGGTTATTTTAAAAACTTCTGTAGTTGGTCAGTTCCTCCACAGTTACTTAAAATGTAGCTAGTGGACATCTGCAGTATTCCAGCTAGAGCTCCTTTCTAAAGCCAGATAGCAGCTCATTGGGAAGGAGCACTGACCTGGCTCTCTGGCATCCATGTACCTGAGTGTGCCCTATGGTCAGCGTATTCACTCGACTACCTTTTTTGTAGGAAATATCACTGTTTGCTCCTCAAAAACATTTCTCTTCTTCAATGCCCTGTTGATACTGAACAAGAATTAGGAAAGCTCTCTTGGTCTGTGTTGGGTAGGCCTCCAGTCAAGGCATTCCAAGGGGCCAGTCCCCAAGAACAGCTCTGACTGGTTACCTTCCAAATACACTGCTCCTTTCCTGACTTTTGTCCTCTTTTCACGGGCAGTTGGTGAGCACCAGACTTTTTCTCACTTTGGGCTTGGGTAGATATCATACTGGATTTATTTTCATAGTCAAGCTTATATGATTGCTACAATTCCCAACTGGATTATGGAACCAGGAGGGTTTGAACATGTATGTAGGAGTGTGTTTATACCTAGTTGATATACAGGTTACAACTTTAAAGTCATGGGATAGATTTTCATGTGTGGGTTTCATGAAGCCACTTTCATTATAGTCCAACAGCATACATGAATAGACATGCTTATAGGGGTCAGGGCAGGGGTGGTTTTAAGGTCATGAGAGAGTTCTGAGGAGTTTGAGAAAGGTCATGCAGGTTTCTTATGGATGTGGAGCCAGTGGTCGACAGTGAAATTCAGGAGCAGCTGTGTTGGACGTGGCCGTTATCTGTCAGTCTCTTGGGGGTCATGGACACATTTTGGTGGACTGCTTGTGCAAGTGGGGCGGCAGAAATAGACACAATGCCATCCCTCGAGAGGAACACTCTTCACAAATGTCAAATCACCCATACTTGGAGACATAGATTGTTTCTTTTAAAAACTTTTAGTTGTCCCGTAACTTTGCCCCCATGTGCCCACAGTTTTTCAATCCAAAGATGTCAGTTAAACAGTTCCTCACTTCCTTTGGTTTTATATAATCTTCACTATGTAAAAATGTTTACTAGATGATACACATAGACCCTCCTTAGGGGTCTTGTAAACAGCCCAAGCAGAGGTGCCTCTGGAGAAGGAGGGAAATATTAAATTACTTTTTGTTCTTTTTGTAGATGACAACCTTTGGAGCCTTCCTTCACAAAGGGGCGTTCTGTAGGAACTACTTCAACCTGCTGGACATGCTGGTTGTGGGGGTTTCTCTGGTATCATTTGGGATTCAGTAAGTAAGCCAGACATATCTGTGTGCGTGTGTGCGCGCGCATGTATGTGTGTGTATGTACATGCATGTGTGTATGTGCGTGTGTAGGTACACGCTCATGTGTGCGCTGTGTTTGTGCGTGTGTGCTGTGTGCATGCGTGTGCGTGCGTGCGCATGTGTGTGCATGTGCGTGCATGCACATGTGCATACCCACAGTCACTTTGGAAGTTGAGACATTGTGCCCATTCTTAATATTTGGAAATACTAAAGTTTATAGGGCTAAGGTGAGGGAGAAAGTGCAGTTCCATTGGCAGGCATCCATGATGGGCACAGGTAATTCTTGATGATGAGCGCTAAGTATCCAGTTTCTCACTTTGTTTCCTTGATTCTGTTCCTGCATATTAGTCGATGGCTTCCGTGGTGTTAAATGTACCCCCCAGGAGTCTGAAGGCATTTTAGTAGGGAGGAGCCATTGCCAGGTATCTTTTTCTCTATCTTGGGGGTATTTCAGGAAGAAGGGATAAGGCCTGGAGACCTTCAGCCTGCGCTCTTCAGTATTTGAGATACCCACGAAGCCCAGGGCAGACATCACGGGGCCTTAAGCCGCATCGTTTTCCTGCCCAAATACCTGTGGCACTGAAGCGCCTTGTCATCAGCCTGTTTACTGACGCTGCTTCTCCTGGTCATGATCCCAAGAACCAAAGTAGTTAGAAAAAATTTCTTCCTATTAAAGACTGAGAGCTTGTGTCTTGTAGGCTCTACACCAGGGGTGGGGAACCTGCAGTCTTGAGGACACAGGTGGCCTCTAGGTCCTCAAGTGCAGCCCTTTAACTGAATCCAAACTGCCCTAAGGGGATTTGCTCGGTGAACTTTGAAGTCAATCAAGGGGTCACACTTGAGGACCTAGAGGGACACATGTGCCCTTGAGACCGCTCTAAACAGTTCTAGAATTTAGATCCTCATCACCTTGTACTTTAGGGTGATACAGTCTCTGCCAATACTGTAGTCTCAGAGAAACAAGCTACAATTAATCTACAGTGAAGCTGACTAATGCCACATTGCCGAGAGAAAAGTATCCATCTGGGGGTGGGGGTTATTTAACTTTACTTTTCCAATGAACAGAAACCCATCTTCTTTCCCAGAACAGTATCAGATTCATGAATTATGTTCAATCTGTTTTGATGAAAGGCTAAACAAACACAGTTCAGAAAGTTCAGGTGCTTCTGGATTTTCCAGGAATTTGTATAGAGAACCACCAGAAATGTTACCAGATCACCCTGTTATACCAAGCTAAAAGAATATAATATCTTGGTGGAATAAGTCATATTCGGCGGGGGGGGGCCAATTCCTATTTTTATCTTTCTTCTCTTGGCACAATGCCTCGAATAGTAGGCACTTTAAAATGGTAGTTGACTGACTAACTGGCTTTGAGCCAATGAAATAATGCTAACTTTTGTATCTGTTTATAAAGGGTCTTTTACAAATGAGTCACCTCCATGGCAACGCATGAAAGCTAATGAATGACATCTGACTCATCGTGCTTCCTCCCATTTGTCTTTTCTCTAGATCAAGTGCTATCTCCGTTGTGAAGATTTTGAGAGTTTTAAGGGTCCTGAGGCCTCTCAGGGCCATCAACAGAGCAAAAGGACTTAAGGTTCTTATTCGTCTCTTAAAATGTGTGGTTCTTTGCTATGTCCTATCCTCACATTCCTGGCTTCTTCTGAGCCAGAGTGGGGTTAATTCCCATTGATTCAAAGTGAGTTACACTTTGCAAGCCATCTAATTCAATTTCTTTCCAGATAAACTCTCTCTGCTAGTGGCCTTTCCTTTGTGTAAGTGAGGTGCTTTGCAGAAAGATAAGGAAAAGCTCATTTACCAAAAGTTGTTGGCGCACTGCTACCTGGTTGGGTCCATAATGTCATTCAGATAGTCTTGAAAGTGAATGACCAGTGAAAACTTGGAAAAGCAAATAAAAAGTTTTGTAAACAAATATCTGCCAAGTTTTTGGCCCAGAAATAAATAATTCTAGCTCTCCTCTGTAGAGCACTTTAATCTGATCACATATTTTACGTCCCTAATCTCACTGGGCCTTCTGTGATCTCCATTTTACATGTAAAGAAGCAGAGGCTCAGAAGGAGCCAGCAGACAGAATGCAAGCACAGCTTTGTCCTCTCCCTTAGGCCCTATGTCCCTTTGGATACGTCGTGCTTCCTCAAAGTCAGGCTTTAGATAATGGACCAAGATATCAAAGCAAAGCATCCATGTTCTTTTCTGTTGTCCCTTCTCTTCTCTCACCAGCATGTGGTTCAGTGTGTCTTTGTTGCTATTCGAACCATAGGCAACATCATGATTGTCACTACCCTGCTCCAGTTCATGTTTGCCTGCATTGGTGTCCAGCTCTTTAAGGTAGGCTTGGGGGCAGATCCTCTACGTTGGATCAGCACAGAAGCACTTGGGCACTAAGCATGGGGATTCATGAAAAAGCAAGATGCTCCCTTCTCTCACACTCATACTGATTGGGGAGCCACCATTTGGTGACGAGTGCAGTAATGGGATGGATGCCAAGTGCCCTAGATATGTAGTTAAAGTGGCAGTACCAGGCATAGTTGATAAGGCCTCGTGTTCTCCATCTCATCCATCAGTTGTTGACACCCACCTCATCTGAGTTTTGTGAGCCCTCATGAGGCTTAGGCTAAGGGAGAAGGTGGTGAGGGTACTTCCCGAGGCCCATGTCTCTAGAATAGGTTCTGGGGTGTGCCAGGGGAGGTGGAAGGCAAGGAGCATTAGGGCATCCTCTCAGCCTGCCAGTTAACCAGGATTGGTTTTGGTATAGAGACAGTAAGGAGTGGGCAAGTGCCTCTGGTGATGGTCAGACTCTCCTTTTGTAGTTTTTCAAGGGGCTACATTTTCCTGTTCTCTTTATATTTAGGGGAAATTCTACCGGTGCACAGATGAAGCCAAAAGTAGCCCTGAAGAATGCAGGTGAGCAGCTGAATGGCCTGGAACCTGGGGAGGAAAAGGGAGAGAGAGTGTGAGGAGAGACCAGTCTAGACACTGACCATCCCCTGAAGGGGCTTGCCTGAACAGTCTCATATCCTGGATGCACCTGTCCAGTGTTAGCTGCTCACAATGGGATGAGTTTTCACTAACTCTGGGAGCTATCTGTCATTGAGATAGGGTAAAATCTTTCATTATATTGAGAATTCTTAACCTGGGGTCTGTGGACTTATTTTTTCATATTTTGATAACTCCTTCAATAGAATTGATTTCGTTTGTAATCCTGTGTATTGCATTGTATTTTGTGCAGTAAAAAGCATTCTGAGAAGGGGCCCACCCATAGGCTTCAGCAGACAGCTGCCCAAGGGGTCCAAGACGGACAACAGGCCAGAATTTCTTTAAGATGTTAGATTCTCTAGAAGTAGTTACTTTAAATTCAGGGAGCATTTGAATAAGTCAAGTCAGCAAATATTTATTAAGTGCTTAAGCTACTCCATCTAAGCACTGGCTCAGAGCTCAGAAACACAAATAAAAGTAAAGTGAAAGACTTTCCTTGCCCTCGGGGAACTTACATGCTTATAGAATTCAACACCTGAGAGGAAGCTGGAAAAGGTCCTGGGTTGGGGGTGGGGGGAGGGAAGAGGAGAAAGGACGGGAGAGAGAAAGGGAAAGAAAGAAGTCTGGATAGTCAGGAGTTGTCTGAAGAGGAAGGAGGGAGTGAACATGTCTGATCTGGGCACTTTCCTTGAAAGAGATGTCCAATCAGAGGAAAGGGCCAAGCAGAGAAGGGACCTTCTAGGGTGAGAAGGCTGATGGGTCACCATGGAGGAAGGAGGCAGGAGCCCAGAGAGGAATGCAAGAGAAGCTTTTCTTTGTTCTGCCATCTCTCTGTAAGGCATTTTTGTGTTCCCCAGGGTGCTGGAGAGGCAAGGAGGAATTCTGCTTGTTCAGCTTGGGGCAGATTTTCAGTTGTGCTGAGAGTTGTAGAGGGATTGGCTGATGCCTGAGGGCTTCCTGTGCATCACTGTGCCCTTCTGTTCACCATAGTCACATCCGGTTCACTCACTCCTTTGTTCAAAATTGTTTTTTGTCATAAACTTAACATTTAAGTTTGCAAGGACACAAAAAGAGAATGTATGTGGTACTCTGAACTTCTTATATGTAGTCTATTTGTTTGCTGTGTCAGTTAAAGTTAACACAGTAAATAAGGAGGGCAGTTTTGTGACTCTATCCCTTTGTGTAATCCCTTCTCTTTCTTTTCAGTGAAGAGTTCTCTTGGGTTCCATGTACTCATGGAGCTGTCTCTAGAAAAGGGAGAGGGGGGATATTGCTAGCACAGAGTGAGTCTTCCAAGTGGATCTGGTTTTAGAACAAAAAAATAGATCAACATATATTAGGGCTGATTTCCCATTTCAGTTAATCAGCAAACACTCATAGTGAAGTAGAATACAAATGTTTCCTTTATTTAGACTTTTGACTCAGAAATGTCTTCCTCCTTAAATTCCGGAGCTTGAACAGAGGAGGATAACTGAATTCCATCCTGACTTTGTAGAGATGCCAAAGTGAGCAAGGAACATCTAATATATGACTCATTTGGAGGAAAAACGTTGGTAGAATATTCAGTTTCCTCCTTCATGAGAACAGAAACTGTGAGACTTTGTTGTGGTCTTTGCAGCAGCTAGTTGATGGTAGTTGTATCATTAAAGCCAAAGCTAACATGTTCAGTGCTGAGCCCATTCTGTCCCTGCATGGCACAGTCAGCTCACACAAGTGTGCCATTCGCCATCAGGCTGCTGAATAAGCTTTTGAATGACCCAACACTCAGAGCCCTTCTCCTGATTCTGTGCCTAGAGTAGTGTTCTTGTCTGTACCTCTTGTTTTTAAGTTGTTTTGACTTCTCAAGGGCAGGTACTGTTTCGTGTTCCTTTTGTTTCTCCTATGTTACTTTGTCTTATTCTTTATTTCATAGCATAAATGTATGCATACATGTGAAATTTTTATAAATGTGAAAAATTTATGTTAAATGTGGTAGTTTTTGGATTTGTTTGGTTTCCATTTTTAGGGTGAGGGCTAAAATGTACTGTCAGAAAGCTTCGAAATCACTGGATCATAGATTTAGGGTTGGGAGGGACCTCCTTCCAGTCATCCAGTTCTAACTCATTTTCTAAATGAATCATAATAAGAGCTAACATTTATGCAGGTGTTTTATATAGGGGATTTCATTTGATCTTTACCACAACCCAGTGAGATAGATGTTATTATCTATGTTTTGTTTGAAAGCTATTGACTCCAAGTCTTAGAACCATAATGTAAAACAGTTGCTTAGATAAATGTCAGAGACACTGCAGAAAGCAGCAGGAGAGGTGGGCCAAAGGGTGGCCTCAACTTCGCGGCTTGGTCAAGCAGAATGGGAACAGTGGACAAGAAGTTCCACATTTGATATAGTCTTTACCTTTCACAACTGGATTCACAAAGATTCCTATTTGATTTTTGTCTTCCTGTAGGGGACTCTTTATCCTTTACAAAGATGGGGATGTTAATAGCCCAATGGTTCGGGAGAGAGTTTGGCAAAATAGTGATTTCAACTTTGACAACGTCCTTTCAGCTATGATGGCTCTTTTCACAGTCTCCACCTTTGAAGGATGGCCTGCGTAAGTAATAACTGACGTGGTTTCTTCTGTAGGTCAGTCCTGGAATCTGTACTCAGCCACCTGTCCCTCCCCAGCCTGCCCTCATCAGAAAGAATTGCCCCTTTTTTTCACTTCCATTACTGGTCTTCCCCTAGGATATTTTGGAATTCTTTATTTGTAGGACAAGGATTTTTTGGCCTTTTAGAACCTAAGACATAAAGGTAGAAAAGGTCGGGAGTAAGAGGTCAGTCTGTTGATTGCTAGAAGGCCTCTGTAGCAATAAGACCAGAAGAAGAGATTGAGGGAATAATATAAGACCAGAAGAAGAGATTGAGGGAATAATGAGCAGGGGCAAAGAGGAAATAAAATGATCACTTTCTGCAGATGATAGAAAGGTTTACTTGGAAAACAATAGAGTCAATGAAAAACTAATTGAAAAATGAATACCTCTATCCAGGTTTCAGGAGTTGAAACAAATAATCATCAAAATTTCTGTGTATTACATGGAACGTCCATCCAGTCAAAACCGCTGCGCTCTCTCCCTTGAAATGTCATCCAGGTTTGTCCAAGACGCCTGAGGGCTGCCCATCTGTCTTGGAATGTCCTCAGAAAGCTCCGTCAGTGATTAGACGACAGGAGAAAACTCCCAGAGTCCGTTCACATGGCAGGGGAAAAAGAGAAGGGGAAAACTATTCGAACTTTGTCTTTTTTCCTTGTGTCTTGTTGTCGCCTCCACCTCCTCGACCTCCTCGGAAACCGCCACGGCCTCCAAAGTTTCCTCGGCCTCTGCCTCCAAAGCCCCCTCGGCCTCCTCTGCCACCGCCTCGGCCCCCAAAGCCACCGCGGCCACCACCACCACGGGCACCCCCTCGGCCTCCAAAGCCGCTAGGCTTGGCCCAGTCCAGGGTCACTTTGTTTCCATCGATCTCGCCATCCTCCATGGCCTCTTTGGCAGCTTTGGCATCTTCCTCCGAGTTGAAGTCCACAAAACCGAACCCTTTCGAAGACCCTGTCTCCCTGTCTGTGACTATCCTGGCGCCCACAGAGCCTTGAAATGAATCTTTCAATGTTTCTTCTGTTGTGTCTTCAGATAGGCCTTTGACGAACAAGGTTTTATAGGACTGGTTCCTCTGGGCAGCATTGGCAGCCTTTTGTCCCTTTAGCTCCAGCCGGATGGCTCTGCCTTCGATCTCTATGTTGTTACAAGAATTCAAAGCCTCTTTTGCATCTTCCACAGAGGCAAATTCAATGAATGCATACCCTTTGGGGGCCTTGGTTGTTTTGGGGCAAGCTGATGGAAGTGGCCTTCTCAAACACTTCCTGCAGGCTCTCCTCGGTGGCGCTGTAGGCCAGGTTGTTCAGCACCAGCGTCTTGGAGTCTGTTGGCTTGCTGCTGCTCCCACCCCAGGAATTGTTCTTCCCTCTGGAGTTCTCTTGTCCTTGGCTCTTCTCCCCTTTGTAGTCCAGAATGAGGGCTCGACCATCCATCTCAGTGCCCTGCTTCTCTTCCAAAGCTTTGTCCACATCTGCTTCAGTATTAAATTCAACATAGGCAATTCCTTTAGGGGTCCCATCCTTGGTGCAGACCAGCCTGACCTCAATGGCATCCTCAAACAATTCCTTGAGCTCCTCTTGAGTTACTTTGTATGGCAGATTCTTGACGAAGAGTGTCCTTGCATCTCGGTCTTTCTTGTTTTCTTTTGCTTTTTCCAGCTTAATTTCAGAGCCAAGCACTTTGGAGCCACTCAGTTCCAGAGCCTTCTCCATGTCTTCAGCAGATTCAAATTCCAAGTAGCCAAACTTCCTGGTGGCACCAATTCGGACATCCACAATAGTGAGGTCCTTTTTGGTAAAGAAGTCAGTGATGCCAGTTTTGAGCTCAGCTGCACTTTTGTTGAAGTTCAAGTTGCCAGCAAAGAGAATGAAATTTGTAGATGCTTCAGCATCCATTTTCTGTTTCTTGGCCTCAGGAGCCTTCTGTTTACCCATTTCCTTTTTCCTCTTTCCAGGTGCTTCTTTCACAGGCACTTCCTCCTCTTCCTCATCCTCCTCATCATCTTCATCATCTTCATCCTCCTCATCATCATCTTCCTCCTCCTCGTCCTCCTCGGACTCCTTGGCCTTCTTCCCCTTGGCAGGTGTGGTATCCATGGCTTCTTCCTCAGAGTCGTCCTCGTCTTCTTCGTCCTCATCACTGTCCTCGTCCTCTTCCTCCTCCTCCTCCTCCTCATCCTCAGAGTCTTGCTTGGCGGGAGTGGCTCCCATTTTTGTGACTTTGGGAGGCTCATACTCTTCATCCTCCTCATCTTCACTGTCATCTTCCTCAGACTCGCTGTCCTCCTTCTTGGTGTTCTTTCCATTCTTTGCCCCTTTGGCTGGGGGCGCTGCTGCTTTTGCTGGGGTGGCAGCTAGTTTAGCTGGAGTAGCTCCTTTCTTGCCTAGTGTGATGGTGGCTTTGGCGGGGGTGGTTGCCTTCTTGGCTGGGGTGGCCACCTTCTTACCAGGAGTCACGGCTGCTTTCTTGGCTGGCATGGCAGCAGCAACAGCCTTTTTGGTTGGTGGTACCTTCTTTGCTGGTGTGGCCACCACAGCCTTTTTGCCTTTCTTCTGAGGAACTACAACCTCTTCTCCACTGCTTTCTTCCTCATCTTCTGACATATCCTCATCTTCACTGTCTTCTACCTCCTTTGGGGGAGGAGCCATTTTCTTTGGCTCAGCTTGATTTTTAGCAGCCTTCCCCAGCTTCACCATGGTGGCGGCGCGTGACTTCGGCACGGAGGGTGCAGATCTGTTGGCCGAGGCAGAGGCAACGTCGGTGGCGGCGGAGAGCACGGGCAGGAGTCCGTCCGCGAGCAGCCCCTTGCTGGCTGAGACTGAGACGAAAGACCAATTTCTGTGTATTACAAACAAAGTCCCACAAAGAGAAATTCCATTAAAAATCACTACAGAATATATAAATCAGTGGAAATCTACCGACCAAGACACATAAAAACTATAGAAATACAACTCCAATATACTCCTTACAGAAATAAAGACAGATATAAAGAAGAGAAATATTAATTGCTTATGTGTAGGCTGAGCTAATATAATAAAATGACAGTACCACGCAAATTTATATACTTACTCAATGCCACATCAGTCAAACTACCGAGGGATTACTCTATAGAGCTAGGAAAAATAATGAGATTCACATGGAGGAACAAAAGGTCAAAAATGTCAAAGAAAATAATGAAAAAAGTGTAAAGGAAGGTGCCCACGCAGAGCCACATCAGAGCCAAGCTACATCCTCAGAACTCTTCAGGACTGATTTCAATACAGAGATGCAGATCGGTGGAACAGGTTAGGTACACAATGTCCAGAGGCAAAAGAACAAGTAGCAGAGGATGTGATAAACAGAAAACCCCTAAAGTTTCAATGAGATCTCACTGTTCAAGAAAAATTGCTTGTCCATTTTGTATATGGAAATACAGATTGTATTTGATGTTGACTTCAACATTTAAAAAAATAAAAATTATGTCAATAAAACAGAAGTTTATCTATGTCCTCCTCTGCTTCTCAGAGTTCTAGAATCCAATTCTCTTGGGAAGAAGGATATTTAGGAGACATTTGGAAATATGTCAAAGCTACTATTCTGTTCATCCCTAAGAGTCAAGATGCTGACATTGCCTAGAGAGAGCTGCAGCAGTGTCCCATGTGTCTATGGCCAGTTTGCTTTCTCAAGAGCAAGGCTCTCTGTCTTTCTTCATGTGTCACATGATGTCATGTATGACATGTCACACAAATGACTGCCCTATACACTGCAGACCATGTACACTGTGCTGACCATGTACATTGTGCTGGGCTGAGAACACTACACTGAACCAGATACACTGTGCAGACCACGTACAGTGTGCTGGACCATGTACATAGTACTGAACCAGGTACATTACTGGCCATCTACATGGTGCTGGACCACACACACAGTGCTGGGCCAGGTACACTGTACTGACCATGTCTGCTATGCTGTGTCAGGTATGTGGTGCTGGGCCAAGCACACTACTTGACCACCTGAGCAGAGCGTTTGTCTCACCAGGTGAACTGGAGCTAAGTACTGAGGGAATAGTTGTGGTGGCGATTGTTACATCAGGAAGGAGAAACAACTACTAGGACTTTTGGGGAGAGGGGACCCATAGATCCATTCATTTTCACACCTACATTTACTACTTGCTATCCTGGATTCTGAAGAACACCTCTTTGGTGACAGATGAGGGCCAGGACTGTCCTGCTATTAATTTCTGACCAGTGACCCATGGCAGCAGCTGCCAACCCCAGGGATATCACAAAGTATCACAAAGGGGTGTCACAAAGTGCTGTGGGGTTGGGGAAAGAGCATTATTTCTTGAATCAAAGATCTTTGGTAGAATTGTGGCTCTCCTGATTAGTGTCTGTATGATCTTTGGCAAGTTGCTTAACCCCACTGGGCCTCAGTGTTCCTCGTGTATAAGATGAGGGCACTAGACTAGATGTTCTCTGAGGAATCTTCTGATTCTAAACTCTCTGATCCATGATCAGATTTTTGTTTAGAACCTCAGAAATGCAAGACATTGTACAAAGCATTGGTGAGAGACAAAGTAGTGGAAATTCCAGTCCCTCTCCCCAGACAGTTTCCAGTCTACTTGGAAAGACAAGGCACACTCTAAATAAATAAATAAATAAAGGATCGCATGTTAATAGAGTATTATTATGCCACAAGAAAGCGTGAATATGAAGGATTCAGAGAAAACAAGGAAGAAAATGGAAGAATTTATTAAGTCAAGCAAAGTAAAATGAGAACTGAGAAAACAGCTTATTCGTTGGTCATGATAATGAGAAAGAAAACAACTCCAGAAGATCAAGAACTTGTATCAGTGCCAGGACCAATCCTGGCTCCAGAAGACTGACGGGGAAGCATGATCCCAGACTCTTGGCAAGGGTGGGACAGACTAGAAGGCACAAAATGAGACGTTCGTTTTTAGACATTGTTAACAAATGCATTCATTCGTCTGACCATCCTTGTTGGCTGCGCGGGTGGGAGGAAGAGGTAGATGGGAAAGAAGAAGGATGTCTCCACGAAAGTTCTAAAATGCACAGAATAAACAAGGAAGTTCAAAAGGTGACCCAGACAAGTTGGAATAAACGTGTTAAATGGCATATGCATTAATAAAAACTATGTGTTCAAAGTTCATAGTTTCCTATGTAATCCTCTTGTTCTGTTTTTTTTATATTTAAAATTTTAATTTAAGTTCATAATAAAAAAATTAATGGACTCATCAAATGAAACAGTACATACTGAGTCCTAGAGGAATTTGGAGGAGGGATCTTGTTGGTTTCCTGGTGCCTGACAACAGGAAAAACCCCAAGCAGCTAGAACGTGAAGGAATTCCTGACTCTATTTTTTTATACGTGTGTATGTTTTCAGGTTATTGTATAAAGCCATTGACTCCAATGGAGAGAACGTTGGTCCAATCTATAACTACCGGGTGGAGATTTCTATCTTCTTTATCATCTACATCATCATTGTGGCCTTCTTCATGATGAACATCTTTGTGGGCTTTGTGATTGTCACCTTTCAGGAGCAGGGAGAGAAAGAGTACAAGAACTGCGAGCTGGACAAGAATCAGGTTAGGAGGATGCACCCTGGGGGTTCCATTAGGGAAGGAGTGCCCAGCTGGCCTCCACAGAGTCACAGAAGAGGGTGTCATTGGTCTGGCCATGCCACTTCTACCAGGTGGCTTCAGAGAGGGTTCTGAGCAGGGGCAGAGCTTCTTCTTGAGAGTTAGGAGGAGAGCACTTGGTGCTCAGGAGATCCTTCCACTGTGTTTGAGGAGCGACTCCATGAGGCAGGACTGCTTTTGAGTCCTAACAGAAACATCCCTAAGGGTAACTACCCTGGAGTCTGGCTCTTTCAGGACCCTCTGCTGCCACATGGTTAGTAGATGTGCTCTTGAGTTACTTGGATTGATGTGTCTCTCCCTTCATATGCCCACTTATGGGGAAAGGAGAAATATTCACTGTTCCCTAACATGTCATCTTCCAGGGTCTTAGGCTTCCCATCTGCAAAATGGGAGTGTTGGACAAGTTGCTATCAGATGCCTTTTCTAGCCCTAGATATGTGGTCTTGGGGTAGATTTTTTAAAAAAGAAATGGGAACTTTCATAAGATCACTATTTAGAGCGTCAATGGACTTTAGTAGTCACCTGGACCAAATCTTTGTTTTACAGAGGAGTAAACTCAGCCCCAGACATCTGGGTTTCCCAGTGGTTAGAACACTACACCTAAATTCAGAAAGACCTAAGTTCAAATCTAGTCCTAGACACTTAAGAGATGTGTGACTCTGGGCTAGTTAGCTTCAGTAAAATGGGCATAAAAGTAGTATCTACCTTCCAGGGTTGCTGAGAGTCTAAAATGAGATATTTTCAAGGTACTTTGCAAATCTTAAAGTACTATAGAACGGCTAATTAGTATTGTTATCACTGTCATTATTTTTATGCACGAACACAGAGGTGGGTAAGTGGCAGAACCCAGATTCCCTGATTCAAGGTCTAACATCCTTTCCATTCATTACCCAATGACATCTATCAGCATAATTGATTCTGGTCACTCAGGAAAAGCTTAAGAAAAGTTGTTGATGCTTCATTGAATTGTTTTGAGTTAAGGGGCTTCCTAGTAGCATTAGCCTCTCAGTGCAAACCAGAGAGATTCTTTTACAAAGTCTTCTGATGCCACGAGAGGCCAGGACTGAGAGACGGAGACAGGCAGGTGAAGGCTTACACAGGATCAGGCCCCAGGGGTCAAGGGTCTTATTAGGAAGATACTGAAGAGTTAGTTTGGTCTTAAGGGCTCTGGAGCATCAGAGCACCGAATGTATATTGAAGATCAGAGAATGCAGTGGCTCCGTAGTCATGGAATGACTATGCAGAAATGCAGAAGGAGGGACCAGGAAGCCAGACAAGGAGACCCAACAGTGTATGCCTCGGAGCTGAGACGGAGCATGTGAGCAGGGGCACAGGGCATGAGCTGCCCCAGACTACAATCTGTCTGAAGCCAGGGCTGCCTTAGTTCTCCTTGACACTGCCCATACTGAGAAGTATCTTTTATGTGCCATGATCCCAGCCCCTGTGGGGACCGTCGCCTGGACGAAGCCTGCCCCCATGAGGTGTGTTTGCCCAGCAGGCATGCCCAGGTATCCTAACCTTTCATCCCAAAGGCCTGGCCAGCTTTGTTCCCAAGTTCACCTTGCTGGCTGGCTTCCTGCTCGAATTATGAAGAGGCGGGAATCCCCTGCAGACCCACAGGGACTCATACCTCTCCAGGGAAACTCTCAGAATGACATTTTTGCTCTTTCCTGCTTTTGCAGCGTCAGTGTGTTGAGTATGCCTTGAAAGCCCGGCCCCTTCGGAGATACATTCCCAAAAATCCCTACCAGTACAAGTTCTGGTATGTGGTGAATTCCTCCCCCTTCGAGTACATGATGTTCGTCCTCATCATGCTCAACACCTTGTGCTTGGCCATGCAGGTAAGGGGTCAGACCAGCGTGTCCTCCCACTGTCTTAGAACATGGTGGACAAGTACACAAACAGTGATGGAGCAGTGATGATCCTTTGGCCAGAGACACTTGGGTGGGTGGGGATTGTTTTGTAAAGGGGGCTGTAGGCAGCATTGTCATAGAGCCTGTGTACACCCAAAATTTTTGTATTTATGTGCCTAAGCCTGTGCTGTGTAAGGTGACGGGTACAGCAATTTATAATACCTTCCCTGGCTTTGAGGAGGTAACTTTTACAGGGCAGGGGCAGGAGCAAGGTAGAGGATGAGCAAAAATAAGTAACATACAGGGTGGGGGGTAAAAGGGGAAAAACAAAGATCAGATAAGATGCTGAATATTTTAGAATGCAAACTATACTTTTGCCTGGGGAGATAAGGAAGGAGGTGACCTTTGATGCTTTATAATGAAGCATATGCTAGTGTCTTACATGAAATATCAAGAACCAAAACATAAGGAAGAAATAAGTGTTATGAATTATTAGAGATTTCTTGGAATTGGAAGGTGTTTGAAACCACGAGCAGGATTTTGTTTGATTTTCATAGCAGACATTTCCGGAAGTAGAACAATAAACTGGCCAAAGATCTACCTCTTTGTGAATTATGTATGTAAGGATATTCTCCTTCCTTGACGGATCTGTCTCTGTCATATGTTCTTAAGCAAATTAAAAAAAAAAGCAACAAAAGGAAAAGACAGCAACAAAACTTTGATGATGACCCAGATCTGACATTACGTAGGCTTTCAAGTTTGCAAAGCAAATATACACCATCTCCTTTGTTTGGCAGAGCAATTCCTTGAGGGGGGTACCAGTGATATAATTAGTCTCATGTAATGGAAGAGAAATAAGAGACTGGCCCATGCTCAACACATCTAGTGTCAGAGGTTAGATTCAAACCCAGGTCATCCTGACTCCAAGTTCAGCCTTCTATTGAAAAGGTCCAATGTTTTGGCATATCTGAAATTATAGGAAAAGAGAGATCTGAGGAAGACTAGGCAGTTGGGAATTTAAGGGAGAGTCTTTCTTTATTAGACATAGAACCTGCATACCCTGATACCAGACTTGTCCTTAACTTAAGCCCAGGTTCTGACTTGTTTGCGGTCCCTGTTTCCTCCTTGAAGTGTGGTGCCTGCAATGGGGAACACGTTCCTTCAAAAGGAGTAGAAATTCCTTTCATCCTGTGAGAGAAACTGACCATTGAATGTTGTCAGAATCCCAACTTTCAACGTCAGCCTTCCAAACAAGTAGACTGGCTTGTCCCACCCCACTCCCAGCTTATCTCAGGCCAGACTGGAGTGTTCGTCCAGTGTGGACATCAGCAGCAGAGTGTGTATTTCTTCCTAATGTTTCAGAAATGTGAGGCCAGGACCTTCTCTATTTCATTACTTCCATGTCTAAGCTTCAGGCATCCACTGTCTAAAGAGTTTGTGTCTTCTAATATTGACCTTTTACTTTATTATGCACAATAATTACTTATAGGAAACAGTGCTTCCATTTTCACCCACAGCATTATGAACAGTCCAAGATTTTCAATGATGCCATGGATATCCTGAACATGGTCTTCACAGGAGTGTTCACTGTGGAGATGGTCTTGAAAGTCATCGCATTCAAGCCGAAGGTAAGTCTCAGAGCCCAGTTACTTTAGGCTATCACCACATCAAATGGGAATGACCTCAGCTTCCTGTTAGCTATTAAATAATCATGAGTCATTCCGGTATCAGACTGTGTTATCTCTTTAGAACATTAAAATCTGATTATGGCAGGTTTTTTTACCTATTAGAAAACAAGACTTGAGAAAACAAAACCTTATAAAGCAATTCTGAGAAGAGGCAGGAGGAAGGAAAGATTTGGGGAGCTATCGAAAGATGATTTTGCTATAAATTTGATTTATCTTCCCCCAAAGTATTTATCACCTTGTCTGCAGCATATTTTACTTTATTCTGCAAGCAGTGGATTCAATGTTTAAATGTGTGTATCTTTGTTACCCAACAGGAATAATTCAGTATTAATGTTCCACTAAGATTGTTAATGTAAACAGGGCTGGCTTATCTCTTGCCCAGGTCAGAGGCAAGTCCCAACGTCCCTGTGACCTCATTGTCCTTATTACCATGGCAGATTTCCACTTTTACAGTCGCAGTGGAGGAGGTACCGGATTACAACAGACTGTCTTAAAGTCTGCTTTTTGATTTGGTTTGTTGACAATAAAAATTCATAAGATGTTCTATGGAAGGAAGGCACATCAGAGAGTGAAATAAATGAAATTCTGCCTTAGAGTAAATTGAAAGACTGAGAATGTTGTTAGTTCCCTGTGGGTGGATCCATTAACATTACCCACAAGGGACTAGTTCTTCACTCAGAAATGTGCCCTGGGTAGTAAGGAACAGACAAATGGTAGCTCGAATACCGATGACAGAGCCTCACTACAAGACAGGCTGTGTTACAAAATGGCACTGGGGAACAGGTGTCATTTTTCAGCAAGTGGAAAATCTAGCTGATGAGACTCAGTTATTACATTGGTTGTAATGAAATGAATGACTTTGCAGATTCCAGGTACAAGACATTCTAATTCAAACCTATTCCTTCCTTCACCTTGAATTAATTTTTTTGCAATCTTATATCAGATTTTTGTGGACCCAAAAGAAAGAACACTTGTAAGTCATCAACATGATTGCAGTGGGCCCTATTTGGCAGTTTATGCATGGCTAGATTAATGTACTGTGACTTGTCCATATATAAATATATACATTTCTTTCTTTTCCAAATTCATCTTAATTTACTTTGAGATTTTGGTTTGTTCACTCCTCTCATCCTGCCCCACCCTTATTTTTTTGAACAATATTTGTCTATGCTGATGGAAAAGGTTGGCCAACTAATTGTGTCAGAATGGCTAGACTGGGTAGGGTTTCCAGAGTGGTTCACTGAGTTATTAGTCTTTTAGGGTTTTTTTTATCCCCAACGGTTGCTACAACTAGAGCAGAACCTACTGTCTGTTTGCAAATCCCTTCAGGAAATGCACACTGTCCTTTGCCCCCCTTACGTTGATTGTCCTTTCCTCCTCCGAAGAGGAGTTCACTGGCGTGAGAACTGATACAGAGTCATGAGTAGCTAATGTGAAATCACGACAAAGATATCAGATGCTTATATTAGGGGATTTCCCTGGAAATGGTTCTAAACTCAGCAAGATCATGTACTAGCACTAAGTAACTCCAAAGTACTGCCAGAAATAACCGTCCCTAAACTGTACTGCTATGGCAGGAATCTTGGAGGGGTGAGACATTTTTAAGCAAATTGGTTGTGTGATATAAGGAGGCAGAGATCCTGATGCTTTTATCCTCTTTGATGTTAAGCCAAACCCAAAATAAGAAAGAAAAAGAAAGAAAGAAAGAAAGAAAGAAAGAAAGAAAGAAAGAAAGAAAGAAAGAAAGAAAGAAAGAAAGAAAGGAGGGAGGGAGGGAGGAAGGAAGGAAGGAAGGAAGGAAGGAAGGAAGGAAGGAAGGCAGGCTCAACTCTTGGACTACTAATATGGCAGCCATGCTGGAAGACACAGGGTTTTGATTAAAGGCCTTGTAGATGTAGAGCTCCGGGGACAGATTTGTTCCTAGAGCTGGGAAGTTCCTTACCCTGGTGGGCCTTTTAGGGACAAGGGCTTTCCAACCCCTCCCCCGAAACAACAACAACCATAGCTACCTGGTTTAGTAGCTTGGCAGGGCTTCTCTCTGATTCCTGCCTAGAGACCTGGGATTTTCACTGCATCCCACTATCTCTGCTGTATCTTGGTCATTTTCTTGAACTGCAGCCTGAAAAATGTGGAAACACTCCCTCACTTGGTGACAAGGCCTGTGTTCAAGGCCTCCTTACTTAAACTCACCTCACTTTGAGAACCTAGACTCATTTCTGTGC
The DNA here is from genome assembly GCA_023548195.1 of Bettongia penicillata ogilbyi. Classification (NCBI taxonomy): domain Eukaryota; kingdom Metazoa; phylum Chordata; class Mammalia; order Diprotodontia; family Potoroidae; genus Bettongia; species Bettongia penicillata. The sequence goes on along the minus strand of JAJHZJ010000132.1, from coordinate 12,178,949 downwards.
CCCCATGAACATGGGCTTGTTTGAAAACCAGCTTCATGGTGAGGAAGCACTTCACCTGCAAGTTGTAATGGCTTTGTAATCTCCATGTAGATCATCAGTGTAATGTGGCAGCCAGTGGGGCAGATGGAACCTTGGACTGAATTGAGAAGCCAGAACTGTCAAGTTGATGGTCCCAGCTTTTCTCAGCCCTGGCCAGACCATCATGAGAGCATTGTGCTCAGTTATGGGGACCACATTTTAGGAGAAACACTGATCATTCAGAAAGTAGCTAGAAGAGGCCCAGCAGGCTGGTGAAAGACCTGGAAAGCATGACATAGGGGGTCTGTGGGAGGAACTGGGGGGATGTATAGCCTGCAGAAAGGAAGATTTAGAGGAACATGATAATTGTCTGAGAGTACGTGAAGGACAGTAATGTGGAAAGGGAGCTAGACAGGAGCCCATTTCCTGCTTTCCATCTGGGATTAACCTGTTGCTTTTTTTTTTTTTAACTGCGGGCCATAATCCAGATGATAGAGATTTAGAGAGGACAAATCCACCTCCCTGGCCACACTCACCAGGTTTCTCATGGAAAAGTCATTGATATGGTCCAGTGGTGATTGATGGTTTAGGGAAGTGAGGCTTGGCAGAGGTTGGGATATTACACTGCATTTTCATGGTCCAAACCAGGGTTGAGTAGCCTAAGGTACAATCCTTCTTTGGGAATATAGGCAGGACCCGGAATCTCTGCTCACAATCTCTCAGGCCATGATTTCATCCATGACTTGAGCTGTAGCCTCCAGCAGGCTGCACTTTGGTGTTGGGAGTTGAACTCTGAACTTTTTCTGGAGCAGTGCCCAAGATACAGAATGCGAACTCTTACTCGCCAAGATCATGGGGCAACATAGGCATGGGTGAGGGGAAAAGGCAGAGTTTTGCTGCCATGAAGCACCATATGTCTGTCACTAGTGATGTAACTGGAGCTTCTTGTATCTTCCTTTGGTTGTCATAGTGTCCTAGAAATATCACAGGAACTTTTGTTCAAGTGGGAATTTATTTACTGAGAAATTGCACTACTTTATGTACTTAAATTCAACAAATGCTTATTGAGCACCTACTATATGGAAGACACTATGTTAGATTTTGTTGAAACAAATGCAGATCCTTTGTCTCAAAGAGCCTGTTATCCCCTGGGAGAATGTAACATGCACACAAGTAGGTGCAAATCGCTGCAATAATGTCATATCAGAAGCAACAGCAGCTGGACTGAGCATTCATTCCCAGGGCAGGGGCAAGCAGTCAATAAGCGCTGATGAGCGGGCTAAGTGCCAGAGACACAAAGAAAATGAACTGTTAGGGCTTGCCCTCAAGGAGCTTATGTTCTAATGGAGGTGATAAGGGTACATAGACGGCATGAGCAGAGAAGATGGAAGATGATCTCAGTGGGGACAGCCTTATCAGTGTGTTCCTGTATGTTTTTTCATGTGGAGTGGCCAAGGGTGAGAGGATCAGGAAAGGCCTTTTGCAGAAGGAATTTGAACGGAATCTTGAAGGAAGCTGGAGAAACTGAGGGGGTAAGAGGGAGAGGGCAGCCAGGGCCTGGGCAGACAGGCAGCAGATGGAATGTCATCAACTGGGGACCTTCAAGGACACTAGCTTGACTGAGATGTATTATGGAAGGTGAGGGATAGGAAATAAGACTGGTAAATATGAATTTCAATAGCAGGCTGATGCTGTTGGGTGATAGGGAGCTATTGAAGATTGTTTAATGGGGGGACACAGTCTTGTGAGAGGGTAGAGCAAGGAATACTGTCACTAGTGAGTGACAAAGCTGGGCTTTCCTACTGAGCCAAGATGAAGGAAACCGTTAGAGCTTGGATCAGAGATTTGCATTGTCTTTGTAAAGGTGTAATTTGGAAATCACTTTGCAAACCTTAAAATATATAGAAATATGACTTTTTACAAATTAGTACTCATTTCAAAATAAAAAAAAATTTATTAATCATCTCATTTGTGTCTAGGGTTGAGCCAGGACCTGGAAGAAGGTACAGAGTTGTCCTAAGGGTTAGGCCTTCTTTCCTGGAGCTTTCCATCTCTCTGGCTCATTCACTCACTTTTGCCTTTTCTCCTTTGTGACACATGCAAGTGTTTCAGAATATTTGGCTAGCATTAGAGTATGACCTGTGGCTAATGAATAGAGGTAGGCCAACTGGATCATAGACTGGTCAGCTCCCTGCCCCACTTTGTCCCAACCACCTGAAAGCATCAGCCACAAGGGAAAATGTATTCCTGTAGCTGAGGAAATTAATGTGGAAAAGCAGAGTCCTGAGAAGATCAACTACTCAGGTAGAAATGGGGAATGTCCAAGAGCAGGAGAATGACATGGGTAACCCCCAACCTGGAATGTCATCTGTCCTCACTTCTGTCTCTTGCAGTCCCTGGTTTCCTTCAGACTTCAGCTCAGACTCTCTTCTATTCTTGGCCCTTTCTGATCCCTCAACTGAGAATGCCTCCTTCCCTTCCACTGAAAGGATCGCGTATTTGTTTTGTGGGTAGTCAGCAGTCCTCCGAGGGGATCACGGTGCTGTGGGGCACAGGATGGCAGGCATCCATCCCTGACATACTGTCCCTTGCTAGAATGCTGCTGGGGAGGATTTAGTAAACTGACACATGATGAATCTAAATACTTTTTCTTCTTACAAAAAGCAGCTATGTTATCTACATAAGCCACATGGAGAACATTAAATGCAGAGTATCCCAAAAGTCTGTATGCCATTTTAAGTTATTAAAGCGTTAAAAAATAATAGCAGTCTAGCACCTTGTCCTGGGGCTGTTTCCAATCTAAACATCATTAAAGAGGTGAGAGGAATGAGATCATGCTGATCACTGTTGTCGAAGAAGACCTTGCCATGACGGCCATGATGACAGGACTTGCGCTTGACTTGGTGTTGAGTGAGGGAGGGCTGTGCAGGTCACCAGCCTCACTGCTCCTCCAGAGCCATCCGGGTTCAGTGACCAGATATTCATCAGGATGACTGGAGATGGCCACATATATATGTGTGTGTGTGTGTGTGTGTGTGTGTGTGTACCCACATACATTTAATGATATCATGTGACAGATGCTATTAAAGTTACACCTAGAGTTATGCCTTTATCCTTGTCTTCCTGCCTCAGATCTGTCTCAAAAACTTGAAAGATACAAATGAAGAAATAATTACTACTAACCAAAACCAAATGAATGATATTAGTATAAGAAATAAATTTCACATTCCGTATTCATACTTCGTATAAGTAGTTTCCTTAACATGAGAAAGAATGAAATTGTCAGACCCATAGGAATGTAATTACATTAATTACGATGTAATTAAACATTGTAGGATGATTTGAGAGAAGGTGTGGCCACCCCATCTGATGTCAACCTACAAAGAATTAAGACCTAATTTAGAATGAAAATCTTTTTTTAAACATATAAAATACTTCTTGCCTTACTTTATGCAAGAGTATGCAAGGCATTTTTTAAAAGTCTCTGATATTTGGAAGACGTTATGCAGTACCAGTTTGGTATTCTTTACAATTTGATAGTGTTGTATCTATTTATGTATGCAGCATTGAAAGCACTGCATAAAATAAAAATGTGAAATGGTAATCCACATTTATTTTGTTGATTTATTGCCAAATGAAATTCGAGCAAGTGATTTACTGCATAATGCTAACTTTTTAGCCATTTCAAAACAAATTTAGAAATAAATGTTCTTTGTTTCTGGAAAACTATTTTCTTTTTGGTCCATAAGCTGTCTTGTTAAATGATGATCATGAAGATAATGCAACAAGATGACATGATTTTCCATTAACATAGATTCCAATTAGGTCAAATAATGAATTAGGTGAAATGGTCACATCGTTCAAATTTGCAGTATCCAAATTTATAATTAATTACACATAAAATATGGACCTTTGTTCCAGCTCAGTGGAAATGTGCAAATAAACATTTAAAAATAAGTCATCTGTTTATTAATGTAATATAACAACAGATACGAAAATCCTTCTTACTCAAATTTATTATGAAATAATGGAGTAGTTATAGGGAGTAAAATTTAAAAAAATTACTGAATATTATATATAAAGATAAATCTACGCTGCCAACATGATAAAAAACATTGTTATTGTTGCTTAAAATACTTTAGCCATGTAGACTGAACTGTTTTCTTTTTCTTTAAATTTTCACACATGCACTATCACTTGTGAATGCATCGGTAGACATTGGGCTCAGCATCTGTGATGCTAACTTCACAACTTCCACAGCTCAAAATGCCCTGAGTGTCCACACCTCTGTTTGCACACGGTCTATGTCTCCTTTCATTTGTTGTGGATCTAAATGCCAAAGATCCTCATTAGGTTTTCCAGTGGCAAACTGAGCAATTCCTAGACATCATCATTTTCTAGCTTATCCAAATATTTTCTTCCATCTGAAGTGTTCCTTTTGACCGTTTTTCAAACATTTTAAAAATCAATACAACCATTGGTAACATGGTATGACCAACACATGTTACCCAGACAGAGACAATAGGTGAGTGTGTTAAAACTGAGTGTGTTAAAACCCTCCACTATCTCCACAGGTTGCGTTAATTGAATTTTGACTAGAATTACATACAACTATGCAGTATTTTATAATTCTCACTAAAATGAATCTTGCATTATTTGAATTTATAATCATCATTACATTATAATTAGCTATCATAATGGGATTATATATCAGAAGCTTACTATGTTTCAGAAATGAATAGGGGACAGAATTCCTGTCCAACAAATTCAAACCTTCAAAATATCCTTGAGAATTCACAAATGAACTGTATTGAACTGGAGTGTGTTTTTTAAATAGATCTTGCCATACCAAACACTCATAACCTTTAAGCTATGTGAAATAAAAGGCTCTTGAAACAAAGAAGCCTGACAGAAGAAACAAAAATCCTATGAGAAGAGGGAGTCCGATACTTTACCCCTTATTATGCATTGGAATCCTCACAGCAGTGCTTCCAGCAAGGCTGCACAAGATGAATTTATATCTCAGTACTTGTGTTCAATTACCAAAAAACAAAAACAAAAACAAACCATTTTGAGTAATTTGCCAACCACTAAATGTAAAAGAATAATAAAAATCACATGACAATGACCTGTGCCAGGCCTATTTCTCTTTGAGCTCCATCAAATGTCAGGTTAAGAAAGAATGAAATGATGGTAACCGTGGCTCACATTTATAGATGCATTAAGGTTGAAAGCACCCAGCACACATTTGCACTGCTTTTGTACAAATTTTACAAATGAGGAAACTGATTCTCAAGGACTTGCCTAGGGCATCTAAATGTCAGGTAAATGTCAGGGCTGGATTTCCTGGTTCCAAGTCCAATGCTGTTCCAACTACCCCCAAGAGCTTTCTCTCTCAAGATAAGATCCTAGGTTGAGAACTGGCTGGCACCGTACAGGTCAAGTCCAAACCCTGACTAGGAGGGACTTCTGCAGTGAGTGAGAGGCAGAGCTGGAACACGAATCCATGGCCTCTTCATGAAAAACACGTTGTTTTTCCCAATGTATTTATTGCACTGCCAGTGTGACGGTGTTGCCTGTTTGCATCAGAGGGTGTCTTTTCCTTGGAACGGATGGTTTTAGCATATGTAAAGTCTAACAAAAAGGTAAACTGAGGCAGTTCTCTGAGCAAGATCGCCAGTCAGGGGTCAATGACTTGCCTCCATTTATGCCTTGGACACTGAGCAAAAGGACAGCTCCACTTGTGTAGGTTTTGGGAAGCACAGAACAGGGTGGATGATATGATGGGACGGAGGGCAACATGATTGATTACAGATCTGAGGTACAGGGGACAACATAACTGGCTGGAATTTTGCAAATGTGGACTAGCAACAGCCCCCTCCTTCCTTCCTAAGCATCCAGACTTTTGGACAGCAAAGCAGGCATCTTTGAAGTATAACTTGGTGGGGGGTGAAGATATTAGAGGACCTAACTCCTTTGTGTTCACATCTAGTTCCCAAAGTTAGCTATATTCCTTGAGGCAAGAATAGATCTGTGATTAGCAAGAGAGCTGGATTTCTAAACTTACCCCATTCCAAGCCAGCTGAATTCTGAACTAGGTTCAGAGACAAGAGACTCATGACTTACAGGACAGAGTCAATTTAACTGTACATAGGATCAATAAGAAAATGATATAGAATCAACATAGATCATTTCATCTTCCAGGAAGTGAGACACTTATCTGTAATATTTTTACACATATTTGGGCCTATTGCTCCCTTATGTTCCCTGGATTAAGAAACCTTTCTGAGTCAGTAGCTATATATCTTCATTTTTCTATCTGCTCACATCTTGTTCTCTCCTTGGACAGAAACATGATAGCATGAAATTAAGGTGATCTACAATTCTCCACCCCTAAAATCTGGAACCAGAAAGGTGCTCAGTATAATTGCCTCAGCTGGAACACTGTGGTCTCAAGGGGCACTCTGGCAGAAGAGTCAAGTACAATGCAAAACATCCTTTCCAGCCAAAGGAAAAAGAACTCTTTTTTTGGCTACAGCATCATCTTCGTATTTTCTGTCAATAGATGATGCAGTAAGCTTGATGAGAAATATGCCATTGACTTTTAGATCCCATTTATGACACTTGAGGCTAGTGAATAAGAAGCAAAATTCCCAGGCTGGGCAAGAGACACTGGATTGGTTGGTGAGTAGGTTGGTTTCTATGCAGAACGGTCTAGATCATAGATCTAGAATTAGAACACTAGGATGCTTTTAAAGGTCTGAGAAGCATAGTTTCTGGGTAATTTAATCATTTTATTAATAAAGCCGGCAGGTTATTAATAAAAGGATGGTCTTTCGGCTGGTTTTATTAGACCAAAGATCCCTAGTGGCAGTGAGGTCACAGTTGGTAAGCCCTTTGAAGAGGTGCTCCCAAGGAGTGACGATTCATTTGAATTAGTTAACACAATGAGAAGTGTGGGCTCTATTAAAAGGAAAGCCTTGGGGTATGAGACTTAGGTCACTCAGATCTTGGTCAAAGAGACATCAGCATCCGTTTCACCTGTCTTGATCACAGCGAGGACCAGTGTTTTCCCAGACTTGTGGAGCAAACACCATGAGCAGGATTGTATCCTTTAGCCCAGACTCCGAATTTTTTTATTGTCTGATTAGATCTCGGCCTCAGTAAATCTCTCAGAGTGATTTCCCTCACTGGTTGGTTTCTGGAGGAGGAAGTAGAGAAGGGGAAAGCCTTGGTCCTAATACATGATTAGTTATTAAATACGAGAGAGAAATACTCGTTTCTCACAAGGCTTCTGATGATTGCCTAGGACAACCTTCCCCTTTTGCAGATGAGGTACCTGGAGCCCTAGGAGGCTGAGTGACTTGCCACAAGTCACACAGATTAAGCAAGAGTTGAACCCACATCCTCTTAAGCTTCTTTCCACTGTGCCTCACATGAGAGGAATGGACTAAAGATACTTAGCCTAGAGAACACTAGACCCAGGCGGTGGATCCAGAGTTTACTGAATGCTGAGATGACAGATACAAGCAAAGAGAAGCCGCCTCAGAGCTCACATTCTAATGATGAAGACAGCACATAAAGGGAGCTGAAAAGTAGGGCTTGTTGGTACAGCACACCCAAGAGTCAGGAGCTGATCCAGGAGGAGAGTAAAGAAATAAGCATGGAAGTGCCCAGAGGATGTCCTCAGCTGGAGAAAGGCATGAGGGAGAGACAGGGATTTTCCAGAGCAGTAAGCATACTGCTGGAGATATCTAGAGAGGGAGAAATGGTGTTGGGAGAGGAGTGGAGGTGTGAACGTGGCTGGCCTAGGTATGACATCCCCCAGATAGTGGCGCCATGAGGAACTCCCCTGTTGGAAGAGGGGGCTCCATGGTGGGGGGAAGACTACTGGGATATTGTGGAGAAGGCTGGGAAGTCAGGAGAAGAGTGGAACAATGTTTAGCTTGGTCCTTTCTGGCCCCATGGGGAGAAGCCAGCAGTCATTGCTGCAATTTTCAAAGGCAAATTTAAGCTTGATGCTATGGCAGCCTTCCTCTAAGAGTAGGAGCGATCCAAACATGATCCAAACTGCTTCTCGGGAAGTAAGGGGGTCCCCCCTCATCGAAGGACTTCAAGCGGAGGCTAGATAACAACTTGTCAAGTTTTCTGACAGGGCTTGGCTGCTGAGGTCCTTTCCAACTCTTAAAAGTCTTTGATGCACCAAGGAGCCCTTGTGATAAATCTAGAGACCCTCACAATCTGACCCCAATCTGCTCATAAAAAGGGGACACTAATGGTGCTCACCTCGCAGGTCGTGGGGAAGATCTGTTGAGTAACACTCAGAGGGTGCGCCCATGTTGATGTTTTTTCAGCCTTTCCATCCTTGTTACATACTATTCCCTTCACACCCTTCCAGCCCAGCCAGATTATCCTGTGTTCTTGACTAAGCTATCCACCAGGCCTGGGATGCACCCCCCTCTCCCCACTGCCCCCTAGAATTCTGAATTGGAAGTTCAGTGTTCATCTTGGTGCCAACCTTTGCATGAGGCCTTCCCTACTGCTAGTGCCTTCTTTCCACAAAAATCACCTGTTCTCTTTTTGGTATATCATCATCATCCTCATCATCCACATAACTGGGATCTATAAAGTGATTTTAAGGTTTGCAAAGCACTTTAACATACATTATCCTATTTGTTTGATTCATCAGTCATGTGAGGTAGATACTATTATCCCCATGTTATAATTGAGCAAACTGAGACAAAGAGTTCTGTTAAATGACTTGCCCAGGATCACACAGCTAATAAGTGTCTGAATTTGGATTTGAACCAAGGTCTTCCTGACTCCAGACCTTGCGCTCTATCCACTACACCACTTAGGTGTGTAGCGACATGTGTGTGTATGCATATATGTCTATATACATACACACATGTGCCATCTCCTCTGAGAACATGCAAGTTCCTTGGGGGTTTTTGTATCCTTATCATTTAGCATAGGGCCTGACAAGTCACGGACTCTCAGTCAGTGTCTGTTGATTGATTGCTCAGCTGATTGAATCTCACACTGTTTTCCCACAAGAAACTTTTTCTGAAAACTCACCAGAAACAAAATTAGGAAGAAGAGCCAGAATAATCTTCAGGCCTTTTAGGCCTCCATCTACCCCTTGTTTCAAGATGTTCTGCGCTGGCTTCCATAATGGATTTTCAGAACATGATGAGCTGCTTCAGTGCCATAGAGAGAGGGGGAGATCTAGGACTGATCTAGGCATTCTCAGTTCTTCGTAATGTTCACTCACAAGGCAAGACTTGTCTAAGGGGGGCCATCAGCTCTTGGGGAGGTTGGTGTCATTTAACAAGGAGTCTGTGCCAGTGAGCATCTGGCTGGGACAGCATCTTCCCTTTTACTTCCGCCTATCCCTGATGCTTATCCTTGCTTGTGAAGACTTTGTGGGAGATGTCAACTTTTTACACCTGATCCTCCCTTACCCCAACCCCACCTGGAAATGTGCAGATGACACCAAGCTGAGAAGGGATACATAAATCTGCCGGGTGACAGATTCAGCATTGAAAAAGACCTTGACAGGTGAGAGCATTAGAACTGAATCGAGTGAGAGGAAGCTTGGCACAAATAAATATAAAGTCTTACATGTGCATTTGAAAAAATTAATTTATTAGTACAGAATAGAGCAAGACCTGAAAAGACAGAGGTTTGTCTGAAAAAGATCTAGAGGTTTCATTGCTCTGCATTCTTAGTATGAATTGGCCAGGGGTATGTGGTAGCTTAGAAGATTAATTTCATCTTTGGATCCATAAGAGAAGCAAAGATTTTAGGAATAAGGAGATGTCAATCTTTCTGTCTTTTGCCTTAGTCAGACTACATCTGGCATCTTGTGTTCAGTTCTGAGCACTACAGTTTGAGAAGTCCATGAATAAGCTGGAGAGAATCCAGGAGAGGTACAGTCCAAGGCATTAGGGAAGGGGGGAGGGGAGGGGAGAGAGGGAGGAAGGAAAGAGAAAAGACAGAGAAAAACACTGATTTTTCAGTGGATGTGGAAGAATGTGGAAGGGCAGTTAAATCTGTACTTGGCTCCAAAGCACTTTCTCAGGAGCCAAGAGTCAAAGTTGTGAAAAGGCACATTGATGTGTGAGGATCTTCCAGAGGAGAACAGGCCACTAGAGAGGGCAGGCTCCCCCCATGCTTGATAACCACTTGTCAGGGCTGGCATAGTGGAGGTCTCTTTCCTTTGTTATGATGAATGACTGTCAAGTCCTTTCCATCTCCCAAATAATCAGATTTTGTGAAGGTTCCTGACCTTCAATTTTACCTTAGGCTCAAGATACAGCATTCAGCAATCCTGTTGAATCACAGCATTGTGACTTTTGCTGAGGGCATAAAGAGGAGTGTCCTCTGGACACTTGGAGTGTCCTCTGGACATTTGGAAGCCTTAACAAACAAGAACATTTTAACCAGCTCGCAACTAATTTGTAATATACCAAAAAGGGAAGAGAATAACGACAAAGAACTCTCAAAGCTGGTCCCATGGAGTGCTCTGCTAGGCTTCCCCTAGTAGACAATTCCTCTGTTTGATCAGATGCCCTCCATCCTTTAGGAGGTGAGAACCCATGGAAAAGGCACCATGGTGTCATGTGCAGGCTTTGATGCTTACCAGCTCCTCAGCCATGTTTCTAGCAGGCCTGCAGCCCCAGATACTGAAGACTGAAATTTTAAAAGGTTAAATGAACAAGGACATGAGGAAAACTCTTAAGGAAGAGGGCCTGCAGCCTTTTCTGTTTGTCCACAAATCTACATAGTCTGACTTAATCTCTTGGCGCCTCAGTTTCTTTATCTGTAAAATGAAAATGGCATTATACTATCTACTTCACTGGAAGGTTGCACAGAGGGCCCTTTGTCAAACTGAAGCTGCTTTGGAGCCATGACGTGCCTACTTAGATGTTGCCCTTTTGCTTTGAATCCCATCAGTCCCTCAAGGGCATTGAGGAGCCTGCTGTGTTCCCAGCACTGGGCTGGTTACTATTTTTAATTGATAACTGGAAAGGGGCTACAAAGGGCCACTTCCATGCAGAGAAGCTGACCTGTTACTTGGAATCTGTCTCTTTAGTTTACTGTAAAGTGAACTTAACTTTTAAAATGAATTTCCTCCTTCTCATCCCCCCAAGAGGGCATCTGTTCATGTGCTGGGGACTCATGCAGCCGTGTTGTCTGACTCTTCAGGGTATACTCTTTCAAGACTAGGCCAGGACTGGTAACAATGAGGATATCTCTGTAGTCCCTTGATGTTTGCAGAGCATTCTTCACATAGCTCGTTTTAGCCGAATGTCACAGTGACTTGGCCAATTTTACACATGAAGCAGCTGAGGCTCAGGGACTTGTCCAAAGGGAGGGTTGAGCTCTTCTTGACTCTTCCTTGCACCACCGATCGGGACGTCAGTTCTCTAAAAACCGCAGGACACTATTCTTGTCCAAGACACCTACTGCTTATTTGCCCTTGGTTCTAGAATAAGAACTTCTGGCATTAGTATGTGATGTCACTATCCTAAGTGTTTTTCATTGTTTTTCATCAGTTAGCAACATGTTTCTCTATAAGCTATGACTTAAAATATTGGAATTTTCAAGTTAAAATCTTGAAAACTTCCCTAGGATTAGGGTCCTTATGAAGCCTCTTATGCCCTACCATCACACATGGTATACCGGAAAAAACTGGTAGAAGATAATTTGAGCTGCTTCATAAATTTTCTGTCACATCACATTAAGGAAATTAGTGCTTTGCACTTGATCAACCATATAAGTAAAATATAACAGTTTAGAACTCATAGAACATACCATGAGTTGGGTTGGTTTGTTTTATTAAACTAAACCAGTTGTTTTTGTCCCCTTTTCCCACAAATTGGTGCCCAGTAAACTTGTTAGATTTGTAGAGAGTCTATTTTATCTCTTCCAAAGAATCCCAGGCTGGGGGGTATAAAACCTTGAAACCAGACATTTTGTAACCTTCTGGCACTATTCTCAAATTGTTTTAGATGGATCTTAGACAGATAATTTCACCCAGCCCCCTGAACAGATATAGATCTGGATATATAGATAGGTAGACCTGGAATTTGAGACTTAGGGAGTTGAACTGTCCTGCCCAAATCACAGTTTTAAGCAGCAGAACAGGGAATCCCACCTGTGCCCTCTGATTCGAGAGCAAGGAGTTTGCCCCTGGGTAGTGCTGCCTGGCTTAGCATAGTACATTCTGTGTAATGGGTACATCATGAATCTTAAAGAATTTCATTTGTTCCAGAGAACAGAAAAATCCCTCTCCACCCAAATCATTCCTGGAAGGCTTCGTTGAAGAGCTGAAATTTTAGATGGACCTGGAATAGGAATTGACTTCTCAGGGAAGAGGGGGGATGTGTTTTAGGTATAAGGACCAGAAGAAGCAATGGCATCAAAACAAAGGGTAGCTTGGTGTATATCTCCTGGGTAGGGGTTGGAATGTGCTGTGGAAAGAATCTACACAACAATGGGAAGGTTGTAGCTTGGTGTCCTTGGGACCACATAATCCAGTGGAAACCCAGCCGAGGGGTCAGGGCATAGCCAGATGGGCAGCAGAAACCTTTTCTAGATTCTGGGCAAAGAAGAGACATGAGCAGATGAGGGCTTGATCCAGATCTGTGTGGCTGCAGTCAGAATGGAGAGGAGGGGAAGAGAGGCTGGACCCAGAGCCCCTGCCCCAACTACCCTGTCTCCCATAGTGCTTTGTTTATTATGTGTGTATGTGTGCATCAACAACAGCTGTCTTGGTTCACTTCACATTTATGCTGTCCATGAATTTGTATGTCCTTGTCTTCCTCGTTGGAGTATAAGCTCCTAGCAAGCAGGACTCGTTTCCTTCTTTGTACTTGTGTCTCCAGTCAGCACAGTGCCTGGTACATAGTAAGCACCTAGTAAATCAGCCAAGTGACTGAAGCAGGGAGATCACTTACTGCTGTAAGTCAACTGAACTAACTAGACCAAAGCTTGGATGGTGGGAGGCTTGAGTCTGAAGAGGAAAGGATGAGTTCAGAAAGGGAAGGATCCATCATTGGTTGAATGGAGAGGATGAAGTTGGTGTTGATCCATCCCTGTCCCCGTTCATCATTCCATGACTACTTCCTGATTTAGATACTACCTCCTACCCAGAAGGAGAGGGCCAAACCAGAGAGCCCCACGCTCTTAGATTACATTAGACACACTGTCAGTGATTGGAGGTGGCCCACACCACAGAGCTTCTTCTAACCCATGCTTAGTTCCATGTTGGCTGTTAATGCCTGAACCTTAGTGTGTATTGTCTACCTAGGATGTCTTCCTATTTTATGCAGCAAGTGATGAGAAGACACTAAGATATCCCTTCTCCCCCTGTTATCTCCTTCAACTGAAGAACCAGGGCAGTGGGGTTGGGGGGAATTGCCAACCATATAAGTTGGGAATAAGCTAATGTTTTGTTTTTATTTAGAAAAAGTCTGACCTAAAAAAAAAGAAGACCCACCTCTATGGTGTAATGAAAGACTTTTCCTGACTGCAAATGTCTGCCTCTTTAACTTAGCACTGATTTCTGAAATCCTTTTGGTTGAAGGTACTGTCCCTCTGTTAAAATGCCAATACTCCTGGTAAGGGAAGCATAGTAGACCAGTATTAATTAATTCAAACATTTATTAAGTGCCAACATGTGCTGCGATAGATTTATCAGTTATTTGTACTTTAGCACAAAAATTTATTAGATTATTTTCAGCTAAGAACAGATTCTGCTAGACAAGGGGAGGTGAAGAAAACAAAGGCAGCAGGCATCTTGAGGGACAGGGGCTACAAGAGGAGAGAGATGCCAGAGGCTTTGGCCAGGACTAAACCAGCTCAGGGCTCTTTTTATTTATTTATTTTTGGTTTATGACCAAGAGTTTTAGCAGAAATCTGGTTACCCAACAGCTGGGGGAGGACCCAAATCAAAGCCGTCTGGGCTTGTTGCTCGTTTCCATGAGCATTTCTACAGGTGTTTTCACTGCCCCTCCAGAGCAGCAGAGTTGCAGATCAAACCCCGCTTGAAAAGGCTAATTTCTCCCCTTCTCCCTGACAAGCCTTGAGAGGTACGCTCAAGAAGCTGCTGCCCCAGCAAGGGTGCCTACCTTGGATGCCTTGCCAGCATTGGAAGGAAAAAGAAAGTGCCTGATAGCATCTGAAGAAGATGGGGAGTGGGATGGCTGATGCCTGGGGTTTGAGGGTAGAAGAGCAAAGGGAGGCTGGAAAGTCTGCAAAGAAGCAGGACAGTTTCTCCTACCTCCCCCCACCATTCCAATTCTTACTCCACTGGCCTGCTGAGAATGCTAGCTTACACCCCAGAGAGAGCCCTTGCTGTCTGTTAATGATCGTTTTGAAATAGTACCTAGACACACACACACGCGCACACACACAGACACACGCACACACACGTGCACACAGACACACACACAGACAGTCCTCTGAGTGCCTTTCCTTCAGTAGACAATATTGTTGATTATATTCTGGTTTTCCTGCTGGCCCAGCAGCCTAGTTTGAAGAATTCCATTTCTCCTTCCCTGCCACCCCTCCCCCCAATAATCTGCACTAGTCTGCAGGAGTGGGAATTTTCCCATATAGGTCAAACGGCATTTGGTACGTGATCATAAATATCTGCCCCTGCCTGCTCTGTCCAGGGATATTTTAGTGATGCCTGGAATACGTTTGACTCCCTCATCGTTATCGGCAGCATTGTAGACGTCGCTCTCAGCGAAGCGGACGTAAGTATGCACCCCTTGCTTGGCCTTTGCCTGCCCTGTGCTTCTTCCCTTTTTGGTTTGCTCCCCCCGTCTTCCTCCTCTCCCCTCCCTGCAGCTTTCATCATCTGGACAAGTCACAGGTAGTGGTCCGACTTAGGCTAAGGACGCCCGAGGGGGCTGCTGCACGAGCCCTGCCTTCGTGGAGGGCTCTGATCGGTCGCTCCTCATGAAACCTTTCCGTCTAGGCATCTTCCACACTTGCAGTGCACACACTCAGGCCTCCCGCCTTCTGGAGAATGACGTCTTTGCAGTCCTCCTGCCTTTAGCCTCCGATAGGACAGGCGGGCCAGCCGCTGCTCTCCTGGTCTCCGCAGGGAGGCCCGCTGTAGCTGGGCAGCCAGGGAGGCCGCGTCGCGCTCTCCTAACGCTGTCCTTCTCTCCTTTTGTCCCTGTGCTCTCCCTTCCGGGGCCTCCTGACGCTCGCCCTAGCAGCACTATTTCACTGATGCATGGAACGCTTTTGACGCGCTAATTGTTGTTGGTAGCGTTGTTGATATCGCTATCACGGAAGTGAATGTAAGTAGCCACCTTTGCCCATTGCCCGGTACGTGCTGTCGTGTTTAAGCCCGTGGAAGCGCGGCCCCGGGAACCCTGGCCCGGGCTAGGCCTTGCCTCGCAGGCCGCCAGTGCTTTGTCACTCCTTAGAACAAGTCTCACAGAAATGCCCAACACAAAAGAGCCACTTGGAATTTTTAAAAAATGTCTGCAGAACCTAGCAACCTTTTCCCGAAGACTAGGTGCGACCTTTTCGAGAATCGAGCTCTACCATTAATTAGCCACATGGCCTGAATAAGTAACCATTTATCTCAGGACCTCAAACTTTCCGTAATACTTGCCCCCACCTACCTCCTGAAGTTGCTGCACAGATGATATCGTTCTCTTCTCTGAGTCCACTGTGTGACACTGGTTTAAGCCACAGTCTTCTTAAGCCCGTTGGAGTTGAGGCCTGTCGAGGAGCTTTTGCTCCTTATCCTGAGAAGGGCAGAGGCTGCTCTTGAGAAGGTGCAGTCTGTATTTTGGTTTTTCTGCCTCATACAGTGGTGTCAGAGGCAGTGAAGGAGAGGTTTGTCTGTCTCACCTAGAAACCTCCTAACACCAGCCTCCCAGAAGAGAGGATGCTGAAAGGAGGGGAGGTTCTCAGTTCCCATTCTGGTTAGCCCATGTGGATGGCTGCCCATACTGGAAACCTGATGAGCCAGGATTGAATGAGGTTGGGACACTTCCATCAGGTGCCACTCATGTAACAAACATTGAGCAAAAGCCCATTGTGTGTTTGGTACATTTAATTTCTCAATGTCCTGTCATTTCTAGTTATGTGGAGTGTTATCTGAAATATTCTCTGGGTCTCCTGAGCATGATTCAGATGTGGCTTGTGGGCAGGGGGGCTTTCCTGGGGCAAAAAGACTTCTCCATGCCCCCCAGCATGGGCCATGAACCTTCTTCATTCTTGTCTGCTGCTCTTATGGAGAGAGCAGGTGGTTCCATACAAGCACTGGAAGCTGGTCTGTATGCGCAGCAGAACCTTCCTGTGATCCTTATATCCATGAGGAGAATGATGCTGCAGCTGGGCGAGGAGCAAAGGGAACAAGCTCAGGTTCAGGAGGCTTGTATCCTCCTCCATGTCCTGCTGCTAAGGCTGTGGGGGACCTCAAGCATTTTGCTTGGTATTCTTAAATTTTACTTTCCTCATCTGTGAGATGGGATCATTCCTACCTAATTTACAGTTCGGTGGTAATGATAAAATGTGGCAAATGTATGAGAAGGCGTTCTGAAGAAAGTCTGACTGCTGGAAAGAAAAGAGATAGTGTGATTATGAGTGTTATAGTGAGGGAGAAGTGCTATGTAATATCCCAGCATCCAAGAGGCAGGATCTTGTCATGGGGCTTTTAAAGAGTTTGATTATATCTGAGTGATGGCCAGAGTCAGCAGTAAGGCTCAGCACCTCTGGGGATCAGGTACAGACGACACTGGATGCAGCATATCAAATCTCATCAACTTCAGCTTGCGGGATTGTTTAAACCAGCCTCATCTTCACCCCAGGGTGTGAAGTTCTAGGAGGGAAGGACCCTTCCTGAAGGCCCTCACTATTGCTATTCCTCCTCTGGCTTTTCTTCCTAATCTGGAGTTGACTTCTCCTCACCTCAATTTTCCAGCAGCAGGCCTTTGACATTTGGTCCCTCTTCAGAAGAAAGGGATTTTTTCCCCAAGCACTTAACCTTCCTCAGTATTATCTTTCCTCTCATTTGTCCCATTTATACTTTTGCATTATATTCTTTTAGTCGATAATGTTTCACCCTATCACATCCAAAAGCAAAATCTCTGGATGAGAATCACATCTACTTAGTCATGTGGTTGGCAGGAGACGTTTAGCCGACCAGAGCATTTACCTCCGTTGAATGAGATCAGTGAAGAGTCTTGAGAACATCCCATTTCAGGGGGCCCAGAACAGGCCATTTCAGTGAGACCCTGCTGAAGGGCTGGTGCCTGAATCCAATGGGATTCCAAAGGGAATGCTAATAGTGGAGGTCTTCCCATCTGAGCATGTGACAACTGCCTGAATTCTTCAGCACCCCCAGAATCATCCATGCCTTGTACCCCAGTGGAGCAAAGCACAACAGCAGTCAGCCTGCTTGTGTTACAAGAGGAAGGGGAATAGGCCTTTGTTATTTGTCTGCTATGTGCTGGGCACTGTGCTAAGCAGTTTACAGATATCTTCTTACTTGATTATCACAACAATATCATGAGGCAGTTGACTAGCTAACTGTTATTATCCCTATTTTACACTTGAGGAAACTGAGGCAGTGACTTGCTCAGGGCTGCACTAGCCATATCTGAGACTGGATATGAACTCAGGGTTTTCTGACTCCAGGCCCAGAGCTCTATTCATACGGCCACCAGGCTGCCACAAGAGAGGAGGAAGATCCACATTTCTATGTCTGTGTGCGTGTGACCACGTGCGTATGTGTGTGCGAGATGATGATGACAATGATGATATTTGCTATGTTGATATAACAAAACTAGCCCTGTGGTTTAGTAAAAGGGTGTTTTGCTATTTTGGACTATATAAGCAGCACCCTGTCTGAACATGATAAGAGCCATCTCTGTCATCTACCCTGGTTTGAGTGGGGCTCACAGGTGGGTGGGCAGCCTTGTCAGGAGTTTCCTGGACCTCTCCCTCTGTTCAGGGAATGCTCTAAGGCAGGGCTTCTTCACCCAGTCTCTAGAGAGCTTTTACGGAGTCCAGAATGTAAATTACATATTTGTTTCAGTGTCATTGGCTTTGTCATCCCCTGCACTTCATTTAATGGATTTAACAGCATTGTTCTACCAGGGAGTTCCTGGGACCCCCACTCTAGTGTTCCCAGAAGCAGGTTGTTCACTTTCCCTTGGGAGCCTGTAGTGCAGGTCAAAGGATCACACCTGAGGGGCCTCAAGTCAGCCCCCTCATACACATATGTGGTTACTGAGGTTGAGAGACAGCAAGATTGCTCAGGGTCACTACTGTTCAAAGCAGGATCCACATTCAAGTCACCAAGCTCTCAGGAGATGCCCGGACACAAAGTCCTAGGAGAGAAATAGAACTCAGGCTATGAATAAGGAAGACCACCAGGAGTTCAAGGCCATCCCCCCAGAAAGGTCCTATGGCTTTTCACCTCCTCGGGTCTCGGGGCACTTTTTCAGTCTGTCAGTCACAGGAATTTGCTGCCAGACCTTATAGGCAGGGGTTTCCTTGCAACAGTGAAGTGACACCTGCTGATCACTTTATCAACAGTTTGTTATCATTGTTTCTAGTTCTTCACCGATTCTAAAATTTCCCCAATTTCTGTTGCCATTCCTTTTCTCTTGCCTAATTGATTTTCATGTTCATTTTATTTTTAGAAAATTGTAGAGGCAAGTATATGTAAGGCTATTATCTGTTGGCGTTATTGTCAAACCAGCCTCACAACTAAAGACCATGTACTCTGGCTCATTCACGCTTGGTTTTCACAGAGTTTCACAGGATATACCAAAGATTGACTGTGGTCATCTAAATTGTTTTCCTTGGTTTCAGGTGCAGGCCCTGAGAGGGTGTCCCCTGGGCCAGTCATAGCTGGTTCTGTGATTGCCAAAAGAACCTGTGAGGATGAATAATTTTATCATGCTTTCCCAGAGACAGATTATTGTCTGGAAATGATAAACTTGCATTTGTACTTTTTGCTTAAAACACTTTGGATGGCCCTCTCTGAAGTTCCCATGCATGCTCACCTAGTTTCCCCGTCATCCCCCCCACCAGTTTTCCACGTGGCTGCTTCATTCACAATTTAATTGTTTTTAAATTCACATTCTCAACACATTTGCTTACAGTATTAAAAACCTTCTAAAATGTCAGAGTTAATAGGCAACTCAGCTGATTGAGGGAGCTTCATTGATATCTGCTTCTTTCTTTTTCAAAAGGTGAAAAAAAACCTAGAAACAAGATGTGGTGCTAACATATAACTTAGTTATCAAAGTGCTTGCAGTGTCTGTCCCAGGCTAATTGCTTGTTTGGCAAACACTACTTTCCTCTTGGTTCCTGTTGAGAGTTTCAGAAGGTTTATTCTCATATCACTCAGATTATAAGAGGCAGTCACAATCTCAAATCTCTGGTAATGTCATTTAGTTTACCTCCTGAAGAATTTGACTCTCCATTAAGTTGGGTCCCTTCAGGCTACTCAGAGGGAGTTTCAGTAGGTATCCAGCCATTGACACCGCAGAAACATCTCATGGTAGAGCTGAGGGGCTGACCCAGAAAGCAGGATCTCTATCACTAGTGGTCTTGGTAGCTTTGTCTGGGAGAAATGCTTTGGCTTTGGCTTTAGTCCTGCTTGGGATCTAGCCTCTTATGGTCTTTGACTCGGGGCTCTCTCCTGACTTCTTTAGAAAGCCATCTAAGTTCATCTCTGTAGGGTAAATGCAGAAACAGAAGAAAATAACCTCTCCCGCCTAATTTAAGATCTCAAAGTAAGCCCCCACCACCACCTCCAAGGGCAACTGTATAACCTCAGTGTACCTGGAGGGAATCCTTTGTGTTTATGCTGTGAGAGTTGTGCAGAGGGGAGAGGACAAAGAGCAGCCGTGGCCTAAGAAGGCCATCAGCCTGATGACACCCTTCATCTTCCCAAGACTGACTGGCTTCATCCTGATGAGTACATCCTAAGTAAGAAGTGTCCTGGTGGTATGGACTGACTCTGGGTAAGCCACACTCCTTGGGAGGTAATAACAAAATCCAACAGTTAACTGGTGCCTCGTTACTCCATTCCAGCCATGTCTCCTTATTTCAAAGCCACTCTGAGCTCTGAGGGTGAGAGAGACATGGAGCCAAACTGCTCCCTTTCTGGAGCCCTGGCATGTTGAATTGAGCCCCAAATTCTTGCCCACCCAACTTGCTTTTAACTTAATATTCTGTCAGTAAAACTCCCCCTCTCCCTGGAGTCCATCTGTGGCCTAGCCCTGACCGACCATACCCTCCGGATGACCCTTCTAGAATCCTCAGAGACTCCTTGTGGTGAATGGCTCTCGATGAAAACTATTCCAGTCAACGCTGAGAATCACCTACCCCTTTCCCTTCTCACTCAGCTGAGAACGTTTGCATTTGAGAAAAAGCTTTTAAAGCTATTTTGGCATCTTGGATGTTTCGTCCCTTCCCATCCTTCTGATTTCTAAACTAAAACATTCCCAGTTCCATCAGCCAGTGAAGCTGTTACCCACCATGACACATTGTGGGGCAGTGGACAGCATCCTGCTTTGAAGCTACAGGGCTTGGATTTGAATCTCAGTGACTACAGCGCTCTGGGTCTCAGTTTTCCTCATCTGTAGAATGGGAGGGCAGGGCTTTAGCACCTCAAAGGTATCTTCTAGCACACGAATCCTGCAACATCCTGTGAATGGGCATGCTGGTCTTGCGAGAGAGGTATGGTAGAATGTATCAGGAAGCTTTAGGTCTTCTGATAGATTTTGGGCTGGCTTTGCGCTCAAGGTTTCTTACTCCATGAATGTTGTGTGGCCACACCCACTACATCTTCCTTTCACTCTACAAAACACAGTGGATAGCCTCGGTCTTTGGCTCGCAGCCCACTGGTCTCTCATCCTTCAGAGGGTTCATTTGAAAAGAGAGCTACAATTCCGAGGTCATCATGACTAACTCTCTTGACCTCATATGAAAATCAGTCTTCCAGAGGGTCAGACTGAGGACAGGCCAGGAGGTAGGCAAGGGAAGTCACCTGGGCTGAGTTACAGCCAGAGGAGGGAGGACTTGAGAAAATGTCTCCTCAGATATCTGCGAACAGGATTTAGGGGGACAACATCAAACAGAGAGATTGATGCATCCCTGACAAGAGCTATCACATGGGCATGACCAAGATGACTACAGACCTTGGGGAAGATGGCGACTCTATGTTCCTAATCCCAGGATAAATTTTACGTTAGGAAGCTGGGGCCTTTTAGAAGCTGGTCAGCAGAAGAGGGAAAGTACAAGAAACACCACAAGCTTCACTGAACAAACTCATTTACGGAGGCCACTTTTTAAATCACTCATGAAGGAAGGCCTCTGTTTTCAGCTGATTCCAAACCTCTTGTTCTTGAGCTCTGCTGAGATGCTTTTGAATTTACTTTTCCACAGTTATTGTTCTTTGTTTTTCTTCCTGGCTTTTTCTTTTCTGGTTTTTCTTTTGGAGGTATTTTCTACTGTGTTATCTTTGGGGAAGAGGTCCTTAAAGTTGGAGGTGACCTTTAGCTTCCACATTTCCTTCCAATGATGTCCTAAGGAGCTTCCCCTTTCCCTCATTCTCCTCTACCTTTTGGGAGAGCTTTGAAATGCTGCACCTTACACTCTACCCAGCACCAAACAATGCAGCAAAAGGTCCTCACCCTTACATATCTTCTAAGAGACTCCTTTCCCTCCCCTTTCCCCTTCCTCCTCTTTTCCCTTTTTCTTTTTTTCCTTTTGAAACTTTTCTTCTTGACTGTTGCAGGGTCTACATTGGTGGTTCTTATACTGGTGGAGAAAAAAAGGTCCTCTTCCCCTTATTCATAAGAAGTTTAAACATCCCACTTAAAACTTTACATTATGCAATTTATATGAGGAATTTGCTTGGCAAATGCATGGTTCATAGTACCCAAAACAAACAAACAAAATGCTTCAGCCCAACCCCTATTTAAATAATCATCAATTCTGTATAAATGGGCTCAGTGAAGATGAAATATGTCTTGAAAAGAACTGGAAGAGCCATGGAAGCTCCCGGTTCAGTCCATACATAGCCTCCCACTTCCTGCCTGTGATTCTTGTGTAACTGGATTCTTATATGGTAGCAAACCTCCTGTCATTCTTATGAATGGTTTCAGAACCCCAAATTGGCAAAGGAAATGAAGGTTCTCTGAGGGCAAATGAAGGCATGGGGCTACAGTGCATTCCTGAGGTCAGGCTCCAATCAGTGAAAAGCAAATGTGGGGCATTAGAGACGGATCACTGTGGTCCCCTCAGACCCTCATACTGTATTGCATCAGAATCCTAGGTCTCAGGCAGAAAGCTGCCATAGCATCCCTCATTCCCTTTTCAAGACAAGGAGGGGAACATCACCTGAGAAAGACAAAAAATGGACTTAGAAATTGTGCCTTTATGGAAAAACTGGGGTCTTGAATCTTTCCTGGGATTTTTCAGCATTGGGGTGTGTCATCCCTTGCACTGACCTTTAGAAAGGTTCAGAACAGGTCAAAAGTAGTAACTGGCACATGTGGCGTGGAACTCTCCTGGCGTTTTCTAGGGAGGGGGCTGACTGGTGTGCTATACCAAGAAGTGTACATGTCAAATGTCCTCCTAATCTTCTGCTTATGACTCCTGATCATTAATATTATTCATCTTTATTTGATTTCTTAAAGCCAACTGACAGTGAAAATAGCCCTGTCCCTGTCCCAACTGCTGCTCCTGGGGTAAGACGAGTGGCTGATCCCCAGTGCCTTTGCCTCTTCTTTAAGTTTATTATTCTGATCATGTCTAGTTTTCCACTGGTTTTTTCTGTCTTTTTCATGATCGTCTTAGAATGGTCATTGTCAGTGTGCAGTCTCCTGAGCTCCTCAACACTAGGAAATGCATGTGGTGTGTGTGTGTGTGTGTGTGTGTGTGTGTGTGTGTGTGTGTGTGTGTGTGTGTGGCAGCCACATGGTGGCCTTGTGTTGTCAGCATGGACGTTTTCTTTTCATACCATGGTTTTTCAAGATGACAAAGCCTTAGAAACACATCTTCACTTCTTACCTTTGCCACTTTCACATCTGTTGCTGTTTTGTTTTTTTTCTGAGAATGTTACATGTTCTCCTTCTCACTGTGTTTGACCACTCCGTGATCACCCTGCAGAACTCGGAAGAGAGCAACAGAATCTCCATCACATTTTTCCGTCTTTTCCGAGTGATGAGACTGGTGAAGCTTCTAAGCAGAGGGGAAGGAATCCGGACACTGCTGTGGACTTTCATTAAATCCTTTCAGGTGAGGGGAGATTCAGTTTGAGTTGGAGTCTTCCCAGCATGGGGGCCAGATACTCACATGTACCTTTGAGCCCAAAGAGTGTCCAATTGAACATTCTTCCATTTTTTGGCCCAAGACTCAATATGAACCGTTCAGATAATGTTTGTTTATTTGAAAACTTTACATTATTTTTAATGAGTGAATACTTAATAGGATAGTCTATGGACATATGCAAAAGTTAACCATGGGAAAGAAACTAGATGTCTTTGGCTGATCTGTTGATACCTTAGACTTTGCTACAGAGGCCTTAAATTAGAAACACATTCTTTGTTCAACTGCATTACTAGTGAAATGGGTGTTTATCATTTCCACATGGTGCCTTGAGATTTCATGTGAGTGAAGCCATACATAGGTGTGAGATGATAAGTCAACGGGACCCTGGCCAGAGCACAAGTACTTGTGGCTGTCATAGGGAACCAGGAGTTCCGTGTGGTGTAGACTAGACGTAGTGGAAGGGCGGTGTTTTCCCATGATTTCACCTGAAATGTGCCTGAGCACAAAACCTTCAGAATGGTTCTCCGAGCTGCAGTGTAGGAACTTCAGATTCAAATTTGGAAAACTGGACATTTTGTGAGTTCTCTTGCTCACCTGCTGGCCTCTGTGAAACTGCATAATCCAAAGTGTTTCAGTTTTAGAAGAAAACCTTTCAAATGTTTTTGTTTTGAAAGTTTCTGGTTGTCATATTTGGCAGCACTTAGGTTGAACCAAAGCAAGGCACGGTAATGGTGAATCCAGAATCCAAGCAGTGTCTCTTTTCCCTCCCTAAAACAGGAGAAACATATAGGGCAGTGAGTGGGGATTCCTAAGGGGTAAATGTCAGCTCATTTGAAGGAAAACACTGGAGCTATCCAAAAGTGAATTGGGAGGGTGTGGGTTCTCTGGGGCAACACCAGCTGGAATTTCTGTCTAAGTGTGCCTGGGGGGGTGGTGACTCAGCCCCAGCCAGACACTGACCGAGGCTCTTGTCTTGTTTTAGGCGCTCCCGTACGTCGCTCTTCTCATCGCTATGTTGTTTTTCATCTATGCCGTCATCGGGATGCAGGTAACTCATTCCAGACCCCTTTTCTGGTGCGGGGGGCATGTGCCTCCTCTTCGCCTCTGCTGATAAGATCAACTTGTCCTTCCTTCTCACTTAAAGCAGAGGACTGTGTAGCAGGAGCTAGAGACCACCTGACCAGGCTTAGGCTGCTCTTACAGTATTGTTGGTGAAGCCCTGGGCTTCAAACCACAATGATCTGGGTTGAAATCCTGCCCCTCTTATGAGCTAGCTATCTGACACCTTCTCTAAGCTTGACTACTAGATGGGGTGGGGAAGAGCTGCTCCTGTCTGCTGGAGCTCCTTGCAGGGCTAGGGGTGAGGTGCCATGAGAAAGAGAATATGCAGAAAGTGCTTCAAAATTCTTACCAAGATCCTGCTAACTGTATGAAAGGCTGTAGTGTGGTTGTGTAATTGTGTTTTAGCATGACCACTTGAGAATCTGGAACAAATAAATAGTAATTCTTGTGTCTGCAGCTTAAATAAAATCTTTTCATCCCTGAAGCTCCCTCAGTGACTGGCTTTTTAAAGATACTTTTTAAAAGATGAACAAGGCTACTCTATGAAATGGACTCTGATGTCTACAACCATACTGAGATTTCTGACTTGATCTCTAGGAGGTCATGCTAGAAAGGAGCAGACTGGAAAGACAGGATAGTGTCCAGGGACTGGGGGATCCAGAGGCCCCCTTCTGCATGTGAGACCACTGGAATGGGGCTCGGTGGTCTTTGAAGGAGTCAGGAATGGGAAGTCAGGGAGAAGATCTTTGTGAAAAGCAGCGTTGCCAGACTTGCCCCGCCAAGCCTTTTTAAAATTTTTATTTTCAGTTCCAAATTCTCTTCTCCCTCACCCATTGAGAAAGCAAGAAACATGATACCTGTTATGCATATGAAGTCATGCAAGGCACATTTTTACTTTAGCCATATTGCGAGGGGGAAACTTAAGAAAAAGAAAGGTTAAAAAGTCTGCTTCTGTCCACGCTCGGAGTTCATTGGTTCTCTGTCTGGAAGTGGACAGCATGTTTCATCACGGGTCCTTGGGAACTGTCTTGTGTTGTCTTGATGGGAGTAACTAGCTCATTCACAGCTGATCATCGTTGCATTATTACTGCTGCTATCTACGTTGTTTTCTTCATTGTACATCCATTCACATAGGTCTTCTTTGAAACCATCCTGCTTGTCATTTCTTATGGTTCAGTAGCATTCCATTATGCTCATATACGACAACTTGTTTAGCCCTTCCCAGCTGATGGACTTCCCTTCAGTTTCCAATTCTTTGCCACCACAAGAAGAGCTACTGTTTAGTACACATAAGTCCTTTTCCCTTTTCTTTGGTCTTTTTGGGATGCAGACCTAGCAGTAGTATTGCTGACTCAGAGTATGCACATTTTTTCAACCCTTTGGGTATAGTTCCAGATTGTTCTCCAGAATAGATTAGTTCACAGCTCCACCAACAGTACCCCAATTTCCCCACATCCCTTCCAGTATTTGTTATTTTCCTTTTCTGTCATGTTAGCTGATCTGATAGTTGTGAGGTGGAATCTGAGTTATTTTGACTTACATTTCTCTAACTTGTAGTGATTTAGAGCAATTTTCATGTGACTATTTAATAGCTTTGATTCTTCTTCTGAAAATACTTGGTTCTTATCTTTTGACTTTTTATTAAATGGGGAATGACTTTTATTTTTATAAATTTGTCTCAATTCCCTACATATTTAAGAAATGAAGCCTTAGCTGTCAGAGAAACTTCCTACAGAAATTTTCCCCCAGTTTTCTGTTTTTCTTTTCATTTTGGTTGCATTCATTTTGCCCATGCAAACTATTTTAATTTCAGGTAGTCAAAATTATTTATTTACTTCCCACGAACATTTTTATCTCTTGCTCAGTCATAAATTCTCCTCTTACCCCTAGATCTGACAGGTGCCTTTTTACATACTTCTCTAATTTACTTATTTCTACATCATTAATCGTTTCTGACCTTGTATTGGTATGTGGTGTAAGATGTTGGTTTATGCCTACTTTCTGCCAAACTGTTTTCTAGTTTCCTCAGCAATTTTGTCAGATGGTGAATTCTCCCCGCCAAATCTGGGGTCTTTGGATTTATCAAACATTAGATTACTGTGGTTGTTTACTACTGTGTTTTGTGTACCTAACTGATTTCATTGATCCAACACTCAATTTCTTAGCCAATACTATATTGTTTTGATGATTATCACTTTGTAATAAATATAGTTTGAAATGTGGTTACCTGAGTACTGCTTTCCTTCACTTTTTTATTGACGTTTTGCTTCTCCAGATGAATTTTGTTATTTTTTCCCCTAGTTCTATAAAATAATTCTTTAGTAGTTCTATTGGAATGACACTGAATAAGTAAATTAATTTAGCTAGTATTGTCATTTGTTATTATATTGACTGGGCCTACCCATGAACAGCAATATTTCTCTCATTGTTCAGATTTTGCCTTTATTTGTGGGAAAAATGTTTTAAGGTAATTGTGTTCATATAGTCCGTAGTTTTCTCCTGGTAAGTAAACTCCCAAGTATTTTATACTGTCTGCAGGTATTTTAAATAGAATTTCTCTTTCTGTCTCTTCCTGCTGTATTTTTTTGGAAGTATATAGAAATGCTGATGATTTATGTATGTTGATTTTATACCTGGAAACTTTGTTAAATTTTTTTTTGACTAGTTTTGTGGGTGATTGCCTTACATTCCATAAGTATACCATTCTATTTTTGCAAAATGTGATCATTTGTTTCCTTGTTGCCCATTCTTATTCATTCAGTTTCTTTTTCTTGTCTTATTGCTATAGCTAGCATTTCCAGTGCACTATTGAATAATAATAGTGATTATGAACATTCTGGCTTTTTCCCTCGATCTTACTGAGAAGGCTTCTAGTTTATCCCCATTATAGATAATACTTGCTCTTGGTTCTAGATACATACTAGTTATCATTTTAAGAAAAGCTTCATTTGTTCTTGTGTTTTCTGGTGTTTTTAATAGAATGGATGCTGTATTTTATTAAAAGCTTTTTTTTGCATATATTGATATAATGATATGATTTTTGTTGTTTCTGTTATTGATAATGGTCAATTATGCCCTGCATTTCTGGTATCAATCTAACTTGATCTCAGTGTATGATCTTTGTGATATAGTGCTGTCATGTCCTTGCAAGTATTTTATTTAAAATTTTTGCATTAATATTCATTAGTCTATAGTTTTCATTTTTGCTCTCCTTAGTTTAGTAATCAAAACCATATTTGTGCCATAAAAGTAATGACATTTTTTGAAATAGTTTAGATAGTATTGGAATTAGTTGTTCTTTAACTGTTTAGTAAAATTCACTTGTAAATCCATCTGATCCTGGACTTTTTTCTCTTTTATGACTTGTTCAATTTCTTTTTCTTTTTTTTTTTTTTATTAATTTTATTTTTTTTTTAATGTTTTACAATCATTTCCTTAAAGTTAAGATTTTATTCCCCCCCACCCTTCCCACAATACCCCCCTCCCTCCCCATGACAGCATACAATTCTGTTTAGGTTCTACATATACTTTCCTATTGAGCACATTTTCACTATATTCATGCTATGTAGTCGAACTAAAATAAATGGAAGAAATCATATAACAAATCAACACATAATACACTGAAACCCACCCACACACAAACATGATCTGCTACATTCTGCAAGTGACTTCCACATTTCTTTCTCTGAGTGTGGAAGGCATTTTGCCTTAGAAGACCAACATTAGGATTTTTTTTTTTCTCAGTTAAGTTCTTGTGTTATTACAAAGTTCCAAGTCTACCAGAAAAAACTCGCACACTGTGGTCGTTGCTGTGCACAAAGTTCTCCTGGTTCTGCTCCTTTCGCTCAGCATCAGATCATATAAGTCCTTCCAGGCCTCCCTGAAGTCTTCTTGTTCATCATTTCTTATGGCGCAATAGTACTCCATTACATTCATATACCATAATTTATTCAGCCATTCCCCAATTGATGGGCATCCCCTTGACTTCCAGTTTTTGGCTACCACACAGAGTGCTGCTATAAATATTTTTGTACACGTGGGACCCTTTCCCGTTTTTATAATCTCTTGGGGATACAATCCTAGTAGTGATATAAGTATTCTATTTCCTCTTCTTTTCATCTGGGAAATTTGCATTTTTATAAATATACATTTATTTAATTTAGATTGTCAGTTTTATTGGCACATAATTAGGCAAAATAACTCCTAACTATTGCTTTAATTTTATTTTCATTGATACATTCACCTTTTTTGTTTTTGATACTACCAATTTGGTTTTCATTATTTCTTAAATCAAATTAACCAGTGGATTCTCTCTCTGTCTGTCTCTATCTCTGTCTCTCTCTCCAAAACCAGTTCCTAGTTTTATTTGTAAGTTAATTTTTTAAAAATTTTCAGTTTAATTAATCCCTCCTTTGATTTTTAGGATTACTATTTTGGCATTTAATAGGGAATTTTTTTATTTGTTCATTTTCTAGGCTTTTTTTAGTTGTATGCCCAATTAATTGATCTATTTTTTCTCTCTATTATTGATGTAAGTGTTTAGAGATTTGAATTTTTTCCCCTAAGTATTGGTTCGGCTGTATCCCAAAACTTTTGGTATGTTGACTCATTATTGTCATTCTTTTTAACGAGGTTATTGATTATTTCTATGATTTTGTTCTTTGACCTGATGAGGTTCAGACTCTGGGAGCCTCCTTGAGCTCACCCTTGAATCTTCCCCCTTAATCTGGCCTTTCTTATTCAAATCTAATCTTCCCATTTGTTCTGGCAGTCTCAGGAAGCCCGTGGGCTTTTCATTATCATCTCAGGTCTCTTGCACTCCCCACTCTTGATCCCATCAAAATCCCGTTCCCCAGGTTGCCATCCAGATCTGTATCCATTCCGGTACTGCCCCTATCAAGATCTCTGGATTGCCCCACCTGCTTCCCACCCAAACCCTCCATTGTCTGATATCTCTTGCTAGCCTCCAGCTATTTCCAGCCTTTGACCCTCAGACCCTCCCTGAGCCCCTCCTCCCATCACCCTGGAATGCCAGACCAACACCCTCACATTCCTCCTATACTCTTTTCGGTATTTAAGTTCCATCTTGCCTCCATGAAGGTGTTCAGATTCAATCTAGCTCAGACTCTGTCTAGCTGGGATTGTATCGGACCGGCAAGTGTTACTAATGCTTAGGCTCTGTAAGAGGCAAACCAATTAGGTGAATCCTTAATAAAGTTTGTTTTCTTTGACTTTAAGAAGGCTTGAGTTGAATTCATTGAAGCACGACCCAGACTGTCCTTATTTTGGGGTCCAACCCAGCACCAATACACCTCATCAGACCTACTCATTCTTTAGGATTATTTAATTTCAATTAATTTTTAATCTGTGCTTCAATGGCCCATCATAGAATATAATTTTTATTGCATTTTGGTCTAAAAGGGGTACATTTAATTT
Organism: Bettongia penicillata ogilbyi; assembly: GCA_023548195.1. Lineage (NCBI taxonomy): Eukaryota > Metazoa > Chordata > Mammalia > Diprotodontia > Potoroidae > Bettongia > Bettongia penicillata. The sequence goes on along the minus strand of JAJHZJ010000132.1, from coordinate 12,149,099 downwards.
TTCTGCATTTGTTTGTGATGTTTTTATGTCCTAAAACATGGTCATTTTTTTTGTGAAGGTGCCATATACAGTTAAGAAAAGGTATACTTCTTTCTGTTTCCATTTAATATTATCCAGATGTCTGTCATATCAAACTTTTGTAAAATTCTATTCGCCTGTCCAACTTCTTTTCTGTTTATTTTATGATTATATGTGAGACAGATAAATTTAGTTTCCCCCATTAGTATAGTTTTACTATCCATTTCCTCCTAGAATTCAATTAACTTTTCCCTTACAAATTTGAATGCACTGCCTTTTGGTGCATATAAATTTAGTATTGATATTAATTCATTGTCTGTGATTCCATTTAGCAAAATGCAGTTTCCCTGATTATCTCTTAATTAAATATGTTTTTGCTTTTGCTTTGACTGAGATTATGACTGCTACCACTGCCTTTTTCCCTTCATCCAAAGCATAGTAGACATTGTTCTGGTGCCTTATTTTAACTCTGTTGTGTCTTTCTGTCTCAGGTAGGTCTCTTGTAAAGAACTTATTGTTAGATTCTGGTTTCTAATCCATTCTTCTATCATTTTGCATTTTGTAGGTGAGTTTGTCACATTTAAATTCACAGTTATGAATGCTAACTGTGTATTTCCCTTAGTCCTATTCTCTTCTGTTTATCCTTCTTGCTTTTAACCCTTTCCCTTTTTCAAGTCTGTTTTACTTCTGACTACTACCTCCCTTAACCTACCCTCTCTCTTATCATGTCCCCCCTTTCTTTTAGGCCCTTCCCTTTCTGTTTCCATATGGGGTAAGATAGATTTCTTCATTCAGCTGTGTCTTTATATATATATATATATATATATATATATATATATTCTTCTGTCTTTTAGCCAGTTTAGATGAGAGTGAAGTTCAAATATTGTGTACTTCCCTCCCCCATTTCCCCCTCCAGTGTAAAAACTCTTCTTTGTGCACCTCTTGTATGCAAGATTGTTTCCCCTTTCTTACTCTCCCTTCCCCATCTTCCAGTGCATCTCTCTTCCTCATACCTTTGGAAATCATAATTGACTCACTCTTGTGCCTCTGTCTATGTAGAGTCATTTTAACTTCACTAATAATAATAAAGCTCTTAATTGTTCCAAGTATCATCTTCTCTTCCAGGATTGTAAATGGTTTAACTTTATTGAGTCTCCCTTATGATCTCTCACTCATTTTTACCTTTTTATGCTTCTCTTAGGCCTTGGTTTCAATGTTAGATTTTCTGTTCATCTCTGATCTTTCAATCAGGAATGCTTGGAAGTCCCCTATTTTATTAAATGCACCTTTTATCCCCTATAAAATAATTCTCAGTTTTGCTGAGTAGATTATTTTTGGTTGTAATCCTAGCTCTTTTCCCTTCTAGAATATCCTATTCTAAGCCCTCCATTTTTTCAACATAGAAACTGTGAAATCTTGTGTGATCCTGACTGTGGCCCCATCTTATTTGAATAGATTCTTTTTGGCTGTTTACACTATTTTTCCTTGATCTGGGAGCTCTAGAATTTGGCTTTAATATTCCTGGGATTTCATTTTGAGATCGGTTTCAGGGGTGATCAGTAGAGTCTTTCAGTTTCTGCTTTGCCCTCTGGTTCTTCTTTATAATTTCTTGAAGTATGGTATCTAGGCTCTTGTCTTGGTCATGCCTTTCAGGTAGTCTGGTCAGTTAAATTCTCTCTCCTCAATCTCTTTTCCCAGTCAGTGGTTTTTCCAATGAATTATTTCAAACTCTCTTCTGTTTTTCATCCTTTGGCTTTGTCTTGTTGTTTCTTGATTGATATCTCACAGAATCTTCAGGTTCCAGTTGACCATTCCTACTTTCCTTCAGTGAGCTTTGATGCCTCTTCCATTGGCCAATTCTGATTTTTAAGGAGCTGTTTTCTTCAGTGGAGTTATGTACTTCTTTCACAATTCTGTCAGTTTTAATTTTTAAAGAAATTATTTTCTTCTGTATTTTTGTGCCTTTTTTTAACTAAGCTGTTAATTTATTTTTCATAATTTTTTTGTTTTGTTCTCATTCCTTTTCCTGGTTTTTCCTCTACCATTCTGACTTGGTTTTCAGATAATTTAGTTGCTCTTTTTAAACCTCTTTCTTTAAGTCTTTCAGGAATTCTCATTGGACTTTTGTTCAATCTACATTTTCTTTGAGATTTTGCTTGCAGATATTTTCAAGTTGTTGCCTTCTTCTGGTTTTGTCTTAAGTTTACCTGTCACAGAAGGAGTTTTTATGGTTAGCTTCTTTTGCGGTCATTGTTTGCCCATTTTTCCTGCCTATTTCTTGACTTTGGTCTTATGTTAGAGTTGGGAGGGATCTCTGTCCCAGACTTCAGGATTTCATGTCCTACTGCTTTCAGAGATGGTTCTGGGAGCCTTTAAGTTTTTTATGCTTCCAAGTTGCTATGATCTAGGGAGTGGTCTCCTGTCTTCACCCTCCTAAGTATGGGTCACCGTTGACTAGAGGTCAGTGAGAAAAATTGTGTCCTCTAGGGTCTAGTATAAGGCAGCTTTGCCAGTCAGAAACAGGAGGTTTGCACATGACCACATGGGGTGGGAAGGTAGGAAAATCGATTCCACATTGAATAGACTGTTATCATGGTGAAGTGTTCAACTTTATGAGCATCTCTCTTTTTCTTTGTTTTACTTACTTGCTGTTTTGTAATTGATACCTTTTTGTTTTCTATCCCATTTATTTTACAGATATAGTCTTCTCTTTCCCTCATCAGTCCTCTTCTAATAACAAAGATGTAAAGTGAAAAGAAGCAATTCAGCAAAACAAATCAGCCTATTAAATGCCTCAGACAGTATACATGGCATTTCACACCCATAGGTCTCCACCTATGCAATGAAGCAGCCTTAGCTTGGTCATTATACTTAGCATTCCATTTTTTTTTGTTCTTTCCATTTATATGTATTTAGTCTTGTTCATGTTGTTTTCCTGGTTCTGTTTACTTTGCTTTAAGGAACAAGGGCCGAGGGTACCCAGACAAAGAGGGAGCATGCTCCCCCACTGCAGGCTTTTCTTCCTTTGGAGATGTATCTAACTGGAAGAGCTGCTGATTTACATCACTGTGTCTCCTGTGTTCAGAGCACTCAGTGTCTTTCTTAATTGTTTTTATTTCCAGATGTTTGGGAAAGTGGCCATGAGAGATAACAACCAGATCAATAGGAACAACAACTTCCAGACATTTCCACAGGCTGTGCTGCTTTTGTTCAGGTGACTGATGCCAGCGGCATGGCTGGGAGGTGGGGAAGGATTTCTATAGCGCAGGCAGATGTCCATGATTCAAGTGTCAGTTCCCTTCCCGTCTCCCCTTTGGGATTTGTGTGTCTGGGATTGCATGTCAGACTCTCCCTTGGTCTGTGGGTATCAATGTCAGGATGAGAGAACTTGCACTTAAGAGGCCGATGTAGAAGGAGACAGGAAGGACCTCCCTCTAGCATTTACAAGCTTGGGGAGGGGGTGAAGAATGCTCACAGCCTCCCTGAGCACCACTCTCCTCACCTGTAAAAGAGGGCTAATAATCATTATCTCCCACTGTGGCTCATTGGGAGAACCTAGGGATAGAGTGTGTCCTAAAATACCTGGGAAACCTCCAAGAGCTTGATGAAGGGACTGAATGGAGGCCTGTATTTATGGCCCTTAGCAACAGGGAGGCATGTTAAGCCACTTTAGAGGATGAAGGAGGTAGGGAAAGAATGTTGATGCAGTTTTGGAGAATAAACAATTTCTAGGTGCTAGAGAAGGGCCCACTTCTATCCAAAGGACAAATGTGCTAAATTCGACTTGTCAGTTATAGATCTGAGAAAGGACATCTACTTGGTAAAACTTAGAAGTAATTAATGTTCCCTAAAATCATTGGGGTTGGATGATATAAATATACATATATGTTTATGTGTGTTTCTGTAATCATTCTTCTCTTTCCTCTTCCCTTTCCCTCTCTCTTTCCCCCCAAAAGGTGTGCAACTGGTGAGGCCTGGCAAGAAATCATGCTGGCGTGTCTTCCTGGGAAGCGCTGTGACCCAGAGTCTGATTATAGCCCTGGGGAGGAGTTCACATGTGGCAGCAATTTTGCCATTGTTTATTTCATCAGTTTTTATATGCTCTGTGCTTTTCTGGTAAGTCATAAAGACCACAACATTGCTCAGTACACAGTTTTGTGGGCAAGAGTGAGTTTGAGGCCCAGGGCTTCAAGCTTAGCAAGGCAGCCTTGGTTCCAGCTGCTCCAGGCTCTGCCACACGCTGCCCCAGCTTCCAACAGGTGAGAGCACCTGCGGAGCTCTCCAGTGCAACTGATTCCTTCCAGTCCTGCTCTGGTGCCTGACCTTTGCTATGAGTGAGTAGGGTTGGGGGAGGGAGGATGGCAGGTGGAGGCTTCTCCATCATCCTTCAGACTCTTGAAAATGTGAATAATAAGGGAGCAGCTCCTCCTACTCCCATGTTGGATTGTACCACAACTGTCCTGGAAAGGCATCATGGAATCTCAGGGGGAAATGAGAACCTCTGAGGTCCTCAGCTGGCCTCGGCCTGGTGGGACACTTGAACAGGATGTGCTGCGCAGAGAGGCTTCAGCTAAACCTGGTTCTTCTAAGTGAGCCTTCTCTACCATGAACTCCTTTCAGGGTAGTTGTATAACCTTATCATTGACCCTTTTACCCCTGAGACGATGGTAGGCCCTTCATCTCTGTTGTTTGGAGGATGCCAGGTGACTCAGTTGACTTGTATAACTTCCCTTAGGTAAACAGCTGTTTCCTTGAGACCCTCCCCAGCTTCCTCATGCTACCCCAACTAAAGCCTCTTCTCTAGGATTCAGAGAGCTTTTTTTCCCCCACACCTAGATCATCAATCTGTTTGTGGCTGTCATCATGGACAACTTTGATTACCTGACCCGTGACTGGTCTATTTTGGGTCCACATCATTTGGATGAATTCAAAAGAATATGGTCAGAATATGACCCAGAAGCAAAGTAAGTGTATGGGGATTTTCTGTCTACCAGGTTTGGGTAGTGTAGTAGCCTTTTATTCATGTTCCTGGTAGTAGATGGGGTTGGATGACCTCCCCTACACAACCCCCCTCTACACAATCCCCGCCAATTCTCTCTCCCCGCCCCCACCACCAGGGCTCTCTCCGAAGTCATCATACTGTCACCCTCATACTGTGTGTTTGTTTCAGAGGAAGAATTAAGCACCTGGATGTGGTGACCCTGCTTCGTCGAATCCAACCACCATTGGGGTTTGGCAAATTGTGCCCACATAGAGTAGCTTGCAAGGTAGGTTTGATGGTTGGCATCCCACCTGATGCTTAGGTAATGATTCTTCCTGACCAGGCCCTAGGGCGCTATCTGGGCAGGGCTTAAAACTCCATGATGTGTCTCCTGGAAGGGCTGGATTACACTTGCTCTGTGTGACCCAGAGGAAGGGGTCTGGAGATGGTAGGGGGATGGACTCAGAAGAAAAAAGAGAAACTTTCCCACAGAGGGCAGTTTCACAAATGGTAGTGGCTCTTTCAGGAGCCAAGAAATACCCTGCTAAGCGCAATCTGAGGAGGAGCCTCCCAGGCCCCTTATCCCCCTGGGCTACCCAGAGGGAAATGAGTATTGCAGGGACGATTGCTGGAACCAGGCCCCAGGTGATCCTCCTGCTTCTGGACCCAGGCTGTCTCTAGAACTTCAGCCTTGCCTCAGCCTTGACCTGCTCCTGCTTTATGTGGAGGTTCTTCTAGAGGTGGGAGAGGTTATTGGACTAAATTTGTATGGACTCAAGGCCTTCTCTGTAGGACATTGTATTTAAAGTAAAATCCTAAATAGCAGAGCAGTCTGGGGGTAGAGGAGCCTTTTGCTCTGTGGGAGGCCATCAGCCTCCACATGACCGCGCAGCCCATCTACCCAGGTCACTGAACTAAACTCTATGGAGACCAGGAGACCAGTAATGACAGTAACAACCAACGTTTATGTCACACACACACACACACACACACACACACACACACACACACACACACACGGGTGGCAAAGCACTTTTCATGTTATCTCATTTGGTCCTTACCACAACCCTTTGAGGCAAAGGTTATTAGTAGTTCCATTTATTAATGAGGAAACTGAGGTGGACAGAACTTAAGTGGCTTGCCTGAGGTCACACAGCTAGGAAGTACTGGGGCAGGAATTTAACTTGGGGCTTCCCAAGGGCAACCCAGCATTCTACCCGCTGTCCCATCCAGGAGATGAGAGTCTGGTTGGAAAAAATAAAGGGAATTGGAAGTGTACCTTTTATTTCATTACTGTAGGAGACTCCTGGGTGAGAAAACTCCCTTTACTAATGAAGGTCGCTTCTTCTCCAAAATTTCACATTAAAGGGTACCCTAAAACTAAGATGCACTTTTGGACATGGCCAGTGGAAGAATTTGTTTTGCTTGACCCAGCCTATATTTGTCATAAGAACATAGGAGGGAGAGGATAGGAATAGGGAAGCAAAAAGAAAGAAAGGAGAGTCCTTAATGCATCTTTTTCAAAACTACAGAAGGAATTATGTGTGTGCCATTGGGATAGGTTTGAAAGCAAAATCCAATCATCACAGAGATCTGTTGGGTTAGGTACAGTTCTCTGTTGTTCTCCACACGTGGAAATGGTCATCGTCACCAGATATATCCCATCATAACTTTTTCAGACACAAAGACAGTCTATGTTAAGATTTGAGCTTATCTTCCTGGACTGCTTGTCTAACCACTAGTCAGTGTTACCTCTCTTGGCAAGAGAAAGGAAATGTGAAAAACATGTAGAAACGTGTTGCAGCATAAAAATCTGAATGAAATAAAATATACACTGAGTGCATGTACAGTGAAGTAAGCAGTTGAACACAGTGCAAGGTGCTTTGGTGTTGGCTGGAGCCAGAGAACTCAGGTCCAAATCCTGCTTCCACCACTTGCCACCTCTTGACCTTGGGTACTTTATGCCCTTTCTCTGGGGCTCTGTTTTCTCACCCATCAAATGAGAAAGTTTACCATGGGCATTTATTTACAGCCTCTCCTAAGATCCCCTAAATCTCTGATCCTTTCACAAAGAGGAAGTAACTAAAATTTGTTGAACTTCATCAGGAAAGGCTGTAGAGCAATCATAGGCTTGGAGTCCTCTCAACTAGTTCCTGAATAGCCAGTAGGAATGTGAGACAACAGAAGTCATGAATAGAAATGCTACTGCCTCCCAACTCCCATCAGGTAGACTCAGGCCAAAAACTGTCCTCACAAATTCCTAAGGGATTGGGGGGGGCTCCAGATGGCAGGCCAGGTTAAGTGGGCAGGAGGGTCTCACACGGTGATTTGGGCCCAGATCCTTAAAGGGCTCATGCAGAGGAGGGGAGGAAGGGCAGGTCTCTAAGGCTCGGTCACTGGTCAGATCGGGGGTGATGATGGAGTACGTTGGTCGCTTCTCTGAAGATGGTTCTCCTTTTATTCACAGAGGTTAGTCGCCATGAACATGCCTCTCAATAGTGATGGAACAGTCATGTTTAATGCCACACTATTTGCCTTGGTTCGAACTGCTCTGAAAATCAAGACAGAAGGTAAAATCTTGCCAGGTTGATCAAAGCAGAATGAAATGAGAAGTAATGACCTGAATTTAGGCTTTTTCCTCTAGAGGCCTTTCAAAATGTTTGCTAGACAAGTGATCCAGACTAGGAGAAGAGAAGGGAGGGGGAGGGCTTTTATCAGCCTCTCTTCCTCCTTACCCTCCTCCTCTTTCTTTTCTCTGGGCACAGAAGAGAACCACAGAATTTCAGAGGCCATCTAATCCAACCTATATGTGGAAAAAGAATTTCCTCTGCTCTCAGGACCCTTAATGAGGGAGAGCTCTCCCACATCTGGAAGCAACCTGGTGTACTTGTGGGCAGCTCTAATCATTAAAAAGTTCCTCTTCACATTGAGAGATACCTCTTTCCATCTTCCACACTTTCCTCCTGGTTTTGCTCAGTCAAACACCCCTCCTTCCTGCTTCCCAAGCCAGGATGGACATGTCTTAACCCTTGTCCCCAGGGACTTCCTTAAGGTATCTGGAGACAGCTCTCTGGCCCTGCTTGAGGCTTCTGCTATGATATGAGCCGTTCTCCCTTAAGGAATCCCTGCTGCCCCTCAGGTAGTGTGAACTGGAGGTCCATCATCATTTTCCTTCTCCTCTAGACTCTTTCCAGCTTAGGAGATCTGTCTTTCTATTTCTCCCTCAGACCAGTCTCTATAGAGGAGCTCAGAACTTCAGTAATGGAGGGGACCTCAGAGGCGATAGGAAACACCTCTGGTAGCTTTTGCCTCCTGATGTCAGTCACTCAGTCAGCAAACATTTGTTAAGCACATACCCCTTTTCCAAGACTTGTGCTGAAACACAAGAAAAGCAAAAACTGTCCCTGCCCTTATTTATAATGGGTAATGTGTAAATCACTAGGGTCCTTCCTGTTCATATAAAGAGTCGACTGAAGGTCAGGAGAGAGGCTTGAGCTGGGCAGTGGGGCCAGGCAATAGTTAGAGGAGGGGAGGATAGAGAGTGTTCTAGGCTGAGGGAAAGACCACCGCTGCAAAGGCACAGGGAGGAAGAGGGAGTCCTGTGTTTGAGGATTTGCCAGGAGGCCATTGTAGACAGTGGACAAGAGTATAGTGTAAGAACACTGGAAATGTAAGAAGGACCTAGCGTAGGAAGATCTTAAAATGCCATGGGATGGTTTATTGGATCCTGCAGACGACAGGAAACCCTGGGCTCATTGAGCAGGGGAGAGAGTGAGGTGGCTGGACTTTGGCTTTAGAAAAGTCACCTTGGCTACTGATTCTCGAGGTGAGGAGGTCAATTAGGCCATTGTGCAGGTGTCCAGGCTGGGGGAATAGACTCAGCTCAATATGAAGGATGTGGTTGGAGCTATAAACAAGACTGGCCAGGGCTAAGCTACAGGGCAAGAATGCCCCACCTCCTTCCACCATGCTGAACAAGACATCCTTTATTTCAACACAAGATTTTTCTTTGGTGTGCATGTTTTAGACATCACTGTTCAGATCAAACAACTTCTCTGATTTTCTTTTGGTTCAGGAGTCAGCTTCTAGTCCATCTTCCTGGCATTCAGGGCTTTGCCCAGTCTGCTGCCACCTCTGGTATGGGTCAGGTCCTTTCCCACCCCAACACCATCTGTCAGGCTGCTCCCCGGACTTGGCCGCCTCTTTTTTCCTTTCCTGTTGAATACTTGCCTATCTTAAAACTGTGAAGTCCTCCATGAAGGACCCTTCCCTAACTCCCTTCAGGCCCACAGAATTCCAGGTTAGGTGACTCTTGAAGGTCCACCTCATAGAATGTTATGTCTGGTTCCCTATGTCAGTATCTCAGCTCCGTGGTGGAACTGTGAGTTCCTTGGGGACAGCAACTCTGTCCTGTTAATCTCAGTGTCTCTGCTGCCAAGAATAGTGCTCCAAATACTTAATAAGCAAATACTGAATAAATCTTAATATTGATGATTAAAAAAAAAACCAAATATTGCTTGGGGCAACTACAAGACCCTATGAAAACCTCTGACACCATCCTCAGTCAAGAGCCTCCTTCTTCTACTAGGGTAGGAAGCCTTTTGGCTGAGTTCAAGTTTTACGGAACAGGTTCTTTTATTAAGGAGATTTATTCTGTGAAGTTTGGACTCAGTCAAAGGGCTACACTTAAGGACCTAGAAGGCCACAGGTATCCTCAAAGCTGCAGGGTCCCCTCCATGTGAGATGTGTTCTCCTTCACTGGAAGTCTTCCAGTAAAAGCTGGGTGATCTTTGTCACAAGTGTCACAGAGAGGATTCATTTTCCACTGTGGATTCGACAAAACGGCCTCCTGATTTTTATTCTGTAGTCAAGTCAGTGTGCATTTATTAAATGCTTGGTGTGTGCCAGGTACTGTGCTAAGCACTGAAGATACAAAGACAAAAAATAAGCCCTGCTATCAAGGAGCTCCCAGTCTAATGGGAGAGATGACATGTAAACAGCCAAATACAGGATAAACTGGGGAGAATCTTAGAGGCAAATCATTGGGGGCTCAGAAGGGGCGGAGTCACTGGGGAGCTCAAAAGTGGGGAGTCACTGGGGGCTTAGAAGAGGAGTTACTGAGGGGTTGGAAGGGGTGAGTCACTGAGGGGTCAGAAGGGGTGAGTCACTGAGGGGTTGGAAGGGCCTTCCTGCAAAAGGTAAGGTTTGGACTGAGATATAAAAAAGAGCAGGAGGCGAGAATTCCAGACACAGAACAAGCAAAGAAAATGCCCAGCATTGGGCAAAGAGCCATTGTGTGAGGAACAGCAAGGAAGCCTGGGTCACCAGGTTATAGGGCATGGGAAGGTGCATAGGGTGTAAGAAGACTAGGAGGGAAGGAAGGGCTCAAGGGGTAAAGGCGTAGGAGCTGAATGTGGCAGATAATCAGGAGTCCCTGGTACTGATTGACTGGGGACAGAGTGATGTGGTCAAACCTCCCTTTGACAGTTGAGTGGGAGATGGCCTGGAGCAGGGAGAGAACTTCCAGCAGCTGGTGTGGTAGACCAAGCCTGACATGGCCAGAGTCTGCACCAGGCTGGTGGCAGAGAGGGGATATAAAAACCACAGACCTTAGCAATGAGCAGTCAGAGATGATGCTCGTGTGTCCAGCACAGGTAACAGTGGTGCTCTTGGCTATAAGAGGGAAGCTGGGAATAGGAGAAGGGGCCAGAGTGAATCTGTGGGCTGTGGGGCAGTGAACCAAAGTTTCCAAGGCCAATGCCTGTCTGAGATGAAAAGGCCTCTTAGACATGCCCACTCCTCCCAACAAGCTGATGCTTTAACTGAGAAAAGGAAGTCAGAGAGACATCCCAAATGAGAAGGGAGGGTGTGTGACTGCGTATACATACTGAGGCACTCAGAACACTTGGGGAAGCTTTCCCTGAGGAGGGCCCTTGGGTCATGGCCAATCACTGAGGATGAGATATGAGGCCAGAGAGGGCAGGAGTTTGCTAGCCTGTGTCCCAGGCACCAAGGCAGGGGTGCATCCTGCACATTCCAGAGATGATCAGGAGATGGACCTGACAAAGTAGTGTCCCTCCATGGGAAGATGGGAAGGGGGAGCCGGGCTCTGAGCAGGAATCAGAGAAGTCTGAATTTTATCCTGGGAGAAATGAAGAGCCTTTGTGGATGCTTAAGCAGTGGGTTAGCAAGTGAGAACTCAGGAAGAAAGGGGCCTTGTGAAGAGCACCCAGAGCAGCCCAGCATGAGGCAGCTGCCCCTAGCCTGGAGAGGCACTGAAGGGCGGGTTCCAGAGAAAGCTGTCATGCCTGTCTGAGGCACAGGCTTCAGACACCATAAAGAGCCAACCTTTGCTGTGACTTGGTGTTGTCTTATTCTCTTTCAGGTAACTTGGAACAGGCAAATGAGGAACTACGAGCAGTCATCAAGAAAATCTGGAAGAAAACCAGCATGAAACTTCTTGACCAAGTTGTCCCTCCCGCTGGCGGTCAGTGTGATCAGTTTTCCCCAACTCGTTTGAGCTCTGTGTTAATTATCATGGGAGCCAGGAAGACAGGGCTGGCAGAACACCAGGATGCCCATTGTTAGCATGGAAGCTATGAGTCAGGGCCAGCAGCCTTCCAAAGGGTGCAATGGGGCCTTTGAGAGGGATTGTCTTGGGGAAATGGCCTGGAGAAAGGGAAGGGACACTGAGCTGGAAAGGAAATGAAGACCAGGTAGCTGGAAAGTTAGTTTTCTTTCTGAAAGATGAGCTAATGAGAGAGAGAATGAGAGTCAGAGAGATAGAGGGAGAGACAGAGACAGAGAAAATAAGAGGAGATGGGAAGAGAGGAGGGCAAGACAGAGATAATGAGAGACAAAGAAAATAAAAGACATGGGCGGGGCAGTGAGACAGAGACAGAGAGCTTTGCAAAGAAACAGTCATCACTTTTGTTCAGGAAGCTGAAAAATATGTTTCTATTTGTCCTTTTGCTTCCCGAGAAAGATAGACTGTTTTCAGAATTTAAAATAGTATTTTGGTAAATGTTCTCATCAAGAGCAAATGTCTTACCATTCGTAGACAGATTATCCCCTTCAGTTTAGGACTCAGATGGAAACAGAACTAACTGGCACGCTGTATTTCTTGTTATTTGCCTTATAATAACTGACCAGATCTTTTCTCATATTTTTATATACATGTATATTTATATTGGATAGAGTGTATGTGTGTGTGTATATATACATATATATATATGCATATATAAGATATGCTTCCATTTTATTTCCATGGTGCTCAGAGTCAGAGCTAGGTGGTTATTTTTGACCTGCTTTTCTCAGTTTTAAAGGTGCAGGGTCTATTGCTGTAGGACCTCCCCTACATCAGCCCATTAGCCATCCCAGAAAGCCCCCCATGCACTCTCATCCCTGGTATTTCTTTAGCTGACCTCACTTTCAGAGTGTTGCTGGCCTGGCAGGTTGGAGGAGACTCAGGCTCAGGGGTGGAAGCCAAGCGGTGTCTGTCTGGCCACACTCCCTGCAAAAGGGACCATCTCAGCCTCCGGATCTACACCTATGCATGAGGCTGGCCAGAAACTGTCTTTGAAGGGGAGCAACTCATGCCTGGCATAGCTGCCAACTTAGAGCTGGGGAGAGCATCCCCCCAAAACAGAAAGGAAAGCAACAATCCCAACCTAAAAAGTCAGATTCTTCCCAGAACTGATGCTGCACATTTAAAACGACTTTCTTGGTTTTCATTTTGTCCATTCTGCTTCCCCCGAGTGCTCGCATGGCCTCGATGAACTGCTCTCTTTAATTGTGGTAACAATGTGCTTAAGCTCTCTCTGCAGCCTCTGTTCCTCTCAAGTCTCAGTCTTTCCGAATATTCTGAAGCAATTCTGTTTTAGGGTGGTGGCATGGAATCAGTGTTATCTCTTGCCAACTTATTCCCCTACCATGTTTTCTGCCATCCAGATGCATGCGTCAGAATGGCCAGCTGGGCCTACACACAGACATTGCTCCCAGTCTCAGGTTTGTCCACTCTTCTAGAAGGACCCTTCACAGTAATGTTTCCACATGTTAACCTTCTTCCACATTAAACCCATTGCAAGTCACACAAGCCTCCCTTTACTTCTCACTTCTGTTAATTTGACAGGAGCAGAAAAGTTCATAAAATTGGTTTGCCATTTAAACACTTCAGACTTTCCCCCTTCTGTAGACGATTTGCCCAGAAGAGGCCTACTAAGAGTTAACTCCTTATTAACCAGATTAAGAATGCTAAAAGTCTTTGTTCTGCCATGAAGGATGTCTCCCCAAATAAGGGTTCAAGCCCTCCAGGAAGGCTGCATGTGAGAATGTGTCTGAGCCGTGGCCAGCCCTACACCTTTGACTTTGGCTCTGCTTTCTGAAGCGTTTTGGACAGAGAGGTAGAACACAGTGTTGCTGAGGTGGCCGGGGAGAAGATGGTTACAAATATGTAGACTGCTTTCCTGTGACCCATAGGGATCCACATGGTCTTTGAGCTGACAACAGATAGCCTCAGGGGGGAGCGGTGAAGAGGTCTTGGGCCAAGATGGAAGCTGCAGGACCTTGGGAAAGCAGCTCTGGAGGATCATCCAGATAAACTGAGATCCACCCTGCCACTCTGCTGTGGCTTTCCTCTTGGCCATCTCTGGGGCCATGTGATTTTCTCTTCTGCTGCTCCATGATTATCCAGAGAGAATACATAGCCATGTAAGCATACGTTGAGCATGCCATCTTATAGAAAGTGGTCTAGTGGTACTAGTCTGAAGAGTAAGTGTGGGGGAGGGGAAAGAGGCATAAGGTATAAAAAGACTGGAAACATGGGTAGGTGTGACTTTGAACACCAAACAGATGATTTTAGATTTGATTTTGGAGGTCATAGGGAGCCACAGGAGTTGAATGAGTAGGGGAGTGATGCAGTCAGACATGTGCTTTAGCACAATCACTTTGGTACTTGAGGGGAGAATGGATTGGAGTGAGGAGAGACTTGAGGCAGGAATCCCAACCAGAAAGTTATTGCAAGAATCCAGGCATAAAAAAATCAGAGTCTATGAAAGATGGCCTGCAATATCAGAGGAGATGAAGGGGGCACATACAAGAGATGTTATAAAGGTAGAGTTAACAAGACCTGATAATGGATTGGATGTGGGCAGTGATCGAGAGTGACACCAGACTATGAGCCTGGATGACTGGGAAGATGATGGTGCCCTCACAGTAATAGGAAAGGTAAGAATGGAGGGTTTTGGTGAAAAGATAATGAATTCACGTTTTGATGTGTTGAATTTAAGACCTGTGGTGATGCTCAGTAGGCAGTTGAAGATGTGAAACTAGAGGTTAGGAAAGAAGGGAAGGCTGGGCTGAGAATCAGCAGCACAGAGATGACAACTGGACCCAGAGGAGATGATGACATCACCAAGGAAAATGGTACAGGGGGAGAAAAGAGGGCCCAGGACATAGCCCTGGGGACCCCCACAACTAGTGTGGATGAGCTGGATGAAGAGCCAGCAAAGGAGATGGAGAAGGGTCAGTCAGATAGCTGGGAGGCCTCCTGCAAACTCGAAGAGAAGAGCTCACAAAGGTTAGAGACTGGAAAGAGGCCATCAGACTTGTCAATGAGAAGATCATTTGTGACTCTGAAGAAACCAGTTCTGGGTAAAAGATGATGTCAGAAACCCAGCTGCAGAGTACAGAAGAGAGGAAGAGAAGAGGACGTGGAGGTCTTGTGATTGTGATGACCTTTTAGATTTAGCCACAAAGAGAGGAGAGGAGATGACAGCCAGTGGGGAGGGGCAGATAAGTGAGGAGTTTTTGAGGATGAAGGCAACGGGAGGATATTTGTAGGTAGGAGAGAAGCAGCCAATAGACAGGGAGAAATTGAAGATCAGTGGGAAGCTCTTCAGCTGTGTGGCCTGGGGCTAGACATGCATTTAGAAGGGTTTGCCCTGTAAGGAAAAGGATTGAGAGAGGAGAGGGTGGCCTCTGAGTAATGAGGTGAGGAAGAGGAGGGAATTTCTTCGGTGAAGTTTGAGGTCAGGGTCTCCGTTGAGGAAAGTAGAGGAGGAGAGAGCCAGGAGAGGTTTGAGGAGGGATGGAAAGGTCTGGAAAAACTGCCATTGTGAACGGGTTAGTGAATCAGTTAGAGATGTGTAAAATGGTGAGATTAGAAATCAGGGAAGAGGATGTGTTATTTTGGGCATTTGGAATTTAAGGTATCTATGGGACCTCCAGTTTGAGATTCAAGACTTGAGGCTGGATACAGATTTGAGAATCATCTGTTTAGAAATGGTAATTAAATCCATGGAAACTAATGAGATTGCTGAGCAAATCATACAGAGGGAGCAGAGAAGAGACCATAGCCTTGGGAGATATTGATAGTTAGGGGAAACTACTTGGCTGAAGATTCAGTAAAAGAGACTGGGGAGGAACAGTCACAGAAGTAGGAGGAAAATCATGAAGAACTGTGCTGGGAGAAAAGAGTTAGGTTTGGAGTGAAGAGAAGACAGTGATGGACACAGTGTCAAAGGCTGCAGAGAAGAAGACAGCCAAGAGGCCGTGGGATTGGTCAATAACAAGAACAGGATGACTTCAGACAGAGCTTCAAGTCAGGCTATTTCCACACATACCCTTTGAACTCTGTTGAAGGTCTCCTGGTTTGAACTGCTCCTCTCCCATCTTTATGAGTGACCTAAGTTCTTAATGTGATTTGTAGCTTCAGGTGGCATCTGGTTACATATTGCACTCACATCCCATCTCAAAGTTCAAAAAGCCATTTTCATATATTTTAAAAGCACAGCAATACACAAGGACCAGTCATGGAAAAGGGAGAAAATAGTTCTAGCTGAGATACTATTTGATTTGAAGTTACTAGTGAAAATGCTTATAAACTAGCTCAGATTTCCTCTTAAATGAATAATTGTTAAAATGACACAAAGTCCTACATGCAGTGAAAGGCTGTGTTTACTTGTCAGCATCATCTGAAGCAATGAAATTTGGAGCAGATAGAGTTTAATGTTGAATAAAGCATCCACCAGCTCTCCAAAACCAGGATATACGGAAACAGAGAGCTTTATCTACCATATATATATGGTAGATAAACACCAACAGCCCTGGTGTCACCGGCTTAACCAGCCCATCTGTCAGGCAATTTCCTTGTCATTGTTGCAGAGGGTCACAGGTACTTAGCACAGAGCCTGGCATTTAATTAAGTTCTTAAGAAATGTTTGTGGCCTTTCTACTAGAATGTATGTAAAAATGAATTGACTGGCTTCTCCTCTTCTATGTCACTGGATGCCCTTGCAGAAAGCAGAAGAAATCACAGGCCTTTCCCAGAGGAGACAAGCTCCTTTTTCCTGTTTTTGGTGCACTCTCTGAACTCATTGAGACCTCCTGCCATGATCTCCTTCTCACTGTGAATGAGAGGCTCCCTTCATTGGTGCAGATTGCAGCCTTCCCAGTGTAACTCTTGTCTTGACAGAGGATCTACTCGGCACTTTTGCGTGCTTTCTTCCTTTAGGTCCTTTATCAAGCATTTTGTGAATACTAGGGGCCCCCTTTTATCCTTTGTTCTTGCTGCACAAGTGATCGTTCCTTTCCAGCATATCTTTGCTTGCAAATTGATAATGCCCAGGCCTTCTTGTAGCCACCATTTGTCTCTATTAGCTTTTGAGTGCCCACAGATTTGTTTTTGTTTTTGAAGATTGTGGTTCCCTGAGCAGGTGTGAGAAAGGTGGGGTTCCAGGTCAGGGAGACATCTTATACCTTGGGTTCATTTTGGTAACACTAACAGTCATAAAGGCTCACATTTATCATAATAGTGACAGCATCATGTAGTGGAGAAAGAGCAGGCCCTGGTGCTAGAAAGATCTGAGTTCATGTCCCACCCCAACACCTCTAGCTGTGTGACCCTGGGCAAGTCATTTCATGCCCGAGTGACATCTCTACTGCTCCAAGTTGTGGAGCAAATGACAGTCTGCACTGGGAGTGGGGGTTTCCTACCTGGGATTTCTCTGGGCCAATGAAATCACAAGCTTGAAGCAAAAGAACTGACAATAATAGTGGAAGCTGCTCCTCATCCTTTGAGCTCCACTGCTCATCCCAACAACCCCAAGAAGGATGTGCTTTTGTTAGCGCATTTTCTGAATGAGAAAACCCAGGCTGAGATGGCCTAGTAACAGCATTGACTCACGGGTTTTGAGGCAAGACTCCAAGTCTCAGCTTCTTTCTGCAGCTTCTGTCACTCTCTCACCTCCAAAGGAATTCCCCACATGCCATCCGGACTGTTTTCTTGTTCTTGTTTGGTTCTGGGCTAACCTCAGTGTCCATCAGGGAGGTCACCCCAGCCAGGTGTACTGATGGAGCTCCTCACTCAGCAAAGGGCCCGACAGGCTGACTAGTCAGCATTCTCTACTCGTGTATTAGTTCCTGTTGGGACTGGGGGGACCTGTCCCTTTGGAGTAGTTGTGGATCTCAATGGAGAAGTCTTGTTCTCTTGGGCTTGATGCACTCGGTGTTATATCTCTAAATGAGAGGATCTGGAGGGCCTCACCATCTATCCGTAACAGGGTAGTTAACCTTTCTTGTGTTCCCTAGATACAGTTAGGGGACACAGTGGATAGAAGCCACATTGGAATATGGGTCTTCCTGACTCCAGGCCCAGTGCTAGAGCATTGGGCCTAGAGTCAGGAAGACTCAAGTTCAAATCCAGCCTCTGACACTTACTAGTTATGTGAATCTGATCAAGTCACCTAATCGCTGTCTGCCACAGTTTGCAGATCTGTAAAGTGGGGGAAATGGTAACACCTTCCTCCCAGGTTGTAAGAAACAAATGAGGTATTTGTAAAGAGCTTAGCAGTCTTGGAGTGTTACATTAATGCTGGCTGCGGTGTTATTAAAACTATTCATATTGAGCCCTTATTAGAAGTTTTTTTAAAAAAATTGAAGGAAATGCTAAGTTTCATTTAGTGGCTAGTGAAAATACAGATATAATTTTTCCCCATCCAAGTTTACAGACCCCTGAAATCTGTCCACTGACCTCTTGGAGCCCAGATTAAGAACCCCTTCTCTCAATAGAATCTGATTCCCTTCCAGTTAGATTCATGATTGTAGATAGAGCACTGGGCCAAGAGTCAGGAAGTTCTGGCTTCAAATTCAACCTCAGAACCTACTCACTAGGCAAGTCACTTAACCCTGTTTGCCTCAGTTTCCTCATCTGTAAAATGGAGATAAAAGCTTCTGCCTTCCAGGGTTGTTGTGATCTGCTGAGAATCAAATGAAATATCTGTAAAGGGCTTAGGAGAGTGTCTGCCCCAGAGTAGGCAATATAGGAGTAGGAGTGGTAGTGGTAGTACTAGTGCACATCTTCCTGTGGGATCATTGGAAAAGCGATATCTGTGTTTTCATCTACCAAAGAATTGTCCATGATCTTAACACACACAAGAAAGACGCCTCCTTGGAGAAGAGCCTTCCAGGGTGTGTTTGCCTCTTCTGGGCCTGGTGGTGAGCTACAATTAGCAATAAGAGAGCAAGTCAATTGTGTTTGGGCAATGTCCTTAAATGACCCCAGAGCTTCTCTTTGCCGCCCTCCCTAACCAGTGAGCTCTCCTATTTACTGTACCTGTTCGCCACTTACGAGAATGTCAAGATGCAAACTGTTGTAGAAAATCCTTCATGGCAACCTGCATCTTCCCTTCTGATATTTCCACGCAGGGTGCTCTTGATGGCTGTGGAAACATTTTTGCCAAAGAGTTCGGAGTTGGAAAGGTAGGCAAGTGGGCAGGTGTGTGTCCTCTCAGTATTGTTTCTTCAGTTACACCAACTGTGGTTTTTCGGTCTTGAAAACTGGCCCCACGCACCTTCAACTTCTTCTGGGTAGCCCTGGTTTAGTCATTTTTTTCTCAGGTGCATTTCCATTTCTTCATGTTATAGAATAGCTAAATGAATAGTTAAATGAATTCTAGAATTCTTTCTTACAAGAGAAAACAAAATCAATCAAAAATTTTCTCCCTGCCTTGTATCTCTTCCTTGTCCTACATCATTTTTGCTCTAAAGGAGAACTAGAAGTTTCTATTGTTGACCTGAAATCCAAACCTCACCTCTTTCCCTCCTTGCCTACCACATCCAGGTCTCTGCTTCAGTTCAGCAGACAGCCCGGAGCACCGTTCTAGGCACTGAAGAAGATGCAAAAATAAATACAGCATGACTCCTACACTAAGGGAGCTTAAAATCTTGTAAGGAGGGTATGGCAGAGACCCAAATAACCATGCCACCAAAGAGAGAACAGAGTGCCAGCCCAGCCCTTCTGCTCCCCACATCTTTGCTTCTCTCTCCTAACTTTCTCTCCTGTCTTGCTAGGGCTTTGTTTTTTTTTAATTCTTAATTACTTCTCCTGGAGTCTAGCCAACCACTGCGCTCATCTTCCTAGGTCAAAAGGCCATAAAGTCGTAACAGCTGGCATTTACAGAACACTTTAAAACTTGCAAAATACTTTACCCACCTTGTCTATTTTGACATAAGAGAATGAGTTGAATTGTGCTTTCCAGAGATCCAGGTTTGGCTCTGCTGCTTGGGAACCTGGATTCTACTGAGAAAAATCTGGTTCCTTAATACGATTCCGGCCCCCTCTGTCTAGGAGAGCCTCAGCAATCATCCACCTGACAATGGCCTGAAAATGAATCCTGCCCTTGTCCCCAGTTCCACATTGACTAATTCAGGAGTAAAATAAAATTCTAACCTCTGCAAAGAGCACAGGTCTTAGACTAGAGAGTTCTCTTGAAGTTAATCAGTGGTCTCTGAAAAGATTGGGAGCTTCGATTCTGCTCCTTTCAAAAATGTCCTAGAGCTCTGCTTTGTCCCATATCATAGGGAGACTCCCTGGGTCAGGCAGCAGTTGGTGAGCATGTCCAGATGGTTAGGCAGAGGGCTTCAGCCTCAGCATGGGTCCATGTGGTTGTGGGGAGATGTATGGAAATCTCATTCTACTCTGCAGATTGCAGACACAAATCAGATGAGGGAATGCATATAACCCCCTTTCTCAAGGGAGAAGCTTTTAATCAAAAATGAAGCCTTCAAGGATAATCATAAGGGCTGGAGGCAGCCCTCGAGAGTCAGGGCCACTAAAGCTGTAGCTTCTAAGAAGTGAATGCCTGCCTGTTTTTAAAACCTGCTTGTGTTGTGCACCCAGATGAGGCATCTCCGGGCCACCTCAACCTGGTACATGGCAGCAGGTTTTGTATGGAATGTTAGTTGGGACACTGACCACAGGTGGGTCGTAAGGTCAGGGATCATAAATTTAGAGCTGGAAGAGACCTTGGGGGTCAACTAGTTCAGTCCTCCTTTTGTGGAAGAGGAAGGTGAGGCCGAGAGACCCTGTGAGGCTGCCTGCCTCAGGTCACACAAAGAGGTAAAATGCAAAAGCAGAATTTGAACTCTGGTCCCTCTGACTTCAACCCCAGTAATCTCTGCATTGCACTTTGCTCTCTCCCACTGGGTATTTATTTCTTCCCATAAATCTGGTTCAAGGTTTATTTTTGTATTTTAAATGTTCAGTTCAATTGAACAAACATTTCTTAACAATCCACTAGAAGATCCCACCTCTAAAGCTTACCACCTCTGCAACTTTGGGCAAGTCCCTTAAACTCAGTTTCCTCATCTGTAAAATGAGGCTCAATGTTCCTTCCACTCTAAGACTTAGGATCATGTATATTGTTATTACAACAATAAAAAATAGTCCCTGCCCTCCAGGTGTTTCCATTCTACGGTATTGTGTTACACAGAGTTTATCCTAATAATGCCCATCCTTCAATTCACATTCAGAGCCTAGTGTTGTCACTTGGCCATCCTCCCCCACTCACTCTTGAGCCCTTGCTGCATGGTCCTTTCACTCTGTGGTAGGTCACAGCTCTATTCTGCCTCATGCATCACCTACGACATTGCCAGCCAAGTTCTAATTGCAAACTCTATGTGGGGAGCATGGCTCCATTTCTGGGCTAGCCGGAGCTCTTGCTGCCCATCCAACATGGAGGTCCTTGGCAGAGAGGAAGCATCCCTGGCACGTGCCAGGATCCCTCAGAGTCACTTTGCTGAACCTAACCACATTTGTAGAGCTTTCTCTCCACCTCTCAGGGGTCTACGCTTTCATCTTGTGGCACCAAGATTTGGGTGGGTAATTGCAGCCAAGGTTCCTTGTAATTACACACGTAAATCCCTGTGTGCTGAGGTGAAAATGTGGCCTGCTGATCCCCTTCTGTTTTCCCTTTTGTTTTTTACTTTAAGAAAATAACCCAGACAGCATTTCACAGTTTTTACTAATATGCTGCCTCTGTTAACATCATAAAAATCTTCTGTTTCCTGCTCGTTCACTGAAATGACTCTCCCTTCGAGCCCCAACTGCTTTGCTGAGCCCGCTTGATGCTAGTTAGTGCCCTGGGTTGGTGCTCAGGCCCCATCCTGCCCGTTGCCCCTCAGCCAGGTGTGCGTGTTGAGGCTTTTGGTCCACATGTGCTGACTCGGGAGAGCTCTGTCTGGTCTGTCCATCTAGATGATGAGGTAACCGTGGGGAAGTTCTATGCCACTTTCCTGATACAGGACTACTTTAGGAAATTCAAGAAACGCAAAGAACAAGGCCTGGTGGGAAAGTACCCTGCGAAGAACACCACGATTGCTCTACAGGTGAATTGGCTTTTTTTCCCCCTTTTCCCACTAACCACTTTGCAAGCTTCTCCGAAGCACCAGGTAGCTGACCGTTCACGATCAGCAGAGGTACTGAGCGGATGGACACTCCTATGGTCCAGGGATAGCCATTTCGGGCATGCAGGTGAGTGGCGCCGTCCTCTTCCTTTGTTGCTTGTGGCCATCCTAGCTGCCCAGTTCACAAGTTCACTGCAGCTGCAGGAGACCAGTCCATAAGCTCTCATTAAGCTGTCATGAGAATGTCACGGGAGGGATAGAGGCGTGGGCTGTGGGGTGGGAGCTGCCCTTCCATTCTGCTGCCTTGGCGCTTCTATGAGAGAGCTTTCTCCCAGAGAGGTGGCCACTCCCAGGGGCTCATGGTGGCTGCCAGAAAGTCAACTCTAAATCTGACTAGGTGTTTTTCCTTTTATTCGTTTGTTTGGTTTATGGTACATTCCAGTAACATCCATCACCTCTCTGTGTGTACTCTGTGTGTGTGTCTATCTGTCTGTGTATGCCCAATCTGGATGGGACTGAGACTGGCAGTGATCCTGTGGCTCAAGTGTGGGCCCAGGGTCCCTGAGGAGTGTGTGAATTCTACAGTGTCTTGGCACTCCTCTGGCTCCCTGCCCTTAGAGGGGGCTCAGTGCAACCCTTATCAGGCTTGCTGGCTGAACGTCAGGCAGGAGCATTTGGAGATGGTGGATTGGAGGCAGGTGGGCAGGTGAGAGAGGAGGTAGATGGAGGCCATGTTGGCACCAAGGAGAATACCCTTCTGCTTCTGCTGCCAGGTTGGCAGGTTTTAGGGACTGTCCAGCTAACTCCCAGCCTGTCTCATCCCAAGTAATGAGAGAATGTGTCAGTTCCTCGGAAGGTGACACAGAGAAACATTTCCCCTTTGTTCAATCACATCTGAATTTTTCACAATAGCCTTTTGGCAGAATGTTTAGCTTCTTGATAATTTTTTAAGGCATTTAGATTCCTCTAGGAATGTTGGGACTCTTTTTCACTTATGCTTTTATAGAGAGAAAGAGAAGGAAAGTGTGTGGGGGGGTGTATTTGGGTGTAGGGGTGTGACTGCACCATTGTCCCAGTTGGGGGAAGGAAGGTCAAATGTTCCACAAGAGGGAAGAGAATTTAATTCAGCTGAAGCTAGCATAGAAGGCCACTGTTTCCTTCTCTAATGTGTTTGCCAGGTGCATCAGAATCCTCCTGCACCATAGCCTTGACCTAACTGTGTGGGATTGTCACCGGGAATCTTGCACCCCTTGTAGAAGGCCTGCTCCCTGCCTCCTCCCATCTCCAGCCCTAGGGGAGAGAACACATGCACTCCAGAGGATCCAGAGGGGAGTGGGGCCGTGTAGTCCATCATCCTCATTAGGGATCTGTGCAAGATCACTCCAGTGAGTGAACGAGACAGGATTGGAACCCTTGGTCTTCAGGGTTTTTTGTACACACCATGCTGCTTCCTGAGAACAACAGTCAGTAAATGTGGATTGAGTGCCTTCTCTGTGCCAGGCACTGGGCTTGGCATTTGGTATACAAAGATAGGCAAAAGACAACTACTGACCTCCAGGAGCTTCCAACCTAATAGAGGAAGCTGCCACAGAAAGGGGCTGAGAAGAGGGAAGGGATGAAATCCTGCAGCAGGTTAGGAGGGCTCTCTCAGGGAGGGGCTCTTGGAAGTCCAGGGGAGGGCTGGAGGAGTCCCAGGGACATGAGCCACAGAGTTTGGCACTTAATACTGAGGGAGAATGATGTTTGGAACTTGACCAAAAGATCTAGTCTGTGGTTTTTACCCATCAGGAAGAGAAGGGGAAAAAAGTCTTCCATTTACCTTGTGTTTGATTACAGGTAGAATGATGTACTTTTTTAGCATTCTTAGGAACTTGGCAAATATCCACAAATTTATGTATTTCCCTGTAGAAAGAACAGAAATCGAGCGCTTGTCTGGTGGGAGTTTCCTGTTCCTAAACTCAGTTGGACAGGAGAGTGGTTCTGAAAGGGCCTCTCCAAGATCTAGCCCTTTACCCTCGAGAAAGGACCCAGAGTCTCAGTCCTGGATTGAGGGGGTCAGTGAGAGTGGGAGCGTCACTGCTTACGGGCCTTCTGGAGTGGTCCAGTGTGGTGAGATCCGAATGTTGGCTCACCAGAAAGAGTAAAACCTTTGGAGCTGACTTTTGTTCTTGTAGCACAGATGATTGGAACAGAAAATGATAGATTTTCAAAGAAAACAATTTCCCAGTTGGTGTTATATTAATAATAGCTAACATGTATGTAGTCGAGGTTTGTAAAGCACTTTATATCATTTATGTCATTGATGCATTGTTGTAACAGCCCTATCATGTGGGCATTATCCATATTTAGTCAGCCTCTGTTACGTGACAGCCCTGTCCCTAGAGCTGGGGTTAAAAACACAAACAAGCAAGAGGAGGGAACTGAGGCCTCCTTATCTGGGCCTTTGTGGTTAGCCAGCTTTAGCTGTACATCCTCAGTTGTCACATGACTTGCTGCCTCATCCCATTGCAACTCATGCCCTGTCAGCCTCAGGCCTCAGCCATTCCCATCACATGCCTTCTCCATGCTTACTCATGGAAATCATGGAGCAGAGCTGCTGAGTCCTCGGCAGATGCTAGTGACTCTCTTGAGGTGTCTTCCTTTCAGGGTGCTCCCTGTACTTGGAGTCCCCAAAGTGGCTTTTCCCAGACCTCTTCTCTCCTTACATTTCCCATGCTTCTGCCTTCCTTAGCCTCATGGGCCGGCAGAGAACCTTCCCTCTTCTATCCTGACCTCCAGACTACACATACCCTCTTCTCTCTTCTTTGCTCTAGTCTCTGACAGAGAAATAGCTCTCTTGTCATCCATGAGGTTAACCTCTCAACCTCTCAATTAGCTTCCTATAAATTTTATTCTCTCCCTGTCTGCTCAGGTCTCCTCCTCATCCCTAAAAAGCCTTACTTGCTCCAACTCTGTCCTCTAACGATCTCCCTGCAGCTCCTCCCTTTCTGAGCCAAACTACCAGATAAAGCAGTCTACACTCATCCCCTGCATTTCTCATGCTTCCGTTCCTTTCTCAGCTCCTGCTAACCTGACTTCTGACTCTCTTACTTAACTGGAATGACTTTCTCCAAGTTTACCAGTGAGTCATTAATTGTTAAATCTGTTGACCTCTTCTCAATCCTCTTGACCTTTGTGCAATATTTCATACTGTTGATCAGCCCCTCCTTTTAGCTGCCCTCTCCTGCCTGAGTTTTTGTGCCAGTGCTATTTCTTGGTTTTCTTCCTACCTTTCTGACTGCTCTTCTCAGTCTCCTTTGAACAGTCTCTCTCTCTCTCTCTCTCTCTCTCTCTCTCTCTCTCTCTCTCTCTCTCTCTCTCCCTCTCTCTCTCTCCCCTCTCTTTTAAATTTTCTTAATATATCTTATTTTTTCTCCCAATTACATGTTAAAACAATTTTTAACATTTTTTAAAAAGTGCTTTAAGTTCCAGATTCTGTTCCTCTCCTCCTCCCTAAGATGGTAGGCAGTTTGTTATGGCTTATACATGTGCAATCATGTAAAACATTTCCACATTGTCATTTTGTACAAGAAGACCCAAATAAAAGAATGAAAGTGAAAAAAATAGCTTACTTCTGTCTGTATTCACACAATAGCAGTTTTATCTCTGGAGATGACTTGTGGGCTTCATCATTAGTCCTTTGAGATTGTCTTGGATCGTTGTATTTCTGAGAATAGCTAAGTCATTCACAGTTCTTCATTGCATGATGTAGCTGTTACTGCATACAGTGTTCCCTGGTTCTGCTCACTTCACTTTGCATCAGTTCATGTAAGTCTTTCCAGGTTTTCCGAAATCATCCTGCTTGTCATTTCTAATAGCACTGTAGTATTTCATCAAAATCATGTGCCACAACTTGTTCAGCCATTCCCCAAATGATGAGCATCCCTTTTATTTCTGATTCTTAGCCAACACAAAAAGAGCTGTTATAAATATTTTTGTACAAATTTTTTTTTGTTTTCAAAACATAGACCTAGTAGCGGCATTGCTGGATCCGAGTCCAGTTGCTCTCCAGAATGGTTGGATTAGCCCACAGCTCCACCAACAGTACATTAGTGTCCCAGTTTTCCCATATCTCCTCCAACATCTGTTTTATCATATTAGCCAATCTGATAGGTGGGAGGTGGTACCTCAGAGTTGTTTTAATTTGCATTTCTCTAATCAGTAATGATTAAGAATATTTTATATGACTAGGTACTTTTAATTTTTTTTTCTAAAAACTGCCTATTTATAACCTTTGACCATTTATCAATTGGGAAATGATTTGTATTTTTATAAATTTGACTCAGTTCTTTGTATATATGAGAAATGAGGACTTTATTGGAGACACTTGCTGTAAAATTTTTTCCCACATTTCTGCTTTCCTTTTAATTGTGGTTGCATGGGTTTTGTTTGCGCAAAGACTTTTTTATTTTATATAATCAAAAATTATCTATTATACATTTTTTAATGCTCTCTATATTTTTTTTGGTCCTAAATTCTTCCCATATTCACGTATCTAACAAATACACTATCCCATGCTCTCTTGATATGCTTATGGTATCACCCTTTGTATGTAAATCGTGTACCTATTTTGACCTTATCTTAGTATACAAAGTTAGAGGTTGGTCTATACCTAGTTTCTGCCATACTGTTTGCTAGTTTTCCCAGGAGTTTTTGTCATATAATAAGTTTTTGTTCCAAAAGCTTGAATCTTTGGTTTTATCATATACTAGATTACTGTGGTCATTAATATAATGTGTAAGCTAATCTGTTCCTCTGAGCCACCCCTCTATTTCTTAGCCAGTTTCAGATTGTTTCGATAATTACCATTTTATAATACAGCTTGAGATCTTATGTAACTAGACCACCTTCCTTCATATTTTTTTTCATTCCCTGTATATCCTTGACTTTTTGTTCTTCCAGATGAATTTTGTTATTATTTTTTCTAGCTCCATGAAATATTTTTTTAAGTTTGATTGGCATGGCACTGAATAAATAGATTAATTTAGGTAGAATTGTCATTTTTATTATATTGTCTTGGCCTACCTATGAACAATTAATATCTACCAATTGTTTAGATCTGATGTTATTTGTGTGAAAAGTGTTTTGCAGTTGTACTCCTAGGTTTGTTTTGGCAGGTACACTAATATGTGTTTTATATTGTCTACAGTTATTTTCAATACTCTCTCCTAAACATAAACTCATCTCCTTTGAGTTCAGTGAACATTTCCATGCAGAGATGGCTCTCATCAAGTGATCCAGTCCTGCTCTTTCTCCTAAGCTCTAGTCCTACACTCTCAGTTACCTCTTGGACAGTTAGATGTTAGGTGCCCTTTCTACATCACAAACTCAGCCTGTTCAAAACAAAACTCATTATGCGCACACACACACACACACACACGCACACGCACACGCACGCATACCTCTCCTCTAAATCTTATTTCCATTGAGGGTACCACTATCCTTTCACCCATTCAGGTTCTCAACCCCAGAGTTTTCCTTAACTCTTCCCTTGCCCTTGTTCCCCACACCAAAGAGGTGTCAAGTCTCATAGATTCTTCCTTTATGGCATCTTTCATGGTCACTTAAGTTCAGAGTCTCACTTATCTTCCACCTAGACTATGGAGGTAGCTTCCTCACTGGACTCCTGGCTTCTGTCCTCTCTTCACTCCAATGCATTTTCCCCATAGCTGTCCAAGTAATGTTCTTAAAGCATAATTCCAAGCTGTGTCATTCACCTGCTCAGGAATCCTCTACGATGTCTCTAAGCTACTCCTCAGCTTGGCATTTAAAGACCTTCATAGTCTGGCTCCAGCCTCCTTGTTCCAAAGCATTGCCTATTAATCACCCCCTTCAAATGTTCTAGGAACTCACCACACTGGCTTCCTTTCTGTTCTCCAAACTTGGTCCTGCCTCTCCTTCCCCACTTGCTTAGCATACATTCCCTCCTCCCCTCTGCTTTGTAGAGTCCCTAACTTCCTTCAAAGAAAATTGTATGCCATTTCCTATAGGTAGCCTTCCTTGATCTGCTTAGTATCTCCTCAGGTTATCTTAAATATGCTTCTTTTCTACATGAGGTATCCCCTAAAGACGTTGCAAACTCCCGGATGACAAGGACTTTTTTTCAGTTCTATCTTTGTAGCCTTGGAGCCCAGTTTGGTGCCTTTCATACAGTGGGCAATTAACAAATGTTTGGTGAATTGAATTAGAGGCCAAGAGAGTTTAAATGTCTTATTCATGGTCACATGGCTATTGTCCAAGAGGGGTCAATCCTAGCACTGTTGGACCCTACATCCATTATATCGTGCCTCTCTGAATAATCTCAGAAGGTATTAATAGTCTTTCTGTCATGATCATCTGTCTTGTTTTCTGTGGGTAATGTGGCTGATAGTATAGAGGTTCACACCTTCAATGAAACCCAGTGAGATTTCCCATTGATACAGATGAAGGCATTCTAGTCTTTCAAAAATGAACAGAAAACACTGGCTAAGCTTACTCCATTCTGCCCAAGAGGCTTCCTGAATTTGGACAGAATAGCACCTGAAGAGAGGGTATGGGTCAAAGACATTTCTGTGCTATATTTAGGTAGTAATACAATTTTTTCCTTGTTTATTTTACAGTTCACAGGTTATAGAAAAGAACTATTTGATATTCATCAAAATGATTCCACTAGAAAGAAAAGGATATACCTGTAATTTATGTCATGTCCACAGGCCACAAAAGTCACTTGTGATCTTGATATAAATAAATGTTGAAAAGGTATTTTGGCTTATAAAAAAACATAAAATATGGACCGAAAAATCGTGTTCTGTTTTTGACTTCCCCTGCTCTAGGAATGACTTTAAATATTATTTGTTATTTAGAATTTAATTAGCATGAATTGGTATTTTTTCGCCATTACTTGGTGGACTATGAGTTCATGATGTGGCTGTTAGAGAACATGGTAGAAACAAGATGGGAGCAAGAAAGTTTTGCTCTGAGTCGTACGTCTAGGAAGAAAGCAAGTGAAGTGTGGTGGAAAGTGGTCATCAGAAGTAGGTGGTGCCCAGGGAATGAGTGCTTATGTCATTGGCACAGCCCTAGCTCACCCTGTGAATGCTGGGGAAGGGGTGGTGCGCACCACATCTCTGTTGATGCATGTATGTGTATGGGTGTGTATATATGAATGCAGCATGCATCGACAATGGGCATGGTTGGTCTGAAAATATTTCAGTCTCATTCCAGGATAGATCTCTGATCTTTGCTAGATGGCTCCTGAGGGAGAACCACACAGCAAAGTTCAAGCCTCTTCCTTGAAAAGGAGCAATGTGAGGATCTCCTGGATCAGCGTGTGGGTAGAAGCTGTGCCTCCCAGAGTCATCTGGGAACCCGGATGAATGTGCAGTTTCCATTGTTTTTGATTCTCCTCACCATCATCATCACCATCGTCATCATCATCATTACCATCATCACCATCGTCATCATCATCATTACCATCACCATCGTCATCATCACCACCATCATCATCGTCATCATCATCATGAATAACATCCCTTTCTTAAGTCCCTGGGACCAAGAAGGAAAAAGAGAGGGAGAGGGAGGATGAGCCGGGCCTTTCCTCTGTCCCCTCCTCGCACTCGCCATTCAGTCTTATTTTGCTTTTGCCTGGCCTCCATCGCTGCTGCGTTTGTGATCCATGGGGCTCCTTGGGCGCCGATAAGCTCATCGGTCAAGACTCTTGGCTGTTGCTTCAACCATGTTCAGTCCCTTTCACAGCATTAGTAACCTGCGGTACAAGAGCATTAATGCAATCCAGATGGGAATTTGCTTTGTAAATCATGAATGAGTACAGGGCAGGGGGCGACACAGATTTAGCAAGGCTTCACAAGTTCTGTTTGCATTTCGTGAGTTTTTGGGCTGGGATTTGGGGGAGTCTGCTTTTTTTGGTTATTGTTGCACTTTCCTACGTCATCCAAGACTTTCCTTTCTGCAGAAGATGTGCTGTCTCGCAGGACCTGAGGACACTGTCTGTCCCTTGCCCACACAAGGCAGTAGAAAGACTGTCTTAAGGAGAGAGCCCCCACTGGGGTGTTGTTTGGAAGTTGGGTCTCAAGCGGAGACCATTCCTGCTGCCTACCCAGAGTTAGATTGTGTGATGGAATCTCCACTGTGGCTGGCCTTTGGTGAGCTAGGCAGGCAGAGGGAACATTGGTGACATCATGAGAAGCCAGTGCCTCTCCCTGAAAGGCCTCTCTAGCTGAAGATCCTGATCGTGTCTCCCGAAGGAGGCACATTTGCTCAGGACAGACAGGAAATGGGACCCCCATGGCGCCTAGCTGCCTGTTACTGTCTAGTCATCATAATACTCCAATGTAGGGGTCTTTATTTTCTTCTTTTTTTTTTTTTAAAGCATGGTCCCATCTAAAGACAAAGCAGTCGTTTTTCCCCTAAGAGGAGAACAAATGCTAAAAGATGAGATTTCACTGCCTGATTCGTTTGTTTCAGATGCTTGAACGGATGCTTTAGCGTTTTCTGCCTGAGCTACATCATCACACTCGTTAGCCGGAAGGCAGTTGTGGCTAAGGCCTTGAAAGGGAGAAGGCTCAAGCGGGCTTATTTCTACTGAAACGGCATTTCAGGAGAAGCGCAGGAAAAAAACAAAACAAAACACCCACATCCACAGTCTGATCCCTTCCAAGAAAACCAATCATCCGGGAGGTGGGAAACGGTGCTGCAGCATCTGTCATGGGAGCCACGGCCACCGGAAATGCACATGGCTACTCCTTAAAAAAAATGCAAGGCTCAATAGTTTTGCTTTTCAGAGCAGAAACCCTGGGAGAGAAGAGAAAAGGGGGCAGGGGGAGGACAGCTGGCCTGAGAAAAAATGAACACAGTGTCAGAAGCTAGCTGGCCAGTAAGGGGAAGGAGAGAGAGACACACACACACGCACACACAAACACACATACACACACGCACACACTCAAAATGATCCAACACATGTCTGCTTTGGATGGGCAGATGACGACGTTCTCGAGTCTTTCATGCCTAGTTTGCTTGAACTCCTGAGGACTGGTGGGCCACCCTGGCCTGAGCTGACAAAGCTATTTTTGTAGACTTCTTTGCCACGATCTACCTTTCATCTGGGATCCTCCTGTGCTATCATCCACTATAGACCCCAGGGGGACTATTTAAGGGAAGGAAACACAGATCCTCCTAAGTCATACCCACAAACACACATGCGCACACACCCACACGCCAAAAAGATAAAGGCGCCACCTCAGGTTTCATCTTGTTTCCATAGGAAATGTCACAACACATAAATGCCATCGAACATTGTTCATTTTTAGTCCAGCCTCAGCCACTTATGTGGATGCCTCTTGGGGGCATTGGTCTAGGTCCAAGGACATCGGGGAGTCAAGAAACCTGGGTTCTAGTCCCAGCTCTAGCACTCATTTGTTGCTTGACGTTGGGCAAGACATTTAACCTCTCTGTGCCTCAGTTTCCCCATCTGTAAAATGGGGATAATAATACTGACCTACCTCACAGGGGTGTTGTGAGGAATAGCTAGCTGACTGTAAAGCTGTACTTTTGAGAGTATAAATGCTTGTTACCAAGAATAGAGTAATAATAATGTATGCCTGTTTACCACCAGAACTCTGAGAAATCCTTGTTTTTATTTAAGCCCATTGTCGCCCACACAGTAAGGGAGCGTCTCCCCTTTCAGGTTAGGAATCAGCCAGGAGGCACAAAGATGTACACCAAGGGCTCCACAAAGGCTCTTTTTCCATTTCTGAGAGTCGTAGAATTCTGCCGAACACGGAGGCGATTGCTTAGTTTCTTAGTACCTCCCGAGCAGAAGAAAAAGAGAATGAGATGGAGTTCCGCGGTCCCAGGGTCCGCCAGTTCTTTGTCATGATGCGTACATTGCCAGGCACAGCTAAGTGGACCTGGCGTCAGATGATAAGTCTGACGTGCCCAGGTGCTGCGCAGTTTCAGGTCAGGTGTTAGTGTCATGTAGTTTTCAGAAATGTGCGTGGTGCAGAGAAAATGAAGGCCTCTCAGACTTCCTGATCAGTGTGCTCAGCTGATTCTTGCAGTGTAACAAGCAGAGAGGAGTCCTAAGTGTGGACTTGAGTAGGCAAGACTGAGGTTGATCCTGCCCTGAGGGACGCTCCTCTGGGCTTCCAGGAAGTCCCATTACAGAAAAGGATGGTGCACATGGAGGGGAGACCCCTCTATGGAACAAGCAGGCACTACATGTGATAAGGAGAAAAGCCACTTCTTGAAGGGTGAAAAAGTAAGACTGAGCCTAAGATCAGTCCTCACCCCATGCAAGTGCAGTCTTCCAAAGAAACATCAACCCAGTTGGGCAGCAGATGAGAATGCCTAGAGAGTAGGAGAGTGGAAGAGAATATTTCCCCATTGACCTCTGTACTCATGTGGATGTTGCCTGAGTGAAGCCTAGCCTTCTCATTCTCATCACAGGATTAAGACGATTGATGGTTCCTTCCCATGTAGCCAGCCTGAGACCTTAAAATGGAACTGGCCTAAGTTGACATCCTCCTTCCTGACCTTGGGATTTGGTGTCATAACTGATGTGGCAGGCAGGGTTCCAGGTTATGATTTTGTAACTTAGCCTTGACATGCTTGGGCTAGATCCGCAGTTCTGCCAGGACATTGAGTGGACTTAGAAAGTGGCTGTGACCCCTTTACATGGCACCATATTTGCTAAGGCAGGGAAGCTTATTGAGCGTGGGATTGCTGAGATTCTTTCATTGGAGTGATGATGAAACCGCCTTTTCATGGCACACACCTGTTGGGTGTTAGGTGCCTCAACTCATATAAGAAGAACCAAGCCATGCATGCCAATTGTAGACCACCCTATGTATTCACCCTTACCAGGTGAATTTCACTGGAACATTACTCTGTTGGAAACTGAGGTCTCTCCTTGCCTGAGACTCAGAGGGTTGCCCTGACTTTGTACCACTTGATCCAAGTCCTGCTAAAGGGTGGTCCAGGATTTTCTGATCCTCCAAAGGAAGTTCTTAGAACTGTAATATGTGTATGGCTTGTTTCTCATGGCCTTTCTAAGTCAATGAATAAATTTAATTAAAACATGCAAAAAATGGCGACCATCTAGATGAGACTTAAGAGAATTGTTTGAAGGAAACACCAAAAGGTTCTTGTTTCTTTTGAATTTTGTGGTATTCTAGGAAACAACTCTGGCTCCTGTGAGGAGCCAAGGCCAGATGGGCGTTGTGAGGTTTGTCTCAGACCTTGGCTTGTAAGGGACATAGGATTGGAGAAAACTCAGTTTGAGCTCAGCAGCAGTAGGGTCTGTGTCACCAGGCATTGGTTGTTAGTGTACTCCTATACCACCTACGTAGAAAAATGGTTTCAACTAAAAACATTCTCCATTACTATGAGACACCCAAGTCCATGGTTTCAAGACATAGTCAATATTCAAGAAACTATGGCTCTCTGCCCCCTCCCCCTCCCCGGGTCACTGACCAATATTTCTCTGAGCAATGGTGAATATCAGCTAATTTCTAATTAATGCGTTTAGCTGTGTACTGCTTTTGTTGTATGAAGCCTTATCTCATTGAAGATAGCAGTTATGTTCAACATTTGTTGAAAAGGAAGCCTATACAGTAGGAAAGACAACAATTCCTACCACAGTAGTGCCAAAAAAAAAATATGGTCCTGTCATTTCCCATTTTTCCTTTGTGATGATGTTTTTACTTACCAAGCACATATCGTCAGTCTTGACATATAATTTCAGCCTCATGACTTAGATGGTGGCACTAATGCTCTGGGATAGGAATGATAAGTGGTCACCTGCATGAGAATCCTTCAGAGGGCACAGTGAGGGGCAGCTTTCAGTATTACTGTGTGTGAATGCCTGTATTTCAGTGATAACCACGGGGCACACTATGGCATAGAAGTGTATTTCATAAAGAGACAGGTGGCAGGGATTCCTTTTAAACATAGTTTAGACTCTATGGCTACTGGCATCCTTTCCAGCTCCAAATCTCTGTGACTCCATGAAAAATTCACCTGTTTTACTGTCAAGACTCAAAAATTCCAGAGATCAGAGCAACACAAAGGGCATTCTTTATAAATCTTGCCTGGTTTGCACAAATGCTTTGTCTCATGTCTGGCCAGAACCCACATTATTTAGCTGTAGAGTAAGCCTCAACATTCTATGTGATCATGTGTATCTTCCCTTGGATAAATCTTTTCTCTTTCCTGTGTGTCCTGGTGCTAGCAAAGGTGAAAACTGGAGGGCTTTGCTCTGATGTTTCATGGAATCCCAGATTGGGGCAAGCTCTGGACAACCCAAGCCCTGACCATTTCCAAAGGTGAGGTGTTTCTGGTATGGAAAACCCTCCTCTATGAGGACTCTAAGGGTTTGGACTCTTTGTCCCATGCTCTTTCTACTCTTTTCATCATGTTGATGCCTTTGTTTCCCATAACCCAGGACAGAGATCCCCATCACTGGTGTCCCTGAAGAACCTGGAGAACATAGGAGCTGTAGCTCTGCCTCTGTAAGGAGAGGCAGTTCTTCTAGGGAGGCATCTTTTGGACAGGATCTCCTTTAAGGCGAGGGACCTGCAGCCTCATCTTTTCATATTTATTACTTAGAAAGAAACCCGTACTATTAACTGTCCCCTTCTACTCACATGTTGCTGAGGTAAATGGAAGCATCTTGACATTGTCCCATAGGGCCCATTCAAAGCTAACTTTTGATATAGCTGGACTTCATTGCTTTTGAACAAGTCGGAGAAGGACTTCTCTAAATTAGTAAAAATTTGAAAATATGAAATATTTTCTAAGATATGTACATTTAGTAGCTATACTGTTGTCATGAAGGGGATTTGCTTTGATGAATAGGTAAGAATCCATTGCAGTTACCGTATTATTCTTTTGAGTAGGTTAGACATTATCCCTGAATGTATTAATTTGCACTGAAAACTTTTTCATTCATAGCATTAAGATTCTTCCAATGCTCTGTTGAAAGCCTAATGAAGTCCAAGCTATGGGGATCTCATGACTGAGCTTTTATTTTTTGATTTTCTCCTACTATACAAAAGTTATTTCTCAGATGATTCTTATAATATGCCTCGCTCCTGGGTTATGGAAGATGAAGGCAACAGCATGATGAAGATGTGGTGGAAAGAGCCCAGAACTAAAAGTTCAGATACCTAAAGTCTTAGTTTTGACACTTGCCAATTCAGGCCAATCCTTTAACTTCCTTGAGACTCACTTTCCTCAGATGAAAAATGGGGAAATGGGGATTATAGCTCATCCATCTACATTGCAGGGTTGTCATAAAGATCCAGTGAGATGAGGTTTTTGTAAAAAATACTGAAAAAAGTAAGATACTCCAAATTTCTGTGAGAGTGAGTAATGATTGCCCTACCGCCACCATCACGGTACCTGGCATATTA
This sequence comes from Bettongia penicillata ogilbyi, assembly GCA_023548195.1. NCBI lineage: Eukaryota > Metazoa > Chordata > Mammalia > Diprotodontia > Potoroidae > Bettongia > Bettongia penicillata. The sequence continues at coordinate 12,113,969 of JAJHZJ010000132.1, read as the reverse complement.
CCTTTATTGGTAGTTGACTTTGCATTTCTAGGAACATTGAGAGTAAATACTGCAGAGCCTATTCTGTGAAGGTGTCAGGAAATTAGTAAGTCCTTCTGTGAGTCTAGCATCACAAATTACAATGAAGATTTAAGTTCTTCCAACACAGGGATTGCTTTGCTGTTGGACAATCTGAGAAAGGAAAGAAAGATACTTATGTTCAGGCAGCTCCCTTGTCTTCCCATGTAGAATGATAAAATATTACTTGATTTATAAAGCTGAGCCCCATCCAGAGACATGGAAGAAATGACTTATAACTTAATCTAGTCTTGACATTTGAGTTAACCTTGCACTTAGCAAGAAAATGAATATTGACACGGAAATGAATAATGGGGAGAAGCTCCATCCCCACTCATTCTGTACAAAATAAATAAGTGAGATCACAGTCACATCTCCCTTGGAGGAAAAAACATTTGCAAAATGTAGGATATATCCATGAATTCTCCATCAACTAGAAGAGAAGGAAAACAGTGACTTTCAGATGAGCTAGTTTGTTTGACAATAGTCTAATTTCAGATTCCTGATTTTCATCTTGTTAACTATAAAGTGGATGTGGCAGAAACTCACTGAAGGATAAATATGCCATGTTGACTTGCTTGATTAGGCTGTGGAACACAGACTGAGTGGTGGCTTTGTCAGACACCAACGTGCTCTTTCCTGAAGGGCCTCAGCAGTGATCTTGTGAGCTGCGCCATCCGAGGCTTGAGTACTTTGTCTTGTGGTCACTGCCATGGTGTAAGTCCACCCTGATCCTTCTTTTAAAAGCATTTTTGCATAATTTTTAATGGCTTTGTAAGTGACCAAACACACACGTCTTTGATAGTATCAATGACCAGTAGTTTTCCAGGGTATAGCTTCAATATTCAAAGTACACGGATTGGCAAAAATTAAAATCTGAGAACTAGCCAAGAGTGATTATTCAGGAGCTAAGTGAATGTTCCCATTTGATGGACAAAATCATTATTCTATGCCATTGCTTCTGAAAAGGTAGTAACATTCTTGTTTAGAAGTCTCTTAGGCATTGAGTGGGAAAGTTTCCCCCATTTCTAATAAATGGAATCTAGAAGTGTCAGCTTTTTTTTGTTTTTTTCTCCTTTTAAAAATAGTTTATTAATGATTTATTAGAACATCTAGCATTTAAAAAAACACGAAGCTTGAAACTGCTTACAATTTATAGAATTGGACATGTTCAAATTAAGTCACTATTGTCTTTATACATAGACTATTTTATAGCTACTGTATGTTTCTTTAAAATCATGACTGTAATGTTAATGAAATGTTTTTAATTAGATTTAATTATGCAGGGTTAATGGCTAATGAGATTTGAAAATCTTTTTTTACAATAATATTTGCCATTAGACATGTGTAAAATGTGGGAAAATAAGGTAATTATTCTGGTTATAAAGTTTTTATTTCAAAGAAAAATGGCCCTTTTTGGAGTTAGACAAAGAAAGAAAGCAATTTTCTTGCACAATTTAAGGCAGTATTCTGTATTTCCTGGAGTTAGAAGTTGTTGAGAATTTGGGGGAACAGCCTAAGCCATTTAGCCTGATTGATATGAAATTATCCAAAATTTTTTGTCATATGTAATGAATTCAGGATGTGACTTTTAGCCTTTATTTCAGTTTAAATTTGAGGACAGAGCCATTGTCCCATTCATTGTGTTCCTCCACCCCTACATATGATTCTTTTCAAATGGTGAAGAAATGCCAGTATCTCGAAAGGTCTGTTTGACTCCTTGTGGAGAAAACAGGGTTATAATGTTTTCTAGATTTTCGTTCTCGTTTTTGTTGTTGGATAGGGAGATGCCTTTTCCCGTCTTAATGTCTCTTCAACAAATACTGTATCATTTTTTGTCTTTGAAGGTGATGTCTCTGTCCCCCACCCAACGTTACTCATGATTTGTGTTGTCCTGAACCAATTGTAGGCCCTGTCCCAGCTCATGAAGCATGGCTGCACTGCATTAACATGTGGATTGACTCATAACCTTGTGTATTATTGAACAGAGTGGGGGGGGGGAGAGACAATTGGAGACAGTTTGGATTTTCTTATGCAATCATGTTGTTAATCACTCTGTGTGTTTCAGTGAAATGCTAAACCAACCAGCATAGGACAATGTCAAAAATTTGTTCAAATAAATAGTTTTCTATTTCTCTTATTATTTTCTAACTTAGTGCAATGAGTTGAATTTTGAAATATAAAGGGAATTCCTAAGCCATCTCATCCCGTGCTGCAGAAGGGCATTCATAATTCACCAAAGCACGTTGACCTGATTAATTGTAACATGAACTTATTCCTATGGAGACACAAGCACAGGCATCTGTCACAGCTTTGCACACACTTCTGTGTCTGTTCCACTGGAGAGTGAGCCTTTCTTCCTTTATTTGATGAAGAATTCAAACCTTCCAAACGCTTCCTTTCCATTTTTTTGTAAACAAATGCCCTCTCAAAGATTCCAAACTGAATTTTAGAATGTTTTGGACTGGATTGTATTCTTTGTTTTTATGTCCTTCTTATACCTCCAGCCCTGTTGTATAAGAACATGATTACTTTATCATGAGACTTGACTCCCTTACCTGTCTATAAGCAAAGAAGTTGTTATGAAGCTAAGAGTCACATGACTTGACAACTGTCATCAGCATGTCTGTGGGTCCTACCTGGAACCAAAGTCCACTAAAGGTTAGAAGCAGAGCCTGTGGAAAAACACTGTCATGTTAGCCGTAGGGCCCTTGCCCAGACCAGAGTATTTGATGCTGAGAGCCTGAAGGCTTTAATTCCTGCCAATCCTTTCTCTCAGTCACTGCCTAAGGTGGAAGGAGCTTAGGGGCCTTCTTCCAAGAACAGCTCTGATGGACTGCTTTTGTTCTCCGTGTTCTGTTGGAGACCTCATGTCCTTTCATGGTAAATTGATTCACTAAAAATCCGTTGGCAAATCCCTACAATTAAAAAATGAAAGTCACTCCTGCGGTGCCACTACAGGAGAGATCAGGGCCAAGGCAGGTGATAAGCATCCAGGCAGCCTCCTCACTGGCTGTTGTCTGGCCGTACAATGCCCCTTGCCTTACTGAGGCATATTCTCTGTGCCTGTCTCGCTATTCCTACACCAGACAGCTGACTGAAGTGACTTTCTCCCCTGAAGATTTGCCATGTGGCCTCATTCTCATTTGCAGACACTTCTGATTCTCCGGGCATTAGATGCACACTTAAGTGCTGCACGCCCGGCTTCATTTTTAAAGAGGTCCCCAGGAGGCCGATAAATGATAACAGGGTTGTAGGTAAAGACCCAACACATCCAAAGGCCTCAGGAGTGAGTGGGGAAAAGTAAAGACCATCTCTTCTATGTGTGGGTGATAGTGTTCCTAGGGAAAAAGGTGAAAAAGTAGGTACAATCCCTACCTGTGCCTCTGTATTTGGGGGTGAAATGCTTCCATTTGGTTCATTGCCACATGTGACATTTCCCCACTTAGCCCCTCCTGACAGAGATAATGCAGCAGCCCTTCTATTTGACATATTACAATGCCTCCCATAGGCTTTATGGGTTCAAGGTTTGAGTCACCTGGCATCTTTCTGAGTAGAGTCGGAAGCCAGGTTTTGCGGGAGCCACCTGTGCATGCACTGATGACCTATGGAGGAAGTGGGACACAGGAAAACCATTACTACATGGACCTTTGATCTCTTTTTTGGTCCTGACTTGGGATTTCCAAAGTGTAAGGAACTCCCCATGTGGGAAGCTTCTTCAGATGGGTTAGTCTTAGAAATTAGAGGCCATTTGAGTCACTGAGAGATTGGTGACTTAATTGAGCCCCAGTTTTCCTGACTCCAAAACCGGCCCTTTTTCACCATGTAACAATACTGCTTATCTTGAACCACATCCAGTTAGTTGGTTGGGGCCTCAGTGATGCTGAAACCCAGCCTTGGGAATGTTCTAGCCAGACTAGTAAGCCAGGACTCTGTAAATGCAGAAACCCAACTTTATCAACCCAAGTATGCTGGTCGGTTCCTGTTCAATACATGGCCCTCTTCCTTCATTTGCTTTGCAGCAGATGCAGCGCCTCCCCCTTCACCTAATGAAAGGACCTTGCTGCAGCAGCAGGCCCCAAAGCCAGCTTGTTGACTGGTTTCTTTCTCTTCTTAGACTTCATCAGTTTCCAGTCCTAAAATTAGCTAGGATGTTATCCTTGCATCACATAGAGGCTGAGGAGATGGCCAAGGGCTGTAATGTTCTTCTGCCCTTCTAAAGGACTGGCAGCACCAAGAATGAGCAGTGTCCCTTGAGGATGGCAAACCCATGAGCTGCCCATATCCAAACTTTAGTTACCCCAAGTCAGCCTGAGCCAGGGGGAGGGGGCTGTCTAACTTCTTCTGCTGTTCTCCTTGATCTAGGCAGGATTAAGGACCCTTCATGATATTGGGCCAGAAATCCGTCGCGCTATATCATGTGATTTGCAAGATGATGAACCTGAGGAAAAAAACAAAGAGGAAGAGGAAGATGTATTCAAAGTAATTATTCAAAACACAGCTCTATACTGTCCGTTTGGAAATTGTGGAGCAGGACTTCCAACTCTCAAAGTCTGTGCTTCTAAGACTTCATTTTGGGCTACCAATATGAGCCTGTGCAAATTCAGACCAGTTGTAACACACACAAAACATGCTGAGGCACAAACACATAGGTTTAGGCACACATAGCACTTCCATGACCATCTCTGCCTTGCCCACCAGCTCCATTCTCCTCCCATCCACCTAAAAAGCAGCTGGAGAAGCTCCCCTCTGGCCTCCAGAGAGAAGCACGATCCATGCCCTGGATGTGACCAGTTCCCTCCTTCACCGCATCCCTGCTATCCTGCACCATGCACGACACAGCCAGTCTCTGCCTGGTTCATAGCCTAGAGCTTCCATCCATTGCCCACTCCCTGAAGGCTGCCACCTGCCTCAGATGGGTGTGACACTCTCTGGGTTAGGGATGGGCTTCTCTAGGGCAGCCTGCATTACCAGGGAGTGCCCCTACTTCCCATCTCTGAGCACTGGCGACCTCACACTTGTCCGGGGAAAGGACATCTACCCTGCTGGCACATTCACATGGATTTTTCAGACACTCACAATCTTTTGTTCATCTCAGGGATCCTGTAGAATTTTAGTAGAATACTTTTTCATGTAAAAAGAAAAAAATAACCTAACGTGGCTAGCCTGCCTGCGCCAAATGCTGTGTTAAATTACCTGGTATTGTCTCCCATTATTTTGCAGAGAAATGGTGCCTTGTTTGGAAACCATGTCAATCATGTCACTAGTGATAGGAGAGATTCCCTTCAGCAGACAAATACCACCCACCGTCCCCTGCATGTCCAAAGGCCTTCAATTCCATCTGCAAGCGATACTGAGAACCCAATGTTTCCTCCAGCAGGAAATTCGGTGTATCCTAACCATCATAACCATAATTCCATAGGAAAGCAAGTTCCCAACTCAACAAATGCCAATCTCAATAATGCCAATATGTCCAAAGTTGCTAACGGGAAGCACCCCAGCATTGGAAACCTTGAGCATGTGTCTGAAAATGGGTATCATTCACACCACAAGCATGAGCATGCGCCTCAAAGAAGGTCAAGTATCACAAGGTAACCTTTGATGTATTTACGTTCAGTAGCCTAGCCTCCCACCCGTAGCCTGTCCCACCTGATTGAGTGGCCCTAGTCTTTCCCTTGTCCTCTCTTCTCCCACTTTCTGTTGCCAGTTGCTATTTAGGATTGAGAAGCATTACAAACAAAATAGGAAGGTGTAAGTATTTTGAGCCTTAGTGGAAAAAGAGTTTCTATTATGTGACCTCCTGTAGTTTCCCTAAAGAACTCTCCATCTGCCCCAGTTCTGTTAACTTGATTGGCAGGTAGCATACCTACATTTTCATAATCTTTGTTGGGAATATTTACTTTTATCTGATTACACTGTTTTCCCCTCCATATTTTATGCCTTTCCTGGATAGAACCCGCTATTACGAAACTTACACTAGGTATGTTCCCATTCCCCAAAATGTGTGTTAAGTGCTATGATGTCTGAGTGTCAGAACTGGGTTATTTAAATGCGGAGATAGGAAAAATTCCTTGAAACCAATTATCAAGAAAACTTTTTGTAACTCAGGACCTTAGGTGGTGGATAAACGGCTGCCTTTTTGTAGAAAGGGAACTTCATGCCCGCCCAGATCTGCTTGGGATTATTGACAGTATGCCTGACCCAGTTCTTAGAGACCTGGGTTTTATGGGGAAGCCAGTTCCCCATTCTACACATCCAGGTGGCTCCATTATGGTGCCTCAAGGATGAGGAGAAGGCTCTCCTGGAGTGCCCACAAAATGGAGTCAGCCCCTAGACCATCAGGATCAGAAGGTGGGCGCCAGTGACTTAGGAAGCACCGTTGGCCTAAATTGGGGGCTGTGAATGAAAAAGTTTGTTTTCTTGAGCTCTCAGTGTTGCATGGATAAGGGCAGGCCAAGCGCCAAGCAGAAGCTGTTACTGTGAAAACTTTATCTTCCTGGTTCAATTTGTCCCCTTAGATTTAGCTTAACTGAGCTGTTATTCAGTCATTTTCAGTCATGTCTGGCTCTGTCCAAGGTCGTTTTTGAACTCGAGTCTTCCTGACTCCTGGTCTGGCACTCTATCCACTGTGCCACCTGGTTAACCAGGCAGACAAGACAGCTTTTGAACTTGCATTCTGTGGCAGCTCAAAGCTACCATGTGAAAAGAGAGGAAAATGGGGTCATGGGAGAAAGACCAAAGAGCCCTCAAAAGTTATTTTGGCAGAAGTCTCGTCCTTCTGTTTCCAGTTTCTTCACCTCCATGAACTCGTGTTTCCTTCTGTAGTTCTCACCTTATTAAGTTTGCAAAGCGCTCAAGAGCAGCTTCTAGCCCTGGTGGCTCCTGTCTAGGGTTCTTAGGGTGTGACAAGCTAGACTCACCTTTGTCCAGAGTAGAGGGTACAGGGGGAGGGGGTGAGCACCAGTACATTTATGCACCGACTGGCCGTGTGTGTGCTGATCAACTTAGCAGGCTGCTCTACCACACTGACGCAAGTCCAATCCCACCCCACTTTTTCCTGACTGTAGGTCTGATTCTGGTGACGGGCAGCTCCCTACTATTTGCCGGGAAGGCTCTGAGGGGTATGACTACTTCAGGGAGCAGCACTGGTTGGAGGAGCAGGAGTATTTCAGTGGTGACGAGTACTACGAGGACGACTGTATGCTGGTGGGGAGCAGGTGAGGTCACTTCCACCGTGGGCCCAGATGAGATCTCCCAGAATGCCCCCCTCTTGAGCACCAGAGAGCTGACAGGCAGCCTTGCTCAGGCCCTGGGACCGTGAATGGGAAGGGCGGGGAGAGGCCCGGGGTAGGAGCCTTCAAGCCTTCCCCCCACGTTGGGGTTATGCAATGGTTCAGAGATTTTTCAGGGACAGTAAGAACTTCTCAAGCAGCATTTTGAACTTCATGAATCGTTTTTAAAGAGGGAACAGTTTCACACTGGACAGTAGCAGCTGGGCAGCTTTGGGTCCAGGAGAGTCACACAGAGAGGGAAGGGGGGCCTCTGAAGCTTGGGCACAGGGGGCTGTGGGAATTGTCCTCAGGAAGGGGCAGACAGACACGCTTGACTCCCCAGCCTTCTATGGCCAATTTACCTTTTTTTCCTAGCATAGCATTCCCCCCAAACAGAAGGTGATCAGAAAACATGAAATGTGGCTTGGCCACAGGTCATTACCAGAACAACATGGACCCGAGTGAGGGAAGATGCTGTGACCATTTCTTGTGCCTCAACTTTGATGGAAAAGGAGCTTTATTAGCACTCTCCCTGAAATGAGCCTAGTGAAAGGTGTGGAGAGGAGCCCCAGGACCCAATAATGCTCTGAGGACAGGTTGTTCAGCTGTCTGGATGAGGCCTTCATTTATTCGTTCTCAGTGTATTTTTTTGCACCCAGGCAAGCCTACGACGTCTACAACAGATGCCCAGGCGGCAGCTCGGACTTTGAGAGGCCATGGGGTTATCAGCACCCACGCAGCTTCTTGGAGGAAGATGACTCACCAGTCTGCTACGAATCCAAGAGGTCCCCGAGGAGACGCCTGCTGCCTCCCACCCCTACATGTGAGACCCTTTGTGGTGGGGGTGGGGCAGCTGTCTCTTCTGTAGCCTGCTCCTTCCCGGAGCCTGGGGCCTACAAAGGAGCCTCAGAGAGGGTCCCCCAGAGGAGTTTTCTTTTCTTACTTTCTTTCCTCTCCTTTTTCTTTCTCCTTTGGTTTCTTTCTCACCTCTTTTCCCCCTTGTTTCCTACTTGCGTGCCTTAGCCCTGAGCTCATCCGTCTGGGTCATCTCTCCCCTCCTCACGGTCATCTTCAGTGTAAAGGAGGTTGGTGGCAGCTCCCCTGCCTGAGGGTGGCTGCCCCAGCCTCACAGGGGATGCTTTAGCTCTGACCCTGTGACAAGGTCGAGGCAGTGGGCCAGGGTCACACAGCTAGGAAGAGTGAAGGTCTCAGCTTAAGCCCAAGTTTTCTGAGCCCAAGATCAGCAGCCCTCCTCCCATACCATAAAATGTCACCATGGAATAAGTTCATAATTCTCTTCAGCCCCCATCTCAACCCAAAACAAACTCCATTACAGCCTCCACACATGAGAAGTGGACCTTCTGGCCCAACTGTTTTATGAGAGAAGCTTCTGGGGATGGAGGATAGGACCCATGTCGGTCTATCCAGGCATGGACAGTGCTCACTGCCAGAGCAGAGAGATTAGAGGCCAGTGGCCATGCCATAGTTCCTGTCTTGTCCAAGCCAAGCCTAGGCAGGAATCTGCACCCTGCCCCAACATCCAGACAGGTGAAACCTCCGTAAGGGTCACTTGGCTGCCTGCAGAGGCGGCCCATTCCATGGGCGACTCCGATGCCTTGTTACAAGGGTTTCCTGACCCAAAGGCCAAGTCTGCCTCACGCTGGAGTCAGTTTCCCTGGCCTTAAATGTGACCTTCCAGCTCCCAGGGCACCCAGAGCAGCTTTCTGCAGCCTTCCAGGCTCACTGTGGTGCCACAGGCAAGGTGGATGGTGTTTGCTGTTGTCTTTTGCTCTCACCAAGGGGCCTTTGACAGGCATTGCAAGCCTTGGATTGTGCCTGGGATACATGTGCACATCCTCACACACCACACACACCACCCAGTACCCACACATATGCCACATACATGCAGACACACCACACATGCATGTGCCACCATATACTGCCCACGCCCCACATGGACACACACTACACCACATGCACAGCACACATGCCACACAGGTATGCACTGTCCACACACACGCCACGTGCATGTGTGCACACCTACCCACACGCACACATCCAGAGCAAGCCTGGCTTCCCATATGAATCCAGACCTAACAGGGGTTGGTGAGAAGGGAAGGAATCTTCCATTACAACTGTCGCAGGTTTGTTGATTTTAGTCTTGGGGCAGAACCCTGACCTTGGAGCCCATAAATAGAGTCCCACAATTAATATTTAATTGCTACAGTTTCTAACATTTGTTAACAAATTTGTCTTCCTGCTCTCCCAGATGGTGCAGGAGAGGCACGGAGAGGAGTCTGGAGGGGCCCTCAGCCGCTGGGGTTTCCAAGCAGGGGCCTCTTTCACTTGGTTAATAAGAAATCAGAAAAAGCCAAAGTCTGGTGTTCAGTAAAAGAGCTGGGGTCCATTTGCATAAGAGCACAGAAGGTCCTTTGGAGGAGATTTTTCCGGCAAGGAATTCAAATTGGATCGTTGGGAGGGAGCCTGGCCAGCCCTCTTTGCTTCCTGAGCCCTTGGGGCTACGCTGCCCAGGAGTCTGGCTCCCGGGTGTGGAAGGATCCAGCTGATGTTGGAGGTGGCCGGGGAGGGCCCCTCTGCCTCCTGAATCCTTGGGGCCATGCTGCCCAGCAGTCTGGCTCCTGGCAGGGAGGGGGAGGAAGGATCCCGCTGACCTTGGAGGTGACTGGGGGGAGGGCCCCTCTGCCTTTCTGTCAGAGCTCTGGACCCCCTTCTTCACAGTGAAGTGCTCAGGAGCGCCCTTTCTGTTTATGTTATTGCTTCATGTTTTTCTTCAAATGTCACCAAACCGTCTCATCCACCCCGTGATCAAACAAGAAGCTTCCAGATATTTTTCCCCTTTAAACTTTAAAACCACAAAATCCTGAGAGGTTGAGATTGTCTTGTTGTGTTGGCCTTGGGCCCAAAGACTCAGGCTGGAGTAGCCAGGGTTTCCTCACTAACCCTGTGACCTGCGCCTCCATTTTCTCTCTGTTCAGTGGGATGATAAGGCTTCCACTGCCATCCTCACAGAGCTGCAGGAGGAGATGCCTCTCCTAGGCTGGGAAGGGGGACCTCTCGTCGTCAATACCTCTGAATCCTCTCCTTTTACAGATTTGGACATTAAGGCACAGAGAGTTTAAGTGACTTGCTCAAGGTCACTCAGTCTTTCAGACTCCCAGGTCCAGCGCTCTCCATCACCTGTGCAGCCCTCCAAATTACTGCTCTGGATGGGATATGAGCCTATGAGGAGGGGAAAGGAAGGGAATCAGTACTATGCTCCTTTTATGGGCCAGGATGCCAAGTGCTTGTACAACTCTCTCATTTGATCCTCACAACTGCCCCAGAAGTAGGTGCGATTATTATCCCCATTTTACAGTTGAGGAAACCGAGGCAGACACCTCAGGGTCACATAGGCAAAACATGTCTGAGGTTGGATTTGAATTCAGGTCTTTCACACCCTAGGCCCTGTGCTCTGTCCACTGTTCTTTCTAGCTACCTCTCACAGTCCATGGGAGTAGAGGGGCAGGGAATCTGCTCATTTACTAAAGAGGGTTAGGAATTTGCACTAAGGTTATAGACATAACAAGGCTGAGATTTAGCTCAGGGTCTGTGTCTGTTCCAGTGGTTTTCCCCTTTGCTGGATCCTCCTCCTGATCCCACCTTCTAACCTTGGGTGTCCCCTGGGGTCCTGTCCTAGGCCCTCTTCTCTTCTCCTTCTGTATTATTTCACTGTGTGAGATCATCAGCCTCTAGTATGTTAAATTATCATCTCCATGCTGATGGTTCTCCTTCTATGGCCTTTTATTACATATAATTTTTATTGCATTATGATCTGAGAAGGATGCACTGATTATCTCTGCCTTTCTGCACTGGATTTTGAGATTTTTATGTCCTAGTACATGGTCAATTTTTGTAAATGTCCCATGTACTGCTGAGAAAAAGGTATATTCCTTTCTGTTCCCATTCAATTTTCTCCAAAGATCTATCATATCTACCTTCTCTAGAGTTTTATTTACCTCCTTAACATCTTTCTTGTTTATTTTGAGGTTAGATTTATCAAGTTCAGAAAGAGGGAGGTTGAGGTCCCCCACTAGTATAGTTTTGCTGTCAGTTTCTTCCTTCAACTCCCTCAACCTCTCCTCTAAGAACCTGGATGCTATACCACTTGGAGCATACATGTTTAGTAATGATATTGCTTCATTGTCTATGGTGCCTTTTAGCAGGATATAGTTTCCATCCTTATCCCTTTTGATTAGATCTATTTCTGCTTTTGCTTTGTCTGAGATTAGGATTGCTACTCCTGCCTTTCTTATATCAGCTGAAGCACAATATATTCTGCTCCATCCTTTGACCTTTATCCTATGTGTATCCCCCCATTTCAAATGTGTTTCTTGTAAGCAGCATATTGTTGGATTATGGCTTTTAATCCATTCTGCTATCCGTCTCCCTTTTATGGGAGAATTCATTCCATTCACATTCACAATTATGATTACAATCTGTGTATTTCCCTCCATCTTCTTTCCCACCATTTGGGCTTTTAGCTCTGCTGTCTCCCTTCCCCTCCTTACTAGTATTCACTTTTCACCACCTCCTCTTGCCACCTTCCCCTCTTTCTTTTAGCCCCCCTCCCTTTTACTCCCCTTTACTCTTATTGCTTCTTCCCTCCCTTTTAGCCTCCCTTCCCTTTCTTCCCCCTTCCTCTCCCACTGCTTATAGAGCTAGTTAGGATTTTTTACTTAAGTTTATTGTTCCGTCCTTTAAACAAATCCGATGAGAGTACCTCTCACACCATGCTCATCTCCCTCCCCTCTTTCCCTCTACTATGATTTTGTACTTCTTCTTGTGATGTAATTTGCCATTTTCTGCTTCCTCCTTTTCACACCTCCTATTACACTCCCTTCTCATACTTAAATCATATTTTTTATCATGATATCATTTACTTTATACCCGTTCCTCCTATGCTTATCCCTTTTATATTTCTTAATAGACGCACAGTTCTCAAGATAAACAGATATCATCTTCCCTTATAGGGAGGTAAACAATTTGCCCTAATTGAGTAGCAAGTTGCCCCACCCCCCACTGTTTACCTTTTTATGATTCTCTTGAGACCTGCATTTGAAGATCGAATTGTCTATTAAGTTCTGGCATTTTGGTCAGGAAACTCTGGAAATCCCTTACTTCATTGAATGACTTTCTCCTTGCCTGAAATGTTATGCTGAACTTTGCTGGGTAGTTGATCCTTGGTTGTAGTCCCAACTCCTTTGCCTTACGGGATACTGGGTTCCAATTCTTTCGATCTTTTAATGTAGAAGCTGCAAGGTCCTGTGTAATCCTGATTGTATCTCCTTGATATTTAAATTGTTTCTTTCTGGCTGCTTGTAATATTTTCTCCTTCACTTGATAGCTCTGGAATTTGGCAACTATATTTCTTGGGATTTTGAGTTTGGGATTCCTTTCAGGAGGGGAACAGTGGATTCTTTCGATGACTATTTTGCCCTCTGAATCTAGTACTTCTGGGCAGTTTTCCTTGATGATTTCCTGGAAGATATTGTCCAGGCTCTTTTCTCCATCCTGGGTTTCTGGCAGGCCAATAATTCTTAAGTTTTCTCTTCTGGATCTATTTTCCAGGTCAGTTGTTTTTCCAATTAGATATTTTACATTTTCTTCTATCTTTTCATTCTTTAGATTTTGTTTGACTGATTCTTGCTGTCTCATTGAGTCGTTAGTTTCTACTTGCCCAATTCTAATCTTCATCAAATTGTTTTCTTCCGTTAACTTTTGTATCCCCTTTTCCATCTGCCCAATTTTTCCTTTTAAGAAGCTATTTTCTCCAGTTAATTTTTGTACTTCCTTTTCCATTTGCCCTTTTAGGAAGTTATTTTCTCTAGTTAATTTTTGTACTTTCTTTTCCATTTGGCCTTTCAGGAATTTATTTTCTCCAGTTAATTTTTGAACTTCTTTTTCCATTTGTTCAATTTTCCTTTTCAAGGAGATGTTCTCATCAGTGAATTCTTTCTTAATAATTTTAAAATCATTGGCCAGTTTATCTTCTGTTTCCTTCTTCAGCTGTTCCAGGAGAGCTGCTTGTGCTTGCGAGTAGTTCATAGTCCCTTCTGAAGTTTCAGATGGAAGTACAGCCTCAGCTGTGACCTCTTTGGGGTTTGTGTTTTGGTCCTTATCCCCATAGAAAGATTCTATGATTCTTTTGGCCCTCTGCTTTTTCTTGCTCATGATTTTGATTTTTTTTTTTTGAGTGTTGTGGCTTCTGGTTCTTTCAGTCAGAAGCTAGAGAACTTTTTGCTGAGCTGATGTGTGAAAAAGCTAAAAGCAGGTTTTTGTTTGGTGTTTCCCTGATCAGCCCTGGGTTTAGCTTGTTAAGTGTGGGAGAGGAGTGATCTGGTCACAGGAGATCTCCTCAGCTGAACTGAGGCAAAGGCAAGCTCAGGGGCTGGTAATCCCAACTGCCCTATTGTCTTTCTGATTCCCCTGGACGGCTGAGGCACGCCTAGATGCTAATGCGTGTTCCCACCCCTCCTGGGGCTCCTCTCCTGGTGCTGAGGCTTGCCTGGGTCCTAGTGCGAGTTTTCTCTGCCCTGGGTCCTCTGTCCTTCCGGTTTGCCTCTGCCACCGTAGGAGGAATCCCCCTTAGCTATTTTCCTCGTCTCAGGTGTTATGAGACTATTGGTCTCCTTCTATTTCTACTGATCTGGGATTTTTCTGGGGAGATATTTTATGGTTCTTTCACGGTCATCAGGTGGGGAGGAGAGAGCATTTACTGATCACTCCACCATCCTGGCTCCTGGAAGTTCAAGTAGGTGACTTACCGAAGTTTGATCTTCGGGCTGAAGGTCTCAGGAGTTGCTGTGCTGATATCTGGCGCTCTGCGGCTCTCACTGACTCGGTTTGGCTTGTCTCCCGCCCTGGGTGCCACTCCTCTGGTTCCACCCGCCACTCAGGTTTCTTGGGTCCCTTCTGCTCCACTGTTCTGACCGCGCTGCGCTGTGCGCTGTGGGCTCACCCCCGTGGAACAGATCCTTCCCGTGGACCTTCCAGTCCAACCTGAGCTCCGAATCCGTCACCGTCTGTCTCCCACTGGATTCCGCACCTCCAAAATTTGGTCAGATTCTCCTTTCAGAGGTACCTGGAGGAGCTTGTCCGAGAGCTTAGGTGAGCTGCTCTCACTCCTCCATCTTCATGCTGATGGTTCTCAAATCTACCTTTTCCACCCCCATCTCTCCCCTAACCTCTAGTTTCACTTGTCCAACAGCTTTTCAAACATGGCAATTAGATGGCCAATAGACATCCTAAACTCATTCATTATCTTTCATCCTAAGCCCCTCTCCTTCACCTTCCCCTTTTACTGCAGAGGGTGGGCCGCACCATGCTGTCAACACCTGCCGATTTCACCTTGGCAGCATCTCTCCCACCCTGGTGCATGCCCTCATCACATCCCTCCTGAACCACTGCAGCAGCTGCTGGGAGGTCTGGCAGTCTCCAGTTTTCCCCCACTCCAGTCCATCCTCTGTTCAGCCATGGAAGTGATTTTCCTAAAGCCTACGTCTGATTCTGTCACCCCCTCAACTCCCCACACCCTTGCCCCTCTCAGTAAACTCCAGTGGCTTCCTGTTACCTCCAGGAGCAAATATAAAATGCTCAAATCAGCATTTGAAGCCCTCCATAACGCAGCCTCCTCCTATCTTCCAGTCTTTTTACACCTGACTCAGTATGTACTCTTTGATCCAGTGAGATGGGCTTCCTGTGAACAAAACACTGCCTTTCTCAGCTCTGGGCTGTTCTCCCTCCTCATCTCTGCCTGGTTTCCTTTCAGTCCCACCCAGAATTCCATTTTGTATAGGAAGCTTCCCCAACCCCTCTCAATTCCAATGCCTTGCACCTCTGAATCACCTCCTATTTATCCTACAGCTTGTCTGTCTATACTTGCTTGTTGTCCGCCCCATTAGATGATAAGCTTGTTGAGGACAGGAAGTATCTTTGACCTGTCTTCGTAGCCCCTGCACTTGTAGCACACTCCCTGGCACACAGGAGGTGACTGATGAAGATTCATTGACTGACCGGCTTTTCAGATCCCCAGGCTTGACTCCCAAGAACGCTTGCTCTGAAGCCAGACAATTTGGGTTCAAATCCCACCTTTGACACTGTTTACTTTCTATGTGACCATGTATAGTTCACATCATCTCCAGGAGTCTCAAGGTTCCTCAGTTGTAAAATGAGAAGATTAGAATTGTAATTCCGAGCATCCTTCCTGTGCTCGATCTGTTATCCTTTCTCTGTCTTAATGGAACCAGAGAGTCTCTGAAAGGCTGTTTGTAATCCCCAGTGCTGAGAAGAAGGATGTCCAATGCAGCGTAGGAGGAGATTGCTTTCCTTGTGCAGCAGGCTAATGTTTGCCAGGACCTGAGGATCGTGAGGAAGGGGCACTGCCCAGGTGGGCAGCCACAGTGAGGAGCAGAGACCTGACTCATTCATTCACTGGTCCTGGGAGCAGCTATTAACTGAATAGCCTCTGGAAGGAAAAAAGGGAGAGAGGAAGAAGGAAGGAGGGAAGGAGGAAGGGAAGGAAGGAGGGAGAGAAGGAGGGAGGGAGAAAGGAAGGAGGGAAGGAGGAAGGAAGGAAGGAGGGAGGGAATTTGTAGAAAGGAAGACGTATGCATTTATTAGGCACTTACTTCATGCCAGGCATTGTGCTAAGCACTTTACAGGTATTATATGGTTTAATCCTCACATAAATTCTGAGAGGAAGGTACTGTTATTATCTCCACTTTACAGTTGAGGAAACTAAGACAGACAGGTTAAGTGACTTGCCCAGACTCCCACAACTAAGAAATATCTGACTCCATGAGAATTCAGGGCCTAAGGTGAGCCCAGGGCTCCAAGGCCCACAGAGCTTCAGAACTGAAAGGACCTCAGTCCACAAGGGGTCATTCAGCCTTTTCTGAGCACCCAAGACAGTCAGTTCCACCTGTCAGGAAGGAGCGTTCCCTTGTCTCCCTCTACAGCTCACACTCATTGTTCTTCATTCTTTCCTTTGGGGCTTAGAAGAACAAGTCTGACCCACCCCCCCATGACAGCCTTTTGGATATGGAGACAGTCCTCATGCCCCCTTCCCCTTTGCACTGATCTAGCTGAGATGAAAAGAGCCTGGACTAGGCAGTGCTTGGCAACAGCGAGAGAAAGGAGCCAGCACTGCAGCACAAGGAGTTGTAGAAACAGAATTGGTAGGCCTTGGTCCCTGGACCTGGGGGAGAGGGAGGGGGAAGAGCCAAAGACAGGAACTACATCAGTTCTATTGTGTGAAAAAGGCATTTTAGTCTAATGTAAAAGCTTCGAGATCCTTGGACTGTGAAAGCAGGATGCTACCATGAATGGAATTCAGCACATTCAGTGCCATAAACACTGAGTAGCTACTCTGTAAGCACAGACAGGGGCTGGGGAAATAGCTAGTCCACAGAAGACACAGTCCTTACTCTTGTGGCACTTAGAGATTCGTGGACGATCTGACACATGTAGAAGTAACTCTGAGACAGAATTCTCCATGATGATGTATCAGCAGTTCTGATTCACTGAAGGGAGTGTGCTCACTGGTCAGTGAATAAGAAGCAAAGGCTAGAGGAGGAGGACAGGGCAGAGGCCAATTACTGGCTGCAGGTAGAGTGGTGGGAGAAATGAGGCCAAAAGGCAGCCCTGAACTGTGGGGGACCTTGACTGCCACAAACACTTTCTTAAATTTGGTGAAGAATCAGAAGCTGCTAAAGAGATTTGAGCAGGGAGGTGGAAGGACTTGCTTGTTCACAGAGATGAACAGTCTGAAGGATGACCTGCAGGGGAACGAGGCCAGACGCTGTGTTAGAAGGTGGTTACAACCTTTCATATCAGTCACAGCAGACACCTCTGTAAGTGTGGTGGTTGTGGGAGTAGGGAGGAGATAATAGTAGTGAGAGATGGGGGCTCAAGTGAGTGGGATGGAATAATTAACTAGATGAGATGTAAGGATGGTGAGGAAGGAAAGAATGCTGAGCTGCCCTTGATGAATTCGGGGCAGCCAGTCCAGATGAACACCCTCCTCTGGCATGGAACAGCTGGCGGACCAAGTTCGTATCTTTGAAAGACTGGGATGAACCAGAGAATGATTAGGATCCAAAAATAGCCAGTGTTGTTGTGAACTTCAGCAGAATTCTAGAATGCGTCTTTAAAGGGGTGGTGGGCGACACAGAAAGCGATGAGTTCAGAGAGCCAGCTTGGCTTGATCAAGAATAAGTCATGCTAGACTAAAATGATGGCCATTTTTGACAGGGCTACTAGACTGGTTAAAGAAGGAAATGCCAAAGATTGACTCTGCCAAGATTTTACAAAGCAGTGATAAATCCTCCCAAGTCGTTGTTTTAGAAGAAAGTAGTGAGGTGTGGAACTGGTATTAGTACACCTGTGTAGATTTGGAACTGGTCAAGTGACTGGGCCAGAAGAGTAATCATTGATTTGATGTTATCTTGGAAGGAGGCTGGGATTTGTGTATGGCCCTTTCTTAAATCATTTAACTGGATGATATAATTGATAAATACCAGATATGCAAATAACCCCAAACTGGGAGGAGACAGTGGGAACTCAAACCATCTTGATAGGCTAGGAAATGGGGCCCAGGCAAGTAGGGTGAAATTTGATAGAAGTAATCATAAAGTCTTATACTTGGGTGTTAAAAAATCAACTTTGTGTATATAGAGCAGTGAAGACATGGCCATATAGCACTGCTCTGGGAAATAGCGTTAGCTTTTTGTGTGAGTCAACAGTGTCTTAACATGAATAGAGAGAAACCATAGTGTTTAAGGCAAGGCAAGCAGCGAGGTTGTGTGATGGAGCACAGGAGTCAAGAAAACCTGAATTCAAATCCTGCTTCAGAGACTTTCCAGCTGTGTGTGATCCTCAGCAATTCATTTAACCAGTCTGCCTCAGTTTCCTCAACTGTAAAATGGAGATAATGATAGCACCTACCTTACAGAGTTGTGAGGGTCAAATGAGATATCTGAAAAGTTTCAGTGACTAGTCCAAGGCTACACAGACATTCAACAGCAAAAAGCAGGATTTGAACCCACATCCTCTGACTTAACAATCCAGTGTTCTTTCACCTCTGAATTGCAATGTGGTCCCAACAGTGAACCTAGTTTGGAATGTTGAGTTTGGATGGTGGGGCTGGGTGAAATAGCTGAAAAGAAAGTTTGGAGTCAGCTGATGGTGAGCTTAGAATGCTGGGATGAGAGGGGACTTCATCCTGCAGACATTAAGGAGCCCCTGAAGATGTTTGAGCAGGAGTTCTGTGACTGGGACTGTTCTTTACTGCTGAGACCCTCTGCAGTGGATATGATGGCAGCTCTTGAACTCTTCGTTTGAACCTTTTTGCCCTGCAGAAGCTAGTCTTGGGTCACCAAGATCCTCTCAGGGCTCACAGACTGATCTTGACCAGCCCCCCCCTCCTCCCCAGGCTGAGGATGGCACCTCCTCAGGATTTGCCAGCAGCCCACATACCCACTTCCATCAGTGATGAAGATCCTGCTGTAATAGAACCAAAGGAAAACAAACCGAGAAGTGGAAGCAGCATCTGGGAAACACTCATTTTAGCCCATAGACTACCCAGGATGCAGCATTTGTGTCTTCTGTTCATCCAAAATGCCTTTGGCACCAGATGCAGGTGTTAAAGCCTGGCTTCCGGTCATAGGGCTGCTGCGGCTTGCCTTTGGTCATCTCTCCTCAGAGGGCCATCTCCTCCTAAGCTGTAGTGGGGGAGTGATAAGCTGAGAATCCTTGCACATGTCCCACAGCTTGACTCATCGCTGCAGAGACTAGAGCTCTAGGCTTCTCTCCCTTCTGCTGAACTAATGAGGCTTTATTAGTTGTTTGTGTTTAATAGCTTTAATTTTACTTAAAATATCTTAAATGTTGATTTCATGATTGTTTATAGTTTTTATTAAAACAAGTTTCAACCCTCTTGAATCCATTACTGTTACATCCAGTAATTTCCTTGGGCCCTGCTTTGCTTGATGTGCTAGGCATATGCCTCCTTGAGCTCTTTCTCGTGAGTAAATGAAATATTATTCTTATTTCCTAGCAAATCGGAGGTCATCCTTCAACTTTGAGTGCCTGCGTAGGCAGAGCAGTCAAGATGAGATCACTCTGTCTCCTTCCTTCCATCATCGTGCAGCTTTGCCCTTGCACCTGATGCAGCAGCAGGTAAGACCCTCCCCAACACACTCATGAGACCTAGAGGGTGGTCCAACCCTCCTGAGGCCCCCTTCCACTAGCCTCACAGCTCCCTGAAGCGTGGTCCCGTCTTCTTTCATTTCCTCTGTGTTCCTGCCCAAGCTCCTGATGATAGGGACCTTTGCATAACCCGGTGAGGGGTGGGAACCGTATAATGGTGCCAGAATTTCTCATAGTGTTTGCCCTCAGTAATGCACTTGGGTGCTCTCTTCTTCACTAGCTAAAAATGCTGAATTTCCCCCCAGATTCAGCAGCTTAGTTTCTTAATTTAACTGAGCCCTATTTTTTGCATTTCCTTTAAAAACTGTAATATCTGGATGTCCCCTGTGAAACTGACTCACTGTAAGTGATAAAATAACTGCATTTCATATAAAGGAAAAAAAAACCAACCACAATGAAGGGTTAACCATTGTGGGAATCCTAAGGCTTCCCAATGCCTTCCTTTCTTTCCTCAGATCATGGCAGTTGCAGGCCTGGATTCTAGTAAAGCTCAGAAATACTCGCCAAGTCACTCAACCCGGTCATGGGCTACTCCACCAGCCACTCCTCCATACAAGGACCGGACTCCTTACTATACTCCCCTAATACAAGTAGAACGGTCAGACTCCCTAGATCAGATGAATGGAAGCCTGCCTTCTTTACACCGGAGCTCCTGGTACACAGATGACCCTGATATTTCCTATCGGACTTTCACACCAGCCAGTCTGACCATCCCCAATGACTTCAGGCACAAGCACAGTGACAAACAGAGAAGTGCGGATAGCTTGGTAGAAGCTGTGAGTACTGAGCGATTATTTAAACCATGGGCTTTTCAAGGAGTCTGGCACATAAAATGTTCAGGCAGCTCTGTACTGAGCCTTTGTGAATGCCAGGAGGACAGCCATGCTATTTTACTGACTGTCTCTTGGTGCCCAGCAGAGAGAATTTCTCTATAAAATGAGGCATCAGTTCTCTGCTGGGCCCTCAGGGAGGCAGAGCGATTACTGTGTAAAACATTGCCTCATCAGGCCTCTGGAAGTTGTTTGAGCTTCATCCTAGATGAAGAGTAAGTCTTTCCTCAGCCCTTGTAAGTGGATTTTTCTTAAGCCGTGTTGCAGTTTTGGATTCTTGGAGCTTTCTCCTAAGTCTAAACAGTATATTGTTGAGTGGCATGTTTCTTTGTAATGTAACAAATTAGCCCATGAGTTTCTCCTTACAACCTCTTTCTAGTTTGCCACCTACCCTAGGCACAAAAATCATGTTCTACTTTGCTTTGCAGGTCCTGATCTCGGAAGGCTTAGGTCGCTATGCCAGGGACCCTAAATTTGTGTCTGCCACAAAACATGAAATCGCTGATGCTTGTGACATGACCATCGATGAGATGGAGAGTGCAGCCAGCAACCTTCTGAACGGCAGCGTGAGCAGTGGGGCCAATGGCGACATGTGTCCCATTTTCAATAGACGAGATGATGAATTTCCTGACTTTGGCCCTGGTTACAGTGATGAGGAAGCAGATCCTGGTAGATATGAAGAGGACTTGGCCGATGAGATGATATGCATCACGACCTTATAGTGTTTAGAGAGAAACTTGCTGCAATGTAAATAATGGGTGGAGTGAAAAAGGGCCTCGAGGCAGCCAGAAGCTAATCTGACTCATTCAGATGAAGGCCCTTTTCAAGGAAGCCATAAACCTGTTAGGGAGTCTGCCTGGGAAAGGCCTCTGTCACAGAGGCTGGTGTCCCTCATGGGGAACCAAAGCAGGTTCAAACCACCCTTTTGGAGGGGAAGGAGTTAAGTGTTACATCTTGCCTGTCCTTCAAATCTACACCACTGTCTTTGAGAGAGGGTTTTGTGAAAAGCATTTGTCAGTGCCACGGTGTGTCCGTCCTCTCATACACACAGTGGGAAAGGATGAAAGGTGATGCAGCCACAGCTGACCGTGTCCTTATCTTGTCAGCCCTCTGGCATATCAAGTCACTGTGTCCAATTGGCCACTCCATCTGAACTCTCCCTTCTTTACTCTCCCCCCAAATTGTGTGCTGATTTCTCATCCTCTTCTGAAATGTATCATGTCAGACTCTACCTATCAGAGGTATAAAAAGGGAAAACACCCCCCAATTCTGTTATGTAACACCAGTTTACATAGGAAAATATCATTGCGATAGTCTGTTTTCTGACTGTCACATTAAGGGCAAATCTACACTGGAATAACTGCATTCTTACTGATGCAATCACAACCAGGTAAACTTAGCATTAGATGAGATCATTTGTTTAAAGAATATATCATAGAGATTTCCTGTACATGACTTGTAACATACTATAATTTGTATTTGTAAAGAGATGGTCTATATTTTGTAATTACTGTACCATAACGGAGCTGCAGCAATATCCATGCATCTGAATTATTGTGATTCTCCACCGAATCCTTGAGATGGAAGAATACTTACCTGTATTTTTACTTAGGATGTAGAGAGCTACAGGAGAGGATTTAAACCGAGCCACCTCTTTTTGCTTCAATGTGAATTTCTTTAGAAAGCAGAATTTTGAGTTCAAAGAAACTTGACATAATGAGATTTTCTAAAATATTTTGAGTTGGTACCAATCTCTCTTTAAATAAGATATGCACAAAATGACTCTTTGGAGTCGTAGATTTTGGAAAGGCCAATCTGCTTGGAAACTGTGCCCCTTCTAATCCACGGTGGGTTGCCATCATTTCTTGGGTAGCCCTCTCTGCTCAGTGGCAGTTATTGAAGATGGTTGAGCCCGTTGGGTTGACCTGGTAGCATTTATAATAGTCGGTGTCTTTTCAGGCAACCATAGAGGCTCTTTCTGCATATCTGTTACAGAAAGGATAATACAGGCAAATGCAATGTCTAGCCATGTCCCCTAGGGACCAGTTATGCTGCTTGTATGGGAGAGTAGGGTGCACATAGAGATCTGGCCATTGAACAGGTCCTGATATGTAAAACTAGCATTCTGTTCCCTCTCCCCTTTGTGCTGGTCTGGGAGTTCTTTTTAAAGGGTTTGTTTTTATGCAATTGAATGAGGGCTGAAATTTGGGTTACACGGTAGTGGAACTCCATTGCTGGATTATGAGCCAGTTTGGGGTAAACTCAGACTGTCAAAGGCTTTCTTTTCTTCTTCAAACAATGATGGGCTTGGCCAAGGTACCTTAGCAGTTGTGCCTGCTCTCAGAGGATGGGCAGCAATTCCAGCTCTTTTTTTTTTTTTTTTTTTACATCCTACACAGAAAACCAGTCAGACGTTTTGTACATAATGACACTTTGTAATGGAGACCTTACAGACCTCTTCTTGAGTCATTCTTATTACAAATCCAGGCAAATACCTTAAGGTTTGTAAAAGAACTATTTCTTGACGTACATAATTTTGTATTAAAATGCAAAATACTCTTCGGAATGAAACTGTGTAATAATTTTATTATACCTGGGAACCTAGTTTACTAAAAACTTTTTAGTTTAGGGATAAATTTAGGAGGGACATTCTTTTAGCAGTGGTGGGTAGAGGGAGTATGCTAGTGGGGAGAGACACCCCATGCATCACAGAGGCAAGTCCTCCCTTCCAGCCATTTTCAGTAGGTCCATGCATACCACTTACTGGGGATGGGGACGTTCCAAGCTGCTATCCTGGTTTATTCCAGGCATGAGGGACCAGACATTAAATGAATTAAACACAAAAGGACCCGTTTAACTAAAGCACAAGGCTAGAAATGTAGGGTGAAGAAACCTAGGTTGTGAAGGACTTTCAGCGCCAGACAAGGGAACCACTGGAGTTCATTGAGTAGGAGAGTGATGTCAGACATGTACCTTAGGAAGCTCATTTAGGCAGCTGTGCTGAGAGTAGCCCAGAGTGGAAAAAGATGTGGCAAGAAGATTGACTCATCAGGAGCTGTTGGAGTAACCCCTGGCGTGATGAATGTCCAGGATGATGTCAGGCAAGTGGCAGAAGGAGCCAGAGTCTAGAGATGTTGCCAAGGTAGAACCAAGATTTGGTCATTGATTAGGCATGTGAAGTGAAGGCTCAAGGGGGATAACCAAGTTCATACCAGCTGGATGACTAGAGAGATGGTGATGTCCTAGACAGAGATGGAGGAGGGTAGAAGAGATGTAGGTTTGGGGTTTTTTGGGGGGCAAAGGGGTAGGAAATAGTCTTGTTTTGGACAGGTCGAGTTGTGAGATGTTCTGAATGTTCAGAAGGCAGCTGGAGATGTGGGCCTAAAATTGAAGAGGATCAGGAGTCATCCACACAGAGATAAATGTTAAACCCATGTGAACTGATGCCACTGAGAAGATGGAGAGAAGAAAGAACCATGAATGGAGTACACTCACGTTAAGAAGACATGATATGGATGACGGCCAACAAGAGACTCAAGTCATTAGGAAGGAGAACTAGGACAGTATCCAGAGTGGAGGACAGCTGATGATGTCTGATGGAACAGAGAGGTCAAGGAGAATAAGGGGGGAGAAAAACCCGGCAGACTAGGCACTTAGGATACATTCAGTTGATGCCATTTTGCTTGCCTTCTCAATAGGTGGGAGGAAGGGAGAACATTTGAAACTCAATTTAAAAAAAAAAAATGAATGCTTACAAAAAAGATATACTTTGGCACTTTAGAGAGAGATGATTAAGTTAAGTCTAAAGGAGAGGAAGTGGCAACCAGTATAGACAAATTTGGGGGGTGGAGAGTTTAGCTGAAGAAAATGTTTTTTAAGGGATAGGGATGGGATGAGACTTAGATCAGTTCATAAGCAGCACAGAAGGAACCACTAGTTAGGGACTGGAGATGAGTCCAAGAGGGAGAGTGATTGTGGGGACTGTCTTCTGGAGAAGCAGAAGGGGAGGGCATCAAACTGTTGGCCTTGGGGACGAAAAAGGTCACCACTACCTCAGAGCCTAGAGTAAAGGAAAGGACAGAAGAGTGGGGGGTAACATCAAGAGGCTGTGAGATTCAGAGAAGGAGAAAAGAGACCTCAGAGACAAATGGTCTCCTTTTCTCATTAGAATATGAGGAGAAATCCTCAGCCATGAGGGGCAGAGGAGAAGGTTCTGGGGGGTTTGAGGAGAGAAGAGAAGGTTTGTAACAACTTCTGTGGGGAGTGGGATAGAGAATCAATGAGAGAGCAGTAAAAGAATTCCCTTCCTGCATTGAGGAGCCAGTTGAGATTAACTAATGTCCATTTGTAGTAGACCTAGTCAACACAGTTATATGACATTCTCCAGTTCTGTTCCACAGCATGTGCTCAGAAGCAGATTAGGCAAGATGGTGGGTGTAATCCAGCATTAGTGCTTGGCAGCTTATGAGAAATGATGGACAAGGGACTCTGGAGTAAAAGATAGTGTAGAGCTGAACTGCTCTATTGGTAAAGAAGGAAAGAGAAGCCAGAGCAATGGCTGGTAGCCCAGGAAAGTACTGAGGGCTGGAGAGCATGCAGGTCATGGGGAGAGAGGGAAGGGTTATTAAATGCCTACTGTGTGCCAGGCCCTGTGCTAAGCACTTGCCAGTGTCTCACTTGATCTCACAACAACCCTGCGAGGGAGGTGCTGTTATCCCCATCTTACAGTTGGGGAAACTGAGACAGACAAAGATTAAGGGACTTGACCAGGATCTCATAGCTAGTGTGTGTTTGAAGCTGAATTTGAACTTAGGTTATCCTGCCTCCAGACTCAGTATTCTGTGCACTACGGTGCCAGCTAGCTTCCTCTGGGCTTAGAGAGGTTTAGGAAAGTAAATATAGATTTAGAAAAAGTAAAAATCATAGGAAAATACAAAATTGTAAGAAGTAATGATTCAACAAAAGAATTTCAGAGTCTTTAATTATAGAAGTAGATCAGTTGTAGGTGATGGAAAAATCAAAGGTGTGACCATCCCTCTGTGTAACTGAGATGGAGTGGAGCAATAGGTGATGGGAGCTGAGAGGTGAAGGTGTCAGAGTCTCTAGTCTAAGGGCAGAGATGGTGTCCCCAAGTTTGTGGGGATGGGGGATATAAATCTTTTTACTATGTGATTAGGTCATGTAGTGGACGGAGTGCTTGATTGGGAGTCAGGAATACCTAAATTTAAATACTACTTCAGTTACTTACTGCGGTTTGGTCCTCAGCAAGTCAAGTCACTTAATCTCTCAATCTCAGTTTCTTCAGCTGTAATATGACAGTACCTACCTACTTCACAGGATTTATTATGAGGATAAAACAAAGATTACATATGTAAAAGTGCTTAGTAAACCTTAAAGTACTATTTTTATAGTTAGATATTAAATGCCTTGGCATTAATAGTCTCTTCTGGTTGACTATCAAAGGGTAAATACATCAGTGGGGGGTTCTTTTTTTCACTTGATAATCATCAACACATATTTATTAACATCTACTGTAGCTGAGGAGTGATGACTCGTAGGATACCTTGAACTTAGGGTGTGTGTCTATGTGTGTTCATCCTTCATTGCTGAAGAAGACCATGCTGTCAGAGAAATAATGACATGACTTGCACTTGACTTTGTTTTGAGTGAGGAGGTGCTGTGCAGGTCACCAGCCTCACTTCTCCTCCAGAGCCATCTGAATCCAGTGACCAGATACTCATCGGGATGACTGGAGATGACCCAGGATGAGGCAGTTGGGGTTAGGTGATTTGCCCAAGGTCACACAGCTAGTGAGTGTCAAGTGTCTGAGGTGAGATTTGAACTCAGGTCCTCCTGACTCCTGCACTGGTGATCTATCTACTGCACCACCTAGCTGCCCCGAACTTAGGTTAGCCATTCCATGGAAGAAGGGTCCTCTCCCTATGAGTTGAGGTGGCCCAAAAAGAGTTGACACTGCTAGTTTAGCTTCTGAGATAACTTGTTGCATTAGTTTCCATATTAACAGAATCATAGAATTTTATATTTGAAAGCAACCTCAGCTGCCATAGGGTCCAAATCATTTTGGAATCCCCACTGTAACATGCCTGAGCACTGGTCATCCAATGGCTGCTTGAAGAAGACATCAGCAACCCCTCTTCCTCTGAGGTCCATTTGGTAACAATTATCTCCCCAGCACCATGACACTCTCCTTTCTTCAATGAGTTCAGTACCTGGCCTTATATAAGGAGACTAGCATACATCTTGACACTCTCCCTCAAATATCTCAACTTTCTAGTTCCTCCATTTCCTCAGTTTCTATGGCCTAGTCCTCCAATCTACCCCAGCGGCACACCGAGGTGGTCAGACCATCTCGGTTCCACTTTAATGTTCATGAATTCCCAAATCCCTTAATCTGGCCCCAGCCTTTTATCCTTCCATCTTTAACTCTGTCTTGCAACTCCAAGCCCTATTTCTTGAATCCTTTGCCTCTTTTCTGTTGCCAGTCCAACCTTGGATCACTCCAAGTATCCACTACCTTTGCTCCTGTGAATAGGAGTTCTGCTGAACAGAACTATGGGAGAACATGAAACCTTACTGGCTGGCGTCCCTCCAGATGGGTTACGTCATCTCCACTGCAGCCAGGCGGCCCTCCTTCTTCCCTCACTGATCCACCATCCCATTCTCTATTTCCGCGTTTCTAAAACTTTCCTTCCTCCTCAAGCATTCCATACTATGCCCTCCTCCATCCCTCTCAGCTGAGGCCTTCACCTCGTACTTCACTTAAAAAAAAAAGAGGCCATTTGCTAAGTACTCCCTCTTCTCCTTCCTCATCTCACGTTGTTAAAATGCCTTCTACCATGATCTCCTCCCTCACCCTGTCTCACATGAAGTGGCCTTGCTCCTTGCAAGGAGATCTCTCTACATGCACCTTGGTTGCATCTACCCCTGTCTCTTCCAGCAGATTTTCCCCTCTATCACTCTTTCTCTCTTCAGTCTTCAGTCTCTTCCTCCTCACTGGCTCTTTCCTTGTTGCTTATAAATACACCCTTGCTTCCTTCATTCTTTAAAAAACCTTAACTTGATCTGCCCATCTCCAATAGCCATCATCCTATAGCTCATCTTCCCTTTATGGCTAAAATCCTAGAGAAAGCTGTGTACACTAGTGTAGACTTTCTCTCCTCCCACTCACTTCAAAACTCTGCAGTCTGGTATTCTCACTCACCATTCAACTGAAACAAACTCCTCTCTCAAAGTTACCAGTGAAAAAACTGGGCTGGTAATTTTATATACATGTATGTGCCTGCATAGATAGACATGTATATGTATACATATATGTACATATACTTGTGTATATGTGCATCCATACACACATATAGTTCGACAAGGATTTACTGAACTCTTAGTAAGAGGAAAAGTCCAGTTGAGAGAGACAGAGAGAGAGAGGTGAGGAGATGCTGGAAGCTTGAGAAGGAAAGAGGTTTGGAAGATTCTATGAGATTCTCATTTAGAGAAACAAAAGCACTGTCTTGCTGTAGTGATGGCCTGACTGAAGTTGGCTAGTATGAACTTGCACAGTTGTGGGACTTCTGAAATGGCATTCAGCGTCTCATGAAGAGGTACATGGCAGGAGTGATCCAACATCAATCCAATATGGCAGTTAAAGCACCAAAAGGACAAAGGAGACAAGGAATTTAAATGCAAAAGATGGTGCCAAGGTGAAATGTGTAACACTGGGTTGAAATTGGAGTGGTTAGCTAGTGAAGTTGGAACAAGGGTCATGGCCTAAGAAACGACTGAATGCTTGAAGGATGATGTGTCTTGCTGAAGGGGAACAGATTCAGGAGGGGGTGACATAGGGTAAAGTGGAATGATCGCTTGTGGATAATGACGTGATCCAGTGTGTGACCATCCCTATGTATGCCTGAAATGGAATGAAAATGAAATGGGGTAGAAAGAGGCCAAAGAACTTGGTAAGGCATTTGAGAGAACATGCCAATACTATCCATGGAATTTTGTTGGTACAGATACTGGAGTGGGCTGTCATTTTCTTGTCTAGTAGATTAAGGAAAACAAGTCTCTTGCCCAGGGTAACACAGCTAGTGAGTGTCTGAGGCTGGATTGGAACTCTGATCTTCCCTGCCCTAGGTCCAGCACTCTCTCCACTGAGCCACCTAGTGTAAGTTCTAGCTGTTGGTAATACTGACCATCCTTCTTCCTTGTTGATACTATTTGTGACATGTTTTATCTCCCTAACACTTATTTATCTGTATGATCCAGAGTTCACAGCTTTTAATTTTTGGAAATTTGTGAGAAGTGACTTTTTATTTTTACACAAGGCAGAAAAGTAGCGATAAGCTTCAATCTGGGAACAGGAACCTTCTAGAAAGACACATCCATAACGTTGCACACAAGGCAACATGGAAAGGTTTTTTTAAATCATGTTTATTGTTTAAGGCAAGACATAGTACCAGCTCCTACCTGGGGAAAAATCAAAAAGGCTGAAAAATGATAGTTGGTGAGGGATGAAAGTCCCAACTTTTATAAACTTTGCCATGGCAGCTTCTCCATAACCCAAAGGAAGTAAACAATGCTCTGTCAATTGGTCAACATGCATTTAAGTGCCTACTATGTGCCAAGTACATACTGAGCTCTGTCTGCAGTCAAGCAGACTTTGAACAATGCCCTGCTTGCCCCTAAGCGAGATCTGCTGACGCAGAGATCAGCCTCCCAGGTGATGAAAAAGCATTATTGGTTCAGTTGAGACAAAACCTGCTTGCAGGTGGTCACCTCCATGTTCTCTCACAAACAGAAGCCCACTTTGGTGGGCTGTTGCCCTGTATTTATTTAGCTCGTATATTTTATTCTAAAAGTCCTGGTTCCCCAATTTCTCTTCTACAGCCCTGACCCACTTTCCCCCAGTGCCAGCCATTTCCGTAGTAATGGTGCCTTTCCTAATCACAGGCAGATTGCCTATTTCCTGTTACCCAGTAGCTCGTTTTGGCCACAACATTAAGAATTAAATTACAGCATTAGTTGGTTTAAAAATACCATTGGGCATTCTGTCCCTTTTTTAATTAAAAAAATGCACTCAAATCTTTATTGATTGCTATTTTATTCATTTGATTCCAATTTCAGTTTTATGTGTTCATGTGTTAAAGAGTCCATGATATGCTATGGTGATATCCTGTGGACTCTAGGGGATGCCAGGTGACAACACCCACTAATGGTGAGTAGCTCTGTGCTCTGTTGCTAACAGACTGGCAAGAAGTTCACATCTGAAACAGAGAGATGAAGGAAGCTTCTGGGACATCCGGTTCTGTGGAACAAGGGGATGCTGCTTAAGGGTTCAGACAACTGCTCTCCCAGAAAGCCCAGATGACTGATGGCAAGAACAATCTTCCCAACTCCTCCTCCCACCCAAAAAAAAAACCTTAAGAGACTTAAAAAATACTTAAGAGACTCCTGATGAAATTCACAGATGTGATGGAGTTCACATCGGTTTTTTCAAGTCCAAAGACTGCTGAGTCCCAGCTAAGGAGTACCCACAGGCTGTGCTGGCCTGGCATAGATGGCAGCCCAGTTCTCCAGAATCACAGCAGTTCAGAGCTGGAGGGAGCCTTCAAGATCACCCAATCCAATCTATTCCTGATGAACTAACTTCATGGATGAGTTGAAATTACAGCTCAGTATAAGGGAAAACTTCCTAGCAAGTCAAGATCTCCAGAGATGGAATGGGTTGGCATGGGTTTTCCACCAGCGTGGGGGTAGGGGTGGGGGTGGGGACTTGTTCAAGTCAAGGCTAGATAACCATGGGTAGAGGAAAGCATCCAAAAGAGAGCACAGTTCAGGTCTAGGTGGGCTTAGATGGTCCCTGGACTTCAAACCTCACTAGCTCTAGGTGTGTGTGTGTGCGCGCATACACACGGGTCCCAAGGCTACAAGTTCCAAAGCCAAGACCTTCATTTAATACCCGAATGAGATAATATATGTTGGCTTTCTTCCAAGCCCCAAAGCACTATGCAAATCTTACCTAGAAGGAAGTCAAAATGATGATGCTGTAGGGTGTTTTCTGTAGCATGGTTGAAGGACCTTTGTCCTTAAATACTACTCTTCTCTCCCCCTAACCTCCCCCCATCCCACCCCCAATCCTATAAGGAAGGAGATGGGAGGAAAGTGACCATTCCTCTTTTGCAGATGAGGAAACAGGCTCATAAAAAGAGATTTGCTGAAGGCCACAGAGGGTAGAGCAAGGATCAGGTCTTTAAGACTGTTTTTCACCAAAATGTGAGTTAGAAGACTGGTCCCTCAGTCTGGTACCACAGTCTTCAGGTAATCACTTCCAAGGAACCATTCCATTCCATTCAACGAACATCAAGCATCTAGTACATGCATTGCAATGTTCTGGGTCCTGGTCACAGAAATGGCAAAAAATGAAGCCCTCCCTGTCCCCCAGGTCCCAGTGGGCCTGGGTCAGTTGCCTAGCATAAATGCTCCCTCAGGCTAAGGAGCCAGCAGCGATCCTGTCAGCCAACACTGAGGCATTGAGAACTAAGCCAGTGACTCACTGACTAAGCCAGCTCCATGGGGAAGAGTACAGATGCCCAACAGCCCGCCCCTGCCCTGGGCGAGCTCCTTGTAGACTGAGGCAGGAGCCATCCCTGCGGTGAGAGGGTGGAATAAGGGTACAGAAGACCTAAAGAGGAACCCACAGTCCTCCCATCAAGGGACCCAGAACGTCCCTGCATTGTTCTTGTCCCACAGGTGGCCTCTGAGCCAGGCAGGGCACTTGAGAAACAAACTGTTTCACTGGACAGCATTTCCTAGTTGAGGCTGTCACTGGGACAGACTCCAAGATGAGGTTGTTAGCTACCTGAATTACCTGCCATGTGGGTCTGTTTCTAGGTCACACATCTGAAATGAGATTTCTTTTAAAAGAGAAATAACCAGCATAGGCTGGAGAAAAAAATCACCCCATTTATAGGCAACACATAGGTTTTCTGCAAGTCTGTTTTGGTGAAGGCTGGCCTAGGCAGTAGTTTGCATCCACATAAGCCAATATCTGGCAATGTCCAAAATTACTCCAGAATTTGGCTTTGGGTCAGTAAATAAGGTCAAGCTACTGTTGGACCGGCTTCCTTAAAGATAAACTCCTTCAGATAGTCCCTTGCCAGGGCCATGTGAGGTCTTATCGTTGGGTTTCTAAGGTCTTGGGCTTGTACACAAGGACACCCTCATCACAGAGTGCCGGAAGCCCTCGGATCATGTCAGAGGCTTTCTCTGCTATCATGATGGTGGGTGCGTTGAGGTTGCCGCTGACCACGCTGGGCATTATAGATGCATCCACCACTCTCAGGTTTTCTACACCAATGACTCTGGCCTGAGGATCAACGACTGCAGCGGGGTCAGAGGGCTGGCCCATCTTACACGTGCATGAAGGATGATAGGCACTGTCAGCCTTTGCCCTGACAAAGGCATCAATGTCTTGGTCAGATTGCACGTGACTTCCAGGCTGGAGCTCCTTGCCCCGGAATGGCTCAAAAGCTTTCTGGGCAAAAATTTCTCTGCTTAGCTTCACAGACAGACGGAACTCCTGAATATCAGCTTCTGTAGAGGGAGGAGAAGACTGGTGAGGATTCCTCCTAGCTCATTTTCCCTCATTCATTCCCTCCTCTACTTCATTTATACTTGCCTGAAACACCTATCTCAAAGAAGTGCAAACCTCAAGTTAATGTCACATTGAAAGCTAAACTGGGAAAACAATGACCCCATTTGAAAGATATCTTGAAACAGATGCAGAGAATCCAGGGATCTGCCAAAGACCGCCCAGCTAAGTGTGGGAACCTGGTCTTTAAGGCCAGAAGTCCTCCCTGTGGCTTTTCATTGAGGGACATTAATTAAGGATATCAACTCTGCCTATGTGCAGGGAATTAAAAGCCTCCTGCCCTGGGAATGCCCAGGAACCCCTCACTCCTGAGCTGAGAATATCAGCATCCCCAGCTGCCTCCTAGAAGGAAAGGAGAAATAAGTTGAGATAAGCTATGGAGAGCACTTTGTAAACTGTAAAGATAAATGCAAAATGTTAAAAGGAAAATAAAAACCTTCAGGAAACACCATGCTTTCAGTATCATCATCATCATCATCACCATCATCATCACCATCAACATCATCATCATCATCATCACCATCATCATCATCACCATCATCATCATCATCACCATCATCATCATCATCTCCTTCTTCTTCTCCTCCTCCTCCTTCTTATGATGATGATGATGAAGAAACCATGGTGTTTCCTGAAGGCTTTGAGTCACCTTGGTTTATGGGAGATTCATCAACACAGAAGGTTACAAATCCAAGTCTTTTGACATGCACCAGGCAACAGACCCAGAGACCCTAATTGTGCAAAGGATTGAGGGTCCAGCTAGTTAATTACCTGTTGACATGTAGTTAGGTTCAATAATTGGGTGGTCCATGGGGTTGGCACTTTTCAGTTTCAGCCAGCCCACACTCATGCTCCTCATGGTCCCCACATGCACCTGGAATAGTCCAAACACACCAAGCCATGAAGTCCCCTCACTAAGTAATCTTTGCACACAGTAAGCACTAAATAAATACTTGTTTGAATGAATATCCCCTCTACAACACAGCCATCATGCCTTCCCCTGGAGGTGAGCACACTACTTCTGTTGGGGGTGGGGGAGGACAACTCTAGGAAAGTCTTCCTTATGTCAGGCTGACATCTGACCCTTGATATTTCACCTGTAGCTGATCTAAGTGATGCCTGGCCCTTGTCTGAACCAGCATGGACACACTTCGACTTTCACACACACTCACTTTGGACCCCCCACGGGTTCTGAACCATTGCTTGGCTGGGGTCTAAGGAGGGCTATGGTGTTCTCAGAATTGTGTTCCTAAATAATTAAATTAATTTATAAGTTTCAGTTAGAAGTTTGTGAAAACAAGGTAACATTTTTTTCCACACCCAAGTTCACAGACCCCCTGAAATCTACATTCATGGACCTCCAACCATGGGTTAAGAACCCCTGCTGTAAATCCACATTATTTCACTCACAAAAGGACTAAGGATCATGGGACCGAATAAAACTGTCCCCCGCCCATGATTTTTCTTCTTACAAATGATAATCACTATCAAGTTTGAGGGAATTTAAGGATGTCCAGAGAAACATCTAGGGCTTCCCCATGAGAAGCTCCCCCAAGGGAAGCCCTGTTCTTTTCCTATTTAAGTAGCAGAGTGGAATTCCAGGAAATGGCCAGGATGGTGTAGGGAGTGGCACATTAAACTCTCTCTAGTCTCTTCCTCTCCATCCCCACTGAACTAGAAATGTCCTGAAGATACAGCTTTGCGAAACTTTGCCAAGTAGATGCCATGTCTAGTCTGGTGCTCACCCAGCAATGGCACTTGTTGGTAATGAGGGAAAAGGTCATCTTCCATTGGGGAGTGGCCACAGGACCTGGCAGTGCCCACTCTGCTCACCTGGTAAGCTTCCTTCTGGCTTGGGACTCGCCCATGGTCAATCACTTGAGAAGGCAGGAAGTGGAACTGAATGTCAGGGTGAGGAACACCAGGACGGCTCCGGATGAAGCCTCCCGTTTCAAGATGGGCAGTAGATCCCCACCCTGAGGAGGAAGAAGAAATATCTTTAAAAACAATCATACTATCTGAGGGGGGACCTCAGCAAATGGCTTGTGCAAGCTTGAATTGGGTTCAATATCCCTCATGGGCACCCAGACTTTGCTTGACCACCTCATGTGGTCAAGGGGACCTAAGATGTGGCTGAGGAAGAAGTTGGGGGACTATACTTATTCCCATCTGGGGGACACTGGTAGACTCCTTCCTTGGATTTAAAGAGTTAGCAAATGTAAAACGCTGGCAGCTAGACCACTGTGGTCATTACCTCCCTGCTTCCTCTCTCCCCAGAGACATCAAGAAACAAAAAAACAAAGTCAAAAGAATGAAAAAAATAGAAAAATGCAAAATATTTCTTTGGAAAAACAACTGACCTGGAAAATAGATTGACAAGAAATAATTAAGAATTATTGGACCACCTGAAACCCACGGTCAAAAAAAAGAGGATAGACATCATATTTCAAGAAATTATCAAGGAAAACTGCCATGATATCCTAGAACCAGAGGGTAAAATAGCAATGGGGAGAATCCACTGATAATCTCCTAAAAGAGATTTCCAAATGAAAACTTCCAGGAACATTGTAGCGAAATTCCAGAGCTCCCAGGTCAAGGAGAAAATATTGCAAGCAGCCAGAAAGACAATTTAAATATCATGGAGCCACAGTCAGGATAACACAAGATTTAGCAGCTTCTCCATTAAAGGATCAGAAAGTTTAGATTACAAAAAGAAATAAAAAATCTAGGATTACAATCAAGAATCACCTCCCCAGCAAAAATGAGTATAATCCTTCAGGGAGAACAAATGGACATTTAATGAAATAAAGGACTTTGAAGCATTTCTGATGAAAAGACTAGAACCTAAACAGAAAATCTGACCTTTAATTACAAGACTCAAAAGATCATAGAAAGGTAAACAGGAAATAGAAATAATAAGGGAATTAAAAATGTTATACTGGTTATATTCCTACTTGGGAAGATAATACTTGCAGTTCCTAAGAACTTTATCATTATTAGGGCAGTTAGAAGTATACATAGACAGAGGGCACAGGTGTAAGTTGACCTAAAAATCATTAAGGGGAGAGAAAGAGGGATGCACTGAGAGAAGGGGTAAAGGAGATGTAGAATGGGGTAAATTATCTCATATCAAAGAGACACAGAAGAACTTTACAGTGGAGGGGAAGGTGGAGGAGAGGGTGGGGAGTACGTGAAGCTTACTCTCATCAGAAATGATTCAAAAAGGGAATAGTCTACACATGCAGTCAGGCACAGAAATCTACCTTACTCTACAGGGAAGAAGGGCAGGGGATTATAGGAGGGAGGACAAACCAGGTGAGGTGCTGGTCAGAAGTAAAACCATTTTGAGGATGGACAGGGTGAAAGGGAAGACAGAGAAGGATAAACAGGAGGAAAATAGGATGGAGAGAAATATACAGTCAGGAAATCATATCTGGGGAAAAAATTATACCAAGCTTTCCTGATAAAAGCCCCATTTCTCAAATATATAGAGAAGGGAGTCAAATTTCTGCTAATACAAGACATTCCCCAGTTGATAAATGGTCAATGGCAAAAGCACTAATGCTGCTGCCGCCAATGGTGACAAGCAACAATGACAACTCTTATTCTGATAGTGCTTTATCATGTGCAAAGACTTTTATAAAGATCTCATTTTATCCTCACAACCTGAGAGGTAGGTGCTATTGTTATCAGCCCCATTTTACAGATTAGGAAACTGACACTTCCCCAGGTCACACAGCTAGTCAGTGTCTAAGGCTTGATTTGAACTCAGGTCTTCCTGACTCCAGGCCCAGTGCTCCACCCACTGAACTTCCCAGCCCCTTCCTGAGTCAAGCAGGTCTTCTGCACACAGGGAAGGAGGCAGAGGTGCCTCAGTGAGTAGCCTGGGGGTGTGTCCAGGCATTCCCTGTGCTTGCTTCTCCCACCCTATGGCTGTTCTCTGGTCCCCCTTTGTAGCCCTTAAAAGGGGACATGGTCTGTGACAAGAAAGAGGGTGCCTCGGATGCAGTGTAGACTGCTTATCTCTGAAAAGGCTGCATGCGCCCTTCCAGCCTGCTGTGGGATTGGGCACTGCTGGGAAAGGAATGCGAGGGGGGAAGAACAGCCAGAGATGGCATGTGCTCTGTCCCCGAAGTCTTTGGGAGTCACCTTGGACATTAAGAGGTTCACTGACTTGCCCCAGGTTATGTAGCTGAAGTATTTGAGGCAGGATTCAAACACAGGCTTTCCTGACACTGTGAACCATGCCATCCCACTGCCCAATGATGCAAGGAAGACCAGCAGAAGAGAAATGGCTGGGCCATGGTCCCAGAGAGGAGACGAGTCACAGTCCGAGCCCACCTGAGAACTTCCAGAGCCACTCTAACCCAATGGCCATCTTCCGAAATGGCTTCTGGGCTGAGTACAACGTGATAGGCTGAGTGCATTCCTGCTGGATGTACATCTCCAAATGGTCCTGCAGGTTCTGGCCCACACCTGAAGGAGGGGGAAGAGGGGAGAGAAACGAGGGAGAAAATTACCAGCAAACCAGAGGTGGGATCCAGGACTGGCTCTGGCACCTGAAAGATGCCCTCATGGGACAGAGGAGTAAACTGAGGCCCAGAGAGAGAAAGAAAGTCAGATGCTCTCCTGGAGGCGCCTTACCACTTTCAGGCAGGTCCCAGGGCACTGGGACTTTGGGGATGCCTCATTCTTTTACCAAGATGATTCCGTGACACAATCTTTGCTGCAATTATGGCTCTTTATGTGTTTAAAGGGAAAACTTGGCCAATTGTTTTCTAGGAGCTGATTCTGCTTTGGTTTCTCAGAGCATGCCATATTTTCTTAGAAAATAGAGAAAATTCTCTTTCAAATCTGAAGTGGGGTCTCTAGCTCCAAAGCATCTTCAGCTGTTGACCATGCTTCCTAATTATTCCTTTCTGAAACCCCGACTAGCTCCCAGTCACTTCAAAGCAGTTATTCCCCAACAGGAAACTTCCTTTCTGGGGGATAAAAATCCAGGTGACCTGAGATTGGTTGTTGGAGACAGCCCCATGGCAGCTCATCCTTCTGCCATGACCAACTGGAAGGGGCCAAAGTCGAGGCTGGATGCCCCGATTAGTGTCCTCTGGTGTAGGGGATGGCCCAGAGGGCCGCTGGCATCTCTGTCATGGTGTAAGCCCCATCGATCCACAGTTCTGGAACTGGAGTTGCCCCAAATTACACACTGACGCCTCCCTGGGAGCATTTAGAGCATATAGGAAGAGTTAGAGAGCAGGATTTCACTGTTGTGCAAGCTTACATAAGTGTGGGAATTAAAATACTGTAGGCTAAACTTAATAAAATTCAATGGGTATAGTAGGAATTATTTTGATAACTTTATACTTCGATACTGAACAAAGGATTATTTTTAGCTATTACAATTTTATTTTCACGTCCCAAAAAGCTACTTTTTTCTGGATACTGATGCTTAGGGCCATTCCAATGGATTGGAAACTTGTAGAGGGAAGGGCGTATCATTTTCATTTTTGTATTGCCAGTGCCTGGTATGCAGTAGGTGTTTACTAATTGCTTGTTAGATTGACCTGAATTAAGATGAATTTAGGGCATGGAATTGTCTTTTATTTTGTCTTTGTGTCTCAGGTTTCTAGTGCTGTGCATGGTATACAGTAGGTGATTAATATATGTTTACTCAAGTCAAGAAGCATTTATCAAGTACATACTCTGGGTCACATACTAGTGATACAATGAACAACTCTTGCTTTTAAGGAGGTGAGCACTTCATCATGAACGAGCACAATCTCCTGACCAAGGCACAGAGATCAAGGGGAAAGGCCTCCCTTTCCAGGGTTGATGCTTCCTGTTTGTGGGATCTCCAAAACTGCCCCGGGATTGCCTGACAGTGGACTGGGCACCAAGAGAAGGCATGGATAATTCTCCCAAATGCCCTTCGGTCCTTAGTTGGGGTAGGGCATCTTTTAGTGGGATTATTTAGCCAATCACTGTCACCAAGAATCATGAGACCCCAGTATCTAGCATGGTGCTGACCAGTAACCCCCTTCTATAACCACCAAACAAATGGTCACTCAACTCTGACTTGAGGTCATCTAAGGAGTAGCTACCACCTCCAAAGGCAGCCCCATCCCATTAGAGGATAGCTCTAATTGATTAAGTTTTTCTTAATACTGACCTTGATTCTTCTATTTTGAAATTCTGCCCCATTGTTCCTGGCTTGGCTCTCTGAGATTAGGCAGATCAAAGCTCATAGCTCTTGTACAAGACCCTTTAATTCTTAAAGAGGGCTGTCTAGGACCCTGGGAGTCTTCTCTGAGCCCCACCTGGCAGGCCTATGCTCTATAGAGAAGGGGAAACATACCGGGAAGGTTACAAACAATAGGGATCCCGTGTTTCTTGAGGTCATCTGCATTCCCAATTCCAGACAGCATGAGCAGCTGGGGTGAGTTGATGGCTCCTCCGCTCAGAATCACCTCTTTGCTAGCATAAACCTGGAAAATTGTAACATGATTAGAGGCCAGGAAGCACTTCACAGGGGAACATTTCAAATCCCCACTCTGTCAGTCATTTCAGCACACATTTGGGAAGTGATCAGCAGGAGCAAACCTCATAGCCCGACTTAAGGACAAGAAGGACCCTGCCCTCAAGGCACTTAAGTCCAGGGAGGATATGGTGTGAATACGCAGGCTCTAGGATTGTAGGTGACTAAATGTCCAGATTGTTTTTTAAGTGGAAGGTACAACATAGTCTTCAAACCGGAGAGCTAGACATAATATTTGGCAAAAATTTAGAGCAGATTATTAAAAGAGTGAACTATGGGCATTCAACAAGGGAATCTGGGATCACTAGGAGCCAGTAAGGGTTCACTGACATCATGCCAATTAACTTGATGGTTCTTTGATGGGGTTCCTGGGTTGGTAAAACAAAAAAAATGCCATAGATCCAGCTACATGGGGATTTCCCACAATATTTTACAGATAAAATGGAGATATTGGGGACTGAATTATAGGATAGAGAGGTGGATTTGGAATTAGTTGACCAAACAGATCAATGCCAACCTGGAGGACCAATTCTACTGAGATGTGCTAAAGAGCTCTGCTCTTGGCCCAAATCCACCATTGTTCGTCTGTGACTTGAATTAAGGCAGTGAAAAGAGGCTAATTAAATCTAAAGATGGCACAAAGCTAGATGAGGCAGCTAATACACTGATTGGTCATTGTACTTTGTTCTTAAAAAGGACCAAAATGACATCACTGTTACAGTCAAGTTAGAGAGTGTCCAATTGTGGCTGATCAGACCAATACGAGCTGGGAATGCTCTACCATAGGTTGGGCACAAATAGTCAGTGTGAATGTTTGGGGTGGATTCTCCAAATCTGTGCCATCTTGTGTTTCTTTTGAGTTGCTTCAATTCTGCTTTACTCATAGAGCACAGCACCT
This sequence comes from Bettongia penicillata ogilbyi, assembly GCA_023548195.1. Classification (NCBI taxonomy): domain Eukaryota; kingdom Metazoa; phylum Chordata; class Mammalia; order Diprotodontia; family Potoroidae; genus Bettongia; species Bettongia penicillata. The sequence goes on along the minus strand of JAJHZJ010000132.1, from coordinate 12,074,449 downwards.
TTCTGATGTGGGCACACCATGCTGAGTGGTCCTGTGCCAGGGTCTCCCATGTCACGCAATCAATTCCAGAGTTCTTAAGAGAGACCTTGAGAGTGTCCTTGTATCGCTTCTTCTGACCACCATCTGAATGCTTGCCCTGTGTGAGTTCTCCATAAAATAGTCTTTCAGGCAAATACACCAAACAACATGGCCAGCCCATCCGAGTTGCACTCTCTGAGGCATAGTTTGAATGCTTGGTAGTTTAGTTCGAGTAAGGACTTCATGTCTGGTACCTTATCCTGCCATGTAGCCTCCGAATCAGTTCAAATGGAAGCGATTCAGTTTCCTGGCATGGAGCTGGTAGACTGGTCAGGTTTCACCAGCATACAACAATGAGCACCATGGCTCTGTAGACCTTTGGTTTGGTAGTCAGTCTAATACCTGTTCTCTCCCAAACTTTTCTTCGGAGCCTCCCAGATGCTCAGCTAGCTCTGGCAATGCGTGCATCAACCTCACTGTCAACGTGTACATCCCTGGAAAGTACGCTCCCAGGTAAGTGAACTTATCCACAGCATTCAAAACGTTTCCATTTGCTGTAATTGATGGCTTTGTGTCTGAATGGAGTGGTGCTGGCCGGTCAAGTATCTGTGTTACCTTGGTACTAACTGTTAGGGCAAAAGTAGCAAAAGCAGCTCAGAACTGATTCATACTTGGTTACATTTCAACTTCAGAGACTGCACTAAGCGCATAAGCATCTGCTAAAAAAGTCACGCACCGACTCTCCCTCCACTTTGTCCTGGCCTGTAGCCTTACCGTCATTCCAGCAGCTGACCTAGGTGGTGCAGTGGATGGAGTGCTGGTCCTAGAGTCAGCATGATTCACCGTGGCTTCAAATCTGGCCACAGATACTTACTAGCTCTGTGAACCTGTGCAAGTCACTTAACCCTGTTTACTCGGTTTTCTCAAATGTAAAGTGAAGTAAATGGCAAACCATGCTAGTATTTCTCCAGGAAAACCCTACGAAGAGTTGGACATGACTGAAAAAGGATGCAATGACCAACTAACACTGGACAAGACAGCTGGAGTCCAAGTCTCCGGATCCAGCCCTTCCCCTTCTGAGGACGCCGGTCCGGCCGACAAGCCACCGGCTCTTCTGGGCTCCTCACCCTCAACGTGGCCTTACAAGGTGAACTGCTATCCCCTGAATGCAGCCTGCACCCCTGCCACACCTCTTAGACTTCTGTTTCTTCAAGCTTAGCTGAGCTGTCATCTTTCTCTGGTGACGCCTGCTCTTCACAAATTACCTTGTGCTGACCTCTCTGGCACCATTTTGCCTCAATTGTATGTAAGGGTGTTGAGGGCAGGGACTGTCTCGTCTTTGTATCCCAGCACAGGGTAGGTACTTCCCAGCACCTCAGATGTGAGAGGGCAAGTCACATCTCACCTAGGCCTGCCCAAGAGTCCCTTCCCAAGTGGTCATCCAGCTATTTCTGGATGCCCCACAGTGAGGGGAACTCACTCCCTCCTGAGGCAGTCCATTCATCACTCTGGGACCTCCAGCTTAAGCTTCGTTTCTTTGGATAAATCTGCTCTCCTGAGTCTGCCTTCTGGGACCAAGGAGAACAAGCAGCAGCCCTAGTCCATGGAAAAGCCTTGCCATTCCCAGTCCCCTCTTCCCTAGGCTGATGCCATGGAAAGATCTGGAATTGGAAGACCTTGGTTCAAATTTCACCCTTGACTCTTACTCCTGGAATGTTTGAGCAAGTCATCTAACTGCCTCATCTGTAAAATGATTAGGTGTTTGCCAGTCCTTTCCAGATCTGGGCTTCCGTTATCTCTCTGGGCCTCAGTTTCCTCGTTGTAAAATGGGAGGGTTGAGCCAGATGGTCCCTAAAGTTCCCTAGACCAATGGTATTAGGCACCAAGCCTCATGTGGCCTGAGGTTGATGCTTAATCAGTATTTGTCTGATTTAACTGAAGAATGAAGTCTCTCTAGAGCTATGAACAGTATACCCCAGAAAGTGTCAGGGAGGCCACTGACCTTTGGGTACAATTTACACTTTGTCTGTGAGGATCCCACCAGTTCTGAGAACCTGTGATGCAAACAAAAGGCCTCTGCTGATGACGAGAGCCCTTGGAATCCAGGGCAGACGAGGAGCGGGGTGACAGGGGCCTGTTGGCTTCTAGCCCCTAATGCTCTTTCCAACATCACCCTCCATAAGCGATTCCTCCATTCTCAGCCCTGAATCTGACCCCCTGCCCTGCTGCCTTCCTTGTCCTTGCTGCCCTCTCACCCTGACCTATGAAATCCTCCACAGCCTCCAGAGCATCACATGTTTGCACTAAAAGAGACCTTTGACCAAAGAATCCAAACTCAGCTCATCTGACAGATGAGGAAACCAAACAGAGACACTGGGTGCTGAAATAATGGCACACAGTAAGGATACAGGGATTCTGCCTGACCTTACCTGGGTTTTAGAGCATTGTAGCCTAGGACCGAAGGTCAAGAAGCTGGTGAATAAGTATCCGGTCCCCTCCTCAACTACACCCCCTACCCCACCCCGACTCACAAGTGCCCTGCCAATACCATGGCCGAGGAGCTGGTGGGCAAGCAGAGCTTCCCCCTTGGCCCCACCAAAGGAGCACGCTGACCTTCTTCATCTGGCCACTCTGCACGTACTCCACACCAATAGCTCTGGTCCTGTCAAACAGAATTTTGGTCACAAAGGTTCCAGATTCTGCTGTCAAATTGGATCGGGTCAGGGCAGGATGGAGGTAAGCACTGGCAGTACTCCATCGAAGACCTGGGGGACAGAGCAGAATGGTGGATTTGACATGAACTGGATTCAACTGTCCTGTCACATATAGGTCCAATTTTGCATCTCCCAATTCAGTAAGTAAATTATTGCTTCTCTGTGGGGCACTTACCTATGGCATCTATGGCTCCAATTGAGCCCCCCCAAAATCATTTCTAGAAGGAAGTAGCTGCCCTCCCCCTGCCCTGGCTCCCAGGTCTCCACATCAACTAACAAACCTATCTCCCAGGAGTATAGTAATAGGCAATTCCCGAACTACTGGCCTCCTAAGGCAGCCTCAGTGCCTATCCCTGAGGTGATAGGTGAAAGGGCTCCTGGTGCCAGCTATTGCGACTGCTTGGAGAGAAGAGAAAATCATGCTCCTCCTGTGCCTTCGGTGGCCAGGGATCCCCAGGGCTTCTAAACCAGGGGTCCTGGGACTTTTTTTTAAGAATATCTGAGAAACTCCTTTTCAATGTAATTCATTTTCTTTGTAATGTCATGAGAAGGGGTCCACAAGCTCCCCATGATGATGACCCAAGGGGTCCAGAACACAACAAAGTCTCAGAATTCCAGTCTTTGTCCCTCACTCTACGCCCAGCATGTGCTCCCACATGAGGCAGAGGTAGGGAGAGACTGTCTTGTGAATCTTTTTTAATCCAAACCACCCTGACAGGTCTCTAAGAAGTAGGAGAAGCAATCAGGAATAGTATGACTTGGGTCCCAAACTTCAAGTGGGTTGAAGCCATTGACACACTAGCTGTGTGACCTTAGTTAAATCACAGAACTTGGGGGGAGCGGGAGTTTCTTTGTCTCTAAGATGAGATAACATATCAGCCAAAGCCCCATCTAACAAGGGCTTTCTTTAAAGGTAGGGTAGTGTTACCAAGATCAGCTTGATACAGTCATTGCCAAACCGCAGTGTCTTAGGGATCGAAGGAAGCAGGACCAGCGAGGGAGCTGGGACACTGGGGTCCTCAGTTCCACTCCCCCAGTACAGAGATGTGTAAGTCTACGATCATAACTAGCCATCAACCAGAGACAATCTGACCCACTCCCTTCCTTCTTCACTCCTTTACTGTCTTCCTCTTCCTCAGCTATTACCTAAGACTGGTCTTTGGGGATCTCCTCCAAAAAGAGTGTTTGGGGTCTTGCATTAGGGGACTGGCTGGGCTGACTGCCTCTCTCTTGGACCTTTGTTATCTCTCTATTGGGAGTTTATCTTTAATTCATTTATTCTATTTCTAGAGAAACCAACTGGTCAACAAAATGGGTAGTAGTTTTAAGAAAGTGAAAAAACACAGCCCATCATTTGGCAAGCCAGTTCCCCTCTTTGGTTCCTAGTTCAGCCATGCAGAAAATGGAGCTCAAACCACCAACATTCTGACCTCATAGAAGAGACAGAATGAGAGAAGGAGTGTGGAAAAAGCTTCATTCAAGTTAACAGTGCCCCTTGACTAGGTAAGGGATGGCCTCGGTCCTGCTCACCCTGGCCCTTTACCTTTGTAGATGGTCATGTCCATCCAGCCAAAGCCTTCCTGCTGGAAACCATTCATGTCCTCAGTAAAAGGGTAGCCGGCCTGCTGGGCTGCCTCCAGAAAGGCGTGATGTAGGGGGTGGTCACTCTTGCCCCTGGACACGTACAAGGGGCCCTGCCCACCCCGGTACCGGTTAGGGCCCAGCTCATGAGTCTGGGCCTTGCGGAAATAAGGCAGACAGTGATTGTAGTCCCAGGCCTCGGCCCCTTCCTCTCTCCAGCGGTTGTAGTCCTCTGCGTGCCCACGGATGTAGACCATGGCATTGAGAGAGGAAGAGCCACCCCAGACGCGGCCCCGGGGCCAATACATGACCCGCTGGTTCAGACCCTTCTGGGGGGTGGTATGATAATACCAGTTGTACTTGTTATCGCAGAGGTTTGAGACAAGGGCAGCAGGCATGTGGATCTTCCACATAAGTCGCTTACTGCCCAGGAAGAGGTCTCTGGGCCCAGCCTCCAGGATCAGCACAGTGTTGCTGGCATCTTCTGACAACCGGTGGCTCAGGACACAGCCAGCGGACCCAGCCCCAACAATGATATAACTGTAGGTAAGTCTTTTCCCATCATTTGAAATGGTCCCATAGGCAAGCCTCGCCAGTCCAGTCGTAGGAAAGAGGGCCCATTTCTTAGAGCAGGCTTGGAGGCACAGAGACATCCTCCTCACCAGGAGCAGCAAAATCCTTTGTCCTGGAAGACACAATCCAATTGTATCATGCTCAAAAAATAGTGGGAATATGGCAGTGGGGAAAGTCATTTGAAGCTCAGGACCCCGGTCTGGCATCTAGCCTTAGGACTCTGGAGGCAGTGTTCCTGGAGGGGCTGATCCAACCCTGGAAAAGGCCCCTCATTACCTCTCATTGGAACTACTTTCTGCAAGACGCAACAACTGGTTTCTGCCTCAAATTTCTCCCTGCTGCAATCTTTTCTCCACTCGTTTGCCAAAGTGACTTTCTGTATTGATTTATTTAATTTTTGGATCAATTATAAACACCTCTATTTGGCACTTAAACCCCTTTGCCTCCTGGCTCTGACCTTCCCTTCCAACTTTAATATTTCCCTTCAAACAATCTACATCTAGCCAAACTGGGGCTTCTCATTGCTCTTGCTTGGGACACTCCATCTCCCACCTCCCTGTCTTTGCTCTGGCTATGCCTTCCTCCTGGAATGTTCTCCAACTCTGCCTCAGCCTCTTCAAATTCCTAGTTTCCTCCAAGCACCAACTTCTCCACCAAGACCTTCTCTGGACACAGATACCCTCCCCCCACAAGTTACCTTGTGGGTTTTTTTGCACATACCCACATGGGTCCATCAGAGATTTGCACAGAGCTTGAGATGAGTTTACCAGCAGCACACCCTGAGGAAGCATTGCCATTGGCCTTCACCTTGAAGGGAATGAGAAGGGCCAAATGAGAATGCTCTCCCTGGGGATGCGTCAATCTCAGGTCTTCCAAGTCATGTTCTCTCTCCACTGAGTCACCCAGCTGCCACAAACAGGAGCTGGACCAGAGACATGCTGACCACACTGGGAAAAAACCAGACTGAAACTTCAGGTCAGAAGACCACCACTTTTTAAAGAGCTGGAATGGAATCTTCCCATGCAATCCCCCTCTGGTTAACCGATGATCGAAGGAAAACTCTTCATAGAACAAATATCTGAGATAAGTCTTTCTGGAAGTCTTATAAGCCTTAGATTCTAGGATGTCAGAGATTCTCCCAAGTAAGAATTTAATGCAATCTTTGTTTCAAAGCCACTTTCAGCCCATGTGCCGGTACATAAATACCACTGCCTGCCTCTCTCCCTTCATTTTTGTCTGTACTCATCATCCATGTTCCAGGATCTTTATCCACCCATCCCATCCATCCATCCACCCATCTGCATTAAATTCACATACAGTCAATAGCCATCTCCTCTGCTCCCACTTCCAAAAATCAGCGAAGGGGAAAGAAGAAAAACCCAAGATTCTGGGATTTCATTTCCCAGAAAATGCTAGTTAAGAAACAGTTGTTGTAATGACTGAGAAGTTTGAAACAAGTCAGATCTGAGAGAGAGCCAGGGGTGGGGGGAGAGGAAGGGAGGAGAGAAAAAGAGATACCTGATACTGCTAGAATGTATCAATACCTGATACTGCTAGAATGCTTTAGAATCGACAAACCAACATAAAGTCATATAATTCTATCAACAGATGCAGAAAATGCCTTTTACCAAGTACAGTGCTTATCTACGCTAAAAACCCATCACCCTCCCTCCTAAAAGCCCAGCTATATATTGGCCCTTTTTAATAGGATAAAAAAACCATCTATCTAAAATCAAAAGCTTGAGTTATTTGCAATGGGGAAATATGAGAAGTTTCCCCAATAAACACCTAAAGTATAGCTATCTCTTTCTCTCTGCTGTTATGAGATACAAAAAAAGTAAGCAACAGAAATAAAAGAAAAATTAAAGAGACCGGCACAGACAGGCAAAACTGTCCTTCGCTGATATTATGGTCTTCTTAGAAAACAGAGAAAATTTACAGTCTCAGGAAAGAAACAGGAACAAAATACTCCCTCTTCTAATCAGGAATAGTGGACAGAGTCAGTCACAGAGCTAAGACAACCTGGCCTCAAATCCAGCCTCTGGTACTTCCTAGTTGTGTGACCCTGGGCAAATTTCTGAACCTCTCAGGTCTTCCTGACATTCTATTCACTTCAACACCCAGTTGTGTTCATGACTGGTCCATGCAAATTTTTTTAAAAGAGGACCATATCGTTCAAATCAAAGTACATTTTTAGTGCTATACCAATCAAACTACCCAGAGGTAAGAGCTAATTATTTAATTAATTAAAGAGATAATAAGAAGATTCCTCCATCTCAAGGAATAAAAGGTCAAGAATTTCAGGGGAAATAATCAAAGAAAGGAGGGGGAATATTAGGAGAATATAGTATTTCCTGACCTCAATCATTCTTTGCTGCCAGTTAAAAAGGGAGGTTGATCAACAGAAAGGACTGGAAAAGGAAGAATCAAGATGAATGGGTCTTTAATAATCAACCGTATGTTCAATAAAGCAGAGTATGTATATGCTGAGGAAGACCCTCCCTATTTGATGAGACTAGCCAGGAAAATTGGAAAGCAATGCAGCTGAAATTAGGTTAAAACCACCTCATCCCATAGATCACAAGCAACTCAAAGGGAGACCTGAATACTAAAAGTCCCTGACAGAAGAAGGAACTGCATCAGGTAACTTTCACACCTATGGTGATGGAGAGAGGAGATCACGAAAGGGAAAATATCTAAATCCAAGTACATGAAACTGATATTTGCACTGTCAAAATCAACACAACTAGGATAAAAAGGATATTTATTTATTGTGGGAAAGGGGAGGCAGATCTATATATCAAATGTCTCTGATGAGGGACAGATATCCAAGATGTATAGGAAACTGGGGAATAAGACAAAGAGCCATCTCTAATGGATAACCAGGTGGGTTCTAAAAAGAAACATCACAACCTATGAATAACCTTAGGAAACATTGTTCCAAGTCACTCACGGTGGGAGAAATGCAAACTACAACTCTAACATTTCACTTACCAGTTAGCAAAGATGATGAAAGATGAAAAAGGATGAACCAAAAGAAATAAAAACAGGAGCAAGAAGAGTAATTCAAGGAAGCTCAAGAAATATGAGATAAGGCAGGGAAAGCAAAGGAAGAAAGGGGGAAATGATGGGAAAAGTGTAGGATCAAATAAAATTCAGAAAGGCTAATGGAACTTAAATAAGATAGGACATCAACACAAAACCAAACAAACAAAAACCCCTTAAATGGAAGAAAACCCAACAAGTCTAATCACAATAATTTTAAAGGTGAATGGGTTAAAATCCCACAATAAAAATGAAAGAGAATGGCATATTGGATAAGAAACCAACTCCCCATAATTCGATATATAATAAATCCACATTTAAAAAGCAAATAAATCTATAGAATGAAAACATGGGGCTAGGACAAAATTTATAATGTCAGACAGATTCCAAACAATCAAGAGTTACATTGGGGTGGAGCCAAGATGGTGGAGTAGAAGGACGACCCGTGGAAGCTCTCCTGCCACAACCCATAAAATACCTGTAGAAAATGACCCCAAACAAATTCTAGAGCAGCAAAAGCCACAAAACAACAGAGTGAAAGAGATTTCCAGCCCAAGGGAGCCTGGAAGGCTGACAGGAAAGGTCTATTTCACTGGGCACAGAGTGGAGTGCAGCCCAGCCAGAACTGCACTGTGCAGCAGGGACAGGACCTGAGCCGACTTCAAGGTGCTACCGGAAGCAGCTGTGATTCCCAGATCCCTCGACCCACAAACGTCAGAGACAGCCTCAAAAGTCAGTGAGAAAGCTCTTACACTTGGGTGAGAAGGGAACAGGGTCCTCCTGCACTAGCCCTGGCCCGAGGTTGCTCCTGGTGGCAGTGACATCCATTTTTAGAGCCCTCCACCTAAAGACTCTGGGAGAATTGAGCCACTGATTTGGATCTCAGCCCTGAGTGGTGGTCCTGGGGTGAATAAGAGTGCTGACATGAAGGAGCTGATGGAGGCTCTGGAGAGGAAATTCTACTCACAGATTCTGGGCAGAAAAGCTTGCAGCAGCTCCTAGACCAGAGTGCAGGCCACCTTGATTGTGCCACCTTGGAGGAACTGAGAACTTACAAGTCCTCAGAGTATACTCTCCTCTTGACAAAGGACTCAAAATTCAAGTAACTGGCTGGAAAAATGCCCAAAAAAGGGAAAAAAATAAGACTAGAGAAGGCTACTTTCTTGGTGAACAGCTGTTTTTTTCCATCCTTTCAGAAGAGGAAGAACACACCATCAGAAGAAGACATGAAAGTCTTTCACAACATGACTTTTATGGAAGTCATTTGCAAAACTACACATACATAGCCTGTATTAAGTTGTTTGCCTTCTCAGTGGGGATGAGTGGGGAAGGAGGAAGGGACAGAAGTTGGAACTCAAAGTTTAAGGAATGAATGTTAAAAATTGTTTGTACATGCAACTGGGAAATAAAAAATACAGGTAATGGGGCATAGAAATCAATCTTGCGCTACAAGAAAAGAGAGAAGATGGGGATAAGGGAAGGGAGGGGTGTGACGCAAGGGGTGATCAGAATGCATGGTGTTTTGGAGTGAGGGAGGGGAGAGATGGGGAGAAAATTTGGAACTCAAGATCTTGTGGAGATGAATATTGAAAACTAAAAATAAATACATTTAATAAAAAAATGAAAAAGAGTTACAATGATAACTGTAGATAAGGCAACAACAAAAATTTGTGACAAGAAAACTATACTGTGCTTAAAGGAAAATAAAACAAGATTATTAAGTATACATGGATCAAAAGGCATAGCATCCACATTCATATGGGAAAATTTAACCGAATTGCAAAAAATGTTTAGGCAATAACAGTAGGAGACTAATGCTCTTCTGTGGGAACTAAACAAGTTGAACAGAAAGATAAGCAAAAGAAAATCTCAAGTTAAATGTACTGTTAGAAAAATTAGGTTTCAAAGACATGGTATCTGAATGGGAATATTATATATACATCCAGACACACACACACATTTCATCACAAAGTACCTCATAAAAATAGTCCATGTTCTAGGGGACAAAAATATCATATATAAATGTAAAGAAGCGAAAAGTATATTATTCATAGGCTGCAATTCAATAAAAACAGGGCTTAATACCGAAAACACAAGATACAGAACTAAATGGAAACCAAGTAAGGACGTCTTAAACAGTGAGAACATTTAAAGAACATACCCCAAAACTACGTGAAAGAGAGTAACATACCAGAATTTAGGACTGCCACTAAAGGAGTTCTTGGAAGAAAATCGTTGGCTTCCTTTCTCTAAATCTAGAAGGTAACAAAATAGAAAAAAAAATAGGATTAATGAATTGATTGTGCAATTAAAACAACTAAAAAAGAAATTAAACTCAAAAAAGGACAAAAAGACATCTTGAAAATTGGAAGAAATTGATTAAAGAGAAAATTAAAAGACAAGTAAAATGATAAAACCAAGAACTATTTTTAAAAAAATCAATAAACCTTAGCTTGTTTTAAAAAGAGGAAAACTGAATTATGAAAATCATACACACACACAGACAAGAGGATCTCCCATTAAAATGTAAGCTTTTTGAGGGCCAGAACCATTTTTTTCTTTTTTCTTTGTATCTTCACTATTTAGCATAAAGCATAACAAAAGTTAATAAATGGTTACTGATTGAATTTTGGTCCAGATGATTTCACAAGCAAATTTTATCAAATGATTAAAGAAAAATGAATACTTGCTACAAAATTATTCTCAATAATTGAGAGACTACCAAAGTATTCTTACAGGGCTAATATCCTTAATACCTAAACTAGGAAGGGATAAGAGCAAAAGAGATATATGCCAACCTCCCTTATAAATATCGAAGCAAAAATTTAAGAACTTAGCAAAATGACTTCCTCAACATACCCAAAAAAAATATTCACTTTGACCAAGATGGATTTATCCAAGGAAAATAAGGAAGGTTCAACCTTCAGAAAATAATTACTATAATTCATCATATAATTAATAATATTAACATAATATTAATTGTATTATAAATATATTAATATTGCTGTTATTAACATAATAGCAATAATACAGTAAGGTCATTAGGCATACAAACAGCCTATGACAAAATGCAGCACATTATGTTTAAGTGATTACCTTGAAACTAACAGGCACAGAAAGGCCCTTATTTAATATGCTCAAAAGAACATGTACAAAACTTAAGAGTTAATATTTGTAAAACACTGGATGCCTTTCCTGTGAATACAGTGGTACATCAGGAATGCTCCATCTCCTTATTGCTATTTGACAATTTTAGAAATGCTGTTCATAGTAATAAGATGAGAGAAAACTAAAAATATGAAGAATGGAAAAAAAGACAGAATTATCCTTATACAAGGGTGGCATAATGACTTACTTAGATAACCCTAGAGAGTTAGTTAAATGAAAACAAAAACAACCAGAACAAAAAGCAGATAACAGCTTCAGTAAAGTAGGGTACAAAATAAATCCACAAAAATCAGGGTCTGTAAAGTACTTCCAAAATTAGAGAAAAGTGACAGAAATGAGAAATACCATTTAAAATAACTGCAAAATGCCTTTGAGGAATTAACCTACCAAGATATACAAAGATTGAGATACTATAGAATACTCTTTATGGAAACTAAGGAGAAAAATAATTGGGAATAGTCGTGGTTCATGGTTGAATCACCCCAATATGATAAAAAATGTCCTTACTATACAAATTTATGGATTTGGTACCTTGCCAATCAAGTTGCCACAGGGATTATTTTATACTAAAAATAACAAAATTCACTTAGATGAACAAAAAGACTTTGATCCAAAAGGAAAATATGAAAAAAGCAAGAGTAAAGGGGGTGTGGAATCAATACATCACAAAGGAGAAAAGGCCATGACAAACACTTCCTTGGTGGTACCACTTAGACAACAGAAAAGTAGGTCACTGGAACACCAGATAAGCAAGAACCGAAAACGACAGAGGCCAATATTTGATAAGCCCAAGTACACAGATTGCTGGGAGAAGGCTTCCTATTCTGAGAGAAGAGCCAGGAAAAGTGGGGAGGACTTTGGCAGAAGACAGGATAATACCAAATTTTTTCCTCCCTAAGTCACAATGAGCTGTAAGTAAACGTGTCAAGGTAGCAGTCCATAGCTTTGGAGTTGGTAGGACCTGAGCTCTGACACTTTGTAAGCTGTAAGAATCTGAGCAAGCCCCTTTACTTGTGCGTCAGTTTCTTTAAAGGAAACATCAGATAAAACAGATCATTCTAATTGTATAGAATTGATATGATACATATATATATATATATATACATATATAATATAGAATTAGTATAGAAATGATATAAAAAATCCAAAGGCTTTTGAGTGGACAAAATCAACATAGCTGGAGAGGAGAGGAGAAACTGATGAGTGGGGAAGTATTCTGCATTTAAAATTTTTGATAAAAATCTTATCCTAAAACACAGAATTGACCATTTCCTAGCAAAGTGGTTCAAGATGCATGCAGTTTGGTTTTTTAGCTAATTTTTACAGCTGTCTTTATCAGAGCCATAGAGGCAAGAAAGAAGCCATCTCAAAGCCAGAAGGTCTTGGATTCAAGTCTCTGTGCTCTGGCCATTTCTCTAAGACTATGTTATAAAGGGCCGACCTGTATTTAGGGAAGGCATTTCCTCCCTGGAGGAGTTCCCTATACCAAAGAAACCTAATTCTCAGCATTATCCACCCCCCACCCTTACCCCACTGCGTCTTTACATCACCTTCATTTCCAAATATATTCCTTGCCCTCAAAGCGGCAAAGTAAAGCTGTTTAACCAAACCAACCAGTACGTGAAGCATCCTTCATGGCATAGGCACTATTCCAAACCCATAGTCTACAAATGGAAGGGAACTCCTTACATGCCCTGAAAAGCATCTCCCTCCAGAAGCAGTGTTTGGGGCGGGGTGGAAGGCGGAGAGAATTCCAGTCTGGTGCTTTCTCAGAGACTAGAGGAGAGTGCCCATTCCTGGGCATGCTGAATGCATCCATGCCATCAGATCCTCACTCTCTATGACTCCAGGGATAGTCATCTATGTCAGGAAACTCACTGAAACTGGATCTCTTACAGGAGCGCACACACACATCCTACCCGAATAACGTGAGGAAGGTCAGAACACTGCTTGGACCCTCTGGGGCAGAAAATCGAAGTTCAGAGAATATCCCCCAAGCAGGGCAAAGGCAGAAGGACCTCACATAAACCAAACCACTAGAAGCAGCACATTTTGTGGTGAAAATCAAAGTAGGTGCCCATCAACTGGAGAAGAGATGACAAATGGTGGCATACTGATGGAAAGAGATTACTGTGCCAGAAAAAAACAAATGGAAAATATCCAGATTTAAAAAAGGGGAAAGCTTGTAGGCATTAATGCAGAATGAAGTCAACAGAGCAAAAAGAACAATGGAAAACTTTCCTCCTCTGGGGAGAAAGGTGGGGTACTATGGGAGTGGAGGGGCACACGTACATGTCTCTTTGATGGTCACTTCTGAACTTTTTACTTTGTGACAAGGGAGGGTTCAATACATGGGTGGAGGGTATTATACATAGTATTGAAGCAAATGTTTTAATTAATCGCCTACTTGTTCCAGGAAATCTCTACAGCTTAAAAGGAAATAGACTTTGTCCTAGAGAAGCTGACATTGTCTTTTTCAGTCATGTCTGAGCCTTTGTGACTCCATTTGGGGTTTTCTTGGCAAAGATACTGGAGTGGTTTGCCATTTCCTTCTCCAGCTCTTTACAGATGAGGAAACTGAGGCCAACAGGGTGAAGTGACTTAACCAGTGTTACCCAGCTAATTGTCTATGGCCATATTGGAACTCAGGTCTACCTGACTCCAGACCCAGTGCTCTACCCACTGTGCCACCTAGCTGCCTTATATTATATAGGGGGAGAGACATAAAAGCAGGGCTTTTTCTATTCATATTAAGGATAATGGACTTATGATCAGGAAAAGTCTTGAGTTCAAATTCCCAACTCCAACAAGTACTATCTTTGAGGTCATCACAAAGAGGGACAGTCAGAGATAGTTGGCTTGTTTCACGGGTGCCCACAGAATATGAAATGACCTTGAGCCCCTTGTTTGGCTCAGGAGAGGTCTGGACAAACAATGACAAGGTCTTGTGACCCATGCTGAAGAGGTCACCCACCAAGAGACCTCAGATTACTGGGGGCTCTGAACATTCTGATTTGCTTGTAAGGTTCCACCCAAGCATGTCCTTTCTCTCCCTCCCTCTCTTTACTCTCTCTGTCTCCTCTCCCTTTTCCCCTTCTCTCTCCCCCTATCTCTCTCTCTCTCCTCTGACTCAGGATTCCCCCATAAACTTGGTTGAAGTTAGGCTGAATACTCCGGTTCACAAGGCAGACAACAGTGGCTTTGTTTCTTTGCAGATCTCCTGCCGCCCAGAGTGGGGAATGTTCCCTCAGAGCCTTCTGTGTCCAGCAGCAGAGCTCACACCCACAGCAGGACCCACCAACAGCCCCTGAAGTGACCATTCTGGAGCAGCTGTGAAGGTGGGCTGGGGTTGGGGTCAGGCAGCATTTCTTAAATCCCATGGGTGGTCTCCAGCTTGACACAGCCCTACTCACCAGAACTGTGGCAGGGGTCAGGGACCCAATATAAGTCCAACTGTCTTACTCTGTACCTGAGGAAATGGCTCAGAGATGAAGTGACTCCTTTATCCTCCCAGAAGAATATCAAGGCAGAATCCTATTTTTTAGAGCTAGAGAGAACTTCCAAGGCCATAGAGTCCAGTCCCCTCATTTTAGAGATGGGGAATCTGAAGCCCAGTTCAGTAAAGGTACCAGTCAAGGTCACCCAGGTACTGTGTGGCACAGCTGCAATTCTGCCCCAAGTCAGACACCTCCACATTCAGGGGATTTTCTCTGACCGAATAGTCTTTCTTCAGAGAGGCCCTCTTCTCCCAGTGGCTGTGGGGCTCAATTAACAGTTGGTCTCGGGCCTGTCTTTCCCAAAATGTGTTTTTCCAGCTTGGTCACTGTAGAAGACAATTATTTCACTGAGGGCTACATTTGGGTAGGAGTCTGTGGCCGGGGAAATATTTGTAGAAGGAACAAAATGGAAAATTCCTTCTGGGAGGGTAGTCTGAACCCAGGTGGAAGCCCAGAGTCTCTGGTCAGTTAAAAAAAAAAAAGTATCTGTGGGGAAATTCCTTCTGTCCACCAAGGAATCCAGTTTGCTTTTGCCTGGCTCTGACCCAAAAGCAGGGTAGAGGGTAATCCCTGGGCCATGTCCTTGGCCCTGGGGCTGGCAGAACTCATGCATGTAGCAGGATGCAAGCCTCACTGCCCTTCTCAAAGGAGAGAAGCTGGCTGTGTGACTGAGCCAGGGCTGCTTCTTGTGAAACACAAGTAGAGGCTGTGCTAAGAAAAACCTTTCCTTCTATAAAGTAGGGGAGGAAAATGGCAAAAGCAGCTACTGGACAGATGCAGGAAGACCTAGGCAGCCACTTCTCTCTGAGTGCCCCTTCTCCTTATCTCCTTGCTCTCCAAGTATCTTGGAAGTGCTTTTTGGGCCTGACCTCTCAGGTCCCACTAGGTCAGACAGCTAGGAGGCAGGTTCTTGGCGCAGTGGTTATGTTGGAGGCCATGGACCTGGGCACACTTCCTGAAGCATGGAGGACAATAACAGATGCCCTGTTTGGAAATGCATGCCCAATTCTTTCAATTCTCTTGGTGCCAGGGGATTGGGAAAATGTCAGGTATCTTTTTGTGATTTTGTTTTGGTTGGTTTTTGAGGCTTATTCCTAGATCCTCCTTTATGGAGGAAGAGACTTCCAGCCCCCCATACCTATAATGGGAAATCCTTTTCAATTCCCAAAAGTTTACCTTTGGACTTTTATAAAATTGGGAAAATTTTAGTTTCCTTAAAGAATTTAAAAAGAAAAAAGCTTGTGTTCTTTTGCAATACTGTCTGGCCTCAGTATCTCCTAGAGGACCACGAAGAATGGCTGGTTCTTGGAACTTTGAAAATGAACAGTCTTTTGCAGTTGGAATTATACTGTTGGCAAGATTTTGACTTGTCGAGCTCTCCCAGAACCCAATTCTCAGGAAAGATTGTAAGACGCTCATAGCTAGAGCCGCCCCACAAAGGGGCAACCAGACATTTTGGATGACCCCCTTCTTATGGATCCCAGGGTTTTGCCCCTTCACCCATCACCTCCCAAGTTCCTATCCCCACCCCAATCTCCCCCAGCACCCCATTTCCTATGCCACCCCCTTTTCCCTTTGGTTTCCCTCCCTTTTTCCTCTAGCCCAACCTCCTTCACTTTCCACATCTCCCCTGCATCTCCTCCCACAGCCCCTCCCTCCCCGCCCTGCTCAGATGCCTTCCTCTTCAGCGCCTCCCCCACAGGCAACGCCCCCTCAAACCTCTTCCCCTCCTCAGGTGCCTGCTGATCTGTCCCTTTGTCAGCTGGTTATCCCAGACTTGTAGTCCAATCCAGATCAGCCCCTTCCTCACAAGAAGGGGGATTTCCCATCTCCCTCCCCCAGCACCTTTAGGGCTTTTTCCCCTGAGGGAAGTTCCTGCCTCACCTAGTGGGACAATAAGAGTGCATGTCCTATTCTCCATCTCAGGCTAGCAGCTGGAGGCTTATGGGCACACCTGACTGGTTCAAAATAGCTGGGGGAAGCTGGATAGTGAGGGGTGTTAATTCAGGGCATAAATCCTGTGACCATCCCCTCCCTCCTCAGCCCTACCCTTCCCTCCTTCCTCCTGCCCACCCTTACCTGTCCCAAGCACCTGGAGGACAGGTATTCTGCTTCACTGTGGTCTCTGCAGGCCTGGTCCTTAGCCCAGCTAGGCAAGGAGCAGGTGATCAGTGCACGGCGTGAATTGATCTATAACCCACCCCACCCCTACAAAAAGAGTTTAAGCGCTTTGAGGGCAAGGAATTCTTACTTTTGCTGCAGTGCACACAATAGGGACTTAATAAATGCTTGTTGACTGAACCCTTCTGGAAGATCAGCTCTGCCTGGCTAGAGGTATGAGTTCCTTTGGGATGTGGGAAAGCCAGAGTCTCCTTGAAAACTGCTCTCTGACTGACTCACTTCCTATTCTGAAGAATAATGACTTTTGCATTTGTCTGTGAGCTAAAATCCAACACCCCTCATTACCCCCCCCCCATGAATATTTTCCTTCTGGGAACTTGCTAAAATGCAAACTCCTGCTTTCAAAGAAAGATCCGGAGAGACAAGCATTGGGTCCACTGGACCAAGATGCTATTGCCAAGGTTGAAAGATGCCAAGGTCAGGAGACCCTAGGAATCCCTGTGAGAGATATGAGGGTCCACCCCCGAAAGCGGGCTGAGGGATGGGGGGGGACAATGACGGTGTCTCTCCCCAACACTGCTACCAACATCAGGCTTTTCATCTCTTATTTTAGGTCCTGGTCTGCTCCTTCTTATGGCATTCCTCTCTCCAGTTGGTCTCCCTCCCCAAACCATCCTTTACACTGAGTAGCCATCCTAACATACAAATAATGCTGTGCTCAAAACCCCTTTGCCTAAGAAAGAGACTCCTGTGCCTGGCACTCGAGGCTCCCCTCTCCCCTAAGCCCTATCAAGTTCCTCTCTTCAAGAACTCTCCATTGAGGCCAATCTAGCCTACTCTGTGCCCCCACCCCCACCCCCTGCCCCATTCTCATCCCACCCTCTTTGGTCCTTTCTTACCACCCATCCTGGCCTGGAACAAATACAGAATGTCAGAGCTGTAGGGACCTCAGCAGCTGCCTGACCCATTAAGGAATCCTCTACCTCATGGCCTCCACTGAAGGGGAGCTCATTATCTCTGGAGACAGGTGACCATGGCCTTCAGGGACAGCTCTCCAGTTGTTCACAAGTTTTTGGTGAATTCCAGCCTCTGTTCCATTGTTCCTGGCTCTGTCCCCTGGTCTCAAAGGATGAGCCACCCAACAGCCCTTGAAATCAGGCTGGGGGAGGTCAGCTCCTCACCAGTCCGCAGGTTCACCATTCAGACTGGCTTCCTCTGAATCCTCACTGGCTTATCAAGATCCTGCTCAGAGCCCTGGGACCCAGAAGCAGATGAGGTCCACCCAGGGCCCAGGACAGAAAGGCTAAGACCTCTCTATTCCTGGGAACCAGCCTCTCACTGAAGCCCAACTCAGAATTCTTCAGGGGTCACATCTTGTGCTGACTCAGCTTGTGGTCCACTAAGACCCCTTGTATCTTTTATTTTTTTTTTTTGACAAATGGCTGCCTGATCTGGCCTTCACCAACTTGCACCCATGGAATCAGATTTTTTGAAAAACCCAGGTACAAGACTAGCTCCTTTGTGAATTTCAGCACCATGCTCTATAGCACTTTTATAGGCATCTTGACACATCCAGTGGATTGGCTATAATACTCCTGGCTAGAGGCCATCTTCAAATATGTTGTTTGCTATCCGTGCTGAAGCCAGAGCCCCTGGGACACCTGATATACCCTTTGCCAAGCTGACCCTTAACCATTAACTCCTTGGGCCTGGCCAGTGAACACTTTACACCACCTTCTTGCCTCTTCAGCTGCTTTCCATGTTTTTTTGTGTTTGCGTTATTTTCTTCAAGCATAATGAGATACTTGATCAAAGGCACTGATCAGACCTGGGTAACCTGTAAGGACCACACTCCTCTAACTGGTCAGTTTACTAACTTCAGAAGAGAAACAAGGCCCTGGTCAAATACTTTTTCATTTCCATGTTCAATTACTGTCCTTCAGAGTCCATTTCTGGGCCCAATGGACTGGAATTGGCAGGCTCTGCTCTGGCTGACTTGGTTTTTTGAAAATGACAAGATTTTCTCCAGACCTGTAGCACCATTCCTATTTTCCATGACCTTTCAAATGTCACTGACTCCCCCCAATCTTGCCCTGTTGAAATCCACCTTCTCCAGGAAGTTTCCCCCAATACCTCCAAGTATTACAGATGAATTTCTTTCCTCCAAATTCGATAGCTGTTAAGCAGGACAACTCAGTGGATGACTTGTGTGCAAATAAGTGACCCTTCCTGGGCCTCAGTTTGCTCATGTGCTAAAGGCCTGTTTATCTCACTGGGCTCTAGGGAGGGGCAGCTGAAAATGAACTTGAACCAGGGTCTTCCCTGATTTTGAGGCTCCCTAGGCTTGGGGGGAGGCAGGCTGTCCAGTAATGGCTCGAGTAGGAGGTGTTCTTTAGGCTGAACTGTGAAAGTCCATCTCTCTGGGCCTCAGTTTCCTCATTTGTCACATGAGGGGGATGGTCCTCTCCAATCCTAATAATAAGACCAGGAAGTTGTATCTGGCTCTAAAACTCTTTCTTGGAGCTCTCACTTAAGTTAACTCCCTGGCCCACAGACCAACACTCTGACCTCCATTTCAAGGGGCACAAAATGGTCAGGATCTGAGGCATCACTTCCCAGCCCCCTCCCCAATCCCATAAACAGCCAAATGAAGTGTCCCAAAGGCAAATCTCCCTCAAAAGGCACAAGGGTTAGTCTATGTCAGGGAATCTCAAACCAAGTTCGATAACCTGGTTTTGCAAACATCTTGGAGGGCAGTGGGGAGGGAGGAGAGTGGGGAGAAGAGCTAGTCCTGGCTCCGAGCCAGGCTGTACCTGCTGGGCCTTCTGTCTAATGTGCCCGCCTGCTCAGAACTGGCCTAGGGCCAAGGCCAGTTAAGAGACGTGTCCTCACCGCAGCCGGCTGGGAACAAGCGTTTATTAGTCGCCTGCTCTGCAGAAGGCACTGGGCTGAACTCTTCACAGATATTATCTCCCGTGATGAGGGCAGCAGGGGCCACAAGACTGGCATGGGCCCTCTCCTTCCTTCCTGTGCCTGGCCCCGGCCGCGATTACAACCCGAGAAAGGGCGTAGGCTAACGAGCCCCTGGGGGCCATTTGGGGAGGTGCTGCCCCCTCCTTGCCAGGCTCCTCTCCTCTTCCACTCTCCTCCCCCTCCCGGCCAGGGCACCCCTACCCCAGAACCCCTTTCCCGGCCAGGCCCCACCTCTTCCTCTCTCGTCCCCTCCCCCCAGTGCCAGGGCACCCCTTGCCCCAGGGCCCCCTCCTCCTCTGCCCTCCTCTCCTACCCCCCTCTCCCAACGTCTCCCCCACGGCCAGCTCACCTCCTCCCCGCGCCCCCAGCCCCTCCCTTCCTGCCAGCCCCCCTCTCTTATCCCCCCAGCCCTCACCCGGCTGTCTCTGCCCGGCGGCTCCGTCAGTGCAGCGCGGCTGGCACCCAGCTGGACCCTCCTGAGGACGCTCCGGGAGGCCGAGGAGGGGCGGGCAGGGGGCGGGTCCGTCCCGCTAAACTTTAACGGCTGCGCCCGCGCGGGCGGGTTCCTACCCCCACCCCGGGGGCCTGCCAAGCACCGCCCCTCCCCCGTCTCCCTGGCCCGGGGAGGACAAAGGGTGGCCCGCGGGCGGCCGAACGCGCCGTCCCACTACGCCTCCGCGACCCCCCTCTCCGACCCCGGCCTCGGGCCGCGGGTTCGAATTCGACCCCGTAGTTGCTCGTCGCAACCTCACGCGGGACGTGGACCTAGGGGGCCGTCGGGTCCGCCCCAACCACCCGCCGCATTTCACGTGACAGAACACTTAGGCTCAGGGAGGGCATGCACACCTGGGTGGGCACCTGGGTTCGAGGTAGAGGACTGCGGGCACAGGACGGGCATGCCTGCCCCGGGCAGGGGGCGCCAGGAGAGGCTCCGGAGCTCCCGCCCCGCCCTGCCCAGTCCGGCCCAACCCCGTGGGCAGGGTCCTGGGCGGGGCCGGGTAGCGGGAGCCACAAGGCTCGGCTGCCGAGCCGGTAGCCGCACCAGCTGGCGCGTCCCGTAGCTCCTTCCATCCTCAGAGATGCTCCCAGGGCTTCCCTCCCTTCTGGCCTTGTCCGTGCTGTGGCTGAGCAGCGTCGCCCGTCAGGGCTCCTCTGAGCAGGTAAACCCCGCTCTCCCAGCGCCCACCTGCCTCTGGGCAGCCCAAGCCCGCAGCCCCTCGGCTCCTACCTCCGCGCTCCTGCCTCCCTCCCGGCTTGGGCGGTCCCATTCCGTACTCGGATGCGGTCACCTTTGCACTGCGAGCGCACCTAACCCCGAGCGCACAGCAGAGTGGGGCCAGAGAAGTCAAGCCCCTTGACCGCGGCACACAAGCTTGGCCCCTGCCCCCGCCCCCCTCGCTCATCAGTGCCCCTGGAGCTCTCTCCAAGAGCCCAAGGGAAGATGCCCAAGAGTGGGATGTTCCCGTGGGAGAAAACCCGAAGGGTCTTGGCAAGGAAGGCGCCTGGGAGGGTCTTGGTACAGGCAGCGGCGGCCGAGGTGGGCGAGGGAGTGAAGGAAAGATCTGACCCGGCCTGCGATCGGGCTCTCTCCCCGTGTGACCTCCGTGGGCAAGCCTCCGTCCTTCTCTGGGCCTGGAGAATGCCGGGACTCGATGCCCTTTAAAGACCCTTCCAGCCCTGAACCCTTGAATTCGAGCTCCCCAGAGAATGGGGGTGGGGGTGAAGGGGGAGCACTGCCAACTCCCAATTCTAGTTCTCTTCACTTTCACGTACAAACAGCACGGGGCCCTCAGGACCTTATCACAGCAGCCCGGATTTCAACCTGGGAGAGACCTTAGAAGTTGTCTGGTGCAACCTTCTCCATTTACAGAGGAGGAAACTGAGGCATTAAAGAGGAGTCAGATGTCAGGCCTTGGGGCATGGGTAGGGTGGGAGCGTCCTAGTTTTAATAAAATACTAGCAGTATTTCCCTAGGCAGACCATGTGGACACAGGGTAGGTTTCCGATTGGGTTCCCCAGCAGACCTGAGTTCAGGGGCCTGGTTCCCCCCACCCCCATTTAGCCAGCCTCAGCTTTCTTACTTTGTAAACTATGAGGGAAGGTTTATGATAGATGACTTCTGAGGTCCCTTCTAGTCATGAGTCTGTACTCCTCCCATCCCTGATGGGACCCATAACAACAGTTAGCATATATATTACACATTAAGGTTTGCCAAGTACTCTATACTGGTTGTCTCACAGGGTGCCATGTACCTCTGAGACCTTGGCCAAAGAATTTCTCTTCTTGGGCCCAAGTATCCCCATTTGTAAAATGAAGGGATTGGACTGAATTTCAGGACAAAGTTTGTATCAAGTAGACTTGTCCAAGAGTAGCAGGGAGATGTGGTGGGTTCTGCCTTGAGTGGGAAGGTCAGACTCTGGCTGCCTACTTATCAGATGTGATTCAAAAGGGGATTCTTGTTCAGGTCTGCGTTCAACTATATTACTACCACAGGGAACTCCCCTGATGCCCCGTTCCCTGCCAGGCCTTTCCTTTATTTCTTGCCGGAGAATCCCCACCCCTGAAAACTCTCCCTGCTGAGCCTGTTTGGACTGCCTTCTAGCTCCCAAATTTTGTGATTCTGGGACTCCATGGATGTTACAGTCCCTTCCACTTATAACAGTCTGTGTTCTGAGGTTTAATTGTCAATGACACACCACCCTACCCCACCCAAGCCCTAGAGATGCATTTAAAAGTTTTCTGAGTAGTTACAGGAAGAAAAAGCATCTAGCAAGCATTGATTAAGCACCCATTGTATGCTTAGGCACAAAGGATACAAAGAAAGATCCAGCTCAGGTCCTTGCCTACCAGGAGTTTATCTGGTTGGGGGGGGAGGGGGGGATCTAAATGATACACTCCGCAACCTCAAAATCTAGCCCTCTGTACCCCCAAGTTTCCAGACTTGGCCCTAGTTTTCAGTTCAATAATGAAGTCACTCTGGAGCCCTCCATGATGTTTGTGCTATTTGGGAACAGGGACAGAGACCCCGGAGGTGGCCTGGAGACAGTGTGGGTTGAATGGGAGGACCTGGGTTTGAATCCTGGGTTTTCCCATCTCTACCTTCTTGTTGGCTCGCTATTCTCCAACATCCCCCCACCCATTGCAGGGGTCTTTCTCAGTCTACCCCCCCCAAACACACACACACACACACACACACACACCAGCTGCCTTCTCCTCTGGGATTTCTTCCCATCTACTCATACAGAGCTGGTGGCATGTTGCTTCCCCCTTAGAACACGAGCTCTGTCCTTGAGAGCAGCGGCTGTTTTGGCGTTTCTTTGTGTCTCCCGCACTTAGCAGCACCAGCAGTACAATTCTTCTGATGATAACTGACATTTCTATACCACCTCCTTCTGTGTGCCAGGCCCTGTGCTGAGCACTTTATAAATAGTCTCATCTTGAGCCTGACCCCATAGTGAATGCTTACAAAAATGCAGCCTGCGTATTTGAGTAAGTGACCGGCCGGTGGTGAGTGGAGGGCGGTGGAGAGGGGGGCTGCTTCTGTTCCGGTTTTTCTTTCTTGGGCCTTGTGGTTAGAGCTGGCTGCTTCCTGACAGAAGCCTCCTCCCCACCCCCCACTTTCTTTTATCCCAATCTAAGACTCCTTTCTCCTCTATCAGAAGATATGAGCATTGGGCTTCAAAGGGGCCCGCAAGGTCTCCAGAGCTCAACGTGCGGCAACATTTCTCTTAAAGAACTATTCTTGGAAGGCTGACATATCCCAGCCTTTTAAGGGAAAGGTGGATTGAGGTCACGTGGCATAGTGGAATGGGTACTGGGCCAAGGCAGAGGTTAATTAGCTTTGTTAAGGGCTCACTCTGTGGAAGGGAAAAGACTTCACTGGTCTTGAGCTCACTTTTCTCATTTCCAAGATGAGGAAGCTGTAGCTCACACACATAGTATGTGGCACGGCTAGGATCTGAACCTAGGTCCCCTAACTCCAGTCAGGGCTCTGACTCCAGACTCTAACCTAATTCTAATGCTGCATGGCAGGTGATAGCTTCACTGACTGATGGAACTGGGAATGCTTTAGTTTAGACATCAGAGGGATGGGAAGGGGACATACAGCCAAGATGCCAAAATAGCTTTAAAAGCTTTTGCTCAAATGCAGATGTTCTCAGCTGAGTGAGAATGGAGCGGGGCAAGTGATTCTCAGGGTTGGCTGGCATAGTTTTCTTAGGGAGTCATTCAGCCTAGGAAATTTCTGAGGGTTGTGGAAGGGCCATCTGGAGGGTGTGGCCAGTCAGGGCTGGGCCACTGATGGACTCCAGGAAGGGGGGGGATTTTCACTGACAGGATATTCAGTTAACAGTGAGTGGGGTGGGTGAGAATTTGGGGCTCGATTCAACATGCCAGGGCCCCAGAAAGAGAGCAGTTTGGCTCCGTGTCTCTTTCACCTTGGCTCAGAGTGGCTTTGAATGAAACTAATTGACGCAGGAAGCATCTCTGGAAGCCAAGTGTACCGGGGTGAGGGCCAGCAAATGGACTGGGGGGGTGATTAGGTCAAGGTAGGCCCTCCCCAGCATGCTACAGCTTTTTAAAAGCTCCTGAGTCACAGGGTACAGGATCTACTCTCAGAAAGACAACAGCATCTCAAGGCTGAAAGGAACCGCTGGTCCAGCCCATACCTGTTCTGACTCTGGTGCTTTCTAACTGTGTGGAAGGATGTGTTACCTAAGTCAAAGCCAGAATGAGGCAGACTTAGGTTCCATGGGCAAGTCACTGAGCTCCTCACTTTCCTATGGGATCCCCTTCCCTTCCAAGATGATAAGCAGGTGCTGACCTGCTGCAGTAGAGGGAGCTTCTTGCAGGAATTCTTAGATCAATGGAATCACAGGTCTATTGCCTGGAGGCTCCCACCCCTTCCCCAGCCCCATCTGAAAACTTATAGCCAATCACTGCCCTTGGCTTTTCTTGTTCCCAAGACATCAAGTGATGTCCTGCGGATTTTGCTAAAATTGTTCATGTGAAAAACTTAACTTTTCAGTGTAAAAAAAAAAATGTACCCATTGTAAAAAAAACCCTTTGAGTGCCTGGAAATCTGGCTGTGATTTGAGAGGTAGGAAGCATATGATTGGGTGCAGAGAGTTCTTGCACCTGTGGAGGAAAACCAGCCTCAGACACTCAGGCAGCTGTGTGAACTCAGGCAGGTTCCTTAACCTCTTGGTGCCTCAAGACTTTCCCCTCTGTAAAAACAAGTGACATCCAAGGTCATTCCTAAGATTTGCCTCACGATCAATATAAGCTATTCATCCCTTCCCTCGGCAAACCTTCTAGAGGCAGCTACTATGTGCCAAGGACTGTGTTAAGAAGATCTGGGTCACGGTGGGGACCACAAGGGTTTGTCATTCTTTGTGACTGATGCACGGTTTCTTTCTTTCCTTGCAGTCTATAAAGTGTTTTGCTGAGATGGGTAAGTAACTAAATCCACTGAAAATTCTGGCGGTGGCACATTGAGAGAAGCTGAAGTGACTAATCGAGGACATTAGGGAGCAAAGAGAAGTCAAATCCCACAACTGAAGCTTGAAGTTAGGAGCCAGTTAGGAGACTGAGTTTCCATCCTGGATGACTTTCAAAAATCATTTTAAATTAGAAGCTATCTAATGACTATCCTCAAAACAACCTGTCAAATACAGAAACTATAAAGCATAGGATTAACAGATTAAAGTCCAAACTCGAGTCTGATTTGCTTAAAGGAAAACTGTGCAGGAACCAAGTAATCTCCATAGGCTCTTATTTGCATCCTGTTCCTTTGTGCTTTGTCTTCTTAGTGTTCTGCAGATTTTATCACACCTATTTGCATTCTCATCTTGACTGGTCCTCCAGCATGTGTCAGTGAATGCTGTGGTTCCCTGCACTCTCTGGCCTGCCTGCACACCTATTTGCATTCCTATCTTTACTGGTTCTTCAGCATGTGCCAGTGAATCCTCTGGTTCCCAGCACTCTCTGGCTGCCTGCCCATGGGCCTTTCCCTACTGCTTTGAGCTCTTGATATCTGTCACTGTTGATGCCAAAGCGATACTTTGTATCATTCACATGCTCCTGTTCATTCTGCGGGGCCCACATCACTCAGCACAGAGGCAGGTGGATACTCTACTTTTCTGTATTTACAGAAAGCTGAGCTAGGATGTTACAAGGTGCCCTGAGCTAGGATGTAACAAGGTTAATCATTGTTAATTCATTTCAGTTGAATTTTAAAAAACTTATTAATAAGAATTGCAAACATATCTAGAGTAATTACACATAGTATCTCATTTAATCCTTACAACAACCCTGGGAGGGAGGTGCTATTACTCTCCCCATTTTACAGATGAGATAACTGAGGCTGGCAGAGGTGAGGTACCTTGCCCAGAGTCATCCCATTAGTAAGTGTCTGAGCCTGGATTGAGCTCAACTCTCTCCCAACACTCCATCAAGTCATCCAGCTACTCCATGTACATAGATAAATATAGACAGAATACATTCAAAATAACCCCAAGGTGGTTCGGTAGGGAAAGAGAGAACATTTATGGGATGTGGCTATGCCCAAATGGAGGGCACAAGCATCTGGGAGGATCAGGTTGTACTTAGGTGGAGTTGTGAAATACTGAATTCTACCCAATGGGACGTCGTGGACACCGGCATATGACAGGATTTAGAGCTGGAAGGGGCCTTAGAGCTTCTGCATTTTAGTGATGAGGAAACTGAGGCCTGAGGTGATCAGGTCACTTGGCCAAGGTCACACAGGAGTAAACAGTATTTCTCCATCTTCATCACTTCCTGTCTCTGTGACCTTAACCAAATCACTTAAACCCCTTGCGTCTCTGTTCCTTATCTGTAAAAGGGGTATAATTACAGATTTAGAATTTAAAGGGGCCTTAGATGACATTGAATCCAACTCTGTTATTTTACAGATGAGGAAACTGAGGCAGGGAGAGGTTATGTGATTGACAGATGTCCCCCAGCTAGTTTCTGAAGCAATTAGAACTTGAGTCTTCCTGACTCCTCCAAGTCCATTGCTCTATCCACTGAGCCATCTAGCTGCCTCCAATGACACACTACCTACAGTACCTTATTGGGCTTTACAGTGCTATACAAAGGTCAGCTCTTCATGTTTTTATTCCAAGGTCCATCCAAAGAGTGGATAGTCCCAAATGCCCTGACTCCAGGGGGGCTGCAGACCCTCCATGTGGATTCTATTGCCAGTCCCGAGATCTATTCAGATATGGTCCTTTTGAACATAAGTTGGACACTCAAGCAAGATGGTGAGTGTGGGATGTAGGGATAGTGGAAGCAAGGCCAGCAATGTATGTCTGTCCTGCACAGAGGTCTCCTAAGATATTGGATCCATTGCAGTCAACCAAAGCAAACCACCACAAAAATACCCCAGGCAACTGGAAAGTTTGTATGGTTCTAAAAGAGGATGTAGGCGAATGGCCTCAGGATTTCTTGTGACCAATGGCCAGGGTAATCACCTAGGACTGAAGCTGCCCTCTGTAATATAAATCCCTCAAGGCTCCCATCTTATGGAACCATCCTGGTACTCAATGCTGGAAGGTTATACCCAGTGCCTCTGTAATATAAATCTCTCAAGGCTCCCATCTCATGGAGCCATCCTGGTACTCAGTGTTGAAATGTTATACCCAGTGCCTGGAGCACAGTTGGGTGACTCCAGCCTATCCCCCTCCAAGATGCTCACGCCAAACCCTATGAGGTCTCCTGGAGTGGGGAGATTACTTTTCACTTGTCCATCTATTTTCAGGACCATCCCCTCTAAGGTTACCTTCCCTCCACTCAAGTATTGATCTTCTATGTTCTAATTCATATGGCTTGATTCCCTTATTAGAGTGTAAACTTGAGGGCAGGGACTGTTTTCAGTTTTACCTTGTATCCTTGGTCTTAGCACAGTGTTTGGCACATAGCACACACATTAGATAGGTTGGCTGGTTGTCTGACGGTTAGTTTTTCCTTGATATTCTTCTCTTATCCCCTTGTTTCTAGGCAGCATCCAGATGCTAAAGGCCACCAAGATCTGTGTGGATGGAAAAGGCCAATTCTCATCCTACAGCTGTGTGAGATGCAATTACACAGAAGTGTTTCACAGTCAAACCCCACCCAAAGGCAACACAGTAAGAAGAAACCTTAGAGAGTGTATTTTAGCACTGAGTGGAGCAGGTCAGATAACTTGGTCACTTCCAGGGGTAATTGCTAGAATCTATGGGCAGCCTCCTAGGATGGAAGGCCTGGCTGTGATTTGGGATCTCTTACTGCCTCAATCTCAGGTAGAACCTGGAAAGTTCACTGACATTTCCTCAATGGTGTCACCTCATTCCTTTTACAAGCACATTGACTCACAAGGCTTCAAACTTAGACCAGTTTTTATTTACACAGTAAAAGCTGCAGAAATCACTTTTAATCCCATAAGAATCCCTTCAAGTTTGCCCTCTCTAGGGTCCTGTAGAATCCTGAGGCTTCATACTTGTCTGTTGAGTGAGGTTTGGTGCTAAGTAAAAGAGGACTCTCTCTTCCATACACGTGATCCATGTTGCTTCTCCAGTGCTCCATACCCCATATTTCCTTGTCTCTCCTCTTTGGCTCTGACAACTCATGGCAGTTCGGGCCATACATTTTGTCCTGTCCCTTGCTGGGATGGAAACTTCACATGTGACTTGAAGACGTCTAGTCGTAGATCAAAAACTGAAAATCAGTGTCCAAAAAAGATTATTGAATTTGCTGTTCATCGTCATGGATTGTTTTGCCTTTTAGTGGGAGTTTCATTACATTGGATTTCCTATAAAGCCAGAAACCTCTTATTTCATCCGAGCCCATAATATCCCACCTGCAAATATGAATGAAGATACTACAGCCATATCTGTGAAATTCATCTCACCAGGTAAGGGCCTTCTTGAATCTTTCCCTCTGGCCTTTGCTTGGGATAGTCTTCATTGTACTTGCAACCCTCAGACCCAGGATTTCTAGGTGATCATGGCTCTTGATTCAGGCAATCAGTCAAGCATAATTCCATGCCTACTATATGCCAGGCACTGTGCTAAGTACTGGGGACAAAAAGGCAAGAACAAGGTCCCTGCCCTCAAGAAACTCAGTTTAATGAAACAACAGTTGTTCTTTACAAATACTTGGGCTTCAGGAAAATCATTAGCTTAGTTTTTTAAATAAGTTTTTATTAGCCTCCTTTGTTTTTAAATGTCCCTCTGTATCCCTTGCTCTCCTTTTCCCTCCCTAAAGCATCTTAGAAAACAGATTCTTTTGAGAAAAAGAGACAAAAATCAACAAAACCAATCAATAAAAAAAAAGCCATACACACCAGACAGTGTATGCAGTGTTCCACACCTGTGGACAGTCAGTCCCCTTACAAAGACACAAAAAGGAGTTGGGGGAGGGGGCTTCTCATATCTCACTGCTGAAGCCAACCTGCTGAGCTTTTCAAGGAGAGCTATTCAAAACTTCTCAGTTTCATCGACCCCCCTTCCATTCTCTGTTCCTCTCATCTCTGAGTTAGAAGTGACTTCTTTTTTCCTAAGATGAATCCCTCTATTTCATCCCTTCCTATGTCTTGGGATGCTGCTCCAGGAAGTACCCCATCTCTTTCCAGCCTTCTGGAGCTGGCATCCCCTACTGTCTCTTTCCCTCTCCTTGCAAACAGCTCCAAGTTTCCCTAATCTGCAGAGGTTTTCCCCTTGACCCTGCTACCATCCCTCCCGTCCTTCCCTCTGTGGTGAAATTTCTTGGAAGAGTCATTGCACTGTGTCCCTGCGTCCTGACTCCCTACTAGCCTGTCCTCTCCCAATTGGCTTCTGTCCTCACCACCAGATTAAATATGCATTTATCATGGGGGCAAAGATATGAAGACAAATGAAAAATCTTTTTGTCTAATGGAGATGGTGGTGCCTGTTCTTTCCCAAGTCACCAGCTATCTCTTGGTCACCTACTCTGGTGGCTTCCCTGGCCTCTCTGCAGCATGCTGAACACTCTTCCTTCCCTTGGCTTGGAGACGTCGGTTCTTCATCCTGTTCCCAAATCCTGAAGGTGGGAAGTTCTCCCAGATTCTGTCCTTTACCTTCTTCTCTCTCTCTTGGCAATCTCCTTCACAGCCATGATTTCAGTTCTTCCCAGTAATGCAGAGGTTTAATTAAAATTTGCTGATAGACCAAGAGACTCCTAAACTTACACCTTCAGCTCTGTATTCTTGCGTCTCTGACAGCCTCCAGGACACTCCAAACGATGTCACCTCCTGACTGGGCTCATTTTCTTTCCTCCAGGACCTGCTCCTTCTCTGATTTGCCCACTTTGGTTAGTATGGTTGCCCCTCATCCTTCCTAGGTGGACTGTTATTCTCCCCATTTCACAGATGAGGAAGCTGAGGCAGACAGGGGCCCGGGGCACACATCTTAGAAGTTTCTGAGGCAGGATGTGACCATCTGATCCAGACCCATCCTTCTATCCACTGCTGCACCATCTAGCTTCCTCTACCTTTGCCTCTATCTTGCCTCTCTCTACCTTTCCAGCCTCATGTCAGAAATACCACCTCTCCCCATCCCTAAAAGCTGGCCTCAATGAGGCCCCACTCAGACCTCATCTAGGGAGTTTCCTTGGATCTCTCTTAATGTCAGCTTCCTGGGGCAGGGGCTAGTTTCCATTTCCTTTTATGTCCAGTGCCTAGCATAATGCCTGGCACACTGTACAGACTCAATAAATCCGACTGGGCCATGCTGGCGTGTTTTGACTCTCTGTGTCTGTCAGTTCTCCTAATAAGCTCCAGGAGGGCAGACTAAGGTCAGTGTCTCCCCCTACACCCAGCAGGGGGCTGGAACCACAGGAGATAGTGATGTTTCTTAAATTAGAATGGTGAATCTCGGTGTATCGTCAATATTTCCTAAGCCCCTACCACATGCCAAGTGCATGGTGGTGAGCAAAAAAACCCAACAAACAAGAGGGAAGAAATTCAGTCCTCAAGTGGGTTAGAATCTTTTAGGAAAAAGTTGATGCTGCCCGTGGCCTGGGGCTACCCCCTCTCCCCCAGGGCTCTGGGCTCAAGTGAAGTGGGATCCTGGGGGTTTGATCTCTGAAGTTTCCTCCATTCTCCTTCCCCCGCCCCACTGATGCACCTCCCCCCGCCCCACTGATGCATCTCCCCCCACCCCACTGATGCACCTCCCCCCCACTGATGCACCTCCCCCCACTGATGCACCTCCCCCACCATGCACCTCCCCCCACCTGAGTACACACAAGCTAGAGGAGAAAATGAGTTGGGCCATTCTCATGGATGGACTGAGAGCCAAAAAAGGCAGATTTCCATGGCCTTGTGTTCGAGGCAGGATCCAGGCCAGGATGGTCTCACAGTCTGTGGGATGACAGCCAGCTTTGAGTTGTCCTGGAACCACAGAAAAGCTCATTTGGAAATGACGGATGGCCTGCCTGGGTGCCTGCGTGTGGGCTCCTACCCTTCTCCCAGGGACTCGGTGCTATTTCTATTCTAGGCCCCCGGGCCATCAGCCCCTGCTAGCACATTAGGCTCCATCCTTGGTTTGGTGTTAAAATTGAACTGCTGCATTTAAATTCAATGGCCTGGCTCTGGGCTTTATGTGAGTGGCTGTTTCATTACGGGGCATCATCAATCATGTGTTGGGGGAGAGAGGGGAAGGATGAGGATGCAGGAGGAAGGAGCCTTTGGCTAAAGTGTAAAAACATTTTATTTCACATTCTTAGACTGCCAAGACCCAATGATGAAGTATTCAAAGAAGTGTCAGGAATATGGTGAGTATGGGGCTTCTGGGGACCCAAGTTCAAATCTGGCCTTAGATCCTTACTAGTTATGGGACCCTGGGCCAGTCACTTAATCTGCCTGCCTCAGTTTCACTATTTGTAAAATGAAGGAGCTGATTAGATGGCCATTATGTCTCCTTTTAGCCTCAGACATTTACCAGCTATAGGATCCCGGGTAAATCACTTAACTTCTGTCTGCCTCAGTTTCCCATCTGTAAAATAGGGGGTTACCTAGATGGCCACTGAGTCTCCTTCCAGCCACAGACACTTACTAAGCTGTATGACCTTGGGGAAGTCACCAAAAAAAAAAATCTCTGCCTGCCTCAGTTTTCCCATCTGTAGAATGGAGATCATAACAAATGAGATATTTGTAAAGTGCTTAGCCAACCTTAAAGAACTGTATAATGCTAGCCATTTCATCCCTTGAACATCAGTTTCCTCCCCTGTAAAAGGGGGATAAGCCAGCCATAATCTGGCCTCGTGGGGCTGCTGTAAGCCAAGTTCTTGCAGAACCTTTGTGGGCCTTAGAAATGGGAGTGATTCTTCAGGCGTCCACCCTGTTTCCAACCCTACGGCCTTCTGCTTCTGGGTGGTGTGCCTGAACCAGACACTAAGCAGTCTGAACTAAGCCTGTGTCACGTGGCCACACCTTCAGGTTCCCAAAGTGAACCATGGGCTTGACTTGCAAATCACATGAATAAAGCCATACGTGATATGTACGGTGCGGAGCCTGTGCCAGGGAGGTAAGGGGTGTTCTGTCATCCACACGGAGTCCGCTGAGCAAGCTAGTGAAGGTCAGGCTGGCACATTCCTTAGTCTTCCTGTGCCCTCAAAATTCCAACACGAATGCCTACTGCCACCTCTTCCTCTGATGTGCATTGTCGGAAAGAGACATGGAGCCAGGTTCCCAAGTACAGTGGAAGGAGCTCTGAGTTCAGTCGGAGGATTTAGGTCTGAATCCTGATTCTTCTCCTCACTACTTGTGTAACAGGGCAAGCTCCTTCCTTCTCTGGGCCTCAGTTTCCTCCCCTGTAAAATGAGGACAGAACAGTCTTTGAGGGTCCTTCCAAATCTATATCTATAAGCTGATGATTCCCTCAGCGTGAAAGCCACTGTAGGAAATAGTGGCCTTTGGGGCCTTTGATCACAGAAGGTATGGAAGGTACCCCTGGAGAGGCTCCTGATGAACCCACTTATTTTACTAAGGAAAGAGCGGGCAAGTAATTTGACCACAGATGCATTGCAAGACAGAGATGAGATGGGTCCTGGGGGAGCCAATGCTTCTTCCAGTGTGCTTGGCTTCCTTCTGGGGAAAGAATCTGTTAGCATGTCTCCTGGGAAACTGATGTCGCCATCCGAGAGCCTCTGAGTCTGGGGCGTGCACCTACATAGAGGGAAGAGACAATGTTAGTGAGTTCCATGAGGGCAGAGTTGGTAACCTCACCCTTTCCCATCTTGGAATAACCCACAGGGAGTCTGTGGACCCCAAACATCACTGCGTGTCAGAAGGAGAAGAGTGTGGAGGTGAATTTTAGCACCAGCAGCCTTGGATTCAAATACCTAGTCCTGATTGAGAACGACCAAGATGTCCTACAGGACAGTGGCATTCTGGAGGTACCATCTTCGCATCTCCCTAGGCCTGGCCCTTTTTCCCTTTGCAGAATCTCCTCCTTGCTTACCCCAGGAAAGGAAGTTGGTCAGGCCTAGAGGATGAACTGGACAGGGTCCCAAGCTGTGTCTTAGGTTTTTAATTTATTGGTTATGTTTTATTGGAGGCTTTTGTTTGTAAGCCACGATCATTTTCCTGAATGCTCCCTTCCTTGGAACAAGGACAAACAGTTGAGCAAAACCAACTATTTATCAGCATAGGAAACGCCTTCCCGTGGAGGGAGAGAAGAGTGTTTCATTATCCATTCTGTAGGACCAAGATTAATCATTAAAACTGGGTTGATTTCATCCCTTCCTTTACATCATGTGTTACTGTTCTCTTGGTTCTACTTTCTCCATTTTATAGTTTTTACGTCTTCTGTGTTTCTCTCAGTTCCTCTATTTGTTGGTTCTTGAGCCACAACAATATTCCAGTTTTCTCATAACTCCTTTGGTTCAGTCAGTTCCTGATGCCAGGGTACCTCACTTTGTTCCTGGTGATTTACTACCCCCCCCCTCAGTCCCATTTTGGTTAGATGGGGGCACTTGAAATATTCTTACTGAGACTTCTGTCTATAAGTGACTGGGTGTTCTGTATCTCCAGGGCTTAGCACAGTGCCAGGCACAAAGTAGACAGGTTGTTTGACTTCTCTGAAGGACTCATGTGATGGCTCAAGTTGATTACTGGGGTCTGCCTCAGGAAGGCTCCTTGAGATTTACCCATGATCCTTGTGCCAGGGCATCCCTGGTCTAGGTGCTGTGGTTGATGAGGTGTGGGTGGGGGATTGACAGCAAAAGTGGATTATTGACAGCTGTAGATTTCTCCCTACTCGAATCTCCTCAATCTCCCATGTAACCATAGTCATTCTTTCCATTAGCTGAACCAGAGCCGGGTTTCTGTGGTCATCCCACTGACAGCAGAGGAAGGGAAAGGGGCCCTGGTGCAGGTAACTAGCCCTCCAATGGGTGGTTTCCCACCCTCCTTCCCCATACCTTGACTTTGAGTGAATTCGTCTCCAGATGGCATTCATTTCATGGCCCCTTTCTCGCCCAGATAATATTTGTGTTTCATTGTGAAGGACATTTCGCTGAGCTGTTTGTTTGCTGTCCCGCTAGTATGGGTGGAGCAGCTGATGGCTCATGCTGGGATGCACCTCTCTAACACGAGGGGTTCTGTCAGCTCCTTGGTGGGGTCAGCAAAGCTGCTTGCTTTGTTTGTGAATATGTGAAAGGTTGAAGTGTGTGACACACTGGGGTCCAACTCCATGTCCTTATACACGTGCCCAGTCCCTGGGAGGCGTGTGGTGCTCAGAGTGAAAAAAAGCCTGGAATCCAACAAGGACTTGGGCAGTTGGAGAATTCCTAAGTGTCAGATCATTTAGTTCTGTGTCCTGGGGCAGGTCCCTTAGCTTCCTTATCTGTATAATTGAGATAACAATAATAAAGCTAGTTTTTTCTGAAAAGTAGTTTGCACCTTGATTGCTCAGACAGAAGGTGATCTGGAAGGACTTCCTCCCATCAGCCCCTTGTCCTGAAAGGGAGTGAAACCTCACTTTCCCAGGAAGCTCAGAAGTGGGATATAGTGGACTGGGACAGCTCCTTCAGGGAGATACTCTGCCCAAGAACTACCATCCATCTTTTAACAGATGAAAGACCTCAGGTACCATGGATGGATGAAGCCATTTTAATATTCAGCATCTTTCCTGGGTTGACTCAGCAGCCCCAGAGGGATACAGACTCCCAAAGTAAACTTAGGAAAAACATGAAGGCACCATGCTGGAGACATTAAAGGAGAGGCCTTATCCATTTTGCTGCAGCACCCTAAAAACCATGGGGCCTTTTCATCTGACTTATGCCTGAACCCTTCCACATGGGATGCCTCCCTCATTAGAATGGGAGTTCCTTGAGAGCAGGAACCATTTGACTCTTCGCTTTCCAAAGTTCTTTCTGGTTTCTTACCCTATGGGTCCTCATAGTAACCCTGTGAGGTGGATGAAAGCAAGTAGTGGAGACAGTCCAGCCCTAGCCCCGTCACTCATTATATGTGTGACCCTGGTCCTCAGTTTCCTTACTTCTAAAATGGAGATGATAATAGCTCCATAGACTATCTCACCGAGCTGTCATGAGGGTCAGAGGAGCTCACGTGGTTCAGTGTGGCTTCTGGATCCCTGCCAGGACAAGGGGCAGATGGGAATGAGCTCTGGCTGGCAAGGAAACTTTAAATCTCTATTACTGAGGTAAACTAAGATCGTTGTCTTCACTGTGCAGATATGGAAACTGAGGCCTATGGCGCCTAAACAACTTTCCTATGGAGATAATTCCTACTAACCTAGGAATTCTTGAACTACCCAACTCCCTGTTAAGTTTCAGGTTGCTTTTCATTTTTCCGGTCTACATGGGGTAGTACCTGGGCAGGTGAGATGTAGCCAAAACCATTTTACCAAAACCATTTACAAACTATTGTCCTATGCCAAAAAAGGTTTACTAATCAGAAATGATTTATTTTTAAAAAATCAAGATTTAAAAATTTAGTGGTCTGAGAAGACATCTGTTTACTAATTGGAAATAATTTATTTTAAAAAAATAAAGATTTAAAGTGATTTTGGGGGTTGGTAGACTAGTAAGCCAAAAGTTTTAGATCCTGGTATTCTTGGTAGATAGGATATTTTTTTAATGCTTGGCCACAAAATAAAAGTTCTGTTTTATTTCATTCATTCCTTCCTTTTTCATACACTGTTCTGCGAGGCACACAAGAACCAGTGTGTTGGTGTGCTGGGAGAATATAAGCTCCTTGACACTGCTTCATATTGATCTTGGTGTGCTCATCTCCCATTACATCTGGCACATAACAGGCTTCTAAGAAAGGCTTACTGGGTTGAGTTGATCTGCATTTTTCAGATATGGAGTCAAAGAATCAGGGATTCAGGCAGGATACAGATTTAGACCTTCAGCGTCACAGCTGGAAAGAACCTCAAAGCTCATCTGTGCCAAACTTCTCATCTTAAGAAGAGGGGGAAAGGTCTTACATTTGAGGACACAGAGGCAGGAGTGTTTATTTCCTGAATGAGGTTGGATGCTCTCTCTCTCTCTGGACCTTGGTTTCCATCCTTATAAAAAGAGGAGACTGAATGGAATGGCCTTGATGGTCCCTTCCAGCCTGAACATTCTCTGACTCTTGATGGGGCTTGGTTGGAGCACTGTTGGCCAGAGCAAGGGCGAGAGGCCAGTGCAGGACTCACTAGTGTTTGGTAATGCTTTGGCCCTTTGGAGGAGAAGAAACTGGGAGGGAGAGGGTGATGCAGGGTGAAATGTGCCCCAAATATCTAGAAACATGCAGGAATCTGATTTTTTTTCTCAGATAATTCCTTACTTCTCTACGTGCAACAATGACTGCATACGGCACAGAGGAACCATATTCAGCTGTCCAGAAATCATCCATCCAGTAAGCCCGAGTAAGTGCCCGATAGCCATCTTTCCAGGTCCTTGGCATGACTGAGCAACATATATAACTCCAAGTCACAGGTCCTTCACCAGGCTAGAATGGACTGTCCTTTGTAAAAGCTATCCAATCCTTTGGGCTCCGAAAGTCCAAGTCACTAAGGTAGAATCCTTGACCTTGGAGAACTCAGTGTCTAATTAGGGAGATTATAAAAGTCAGTCCAAATCACAGGAAGAGACTGACAGAGCAGGTGTAAGCTAATGTAGGGTGAGATACATCCTGCTGGGAGGGAAGGAGTGAGAAGGAAGCCGAGTCTCCATCTTGTTCGATTTGCTTCTCCTGGGTCTTCTGGCCCCAAATGGGAACTGGTGAGTTCCTCCCAGAACCGTTTAGAT
This sequence comes from Bettongia penicillata ogilbyi, assembly GCA_023548195.1. NCBI lineage: Eukaryota > Metazoa > Chordata > Mammalia > Diprotodontia > Potoroidae > Bettongia > Bettongia penicillata. The sequence continues at coordinate 12,037,476 of JAJHZJ010000132.1, read as the reverse complement.
TCAAGATTGATACTTCTCAGAAAGGTCCCCTGGTCTTTCCCTGGCAACAGAGAGATTCTATCCTGGTTATGCAGCTGGGAAAAGGGAAGGGACCTTCTGAGATAAGCCATATTTACATTTGGTTGTGGTTCTGCTTTTCCTTGTTAGACAAAAGCCAGCTATGGAAACATCAGATGTTCCTCATTCTCCCTGCTGTGAGTGTGGCCGTATGGGTGATAGCAGTTGGACTCTATCTTCTGTGGAGGCATGGTAAGGGCTCCAGCTCACACGTTTACTGATAAGTGAACTTAAAATAGAGCTTAAAATACACATACCCTTTATAACCTGGGAGTAGGGGCTGAAATGTGATGGTATCAGCATGGACTGTGGAGTCAGCCTGGCCACACACTGGTTCTGTCACTTTGGGCAGGTCGTTTAATGGGTCAGCAATGAATTCAGGTGGCTGTGGAGATGAAAGTGTTTCTTAAAAATGAGAGGGGTAAGATATTAGTAAAGTACTATTGCTCTGCACTTGCTTACACTAAGAGGAATGTGGCCCAAACTGAGGAAAGGGAAGAGATGCCATAGACCAGAGGCAATAGTGGCCATTCCTGGTCACTTGGCTCCAAGTCCAAAAAGAAAGGCTAGTGAGTTCTGCCTCCTGCAGACACTGACCTCAGCACTGGTCAAGTTCTAGGGTGGGCCTGCAGTTCCTGTGGCTCTCAGTTGGTGACCCCAAGGTAATTATTTTCCACTGATGAATAAGTCACATTTCCCAAGTGGGTAACCTGCATCTGCCCGAGATGTAAGGAACAAACCTAGCACTCCCACCCATACATACTGACATACCTGGCAACCAACACCTGCATCTGACTTTTTCATTTTGTAACCTACAGTAACCCTTATGGTCATTTCCAAAATGCCCACCCAGGGGGCTGTATGGTTGGTGGGGAAGCTTGTGAGTAGCGTTTTGGGGTGATGCTGCTGAATGTTAATGACTATTCTGACTATTAGATGCCTAAAAGAATAGTCCAGTTGGCAAGGGCCAGGGAGATCATTTCCATATTCTTTTCTAGTGCTAACATTCTCAGCAGGTATTTATGAATTCACAAGGATGGCATTTGTATGGTTCACTTGGATTTTGTGGAGGGAGAAGCTCTCACAAGGTCTTTGATATATTGATGAACTGAAACGTGTGTGTATATTCAGCCACTGTAGTTCCTCATTGGCTGCAAGCGTAGGTAAGAAATGTACAAATACGTATAAACATTTAAGAAGCCTTTTCTAACACTGCTTTTCCACTGAAGTCTCCCAAGGCCTCTTCAAAGTACAGAAGTGACCTTGAGGTTTTGAGGTCCATAGTAGCAAAACCAGGCAGGTCCTACACAGCTGGGAAATGTAACTCAGTTTAACAGGAATTTGTTAAGCACCTAGTAAATGCCAGGCAAAGGGAAGACACTGCACCCCCCCACCCCCAGGACTTAGGGGGTGGGAGGGTAGACAACTGGTCCACAGAGGAGTGAAGAGTGTGTGTGTGTGTGTGTGTGGTTACAATGTTCTTTGTTGGTGGCTGTTTCACGAAAGGGCTTTTCATGTGGGGAATTATTCCACTAAAATTATGGTGTCTGGCCGTGAGCTTTTCTCCTGGGTATTTCCGAAATACAGATGGTAGAATCTCATTTACATAGGGCCCTGGGGTTTATACAGATGATGGGTTACTGTGATGGAGGAAGGTGGAGGGATGCCGCCACCTTCTGGTCCACAATGGGATGACCACCAACACTTGAGTTTTAACAGCTGCTTGGGCCCACCTTTAGCCTGATGTGGGGACTGGGCTCTTTAGGTGAAACCCTTCTTTTTGTCTCCAGCCATTCAACATCAGCACCTCTGACTCCAAACTCAGCATTGGCTACATCGCTCTTCATGTTCAAATCCTTTAAAAAGGGAAGCGAGGAAGATAAAAAAGCCATGTTTCAGCCAAATAGCCTGTGCTTGAATTGAATTCTTCCATAAATCGTCAGTTAAGTTTGCTGCTATTTAAATTGGTCCAAAATGAGTTAGGATTTTATCTTATTTAGACTCTGAAACTGGCTGATCTTTGCTGTGTATTTGCCCCAGGAACAGAACACTGTTTTCTTTATGACTGGCTCCCACCTAGATGGTTCTGTCTACTAAAAAAAAATTGGAGACATGAGTTGAAAATTCCCTCTTATCTGATCCCAGAAGTAGTTTTCATGTCAGTTTTGCTAGCTGTCATCATTCTCTTCATCATATATTTGAAGGAATCCAGATAGCAATGGTCCTAGTACAAGTCAGGAATCCAACCTACAATTCTTTTATGTTTAATATGTGGCAGTATATGCCAACATGTATGCCACAAAATACCAGCTTCTGGTAACTGAATAAAAGTTCTGCGACACGAGCTTCTCTTCTGGGGTCCATAAAAGCATCATGGGTACAGAGGACAACATGATATGTGCTACCTCTTTCTATGTGGTTTTGATTTCTGATACTTCTCCTCAGTCTCTCATTCTACAGAGGGCTGAGGTGATGAGGATTTGCATGGTGATAGCTATTAAAAATATTGCTCGTTTCTAGGCAGTTGGAGGGGCAACAGTTCTGTATGTAATGATGGTGCTCTATTTTTGGTTGATTATGTGTTGACTGCTCAAGGTTTTTTTAGGGTTGAATTTACAGCATCTGTTTGTGAAACATGAAGGTGAGCTCCTGAGGGGAGGAGGAGGCCCTGCAGAAGGACCAGACCATGACAATAGCTTACCCCAACCTCGTGAGGCAGGTGCAGAGTCCATGATCCTAGAAGGCACCTACCTGATGAATGAAGCCATCTTCCTGGCCCCCTGCTTCTATCCACATCTCCCAGCTAATGAGTGTATTATTTGTATTCTATTCACAGAAAAGGTCAAGAAGATTCTTTTCCAGGCGCCCAAGCTCCTTCCACCCATTAAGGTGCTCCTCGTATACCACCCCCAAGCCTGCTTCTATCACACCGTCTGTGATTTTGCTGAGTACTTGCAGGATCACTGCAGAAGTGACATTATCCTTGACCAGTGGCAGAAGACGAAAATAGCTGAAATGGGCCTTGTCTTGTGGCTCACGACCCAGAAGAAGGAGGCCGACAGAATCGTGTTCCTCTTCTCCAGTCAGGCGGACACATGTGACAGTTCCTGTCACCCAAGTGTGGGCAAGCACAGAGACAGCTCCCAAGACCTCTTTGCTCTCGCATTTAACCTGTTCTGTAGCGATCTGAGAAGCCAGACTTCCCTGGATAAGTACCTGGTTGTCTCGCTTGGAGAGGCTGGCTTGGCTGAGGATCACAGCGCTCTCAGTGTTTGTCCCAGGTACCAGCTCATGAAGGATGCCAACCCCTTCTGTAAAAACCTCCTTGCCATCAGTGCTGGGGACCTGGCACACGCCTCGGGGTCAGCTCACCCCTGCTAATTATCCCCACTCTGCCGCAAGGACACAGGACCAAGGGACTACAGCACACTTCAGGGAGCAGAGGGGGAAACGCTCAAGAACTTCCCTGGTGACCTCACAAATACTAAGTAAATGGAGCCGCTGTTCAGTAACCCCTTAGTCCTGGGGAAGGGGAATGTGTGGTCAGCTTCTTGGGGATCAGGGAGGTGGGGCTTAGGAAACTGGGATAGGGAGAGGAAGGCTAACATTCAGAGCTCTGCGGATCAGGCTCCCGGCCATGGACTTTTAGCCACAGAAGCATTTGCTAAGCGTCTAATACTTCTCTCCACTGATCCTCACAACTTAGAAAGGACTGTTTTTGCTTCTTTTCACAAATGACTGATAATAAAAATAGGGTGGGGGTGGGGGCTGAGGGATTATCATAGCCTTGAAAATCAGGCTAAGAAACCAAGCAAAGCCTGCAGTTAGGCCAAATAACAATGTCACTCATTTGGAAGAACAAAAGGTCTAGACTCTCAGGGAAATGATTTTTTGAAAAATTGGAATAAAATTGGAATAAAAGAGGATTAAACTTCTAGATCTCAAGTGACAGAATATAAAGCAGAAGCAGAACCGATCAGCAAAGGAGCCGAGACAAGCTCTCAGCAGAAACAACGGGACCTGAACTATGCAGTCAGCAAACGGAGAATGTAAACTACTTGGGGACAAGAACTGCTGAAAAACTAGAAAACCATCTGGAAGTAGACCACTGACTTACACCATATACCACAACATGCTCAAAAGGGATAAAGACGTTAATATTGAAATACTAAAGTTGTCACCATGAGAAGACTGGAAAAGAACCAGATCAGGTGCCTTTCTCAGGCCAGAAAGAGAGTTCTTCACTAAACAAAGGATAGAAATGATCATAAAAGAGACCATTTTGATGATGTGAAAGTTTAAAGTTCTTGTAGTAAAAGAATGCAGCCAGGAAACTGTTGATTTAGGGGGAAAAATTTAAATCAGCTCTCTCTGATAAAGGGTCTGACATTCAAGATATACAGGAAACTAATACAAATACATAATCAAAGGGTAGAATAAACAGTTCTCTAAATAATTGCAAATTATTATCAACCACATGATAGACTGCTCTAAACCAGTAGAATCGAGGGTTAACAAGAGAAACCAAGAAAACTCGCAGGTTTCTCCCTGTACCCAGAAAACTGGTGAAAATTAACTTTAAGTTGGTCTAACCTTTCCGAAGAGCTCCTGGGGACATCGTGACTCAAGTACCCATCTCCAGGTGCAGCCGTTCAGCACTGAATCTGACGGGTCCCACAGACATGAAAACATTTGTGGTGGCATCTCTGGCGGTAGCAAAGAACTGGCACCAGAGTCGACGCCCAAGGACCAGAGAATGACCAAGTCAGCAGGAGCCACAAAATGCTAATAATTCTGAGCAGTGCGAGAGCCTCACCTGGGCTGATGCAGAGCAGAGGATGGGGAACCCGGGAAACAAGGGGGAGCACCAGATACAGCAAAACCTGTGCTCCCCCTGCAGTCATCCTGTCCGAGCTGGACACCAAAGAAGGGAGGGGGGCAGGGAGATCTGCCCAGCTCTGTGATCATTCTTATAGTTGGGCCACCGGGTATGAGAGCAGGGAAGGATACATTCAGGAATGAAAGGGACATTTTAAAAAGCTATCAATAAAACCTTTTTTCATTTTTTATCCGTTTTTAACTTAAATACAAAGAGACATTTTTTAAAGAGAAAAAGAAAGTCAGGCTCTAGTGGTTTGGCCATGGAACTCCAGAAACAAACCCAAAGGGGGAGACCTAAGGAATATTTTCCCAATCTCTCCTAATTCTGGTGACTCCCCTTTATGACTATCACCACTCTATCCAGCACAGAGTTGCTTTGTCCACAGTGGTTTGTTGGTGGCCTCCCAGGTAGATGGGAGCTCCCTGGAGGTAGGTGCTATTTGGTGCCTCTCTATATCCCTGCACTTTGTAGAGTCTGGCACAGAGCACAAGGTCAGGAAGTGCTGACTGACTGATGTGATTCCTGCCCCACCTACCACTGAAGGCACTGGATACTGAAAAATGCTGCTTCAGTTTGCAGGAACCTGTGGGGCTCCCCAGCATGTTAACTCTTTCGCCCTCTGCAGGGATCTGGTAGCTTGGGGTACTCCAGAGTGAAGGTAGGTGGGGCTTTGAGTGTGATAGGCCCCATCTACCCACTTGTTCACGTGCAGATTCCTATCTTACATGCATCAGCTTCTGGGTTCATTCATGGTGAGAATGTCAATAACTCACTTGTACCAATATGTAGCCACCCAGTACTGGATGGATGAGTGAATGAAAAAAAACGTTTTAAGTGCTTGCTGTGTGCCTAGCACCGGGCTGAGTGCTGGGATAGAGAAAAACCAGTGTTGTTCGTTGGAGTCACAGAACCTTGGAGATGGAAGGGGTCTTTGCAGCCCTGTGGTACAGTTCAGCCTGGACTCTCCTTAATGACACACAGGACAAAGGGCCCCCCAGACATCCAGGGAGGGCTTCTCGCCTAGGGACAGGTCACTCAGTCCTCTTAACTCATGCTCAGGGTGGATGGCTTTTCTGTGGCTCAGTCCCTAAGTGGACACCTTTTTGGAAGGCCCTCCTCCCACTCAGCGATGCCTAGGTGAACTTCCCAGAGTGTGGACTCCCTGGACCATACATCTGAGGGCCCACAGATATACCCAGGCCACGACGAAACATCTGGGCAGAGCTCCCAGGCATGGCAGTGTTCTGGGTCCCTTTTCTTCCTCATTAAGGATTCCCTAATGGTGCTCTTCCACAAAGGTACTGGCCTTCCCCAAGTTCAAACGTATAGAAGGGAGGGTTTCTGGTGCATTTGAAGTCATACGTGAGCCATACACAGTTAAGGAGAACTGGTCTGACCTTGATCTTTGATCTATAAAAGAATACAGGAAATGAGACTGGAAATGGTGATTCCCAAGTGAGCCTATCACTGGACAAGCCTGGAGCAGAAGTGTGTTGAGAGGCCTGTGGTTACAACCTGCATACTTTGCATAAACTGGAGCTGCTATCCTTGTGACAACGGCCTAAACCCACCTTATGTGAAGGATTTATGTAACCAGCTCTAGATTTCCATGATTAAAGTGTGGCAAAGAATGTGGCAAAAGATTTGAGCAATGCCAAAAGTTTATTCCAAAGTGCTTGATCGTATGTACAATTTGCAGTTCTACATCTTAAACAAAAAGCTGAATTTCACATATCTCCCAATAAAACCCACCACAAGGAACAATAAATTAAAAACGTAAATGAGATTCAAGTCTTCCACACCACGTGGCTTGCTGTCATCTGCAATGCTCTCCCAGACTTCGCACCCAGGGCTCACCACACAAAAGCAGCTCGCTCACGCAGCATGCGGACTCCAAAGCGCTGCCATTCTCGCTGGTAGACCCACAGTTCCTGTGTGGTGTCCAGACAGGCCAGCACGGCTCCGCCCTTCCAGGCGATCAGGCGTGGATCCATGTCCTGGGGGCACACAGGAAACATGCTGCAAAACCAACTGAGCATTCAGGCAAGAGCCTCAGATCTGCTGACACTTAAAAATCATGAACCAGAGCTTGACTGGTCAGTTCACATAAGGGAGGAAGTGACCTGTGAAGTTAAATGTTTACTCTTTTCATCGGCAGTCTTTGTTCCTAATTTTGAGAATGTCCTGACAGGCATGCCTGAGACCTGCTAGGCAACACAGCAGAGTAGTGAGGGCACAGGAAAACCAAACGAGAAGCCAACATACACTGGGCCTAGCCTGGCCTGCGCCCAGGGACCACTGTGGCTCTCCTCCCACAGTTCAGACTAGCACAGAATGCTTTTCTCTCACAGAGGCCAATAATTCTGACCATCCTATTTCTGACAAGTGTCTTCTGTCCAACACTAGAGCAAGTGTGCAGGGGATACTTTTAAGTACTAAGGACAGAGAGCCCCCACTCCAGGGAAGGATCAGTGGGCCTGCAGCCAAGGAAGCGCTCACCAGAGCCAATGTGGTAGATAACTGGCCTGTGGCAACCCTAACTTCAACAGGTGGCTCATTCCCAAAGGAATAGAGAGAAGTGACTTTCAAAACTAAAAGGCAGAATGACGCTGGGCCTCAGTTTCTCCCTCTGTACAATGAGGGGCTGGACCCAATGACATCCTAGGTTCACAGCCCTTCTAGTCACCACCGATTCAGTCCCCTCATTCTGCAGAAGAGGAACCTGAGGGAGGTGTGCAGGAGTGGGGGAAGCTCTTCAGGAAGCCGCAGCCTAGGGTCGCTCATCTCTTGTCTTCTGAATGAGAAGATCGCTCTTCTCACTGTACTTCCCAGGCTGGTTTGTGGGGATCCAGGGAGAATCTGTAAACAGCCTGGGAATGAATCCTATTAAAGCACTTTAATATCATGTGCTCAGAGCCTCTATCCCTGCTGTGGCTGCTGAGAACTGGCTGGACATCAGATCTGAGACCTGAGGCCCATCTCCCAGGAACTAGTCTTAAGTAGCATCTGTTAGTCTACTAACACTGATGAAGTGTCTGAGTGCTAGGCCCTGAGGATACACAGGAAGTCCAAAGGAGCTTGCTGTTCCAAGGGAGAGAGAACGTAGATGGAATGGACTGGGGCCACCTCAGAGTGAGGAGCCTACAGGACATTTGCCATGACTGACTGAGGAGTGAGTCCGTTGGTCTCTCTGGGGATGGTACCAGTCTAAGAACCTGAGGCTGCCCTCGAGGAGCCTGACACCCACCATTGCTGCCCCTGGAGTCACCCTAAGGTGCTAGCATGGCCACCTTACCTTTGGTCTTGTGATGACCTCTACATTTTCGACAACTCTTCTGAAGGAAGGGGGCATTTTGTTAAGGATCCGGTGCTGTAGGAACTCCTGGGCTTTGTGGAACATCAGGCCGCCACCCACCACCAGGATGGAGCTGTACATCTTTTTTTTGGTATCATCTGAGGCTGTGAAGACAGTAATATCCTCATTCCTTCAGGCCCGGTGACACTGGGCTGTAAGTCATGAAGATCTAAACTCGAATCCAGCCTCAGACACTTCCTAGCTGTGTGACCCTGGGCAAGTCTCCCAGCCTTTATCTGCCTCAGTTTCCTCATTTGTAAAACAGGGTCAGAGCAGCATCTTCCCTCCAGGCTTGTTAAGGGATCAAAGGGATCCTCTCAACATGAGCTATCATTATCACAGCCCAAAAGACAACACACAGATACCTGGAGACCAAACCAAACAACTAAGGAGGGCTTCATACCCATTCCTCAGATGTAATGAGTGGAGAAGGCATCTGATTCACTGTGGACAACAGACTTGAGCCTTGATGGGTCATAGTCAAGGCCTCATGAGTGAGGTCAGGTCTCCCCCATGAGGAGGCCACCCAGGGGGAATGCCCTTGATGTGCCCTGTTTACCGCAGCAGTCGATGCTGTGCAGGATGGCCTTGTCCAAGCCCAGGGCTTTCCCTTCAAACTGGGAGACGGCAGTTTTCCTGGACATGAGGGCGGTGGGTGCTTCCTCGGACTCGTTGCCTGCCATCAGGCAGTCACTTTGGGATGGCCCCAGCTCCACCTCCTGTGCATGGAGCCTTTCTGGCATGTCTGAAGACTGAGCCCGCAGGTCACCATCAAAGCCGCCGGGTTTGGCCATGGACTTGCGGTCAGCGGTTGCTTTGGCAGACTTAAAAGAGACCAGAAGAGACAGGTGAGCATTGCCCACTGCCCTTCAGGTTACCACCTTATACTCCCAGAGACACCAGAAGCTTCAAGAGCCGACCTTGGCCTCGATCGTCCAAGGACCAAGCATGGGCTGACATGGGGAAGCATTTCCCAAGGGGACTCCGGGAGCTCAGGGCAGGAGGTCTGTGGGGACAGGGCTCCTGATTTAGGTCCACCCCCGTGACTCCACTGTGAGTTACTCCTCGAGAGATGCCTGAGGCACCAGGCCTGAGGTGACTCACCCAGCATCACCCAGCCTGGGGCAACAGGGCCTGGAGTCAGGAAAACCTGAGTTACAATCCAGCCTCAGATGCTTCCGAGCTGGGTGACCCTGGGAAAGTCACTTAATCTGCTGCCCTCAGTTTCTTCTTCAGTAAAATGGGGCAATGAACTGCTTTATGGGGCTGCTGTGAGGATGCCATGGGATACCCTAAGGTGCCCAGCCCTGTACCTGGCACACAGGGAGTGCTAAGCCTATCCATCCCTCCCTCCTTTCCTTCCTTCTTCCCATCTCAGTGAGCAGAGGCCCTGAAAGTCTTGGGCTGACTCTGGACCCTCTGGCAGTCTACCCCTTCTCCACCAGATAGGCCACCATGTCTCTGAGTCTTCCTTTCTCCACTGCCTTCAACTGACCCTGCCTGGCATGAGCTAGAGGTTCATCCCCACCCTTCCTGCCCTCCTGTGAATAACATCCAGCTTACTGAGGTCTTTGCCCAGTAATGCGCAGGTAAACAAGACTGCAGATGTGGTCTATCCAAGGGAGGATGGGCACCTGAGACCATCGCCATAGCCACCATACCACCATACTGCAGAGGCAGACTCTTTGTTCATGGTCCCCTCAAACTTCAGACCATCTTCAGGTTAACTGTTGCTGGGCAGCCCCTTACCCTATCCATGTCTAGCTAGATTTGCCAAGAACATCTACAAAGATGTGGAGATGCTGTCTTTCTACGCTAGAGGTACCCCAAGCCCAGCAGACACAGCAATCACTGTGCACTCTGTTCCCTGGGGACTGACCTGTTCCTGCTTGCTCTGTGTGGCTAACAGGTAATGCTCATCGTGAGGGTCCTCGGGATCGCCCTGTGATCTCTGAGGCAGCATTGTCATTTTCTGGCCAACGATGCCAAAAGTTGCAGGATAAAACAGAGCCATCGGAGCCTGAGTGTGAAGGAGAGAAGGAAGAGCTGCATGCTCCTGGGGCTGTCCCATGAGACAGCACAACTGAACATGTCATTATGAAACTGAGAAACAGAGAGAGCAATGTCTCAGAGTGTCCAGGCAAGGGAGACTCTCGCTATAGAGAGCTAAGGAGGGCAGCCTGAGCCAGGCCTGGAGGCTCCGTGGCCCTAGGAAAGTCACTGAAACCCAGCTGTCTCAGCGTCCCCATCTATAAAATGGGGATAATCATGGCACCTGCCTCTCAGGGCTTTTAAGGATCCAGTGAGATAAAATTTGTAAAACACTGAGCACAGAGTACAGAGTAAGCGCTATATGTTTTCTGTTATTCTTATTATGAGGCCTTAGTGACCATCTGGTCTAGAGGTGCTTAACCAGGACTCCACGGACAGATCTCAGGGGAGGGGGCTGTGAACTTTTATTTCTTAATACTTTTCTGTGTTTCAACATGATGAGTTTCACTTGTAATCCTATGCATTTCATTTCATGCTTTTAAAAATACTTTTTGGAAAAAGGCTTCCTCAGACTACCACTGGGCTCAGTGACTCACTTTACAAATGAGGAAACTGAGGCCCAGAGAGCAAAAGTGCCTCAGGGCCAGAACCAGGATCCATGACTGCTTTTTCTCTCACTACACAAGCAGGGAAGGACTGAGTTCAGTGGATGGTGAAGAACAGCCAGGCAAAGCCTGGAACAGGCTAGCCCCTGCTCTGTGCCTGTGCTCAGACTGAGCTCTGAGTCCCAGAATCAGAGACCACTCCTTTGGGAACATTACCTGCAGCTTCTCATCTCCAAGCCGAAACTGGTAAAGCAAAGCTGGAGAGTCGGGGTGTCGAATCTGAAACTCGTGGTCCTGGAGACCAGAGATATCCTAAGTTTTCGAGAAAGTGGAGAATTGTAACATTTGTAAAGTGGCATGGAAGGTTCCAAAATAAGTCATGTTTCTTCTGCCTTTCCCTCCCTGCCCCCCATCATGTCATTCAGCTGACAGTGCTTGGGCAGGGCCCACGAGAGGCCGAGGATGAGCTCAGGAAGCTCCAAACCATCCACAGGTACCTGATCTCCAGGGTAGTCTCGGGAGTTCTCTGTTCTGAGTTATCATGACTTTGCACCTACCTGGTCCAGATGACAAAAGGTTTCCTTGAGGTGCTGCAGGAGGAGGCAGTCCATCTTGTTCGTTAACTGGCAGTCTCTATAAGGGAACCCAGCACGCTGCATGAGCCAGTAAAAACACCGAGAGACGTCGGATCCCCCATAGGCGAGACAAAGTCTAAAAGCAAAAGTGAGACAGAGACTGTGCAGAACATTCTCCGATAGCCCCACTGAGGAGGAGAGAAGAGGGAGGTTATTGTGGATAATACAAAAACAACTGATGTTGTTCCTTTCCCCAGCCCAGCCCTGGGACTTATTACTGTCAGCAACTTTCTTTGCTTAGGTTTTTATGAAAATTCACTTGTATTCCTTGGGTCAATACCCCTTAAAGGTGGTGAGGGGAAGGATCGGCTCACCTTCCGTCTCAGGCCTAAGGAGGGGCAGCTTCAGCCCTCTTAGAGCTGACCTGGTGGCACAGCCAATCTGTGATCACTGAGTTCCCCCTCTTCATGGTGCCTCATCATGGTGGCACTCAGGTGACCCTGCATTCTCAAATGCAGCTGGCCAGCAAAGAGCAGGTCCTGCCATGTTCTACCAAGGCCAGGACTCAGGGCCAGGACTCAGAACCAAGTTAAGTTCCAGAGGTTCACCACTAAGCTCAGCGTCTTACAAAGACCACCTCTAAGGCTCAAAGCTGAACTGGTGGAAGGATGACCTGATCTGATGAAATCACAGACCCCTGAAAACCAACCTTATGGGGGAAAAACACACATGCCTACCTTCCCAATCCCTTACCGAGTGTTCCGATGGGAAACTCCATCTTCCACACAGCATACGCTGGTCTTCTGGTCCCCAACATCTACAATGCATGCGCTGCCCAGGCCACTCCCAAAAGTGGCACATACAGACTCCTGATGGACCACAATGCCTGCAAAGAATAGTCACTGCCAGACTTGGACTTGGCAGGCCCTGAGTGCTCAGTGTTCAAGGTAGATCAGTGAATGAGGTTGACTATAACCCTCAAGAAAACCCCAGGCCTTTCCATCTACGGGGCAGCTGAGGCCCCTCTATATGTCATCTGACTCAAGGTATGAGGCCTTGAGAACAGGGGCTGCCTCCCTCTCTTCTTGAGCCCAGGGCTTGACCCACACTAAATTCTTCCTTAAATTCTTTTTTGTTCACTCACAAAAATTGCCCCATAAACCCAGGGCATAACAGGCCCACAAAAAATGCTCACTGACTGACTGAAATGGTTTTTTACCTGAGAAACCCATTTTCATGAGGGTCATATTCACCACTTCCTTCACATGCTGTTTGTTATAAATGTCAGGAATTAACAAGATGCACCTGTAATACTAAAAAGAAGACAGAGTTCACACTCTGTTCTCATCCAAAGAAAGGGCAGAAAGTCTGTCACCCAACTTGTCTCAGAATGGGGTCGGGGATGTTCCACATTTATAAGTCGGGAATTTACATATCCTATTTCTCTGCTACCTACTGGCTTTTTGTATTAGATGGAAAATAGTTGGCATGTCTTCCTTTGAATAATAAAAATTTGAATATGAAACTCACAAAATAGGTGAAGAGGAAGTGTGCCTTGGGATTAAGGAAACAAAAAGGCCAGAGCTGGTAGCTCTAGGGAGGGCAGAGGGGAAGGGGGAGGTTGGCTCCACCTGTCCAGATGCTAGCTGCTTAGTGCAAAGGTGAGGGCAGGCAGAATACTGAGGGACTCTCCACTCACCTTTAGGTCTTTCAGGGGGATTTCCAAATATTTTTGTATTACATGTGACCATATTGCTTCCAGATCTGCCAGGATGGCGGTAAGGGAGCCCCCAGGTCCAGGGTGAACATTTAACTGACCTCTGCGGATAGGCCAGTGAACATTGTAACAGTCCAATGGATTAACGTACAAAGCCTGGGGAGAAAGAACAAAGTATGTCTCAGGTTCTGCTAGTTTGCACCAAAAGAGCAAGGCCAGAGGCTTTTCCTAACATTTGCTGAGTGGTCGCATGTCCAGAGTACAACCTGGACCTCTTCAATAGCCAGGCTGAACGTTCAGTGACCAAAAGCAGGATCAGCAGCAAACAGAACAGGAAGATCCTCTTCCTCCGTTCCACTCTTAAACCGTGGTGCCCCCTGCCCCCATTCCCCACATTTTACAACAAGGAGAATAGCACCCACCTCTTCTCCTACTAAATACTCAGGGTGATGAGATGTGTTTGTCCACTTATTTCCAGAGCAGTGATCTAGAATTGCTGGTCGCATCTGCTTGTTGTAGGATCGAGCCTGAGAGTTTCAGAAAATTCCTTCAATTTATACATGAAATTCAGACTATCCTTTTCTCTCCTCTCCCACGACCTAGGAAGAGCAGCAGTCCTGACCAAAGATCCTGGACAAGGGGGAGGACCCCAAGAGTCCAGAAAAAACAGTATTTTCTCTGTTCACAAATATAATTTCCCCTTCCCAGGACTTTCTCATCTAAGCAGTAACTCAGCACTGTAACTCAGAATAATGCCTTACTCGGCTGAAAGGAGATCATGTCTTTATGTGGTGCACAAAACTGTTCCTAATAGCTTCTGCAAGGGCTACATCATATTCTTTTAAAGATTCCAGTAAGACCTTTGTCCAAGAACCTGAAATTAGGGCAATGGTAAAAGCAGCCTTTCCGATGGAATGTGTCTCAGCCTGGTTATCTTGTAACTAAGAAACAAAGGTGGCTCAAGAGAAGCTCAAAGGTCCCTTGTATCTTTTAAGTCCTAGGGTTTCAAAATACTAGTGATGCCAGTTCAGGAACGTTACAGGTAGGTAGCAAGCACAGGTGTGATTCCTTTTGCCCTCCACAATAACAAAGAATGAGTAAATGTGGCTACCTGTGCAATCCTGCCTGGAGAGGTTCACTGACTTCAGACTGCCCACTATCCAAAGAATCTTGGTAGCCAAAGACCATTTACTAAGAAGTGAGAAGCTACACTAGAAGCTAGTAAAGGAACACTGCTGGAGTCTGCTCAGGACAGGCCCAGCACCAATCCCCACCCTCACTGGGGAGGGAAGTCCTACCTACCTAGACCCTTCCCTGTTCCCTGTGCCCAAACTGCCTGGTTGCTCCCAGGATGCCCAAAAGATGGGACTCAAGCCCTCCATCCTTTCTGAGGTGATGAAAGCCTGCCCAGTCACAGCCTTGTGGGAACCTCCAGGCCTTACCATCCACCCCCTTCTCTGCCCTAGACTCCCCTACCTTCTCACTGTAATTACTTACATGACCTCAGCCCACCTGCCCTGGCCTTCCTGTCATGAGCTGCCTCCCCTGATTAGAGTGGGAGCCCCTTGGGAGCAGGTCCTGACTTCCTGTGTCCCCCAGTGCATGCAGGAAACGCCAATCGATGCCTTTCTCATTTGTTCATTCAATCACTCATTCACATAAGGAGGTACCAGGCACTAGGTGTAGGGAAACAAGCCATAGGAAGGAGCAAGTGCCTCACCTGGTCTGGGGACACTGGGATCCTCCTTGCACCGTTTGACATCTTTTTGGACCAGATTGCCTGGTCCACCATTTTAAGGCCATTTTGTCTCTGTTCAGTACTTTCAGGCTTCTGGACAGAAATAAGGATGAATAAGAGTAAATAAAAAATAGAAAAACATTCTATAAACACATAACTGCCCATACACAGACCCAATCTAGAAGTAGAAAATAGGGCCAGAATATTCTGTGAGTTTTAACCTTTTAATCATCATAAAACAGGAATCACGTTGTGCTGTTTGCTTTTAAGGCCGGATCTCCTCACCTTGCCCAGCCTGTGTGCACTTCTCCCCTGTCTGGGAGAGGGGAGGGGCTCATGCAGCACATGTGGGCAGGCCCCAGGATGGGCCAAACTGGCAGAGGTGGGAAGCCCTAGGCCCAAGCCTCCCCATAGCAGGGTTAGAGGTGTGCAGCCCCAGCCCTTGCCATACCCCTAGAATACCTGGGCTATACCACAAATGGATGATTTCTGAGATTGAGTTTTGGAAAAGAAACAAAGTGATGTATGCTTATGCTATGATCTGATCTCCAAGTCTCTTTTAGTAACGAATGACTCCTTAAAAAATAAGTTAAGAGACTGTAAGTATAACCTTGCTTTGTCTTTTGGTGAATAATTCCTTAGGCATCTGCTGCAAACGACAGGAATGGCCAATTACTACATGGCACAGCTGTGCTTCTGTTATAGATCAGCTGTCATTAAATCTAGCATGAACTCTTAATTTTTAAGAAGGTCAATTATTTTGGTCTACAGTACTTTTCATGACCCTGACCTTCTCCCTCAAATCATGGCCATCTTGTTTAACAAGAATATTTGGATAATGCAATGTGGCTATGGGTCACAGACAATACACAGTATCTAAAGAATTAAAATGGTGGAGTCTCCCAAGGTGCAGCAGGAAGGCCAAGTGGGAGGCATGAGTGGCTATAACACACTACGAGAAACTATGTAAAAGCAGTAAAAATGGAAGATATCATAGAGAGAGAGACGACTAGGAAATCAGAGGGGTCAGTCATGCAGCAAACACGAGGACTGATGAATGGCCAACCCTTGGGTAAATGTCTAGGAACTTTCCAGCCCCTGCATGGTGGGTGGCCCTTTTCCTTCTCCCAAGAATCTGCAGGAGGACACAGACCAGAGATCCACAGGATGGGCTGAAAGCTGCAACAATGGAGGGATAGGAGACCTATCGGAAGATCTTGGGCTCAACATAAAATCACTTGTAACAAATACTCCAGTCACAAAACCACAGGTGGAGCGACTGCATAAGGGAAGGCCTAGGACTTGTAGGAGCTGGTTCAGCGGTGAAAGGGCAAGACCAGCGGAGCAGCCTCACCTCCAACAAGGCAGGCCCCCCACTTCCCCCCCACCCCAGCTGCGGAGGCCTGATGGACTCAAGGGGCCTAAGGAGACCTGTGCTTGGACATGGCCTGGGGGGAATTGGTTTTTATTGACTAAGCATATTTCTTACAAGAGCTCTGTTTTTCTTTTCTCTTTTTAAATGGGGGGGTGGGAGGAGAGAAAAATACTTAATTGAAAAAAAATCCACTAAATTAAATTTTACAAACGAACCAGGCTGCACTTACGTTGAGCCCCTCCCTGAGCAGCCAGCTGTCCTTGTACACGGGCTGCCCTGGCTGCTTGTGCCTCCGTGCAATGACGTGGGGGACGCTGACCGGAAGGGTGTCCGTGGCGCGCCCCATTCTCAGCGTGGTGGAGCCTGGGTGGATCACAACGATGAAGTTGCTCTGTATTTGCTGCAATCCAAAACGGAGTGTGACCAGGGGAAACGAAGGTGCCGGCTTCCAAGCCTGAGCCCGCTGGGGCAAGGTGACAGCGGGGAGGGCCTGCCCAGGGGTGTGCCTCACCATCACGGATGTCTACAGCCTGCGTTTCTGCTTCTGAACCTTTCTTTGCCCACCCGTCTGCGCCAGGGAGCTCACCTGGACTGAGCCGGTGCTGCCGTCCCGGTAAAGCCAAAGGAGGGCGGTGGGAGCACAAACGCACCGGGGCCAATCAGCCCACTTACCGGCGATGCCCCCACGCCTGGAGGGCCCCCTTCCCCCATTCCCCCTCTCCCGATGGACCCTGCCTCCGCTGGCTCAGTACCTATTAACGTGCAGGTTCTCTCCCGCTAGACTAGAAGCTGCTGAGGGCAGGGGCAGCCTTTCCTTGCACACAGTAGGCGCTTAATCAGCAGGAGCCCCTCCACAGTCTCAAGCAGAAAAGCCCCAAAGCCTCAGGTCGGTGCCCCGGCCCCGGGGGCCCATCCCTCTCATCTCCCAGGTGCATCAGGAGAACGCCCCAGGGGGCCCCGTCAGCACCATGGACAGAGCCAGGAGGCCGGGAACGAGGGAAGGGAGGGGAGCCAAGGAGCGGACAAAGGTCTGGAGGTGGGACGGGAGGGTCCCAGGTGCGTGAGAGAAAGCCGGCCGTCCAGATGGCCCCCTCCCCCCGGGATAATTAGGCTTAATCAGCATGTAAATGACTGGCTGGGGCCCCATCCCGCTTCTGCCCCAGCGCCCCAGCACACAGTGGGGCGTCAGAACCACGCGCACCCCTCCCCCTCCGGTGCTTGGTCCGGGGCAGCCGCCCGCAGTCACTCGGTCAGGCCGCAAGCCCCTCCAGCGCAGACCAGCCCCGGGCCGTGCCTCAGTTTCCCCCTGGGCCGCGCGAGGGGAGGGGCTCTCCGGGCTCGGTCCCGGGGCGGCCTCACCTCCTGCAGGGACTCGGGCACCAGCGCGGGCACGATGGGCCGCTTCACGCCGCGCTGCTCCTTCTCCTTCTCGCCGCCCTTTTCCTTCCCGTTCTCCGGGTCCCCCTTCTCCGCCTGGGTCATGGCCGCCGCTGGCCCGGCACCCGCCGGTGCCTCAGTCAGTGTGGGAGCTGGGCGTCCGGCCGCGGGGCGACGTCACGGCGCAGGCGCAGGCGCAGGGTCAGGCGCAGGGTCAGGCGCAGGCGCACACGCCCGTCGCGTTCCGGCGGCCCCTCCCCCTTACCAGGAGCCAAGATGGCCGCCGCTAGGACGGCGTGGAGATGAGCGTTGTGGGATTGTGGAGGACCGGTGGCTGCACGGAACACGCTGACCTACGTAGATTTCGCGGAGTCTTCTCACTTTGGGAATTCTCCAGTCCAGTGAGGTCTCGGGTGTAGCCGCCCATCCGTTTAGGACCACTGTGTTTTTAACTTGTAAGGGGGGAGGGGTCGGGAGTCTCCTCCGTGGTCGGACACACAGTAGGCAGAGTGCCCTCCGCCTGGCACCGCCCCCCTCCCCGCCTGGCGCCGCCCCCCTCCCCGCCTGGCACCGCCCCCTCCCCTCCTGGCACCGCCCCCCTCCCCGTCTGGCGCCGCCCCCTCCCCGCCTGGCACCGCCCCCTCCCCGCCTGGCACCGCCTCCCTCCCCGCCTGGCGCCGCCCCCCCCCAGCTTCACCCAAGGCTCTCCTGCGGCCCCTCCCAAGGACAGCCTGTCTCTGGTCTCCACCCCAGTCACTAGTGCCCTCTGCCCCGAGTTCTCCCGGACGTGGCCGATTATACTCCCGTACTTCTGTGCCTGCACCCCAGCCCAGCGCCCACAGGAGGCCTTAGGAACGTTTGTGGGAATAAGCTGGATCTGTGGACGTTTCTCAGCTATAAGGCACATAGCCTGGGCTGCAGCGAGAGCCCCAGCAGGTAAAAATCCTACCAAGGACCAGCATCACGTGCCTCCTGCTGTGTGCAGGCACCGGGAACACACGCACAAATTTCTCTTTGCAAGGACCCTACCATTTTCGTGGGGAAAATGAAAGAATAAGTACAGAAATATAAAAAGGACTTGGACACCAGTAGCCATGGGGGGGAAAGGGGATCAAGCGGAAAAGTCTTCCCCCAAAGAAGGTGGCAAGAGAAGGAAGGAGGGAGGGTCTTCCAGGCACTGGGCACTGCCTGGCTTGGGTGGTAGAAGTGGTAAAATTGGGCAACTGATTGGAGTTCAATTAGTTCAACCTATTTTGGTGCCATGGATCGCTTCTCAGAAGGATTGTTTTTTAAAACCCAAAACACAGGATTACAAAGGAAACCACTTATAATTATAAAGCTATATCTTGAAAAACCAGAACAAGTTTATGGACCCCTGACTTAGGAGGTGGTGGAGGAGGAGGTCCTGAGCTAAGAAGCTGAAGCTTGTGTGAGTGGTCTGAAAGGGATGAAGGAGAGGCAGGAAGCCTAGAGGAGTGGTTGGAAGGGGAATAGGAGGCCACTGACAGATGGACAGAGTCCCTTCCTCTGAAGATCACACTTCTTTTCAGACAGGCTGCCCACAGCAGCAGTAAGAAAACTGATCTTTTGGGCTGCGGGGTGACTTCAGGGGTGTGGGTGTGTTCTTTTTTCATTCCACTTAGCATGTCTCTCTTTATTTAGAAGTACTTCTCACTGCAGTCACCTGAACAAACACTCATCCAAGCAATAAAAAAAACCAAACTTCAAATTGTTTTTTCCACTTGAATTTCCAAGTATATCAAAATTAGATTTCAATTTGTTGTTGAAAATTAAAAAAATATATATAAATGTAAAAGCTCATCCACGAACAAAGCTTCACTATTCAAAATGTAATGGCTACCTTCAGCCTCCTGCCTTGTCAGGCTTCCGCTTAGATCTCTTAGGAATACAGTTTTCTCCTAAGGTACTAAATTGCCTCAGTATCTTGGGGATCTGTGCTTGATACACAAACACAGACTATTTCAGGGAACCACGAGGCTGTGTTCTTTATAAAAAGATGGAAAGCATCTCTGTGACATGCTGAAGGTTCATAAAGATGGCATCATCATGCAGATCTCCTATGGAAGCACAATGATTTCTTTACAAACGAAAGCAAAGGAGATAATGGAATACTGATTAGGAAACTGAAAAGTGCCATGTGATTTATTTATAAACTAAATCAAACAATGGATCATATTTAAGGAAATGAAAAATGACCATCCATAGTACACTTAAGTCTTTCCTGAACTTTAAAAATAAACTTAATGTCTTTGATGGTTTTGCCCTCAAATTCAGGGGACCAATACATTATCAAACAAGGCTGAATAAAGTCAATGCTTTGCAAGCTGAAAATATTTACTATTAGAACTACATGAGGTTTTTCACAAATTATACAAAATAAGAGATAATGAACACGGGCATTTATACAACTGCAATCAGTTACACCGGATCCCGGCAGAAGGGAGTTCCCAGCACAACATCATTAATCTGTGCAGATACAGAGCAATCCTTTTTCAGACACAGGGGCCTCCACTGCTTCAAGGTCAAGACTTGGTGCTCCTTTTCCTTTGTCCAAGGGAGGGTGTGTCTTCTTGCCTGCTTCTCAGAGCAGGCGTTTACCTGGGGGAGGAGAAAAACCCAGTTAGCAGGGGCACTGAGAACACTGCACCCCCAAGCAGCTATCTGAATGAGACAGTAAGGCTAGCATACTAAATTAATAAAACAGTTTTGCAGTGTTATCAATTTAAACAAAAATCTAACGGAGCTTGATGAATGTGAGTCTGTCTTTCCAAGTGTGGTTCTCTATTAAAACATCCTTAATAGTCAAATTAGGAATTGTTTTAGAAACAAAAATGCTTTAGAAATAACAGATGAAATAGAGATCCAATTACCTTCCTCAGCCGCCGGCCATTGGAGGAGGGCTGGGGCCTTTCATGTGATTTATCCGGCCCATTCTGCGTTGGGGATTTCCTGGAGGTCTGTTCAGAAGGAAAAAAAAAACCAGTCCTTATGTCTATCTGTGTCCCTGGCCTTGGTGAAACAGCTTTCACAAGAAATCCTGAGACCCCTCAAGTCTCCAAGGAGGCCCTTTTCTTGCTTTCACATGTAAGATGCCAACCTCAAAGCTTAGTGAAGAAAGCAACTCCCATCAGTGAACTCCCCCTCTAGGTAACAATCCCAAGTCAAAGAAATAAGAGGGATTTAGGGTCAGAATACAATGTATTCCTGCAGAGAAACAGGGTTTCGAGTTCATCTACAAGTTTATTTACAGGTTATATGACAAGAGGAGGTTATGCCCCAGGAGTTCAAGAACACCTCCATTGTCCAGCTCTATAAAGGTAAAGGGAATAGATTGTTCTGAGACAATCACAGGGAGGTTCTCTCTTTTAAGTCATTGCTGGCAAAATTCTTGCTAGAGTTCTCCTTAATAGACTGATCCTTCACCAGGAAGACGGTCATATACTTGAGAGCCAGTGTGACTTCAGAAAGGACAGAGAAACAGTCCTATATGGTGTTTGCTGCCCAACAACTCCAGGAGCAGAACAGAGGTCTGTACACAATATTTGTGGATCCAACCAAAGCCTCTGACACGTGAGGGCTTATGGAAAATTATATCAAAATTTGGTGGCCTGGAGAAGTTCATCAACATCATGATGGCATGTTTGCCCAGGTTCTGGGTAATGGACAATGCTCTCGTGCCTTCCCAGTCACCAATGGAGTGAGAGAGGGCTGTGTGCTTGCTCCCACGCTTTTTAGCATGATACTTTCAGCCAGGTTGTCAAATGCTTTCAATGAGGATGAACAAGTAATCAAGGTCAACAACTGTACTAATGGTTAAGTTCTTTGATTTGAAAAGGCTACAACTCAAGACCAAAGTAGAGGGAGAGCTGATGCATGATTTTCTGTTTGCAGATGATTGTGCACTCAGTGTAAGCTCTCAAGCTGAGATGCAACAAAGTATGGGTCAATACTCTGCTGCCTGTGGTAACTTTGACCTAATAATTATCACCAAGAAAACACAGGTGCTCCATCAGCCACCACCACACCATCCATATGTGGAACCATTGGTTACAACAAATGAAGAAGTTTGAATGCTGGGGATAAGTTCACTTACCTTGGTAGTGTACTTTCCAGGGATGTACACATTGACAATGAGATTGATGCACACATTACCAGAGCTAGTTCAGTGTTTGGGAGGCTCAGAAGAAAGGTTTGGGAGAGAAGAGGTATTAGACTGACTACCAAACTGAAGGTCTACAGAGCTGTTGTGCTGAGCTCATTGTTGTTTGTGAAACATGAACAGTCTACCAGCGCCATGCCAGGAAATGGAATCTCTTCCATTTGAACTGTCTTAGGAAGATGCTAAGGATCACCTGGCAGGATAAGGTACCAGACACTGAGGTCCCTGCTCAAGCTGAACTGCTAAGTATTCAGACTATGCTTCAGAGAGCACAAGTCCGATGGGCTGGCCATGTTGTTCAAATACAAAATGTACGCTTGCCAAAAAGACTATTTTATGGAGAACTCACATGGGGCAGGTGATCACATGGTGGTCAGAAGAAACGATACAAGGACACTCTCGAGGTCTCTCTCAAGAACTTTGGATTTGACTGTGCAACATGGGAGACGCTGGCACAGGACCGCTCAGCATGGCGTGCCCACATCAGAAAGGGTGCTGTGCTCTTTGAGCAAAGCAAAAGTGAGACAGCACAAAGTAAATGCAGGATGCACAAGTTTGGGATATCCACCCCAAATGTTCACAGGCATCATCTGTGCCCAATCTGTGGCACAGCATTCCAAGTGGGTACTGGTCTGATTGGCCACAGTCAGACACACAATGGTGATATCCACGGACATCACCTATCAAATCACCAATGGTGATTTGAAGACCAGGGACACCAACCAACAAGTTTATTTGCACTTTAACTGTTTAGCCACTAGGTGGCGCCACAGTGTGCAGAGTACTGAGCCTGAAGTCAGGAAATACCTGTGTGACCTTGGGCTAGTCACTTAATCCTGTTTGCCTCAGTTTCCTCATCTGTAAAATAAGCTGGAGAAGGCAATGGTACTTCAGTATCTTTGCCAAGAAAACCCTAAATGGGGTCATGAAGAGTCGGACACACCTGAACAACAAGATTCAAAATGTAATAGATTCAGAGCTAGAGGGGTCCTTGGAGACCATCTTCACCTAGCCCCTGACCTTACAAATGAAGCTACAGGGCAACAAGTCCTTTGCAGAGTTGGGGTCTGAACCCAGGTGCTTACCTGTAAATCCAGCAATCCCTCCCCCAATATAGCACACTATGTTTTTGTTCAATCTCGATTCTTTTTTCAAAAAGCAATGTACGTACCCTCTTCCATCATCGTGCCGGGAATCGGACGAGCTAACATAGCCTCTTCTTTTCACATCCTGTTGAAGCAGGCTTTTGAAACTGAAAAAGGAGAGGAAATAAAAAAGCTGCAAATTAACTTCTAAGGCAGGTACCCATCTAAATCATACTTTTTAATGGATTTTAAACTGAAGAAAACTAGATGATGTTGAGATTTCTTAGGAATTAACTGGCTAGTCTAAAATTAACTTCCAGAGTGAAGTCAATCAAATCTAAGCAGGACTATGCTCTGGTCAATGTGAACACACACACACCCACACCCACACCAAACACATACAAGGCCTCCAAAACCTTCAGATCAGAATTCATTTATTCTTTGTTGCTACTGTACAAATCAAAATGCATTATATATGCAAATCGAAATGAGCTCTTTGGAGGGAAACCTCAGTGAGTTACATGGTCTTTGGGGGCCAAGTATTACCTCTTTTCCCCCTTTTCCTTCAAAAAAAAAAAATCTCCCTGGGGTCAAGCACATTTGCAGGCACCAGAGAAATGCTGGTTCCATCTGCAGGTGTTGTATAGTGCAAAATGAGCCCGGATGGCCACAGCACTACTGGGTGTTAACAACGCCTGTCAGGAATCCCACCATTCACGAGCTGAGCCATACTTGACACACATGGGTTGGTAGCTCAGCTTAAGAGATGGTCATAAATTACCAATCGTTCATGGTAAAGCAGAAGTGAAATATAGTTAGATTAAAAAATTACTCAGAAAAGAAAAACCGAGTTTTTCACAGATTCCCATTCCAAAAGCACCACTGCATTTTTCAATTTTAGAAGCAGGGCTGCTTAGAGAATAGATCACGACTCTTCACACTCTACCTGACAAGAGCTGTGAAGGGCTACCACACTGACAGAACACCAGGCCCCAAAGTTTAACCTTTCAATGGAGACACAGAGGAGGACTTACGGAAGGATGGGGGTGAGAAGTTGGGGAAGGGAAGGGATGCTATCTGAATGCTAGAGGAGGAGGTCACAGACTCAAACACAGAGGAGATATTTGTAGTGATACTCACAACATAATCACAAAGTCAGCAATTCCCCAAAAGAGATCTGTTATGAATGATAAACTCCATAGTGACCGATTCCGGCTGTCTAAAACCTGTCCTACAGTCAGTGATGGAGAAACAAACAAGGGAGTCAGCACATCCTTACTGAGAAACAGATCATTTATAACAGGTGTTACATTAAAATGTCAAAATAAACATTTCCTTATTCACAAACTCCTAACAGACTCAGGCTTCCAAGTGTATTTTCTGCCTAAAAACCCCAAACAGCAGAAGCCCTGACAAGCAAAGCCCCATGCCCTGGGAGGTAGTGGGGTGGGGTGGGTGACAATTGTTCTAGAACCGGACCTCCCTGAAGTCCTAACACCCTCCTCCCTCCCTTCCCCACCTACCTACACCTAGGGCAACCAAGGCCATGAGTGAGAATGTACCTGCCTGTCCCATCTTTCCTCCTGCCTGCTCAGAGATGCACACATGGAGGGCCACTCCCAGAACCTCCCTTAGAGCACAAACCCACCTCCAGAACAAAGAGAGTATCAGGTATAACTTTACTTCTACTTTAATCCTTAAATGAGGGGTTTTCAACAGTGAGCCCCCAGCTCTGTTTGGACAGCCTGGGCCTGGATGGAGTAAAAGGCCTGCTCCTAATAGGAGCCTGCTGGCCTGCCTGCATGGAGGTGTGATGCCACCTCTATCTGAGCCTCAGACTCCAGGTCTGGATTCTTACAACCTCTTGGTTCTGCATGAATCTTCCCTTGAGACACAAGCCCCCAGTGGCCCTCACACCTCCACATTTTGCCTCAGGTTCTCCGCTCCCAAAGGCTCCTCTGCCCAGACTCCTGGGCAGGCAGCTGCTGAAAGCATGCTTGCTCTCTCAGCAAGTGTGACCACTGTGCCCTATTTTGTTGATTGATTATCACCTGTGACAGGCTTAAGGACTTCCTCATTTCAAAACAAAAAAAAATACCTTTGTGCACTAGAAAGGAGAATTTTTCAGGCTCAAAAAAATGCAATTTATAAAAGCTGTATCTGAACAAGTGAGCCTTATTATGCTCTCCCTGGTACTGGGCTCGAGAGTCTGCTTGGCCTCCCACACCCTACAAAGACTGACCTCATGGTCTTCTGCCTTCCTACCACTTCAAGGCCTCACTACCTCCTTGCCCCTCTACTGGGTTTCCAGATTGGGCTGGCACCTGGACATTTTCATCATGTGTGTACATGCCTTAGGTCACCTTACTTAGGTCATTCCCACTCTGCTACTAAGGCAAGCAAGTTAATGGGAATCAGTGGATCTGCCAAGCACTGCTGGACAAAACCACAAAAGCTGTGCTAATCTGGCCCATGGTGATCATGCCACCCTGACTCTACAGGGAAGAAAAATAGGACCTGTGAATCAATGATTTCCAATCATTGCTTTTGAGAAAGCAAGAGCTGGGCCAGGTCTTTCAAAGGCAAACACAACAGACAAAAGAAACAGTCACATTTGAAGCCCTAGAGAGTGCTTGTATTCAGAAAAGGGAAAAGACTCTACTATCCCTATGGAGTCTCTTATCTTTAAGTATTAGAGAGGAACAAAGAGAGACTTGGGGGTCCAAAAAATAAAAAACCCAAAGGAAAAAACACCTAGAATATGGGGAGAAGGAAGAAGTTTACTATTTCTTAAAACAGTAAAATAGTTAATTGGGACACTGTAGGAAAAGAATTTTTCAAACATGGAAGGTGTGGGGGTGGATACGGATAGTATGAATCTCACTCTTATCTGGTCTGGGTTAGGAAAGGTTCAAGTTGGTTATCCTGGTAGAAATTTAAAGTAGGCAGGGAACTAGGCTGGAACATGGAGAGAAGCAGAGGATGGGAATGGGGGGAGGGGAGACTCAAACCAAAACACTCTAGCTACAGAAAGGCGAAAAACAACAGTCCAACCTAGTAGTTTGTGTTGAGACTAGAAGAGGGGAGAGGGAACAGCTTGGGATCTATGGGGTTGTTCTAAGCAATATAAAATAGATACCTACGGCTGAGGTTGCTCTTTTTTTTTCCTTTCTTTTTTCTTCTGAAGAAATGGGGGAAAAAAGCGAAGAAGTATTATAACAGATTTGACAGTAGGGAAAAAAATCAACTTAACAGTCCTAACTGGGATTGGGAATCTAAATGTATGATTATCTATAGTGAACCTGAGGGTGGAATCCAGTCTAAACAACTGGTTGTTTTACAAGTACAAATAAAAAAAGACTCATAAAGATTTAATAAGGATGGGTTAGAGAATTTATTATTCCTCAGCAGATCCCAAAAAAGCAGGTAGGGTTCAAATATTTGTGAAAGACATCAGTAAAGCAGACATGGTCTAAGAGCCTAAAGTTTATGCCCTGAAGACCAGGTGACGAAAACTGGGGGAACCTAGCCTGGAAGAGAAAAGATTGGGAAGGTTATGCTTGATCTTTCAGCAAATATGGGACAGGCTGCCATGTGGGGATGGGGTGGGAGTGTGAGGCAGGTCAGTCTTGTTTTGCTTGGCCCCAGAGGCCAGAATAGATGCAAGGGTAGGGTGGGAGTCAAAGGGAAGCCATTAGATTCAATGTCAGGAGAATCATCCTCTCAAGAGGAGATGTGCTGAAGTGGAATGGGGGCCTCTGAGTGTGTGTGTGGAGCTCCCCCTCTTCAGATCACTCCCCTCGATGAGTCCACTAGAGGGGATTCTTCTCAGGGTGCTTGCTGGACTCAGTGGCAAATGAAGTATCTTTTCATTCTGAAATTCTGTGGGTCCTGCCTGCTGCTACTCACTACAAGTAGGCAGGAGTGGAGGAGTCAGGGATTGGTATTGCAAGGCTGAGCAGACTGCCAATGCCTGGCACAATTCATGGAGGCTGGCCTCTGAAGTTGAGAGCCAAACCTTTGGAATGACTTATGAGTCTGTGCCTCTGGCTTCTACTTGCTCCCTGGTCACTTCTCCTTCAATTCTAGAATCCATCTCTCAGAGGACAACAATGACTTCTTAACTTAACTGCTAAATCCAAAGGCCTCTCTCTCCTTTGTTACAGGAAGTCTTTAAAGCATACACTACTTCAGTTCCTTCCACAGAGAAAACTTCAGGGTTTTAGCTTCATTCAGTCTCCTCCACGGATTTCCTTTCCTTTTTTTTTTCCTGCCCCATCAATCACCATTCCCTAAAGCTTGGTAGGTGATCTCCACCTTAGGTTGATTTTATCTACTTCCAGAGCAAAATGTAGGCTTTAACTTGCAAATGAATGATGACCAAAATCTATCACTTTCAGTCAGATGGCAGTCAGGCTCTGGTCCTATTTCTCACCAATGGACATCTGCATCAAACCTCAACACTTTCAGAACCAAATTCAGCACCTGTCCCTTCAAATTGGCTCCTCCTCCTGACTTCCCTGTTTCTGTTAAAGATACACCGATCTTCTCCATCGTCCAACACTTGAAATCTTGGCCATTTTTATCTCTTTCCCACTCTCTTACTCCCTTACCCCCAAGTTTCCTAAATCCCATCAATTTTATCTCTGGAATCTCTGCTATCTGATATTTCTTTCAAACTTATACCACCTTCATTCAGACCCCCCCAGAGTTGGCAGGAACAAAGCCATAGAGTTCTGCTCCTACGTAACCAAGAGCATCCTCAAGTGTGCCAGCAGCTTTCATGAGAAGACAGTGAAGGAAAACCACTGTCTCATCTCCATGCTGCTCTGAACAGTTTTTGCTTATGTTAAACTGCAGGCAGTTTCTCACTTGCTTCCAAGTTCTGCCCTGACAAGCCTTTAAACAATCGAAGACAATTATCATGGCTTCAAATTTTCTCTTTTTCACATTAAAACCTACTCAATTCCTCCCACTAACTCACCTAAGGCAGGATCTGAAAGACTTCTCTCTCATTCTTCACCAACCCAGCAGCAGGTCCACGTCCTTCCTGATATGTGGAATCAGAACCCAAGATGGTGTGGCCCAGTTGGGGTCACACCAGGGCAGAAAGCAGAGGGACTCTTCCCTCTTCTTTCTCTCCCCTCTCCTCCTCCTCTCTCTCTCTTCTCACACCTTTGCGTGTGTGTATGTGTGTGTGTGTGTGTGTGTGTGGCTGGACTTCCTTTCTGGGGACTCCAATTCCACTGATGCTTGGAACTGTGACCTCAGACTTCTTCGGACAAAAGTTATCTCCAGCCACATTTTCTCCACCTGCTTTTTGAACCCAAATACAAGACTTAAGTGTTATGCCTAGTAAATTTCATCTTCTTATGTCTGTCCCTAGCTGGGTGGAGACAAGACAGGCTACACCTTCCAGCTTCATGAACTCTGCAACGTCACCCTACTTCACCCTGGGCTCCAGCAATGCTGGATCTGTGAGCATGATATGGCATCTGACTAGCCCCTATAGACCACAAATGGCTCTGAATTCCAGTCAATTACCTTTAATGTCATGACAGGCCACAGTCACGTATTTACAAAAGACAACTTTAGAGCACAGAAGGTCTAGTTATGGGTGGGTGTTTGGATGGCTCAAGATGTATGGCTACACTCAACAAATCTTATACATGATGTATAATATACCCATTACTTGTGATTGCAGGCTGTTTTGTCTCTGACTGAGGGACAGGAAGAGACAAGCCCAGATAGTCAAGACCTCTGTCTCCAACCTTTACTTTCCTGGGGCCAAAGCACAGAATCAGGGGGCTTGGGGGCTGGCAGTGATCAGTTAAGTCTTGCTTATTTTGCCTTCTCAGCACCTTGTTTTTGGGTCCATTCACACACGTGTGAGCACACACACGTGCACATGCACATGCATGCACACACATACACACCCCACCCTAACTCACATCCTGGAATTTGCTCCCCTCATTTCTACCAAAAAACCAGCCCCTAACAGGTCTCACACCTTTCCATCACTCACTTCTCTACCTCATGCAAAGCTTCCAGAATAATCTCTCTAAGGCACATGCATCATTCCAAAGCCTTCTGTGGCTCTGCTGCCTAAAATAAAAGCACCTCAGACTGGCAGTGAAATGGTTACCAACTTAATTTCATATTACTTCACTCCACCAAAATGGTCTACCAGCTGGCCTCGCCCCATCCTGTCAGTCTCATGGGCTTTGGAAAATACATTCTCCTTTGCTTGCTGGGTTCCCTCTCAGGTGGAAGCTCAGATCAAATCCACTTTCTCATGTGAATCTTTTTTCCCCCACCCCTCTGTCACTCTTGGCCTGACATTCTAATTAATTCAGCCATAAACTGACACAACCCCCACCCCACCCCAACCCCACCAAAGTTTTTGAAAAGTTTTTGAAAGCGGTAATTGTTTTTGATTTTTCTATCCTTGGTGCTCCATAACGCTGGAACTGAAGGGCAAGAGGCTCAGTGCAGGCACCAGCTGGGAGACTCTGGGCAGGCAAGTCTTTAAAACTCACTAAACAAATCTCAAGTTTCCTTGTCTGTAAAATGGGGATAAGGCCTTTAAAATTACACAAGGTTGTGGTCAAGAAAGGACTTTATGAACCGGGATACAAATATACTAGAAGAGTACATTCCAAAAGATGAGAGAAAAGAGAGGACGCTGGCCAAGACAGGGGACTTGGGGTCGGTTCCTGCTGGAAAATGTGGGTAATACTAGAAATGCTGGGGGCTGTTGGGAGCAAATAATCACTCTGCACTACAGAAATGGGAGCCGTCATCCCAGAACTAAGCCACGCAAAAGTGAGCCACTTTACTTCTAAGGCTCAGTGAAGGTTTTTCTCATTTCCATACAACAATCTCATGAGGGAGGTGGGGCAAGCATTTTATTCATGGTATGTGGTGGGAACTTGAAGCTCCGAGTCTTAAGTGACTCTTACCCGGGATTAACCAGAGGCAAGTGGATCTGACCCGTAACAGACCTGTGGCCCTGAGAGCATCTCGTGAGACATCTGGCCAGGGAGTTGTCGGAACGCAGGGATTGTTTCACTCCTTGACTCTGTTTCCCTAGCACAGTCTGGCATCACGTAGATGCTTAATAAATGCTTGTTAAAGGACAGATTATGCCTGCGGTGCTGCGATCTGAAATCTCTGAGGCTTAATATTCACCAACAAACACAAATGTTTCAGGATGCTGGGATCGGGGACTGTCTAAGACACTGGGCAAACTTGTTACTGTTTCCTCTTACAGTGTAACAAAGCAGTAGAACAACGGCAACAACCACGGCCCTTCGCTATTCGCCCCCTCCCCTCCGAGTCTGGTCTCGTGTCCCGCCCCTCGGCCTCATCCAGGCCCCTCTTCTTTGCACCCTTGACAACCCCCTTAACTCGACTCCGGATGGGGGGCAGCCTCCAGCCTCAGTTTCCTCTGCTGTCACAGGCTCCCATGGGCCCCCCCCGGGATCCCCTCCAGCTGGAGATCTGGGTTCCGAAGTCACTCTCCCTCGGTCTAGAGCGGCTCCCTGCCCCGGCTTCTCCGAGCCTCAGTTTCCCTGTACTGTCTGAGGCAGCCTCGAAGACCCGTGACTCAGTTTCCCCCCGACCCGGGTAGCTTACAATGCCCCGATTTGCCCTCCTAGGGTAGGTGGATCCCTTCCTCGCCCTCCCGGAGAGGGCGTCCGGGTCAGTCCCCTCCCAGGCCCCGATCGCGCCCCTCACTCACCGTTCGAGATGTAGACCATGGCGCCGACCCTGCCCTCCGCCCTCCGGCCTCCGTGCGCCGCCGCCGCCGCTACCTCCGGTGGTCTCTTCCCGTCTTCCTCGACTGCGCCGGCGACCCGCCTCCTCTGCTCACGGCGCTATGACGTCACAGGGCGGGGCGCCACGTTAGAGCGACCTGGGAGAAGCCCATTGGCTGAGCGTGTGGGGGCTCGGCATAACGACAATAGTGGGCGGGGCGCAAGGGGCGGGCGTTGGCACGTGACCGGAAGTCGTCTGCCCACGCCGCCTGAGACGTTGGGAAAGAGCTGCTGCCGCCCGACCGGAAGGAGTCCCCTCCTCCAGGGAGGTCGGGGCTTCCGAGGGCCGGGGAAGCCGGGGCATCCCGAGGCGGGGCGGCCGGGTGAGGCCGCACAGCGGTAGGTGTCTGAGGCCGCCGCTCTGGCGTCTGCGGTTTGTCCCTCCGCCCCCCGCCCCCTCCCCTGGAGCCGTGGGGGCCGAGGGCAGGGCCAAGCGCTTATTAGGCGCTGGCTGTATGCGGCCAGCCGAGATCCCGAGGCCGGGCCGGACGGCCCCGTGACGGCCGCCTGGCCCAGGCTTGTCCCGGGGGGTGACCCTTGGGCCCCCCCAGAAGGTCGGGCCGAGCCCCCTCTGACCTCCCCGGACCCAGCCTCTCTCCAGACTTCTCCAGCTTTCTCGGCTCCGCCTCTTGGCCTTGGCTTTCTGCTCCCCTGCCCGGGACGCCCGGCCCCCTCTCCCTGCCTCCTGCTGCCCTCCGCCCCCACCGCCCCGGCCCCCTCCGTTGGGCAGCGTCTGCCCCCTCCCCGGGGCGCTGCCTGGTCCGGGGCGCTGCCTGCCCCCTCCCCGGGGCGCTGCCTGGTCCGGGGCGCTGCCTGCCCCCTCCCCGGGGCGCTGCCTGGTCCGGGGCGCTGCCTGCCCTCTCCCCGGGGCGCTGCCTGCCCCCCCCCCCCCGGGGCGCTGCCTGCCCCCTCCCCGGGGCGCTGCCTGGTCCGGGGCGCTGCCTGCCCCCCCCCCTGCACTGCCTCCTCTCGCTGCTTCCAGGCTGCTCTCCAGTCCGTCACCAAACCGATATTCCCAAATGCGGTCCTGCCGTACGCGTGGCCTCCTTGTTCTCGTCATTTTCTCCGGCTGTCCTCATCTCAGCCTCTGTGGCTTCCTTCGGGGCGTGTCTGAGCCAAAGTCCCAGCTTCTGCAGGAAGACTTTCCCAGTCCTCCCAAGTCACATCAGTAAAAACATGGCTCCACTATGGAGCCAAATCAGTGACTCTATATTACCTATAGGATAAAAGACATCGACTTGGCCCACCCTCTTCCACCTTGCCAGTAATTTTTCATGTTCTCTTCATGCACTCTGCAAACTGTCCCCTCCAGTGGGAAGGAGCCTGTTAGCTGCTCTGCTGTCCTCTTAATTGTGCTGCAGTCCTGCCTTTGCACAGATGTTCTGCCACCCATGTTGTGGCATCCCAAACCTTTTTCCAAGCGGGGGCTCCAGAGCCACCTCCTGTGTGAGGCCTTCTGCATCTCATCAGTTAATAGCGCTGTCCCTTGGGAGGTGACGGTGTTTACTTGCCTGCGTACACATTGTATCTCTCCAGTACAATGTAAGCTTTACAGCTCGGGCTAGTTCCTTTATTTGGCCTGGGACTTAGTAGGAGTGGAATTGAAGAGGAAATGATTGACCCCTTAGGAAATTAACAATGTTAATTAATCCTGCCTAAGGAATGAGAAATATTTAAAATGTCATCTGGCCCAGATGCTGCCCATAAATGTCCCTTGGGAACCCATGGTTACCTTTTTACTTTAAAATCACATCCTGTATTTGTATTTGAGGATCTTTCTTTGGAGGCCCTCTGAAGCCTTTTAGAATGCATCTAATTCTACATTTGGGGGCATCGGGTTCCTCTTCATATGCCCTAGCATTGAGCTCTCACTGAATGTGTATGTGACAAATGCAGCAGTGAAAGGCAAAAACAAGCCCAGAGCACACTAGATGAAGATTTCATTATTGAGTTACAGAGAGGATGAAATACAGGCAGCCATAGCTTGCCTGGATTCAGAGGGTATAAAAGCTTCTAGCAGTCCTTGAGTACTTCCAGATGAATCACACTCATGGGCCTGTGGGATTTCTTCTGCTCCTTCTTCTGCCCACTGACACCAGTGTCAGTGTCTGTGGGGAAAAACTCTTAGTGGTGACAAGCTTTACACACACATTTAACTGCTTGAAGTTTAGGAATTCAAATTCACCTGGTAGCCTCAGCCTGAACTTGTAGACAGTCTTTTTTGAATATTTACTGACCAGGATGCAAGAGTCAACCTTTATTGACATTGGATGTATTTTTCCCCTTTACATATGATTAGCTTTAGCCCTTGGCAATCATTGCCTGTTAATTGGAGTGGGAGAAATTGACCTATCGTGGGCTAATTCTCCTTCCTAAAGATCATAGAGCTTGGAGGAAGCGGTAATCCCAGGGTGGAGGTCTGCTCAGCTCAGCTCACTAATAAATGTTGTGAGAGAAGAGATGCAGTTATCTTAGAGAGGGAAGAAGAAACAAAACCTGCAGAATTTCGGACATCTTGTTTTTGTGTGTTGTGCTGTTGTTAAAGGAAACTGAATTCAGCATGGCAAGCAATAAGTCTTTAGTACAGAAGTTTCTTAAGAAAGAAAAGATGTCTTCCCAGATGAGGTTTACACCTGTAGTTACAGTGTTTTATTGTAAGAAGTGATAAGAGTGCTACTGACTAGATCCATTACCTGGCCTCACTTCTGCAGGTGACAATCATACATCCATCTCTCCTCAAACCCCACAAGTCAAGTGAAAAAGGCGCATCGTTTAGAAAGTTTCTTAACTGTTCATTTGTCATACATGTTGTAGAGGGCAGATTCAGTTACCGATCTACAACCTGATGATTTGGGGGGTTTGTTAAGTCAGAAGGAAAAACAAAACATGCTAAACTTTTGTTTTGGGGATGGGGAATGGTGCCATTGAACCACGACCTTCACTGGAGGTGTTTAAAAATACTGACCTAGAAATTTCCTACTAGAAATATATTCATATGGATTCAGAAAAAGTCAGGGATTAGTCCGGATTGCTCCAGTGACTTCACTGCTGTTGAGAAGCTGTTTTATTGAAATGCACGATTATTAGCTAGTTGTAAAACGAAAGATAACATTTTGTTCTTATTGCAGTTTATTCTCGTTATTTCAGAAGGGTTTCATTTTTCCAAAGGCGTGTACGCCTCCGAGTGTATTTGTTTGGTCAACAGCCCAGGGCTGTAGGCTTCTCCGCAATAGAAGTCCACAAGCAGAGGGCCAAGGACAATTTAGTGACGTCCCAGCCTGCCCACACATGACCGGTCAGGCTGCTATTTCCTTTAAAGAATAACATTGATGTTAGGTGATTCATGACTGCAGAATAGAAATGCAAAGCAGCTTTTCACAATGATTCTATTAACCGGGTCATTATTACCTTTTAAAGTAGGCTGTGGGTCCCTGCAGGATTTCATTGCTATTAGGTTAGAAATAATACTGAAAGGTGTGCCCAGGTACCCTCACACCACCCCTTGGCTCAGATTTGGGTTCCAGAGCAGTTTAGTGCTATGGTCTGGATTGTGATATACTCAGATACTACCAAAAAACCCTGCACAACTCTGTCTGGAAGTAGTTCAGCCCTCTCCATTCCTCCCCAAAAAGTCCCCTCAGTCCTGACCACTTTGTCACAGGATTTGATGATTCCCTTTTAATCACCTAGCAATGAGTAGTTCCAGATACTGTAGAAAATTGAGATAGGAGCAGACTGCAATAGGATTGTAGCCAGGATGAAACTGGTTCTTTTCTAACCCTCCCCCCAAGCTGGTTTGAGGAACACTGAAGGAAATAAGACACAAGTGGGGAATGGGGGGAATATTCCAAGCATTGTACTCTAGGGAAATTGAGGAGAAAGAAGCCGTGTCCCTACACTTGGTTCACTCTCACCAAATGTTCCTGATCCCGTCCTGAGCTCTAGCTGCCTTGTTTGCTTTGGCTGATCCCATTCCTAGGCTGCTCATCACCTGGTATTTGCTCCTTGCCAGACAGGGCTCTGCCCAGCCTTGCTCTGCTTGCTGCATGGTTGAGCCAGCATGAAAGCCCAGAGAGCTTCTCGTTCCTTTTCTGTCTCATTGTTGTGCTGCTTCTGGGAAGAAGCCCCTGATAGCCAGAAGCCCTGTAAACTGGAAAAGATGGGCCCATGTTCACTCCAGTTCAAGTCTCTCTGTTTTTTGATCCTGTGATGCTTCTGCAGCAGTCTTTCTATGATCCCTGGCAAACAGGGTGGGGTGGCACCTGCCTTAATAAAGATTACCTTCTTTTTTAATAAGCATGTAATCAGCTGAGGACATGAACATATAGTTATTCATATCTTTTTAGCGAATGAACACTTGTGAAGACTTTCATTTCCACCTATATTTTATACAGAGTTCCTGCACTCTGACAAATCCTAATACTCAGGCCTAATGAAGAACATGGCACTAGTAATACAAAGAGAAAACCCAAACATTGCTTATGTTTGACTTTTGCGGTATTTAATAGTTTCCTAATTACATTGGGAATTAGGAGACCTGGGGATCTCCTGCCACGTTGACATTGAGTCTGATCATTCAGCCAGGCCAGAATCCGTCTAACCTAATTTT
The DNA here is from genome assembly GCA_023548195.1 of Bettongia penicillata ogilbyi. NCBI lineage: Eukaryota > Metazoa > Chordata > Mammalia > Diprotodontia > Potoroidae > Bettongia > Bettongia penicillata. The sequence continues at coordinate 12,002,109 of JAJHZJ010000132.1, read as the reverse complement.
CTAGTCCATGACTCTCCATTTTTGCTGTAAGAATAGTATGGTTTTTTTCAGCATCCCCTTTACCTTCCTATTGTTAGTCTAGTAGGACTCATATTTGATGAAGCCTGTGCTGGCTCATCATAAACAATAGTGCCCTTTCTGGATATTCATTTACCATCTCTTAATATCTATTTTAAAACTTTACCAGGAGTCAGAGTCAAATTCACTGTTACCTATCTCTTGAAAATCAGGACAGCACTTGATCTTTTCCAATACTGTCTACCTTTCCCTATTTTGGTAGCTGTTACAGATAGTTACATCAGTCAGTTCTTTCATTATCTAAGGGTGAAGTTGATCTGGGCCTTAAAAGGCAGCTAAGTGATCCCTTACTATTATTATCTGCCTTATCTGGGCATCCACACCTGTGAGCCTTGACTATTTTCTCTGCAGCTGTGATGGTCCCTGAGGGCTCACCTGGTCACGTCTCACCTCTGACTTGTACTCATTTGTGAAGGTCACTTGCTCTCTCTTTGCTCTGCCTGGGTAACTCTCTAAGATTCTGCTGTTTTTTTTTTTAATTTTAAAAAATTCAGGACTTAGCAAATACTAAGTAAGATGAGCATTTCTATACATATAACAGGACAAAAAAGGATTATACATCGAGCTGAATATTATGTGGGGTTTGCCCTTTTTTTTAAAGATGGAATAAATTCAACATGTACCTTTCGTAGTTACAAACATGTCCTGCTTGTCCTTCCTTTTGTTTTCTTCTGTGAATTTTTAATAAATGCTTCAATGAGGCTTTTTTCTTTTTTTAATCCTATCTCTAACCCCCCCTCTTCTCACCTTGTTCCCTCTCCATTAAAAAAAAAAAAGAAAAAAACACTGCAATCTTGCAACAAATGTACATAGTCAAACAAAAGAAATGACCACACTGGCAATGTCCAAATAGAGGACCTTCTCTGCATCTCTTTTCTTTGATGATGCAGGTAGTACAGGTCTTCATTGGTACTTTAAAACTGTGGCTAATCATTAAATTGACCAACATTCTTAATTCTTTTAAGTCAGCAAAATGTTTATTAAACACTATGTGCCAGGCACTGTGCTAAGCATGTTAGAAAGGCCAAGATAGATTCTTCCCTCCGAGAGCCCCCATTCCTTTTTGGGAAGACAAAGGTGGGGACAACTATGAACAAATAAGATATAGACAGTAGATTGGAGGTGATCACAGAGGGAAGACACTAGCATTAGGGGTGCTGACTGGGTAACAAGGGACGCCAAGTAAGCCAGTTGTAGGGCAGGAGACACTGGAGCAGGAGCCTTTCTAGCAGGAGTTCTAGGAGTTCCTGGATCACTCTTGATCCAGGAAGACCAGATCAGAGACATATTTTATTCTATCCAATGAGGTTGTTGATCAGCAACTGGGGCTAGAAACTGACACATTAACAAATACCCCCAAGCCTCCATGGGGGCCGATCAGAGCACACACAGCATTCTAGCTTGTGCATTCCTCCCAGTCCCCAATGGGGGCTGTGTGAGGCAAACACACATGCACACTCACCTTGTGCACTCCTATTCCCCACTTACTGACCAGTGCCTACTTGATTTATAGGGTAACCGACAAAGGAGGCAATTTGTCAGCCATAGCCTCACAAGTTTACCTTAGCTCATCGTTATATCTCACTGCAAAATTGTAGTGGATGTTTACAATTTTAAGCCCAAATGTTTATATTATTTATCATTATATAATTCTAAAGCACGGTGGTTTATAAGCCATGAGCCTCCAGGAGACCAGTATAGACCAGAAGGCCATACCAGCCTGGGGAGCCTTAGGGAGGTTGAGGGTGGGGGGTGACATCCTGAGAATCCAGGAGAGGCCTCGCAGTGTTTCTGCACACATGCCTTTCATGTCTGATGCCTCTTCCTGCTCACTTTTGCCACTGATGCTGTGTATGTTTGTGGGAGAGGGCAGTGTGCCCCACATTTATGTGTGGGGGGGGTTGCTGTATTTTTCCTATGCTAGTTAATATTATCATCATTATTGTTAATATGCTGATTTTGATATTGTTTTAGAAAAAATATTTATATCATTTTTTATATCAATAATATATATATTAACTGATGAACAGCAAAGTCAGAAATACATTTATAACTTTTTTATGGGGGAAAATATTTCCTTATTATTTGTTAATACTGTTTGAACTTAGCTTTATGTGACTAGAAAATTTGTGTGTGTTCGTCCTTCGTTGCCGAAGAAGACCATACCATCAGAGAAATAATGACATGACTTGCACTTGACTTTGTTTTGAGGGAGGGAGGGCTGTGCAGGTCACCAGCCTCACTTCTCCAGAGCCATCTGAGCCCAGTGACCAAATATTCATCAGGATGACTAGAGATGACCCAACTTGGGTTGAGTGACTTACCCAAGGTCACACAGCTAGTGAGTGTCAAGTGTCTGAGGTGAGATTTGAACTCAGGGCCTCCTGACTCCTGCACTGGTGCTCTATCCACTGCACCACCTAGCTGCCCCAAGAAAATTGTCTAACCCAAAGCTTAAGGTAGAGATCAGGCTGACCTTAGAGATGCCCTGCCCAGTGACTGGAGGAAATATTTAGAGCCTATAGAGGTCTTGTTTTGAGTCCACCCAAAGACAGTGTTTTGGGTTCCTCAAATTACTTTGAATGTTCATTATTTTCTGCTGATACCCCTTACGTGGGAATTGCTTTTTTCTGGAAACTGTATGTATAGTTCATGTGTTAGTACTTTTGTGTGTATACATACACATACATATACATATGTACATACACATACCTTTTCCTGACTCTCCTTTGTCAAAGTGGCCTCATACAATTCTTTCTAAGGTTTGGGGGTTTGTTCTCAATTGACAGCTTAAAACAAACTTCTAAACGCAACATGTCCTTGACACCGCATTCATTGCTCCCTGTGTGTATGCTCTTTTGTTCATACAGCTTTGTGCTTGTGAATATATTTTACCTTTCATGTAGTCATACTGGGCAGTTGTGGACATGGTTCTTCTGGCTTTACGTTATTTACTTCCAATAGCTTTACAGACTGATTATTGACAAGTGATCAGACAATGCTAACATTTGTCAAAATGTTAAAGAGCTTTGCTTCAATAAAAAGCTCTTTATTGTATTAGAATTTGATTTTATGATTTTATTATTTTTATTTTAAATTTATTTAATATTTTATGACTATTTTCTATTTTTTTGAGATCTTTTACCTCATTTTAAAGAAATACTAGATGTTAGACTTGTCATTAAGCATGATTAATGTTTAAAATGTCTTATGCATTATTATCTAGACTCACTGAGGATGGCAGGCTCTCAACACATTATCGACATTTTCTGGAATAATAACAGGGTATACACGAGGGATTATTAGAGAACAGACCAATTTGAGTTTAGTATGGCACATGAGGAAAGACAGAGTGTGAAATAAAGCTGGACAAAGCTGGGTACAGGTGAAGGGCCTTGAATTTTAGGCAGAATCATTTGTACTCTACTAAGCAGGTAACATCTTGCCACTGAAGATTCTGGAGCCTAGGAAGTAACATAGGCACAGAGAACTAATGTTGGTGATTTCTGGAACACTGAACCTTTTGGATTCTTTATGGTTTCTTATGCCTAAGGAAAATGTTGGAGGTTGGGAAAAGTAGGTACAAGAAGATTATGTGTAGTCATGTCCATCCTCCCCTTCTCTTGAGTATAATAAGCCCCTTGAGGGTAGGAAACTGTGCCTTATTCATGCCCCTCAGTATCTGCTAGGATGCTATACACAGTAACAACTTAATAAACATTTGTTGCATGAAAGTTGTCTAGGATGTATGACAATTTCCTGTGATCCATATGCTAGACTATAAAACTGAAAAGTAACTTCTAAAAAGTCCTGTTCAAAGTTCTTTTTTCTCCTCTTCATTAAACAGGCAATCTCTTATGCATAGGTTGGAAGGAAAATATATTTGAAAATGTATGTGCTTTCTAACTCAAATATCTGCACACTTTTCAGTGTCGAGGCAACTGGGGCTTGGGAGGTGAGGATGGAGGTGAGTGTTTCCAGGTGATAGATTTAGGAAGAACCCTGGTGGTTGTCCCACCAAACTCTGGAAAAGACTCCACAAATTCATTTTGTTAAATGTTCAAATGCCTTATACTTACTGTTACTTTGTGGCTACTCTGTTTATACTTTATACATGCTTGCTTATGTACATATTGTCTGACCCCTTGGAATGTGAACTCCCTGAGGGCAGGGACTCATTTTTTCTTTGTTTCTACAATTCTTTGCACAGTGCCTGGTACATAGTAACTTCTTAATAAATGTTGATTGATTACAATTGGAGTTCATTCTTCTGTTTAATTTCATTTTTTCACCTGCAACTTAAACCCATATTTTCTAGTTTTGGCAAAGATGAAGGACAACACTCTGTTATTCTCTGAATTAATCTTTTGTTTCCTTAAAGATGATATGTAGTCATTGCATTTCATTCCCCTCTCTCCTTCTCTTTTTCCTTCTCTCTCAACCAAATCATTCCATTTTTAAAAGCTGCCTTACTTTCCAAGTTGTAATTAGTAAGAAGTGTGGCACAGAGGAGAGAAAGCTGCTTTCTGAATCCTTAGCCTGTCTCTGACACTCAGTGATAGGGAATTCTCTTAATTTTGAAATGACAAGTCTGGTTCTCCCCTGCTGCACGCGTGCGCACACACACACACAAACACGTGTGCATGCTTACCGTCACTCCACAGCACCCCCACTGCTTTGTTCTGACCCAAATTAATTTTAAATGTAGTTCTCTAGCATGACATAATAATCAAAAAAGAAGCCAAACCAATCTGAGAAAGCCAAGCTAGACTAGAAGCTGAGCTGTTCAGTGTTGAATGAATGGGTATAAGAAAAGCAGCTACCTCCTGCCGGATGTGAGGGTCAGAGGAGATCCCCTTTGTAAAGCGCTTAGCTCCCATGCCTGGCCCATGGTGAGTATGTAATCTGTGTAGTAAGTACTCTACATAAATTGTATTTATTAATTTTTGTTACTACACTCAAGGGCCCTTTCCTAAAGGACTTGTGCCCATTTCTGCACACACAAGGTAAAAAAGTCATAACACATTCCCAGTGCTGTACTCCTTAGAGGCCTTGCTTGATTGAACAGTTTGGAATTTCATCTGTATTCTCTGAATCATCTCATGATACTAATTGCCTTATAATTGCATGAGTGAACATGTATGATTTAATTTCAGTTGGCTGTCTTCCAATGAATATGCACTTTTGATCTGAGATTTTCAGCCTCATTATGGTGAGGAGAACCTCATTCTAATTGTTTCTAAGCTTTTTGTTTTGTTAGGGATCCTTTTTTTGTGATCCTGTTTGCTGGAATGGCTGTTGCTGTAGAAGTAGCTGCAAGGGAAAACTTAGCCAGGGTTTTTAACCCTAAACCTGACTGACTAACTTAAAGAGAATAAATATTCCACATCTGAAACCATCATTGTTACACCAGAAAAACCTGAAAGAGCCAAAATTTGAATGTCAGCTGTCTTCAATCCTGGAAGGATTAGCAGGGCTAAGGAGGAGCCCAACATAATGGAGACTAATGGGTGACTTGGCATTAGAAAACAGCAGTTTTAACTAAGACATCCATACAACCTCCCTCCCTCTGCCCCAAGAATTTTATGCCTAAAGCAGGAAGAAGATGTATAGAAGAGGCAGAGCTCAGAGGGGTGAAGTGGTGGGAAGGAAGCATTCTCCACTGCTGGAGGTGTTGGTGCCACCTGCTGCTGTGGCACCCTGAGGCAAAGTCTGCTCTTTCCTCTTCAGTTATGCAGTGATGGCTCTGCCCCTACCCTTACCCCAAATCAGGAAATCAGGGGTTCTTAACTTGAGATCTGTGAACTTTTTTTAAAAACCTGTTTTGGTAATTATATTTTTATATAATTGATTTCCTTTGTAGTCCTAAGTATTTTATTTCTTTGTGTTTAAGCACACTGTCCTAAGAAGAGATCCATAGACATTACCGGACTTCCAAGGGGTTCCCTGGTATAAAAATGTCTTAAAGTGTCTTGCCACAAAAGTGCCAACCTCTGTCTTAGATTAATTCCAAATGATTTAAAATCCTGTCAACTAGTCACATTAATCCCTGAGGGCCTCACTTGGCCATTAACCATTAACCAGAACCATTAACAACCATGTGAAAGAATACTACAGATGACTAATAAGAGAAATGCAACTCAGAACTATTCTGAATTTTCACCTCAAACTCAGCAAATTGGTAAAGAATACAAAAGATGGAAACAGTCAGTGTTGGAGGGAAGATCACTTTGGAACAGTGCTATGTGAGTGACTGAAATGTGTACATACTTTGAGACAGAGATCCTACTGCTGACCACATCCCCCAAGGAAGACCTAAGACAATGGTCCCATATATAATGAGATATTTATAACAGTCCCTTTTGTAGTCACAAGGAACAGTGAATGGAGTGGATGTCTGTTGATTGTTGGGGAATGGCTAAACCAGCTGTGGGACATGAATAAGATACTGTACTGTAAGAAATGATGAATATGATGAATCCAAAGAAGCATGAAAAGACTTAACAGAATCATTCAGAAAGCATCAATGGGGCACACACCATGTGCCAGGTACTGTCCTTGGTGCTGAGGTTACAAATCCAACTTAGTGGACTAGTCCTCATTCTGAAGGAGGTGACATTCAAACAGGGGAAGCAATAAATGTATAAACACATGCAGAATTACAGGAAAACAACATATACATGGATGACAACAGTGTATGTGGAGAAACCAAAATAATTCTGTTCTCTCAGTAATTACAATGACCAAACTTGTCCCTGAAGAAAAGATAAAAAAAATGCATTCCCCATAGAAATGGGAAACTATATGTGGAACATTTAATGTGCCTTTAATCTCAAGTCATGTGTTGGTTAGTTTTTCATTTTTATTCTTTGTTATGAGGTATGGCTCTGTGTTTGTATGAGATCAAATAAGATAACTTGTTCAAAAAGTACTTACAGTGGAAGTGCAAAATGGATAATTTTGATTACATTAAATTGAAAAAGTTTTTGCACAATGAAACCCAATGCAACCAAGATTTGGAGGGAAGTGAAAACTGGGAAAGAATTTTTGCAACTAATGTCTGTGATAATGGCCTCATTTCTAAAATATATAGAGAACTGAGTCAAATGTACAAAATACAAGTCATTCCCCAAATGATAAATGGTCAAAGGATATGAAGAGGCAGTTTTCAGAGGAAGGAAGAAATTAAAGTTATCTACAGTCATATGAGAAAATGCTCTAAATCATTATTGATTAGAGAGATGCAAATAAAAACAACTCTGAGATACCACATCACACCTATTAGATTGGTTAACATGACAAAACAGGAAGATGACAAATGTTGGAGAAGATGTGGGAGAGTTGGAACACTAACTCATTGTTGGTGGAGCTGTGAACTGATCCAACCATTCTGGAGAGCAATTTGGAACTATGCCCAAAGGGCTACAAAAATGTGCATACCCTTTGACACAGCAATATCGCTTCTAGGACTGTATCCCAAAGGGATCATAAAAATGGGAAAGGGTCCCACATGTACAAAAATATTTATAGCAGCTCTCTTTGTGGTGGCCAAAAACTAGAAATCAAGGGGATGCCCATCAGTTGGGGAATGGCTGAAATTGTGGTATATGAATGTAATGGAATACTATTGTGCTATAAGAAATGATGAACAGGAAGACTTCAGGGAGACCTGGAAGGACTTCAGTGAACTGATGCTGAGTGAAAGGAGCAGAACCAGGAGAACTTTGTGGACAGCAACAACCACAGTATTCGAGGAATCTTTTTGGTAGACGTAGTACTTCATTTCAATGCAAGGACTTAAATAATTCCCAATGGTCTCTTAAGGCAAAATATCTTCCACATCCAGAGAAAGAACTATGGAATTCAATCACAGAATGAAGCAGACCATTCTCTTTTGTATTATGTTTTGGTTTGTTTTATGATTTCTCCCATTCATTTTAATTATTCTATGCAACATGACTAAGGTAAAAATGTATTTAATAGGAATGTATGTGTAGAACCTATATAAAACTGTACACTGTCTCAGAGAGGGAGTGGAGAGGTAGGGGAGATGGTGCGGGGAAGAGAAGGGAAAATAATCTAAGCTATATGGAAGTGATTGTAGAACACTGAAAACATAAAATAATAATAATAAAGTACTTCCAGTGTCTGGCATAGAATGGATACTTTGTAAATGTTTATTTGTGAGATCATCAATTTAGTTCTGGCAGGCACCTTAGAAGTTATCAAGTTCAACCCCTTCTTTTAGAGATGAGAAAACAGGCAGACAGAGGTTGAGTGACTTGCCCAGGGTCACATAGCTAATAAATGTCTGAACTCAGATCTGCCTTTCTGCCTCCATGTCCAGCACTCGGACCACTACACCACATGGTGTTTGGCTGCCACATTGCCTCTCCACAAATATTTCTAAAGGAACGTGTTGTCAAAGCAAAATGTCATCAACTACAAGTATAAAGAAAGGAAAGCACTTTGCTCAGTAGAAAAGCAGCACTTTGGGCTTGGATCTAAAACACAAAACATTTAAAAGTCAATGACTGAGGGGCCCATCTTCCATGTTCATAGATGGGATTTGTTGGCTATCTAAAAAGTCCAGACCAAAAAAAGCTTCTTCAATGAGATTTCACTATTGTTTATGCTGAATCAGGTCTTTCCAAACAACAGCCAGTTTCAAACTCACTTCCCTCCCCCAGGATAATAGATTCCAAGTATTCCCAAATGGTCTTGGATGAAAATGAACATCTGGCCAGATGGTCCAAATGACACCGATCCTTCTCAAAGGCAGCATGTTGTGTACTCTTGTGCATACGTTCAACATATGCTTAGGAGCTGAGGAAAATACAAAGCAGAGAAACTCTGCTTTCAGCAACCAGTTAGCAGGAATCTCCAAAGAAAGCAAAGGGTCTGGGCAAAGTCGTTCAGGCCCTCCCAAGCCAACATCTGAGGAGGGAGGAGGGTTTTTCTAGTTCTGTCTCTCTTGATTTTCACCTGATTCTATTATCTTATAAACCTAATGACCACTTTTTTTGCAGGAAGAGTTTGGCTTGCCAAGGAAGCAGCAGGGGGCCCAGGAATGCAAACATTTTCTTTTTGCTGTTTCACTCTGTATCCTTGGGTGTAGATGAGAAAAGGAAGTGATAGATGAGAATCATATTTTCCTTTTAAGGTAAATGATAGGGAAGAACATGCTGCTATTTGTGGAAGTTGTGACAGTGCATTTATGTATAGAATTTCTATTAGCAGTAGTAATGTACAAGGTTATTAATGCAGTAGGTAGTCTTTTTACATCTGAAATCAACATCTGTTCCCTTCAGTCTGGATATGATTTCACCTGTGTTTTTGTCACAAATGCTGAGATTCCTTTAAAGTTTGCTGGAGTCATTCCTTTCTACATTCATTTCTAGATATTTCCTTCTCCTACTGTAACAAGAGTGATCCTTACATTTAAAAAAATCCTTATAATAGAAAAAGATCAGGGTGAGGAAAAGAAAACAAATCAGAACAACTAAGCAGTTCATCAACTGAGTCTGGTGATAACACTGAACATATATCTCTTCTCTGAGGGTCTTCCCTCTCAATTTGATTTTTTTTAAGGGCACATCCCTTCACTCACTTCTTCAAGAGGCTTTGCCTCGCTCAAAATGAGGACCTGAAGAGACTTTTGCTTAAAAAGGTCGAGGTCTTCCACTGCATCCCAGTCCCTCTCCAGTCATCCTGATCCATATCTGGCCACTGGACCCGGATGGCTAAGGAGGAGAAAGTGGGGCTGGTGACCTTCCACAGCCCTCCCGCACTCAATCAAAGTCAATTGCAAGTCATGTCATCATTTCCCTGATGTTATGGTCCTTTTTGAGAACAAACCACATCTCTTCTTTCCTTCCATGACAAGCTTGGTTATTAAATTTTACAGTGCTTGGTTTCAGTTTTTGTTGTCACTGTTTTCATTTTACTTTTGTAGTCATGCATATTGTTTTCCTGGTTCTTCATTTGGCACTGGTTCATATAAGTCTTTCTAAGCTTCTATGAATTCTTCATCATTTCTAGTGGTACATTGATATTTCTCTGCATTCATGTACTAGAGCTTTTATTTAGCCATTCCACAGTTTATGGGAAGCAATGGTCCAGGACCTTATTTCTGTGGATGAAGGGCTGAAACCAATTTAATTCAATACCTTTTATATGTCAGTGACTGGAGAGCAGTTACTGCCCTCTTTCATCCATGTCATACCCATTAACCATCCATGTCCCCAGACTCTGTTCTGGACCCTTTCCTCACCCTGACACAGTGATTTCATCCTCTCCCATATGTTCAGTTATCATCTCTCTTGTATGATTCCCAGATCTACACATCCAGTCCTAATTACTGTTCTGAACTGCAATTCTGTATCACCAACTGCTTCTTTGGAGATTTTGAACTGAATGTCCTGGAAGCACCTCAAATGCTTACCTCCTGGAGGAGGCTCTCTGTCTCCCTTTCTGTGCTTTTCCTCTACCTGTTCTGTAGGCCTGGGATGCTAGAATGAATACACATACATGTATACACATGTGTACTTGTGTGTATACACCTGGAATATGCATATATACACAATATTATATGTGTGTATACATACACATACATGCACATATACACATGTATTCCAAAATATTTATATGGAAGAATACATACATATGTACATATACATAGAGAGGAAAAATATATATGCATGTATCTCTCTGTGTATGTGTGTGTGTGTGTATATATATATATATATATATATATATATATATATATATATATATATTATATATATATATTTCCAGGTTTGCCAGGGGTAGAAACTATAAACCAAGAAAATGAGAATCCCTCATTTGAGATATGAGACTTTCTGACATAAGGTTATGTTTATAAGACCATTTTCACAGTACAAATAAAGACACAAAGTTTATTCTACTGACATTAAACAGCTGGATGTTTGGTTTGTAACCCCTCTGGCTTGAAGATCAATTTGCCAGGATTTAACCAGCTGTCTCACTATTGTTCCTGGGCTTTATTGACCACTTGGTATGACTGAGCTGGAAATGTCATTAGATCCAGTCTTCAATCAATGAAGAGTCCGTACCCACAGTTCATCAAATATCTATCTGGTGTGTAGTCTGTAAATTTCAAGAAACTAATTTTTGGGATATTTCTGTGTGAACTTTAAATGAGTACCCTTGGTTTATAAACAAGAAAATCACAATCTTTTTTTTTTTTCTTACGATGACTTTTCCATACTTCTGCCATTTTCTTTTGAGAACTAATGGGTCATATGATGTTGAACATTACTTCAGGTCAGTCACAAGGTAGGTATTCTCCAAAGTGGCAACACTTTCTAGACTGATTAAAGTTGTTATAGAAAAAGTCAGGGTGCTACTGACAGTGTCACAATCCCCTACTACATGCCAAGGGCTGCTCTTCAAGGTCTTCAGTCTTCTCTTCCTTATCAGAGCCTTTTTCAGGTTCTAAACTAGGGCCTGATTTTTGAAATTCCAGTCTTTTCACTCTCTCTGCTGTATGGTTACATTGGCGTACCTGATGTTCCTGAAGGAGACTCTCTGTCTCCCTTTCTATGTCTTTCTTCTGGCTAATCCCTATTCCTGATGTGCTGGAATCTATCTATCTATCTATCTATCTATCTATCTATCTATCTATCTATCTATCTATCTATCTATCTATGTATCCGTTTGTCTGTCTGTCTATCTATATCTGTCTATCTGTCTGTCTATGTATATGTGTGTATACATCTATATATCTGGAAATAGATGGAATATATACACACATCCCACATATATGAAAGTGTATGTGTTGTATATGTATACATGCACGTATGTTCATATGAATATGTATTCATATCTGCATTAAGATTCATGTTAATTTCTGTGACCCAACCTCTACCTTCCTGCCATGTTGTTTCACTGATTACCTTTGCTAAAAGGTACCATTTGAAGCAAGCTGTTTAAATAGATTACTAAATTCATGACCAAAGGAGAAGCATTCCTTGGTTGTAGAATACTGGGCTTTTCATTCATTCCTAAGACCAATGCCTTGAGACAGAAAAAAGCCCAACTGTATTTCTAGGCAATTTTTCCAGGTCATGGTCTTCCCAGATTATGGCCTGGGCCCCAGGACCACAGGAATCAGGTTATGGTCATAAATATCCCAAATCTCAACTACAGCATGAGAAAAGGAAAACTAACTTGCAGGTTATGGTGGGTCAGAGTCTGAAAGGCCCCTTATCACTTGTTGCTGGCCTGTATTAGCTACTTATTTGCCCTTGAGCATGAGTTGCTTGAAGAGTCCCTTCATTTTTGTAGGGTTCATTTCAGATTTCTCCCCTCCTAAGACTCAAACCTTATCTATCCTTGTAGCCCCACCCAGTAAGATCTGGAATTCAAAAGCAGGAAGATTGGCTATCTCCCTTTCTCCCCTTTTTCCATCTTCAAAAGTTTGTACTAGTTCTGTTTCTGCCATTACCATCTGCATCGGTCCATTGTGCCAAGCCAAGATGCCAAATCAGTGTCCTCATTTGGCACCAAAATCCTACTCAGCACTTAGCCCGGTGCTGGGCACTTATAAGGGCTTAATAAATATTGATTGATCAACTCTTACCCCCTTCAGTGATTTAATTAGCATTTTTTTGTCCTCACATAACAACCAAATGGTTCTGTCTATCAAAGTTTACAAGTTTAAAGTGGAAAGTGAAATGAAAGGAAGGTTTACTAACTTTTTTATGAACTTCCCCCTCACTTTGGGACTTTTCCCTCAAGTTATCATCGCTTAGCATTTGACTCTGTAAGTCAACACCTTCAGGGATAAGCCAGCTTTAGAAATAAGAGGAGGGGAGAAAAGAAACAAGGGAAGTGATTGAGTTTACTTGCTTCTGAGAAATGTGTCCCAGTTTTACAAGCCTGCTTACACCACCCACGTCTGTTTACTCTTGTCTCCTGTATAGCCTTGTATAAATTATCCTGAGTCATATGGTTAACTTCCACACCTATGAGGGAACTTATGGGATAAGGATATGGATTAGACCTATGATTTCTTTAGTACAAGGAAACTGCTAGACTATTAAAAGTAGGAGGCAGCGTAATCAGTCTCTTCATTAGTTTAAAGCAATGCTTTTGACTAATGCAGGTCAGCCTGCTCTCTGCAACTAATAACAGTCTTAGAAGATTGCTCAGAGCTCCTAGGCCAGAGTCACACAGTCAGTATGTGTCTCAGGTGGAACCTGAGCTGAGCTATTCCCAAATTGAGGTCAGCTCTGTCTACTCCACCACTCCACCATGCTGCCCCCAAGGAGCTTATGGATTATTACTTTTTAAAAAATCAAAACCATGAAATTCTCTCACATTTGTACCTCAGAGTCCCCAAAAATAAAATAAAATAAAAAAACCAAACCCTTAACCTGGTTACTTTAGACAGAGGGAGTTCCAACCTCCGTCCTTTTCAGTTCTGTGTATTATAAGCCATTGTTTGGCTTCCTCCATTACAGCCTCCTCTTCACAGTTGAAATAGAGATCACATAGCAGTTACGATCAATCCTAGTTTTACATAGAAATTCAGGAATGAAGAACAGCTTAAAGAAACAGAGGGAATTGGAAGTAAACCTCTGCCATCTGCAGGCAGCAGTGAGTGCTTCAGAGACTTTTTGCAGATCTCAAGGAGTAACAAGTCAGCAGCTTCAGTCTGTACCATACACCCTTCTGAGGAGTCTGAACTGATTGTTCAGATCTGAGTTGTAGTCTCCATGCCTCCTAGTTTTAGTTTCTACCTCTCCACTGTCTATTCCTATCTGCCATAGTGCTGCCATAGTAATCCAAGCCACAGGACTGCAGTTGTCCTCATGCATTTTTCATGTCCTAGAGGCACTTGGGTATGCTCCATTGACTACATGAGGTCAGGCTTCTATAGCTGAATCATTGTTTCTCTCTTTGATGGTCCCTTGGCAGCCTATAATTTTTCTATTCATCTTCTAACCTTTCAGTCTCACAATTCTTTGACCCGATAGCCAGTCAGTTTACATGTATTTATTAAGCCCTTACTATGTTCTGTGCTAAGTGCTGGGCATATGAAGGAAGGCAAAAGCAGTCCCTTTCTTCAGGGAACTTACATTTTAATGGGAGTGGGGAGATAACCAGATACATATAAATTATACACAGTAGGTGGAAGGTCATCTGAGAGACGAAGTCATTAGCAGCTAGGGGTACCAAGAAAGGCTTCCTGCCTCAGTCTCATCTGCTCTATTAATTCACATTAACATGAAATTTTACATTTTAAATGCCAATCTCATGAGATAAGTAATGATTGTATTATTACCCCTATATTACAAGTAAGGAAACTGAGACTCAGAAGGGCAAAATGACTTTTTTTAATAGCCATACCGCTAGTAAACCTCATTGCAAAGCTCCTGATTTTAGATGCTACATAGCTTCTTTAAAAATTAAATAGACGCTTTATTAGTGGGTTGTTTTAAACACTGTTGCTTCACCATGACTCCTTCTTCCCCTTTCCTTTCACTAGTAGAACCCTCTTGCACAAGAAAGAGGTGATGTATAGTGAAATAAAACAATCAGAACCTTGTACATATCTGACAGTGTATGCCCCATTCTGCACCAGTAGTTCACTTGCTTCTTCAAGAAGTTAAATATTCTTCACTCATTTGATGTCTCATTGTTGTTTTCATTTATATTATCATAGTCATAGTAATTAATAAATAATATATTGTATCAATATTGTACTTGAAGGTTTGCAATGCACTTTACTATATCTGACTGGGTCCTCACAACATATCTGACTGGGTCCTCACAACAAAGCCCAAGGACCAGTGCTTTTAGAAGCCACACTTTAGAGAAGGGGATGCTGAGTGGTCCAGCCTCCCAAGGCTAGGTGATATCTGAGACTGAATTTAATCTAGGCCCAGCTCTATCCTCTGAACACCTTGCTGCCATAATAGTGGTACATTACTGACAATCAGTTAACATTAATTAAGCACCTACCATGTGCCAAACACAGTGCCAAGTCCTGGGTATACAAAGAGAGGCAAAAAGACAGTCCTTGCTCTCAGAGAGCTCACAGTTTAATAGTGGAGATTGTGCAAAGAACTGTACAGAAACAGTAAAGACGAGATAAATTGGATATGATCCATGGAAGGTTGCCTGCGTCTTCTTGAACCCATGTTAGAGTTACCAGTCTTCAGTCCTGGGTACCAGCAAGACTCTGTTTCTTGTTCTGGCCTTATTGCTGGAGAACAGTAGGAAATTTTATTAGTTTCACTTGGTGATGTGCTGGCAATTGTTTAACAATAGACTTTCCAAACTTTGAAGATTAAACTGCTCTGTAATATTTTCCTCTCACTTTCTGAAGTCTAGACAACCAACAAAAAGAATAAATCAAGACCTGGTTCAAGCATTTGCTATTTTTGAGGTGTAAATTTGACACTCAACTTTCACCCAGCATAGCCCTGGTCCATTACATCTTACCCAACATTAGCCGAACGCTTGCTGATGCTCAGTAATGTTGTTACTGATCTCATCTCAGCTTCCTGCAATATTTCTCTTATCGGTGAGTCTGCCTCATCCCTGCCCTGCACAGCCCTCACAGCTGGCAGGCTTTGTTCAGAGAGCTGGGAGCATGTCACCTCTCTCAACTTCCCTCTTCTTGAGATTTGTCTCTTTTCCCACATTTGCTCTTCCTTTCTCCTTTAATGTCTTTGAAGAAAAACCAATAATGGTCCCTCCACCTTTGCTATTTATCCCATCTCATTTTACCTCCTCTGGGACCTTTCTTGGTCATTTATGCCTGTTTCTTGCATCTTATAAATGTTTTATCATGAATTTAACTTCACATAAAAAATTGAACACCTCCAAAGTCATTACAATCAAAATACACTTTGAACATGCAAATGTAACATGTCCTTAAAAGGAGCTGACTCATTGCAGGACAGAAAGAAAGAAGCATCCAGGGGCTAGCAAAGTATACTGGTTATTTCAGGTCATGTCTTGCGAGACATCACTGAATTAAGGTTTCATGGTGGGAGATTTTAAATGAGAGAGGAAGGCAGAGCTGGTGAGAAGCTGCTTCAGGGTTGCTGAGGGATGGCTGTGGTAGTCAGGTCCCCGAGAATGTCTCATTGCCTTTCAGGACAAAGGTCTGAATGTAGAAGGCTGGCTCAGTTGGCAGCCTCTGCTTTGCCTGGTGGGAGTAAGGGGGGACACCAAACTCCAAACCCCAAACCCCTAAGAACTCAGAATAAGCCTGTAAAACAGTTACCTGTGAAAACCTGGGGAAAGCTGGTGAAGGGTTTTTAAGAATGTCTGTCTCTACTTGCTAGGTGCCTCCCCACAGTGGGATGCTGCCTTGTGTCTGCTCTGATGTGTTTTTTGTTTGTGTTTTAATTCTGTTATTTTATCGTGACTCCATTTTCATTCACATAAAGCAAGTATCATCAATCATGAAATGTTTATGGCTCATCCATTGGAATGGGAGACATGGAGGCCACCTAGGCTTTGTATGGAATCTAAGAGTGGGCAGAGATGCCAGGCTCTGGCCAGTGGTTAAGAGGAGAAAAAGATCTCCTTTAACTTAGGGGTTCTGAGGGTTGTTTTTAAAATTACATTTGATTAATAAACAGCGTTAAGAATTTGCCTTTTTTACTTTTCCAAACCATTAAAGGGAAGAATCTTAATGATTTTTGTGAAAACAGGGGAGCTTTTCTCTTATGTCTAAATGGCTGAGTTGCTTTAAGAGAAGGTGGCTTAGAGCAGTCTCCAAAACTGGTGGAGATTGGGAGCAGTACAGGAGAGGACTAGAGAACATTCTTCTTTGAACAAGTCCATGAGGGAAGAGTGGGGTGTCCTGGGAACAGGAGGCCCTTTCTCCTTTTTTCTGTTGGGAGAATGGAATGAGAAATGAATGTGGTTGGTCATTTCTGCCCTGGGGAAGAGCTGGGTTGTCAGTCACTTTTCCTCCTCCTTTTTTGGGCAGGGCTACTCCTCCCTTTGGGTGTGACTGTCTCTCCTGCCTCTTCTCTCCCTTCTGGGAGAGATTTTCTTCTAATCTAATCTAATCCTAGATCCCTGGACATTGCTACCTCATTCTTCTTCCTGGAGGGAACCTGATACAGATAGTCTCTCTCTGCCCTGGGAAGTTGGATAATGAATCTTTAATTTTTTTTCATCTCTGGACCCCTAACCATCAAGCTGTTAGCAAATATACAAGAGCTTCAAAAATCTCTCTCGTATAGTCATCTCCTTCTAAATGTATTCCTAATAAATAATCCCAGGTTAGCAATGCCTTCAGTTAACAGTTTTATTATCATTGTTGTTTTAGGAAATAAAAATAAACATTTAAATAAAGATAAGCAAATTTATAAAAAATAGATTTTTCCATACCTAGGAAGAAAGTCATTAGTCTGGAGGGGGACAGGGAGGGAGCCTTTTAAGGAGCGAAGAGAAGCAAATAATTGTTACTTCGGGGTCACTGCAGTGGTGGGTGGAGTCACCAACACAACGTCCCTCCCACATTCCTTTGCCCATACTATCCTGGAGTCTACTGTTGATTATCTTTTGACATCACTTTGACATCACTGGGCATTCTCCTGGCTCCAGATCTGGGCAGCTTTTCCACTTTTCCTTCTCTAGCTCTACAGGTGGCATCCCTTCCCTACAGTCTCTGTAGGATGGAAGTGTTTTAGTGGTCTAGGGGTCTTGGGAACCTCAAAATGCACGAATAAAGGGTGTGGGACTGCTTTGAAAGAATTTGACCACTCAAGCCTTCTTTCAGTCCAAGTGGTTTATTAAAATGCCGTTTGGGGTGGGCAAGATTCCTACTGAGTCTGTGCTATTTGTGACACCAACAAAAACGGGCCATATTTTAAGATCTGAGCCATTTAATGGGGGGCAAGATTGATATTTATATACAGAAAGACTGTGGGAAGATCTGGATGGTATTAAGGAATGCCAAGTGGCCTAGGGTGGACCAGGTGCAGACAGTGAAAGAAGTTAAGTGGTCCAGGTTGGGTTGGAGGACCACTGTCAAAGAGCAGTTAAAAGGATTATTGACTAGGATAGACCAGGTGCCTCAAGTGAACACTGGAGATCTGAGTTCATGGGCTTTGGGGTCCAGGTCCCAAAGACATGGTCTTTTCCTTTTAGGGGTTTAGCATGAATCCCATTCCCATCAGAGGGGCCTAGTTTATTAGTCAAAGTCAGGCTTGGCTGGTCATGGCAGAACTCTCCAGGAGTTAAAGAGAGGAATTTTGAGGAAATTTTTTGTTTGGCCAGTGGGGACTCATTAACAGCATCCCATTCTCCTTGGCAATGACAAAATAGCACAACACTGCTATGTAGCACCTCCTCTGGACCATTTTCCCAAATAGTAGCTACTACTTTTATAGGTTGTAGAGTACCCTTGAGACCCTACTTATATATCTATGAGCCCCCACTTGTATGCTTTTTATTAATAGTCAGTCATGGTTTCATTCATTTACAGAAAAGGTATTCAATGAGAATGTACATAATAATTGTAGCTAAAATATTCTTTTCACGAACTTGGTGTGAACTTTCCTACAATTGCACAGTGTCTTTGGGAAGATGCCGTGTGGTCCCACCAAACTGTGTCAAATTGTGCTCATGACAGAACAGCCCGAGTTGACTCTTCAAGGGAAGGTAAATAAATCTAGCCAACTCTTTCCTCACCATGATTCTGCATTCTCCATTTAAATGTCAGCATCAACACTGGAACTGCCACATTTTCCTCTTTTGGCTTTTTTCTCTCAAACCAGAGTGGGGCAGCAAAGAAAAGCACTCCACTCCAAAACTATCCCCTTGTCACCTTGCACCTGGATTATTGCCAACATCCTCCTAAGCTCCCTCCCCACTCCAACTGCATATCTTCCTACACATATTTGGACAGTTTTTTATCCTATCAAAGTTCTTTTTACACCACAATTATTCTTTCCCTACTTTCAGGCACCAAAATATTTTGTGTCATGGACTCCTTTGTCAGTGTAGAGAAACCTATGGGCCCTTAGAATCACTTTGAAAAAATTAATAATTGAAAGAAGTGTTAAATTTCAATTAAAATATTAGTGAAAATAAAAGTCATTTTTTCCCATTTAAGTTCATAGATCCCCCAAATCTATTGATGGATTCCGGGTTAAGAAGTGATGTTCTATAATAACACCATACTTCCTTTATAAGTTGTTTCAGGTTTTTCCTCTTCATGCAGAATGCTTTATTGCCTGTCACATTCAGCACTAAACCTCTCAGTATGAGTGGGCAGTACCTCGAATGAGCAGTGCCTTACATAGAAATACTGTACTTTTTGTCTCCTTTTAAAATTCTGGGTACTTGAAAAAAAGCAAATGCTGGTTTTCCGTGGAGGCACAAACACCGTTAGCATGCCTTGCTTACCATGGATTTATTTTTGACTGAACAGCTTCTTTCATTGCTATTGGGAGGGAGCTCCAAGTGGCAAAATGTCACTACTGATGTAATGGGGCATCTCCTTGGATGCTTAGAGTCGCCAGGAGTTGCCAGAGCATTGAGTCGTGATGTAATTGGTCTAGGGTCACACAACTGGTGTGGGGCAAAGGCAGGACTCAAACCCAGATGTTGAAGAAACAAAAACTAGCTCTCGCCTCCCCCCTCTACCTTGGGCTTCTAATTAACAGCTTAGGCAGGAAGCCCCCATTGGGAATCTTTCCTACCTACTAGACCTTCATGGCTCTGATTCTCTTCTGTTTATCTTGTATGCACCTTGTTTGCTCTTAGCTGTTTGCCTGTTGTCTTTCCGATTGGACCGTGAGCATCTTGAGGGTAGGGACTGCCCATTCCTTTTTTTTTTTTTAATCCTCAGAAATTTAGCACAATGCCTGCTTAATAACTACCTGTTATTACCTCAACTTATCATAATACCTGTGAGTCATGAGGAAAATATATTTTTTTTTGATAAACAATCTAATATAGTGAATTTCAGTCAGGAAAACCATCATTCAAGTTCATTTAAAAAAGCGCATCAATGACTTTGTAACATATGTAAAATGTGTAACGTATTTTATGACTTCGTAAAATCCATTTTGTGAGAAGTCTTGTTGATGGCTCAATTTTTATATATAAAACATTTTTCAAAGAACAAAAGGTGATAATTTAGCCACAGGTCAATGTTCCCCAGTGCCCCAGTCAATGCCCTAAGAGTGTAAATTGCTGAGCACACTTTCTGTGAGCTGGAAGTTGGACTGGCTTTGCACAGAGGTAATAACCCCAACCCACCTCCCATTTCTAAGAAAAAAAACCTCAGCAAATATGCCTGTTTGAGAGCCTCTGTCCTTTTCATGTTGTGTTCAGTAAAAATGAATTTATTTTATAGCCTCTTGGGGGAAAACCTTTATTGTCTTGTGTTCAGAATTGAGGGGAGGAGCAGTTAGATGTGCTTGAGTGGGTCTAATATGGCTCTCATCGAGGCTGCTGCGGCGTGCCGAGGGTGGGTGTGAGGGGGCCTCCCCTGAGTGCATGGGTGCCCCTGCTTCCCAATCTTTTTTTGCTCACTCATTGCACAGTAACAGGACTGCCTAAATTACCCAAGGTCATCTGCTTTAAAAACAACAAAACCCATCACTTGGAATTCATTTCTTTCGCTATGAGGACTGTAAATTGTCTTCCATGGAAAGTGGGGGAGATTGACTCTGAAAATGGAAGCTGGCAGCCAGAGAAGTGTGGCTGCACATCCTTTTTTATTCCTCTGAATGAGATATGTTACTCTTTAGATGGTGGAGCGGTGACTAAGAACGCTCATGTTGAGACTGAGACATGTTGGGATTGTTGTATACAGATATCTGATGACCTGGGTAAAAAGCCATGCCAGTACATTTGAGGCTGTTCTCCTTGAGGGATGTAGGTACCTGGTCAAAGCCAAAGGGCACCTTTGGGAGAAAAGATTTCTTGGAATATCACTTGAATTTTTAACAGTTATGTGATAGAGCAAGGGATGTTCCTTTCCTCCTAAATGCCTGTGAGGTTTCTTGAACAGGGCAGTTCGAGCAAAGTGCTCCTCTAAGTGAGCTTGAGTAAGGACTCAAGACCTGCTTGCCTCTTCTGCCTTGGATTTCTTTTCTTCAGTGTAGATGATAGACCAGCAATCCCAAGCTTTGTAAAAGCAGTAACTGTTTCTGCCTTTCTTTGAATTCCTGTAGTTTAACACTGTGCCTGGTACATAGCAGGTGCTTAATAAATGCTTGTTAAATTACTGAGATGTATGTTTCTAGCCTGGAAGATTAGTTGCCTTATGAGTTGCAGAAGTCAGGAATTTCCAGGTCTCTCAGAGTTTACTAGAAGCAGAGGAAGAGTTTTGTGACTACATCCTTCTTGGAGAAAATGACTGTAAAGGGATGATGAACCACATCTTAGATGTACCTGGTCAGAAAATACGGGACTTGAGATACTTGTTTGGACAGTGCAGAGCTCAGGTGAAGGCAAAACATGTGATAGGTCCACTCAGTCCTCCATTTCTTTTTTTTTTTTTTAACTTTACTCATCTTCAGTTACCTTTTCTTTTATCTATCTATCTATTTATTTATTTAACTTTTTACATTCATTTTCACAAAATTTTGGGTTCCAGATTTTCTCCCCTTTTCTCCTCTCCCCCCACCCTAATACCCCAAGCAATCTAATTTTCCCTATCTCCAATCTGCCCTCTCTTCTGTCATCCCTCCCTTCTCTTGTCTCCATCTTCTCTTTTCTCCTGTAGGGCCAGATGACTTTCTATTCCTCATTAACTGTATGTCTTCTTTCCTAGTAGCAACAGCAATACTAGACAGTTGTTCCTAAAACTTTGAGTTCCAAATTCTCCCCATCCCTCCCTCCCCACCCATTCCCTTTGGGAAGGCAGGCAATTCAATATAGGCCATATCTGTGTAATTTTGCAAATGACTTCCCTGATAGTCGTGTTGTGTAAGACTAACTGAATTACTCTCCATCCTACCCTGCCCCTCATTGTTTCTCTTCTGTCTTTTGATCCTGTCCCTCCCCAAGTGTTGACTTCAAATTGCTCCTTCCTCCCTTTGCCCTCCCTTCCATCATCCCCCCCCCTTGCTTATCTCCTTCCCCCCCACTTTCCTATACTGTAAGATAGGTTTTCATACCAAAATGAGTGTGCATTTTATTCCTTCCTTTAGTCAAATGTGATGAGGGTAAACTTCTTGGTTTTTTTTTTTTCTCAGCTCTCCTCTTTATCCCTCCACTAAAAAGTCTCCTACTTGCCTCTTAAATGACATATAATTACCCCATTCCATTTCACCCTCTTTCCTCCCACTACATTTCTCTCTCACCATTTACCTTAATTTCTTTTAAGCTATGGTCCCATCCTATTCAATTCACTCTGTGCTCTCTGTCTCTGTGTGTGTGTGCATGTGTGTATGTGTGCATGCGTGTACATGTGTGTGTGTGTGGTCCCACCAACTACCCAGATACTGAAAAGTTTTAAGAGTTACAAACATTGTCTTTCCATGTAGAAATGTAAACAGTTCACTTCTGGTAAGTCCCTTAAGACTTCTCTTTGCTGTTTACTTTTTCATGCTTCTTCTCATTCTTGTGTTTGGAAGTCAAATTTTCTTTTCAGCTCTGGTCTTTTCATCAAGAATGATTGAAAGTCCTCTGTTTCATTGAAAGACCATATTTTCCCCTGAAGTATTATACTCAGTTTAGCTGGGTAGGTGATTCTTGGTTTGAGTCCTAGTTCCTTTGACTTCTGAAATATCCTATTCCATGCCCTTCTATCCCTTAATGTAGAAGCTGCTAGATCTTGAGTTATCCTGATTGTATTTCCACAGTACTGAAATTGTTTCTTTCTAGCTGCTTGCAAGATTTTCTCCTTGAGCTGGGAGTTCTGGAATTTGGCCACAATGTTCCTAGGAGTTTCTCTTTTTGGATCTCTTTCAGGTGGTGATTGATGGATTAATACTTATTTTGCCCTCTGGTTCTAGAATGTCAGGGCAGTTTTCCTTGATAATTTCATGGAAGATGATGTCTAGGCTCTTTTTTTGATCATGACTTTCAGGTAGGCCCATAATTTTTAAATTGTCTCTCCTGGATCTATTTTCCAGGTCAGTTGTTTTTCCCATGAGATATTTCACATTCTCTTCCATTTTTTCATTCTTTTGGTTTTTGTTTGGTGATTTCTTGGTTTCTCATAAAGTCATTAGATTCCATCTGTTCCATTCTAATTTTGAGAGAACTATTAAATTCAGTGAGCTTTTGAACCTCTTTTTCCATTTGGCTAATTCTGCTTTTGAAAGCATTTTTCTCCTTATTTGCCTTTGTGAACCTCTTTTGCCAATTGAGTGAGCCTAGTCTTCAAGGCGTTATTTTCTTCAGCATTTTTTTGGGTCTCCTTAACCAAGGTATTGACCCGTTTTTCATACTTTTCTTACATCTCTCTCATTTCTCTTCCCAGTTTTTCCTCCACCTGTCTAACTTGCTTTTCAGAATCCTTTTTGAGCTCTTCCAAGGCCTGAGCCCACCTGACATCCCCCTGGGGTGTCTGGGGTACTGAGGCCCCGCCCTCCACGTCTTTCCCCGATGGCGGAGAATACGTCCTCGTCATCAGATCCGAATGTCGGGATCATTTGCATTTGTTGGAAAAAACTCTCTATAGTCTTATTTTTCTTCCCTTTTCTAGGCATTTTCCCAGCCAGTTACTTGACTTCTGAGATTCCTCTGTACCCCCGCCTAGATCCGCCCAGCTGGTGCTTGGGGTCTGAGGTTCAAATGGGCTTCCTGCAGCAAGCTTTAGTTCTGGTGCTGGGGTGGGGGCAGGGCCGCCTCCCAGGCTCGGCTTCCTCAGGGGCTTTATGCAGAGGCCTTCAGCAGCGGAGCAGGGTGGGGCAAGGCCATCTCCCAGGCTCAGCTCCCTCAGATTGTTTATGCAGAGACCTTCCTTAATGAAGATCCTGCCTGCTGCTGAGGGAGTCCTGGGCCGCTGCTGCTGCCTCCGCTGCCGCCCACGCCTCTGCCTCTGCTGCTTCCTGCCCCCGTCTCTGCCGCCGCTGCTTCCTCCCGAGGGAGCCCGAGTCACGGAGACACTCCGCTCCCCCCCCTCCAGCCAGCCGTCTCTCTCACTGACCTGTAGCTTCTGTGGGCGGAGGGACTTTCCCGGCTGCCGGAGCTTCCGTCCCTGAAGCCTGCTCGGGTCAGCTTCTCTGGGGAGGCGGCCAGGGCAGCGCTGGGGTGGGGTCCGCTTTCTGGGGTGCGACGGACCCTGGGGATGGGTCTCCAGGGCTCTCTGGCACAGAAATCTCTTCCACTCTGGTTCTGCACACCTTTCAGTCCAGTCCTCCATTTCTTAATGCTTTAATTATCAATTTCCTAGGAAGGCTTAATACAAGCTATAGGTTACTGTATCTTGCTTTAAGTCTTTGTCAGCACACACTTCTGCTCTTTTGTGTTTTAATCATTCATTTTGTGTGGAGGAAATAAGCAACAGTCCTATGCCTGATCTTCCTTGAGCAATTTTCTTTGTCTTTTTTGGGGGAAATCCTAGATGTTACTACTTACACATGGGTAATTTTTTTCCCCTAAGTCTGAAGTGGGACCCTAAAAAGATAGACTGTGAAGAAGAGTCTAACTTTTCTTTTTGGATTTCCTTGAGTTTGAGCTCTGTATGTATAAACCCCCAAACTAGGAACCTATTTGTTGGAAAAAGTGCATCCCCCAATCCCACCTAAGTCTAGTTGGTCTGTTGTTATAACAGAATTTCAGAGTTGGAAGGGATCAGAGTCACCACAGCTCAGATTTGTCCATACCTAAAAAGGTTACCTTCTACAAAATCCCCTTCAAGGCGGCATCCCTCCTTTGTCTGAAGACTTCCAACGAGGGTTGAGTCAGTCTCTCCCAGGGAGGTCTTACCCACTTTGGCATAGCTCCCAGTGTTAGAAAGGTTTCCCTGATTTAAGCCTAAATCTGTCCTTTTGCAAACATCTACCCTTTGTTTCTGGCTCTCCTCTCAAGTCTTCTCATCTCCACATGGTCTTCCTATGGCATGAACTCATCACCTTTGACCATTCTAGTCTTCAGTTTATCAATGACTTTTCCCAGATATTTCCTGTAGTGTAGGATCAGGGCAGACCTTTTTATTCCTAGACACACTTTGTAGGGCAGCTGGAATTTGCTTTACCTCTTTTTGTTGCTTGTTGAATTTGCAGCCTGCTAAGACCCCTAGTTTATCCCTCTTCCCTCCTTGCTTCTTCTGGTGAAGCTGGTTTTTGGGAACTTAAGTTTAAAACATTATATTTATCCCAATTAAATTTAACCTTATCTGATTCTGCCCAATATTCTAGTTTGCAAGAATATTTTGAGTCCTGACTCTGTAAGCAATGGCTTAGTTTTCCCTCCCAGTTTTGTGGCAATACTTCAAGTTTTTAAAAATGGGTAATTTAAAAAATCAGGTGCCTTCACAGAAGTGCTCCTGTGGTAGGTACACTTCAGGTTATATTTTTAAGGCTCTTTGGACTCACAAGGCTGTCTTTGGCTTTGACAAATGACACATGGGCACGTGAGCATGTTCATACATGCATACCAGTTCATGTGTGAAAGCCCTTTGGGTTTTCCCTAAGTATGAATCAAGTCTCGTGAGGATTCATGTTCATATAATTTGAAATTCCTTACTGCGGCCCCCAAAAGCCCCAAGTGTTGATCAGAATAAAGTCCTATGTATTCAAATTTAGAAATTTAGAGCCCTGACAGTTTTCTGAATGAAAGTTTGTCTTTTAATTATGTGAGTTGTCAAGGGGTCCTAGTCTCCTCCTCAACTGGGTGTGACCTGAATGAAATAACCACATAGACATTTAAAGCTCTTCTGCACTCTTAAGGAGCAGGATGGTTTGTAGTCTAACTTACAGACTGTTGTCTTCTTCTAAGCCCTCTGAACATCCTGAAAAGAGAAATGTGAACCAAAAAAAACCTTATGGCTTCTGATGCATGAGGCAGAAAGGCTAAAAAGAAAAAAAAAGGAAAAGAATTTACAGTGTTTGGTCTAGCTTCTCTTCCTTTAATAGAATTTAGAAGGTGTAAAAAGATACATGTTGGCAATTTAGTCTTTTTTTAACTAGAAAAAAAGGGATGAAAGATAGACAAGGAAAGGGAGAGAGAGGGAAAAAAAGAGAGAGAAAGGGAGAGGGAGGGAGGAAAGAGGGAAGTAAGGGTAGAGAAAGGAAAAGAGGAGAGAGAGAGAGAGAGAGAGAGAGAGAGAGAGAGAGAGAGAGAGAGAGAGAGAGAGAGAGAGAGAGAGAGAGAACCCAGATGATTGATTCCCCTCTCAGGAGTATATTCTGGAAATAGCATCCAGGGAATCAATGCTGAAAATAAGTGGTTTCTTTTCTTTTAAACAGTAGAAGGAAGAACAAAGAGAAAAAGAAGGGAACAGATAAAGAAAGATAAAGAGGGAGAAAGAAAAAGGGGAAATATTAGCATCAGCTTGAGGTGGTCTTCTAAGTCAAAATGGAGACAAGGGATGACTCAGAAAAGTCCAAGGAAATTTGATGAGATTGTCTGAAAAAGCCCCTTGTAATACACTGTCTCCTATAGCTCATGTTACCAAGTAAGCAACTTTTTAGCTTTTAAGATAATGGAATTATTTCAGAGATCTTAGAGAAGTGAAAGAAATGCCTTCCTTTGATCTTCTCAGAGATTCAAAGGTCATCTGAGACATCATGGATGTTTTTATGAAAGAGGCCAGAAAAAAGAGCTTGGGATATTTTAGACTTTTCCCTTGCCTTTCCCTTCCCTCCCTCCCTCCCTTCCTTCCTTCCTTCCTTCCTTCCTTCCTTCCTTCCTTCCTTCCTTCCTTCCTTCCTTCCTTCCTTCCTTCCTTCCTTCCTTCCTTCCTTCCTTCCTTCCTTCCTTTCTTCTTTCCTTCCTTCCTTTATATCCTTTTTCTTCTCTAAGCTATGGGATCCAGAAAAGAGATAAAAAATGACTTTTAGGTAATTTACTTGTTTTTTATCCTGGATTTCAAAGCACTGTTGAAACATTTGGTCCTATCTAGTATGAAATTGTTCTACTTTAGCATGAAGTAAAATGTGGAGGAAGGCCAGGGAAGAGAGGAAGCATTTAGGAAGCACCTCTATGTGACATGCCAAGCGCTGCACTGATAAACACTGTACATATCTCATCTGACCCTCACAGCAACTCTGTGAGCTGGTTGCTATTATTACCCCATTTTCTCTGAAACAAACACCTTAAGTGACTTTCCCAGCATCACAACTAGTGTCTGAAGCAGGATTTGAACTCAGGTCTTCCTACCTTCAGCCTTGGTGCTCTATCTACTGAGTGACCTAGCTGCCTTGTAGAATGTACAAGGAGCCTGCCTCTGAAAAATCCTGTCAATTCAGTCATTCAGTGCTAGGATTAAACTACATCATATTAAATGAATGAATAAATGAATTAAATCATCCATCCGAAACATTTATTAAGTGCCTAGTGTGTCTAAGGACATGGGTCCCTGCCTTCAAGAAATTTATATTCTAGTACACACAGTATAGACACAGGTAAGTACAAGATGTCCCCAAAGTCTTGATGAGGCTTTAAGCTTTACTAACTTTTGGGATGCTCTGCATCAGATGAAGGGGGTGATCCTAAACATGACCATATCCATATTCTAAGGGGTTTCCTCAGGTTCTTAAGAGAAATATGTGTCTTTGTGTCCACCTGCTCCACACAGAACCGGAGGGATACTTGTTATTCATCTTTCCTCCTCAAGAGGAGCAAGTGTATCAT
This sequence comes from Bettongia penicillata ogilbyi, assembly GCA_023548195.1. NCBI lineage: Eukaryota > Metazoa > Chordata > Mammalia > Diprotodontia > Potoroidae > Bettongia > Bettongia penicillata. Next base: position 11,974,248 of record JAJHZJ010000132.1, on the reverse strand, counting down.
GGGGCAATGTCTTGACTCACGAGTGAAATGGATTTAAGTGAGGTTGTGTTGTACAAAGTCATCAGCCTCACTCTCCCTGCCAGAGTCATCAAAGTCATCAGAGTCAAGATGATTGGTGATGGTCTGGCATGCAGTGGATGATGTTGGCATCGTCAGTGTCTGAACAACCTCTAAGTACTCCACAGTGACTGCTTCAGCTGAGGTACAGTAAGTGCTTAAAAATGCTTGTGGATTGATCAGTAAGAAAAAACAAGGTCACTTCTAGCTGGAGGATTCAGGGAAGGCATCTTGGAAGATGTGGTCTTTGAGTCAGATCTTGAAGGTTGAGTCCCATGGATGAAGTTAACTGCAATCATAGATTTTTACATGGACACAGCTCCAAAAAGATGTTCCCTTTCACTAATAATAGAATTCTTTCATCCTGGTTAGGTTGGCAGCATGCGAGAGCATATAGGACTCTGTCTTGGAACTCAGGAGGATCTGAATTTTAATGTTACCTTTGACTGTACTATGTGATCTCAGGCAGCAAGCCTCCATTTTCTCATCACAAAATGGGAATAGTCATAAAATACCTGCCTCACAGAGCTGTGGTGAAGCTTCCTCAAACCTGTAATGTTATAAAGTGTTCTGAGAACTGCCTCTCTCAGATTTATAATTCTTTAAAAAATGTGAAACTGTAGAAATGTTTTCATTTAGCATTAGAGTTTCACCCAGGGTACCTTTTGCCTTCTTGGGAAGAGGTGAGATAGAGGAAATTTGTTTGAAATGTAATGAGGGGTTCTTTCTAATGCCACTTTTGGCGAGGTGAAGGCTGCTGGATCACTTGAAATGCAGCCTAAGTTGTTTCAATATCTTCACTAAGCCTGGCACCAGTATGGTGAACCCTTGAGAGTGGAGGGTCACCAGGCTGCCTCAGAAAGGACAAACTGGTCTTGGTCAGCATCCAAGCTCTCCTGCCAATTGATAATGGGGTTCGATCCAGGAGTGTTTTCTGTACTTTCAGCCTAGGAGAGTCAGTCTCAAAGAAAAAAGAAATAATATAATAAGGGCCTGGCCCTGGGAGCATGGGCAGAGGTCTCTGCCTGCTGCCAACGCATCTGGGTAAGAGGGGATTGGGAAGATGACTTCCAGATGTGTTCAATGGCATGGAATGCAGCCTGCTTCTCTTCAGAGCATACATAGGTATACTATGGCTTTCTCCTGTCAGTGGCCAAAAAAATACTTTTGATTGGCTTCTAAAACTGAGTGGCCATTTAAAAAAATAGGCATGAACCAGACAAATTGGGTCTTTCTTTTTTTTCCCCTGGTGGTGATCAAGGAAAGGATCACTGGAAGCCTCCTGATGGAGAGAGGTGACATTAGTGGCAATTCTCCTCACCCGGGCCAACGGGTGGCCATGGGCATGGTCTGGCCACTTTACTGTCTCTTTCCTCTTCTTAGATGAAAGAGTGCTGGTTGTGGCTTTGATCCAGTGAGCTTTGAGAAGTTGAGCCACGAGAGGTCCAGGAGCTGGAGTCTACCCTAGTTTGTCTGCAGCCAATACGAATCTTTGTACATCTTCTAAATTCTATTAAAAGAAGACAAGCCAGACCAAACGTTGTAAACTCCTTTCCTTTTTAAAAAAATCTTTCTCCCTGGTATGTCAGAGAGCACAGTTATTATCAGACGCCTGTGAGGCCCAGCTGAGGCATGAATCAAGGGCCAGTGAGACCTTGTGTCCTACAGCAGGGGGCTTGTCCATACCCTATGCTCCATTTTGAAGGAAACTTGGTAGAGTGAATGACTTGTAGCATTCCTCCATGTCAAGTAGATCATCCTGATGGCTTCAGATAGGACTTGATTGCAATCCTATGCCCCCTTTCTATTTCTTCACTGCATAAGAGTTGTTACATCCCTCTGGCTGGAGTGCCGGAGCAGTCTGGAATCACCACAGACTATATGACCAGACTTTCCAGGTTCTTTCCAGGTTCACAGCTACTCTAGGAATCTTGGGACATGCAATGTCCATATTGTCCATCACTTTGGTTGACTTTCCCTTATTTTACACCCCCACCATGATGTGGATTATGAGAGTTTGAGGGAGTGACTATTATCTGGCTACTTTACTAAAACTACCAAACATTTCAGAGTCTATGGATTCAGGGTTTCTAAAGAAACCATCATGTGCTCTACAAAATTTTGTCTCTTCCTTTTTAGGTCTTTGTTAGCCATAGCCACCAAATCAAATGAAATAGCAGACAGATGAATTGGCCCTTGGGGTCCCACAGTTGAATCTATACCCATAACATAGCATTCTCATTAACTAAGGTAGCCAGTCAGTTTGGGACACGTGGGTGTGTTTTATGAGGCAGAGCATCTTCAATGGCTGTTAGAAAGTAACAAAAGATTGAACTCTTACCTGGCTTTACCAAGATGAATTGTTAATTCACTGGAATGCTTTGGTTAGTCTACTTGGAAGCTTTCTGGAATTCATGTTCTTGTTTAAATCTCAATCTCCCTGTGTTCAGCTTCTTGGCGTCAAGTCACTTAGATGATTTCCTTATTTTCTTTGTGTTTGTAAAGTTGAGGCAGCTAGGGGACCCAGTGAATAGAACGTTGGACGTAGAGGCTGTAAGACCTGATTTCGAATTCTGCCTCAGTCACTTACCAGTTGTTAAACCTCTGACTGCCTCGCTTTTGGATGGTGCAGCGGATAGAGTGCTGAGCTTGGAAGTCAGGAAGACGCAAGTTCAAATCTGGTCTCAGACACTTCTTAGCTGTGTGACCTGAGCAAGTTATTTAACCCTGTTTGCCTCAGTTTCTTCATCTGTAAAATGAGCTGGAGACAGAAAAGGCAAACTACTCCAGTATCTTTGCCAAGAAAACCCCAAATGGGGTCCCAAAGAGTCAGACACAACTTAAAATGACTGAACAGCCACAAGACCTCTCTCAAGGAGGTAATATTTATAAAGTGATTTGCAAAGTGCTATATGAAGGCTGATTTGTTACTTTGTGTTTTGGAGCAGATAAGGTTTTATTGCTATCGAGAATTCTTGATGAGGAAACTCCATCCACCAAAACCTACTTCCACCTGCTCTGCATCTCCTTAGAGATTTGCCTGGAAAAATACAAACACAAAACAACTTTTCCAATGGGGTGACCTTGATGCTGCAACTCTATGAGAAAATGTGAAGATGATGGAATCATAGAGTTTGAGAGTTGGAAGGGATCCCAGCAGCCCTTTAGTCCAACTCATATCTTAAAGAGATAGCTTCAACAGTACATCTAAGATTTGTATAATGTTCTCAGAGAAAATGGTGCTATGAAGTCCCTGTTTGATCTGATCAACATTGTGAGATTGCTGGGCTTAACTCCACCTAAATGCTGGCTTCAACAGAGGATAAATGAAGTAAAAACTCATGTCTCACCTTGAAATGCCCTATTTCATTGAATATTGCGTTTTAATTCTTGGTGACTTTATGATATTAGGATTCGCATCAGATCTTCCCATGAAGCTTTAGGAGACATCCTCCCCTCCCTTCCCCCTCCCCAGTTTGCTGAAGATTATAGGGTTTCTTAAGACTTTGTCAGTGATTCCTAGATTTCCTGTCTTTCTTTTGTGTAGCTCTGATTTCCCACTAGGAGCAAACAGATCTGTCTCCACCTTAGTTTCTGTCCATTTCCTGATGTGATGCTGTTAGCTCATTTGGCACTTTCATATATTTCCCACAAAAGGCAGCAGACTTTTGATGTTTTTCTACTTACGTTTCATCAAAGGTTTTGGGGCATCTGTGCCACACGGCTCTCTACAAAACCACCTGCAAAACATTCACAGTCTGAAAAAGATCTCCTGACGAGGGCCTCGGTGGCACTGATTTACAGGTTGCTGAATGCAGTTAAATTGAAAACAGCCTGATTTCAAAGGCAGTGGGTGTCATTAATCTCTGAAGACTTTCCAAAGACTCTAGCAGCCCAAAAAATATGCTGGGGGAGGGAAGAGAAGTTGTAAGGCTCGGATACAAATCTGGTGAATTTCAAACATGCTGCATAGTCCCGCGGAATCATTCAATAACAACCTTGTGTCATGGCTGCACAGTGAAATAGACACATATTGATCTTCTTGACCCAGGGAGAACTGGCCTTATTGGAAGATGGTGGTTTGATTTCATGTGGAAGGAGATCTGGATTTGGGATAATTTCTCCGGGCCTCCATTTCTTCATCGGTAAAATCAGAGTGTTGAACTGGTAGGTGGTTTCTAAAATTCCTTCCAGTTCTGAATATATGATTCCAAGTCATTTCCCCACTGTTTCTCAAGGTTACTTCCAGCTGATTCTCTGATACTCAGGGAGCAATGTCTTCTAGGCTGTCTCTTTTGAGTATCTTGTCATTGAAGAAGGCACATAGATTGGCCGTGGAAAATCCGACCCACCCACCCATTGACAGCTCTGGCTGCAGTCATTAAGAGTCAGTCTTGGTTTATACGGTTTCACTTAGGTTAGGTTTGGCTTTTTCAAATTTGGAAGGATTATGTCAAGAATTATTAAAACTGAAGGAGAGAGAAAGATTGAATTACTTAAACTTTCTCAGTACTTGAAAGAAAAATCTCATGTGGTAATGTTTAGCCTAGAACCTTGACAATGACTGACAGTATTTTCAAAGAGTGAGTAATAATTATGAAAGCTAGCATTTATATAGCACAGGTATTGCCAGGTATTGTGCTAAGTGCTTTACCAATATTATCTCAATCTTCACAATAACCCTGTGAGGTAGGGTACAATTATTATCCCCACTTTATTGTTGAGGAAACTGAGGTTAAATGACTTGGTCAAAGTCACATATTTTATAAGTGTTTAAGGCTGGATTTGAACTCAGGTCTTCAAGACTCCAGACCCAGTGTTGTATACTCTATGCCACCTAATTGCTTGTAAATGCCAAATACCTCAAAAAGCTCCCTTTATAGTTGTGTATAGTATCCATATCCATATAGTTGGTATAGTATCCATTGTGGTACTCTGCTGATGTGGCAGCAATGCTGTACAACTTCATTGTGCAAAGTGGTCTTGGAGAGGATGCCTTTACTTGGATTTTTCTGTCCTAGTGATTCCAAGAGTGAACTGCCTTGGGAAGTGGTGAGTTCCCCATCACTGGAAGTTTTCTAACAGAGCCTAGAGGACCATTCAGTGGGGATTCTTTACAAGGGATTCTTGCTAATGCACATGTCCTTTCTTTTCTATTAATAAGCTGAAAACTTAAACATGGAAAGTGGCCTGGACTTTCAGTCACAGGCACCTTATTGTGTGATTTTACTTAAGCATTTCTGGAAAAGTATCCATCATGGGGTATATTTTTGAAAGTGTTGTGTCAAAAAGAATGAGATGGCAACACATAGACCATGCTATCCCCGGACTGTCATCACAGACACAATGGTGGGCCCCACTTGCCTTGTGTGTCATTGGGCCACCAAAAGTTAAGAACAACTTTTTCCCCCTTGTAGTCGAAGATGATGATGATGATGATGATGATGATGATGACACCACCTGAACTATGAGGCAAGGGTTTGAGCTGAGGAGATGGGGGAGAAGAAACTACAGGAGGTTTGGGAGGGATAAAAAATTTGGGAAATTCTCTGTAGGAAGTGGGATCATGACTCAGTTAGGGAAGTTTAAAAGGATTTCCTTGCTGTATTAAAGACCCAGTGGAAATTAAGTGGCATAAATTGATAGGACCTCTAGTAGGGGTGATTTTCTTCATCTTTATTCATTGGCATGTGAGTAGGAGTGAGGGCAGCAGATCAGAGTAATCCAAGGTTAGGACTGGGCAGGGCAAGGTTGGAAATAGGATTATAGAGCAAAGGACTTGAGAGAGAGGAAAGCGTAGAGTTATGTTGTTTTAGTAGGGGTCAATTTGGAGAAAGGAGGGGAGTATAGGCAGTTGAGTTATGGCTTAGGAAAGAACTGAATGGATGAGGGATTAGAGATACCAGATAGGTCAAAGAATAGGGTATAGATTGCAAGAGGTGGAAAAGGGAGAGGTGCAATGGCAACAGATTGATCAGATAAGGAAGTTCCACATTCATGAGTGGTGCATTTGTGGGTGATGGCAAGATCTTGTAGTTGACCTGCAGTGGAGAAGTAGTTCACGAGATGTAAGGAGACTGAGGAATCACGAAGTGAGGGAATTTGAATGAAGGGTCTCTGTTCAGATCACCTGATTTCAAGATAAGATTTTCCTTTTCTCTCTTCTAGAGAGAATATTGGCTATAGTGGCTAAAATAGAATTAAACTATCAGAAGATTCTTTGGATCCCATTTGCTGCAACTAATGGAAATGGCCATGTAAGAGGTACAGGTTGGTGTTTCAGGCTTTCTGTGAAAAAAAGTCAGTCACTGCTCTCTCAGAGGTGAGCACAGTAGCTGTTTCAGTGGCTAATAGTGAAAAAACATGACCCACACCATGGCCAAACCATTGGGCATTAAACACTTGACTTTAGAAGCATGCACTCACAGCTGCTGGGAACATGAGGAGAGGAAATGTGGGCAGAGAGTCAAAGGAATTAGAATTAAATTGATTCTTAATAGTCTCTGTCTCTCTGTCTCTGTCTCTCATATAAAAACTCCAAAATAGAACCATTTGCTCTCGACACAGTCTTGGGAAAGCTTTTGGAACAGTTCACTACTTGATAAGTTTAGAGATGCAATGCACCCTATAGATCTTCTAATTTAACATCCTCATTTGATTTTTTTTCAAGTTAAAATGTGTTACTGATGCTTTTTATGTTTCTATCATTTCCCACACTCCCACAGAACTCTACCTTGCAATAAAGATTGTCACAGAGAAGTCCAGGTCACCAAAATAGACACCTTGGCCAAATCTGGCAAGAGTATGCTTTCTCTTTTAATCTACCTTTCTCAAGTAAATGGAGAGAAGAGTGTTTCTTTAGGGCAGGGACTTTATCATTTTTGTTTTTGGATTTCCAGTGATTATCACATAGAAAATGCCTAATCAATGCTTAATGATCGATTGATTTGGCCCTGTTCTGTAGTGAAGGTTGATCAATGCATTGATCTGAGCTTTGATGTCTTGTTTTTATTTATGTCACTGTAGCCATTGTATATAATTCTCTTGTTCTGCTCACTTCAGCTCATACAAGTATTCCATTTCTCGGAATTCTTCATATTTTCTAGTCCTTAAATCAGTGATACTCCATTGCATTTATATACCTCAGGTTTTTTTTTCAGCCATTCCCCAATCCCCAATTCTGCTACCAAAAGAAAATACAGCTATAAATATTTGGTCTTGTCTTGGTCCTAGCAGCATAATGTCTCTGCTTTCTGAGGACCAACCTCACTGAGAATACACACAGTCACCTCCAGCAGGCTGGCCATTTGGGGATGTATTCCCTTGGCCTTGGAAAACCAAACATACCAATAAACAAGATACCCTCAGTCCTAGTTGGCACATTCCACTTCTAAAGTGATGGTATCAACATAAAACAAAAGGGGACAGCGTGTGCTAAGAATCTGAGGTGTTAGAACTTCTGTAAATATGAACTTAGCTGCTTAGTTACCAATGAATGAACATACTTCCGGAGGAAAGGAATCTTCTTAGACTTGACATTCTCACTGTAAACAAAACCAGAAAACAGAAGGAAGTTGCAGTTAAAAGGAGGAATTCTTCTAGGTCCTTTTTGATGAGACCAATCAAGGAGATGGGAAATATGATGATCAACAGAGTTTTGTGACAACTTCACGAGCTAGGGGTGGGCCTCTCCAGCTTCAGGTGCCGATAGCTCCCAGAACCCTTAGTGTTGCGAGAGCTAGTGGCTATTTGGAAGCCTTCCAGCCCTCATGGATGTTGTTATCATGAAGCTTTCCTGCTCTTCTGGGCTGAGGCTTTGCAGCCCAAGGGAGCACATTCTCTTCGTGTCAGACACCTCTGGACTCATGTGGAGCTCCTAAGGCTCATGTGGCCCTCATAAGACACTTCTTCCTCTCTCCACTCCCTCCTCTCTCTTTTTTCCTCTCCCTTTCCCTTTCTCTTCTCCCTTCCCTTCTCTCCCCTCTTTTTTTCCCTTCTCCCTCTCCTTCTCTCTTCCTCCCCTCCCCCCATCTATTTCTCTGCCTTACCAGATCACGGTCAACCAACCATGCCTCATGTCTTTAACAGACTAACTTCCCTCTTCCAGCTACATATATAATAACCAAGTTGAATCAGTATTAATGGCACTAGGATTTATGTCAATGTTTTAGATAGCTTGGATATGAAAGTAAAATTATTATAGAAATGGAAATTCTTCTCCCTTTTCTGTCTTCCAGACACTTATTTAAAGCTGAGGAGAATAACTGAGAAAGCCAGAGGTTAGGGGCAAGGGGCTGTCAGCCAAGAATGTGCTTCTCCCTGTGTGGACAGAGAGGAAAGGAGCAGGAAGGAGTTTTTAGCTGGGGAGATTTCTCACTGTCCCAGGGACTGCAGATCATGGTGTCTGCTTTCGTGGGTAAATAATGCAGGCCTAGTGCTATCTTCATATTACTCTGAATAGCTCCCTTGTTTCCCTGATCTTGGACATCATTCTGTCCATGCTGGTGCTCGCCTTCATCAGTTCTGCTTGGTTTCTCCTGCAGCCACCTGGGATGGCTTTTTCTGTAGGCATGTGCCATGGCTTCTCTATCAGCTGCAGCAAAGCATTTTGTCCTTCCAAGAAACCCAACCGGGGCGAGGACAAAGCCCTTGGGAAATCCTGGGTCAATCCACTGAGCAGCAGTCTGGCACCCAGCTTCCCCAGGGTTTCTGTGGCAATGCCTTGGTGGGCAGGGCCAAGCACAAGTTACTTTAATAGAAATATCATGAGATAAGTCCTAGTAACTTAAATTCAGAGAGGCTATGAAACTTGCCCAATGTCACAGAGCTCATAAGTACCAAAGGGAAGACTCAAATCTAGACCTCCTTGACTCCCAGGTCTAGTGCTTTGTCCATGCTGTGACATTTTCTAAATAGAGGCACTAAATATTTGTTAGGAACTTTTTCCCTGCCAAATTTCAATTTGTTGGTCAATGAACAAGAATTTCACGTTTAGAATTCCAAGAGCAAAATCCATGTGTTAGTCTATGGATGGTGGGATTTTCTATCCCACAGAGGACTTTCTCACCACTTTGCCAGCGCTACAGACAGTCAAGGAAGGCCTCCACAAAGGGCCAAAGGGCATTTTGTGTTTCTGTTTCATTAGGGGAGGAGATCTGAAATGGAGGCTGTGGGAACTATTGAAAATCCAAGTCCTGCCTTTGATGCCTCCACCTCTGTCCACCAGGTGGTAGCACATGACTTCATAATGGTGAGCTCTAACCAGAGTAGGAAGTCTTCCTGAGGAAGACGTATTTAAGTTACTGGTCAATTACACGTAATTACCTTATTGAATAAGTTATCCCTGAGAAGTAAAAGCTCACAGTGTCTGAGCCAGGAACCAGAAGTTCATTCATTCATTCCTCACTCACCCACCCATGCTTTCTTAAGACTCTGTCCAGCACCTTGCCTAGAGTCAAGAAGAGTGAGTTTGTAATTTGCCTCAGACACCTGCTACCTGTGTGACCCTGGACAAGTCACTGCCTCAGTTTCCTCATCTGTAAAGCACTTACCTCCCAGTATTCTTGTAGGGATTAAATTAGATCCTATTTGTAAGGCATTTTGAAAATCTTTAGCTCTATATAAATGCTAACTGTTACTATTCAGCCTGAGACCCGCAGTGAAATGCTTCATGACCCTTGCTCTGCTTCGAGAAACTTGACTGGATGAAATAAAATGATGGTTAAGTCAAGCTGAGTGGATCTCATTCCCATAGGGTATTAAAGCCCTTTGTTGGGAGACTGGATTACTCCTCCTCCATCCCTTTATCACTAGAACTAAGCTTGTGCTGCTACCAGGGATTAAATGGGCCCTTTACAGGTCCAGATGCCTTTGAAGAGCCTTGGTTCCCCTGATCTTCCTTTGTAACTGCTCTTCTGGCAAAGCTAAGATAAGATGAGAATGATAAGCCCGAAGGGGCCTGGCGGTCTTTGGAGCGTCTGCGAGCTCATCAGCCCAACCCAACCAGCAGGCATTGCTCAGGATCCTTTCCTTTCCTCATGACAAACCTCTGGCCAGAGGCTAGCTTATCAACAAGGCCAGGAGCCTCTGAAATTTAGGGGCGCTCTGTGGAAGGCTGAGTACAGCTAATTCAGGCTGGCCAGTAGGGCCAGAGATACACAACAGAATTTGGTGTCTGACTCTAGTGAGGAACGGCTTTCGCCAGTCTGAACCTTTCCATCTTGGAGATGGATCTCCCTCCTGGCTGCCCATCTGGCTTCCCACAGGCCATGATTTAACCTGTGAAGGGAGAATTTGCTGATTTGTTGCTCCTGAGTCTGTTTCTTTCCCATGAAGACACCGTGGCCTTGGATCCCTGGTGGCTGCCTTTTTACCCAAATTTGGGGTTTTCTTTAAGTTTTATTAATTTAAGTCGGCAGACGATCCAGAGTGTTGATGCTAGCAGGATGGATTCCTGCTGATCAAAGCGTATTATAGTGACACTCATGTGTCTGTTGTGGTCAGGTGGATGGGGTGTGCCTGTTGTGCCCTGGCACATCCTAATGCCCTAGCAGCTTCCTCACTGTAGTGGGTGGGGCCTCCAGAGATCTTGTGCCCACCAGAGGTAGGAGCAGCTTGGCCAGCCTCTGGGGAGGCAGCAGGTCCTCTCTACAGTCTGCTCCTTTACTCCACTTCCTTCCTCCCCTTCTCTCTGGGGCTTCCTGAGACTGATGTAGGAGGAAAAAGGGAGCACATGGAACGACTTGGTCTTTCTTCTCTTTCATCCTCTCTCTATAATGCTCTCTCTTGCTCCAGGGGCAGAGCCCAGTTCTTGCTGGGGTCCACAGTCACCTGCCCTCTTCCTTCCCATCCCAGGAAGTCCATGCCCATCCTGGGTCTCCAGTGAGTTGCAGTTGGGTCAGGGAAAAGTCAGGGGTTGTTTCTTCCCCTTTTGACTCCCGTGGTCACTGGGTTTTGTCTGGTTGGTACCAGAAGGAAATGATTTCCTTTAAAAACAAGTTAGAATTCTAAATTTAAAAAGGAAAGAGAACTCTTGGAAAGACTGTTCTGTATTTTAGGATAAGAAAAAGGGTTTGATGAATAGAATCTATTCAAAAATTTGTATTTATTAAGCAGATTTTCCTTGTTAATTAAAAACAAATTTAGTTTTTTTGGTTCCTTTTGATGAATAAAAACAATGTGATTTATAATTCAGTATTTAGTAAATGTTCACCTTCAGAAAACATTCTCCAAGTGCAGACCATAATGAAGTGTGCTGCGCTGCACATGCCTAAAGCTTCAGTCCTCTTACTCCAACAGCTGGATACTTACTAAGCATGTTCCTGTGTGCTAGGCAGGGCAGTGAGGTGGCTCAGTGTATAGAGCACCTGGTCTGGCATCAGAAAGATCTGAATTCACATTTGACTGTGTGACCCCAGGCAAGTCACTTATCCCCCATTTGCCCTAGTTCCTCATCTGTAAAATGGGGACACACTGCACAAAAAGTGGCAAACCACTCCAGTATCTTTGCCAGGCAAACCCCAGGGACATTGTCTATGGGATCTTACAGAATCAGACCCCAACAACAAGTGCCAGGCACTGCACCTGCTGAGGAGGGGCTGAGAAGACCCATATTTTAAAAAATGAAAAAAACCCATTGCAGAAGCGGGGGCCTATGACTGTGGAATGTTGCACATGCTGTCACAGATGGCTCGTGTGTCAATTTTATTGAGCTGCTAGTTTCTTCTTTCGTTTTAAATCCTTTCTATATGATCTATTTTACTGCCTTTTCTTCGTTGTTTCCTATTTATGCTGTACACAGCTTGTTTTGTATGTGTTGGTTGCATTAGATTGTGAGCTCTCTGAGGGAAGGGACTGGACTGTCTTTTGATTTCTTTGTATCCCCAGCACAGTGCCTGGCACGTGCTCAATAGTACTTAATAAATGTGGATTGGTTGATCTATTCAACTGACAGTGATATATTCAGAAACGAAAGTGATAGGAAACCAAAATATTATTATAAACAAAATGTAATTAATAATAAATATAATAAAATAAGATGACAAATAAGATCATAATAAAAATAAGATTACAACAAACAAATTCTGGAGAAAAAGAAGGGAAATGGTTCCTGCCTACAGGGAGTTTACTGTCTCCTGGAAGGGGATATAAAACAGACATACAAAGAAGGCAACAAAGTAGCTGCAAACTAATCCGAAATCATCCAATATTCAAATCCGTTTTGGGGACGGACCTTGGCCAGCCAGACTTCTGTTGCCTTCCATCTAGAGCTTTGGGTTCCGATGTCATTCTCTTCCCACTCTTCCCACTCTGGAACATAAACTCCTTGAGGGCAGAGGCTATCTTGTATTTATGTGCCCAATACTTAGCGCAGTGCTGGCACATAAGGGCTTGATAAATGCTTCTTGTCTCATTTGCCTTCTAGAGGAAGAGAGCTAAACCATGGTTATTGAGAGGGTCAGGAAAGCCCTCAGTTAGGAGGTGACCCCTAAGCTGGGCTGTGGAGGAAGAGAGAGATTCTGAGGTGCAGTGGAGGAAGCATGGGGAAAAAGGGGCAGAGGTTATGAAAAAGGGAAAACAAATCGGTGAATTTGACTTGAACAGCCTGTCATAAGAAAGGAACCTGGCCATCCTCGGAGACTGGAGACCTGGCTTCATGAAGCATCGTTGACATTCAGGACCTGTATATGACTATTCCTGCTGGATTATCTTTCTCAGTTTCTGGTTCCTTCATCATAGAAATGGGACCTGTTTTGCTTATCACAAATTCTAACTGGCCTTTTCTGGGTGTGTGTGTGTCCAAATTCGTGCTTTCAGTTTGTGGAGACCTTCCAGTGAAGAAACCCCCTTCACCAATTCAACTTAAAAGTCTTGGAAAGCTGTCTGGATGTTAACTGACTTATCCAAGGTCACATAGTCAGCAATGGGCAATGACAGAAATGCTATGATCATTTGAATCAAGTGCCCACACTTACCTTGAGGATTTTGTGAACAGTGACACAGGAGACAGTGAATCTGAGAAGCGGCCCACAAACATCAGTTAAGCACCTATTTGTCAAGCACTGTACTACACCCTGAGGGCAGCTGGGTGCCCAGGCCTGCTGGGCCTGGAGGCAGGAAGACTCTTTTTCCTGAATTTAAATCTGGCCTCTGACTCACCAGCTGTGTGGCCCTGGACAAGTCACTTTTTTACCACAGTTTCCTTAGTAAAATGAGGTGCAGAATGCGCAGCGTGGATCAGGACTTGGATGAGCCAAGGTCTGAGCCAGGTCCAGCGTCCAAGTCCATGGATTCCCAGTGAAATTCTTTAATTCCCTGGATTGTGAAGCCCCATGTCCAAGGGGTACATAATTAGGAAAGGATACTCTGAAGTAGCAAATTCCTAACTGTAAAAGTGGTGAGAACAGGGAAGCTTTCTGTATGTAAAGACTCATATGTAAAATGTAACTGGGTGCCTAGAAGACAGTCAATGGTCAATAAAAATGTCCCACAGGGCAAAGAAGCCAATCCCTTATCTGGGTGGAGAGCCATTTTGGGCGTTGACTAGCAAGGCCTGGCTCTGGCTGCTTGAGGCCTCCTGGGGGGCTACAGAAAGGGCTTCTGTGGGCACATGGTTCATCGTATAAAGTCTGCAGTTGGAAGCTTTGAGCCTTCTTAGTCTGGATTCCAATGAGATGGAAATGAAGAGTATGTTGGATCCATTTTCCATTCACTCTTACTCTCCTCTAAACAAACATTTCCATATCCTTTGTCCGAGCCGTACACAGTGAACCTGTTGCCCAGAATTGCAAAATGACCCACTTTATTCTCTGTCGGTGACAACAAACATCGCTGGAATTGGGAAATGGGAACAATTACATGGTGCATTCTGGCCTAAACTCCATTACTTTTATCTGAAAGGTATTGATGTTCAGGAGCCAGTGAAGCATGGAGAATGACTGCTGGACCTGGAAACAAAAAAGATTTGGCTTCTAATCCCAACTTTGCTACTAGGAGTGTGAGCTTGGGTAGGAGAATAGGCAGTGTGGTACAGTTGGTAGGGAACTGAGCAGCTCAGGTAGAATCCTGGAGAACAGGGGTCCTCTTCTCCCTTTCTTTATATTCCCAGGGCTTACTTAGCACATTATCTGGCCCATAGTAGGTGCTTAATGAATGTTTACTGTCTGTAACACTTACTAGCTATGTGACATTGGGGCAAGTGGCCTGACCTTTCTGGACCTCAGTTTATCTGTAAATAAGCGGTTTGGACTCGATGGTTTCCAAGGTCACTCTAGCTCTAAATCTGGGATCCTATGTGCTGCTGTCAATGGGGATAATGAAACCAGTGGGCTCTTTTTTCCCAGACTGGTTGTGAGGGTCCCGTGGAAATGTGAATGCAAAGTAACTTGCACTCTTTAAGGGGCTGCTTCAGTGGTCATCATCTGAAAGCCATTCATTTACTGCAGTGTTGGAGGAAGAGGAAGGAAGGGAGAGTCCAGGGACTGGGGCAGATGAGAAGATGGGAGAAAAAGCTATGGGAGCCTGATTTATTTTAAAGAGGATATTCTTGAGATGGGGAAGGACCAAACAAAAATGATCCACAGGGGAATTGACACCTAAGATAAGGGAGGAGATTATATGAGAGCCCTAGCTGTCCTCACTAGCCCCTGGTGAACTGCAGGGCATTGTGGATCTCTGAGACATGGGAGATGGTCTTTGAGGACCTGGGGCAAATAGGAGAGGAAAGACACAGGACCAGTACCTGACAACTTTTTTTTTCTCAAATGACTGTGTGAAGGCATTGATGGCATGCTTATCAGATCTGTGGATGATGTGAAGGAGAAAGGTAATATATATATGAAGCAGGATACCAAATGATCAATGATAATGGTCAGAATCTAAAATGCCAAACAGAACAAGATGAAATTTATCAGGGATGAATGTAAAATATTACATCTGGTTTAGAAATATCAATTGTACAAAATGGAGGAGATATGGATAGACATGTTAAAAAAGTAGTAATTGGGTGATAAGAATCATCCATGTCCTATGGGGCATGACTAAATCAGCAAAGCAAGTCAGTCCTGAAGTTGATCATCCAGCGTCAGGCTAACTGAGTTGTGGCCAAGGGGATTGACCATGATTGAGCATTTCCCTTTTCCTGTTGACCAAATGATGACCCTGTGAAATTCCAAAGGTTAGAAGAGCTGGAGTGCCTATTGTGGATAGCTATGTCCATAAGAGCGGGTAGTGGTGTCTCTGCAATAGCAGAGTTTGAAGAGAGTATCTACATTGAAAGGAAGGAAAGGGAAGAAGCAAACATCTAGAGAGTACCTATTTTGTGCCAAGTACTGTGCTAAGTGAACTTCAAATCTGATCTCATTTGATTCTCATAGCAACCCTTGGAGGTCAGTTAATCTCCATTCTAAGTTGAGGAAACTAAGGCAAGCAGTAGTTAAATGACTTGCCCAGGGTCACATGACTAATAAGTGTGTGAGTCTGCATTTGAGCTCAGGTCCTCCTGACTTCATGCCCCACACTATCCCTTGTTCCACCAGCTGCATCTGTAATGAGTAAGCCATAGGAGGTGTTATAGAAGATTAGCGCCTAATATAAAAAATTGTCTTTCTCCTTTCTCCTTCCCTCTCCTCCCCCCTCCCCAAGAAAGCAAACAATCTGATACAGGTTAAACACTATATCCTTTCTCAAGGAGAAATAAGAATGGTACTCAAGTTCCATTGCTAGCTTGAGTGTTTTCATGGAATCTGAAGACCTTTCAATTATATCTATAGATACCTATGCAAAAACTATACTTCCATCTTCCCAGGGTTGACCCTAGGTTGTGAGAAAATGAATCAGATTCTGAGTTTTCAAGGGAAAACCTTGAGCGAGGGCATGAGTCAAAAAGTGATTTGTGGAAGTTCCCTGGAATGAACCCAGTCTGTCTATGTCCAGGGTTGAGAAGTCTGTCACATGTTACATATACTTTAGGACCAAATAAATTTGCTCTCAGTTTCTTCCAGCATGAGTGTTGAGAACCACAGGTCATACTGCTGCTTTGGATAATGCTTCCCCTATCACATATTGCTGATGTCATAGACTGAGAATCCATAAAAGGCTTATGGCAGAGTAGGTAAGAGCCAGCTAGAGATCTTGCCCACCATAAATGTGCACATACTTTTTTTTTGGTCTAGGTCTTCTCTAGAAGAAGAAAAAACTGCTTTTTGTCAAGAACACTGATTTCTTTCAGAATAGAATTCCTCCCAAAAGTCAAAGTCTTAGACAATGGAGAAAAGTCCCAAGCGCTGTAACTAATTTCCAAGAGACCAGAGACCTATTTTCTTTCTGGTCTGGTAGGGGAGAATTCATATTCAAGCAGTGCTGATAAGCACTATATCCCTGTGTGCATAGCACTGTGCTAGGCTCTTTGGAGTTAAAAAAGAACACATGGTCTCTATTTTTATCGAACTCACAGGAGAATAAAAATATAGCAACTGATGTACAAGGTAGACCATTTAAGCTCAGAGGGGAGATGTCTTCCAACTTACTACACAGAGGGGAAAGGCTGGAACTAGATTGCAAAGGATTGGGGGTGACTCTGTGTGTGTGTGTGTGTGTGTGTGTATGTGCGCACGTGCGTGTGAAGAAATGGGGGCAGTCAATGTGGGCTAATTTTTAAAGTTTGTATGTGTTGTGAGGGAGAGAAAGAATACTCAGAGTTAAGTGGGGTGACTGGATCTTCCAGAATCTTTGATTTTTGTCAGTATGATTGCTCACATTGTGGTAAAGTGGATAGAGGCTGAACCCAGAGGCAAGAGACACTTTGATTAAAATTCCATCTCTGACACTTATTATTTGTGTCACCATAAGCAACCCACTTAATCTCTCTGAGCATCACTTTCCTTATCTGTGAAATGGGCTCAGGGACATCTCCTGTCATGAGGATGTTAGGTTCTCATGAGTTAATGTGTAAGTGGCAACTCCTCTGATTCAGAACTGCCATAGCTAAAAAACTCACCATCCTTCTAGACTGATCCCCAGGTAACAGAGATTTAGTTGGCTATTGAGCTGGAATAAAGGAAATTTAAAAAAAATGTGTGCATGTATGTGTGCCTGCATGCATGCGTGTATGTGTGTGTGTGTGTGTGTGTGTGTGTGTGTGTGTGTGTGTGTTTTAGGAAAGGGAAATAACAATGTTTGTTATCAAAGGAAAGAGAGAGCAAGAAAGTGGTATGATTAAAGGAATAAAGTTCCAGAGGTGATAAAAAGGGATCTAGAACACATATTGTGGAATCAACTTTTGAAAACAGGAGGAGCACATTTTACTCCAAGATAAGAGGGAAGGAGGAAAGTTCAGGTGAAAATACAGAAGGATGTTGAAAGATGGTTGAAGCAAAGGAAGAGTATTTGCCAAGGAATATAGTACCCAGAGCCATGTTTTCTTGAAATGACCTTCAAGAAATGAGTTTGGAAATATAGAACATTTTAATCTTATCTACCAGGGGAAAACATAGGATTTTCTGGCTCAATTTCTGTGGATTCCATTAGCCTAACTGCCATCAGGGACAATGCTGAGTCAGGGACCGGAATTATCTTCTTCCTTGTTGGGTTTTTGCCTATAAAACACAAAAGAGTCCATGACTTCCATATCTTTAGTAACTCAAGAAAATGGCTCATGAAGGGGATAAAAACTCATACACACATGTATTCCATATTACTCTAGGATCAAATAAGTGACTTAGTTTGACATGAAACAACCTTCACAAGCTGGTTCCCTCCTCTTTCTCCCCTCTTCTTACACATTCGTCCCATCTGTGCCCTCTAGGTCCAATGTGAGTGCGTTATTCTGCACCCAGAGCACCCTATTTCCCATCTTTGCACTCTCACCCTGGCTATCTGCCATTCCAGGAATCGTGTCCTCCCTGCTCCAGCTCCCCTAACTTCCTTCAAAACTCAGCTCCAAGCCTGCCTTCTATAGGGAGCCTTTCCCATCGCTCCTCTCCAAGGTTACTTTGAGTCTTCTTTGTATGTGTTCTATACACACTTAGAGGTGGATTCATTATCTGGTGGGGAGAAAAAAGCCTTAAAAGTCTCCATCACTTGTAATACACAGCAGTACCTGAGGGCATCAGAGAAGTGCAAAAACAAGAGCTGTCAGAGGTCCAAGAGCCCTCAAGGTGCATGTGTTTTGATGGTGGAGAAATGCTTCTGAGGGTGGGGAGGTCACATACATACACACAGGAATGGACTTCCAAGGTTTGGGACTGGGGGTACTAGAAAGCTAGGCGAGGCATCCTGAAGGAGACAGCCATCAAAGATGGGCTGAGTTTACTCAGGAAGGAGAGAGGGAGTGCATGGCAGGGAGAACCACCTTAGCAAAGACTGAGATGAGGGCAGGGTGGAGTTCCTTATCAATTCAAATTTGATAATCCTGGAAAACAGGTACTTTCAGGGCATCTGCCTGAGCTGGGAAAGCTGTGAGGCAGGTGGGGCTGTGTTGGTAGGAAGGGAGCTTGGGGAAACTCTCCAGCTACAGGGTTGTGTTGGCTATAGCCTCCTGACTGATGATGGCACTTCAGCTTCCTGTGGCTGATCCTGGAACGCATTTTTCTATCAAAAGAGGCATTCTGGAGAAGCAGGTTTAGGCCCACCCCCCCCTCCCCACCCCTTTCCTCACAGAGGGTGGAGCTTAGCAGCAGCAGAAATCAAGCAGTTCATTCAGTCTTTTTGTGGAAAAACGTGAGACAAAAAGAGAAAGAAGGGCCACTTGTGTTGATGAGATTTCTTGTTGATCTCTTACTTAGAGCTACAGGTGAGGCACAAAATAGAGGCTTGGTTTGCTTACTTTGGAAAAGCATGGCTCCCTGGGAAGCCGCAGGCCCAATGTAGCAGAGAGAGCGCTGGGGTTGTTTGGGGTTAGGGGACCTGAGGCTTTTCTGGGCCTCAGTGTCCTCAGCCCCAAAGGGGTGCAGTGGGATTAGGAAGGTCCTTGTCAGTGCTAAATCTGTGATGGGCAGATCTGTGGGGTTTTCTTTCCCTTCTTCCTTCCCATGGCCCTTGGGCAGTTAAGTACCTATAGTCTCGTAGTTTTAGGTACTGGGCAGTCTGGTTGATTATAGTATGCCAATCAAAAATGGTTTATTAAGTGCCTTTTATGTGCCTGGAACTGTGCTAAGGTATTGGGGGTGTAAAGGTAGACAGTCTTTAGACTCAAGGAGCCCATATCCTATGGGGAAAATAGCACATGTACCCAGAAATTAATACAAAATGTAAAGTAAGTTCAAAGTAGTTAGGGAAGGGGGGTGCTGACAACCCCAGTAGGTGTGGTCGGGAAGAGAAGGAAACTGGAAAGACCACACTTCAAAGATGATCTTTTGAAGACTGAGAAAGAATCAACAAATGAGCATTTATTAAGCACTTACTGTATGCCAGGTTCTAGGCTAAACTCTGGCAGCTAGGAGGTATAGTGAATACAGCACTGGACCTGGAGTCCTGAGGACCTGGCTTTAAATCCAGTCTTAGATGCTTAATAGCTCTGTAACCTCATTAAGTCACTTAATCCTGTTTGACTCAGTTTCTTCATCTGTTTTGTCCAACTCTTTGTGACCCCATTTGGGGTTTTCTTGGTAAAGATACTAGAGCAGTTTGCCATTTTCCTCTTCAGCTCATTTTACAGATGAGGAACCGGAAGGAAACAGGGTTAAGTGACTTGCCCAGGGTCACGCAACTAGTGAGTATCCGAAACCACATTTGAACTCATGAAGAGAAGTCCTCCTGCCTCCAGGCCTGGTGATTTATCCTCTACACCATCCGCTGTACATGTTTCTCTTTAGCATTCGAGCTACTTGAAGGCAGGGATTATTCCATTTCTGTCTTTGTTTTTCTAATTGCCTGGGAGAATTTGGTATGAGTTTACCAGATGCTTACTCATTGATTTCCATGTGGCAGAGTGGATAATGTTAAGTCAAATCAACATCTATTAATTACCTGTTACTATTAAACACTTGATGAAGGAGAGATGTAGAGTCAGGAAACATGTGTTTATATTCTGATTGAATATAAATTCATGTTATGAATTTATAACATATTTATAATTTATAATATATAAATATATATATATAAAATAATTACCAGTTGTGTGACCATGGACAAACCTCCTAATCTCTCAGTGCCCAGGGATGGGGGTAGTAGGGAGCGGGGCTCAGAGAAACCTTTTGACTCCTGTAGCAGAAGTTTCATACCTGGACTTCCTCCACACCAAGGAAATCCGGGTGTGGGCCAAAGTCCTGCCTGCCCCCAACAACCAAAGCCCCACCATATATATATATATATATGAAAGAGAACTGCATTCCATAGGGATGAGGAGCACAGAAGCTTTTGTCACAGAAGGAAGCAGTCTCCTTGAACACGTCAGTTCTGGCTCCACTCAAGGATTTTGGTCTTTTAACCATGACAACAGCATTGGTGTGATAGAACATCAAGCCATCTGCTGCTGCCTGGGCCCCCGACTTCCACTGGGGACATCACCTGACTTTTCGTGCTTGAAGCTCCAAAGGAACAGGAGTTGTGACTTTTCTGTTTGGGGTTGAGTTGTCTAGCTCTCCATGTGTAATTAACCCACGTTTTCTTCTGCCTCAGAATCGTTTCTAGCACTGCTTTGGCATATGGAGTCTAATGGGCTATTACATCCCTTTCATTATCCAGTTAGTAACTTTATAGGGAGCTATTCCAAACTTATCCACAGGGGTTCAAGGCCTACCACCAGCTGCCTTCTGTCCCCATTGTCCCTCTATAGACTTTGTTCTGTAGCTGAATCAACCCACTACCTCTGCACAGGGCCTCCCCCCATCTTCATCTCCAAGGGCTTGTTCCCTTTGCTTAGAGCAGGGATTCTGAACCTCTTTCGTATCATAGACCCCTTTGGCAGTCTGGTGAAGCTGGGGACTTCTCAGAATAGTGTCAGTTCTTACATTCATAATCAAAGGAAATGCTAAATTTCATTTAGAGGTTTGGGAAGATAAAGATGTGATTTTCTTTCCCAATCAAGTTTACAGGAGCTCTGAAATTGAGCCATAGACCCTGTTAATGATACTCTGCCTAGACTGATGTATCTCTTCTGTTGGCCCAATTCTTTAATTTTCTTTTTAACGTTTATTTGTGCATTATATTGATGAATTGCTTACTTATAAACTCCCTTCTAAGAGTACATCTCATAATTCAACCCAAACAAAACAAAATATCAAACCAAACAGCAGTAAACCTGATAACATGATTAAGAGAGTGTTAACAGTGTTCTGTGTTCTAATTTGTTCTAATGCTAGTTACCTGGAACTGGTATTGATAATATATTTCAAATGACCTTTTGTCTGTTGACTTCATTTAACTTACTGTGGTAACCGTATATTTTGTTCTCCTGGTTTTTCTTCTTTCTCTTTGCATCAGTTTATCTAAGTCTTCTTATATTTATCTGAATTATTCATATTTGCTGTTCCTTACAGAGCAAGAATGTTCTTTTTCTATTTATACACCACGATTTTTCCAGTCACTCCCCAATCAATGGGCATAGATTTTGTTTATAGCTACAAAAGTGCTGCTGTGAATGTTTCTGTATGCATGAAACCTCTGTTTCCGATATTTATCTCTTAGGGAAAATCCTCAGTAGATGGATTGCTTGCTTACTGGACTAACAGTTTACTCACTTTTTGCACAATTTCAGATTAATTTCCAAGATAGTAGGGCCAAACACAGAAGTCTAGTGATGAGCCTACCTCTCCTTAGCCTTTCCATCTTTTGACTGTTTCCATCTTTTGTTTCTTTTCTCATTTCATGGGTGTTGTGTCTCTTCTCCAAACCAGTTTAAAAGGGGGTTCTTCCAGAAGACCTCTGAATAATATACTCTACACCCTGTAGTGCTGCTCTTGTCCCTTACTGCCTTAACATTTTCAAGTTTACACTAGGGTTCTTGGTACTTGATAATGTTTGTCTGTAGGTTTACCTGTGTCTTTCCCCTCTTTTTCTCTTTGTGTGTCTCCTTTCTGCCTAAATGGATTATAAACTCAGTCAAAACAGCAATCAGATTTGTCTTTGTTTTTACAGCCTCTACACATAGTGCATGTTCAATAAATGCATCATCCTTTAACATCCAATAGGGAGACCTCTGCAGTGAATTACCTAGGTTCTCCCTTGCAAGTCTTCGCCTCTCTTCCGTGGACTTCAGTTTCCTCCTCTAACAAAAAGAGAGGGTCCTGCTCCAAGTTCTTCTCCTCCTCTTTCTTGTTTTTCTTGTTTTCCCTTCTTGGTGCTAGTTTGAAAGCTGAAAGGGACCCAAGAGGGCATCTAGTCTAATCCTCTCCTCTTACAATGGAGGAAACTGAGTCACAGGCAGCATGATGTGACTTCCTGTAAGGTAAGTAGCAGAGTTGGGGCTTGCCTCTAAATCCAGTGTGCTATGTGGTTAATTTTGGTTACATTAAATTAAAAGTTTTTGTACAAATAAGACTCAATGCAGTCGAGATTAGAAGCAGAAAATTGGTAAAAAAAAATTTTATAGATAATTTCTTGGACAGTTTCTCATATTTCAAATATAGAGAACTTTGTCAAACTTATAAGAATATGAGTCATTCTCTAATTGATAAATAATCAAAGGATATGAAAAGGAAATTTTTGGAGGAAGAAATTAAAGCCATAGATTGTCATATGAAAAAATGCTCTAAATCATTGTTAATTAGAGAAATGCGAATTGTAAGAACTTTGAGATACTGTCTATCAGATTCATCTATCAGTTTGACTAAAATGACAAAAGGAGAAAATGATGAATGTTAGAGGGGATGTGGAAAAATTGGAACACATACATTATTGGTGGAACTGTGAACGGATCCAACCATTTTGGAGAGTCATCTATAAAACTTTGCATACTCTTTTAAAACATTGGTTTTTTTTTATTTGTAGGATAAAACAAGAATTTCCATAACATAATATAATAAAAATGATTGCACATGAAATTGAAAAATCTATTATATATAGCTTGCTGTTTCATTTACATAAATAACGAATCTATGTAACATTTATGTACAATATGTTTCTTTTGTCCCTTTTTTTCTCCTCCCTCCCCACCCTAGAGATGGCTGCCTCTATTAGGTCTGTTTCCCAATGTGATGAAGGAAAAAAGAAGAATCTCTATGTTCTAAAGTATTTATAGCAGATCTTTTTTTGTGGTGGCAAAGAATAGGGAATTGAAAGGAATGTTCGTCAATTGGAGAATGGTTGAACACATTGTGACATATGATCATGTTGGAATATTATCAGTTAGTGGCTGTTGTTCGGGCTGTAAGAAATAATGAGCAGGTTGATTTGAGAAAAAACATGGAAAGACTTGCATGAAATAATGAGGAGTGAAATGAGCAAAACTGACAGAGCATTGTATAAAGTAACAGTAATATTATCTGAAGAATAACTGTGAATGGCTAAGCCATTCTGAGCATTATAAATATTCAAATGAACTACAAAGTACCTATGAAGGAAGATGCTTCCCACCTCCAGAGAAAGAACTGGTAAACAGAAGTATGGTTGCATAGTATGGTTGCAAGTTTCAAAATAAAAGAATTTCAGAGGAAGGCACTAAGTATTTGGAGGATTAGGGGAGGCTTCCTGTCAGAGGCAATGGCCCAGGTCTACTTTGAAGGAAGGTGGGATGTCTTGGAGGCACAGCCTGGGATCAAGGGTGTTTCTGGCACGTACGTTTGGGGATGGAATGTGACTAACCAGTCAGCAGATTTATTTGTTTCTCCAAGCTTCTCCCTTGTATATGGTCTGATTTTATTTATAGTGTTCGTAGTACTAGTACAAGTATGTATCCAGTACATGCTATACTATTTATACTTGTTTTTCAGTCACGTCTGATTCTGATCCTTTGTGATCTATTTTGGGGTTTTCTTGGCAAAGAAAATGTATTAGTTTGCCATTTCCTTCTCCAGTTCATCTTACAGATGAGGAAACTGAGGCAACTGGAGTTAAGTAACTTGGCCAGGGTCATACGGCTAGTATAATTTATAGTGTATTCCTTGCCAAAAGCATTTTTTGCTTTGGTTAGTGGCTGTTGGCTGCCCTGCATCTTCTAAATCTTTGAACCCCAAAGAAAACACAGAAATATAATATTGTAGAGTTCTAGGTTCAACATCCTACAGGGCAGCTATAATTTAGGGAATCTTGCTACGTTCTAAAAGGATGATACAGTGTTTCTTTTTTTTTCTTTTGTTTCTGAACCTAGATGATGATGCAGTGGATAGAGTACTGAGCCTGGAGTCAGGAAAACCCAAGATCAAATCCAGCCTCCTATACTTATTAGCTGTGTGACCCTAGGCAAGTCACTTCACCACTGTTTGCCTCAGTTTCTTCATCTGTAAAATGGAGATAATAATAGCACCTACCTTTCAGAGTATTTTTGAAGGTTGAATGAAATAATATTTGTCAAACACTTTGCTTACTGCCTGGCACCTAGCAGATCATATTTAAGTGTTACCTATTGTTACTATCTTATACTCCCTCTCTCCATCTTGATTTTTTTGGGTTCAGATTTTCAGTGTTCACTCTACAGGTGGTTGCTGTTTTCATCTGACTGATGGGATTACCATAAGAAGATGCCAAGAAGGCACTCATGGGTACTATGGAGTACCAACCAAGCAGCAGATTTATCAGGCTACTGGTCAAGGGTTTGATGTCAATTGCAACAGGTGGCTTTAGTGATGATGTCGATATGGTTGCGCTTCAGTGTGTCTGCTAGAGTGTCAACTTATTCATGGACAACTATCTTACATAAAAAGAATTAACATTTAAATAATGATTGTCTGAAATAAAAGTTCTTTGCTTTTTTGTATATGTGCTGTGGATCCCTTTAGCAGTTGACTGATCTATGGATCCTTTTTCAGAATCTTGTTCTGTTACCTGTATTCATAACTGAAGGAAATACTAAATTTCAGTTAGAGGATAGTGGAAATGTCCTCATCTTTTCCTCTTTCCTCATTTCCCCCCTTTCTCTGTCCCCTACTTCTTTCATTTTCATCTTTTTCTCATTCAAGTTCATGGACTGCTAAAATCTATCTATGAAATCTATCTAGAGATTAAGAATCCCTGGTTCAAAAGGTTTGCACTTGCCACCATTTTCATTCCAACCATTGACAGGTGACATGGAAATAGAAGGGGGCCAGATGTACAGGACTGCAGACAATTTTGTACTTTTGTTAATTTCCTGGGTTCCTGCGATTAAAAAAAATTCATCAGCTAATGGCCAACTCTTTGGCAAGGAACTTTCCTACTTGTAGCTTGGTAGGCCTGCAGGGAAAAATCATACCATCTGTACTTAGGCTTTTAATCAAAGCCTTTTGACCTTGGCAGAACTTAGCCTAGCTTAGCATAGTATTTAGAGCTGGTGGGGTTCCTAGAGATCACCTAGTCATTTCTGCATTTGTAGCTATAGGGAATTGATCCATTTGATAACTTATCAATCAATTTCCTAATCAATATGGTGAGTTTATAGGGCATGATCTTTGCTTAGGACTTCTAATTAAATCTCCATGTAGAGGGTAATCATTACTGTTGATTCCTTGTTGAGAAAACTCATACCACCTCATTAAGTCTCAGTGGTTGGCACTGACCCAAAGAGGAGTTGCTTGTGTTGGAGCAAGTCTTTGGCACTTCAAATTCAACATGCCAAAAAACAGAACTTACTATCTTTTCTCCTCAAATTGCCCCTCCTCCAAACATCTCTGTTTCTATGGAAGGCGCTATAATTTTTCAGGTCCCTCAGATTTGCCTGCTGGGAGCTCTTCACTTTCCATCATCCTTCAGTTTTCAAATGTAATCATTTGCCATGTCTTGCCCATTCTACGTCCACATGATAGCTGTCATTTATCTACCTCTCTCTGCTCACACAGCTTCCAACTTCTTTCAGGCTTTTAGCATCCCTCATCTGGAGCAATGCAGAAGCCAAAATGATCCCTCTGCTCTGTCCCTCCTTTCTCCAATCCACCCTTTACTCAACTGCCAAAATAAACTTCCTAAGGTGCCAGTTGTACTATGCCACTTCCTTAGTCAAGAACTTTGAGGGTTAGGTTTAGGATGTGTTTAGGATGAAATACAAACTCCAAGGCTTGAAATGAAGAGCCATTGACAATCTGGTTCCAGCCTACTTTTCCAGGCTTATCACATGTTAACTCTCCTTAACACAATCTATGTTCTGGTTACATTGGCCTATGTACTGTTCCTAGCACAAGACAATCCAGGTCCTGCCTTTTTGCCATTTAGACAACCCTCCCCCACCCCGCCATGCCTGTAATACTCTACTTCCTCCACCTCTTGGAATTGCAAGTTCCCTCACTTCATATCCTAGTTTTCTGTGAGAAAATTCATCTTTTCTGTAGTTGTGAGTTCTCTCTACTTCTGCAAAATTATGTTGTATCCCTCTCCCCAGTAAAATGTAAGTTCTTTGAAGTCTCTTCCCTTCCTGATTTCCCCTTCTCCTCCTTCCCTTTTCCTTTTCACTTCTTTTTCTTTTTTCTTTCTTCTCATTCTTTTCCTCATCCTCTTTCTCCTCTCTGCCTCCTCTTCTTTTCTTCCTTTTCCCTCCTCCTCCTTTTCTTTTGATGTCATTGGTCTGAGTCTTCCTCCAACACCAGATGAATCCTCTCTAGTACTTGATAGATGGTCCTCAAGAACTGTGGCTAAAAAATTTCATGTCCCTGTGGTCAAATTGGCGATGATCATCTCTGAGCTTGACTGGGGTGACTCTCAGAAGACAGGCACACTTTCCATCAGTGGGTCCATATGCAAAGGCTTTATCATTTGACAGGACTTGTCAGAGACTTTGATAACATGGTGAAGACATTCAGTTTTCACTTTCTATCATCCCTTCCATGCTCAAATTTAAGTATCTGTTATGTTCTGTCAATTCTGCCTCCATACCATCTCTTATTCATCATCTTACTCATTTACCCCCTTCCCTCTGTTCACATTGTCTCCACAGTTTCCCAGGCTTTCATTGTCTCTCTTCTGTATTAGTGCAAAAGCTAAATTGATTACCTTGAGCAGACTTCAATGAGAAATCAGAAAAAAGCAAAATTTATTGTGTTACACTTTGTCACACTAAACTGCTAAGACAAATAAAAACCACCAAGACAAATAATTTTTAGAAAATTTCCCTGATATTTTTATTATTTTTATATGAAACTATTATATTCATATGTCAGTGTCTCCTTATATTTGCTTCCCTGGGTGTATGTTTTTTGGGGAATTTTGGGGAATAACTGCATAATAGCCAATGGCTGGTAGTTTTATTTTTATACATTTTGTCCATTTTTAGTATTTTTTCCAGTTATCTCTAAAATAATTTTTCACATTCATTTAAAAAAATGATTCTAAATTCTCTTCCTTCTTCCCCTCTTCCCTCACCAAGAAGTCATTAAAGTAGATTAAACATGTATAGTAATGCAAAATATATTTTCCTATTAGCCATGTTGTAAAAGAACATACAGACTGAAAAAAGACCCCAAGAAAAGTCAAGTAAAAAAGTATACTTTGATCTGCATTCAACTCCTTCAGTTCTTTCTTTGGAGGTAGAGAGCATTTTTCCTCATCTGGCCTTTGGAAATTTTTTGGCTCATTGTATTGCTGAAAATAGCTAAGTCATTCATGGGTGATCATCGTACAAGATTACTGTTACTGTGTACTCTGTTCTCCTGGTTCTGCTGATTTCACTTGCATCAGCTCATATAGGTCTTTCAAGGCTTTTCTGGAACCATCCTGCTCATTGTTTCTTATAGCACAATAGTATTCCATCAAATTCCATCACAGTTTGTTCAGTCATTCCCCAACAGATGGGCATTCCCTCAATTTCCAATTCTTGGCCACTCCAGAAGGAGCTGCTACAAATATTTTTGTACATACATGTCTTTTTTCCTTTATAAAATTTCTTCATGATATACACATAGTAGTGATGTTTCTGAGTCAAAGGACATGCACAGTTTCACAACCTTTGTGCTGTCTCAATTCTGCTTTGCTCATAGGGCACAGTACCCTTTCTGATGTGGGCATGCCATGCTGATCGATCCTGTACCAGTGTCTCCCATGTTATACAGTCAAATCCAAAGTTCTTGAGAGTGATCTTGATAGTGTCCTTGTATTACTTCTTCTGGCCACCATGTGATCACCTGCCCCATGTGAGTTCTCCATAAAATAGTCTTTTTGGCAAGCATACATTTTTCATTTGAACAACATGGCCAACACATTAGAATTAAGCTCTCTGAAGCATAGTCTGAATACTTGGCAGTTCAGCTTGAGCAAGGACTGTCTAATACCTTATCCTTCCAGGTAATCCTCAGAATCTTCCTAAGACAGTTCAAATGGAAGCAATTCAGTTTCCTGACATGGCGCTGGTAGACTGTCCATGTTTTACAGGCATACAACAATGAGATCAGCACAAAGGCTCTGCAGACCTTCAGTTTGGTAATCAGTCTAATACCTCTTCTCTCCCAAACTTTTCTTCAGAGCCTCCCAAACACTGAGCTAGCTCTGGCAATGTGTGGATCAACCTCATTGTTAAAGAGTACATCCCTGGAAAGTACACTACCAAGGTAAGTGAACTTCTCTATTTGTTGCAAACGATGATTCCATGTATGGATGGTATGGTGGTGGCTGATGGAACACCTGTGTTTTTTTGGTGTTAATTATTAGGCCAGAATTAGCACAGGCAGCAGAGAATTGATCTGTACTTTGTTGCTTCAGAGGCTGTGCTGAGTGCACACTCATCTGCAAACAGAAAATCATGCACCAACACTCCCTCCACATTGGTCTTGCTTGTATTTTTTTCAAATTGAAGAACTTATCATCAATGTGGTAGTTGACCTTGATGCCATGTTCATCCTCATTGAAAGCATTTGACGACATGGCTGAAAATATCATGCTAAAAAAGTGTAGGAGCAAGCACACAGCCCTCTCTCACTCCATTGGTGACTGGGAAGGCACGAGAGCATTGTCCATTATCTAGAACCTGGGCAAATATGCCATCATGACATTGACATACAATACTGATGAACTTCTCTGGGCAACCAAATTTTGACATAATTTTCCATAAATCCTCATGACTAACAGTGTCAAAGGCCTTGGCCACATCTACAAACAGATAATGCTTGCTTCTTCACTAGCACAATCTGTTATTCTTCGCTCATGGTACTCCATCTACCATCTCTCTCCCTTTGTACTGACTGTCATTCTTGGAATGCTCTCTCTCATCATCTACCCCTCTTAGAATCCCTGGTTTTCTTTAAAACTCAGGTCAAGAGTCATTGACCTTTAATCTTAAAAATATTAAAATTAAAAAATTAAGTATATTATAAAATATATTACCTATATTAAATATTTTAAAAATATTTTTCAAGATATTTTAAATTTTAAAAATATATTTTTTAGATTTAATTTTTTATTTTTAACACAGTTTGTAACAGATAAAACAATTCAAACTTTTGGTCAATCGATACTTCTTTGTAAAGCATTTACAATATGAACCACAAAACAAATTTTTTTTTAAACATAAACTAACTGAGATACAAATAATATTTATGTTGCTAACTTCACAAGCCATTGACCTAATTGTCTCCACAGGATTACTAAGAATTAAAGGACCCTAGCTTGTTGTTGTTGGTCTGAAGTCTTAAGCCTAATAGCTTAATTTTAAACTTAACCTTGGATGTTCCCCTCCCAACAGTCTATAATTTAATACATCTGGTATTAAGCTTACAAACCTTTTGACTATAGGAAATTGCCACCAAGAGTAGGAACATTGCAGGTATACAATATCTCCCTGACTTCATGTCAGTTCCACGCAGGATTAGATTGTCCACTTGCATTCAGTCAGGCTTAAAGATTGCAGGGTGTCAGTGGGGAAATCGAGTCAGGAGAATCCTACCTCAGCCCAGGCTGAACAGCCGCTCTCCCACCCTTCCTATGAGATCACCTTTTGCAGTTCACACCAGCATCTCACAGGCTTACTAGCATCATGGATTGTAGGCTCAGATAGCCTTTGTTGCTATCCATTCCTGGAGTTAGACTCAGAAGAACAGTCAGTAATGGTCCCATAGCATCTAAAAATGGCAAGTTCCAATAGCCAGGTTTCAAATATGATTATAATTTCACTTTGGCTAATGAACATCTTTTAAGGCAAGTCTTAAATGACTTACATGCCTTTCTGTATATGTTCTAGTTCCTGATTAAATAGCAATCATGAAATCAAATTTACCATTAAAAGCTTAACTTTTCCATCAATGCCAAATTTTACCTGAGGTTACCTTCCTCTAGGAAATTTAGACTAAAATTCTTTTCCCCAAACTAAAGATATCATTGATTTATTCTCAGTCATTAACTGAGTCAGTTGTTTTAATACTAATTGCTTTTACCTCACTTTGTAACATGTCCAATTTTTCTCCCCATCACTCGCCTCCCCCCGCTTCTTCCCTTCTATGATACCCCACCTTCCCTTATCCCCATCTTCTCTCTTTTCTTGTAGGGCAAGATAAATTTCTATACCCCATTCCCTGTATTTCTTATTTCCCAATTATATGCAATAAAAATTCTCAACATTCGTTGCTAATACTTTGAATTCCAACTTCTCTCCCTCCTCACCTCCCTGCCCAGCCCCACTGAGAAGGCAAGCAATTCAATACAGACTAAATATGTGTTGTTTTGCAAAAGACCTCCATAATATTCATATTGTGTAATACTAATTATATTACCTTCTGTCTTACTCTATTCCCCCTTATTTTTTCCCGCACAATTGACCTTGTCCCTTCTTGAAAGTGTTTATTTCTAGTGACTCCCTTCTCCCATTTGTCCTCCCTTCTAACATTCCCCTCACCCCACTTGTCACCTGCTCTCCTACTTTCCTGTGGTGTGATATAAATTTTCATATCAAATGTAGAGAGCATGTTATTCCCTCCTTCAGCCACATGTGGAGAGAGTAGCTTCATTTTCCCCCTCTCCCCTTCTCCCTTTTCTCCTTCATTGAACAGGATTTTTCTTATCTCTTTTATGAGTTATAGCCCGCCCTTTTCCATTTCTCCCTTTGTCTTCCTGGAATTTTCCTCCTTCACCCCTTAATTGTTATTTTATTTTATTTTTTTTTGTGTGGATATCATCTCTTCTGATTCAACATACCCTGTACTCTCTATCTCTTCATCTACCCAAATACAGAGAAAAGATTGAAGAATTATAAATATTTTCTTTCCATGTAGTAACATAAACAGTTCAGCTTTAGAAAGTCTTTTAGGCTTTTCCTTTCCTGTTTATCTTTTCATGCTTCTCTTGATTCTTGTCTTGGGAAGTCAAATTTTCTATACAGATCTGGTCTTTTCCTCAATATGAATGATTGAAAGTCCTCTATATCATTGAATGACCATTTATCCCCTTCAAGTATTATACTCAGATTTGCTAGGTCAGTGATTCTTGGTTTCAATCCCAGTTCCTTTGACCTCTGAAATATCCCATTCCAAGCTCTCTGATCCCTTAATGTTGAAGCTGCCAGATCCTGTGTTATCCTGATTATATTTCTGCAGTTCTCAAATTGTTTCTTTCTAGCTGCTTGCAGCATTTTCTCCTTGATCTGGGAACTCTGAAATTTGACCACAATATTCCTAGGAGTTTCTCTGTTTGGGTCTCTTTCAGGAGGTGATTGGTGAATTCTTTCAATATTTATTTTGCCCTCTGATTCTAGAACATCAGGGCAGTTTTCCTTGATAATTTATGGAAGATAATGTCTTGCATCTTCTTTTGATCATGGCTTTCAGATAGTCCCATAATTTTTAAATTGTTTCTCCTGGATCTATTTTCCAGGTCAGTTGTTTTTACAATGAGATGTTTCACATTATCCTCAATTTTTTCAAATTTTTGATTTTGTTTACTAACTGCTTGGTTTAACTCATAGTCATTCATTTCCCTGAACTCAAATCTCTCTTTCAATGAATTATTTTGTTCAGTGAGCTTTTCAACCTTCTCCTCCATTTGGCTAATTCTGCTTTTTAAAACCTCCTTCTCCTCATTGGCTTTTTGAACTTCTTTTTCCCAATTGAGTTAGCCTCTTTTTAAAATTGTTATTTTCGTCAGCATTTTTTGGTTCTCCTTTAGTAAGCTGCTATCTTGTTTTTTGAGGTCTTCTATTGCTTGAGTCCAGTTTAAGTTCCCTATTAAGGCTCTGGAGGCAGAGGCCTTGACTTCCTCTGACAGTACGCCTTGTTCTTCCTCATCTGAAAGGATGGGGGGAGACATCTGTTCCCCAAGAAAATAACCTTCTTGGTCTTATTTTTTTTTCTCTTTTTTTGGCATTTTCCCAGCCAGTTACTTGACTTCTGAGTTTCCTCTCCACAACCACCTTGCCTTGAGCTCTGCCAAGCCAACACTGGGGGCTGAGATTCAGATGAGCTGCTCCAAACCCTCAGGGGCTTTAGGCAGGGGCAGGGCTGCTATTCAGTGTGAGATTAAGATCAGCCACTCAGGAGAGGGCAGGGCAGCCTCACAGGGCTCAGTTCCCTCAGAGGCTTTATGATGAGATCTTCAACAATGGATGAGCGCTACTGCCTGCTTTGGGAGCTCTGGTCCACTGCTGCCTCTACTGCTACCACCTGAGGAGACCCAAGTTATGGGGACACCCTGCTCCCTTCTCAGCCATCTAAAAAGACCCTCTCACTGACCTTTGGAGCCTGTGTATTGAGGGATCTGTGCTGCCACTGGAGATTCTGTCCCTGAAGCCTGCTTGGATCTGCTCCTTTTCGGTGCCACATGGCCAAGGCTGGGCTGGACTCTGCTCAGTGTCTGGTGCTCAGCAGACCTTTCCCATAGATCTTTCAGGTCACTCTGGGATAGAAGTCTCCTCCACTCCATTGTTCTATGGCTTCTGTTGCTCTAGAATTTGTTGAGAGTTCTTCTTTACAGGTATTTTAAGGGCTGTGGGGTAAGAGCTAGAGTATGTTTGTCTTTTTACTCCACCATCTTGGCTCTGCCCTCCTTAAAAATATTTTAAATAACTCCTTTTAAATGTCATAAATCCCTTTATAATCTTGGATATTTGATGTTACATATTTGAAACCATCATTATGAAAATAAATCCACGGGCTTCATCAGACTGCCACCAAAAGAGCACATGGTGCAATAAATGTGAAGAACACTGGGTCTGCATGGACTCTTTCTTAGTCATCCAGTATTAGTGCATCTTCTCCACAATTACATGGAACTTGGATTCAAAGTGTTTCTAAAGTCTTAGTGCAGTTTTAAGCTATTAAAAGTCAGTATCTTAAAAAAGAAAAAAGCATGTATGTGTATGTGTGTGTGCACACATGTGCATGTGTGTGTATAGTAAATATTCTCATACATGTGTATGACTTCTCCCTAAAGAATATAAGCTCCTTGTTTCTTTTTGCCTTTTATCCCCCAGTCCTAGCATGGTAGCTGACACACAGTAGGCACCTAATCACTGCTTGGTGATTGATCAATATTTATATATTTACTGCGCTGATAGAATGGAAGCTCCCTGAAGGCAGAGATTTTTTTTTTTGTCTGCAATTTCTAGCACATATCATAGTACCTGGAATGTAGTGGTTCTTAACAAATGCATAGCTATGAATTAGTAATATAATCTCTGAGGAAACCTCAATTTTCTCATCTGTAAATGGGGTACAATGTTACTTGTACTTTGTATTTCCCGAGGTAGTTGATGCAGGGGGTTTCATCAGACTAAAATCCCTCGAAAAATGTGCCCCCATTCTTTCCCAGTCCCTCTGATTTTGAACTTTTCTTGACCTCCCCATCATGCCTCCTTTCCCCAAGAAACTCATTCTTGGGAAATCTCATTGTCCTGCAAAAGCAAAGGTGTCAGTCCCTTCTTGACCTCTGACTATGGGGCAGGATCAGGACTGGAGGGGCCACTAATGAAGAAAGGGACTCAGTGAAGTCTTCTCTCCATTTCCCACCAGCTCCACTGCTTGTGCATTTCTTTGAGATCTCCACTATCTTCACTCCTTCTTTTCTTCCCTCACTTTCCAGCTTCCTTTTGTGCATTATTTCTCCCTATCAGTTTGTAAGTTCCCTGAGAACACAGTCTTTTTTAAACTTGTATTTGCATGTCCAGAGCTTAGCACAGTGCTTGCCACATAGTAGGCACTTAATAAATGTTTATTGACTGACTGAGTAGTGATGATGCTGATAAACATGGCTGAGCCTCTGACCACAGATACAGTCTGCCCTTGGATTTGTCTTGGAAGTCTTTCAGTTTGCCTGCCAAAGGTTGAGCTCTGCTGGCCCAGCTTTTGAGAATCATTTCCATGTCACGATGAGACACTGGAGAACAGAAACCTCTCAATAGCTGCTACTCAGAATTATAAATTGACCAGTACTCATAATAATGCAGTGCCTGTGCCTACAGAATGTCAAGATGTCCAGCTAGTTAATCCAATTACATTTTTTAAAAAATCATTCAATATAGTTAAAAACAAATCAGGCAAATCATTTTTGACAGTGTGGACAAAATAGATTGAAAAAAATTCTAATTTTTCAATTTTGATGTTTTGTAGACAGAGCCTCAAACTATTCATTTGCTGTACATAAGCATGTAGACTGTATAGCATGTAGACTGAATATTAGCCAGGACAACCAATGATTTTAAGTGGAATAATTAAAACTAATTTCCAAGTGGCTGATGCTCTACATGGCATTGTCAGGCAAGTGTGAAAATGCTAAAAAATTGGAAAAGTTCTCTTTTGCCTAAAATCAGAGATTTCTCTCTGGTCTTTTTGCTTTGTTATTTTCCTAGCCTAGATTTTCAGCACAAGTTCCAGTTCTGTGGAACTTCATTAGCATAGCTTTATTCCTCCGGGCAGATGGAGGAATGTATAGTGGGGCATCCCCTGCGCTGCTGAGCAGTTGCCCAGATTTGGTTCACTGAAAATGGAAGGAATGAAATTGACATGACCCCTTTCTGATGTCAGTCCAAGAAGGTAGTTCCATACTATTTAGCACTTCTGGTATCCCTTACCTTCTTATTTATACCGTAGGAGCCTGACATCATTTATTAAAGGAGAGAGAGAGAGAGAGAGAGAGAGAGAGAGAGAGAGAGAGAGAGAGAGAGAGAGAGAGAGAGAGAGAGAGAGAGAGAGAGAGAGAGAGAGAGAGAGAGAGAGAGAGAGCGCTACTGGGCATATTGAGCTATATAGACATGTCTCCATCAGATTAGGGATCTTCTCTAGGTGAAACTCCCTCTCATCTCCAGCAATCTTCCCAATCATAGAATAATGTGTGTGGGGAGGGACTTAAGTGGTCATTTGGTCCAATCTATCCTTGACCAAAATTCCCTCTCTAACATGCCTGATGGAAGCTTGTTTAACTTCTATTTAAAAATATGAAGTGATATAACCATTGGAGTTTATTGAAAGGAGTTGGAGTAACCTTGGAAAATTAGGTTGATAGATGCATGGGGGATGGACTGGAGGGGGTAATGACAGAGATTGTGAAGGGAGAAATGATGAGACTCAGCACTAAATTGTATGCTCCCACATCTCAAGGCAGCTTGTGAAACTTCTGGTTAGCTCAGATCATGAAGAAATTTTCTCTTATGTCTAGTTTAGACGGATATTTCTGTCATTTCCTCTTGCTCTTAGATCTCTAGGACCAAGAACAGCAGTTACGAT
Organism: Bettongia penicillata ogilbyi; assembly: GCA_023548195.1. Taxonomy (NCBI): domain Eukaryota; kingdom Metazoa; phylum Chordata; class Mammalia; order Diprotodontia; family Potoroidae; genus Bettongia; species Bettongia penicillata. The sequence continues at coordinate 11,938,498 of JAJHZJ010000132.1, read as the reverse complement.
CCTTTTCCCATAGGGCAAAGATTCAAACATTTGAAGGTAGTTATCATGCCCCCACCCTTAACCCATGTCATCTTTTTTCAACCAATCAGCTAGCTTTTATTAAGTGCCTATTATATGCTAAACTCTGGGAATACAAAGAAAAGCAAGAGACAATCCTTGTCCTCAAGGAGTTCACAGTCTAATGGGGAAAACAATATGCAGCCAATTACGTACAAACAAGATATAGACAGGTTAAATTGTGACTAGTCTCAGAGGGATGGTACTAAGATGAAGGAGACCTGAGAAAAGCTTCTTGAGGAAGGTAGGTCTTTAGCTGAGAACTGAAGAAAGTCAGGGAAGCTAGGAAGAAGTTTCTTTAACATAAGAGCCTTCACCATTGTGGTTGCCCTTGTTGGACATGACCCAGTATGTAAATGTCTTTCCTAGGATGTGATATTCAGAACTGAACGCAATAGTCCAGTTGTGGCTCCAACACTTACTAATTATGACTTTAAGTTAGTCATTGAACTTCTGTCAACTTCAGGTTCTTTATCTGTAGAGTGGGAATAAAAATACTGTGCTGCTTTCCTCACAAAGTTGTTGTGAGTTACCCTATAAGGCATCTTTGAAGCATTGTAAATGAGTTACCATCATGACAGTTATTATACAGATAGAATTGACTTCTCACAGTCATCAAAGGATAGTTCAAAAGGGCTAAAAATGGAAAGATTCCTCCTAGAACAGTAACATATATCTAGGAAAAAGTGTGGAATGGATAACCCCAGGATGATCACATGGCCAGTCAAGGGGCCAAACAACATGCATGTGGCATGCTTTAGGTACTGTTCATGCTCTGATACCTCCTTTCCTAGGACTTCTTCTTGATGCACGATAGTTGCCTATTCATGGTAGAGCCCTGGATGGAATTGAAGGGAAACCTTGGGGGGCTCACACAATTGCTTGGATTTGCTCTACTCTGGAGAAAATGTTTATGAAAATTACTTCCTTCTTTTTTTGTAATAGAACTAATAGATATTTAATCTAAACTGTCTTTTAATCTTGTGTTGAGTAAAGAAACACTTAGCACTCAAAAAACTATTTCAAGCACATACTACTCAATGATTTGCATAGGAAATTAGCAGCCCATATGGCAGGTACAAACATGGAGGTCCTGGGCCATCTAGATGAGTCTTGTCAATTTCAGTAGAAGTTTGCAAGGCAAATGGAGAATACTGTTGATTCCAAGAAAGGAGGCAATATCTGCAAGTATGTCTACTATATCTATGTCTATGTCTATGTCTATGTCTGTGTCTATGTCTATGTCTACGTCTATACACACATACATATACGTATATACATTTGCATAGACACACATGTATAATATATAAATCACATATATGTAAAATATATAAAATATGTAAACAAAATATATGCAAAATATGTATACAACTGAGTCTTTAACTTTGAGAGTAAAATGGTGCCTGACAGAAAAGGGATGGGTGATGGATCTTACAGTGGTAAAATCCCTAATTCTTTGTCCTGTATTTCTTAGGGTCTGGCTTGTTCTGAGTGTTCATGACTTGCTATGACAATGGCAGTTCTGTATTCATTGGAATAAGATGAGGTACTGATCTGGAATCAGTGCATTAGATTCAATTCAAATGTGAACTTATTAAGTACCTAGTGTGTCACGTGGTGAGAATGAGGGATAGTTGATAGGCACCCTTGATATGTCATTGTAGTCTCTGTAATCTTAGGATATCTAGAACAAATCATCCTCTGTCATCCAGCTGGATGGGTAAAGGATTTATGGGAAGATCTGGGCAAGAGTTATGTAGGATGAGAAGGGATGAATGAGTGAATGTCTGTTGGTGGAGAAGATATTGGCACTGATGACATCACAGATTTGTTGAAGTTCTATCTGAGGCACTGTGCTCAGTACGGGCAATCAATCGAGCCATCAATTAATAAGCATTTATTAAGTGCTAGGCATGTCTAACAGCTGCAATACAAAGACAGAAACCAATAATAAACCTTTCCCTCAGAAAACTTACCTTTTATTAGTGTAACTCTACTCTCTCCAGATTCTCCATGCGTTGCATTGCCCCACTCCGGGAAACATGCCCTATGCACTTTCTCTCCTCATTGGTGACTCCCTCCTGGGGATCTTTCAGGCTTCACTTCACTCTGCCTTGGGCTCTCTCCAGACTCCTCTTCTTTCTCTTAGCTTGCCATATTGCTCCTGGGAAGGCAGTCTTCCCTTCCTTTTCTTCCTTCTCTTTCTTGTAGTGACACACATAGTAGGTACTAATAAATGTTAATAAATGATCTCTCTCTTCAGAAGAAGCCATATGTACAGAGACAAATGAATGCAAAATATGTACACGATGTTTAGGAGTAGACGAAGATCCTGGGAAAAGGGGGCATCATAATAGACTTCCTGTAAGAGATGGCACTTGAGCTGAAGGAAGATAGATTCTATGAAGCAGAGATGTAGAGGGAGAGGATTATTATTATAGAGGATACATTGCACAACAGTAAAGAGAAAGGAGGAAAAATGTCATAGGTTGGGAATAAGAAAGTAAGCCAGTTTGGATAAAGAAGAAGGTGGATCCTCAGTAAGCCTGGTCAGGTGGCTGGAACCAGCTCAAGAAGTGCTGATGGTATTTATGCCCTGCTGTTCCAGGATCTATTCTATCTGTGCCATGGATCCTTGTGGCCTCTCCCCCTTTCCTCTCATTGAATGTGCCTTAGAAAGGTGAATTGTGGGCATCATTTGTGTCAAAATGACTGGTTATGACTCTGAGGTCTTGGCTAGTAGGTGTGTAGACAGTTGGTTTGAGGACTCCCCAAACTTACTATCGCTGCTCATTTCTGCCACTGATTCGCTCTTTTTTAACTAAAGGAAAAGGAACACTGACTTGAAAGGCCATTTCCTTAGGGGTAAGAATGTTAAGAGACCATCATTTGGCTACTTTGAGTTTCTTGAGACTGAAGTGCTTTTGAAAATATAAAAGTAGGGAAGCTCCATAAGTGCAGGGAATGTTTTATCCTTATCTGCCCAGCACGCTTATGTGCCTAGCACAGTGCCTGGAATATTGCAAGTCTTAATAAAAGCTTGCTGAATTTCTTTGAATGGGATGTATTTCAGTTAGTCATTCCAAGAAGAAAGAGAAAGAGATAGAGGAGAGAGACAGAGACAGAGAGAGGGAGAGACAGATAGACAGCCAGAGAGACAGAGACAGAGAGACAGAGACAGAGACAGAGTTGGATTCCAGATTAATAAGAATTTTGTTCTGTGTCCATAACAGAGGGGATCTAGGAAGTAATTTTAGCATCCAAATGAAATTTGGAAACTTGGAAATTCTGAGTAAGAAGGATGAAATTATTTTCCTCTAATTGGTCGGGAGCAATCAAATTCTTACTTGTTTGACAAGATCTCTGTGGAGGGAGAGAAAGCAGGAAAGGGATCACTTCGACATTTTTGATTCTGATAGAATGTTGAAGATGCTCATCTTTGGTTCCTTGAGAGGGCCACAGACTTGTCAACCAGTTGGGAGGCTTGGGTAGGTTGAAGGGAAGATGAAAAGTGAGCAATCTACGGATTTTGTCAGAGTTCCATGAAGTATAAGGTGGCTTAGTCAATAGGGTGATGGGCTTAGAGTGAGGAAGATCTGAGTGTGAATTCTGCCTCTAGCTGTGTGATCTTTGGGCAAGTTATGCTTGCTTCTTTCAGTCTCAGTTTGCTCATAGGTAAAATGGGGATACTAATAGCACTGTATAGATCAAAGAAGATAATGTTATGTGCTTTGCAAACCTAAAAGTGGTTATTCTTATTTTAGGATCCCTCTTCTCAATTTTTCAAAGCCTTCAAAGTGATGAATTCTCCAATACAGAATGACTTCACATGGAGATCATATTGAAGGGCTGGAGAGGAGGTATCTAGATGTTGGCTCATTTCTTTACTTGTGTTAAAGTAATTGGCATGCACATGTGATTAGAAACTCTGGAGTGAAAGTGGGGCTTGGCAGTTCCTTGCCCTTTTCTTTCTTGAGAGACTATGGATTTTCTCATACTCACGTGTGGTAGAGAAGAGAGGGGTGACTTTCCCAAACAATGGGTCATTCCTCTTGGTCCCCAGAAAAAAGGGTTAAGGAGAGAGGGTTCTTTCAGTTACCATGGTTGATGGAGGATTGGAGGAATCTGCCACATGAAAGAGAAGTCTCTTCTATTTGCTTGGGGCAACAGCCAGTCAGTCAGCCGTTGTCGTAATTTACTAGGGAAAGAATGGGAGTAGTGCAAGCAGAAGCAGGTGGACCCCAGAGTAGGAGGCAAAGGTCTCTTTCATTCCATAGGACTTGGCCAAAATTTATGTATATAAATTGGCAACTCCTCACCTCCATCAAAAGATGTAAAGTAAAATGAATTATTGAGGCAATCTAGTATAGTGTCTAGAACCCTGAATCCCATCTCAGGCATTCTCTGAACTTGGAGAGCATGCCATAATTACTGCATTCCTCAAAAACTCAGTTTTTCCTCAGTCGATGTTAATAAATAAACTTTTATCAAGTTCCCCTCATCCTACTGTGTGCCCCAATGAAAGGCAAAGATGGTGCCTACTTGCAAAGAGCTCCTAGTTTATGACACACATGCAACAACTAGGTACAAACAGGTCAGAGAGAGCATCTCTTGGAAATGATCAAAATGAGGGTAGTTTTTATAAATATCCCTCACAGGGTTGTTGTGATGAAAGCATTTTACAAGACTTAGATGCTGTGGTTCAGTCTTTTCAGTCATGTTGCATGCTTCATGAGCCCTTCAGGAATTTTCTTGGCAGAGATCCTGGAGTACTTTGCCATTCCTTCTCCAACTTGCTTGACAGATGAAGAAACTGAGGCAAACAGGGTGAAATGACATCCTCAGAGTCACACAGTTAGTGTCTGAGGCCATGTTTGAAATCAGGAAGAGAAGTCTTTCTGATTCCAAGCCCAGGGCTCTATCCTATATACCCCATATGTAGATGCAAGCCTTAAACCACCAAGAAATTATTAATTATTATTAATCCAATGTATTATTAATCCAATGCAAGAGCCAGTAGAAACTTCAGGGGAGATGGATGAGTTTTGGCTCAACACAAAGTAAGCATTATTAATGATTATCTCTCTCAGAGGTATGGCATGGTGGGTAGACAGTTCTCCCAGAGCCCGGAAGACCAGAGTCAAGTCTTGCTTCTGACACTTACTGGCCGTAGGATCCTGGGCAGGTCACTGCATCTCTTGGTGCTTTAGGAAACAGAGAAGAATCCAATCTGCAACAGAAGGAAGTGCCTTAGAGCAATGTAATTACAGGTCTAGCCCCTCTTTATGGGAGAATAAGTTGCCTTAGTAAGTAGTGAGCTCCCCATCCACTAAAGGATTCAACCAGAATTTTAATGATCAACTATTGGGAATGTTGTCTAGGCAAGTCTTAAATCCCTGCTGCAGATGGAAGATTGGACTAGGTTTAGAAGGTTCTTTCCTACTCTTAAGGTCCAAACTGCAGGGTATAATTGGAAGAGAATCCAAATGAAGTCAGAGGATCCTAGAGCTCATCTATTCTCTGGTACCCACACCCTATGTGACCCTGAGGAAGCCAATCTCTTTTATAGGCTCTAGTTTCCTCCTTTATAAAATAAGGGGCTTGGGCTTAGTGATCTCCTGAATCTTTCAGCTTTCAGTCTATGATCACATGACCTGACCTTCTGCTTTCCTTTGCCTCTTAGAATTCCTAGGGCCTTTCAAAGCTCAACTCCCACACTCCCTTCTCCATTTCCCCTGGGAGAAAGCATGCTCCCTGAAATTAGGGGCTCCTTCTTTCCTTGTTCTCTCTCTTGTCTTTTTGTCTCTCTTTCTCTCTCTCTCTCTCTCTGTATCTCTTTCTTTGACTCTCTGTGTGTGTTTCTGTCTCTGAGTCTCTATGTCTTTCTCTCTGTGTCTGTCTCTCATCTAGCACAGTGTCTGGAACAAACACGGTGCTTTACTACATGCTTAATGAGTGAACAAACACAAGGTTTCATTCAAGACTAATGTCCGCTGGGTCACTGGAATAAGTGGAGCCCATAATGGTTCACAGGTCTGGGCACTGATCCCTCCCAAACTACAGAGCATTATGGGAAGATGGAGGGATTACTGAGGATGGTAAATTGTAGAAGGATTGGCATTTCTGGGAGCTCTGGATTAATGGAGGGGATGGGGGAAGTTGGGCCAGAGTGCCTTTTGCCATGGCTGTCACTCAAGCACCTTGCATAAGCCTTGATTCCTTTTGCCAAATGAAGCATTCATTGTGAGAGAAGGGGCTGCTTGTTTGCAGGTGTCTGTACAAGTACATGCTGCTTCTCGTTGGATGGCAGCAGTTTCTGATTAAAGACTTGTTATTGGTACTTTATGGGGCAGAAAGAAAATTTGCTGTTTTTTAAAAAGCCATTACAGCTCCTTGGCACATCTGGCTCCTGTCTACAGTAGATGATGAGTGCCCCCCACTCTTTTACAAGCCAATTGCATCTTTAAAATGCTTTTAAACAAAATTTTCTTTTTTCTTTCTTTCTTTAATCTATGTATAATAGCAAGAAAGCAAGATTGGTGTGTGTAGAGAAGAAAGAATGAAAAACAGGACCGGTCGAATGAATGTGCAATCAGAGTTGTAACTAGCGTGGGATAACTGGGGTTTTGAACCAGGGTGGAAAATTTAGAAGTGGGTAGATGTAGTATTTTGGGGCATGCTTCCTCTCCTGCCTGTCCTACTCTTGGTGGTGTTAGTGGCTTCATCCTGGGCATGCATCCACATGCCCATTCCCTTGTGCTCTGGTGGCCTTGTCCAAGGGACACTTCCTCCTTCAGCATAAGCTTTGTGGCTTCTACTATTAGCTTCCTTCCCCGGCATCCAACACTCTCCGTGTGTTACAGAGTCCTTGACCACAATTCAAGTCACCACTTATTCCAAGTGAAAAAATGACCAGTTATAGCTCTGTGCAGAGCTAACTTATCAAATTAGAGAAATTAAATTCACTTTTCTTCTCCTACACTAACAATCCCAAGGGGAGAGTAATGGCTCCCAGATGCAATTCCTATAATTAAAACTCGGAATTCCTAAGGCCATCACCTGCATGACATGCTCCCCTAATCTGGTGACCATATATAGCCAGACTAAGAAGTAGTCTGGAACAAATGATCCCAGGAAAGGTCCCACATCTGAGGAGCTTTTATTTCACTTGGGTTTTCAGGAGTACAAAGCATCTGAGTTGCCCGGCAGTGATGCCTAAAGCCATTCTCACTCTTTGGAGAAACAAAGCAAATCAGCTCTCTCACTTTTTGAAACTCAAGTTGGTTTGGAGGCAAAACATGGCTACTGAGAAGTTCTGGGTAGATTTGTTACCAGTAACACAAGAAAAAATAACTTAGTAGGTGTTAAGTTCTGATGCCCTCAGTCATCAGAACTCTCTCCTTCCTCATATTATTCCCTGTTTGCTATGTATATGTTGGGTTCTGACTGTCCCCTAAACTTCTTGAGCTCAAATACTATTTGCTATCTTTGCACCCTTGGAGCCTCACTCAATGCCTGGCAAGTAGCAGGGACTGGAGAAAGGCTTGTTGTTGGCTTCAGTTCTAATCTATGCCAGACACCATGCAAAGAATTTAGGGGACAAAGACCAAATGAGAAACCCTGTCTGTCCTCAAAGACTTATGATCTGCTGGGAGGGGAGGGGAGAGGACAGGAAAGGAGGGGAGGGGAAAGGAGGGGAGAGGTATCCAACCTGTACATGGATAAGCAAAGAGATGATGATTTGTTGAGGAAGAGAGCACTGGGATGAGCCAGGAGACAGTTAACTCAATTGACTTGACACAATAGTCTTTGAAATGGAAAATGGTAGGAATCTTTGTAGATGTTAGAACTCTTATTGTTCACAATCCTCTACCATAACCTACTCTCTTTCCTCTTTTATCTAGAAATCACTCAAGGTCTTCTTGAGGGAACATTACCTTGTCATCAGAGGGTCATGGGTCCTCAGTTCTCCGTCTGGGATTCCTTCTCTTCCATTTTCCCAGGTAGTACTTTGTAGAATTTTAATGCATGAGTGGCTTTGCAAAGGCACCATTAAAATAATCCCTGTCTTCAAGGAATTTACATTCTATTCTGGATATACTAGGTAAACAGATAAGTAGAAAGAAAGTAATTTCAGGAGGGAGAAAGTACTCACAGCTGGATAGTGGACAGGAAAGATCCAAAAAAACTTTGTGTAGGAGGTGACTTTTAAGGAAGCTAGGGACTTGATGGTGATGGCCAGGGAGGGTTAGCATTGCACACATCAAGGACAACCTGGGCATGGAGATGGCTGATGGAATGTCCAGGTCAGGTTATAGTTAATGAGCTGCTTTGGATCCAGCTAGAATGCCTAAAGGGGAGTGATGGGAAATAAGTCTGCAAAGGGACACGGGAGTTAGACTGTTTAGAGCTTTCAAGCTAGAGACTAAAGTGTGGGTGGCGATGTTCACAATATTCAGTCATTCTCTACAATTTTTTAAAGATCAAATTTTATTTTATTTTCATGAAGATTTACCTTCTCTCCCTTTCTCCAATAAGAAAGCAAAAAAAGAAGCAAAATCTGTTTTTTCTCTAAATTGGTCTAAGAGGAATATACAAGATTGCAATACATAAAAGAATTCTTCTTTCCCAGTTAAAATATGAGCTCCTTAAGAGCAGAGATCATGTTGATTTCTCCTTTTTGTGCCCCTAGCTCTTAGCACATAGTCGGTGTTTAATAAATACCTTTCATTCATTCAGTCTTTTCATTCAATCAGCTCTGTAACTTTGTGCAAGATACTTTCCTATTTGAGGCCTCAGTTTCCCTGGCTGTAAAATGAGTTTGGACTAATATTTAAGGTTTTGTCTTCTCTAACTTTCTACAATATTGTAAGTACCAAAAACATAGTTGACTCATAATGTCCAAATATCTCCTTTACTCCAAATGAACAGGCAGAAATTTTCTGGCAATTCTGTCCTTTGTTAGATGTGCCTTTGTGTACTTTTGGAGACCTGCACTCCCTTTGGGGAGAGATTGCGTAATCATTTCTATTTCACATGGTGGCTGGTGTACTGTTGGATGCCTAACACTGGATGATTATGATAAAATGGATGAAGGTATGAATGCATCTGCTAACCTTGATCAGATCCGTAAAGATATACTTGAGTTTACAAAGATGCTCATGCACGATGGATGGCAATTAAATGATTGCTAAAGGGGCCATGGGATTCAGCTTATGTCTGTGCCAGCTGTCACTCCAGGCCTCATTAGGAGAACATAGCCTTGGATGGGTGCAATTTGCTACAAACAGGAGAGCCTGCAGAGAGATTCCAGGCATCCTTCAGAAGTTGTCCACTTGGCTCATCTGCCATTCTCCTTGACTTGGTTCTTCTAGTTACCTGGTATTGCTGTGCCTCTCTACCCCTGATACTCCAGGTTCACCTCCCTTGACAGAGATTGCAACCGAGAGCTCAGCCATGTGCCTCCTTCACTCAGCTGCCAGCTGTGGCTCTTCTGGGGCATCTTAGTGGAACTCAGCCCAATTCACTTATTGTTTAGGTAACTCAAAACATCCCCAGGTCATACAGACTCCCTAGCCCATCTCAACCCCTTCTCCATCCCAGGCAAAAATCAGAAAGAGGGGATGGCATCTTCTTCTCTAGCTCTGAGTGAGCCAACTCTGAATCACAAAATCTGAGACTTGGAAGGGACCTCAGAGGTCAGCTAGTCACTGAATTCGTTTTCATGTGTTACTTCCCCCGACTCACATTGAGTGTGAGCTCCTTGACAGCAGGGACTTACCTGGTGGCTTTTTTCCCTTATACCCCTAGTGCTTAGCACATTGCTGGGCACACAGTAAGTGTTAAAGAAATGCTTTTTCATTCATCTGTGTGTTTACTCATCCACCCACATGGATGACTCATTGAGTTTTCAGTTCACTCAGAGTTTCAGATCTTTTTCAGAATAACTGCTCTTCATTTTTCTCTCCCCATCTTATAAATGTGAAGTTGATTTTCTTTTACCCATGTGTAAGACTTCACCTTTATTTCTATTGAATTTCATTTGATTAGGTTTAGCTCAGTGGTCTCCCCCAAAAGTTCTGTTGTTAGTGTGGCTTGGTGACACCTGGAGGTCCTCAAGGACCTTTGAAGGCTTGATGAGGTCAAAAGGATTTTCATAATAATGCTAAGGCATTTTCCTTTATTATGCAGTAAATATTGGTAGATACAATCCACCTAAAGCAAAGCTTTTGGGGAGGTCCTCTCAGTCATTTTCAAGAGTTGAAAGGGGTCTGTGGACCCAAAAGTTTGAGAACCTCTGCTTTAGCTCACTAGAATCTTCTTGGGTCTTGGATATTGTCCAGTAGGGTAGCTGTCCCTGCCAGCTTTATGCCATCTGTAAATTTGATGACTGTGCCATCTATAGCTTCATCCAAATCTTTGGTGAAAATATTAACCAGTACAGGGTTAAGCACAGAGCCCTGTGGTACTTGATTGTAGACCTCTTGCCATGTTGACATTGACCCTTTAATATCTACTCTTCAAGCCTGCTCATCTAAACAGTTCTGAATGAAGAAATGAGAAAGCATTAATTAATATTTACAACAAGCAAGGCACTATGCTAAGTCTAGGGATACAGATAGAAAAGTAATCAGTCCCTGGCCTCCAGGAGCTGCATAGGGAGTGATGACACAGATAGGAGGCTTCTGGTACAAGTCAGATGGAGAGGGCCCTTGGTGTACAGTTCAAAAGCACATGATGAGGCTTCTTCTTTAATGGAATTCCTGGCAGCTCAAGACAGCTTGAGAAGCCTGGCTCCAGTGCATCAAGGAAACTTGCCACCCCATCAACATACGATCAGCCCATTGGAACATCTACTACTTCCCATCATCCCACAATCTGAACCCTCAGTACATCCTGGGCTCTTTGGTCATTGGGTGGTTCTATCTTAGATGACATCTTCAGGTGACATAGCAAAAATCCCAGAAATTCCAGTGCTTATTCTTCTCTGGGCAGAGAATTTTGTGGGAGTAACTTGAGCACTGACCAAGACTCAGAAAGACCAGGGCTCAAAGCCTGTCTCAGATACTTACCAGCTGTGTGACCTTGGGCAAGTGACTTAACCTCTCTGTTTCCTATCTCTAAAACAAGGGGATTGGGCTTGATGGACTCCAAGGTTTTTGTGGAGTCTAGGAGTCTACAAACCCAGACATGGATGGAAGGGTTTCAATAAATGTGGTTTAACCTGGGCAGATGCAAGGAGACAGTCCAGCCCCAACAGGTTTCTTTGCCTCCACTGCCATTGATGCAAGGTCCAGAGAATGCCAAAGGTCATCATATCAATGCATTGTTCTCCCCCAGTTCTCTCAGACAGAGTTTAGTAACAGTCGCAAGCTCTTAATGCTTTTCAAAGCACTTTCCCAATTACTAGTAATTGATCCTCATCATTTTGCAGATGAGGAAACTGAGGCAGCCAGAAGTCATATGGCTCATCCAAAGTCACTTAGCTAGTAACTAAGGGCTGGATTTGAACTCAGGTCTTCCTGGCCCAAGCACTGTGTGCACTGTGCTTCCAGCTGTCATGGAAAGGTTAGAGGTGTAAGGATGGTTTACTGGAGTCCAGCTCAGAATCTCTGTCCCAGAGCTGATCTGGACCATTCACTTCCAGCATCTGGCACAGGTTCAGCCTCCACAAGCGGGGAAGGCTTGCTGTGGATCAACACTGAGGATGACAGGTTGGAATGCCTAGGACAGAGTACATAACTATGAAACTTCCAGTATCTATTTAAATCAGATTTCAGTTGTTTTACAGACCTGAGAGGCAGTGTGGCTCAGTGGATAGAAAGTCAGAAAGATCTGGTTTCAAATACTGCTTTTGTGTCCATGGGCAAGTTTGGTGCTTGTGAGAGATCCACACAGCTCTGTATGCCAACCTGCATTTATGAAAGGAGATTTCTTCATCCGGGAATTCCCCAAATCATTGTAACCACAGGTTTCGAACCAACCTCTACAGACACAGGGCTTATTTAGCCCCTGTATGATAGTTTTTAAAAGTTCTTCTTGGTGCTCACAACCCAACTGTCCTAGGGCTAGCTTTGCCATTATGGCTAATGAAGGGATCGCCCCAAAGCAGAAAACCAAGCCTTTCCTTGCATGGCCAGTATGGCTGCTCAGCCTCAGATAGGTTGTGTCAGCTTTGGTTTCTATATCTGATGTTGCTGAAGGAACCTAGATCACCATAATGAGAATGTTCATGAACCAGCTTATTATCATTTTAGAAATGTTCATAGCTGAATCAAACGCCAGACTTGATGTTGCAGTGATGCGATCTACAGACGTTTAGTCAATGAAATATTTTCTGGTCACATATGGAGGTTGGGGCTGTAATCACATGCAGAAATGTCAGTGTCTATCTTTAGGCTCTGGAAAAGAAAGAAAAACACAACATGAAGTCTTGATTGCTGCTGTGCAGCCCCTCCCCACCCCTTCCATGCTTTTGTCTCTCCTTGATGACATATGGCCCCCGCACACATTCATTTCAAGGCACCACCAGCAATTTCTGTCCTTAATAATTACAGACATCTTAAATATTATTTTTAATGCTTGCAGAGTGCTTTGTTTATTTTATTAACATTTTCTAATTAAGATAAACCTATTTTCTTTTCTTTTCATATTCCTAACCGTTGTGAAAAAAAGAAAATTGAATTCTATGTTACAAATATGTATAGTCAAGCAAAACAAATTCACTCACTGGCTATGTTCCAAAACCTATCAGCCTCATTCTGCCCCCTGTGGGAGCGTAGCATCCTTCATCTTCACTTGTCTGGAATCATGGATGGTCATTGCTGTTGATCAGACTTCTCACAGTTTTCAAAGTATTGTTATTATATAAACCATATAAATAAGTGTTTTATATAATTCTTTCATTAGAGTCTCACAAACATCCTGTGAAGCAATTACCACAGACATTATTGTTCCCATTTTTAGAAGAGGAGACTGAGGCTTTGACTTTCAGAATAGGTCAGACCTGACCAATCTGCTTTCCTTTTTCTGAGAGAGTTACCAAACTGTAAATCAAGACGATAATGAAGCTATATGTTGTGGGCAGTTGAGGCAGCAAGGGGGCTTGGTAGATAAAAGACTAAACTTGAATTCAGACCAGGGTTCAAATCCTGCCTCCAATGTTTAATTAGCTGTGAGAGCTTGGGGAAGTCACTGAGTTTTCCCATGTGTAGAGTGTGATTTTTCCCTCTTCTATTCAGCCAAACTAGCCTTCTCTGTTTCTCACTCGTGGCATTCCAGCCTTTCTCTCTATCCAGATGCACTGGCTGTGACTCTGGTGCCTGGAACACTCTCTCATTTCCCTCCAGCTCAGACAGTCCTCTTTCTTTAAAAAGCAGCTCAGATGCATCTTTGCATGAAGTATTTCCCCCACTGATAGTGGCCTCCTTCCCTTATATTTATATTGGATATCTTTATACATGTACTTGTCTCCCCCAGTGGAAAATAAACCACCTGTGAGCAGAGATTGTTTCTTTCCTTGTTTCCATAAACCTGATACCTGGGCGTGTAACAGGTGTGTATGTCTCTCCATTGATTCACAAGTTGGCCTCTTCCTCTCTTTCTAATTTTCTTACATTATTTTCTTCTATCCATTCTACGGTCTAGCTGTACTGGTTTGTTTGCTGTTTCTTCCATCTGCATCCCTTTGCATTGATTCAGCCGTGTGTTGGGTATACTTTCCCTCTGTATCTCCACCACTTACAATTCTTGAGTTATCCAGTATACAAGTCTATTAAAAAATATGCTTTTGTGATATCCCACAAGGTTGACCCATAATGGTTTCCTCCCAGGTGAGGGAATTCTTGGAATCCCTGACTTCTCCAAGGCTCAGTTCAAGTACTTCATCCTGTAGGAGGGCTTTTTCTTGGTCTCTCCCAGCTGCTAGTGCCTTCACCTCTAACATTTCTTTACATTGACTTTGTATGTATCTTGTATATACTCATATGTGTATATAATGTCTCCCTCCATTAAAATGTAAGCTCTTTGGGCATGGACTGCTTTTTTTGGTGACTCCAGTACTTAACACAGTTTACAAGGGTAAGTGTTTAATACGTGATTGTTGACCTTAAGGAGTAGCCATTAATGATTGCCTATAAACTTGGAATAAGGTCTCTTATAGAGGTCCCTAGGGATCTATGCATGGCCCCAGATGGAATGCTTTTCAAAATTGCAGGTGGCCCAAAGCTGTGTGGTTTGGCTAAGACACTGTATGTCAGAATCAGTACTCCAAAAGATCCCAGACTACAATGCTGGGCCAAATCAAATAAGAGGACATTCAGCAAGGGTAATGTGAGGGCTTACACTTGGGTCCAAAACGTCCACTTCACAAGTACCAGCTGGTAGAGGCGTGGCTGGGGAGCAGTTCATTTGAACAAGTGGCTGGGGAGCAGTTCATTTGAATAAGGTCTGGGGTTTTAGATCGCTGCTAGCTTGATGAGAGTCAACCACTCAACATGGCAACCTTGTTGCAGGAAGATTACACTTGTTTGGCTTGGTCCTAGAAGACAGAATGAGGAGTAATAGATGAAAATTGGGAAGAGGGAAATTAAGGCTTGATGTCAGGAGAAACTTGCTAATGTTAAGAGCCAATGAGAACCAACCCCAATGGAATGGGTTAGAGGAGTGGCATATCTCCTCATTGTAGGTCTTGAGGTTAAGATGCTGGATTGCTAGGAATCCTAAGAAGGGATCCTTATTCAGGACTGGGGCTGGATGAGGTGGCCCCTGAGGCCAGTTCTAGCTCAGAAACTCTGAGATTCTTTGACTTGTCACCAACTACTAGATTCTTTGGGAGGATTCTCAGCCTGGTTGCCTTACTCCAAGTCCAGGGCTTCTTTCTGCCACACTTCCTTAGTGAGTGGTTAGCTCATAGAACCTAGAACTGACAGTGTCTTCACAGCTCATTGAATCCATGCCTTTCATTTAGGTCTTAAAATTTTTAGTGTAAATTTAAAAATCATCACCAAACGTCAATATTTCAATATGCAAAGAACAAGAAAGAGGTCTACATCAAAAACTATAAACTTTTGCTAGTACAGTTTAAAAAATCATGTATGTATGCATACATAGTCATACATACACTATATGTGTATGTGCATATATGTGCAAATGCACACTTATATATACATACAACACATATGTGCATATATACATGCATATGTGTGC
This sequence comes from Bettongia penicillata ogilbyi, assembly GCA_023548195.1. NCBI lineage: Eukaryota > Metazoa > Chordata > Mammalia > Diprotodontia > Potoroidae > Bettongia > Bettongia penicillata. The sequence goes on along the minus strand of JAJHZJ010000132.1, from coordinate 11,923,234 downwards.
TTATGTTCTTATAAACTGACAATTTCCTTGAGTTTCCTATTGGCTATATCCAGAATTAAAGGCTCTTAAAAATGGAGCAGAATTCCCCAAAGTTGGCCCCCAATGGTCATCACTGTATTCTTTTATTGAATAAACATTATTCAAACTATGCTTTATGCAGAGCAACTTGATGAGTCTGGAGGAAAGACAAAGATAAAGACACCATCTTCTCTACTCCGACAGAACCTAAACTATAGGACGTGGCATTTGTGTAGGGATATCATAGGGTTAGGGATTACATCTGTGATTTCACTGGTATAGGGAACTCCCTGGTGAGCACATTTCTTTTGCCATTGAAGATCAGCACCTTCTTTGTGACTTATCACAGTCTTAGAGCATCGCCTAGAGCATCTGGGTTCAACCTTAGAAACAGAGGTCACTAGTCTCTAAATAAGGATCCCTGTAGGAGGGCTTTTTCGTAGTCTTTGCCAGCTGCTAGTGCCTTTACCTCTAACATTTCCTTATATTGACTTTGTATATATCTTATGTATACACTATATATATATATGTATATATATATATATATACTCATATGTGTACATATGCTCTCTATTAAAATGTAAGAATCAGTTTAAAAATGTAAGAGTAACTATGTTTCAGTGTATTTTTACTTATTTTGTTCAACACTTCCTAATTGCATTTAATTCAGTTTGGGCCACACCAGGAGTCTGGCATGTGACACGTTTAACACTTCTAGCCTAGAGCACTGAGAGGGAAAGGAGTCGGCCCAGGGTTACACAGCAAGTCTGCCACAGAGTTGGTGCTTGAGCTCATGTTTTCCTGGTTCCAAGGACAGGGCTCTAGCTTCTCCATATATATATACATATATATATATGCATATACATATATATACATACATATATATATTTGTGTGTAGAGCCCTAGACATTTGATGAGGTTCTTGGGATCTGAGATCTTTTTGGGGCTTTGATTCCATCTTTCAATGGAAGATGTGGCCATGACTGTTAAAATTTTATTGGAAGGGTGCAGAACATCCCCTGGGTCTGGCTGTTTGTTGTCCCACCTAAGACTTGTGGAGGATGAGTAATAAAGCTTCAGGGATGGGGGAATCCTTTGGCTCAGATTCAATCCTTTGTATTGTTGTTATAAAAGGGAGTTATTCTTGGACCCAAGGATGTCAGCAGAATTAGGAGGAGGCCTGATTTTCCCATAGGTACGGGATGAAGAGAATGTATGTGTCAGTATAGAAGGGTCCACATCCCCAGGAAAAGCTAATGGCAGCCTTGGGAAGATAGAAGTCTATGCCTTCTAGGCATCAGAGAGATGCTGTGGTGATGTCAACAAGTTAGCAGGTAGGCAAGATAATGCTGTGGTGAGGGATATGAATGATCTCTCTCTGACTAAGAGCCAAGCAGCTGATAGATTCCTGACTTGTCTTGCTAATAATTTCAGCTTTCAAGAGCTAGAGGATGTGCCCAATGAGGGAAATGACTGTACTGGATGTGATGCTTACTAATAAGGAAGATGTGGTTGGTGAAGTGGGGGTGACAGGAACCTTTGCAGAGGGACACCATTTGATCTGAGAGTGTATGATGGATAAAGACAAGAGTGTCAGGCATCATCTGATACACATCCTAGACCTCGGGAGAACAGACTTCAAAGAATTAAGGGGAAAAATGGGTAGGATGGCATGGACCCTAGGATAGGAGGCTTTCAAAACAAAATTTTGGGGATGTAATCATGATAGTACTGGGGTGGAGGGGAGGGAATCTGAGAAGATGGGTATAACTCTATAGGGAACTCACGAATGAGCACAGATTGTGAAGAATATGGCAGTAAGGGCAGATAACTGAGTTTAAATGCAAAGCAGTGTCATAGCCTGAAGAACAGTATCAGGAAAAGCAAAGTCTTAGATAAGCTGGGGCTTTTAAAAAATACTAAGGATTTAAGACAGTTCTGAAGGACTTAGGATGAAAATGCCATCTCTCTCCAGAAAAAGAAGTAATGGGAGTCTGAACACAGACTGAAGCAGATTTATTGTGTGAACTTTCCCTGTTTTCTTTTTTGTTCTGTTTTTTCTTTCACAATTATGACTAATGCGGAAGTATGCTTTGTGTAACTATACATTTATGCATTATAAGCTATGCTAAATTAAAGAATCTGGAACTTAAAAAATGAACATTAGGATTGTTTTTATATGCAACTGGAAAAAATAAAATATTAACAAAATACTAAGGCTGCCAAAAAGCTTAATTACAGTAAGGCAGAGGAGGAAAGAGAAGAGGGGTGAGATCAATGCTTAGACTGGCTGAGAGAGAAATGGAGAAAGGGCAGCCTAATTCAGCTCTGCCAAAGAGGATGATCTTTAGAGAGGGAAAGATAGAGGAGAAGACAGAATAATAAGGAAATACACCTGAAGATAAGAAAGGAAAGGCTAGGAGTGGACCTAATTAATTGTCCTTACAAAATTCGAGTCCCTTGGCAGAGGTATGGAGAGGACTGCAAGATGGGATGTTGAGTAATGGTATTGATCTCTAAGGACCAGGGGAGAATGGGCACGGGCTATTGGTGTACCAATCGTTTGAAAAAGGGAAGCAAGTGTCTTCTACAAACCATTGCTGGATAGATAAAGCACTTGTTGGGTGTTTTCTATGTTCCACACACTGTACTAGATGCTGGTGATACAAATATAAGAAAGCAAAATCGGGGAGGATGGGTGAAGGAGGTGGAGTCTGGAGAGATCTGGATGAGAGGGAGCTTAAGGATAGCTGGAGTCTTTCTTAAAACATGTGAAGTTGGTCTGTTAACTAGACAGCAGTCAACAGTAACTAGTTAACTTTGTACTGATTCATAGCAAAATGTAAACTTCTTTACTTATGTCAAGTCTCCTTGTTGCCTAGTGTCCTCAGTGCCTGGCAGAGTGCTTGGCTTTCCTGTGTTAGCATTTCAAAAGACTTGCTGATTGGTTGAAATAAAATCTGTTTTGTTCCCATTGAATGCATTTGTTACCTTGAATGCTTTTACAATCTGGGGTGGGGGAATCCTTTATCCATACCTGTGTAGACCTACACATGAGCTAGATTCAGAAATTTTCCAAAGGCACTTTTTGGTGGGAGGGCAGTACAAGCCAAAGAGTGGCTGATTTAGGGGTCCATTTCTGAGATAGGACCTGGTCTGTGTAACCCAATGTTCAGGGGTCCTGGGTCAGGCTTCAGGTAGTAATTGAGTTAGACAGTTCTGAGGTCAAGTCAGATCTGTGATTCTGTGCCCGTTTCTTAGGAAGGGTACTGAGGGGATAAAGCAAAATTAAAATGACATAATTGACACTGAGAACAAGGCAAGATATTAACCTGTCTCATCATTCTTGAGATGAGCAAAGGCCATTCTATCCCCATGAGCCCAAAGAGATATAGATCAAAGGAATCAATCACCCTCAACCACTCAAATTCTGTAAGTGATGAGACAGCTCTCCTCTCCAGGTCATAGCTTCATTTCCACAATTGCTTCCTCAGGAGGGCAGATGCCCTCCCTGAGCAAGGAATAGCTCTGGCTCTTGCCCAGGTTGGAGGCATGAAGGGGAGTGTGCTGGGGGCTTTGTCCACATGGGTTTGATTTGTGCTCCTGAAACCAACAAATGACACATTTGTTTAGAAGCAGAGCTACTGTTATCCTACCCTCAGCCACTGTAGACTCATGTCTGCATTAAAACATAATCTCTTTAGTCAAAGCACTTTTATTCTTTTCCAGGGAGATGTAACATCTCTTTGTACTCGAAGGAAACCCTGTAAATTGAATTTAGTTGTTTAGGGCTCTGAGCCCTGTGTAGTCAGGGAGCTTTATTAAATCAAGTTCCTGATTGTTTCGTACTCTCTGGGCTATGAAACAAGTTGGAGGATGGGAGAGGTGGAGGATTCCCATTGCTCCAATCAAAACCTAAGGCATCCAGGTCCCAACTATCCCTGTGGCATTGCACATCAATGCGCGAAGTCATTGACATTTCTCAATTTTTTTTTTTTTACCTTTAAAAGGGGGATGGGTGGTTTTTGTGATTTAAGGAAGGAAAAGCAAATGTAATGAATAGGTCAGAGGATCTTGTTTTGGAAGTCTGGGTTCAAATCCAAGTTCTGGCATTTTCTAGCTCTGTGACCTTGGGCAATTAACGTCCTTTCTGAACCTGTTCTCTCATTTGTAAAATAAGGGGGTTGGATTGCTCAGTCTTTTTTTCTCACTTGTAAAATAAAGAGGAGTGCTCCTTGGAAGGAAAGCATTGGCAAATCTGTACATAGACTAAATAGCAGCAACACCAGCTTCCTAATTAAGGTCCATACTCGGGTTTTTCCAGTAGCAATGTATGTCTGTGAGAGTCAGACTATAAGGAAAGCTGAGCACCACAGAACTGATGTATTTGGATTGTGATGCTGGAGAAGACTGGAGAGTTCATTGCACAGCAAGGAAGTCAAATCAGTCGATATTTAAAGAAATTAATTCAGGCTCTTCAGTGGACAGTCAAATACTGAAGGTGAATCTTAAGTACTTTGGCCACATAATAAGATGGGACTCATTGGAAAAGATTCTGATCTTGGGAAAGATTGAAGGCAAAAGGAGAAGGGGATAGCAGAAGATGAGATGGATGGATAGTGTCATGGAAGCAATGAACATGAGCTTGGACAGACTTTGGGAGGGAGTGGAGGATAGAAAAGGCTGGCATGCTATGGTCCATGGGGTAACAAAGAGTCAGACATAGCTGAATGGAAGGTCCCTTCTAGCTGTGAGTGAGCAAACAATGGCCTAGATTTGCTCTTAATGTTAAGAACCAGGTGCTTCCAAAATGTGGATTATGTGGAAATATTAAGTTAAATGCTTTCCTGTCCCACCCCTAATGGGAACGCCAAGTGAATGAGCTCCCTGTGGACTTATTTTAATTTGCAAGTGACTGGAAAAAACTGTGACCAAGGACTAGAAGAACTTGGGAGAGGTTCGCTCAGCCATCTGGATTGTCACTATTTGCAGAATGGGAGGATGTTAGAACAGAAAGTCGTAACCTTGAAAGCAGGAAGTTTGCCTGGGACAGCTCTGACCAGACCTTTAATTAGGGACTTGAGAGGGTGACAGCCTAATTCTAGGGCTCTTGGATGATTCTTTTCAGCTGTTCAGAGCCATACATCTTCCCTTATGGATCAATGAATTGTCTTAGTGGAGGAGTTGGAGCACAACCGAAGAGTGTAAAGTGATTTGTTTAAAAAAAAGTCTAATCTGACTTTTAGAAACTAAGTCTTTTGCCCACTAGAAGGACTTATGAGACCTTTTTTCCCCAGTGTATATTTTAAAGTTGTTTTTAACTTATCTAAACATTTTTTCAAAAATCACTCTCCGTCCTCATGTGGCAGATTCAGGTAGTACCTTAAAAAAGTGCAAATGTAGACCCAAAGACTTAAAGTTCTCCTTGGCCTTCGCTCCCATGGAGCTTTACCTTCCTCAAGATCCAGATGAAGGATGATAAGATGCCTTCTTAGGACAGAGCAATACTTAAATCCCACCCATCACTGAATCCTAATCTTTAAAGATGAGGACTGATTTATTACAGGATCCTCTGGTGACGTGAAAGAGCGAGTTTGCCAGCTCAGGTAGTCCCCAAACTCCCTTCCCAGTAGTGGGATCAGGCACCAGTAATTCCCCAGCCTGGGTTATCCTCCCTGTTGGCCTTCTCTCCTGTTTCCCAGTTACTGAATGTTGCTTGAAGTTAAGAAACTTTGCTAATGACCATCACCTCCAGCTTTCTAATTTCAACTGGGCCTTTATTACTGAACAGCAATGCTATCTCTTCATGAATGAACCAATGGAAAGGGTGCTGATCCTAAAGCCATCCTGTCTCTGCCACCTATTGTGTGACCTTGGGCATGTCACTTAATATCCCTTGGCTTCATTGTTTTATGTGTGAAATGAGAGGGCTGGATTAGCTCTGTGGTCCTTTCAGCTCCAGAGCTGTAATCCCAGAGACTGCCTCTCTGACATCTCCTGAGGCAACTGCTCCAAATCCCAAGATGCCAACTTTCGCTCAGGTTCCCTTCTTTTAGCAGGTAACTTTACTTTCTGCCTTATTGAGGTTGGGATCACTGGCCACGAGCTCCTTTACTGCTTCTCCTCCATACCTGAAAACACCTTTCTCACACCATAATCTCAGAAGACCAAAATCACAAGTGACCCAAATGGCAGTGAAAACACATGGTACCCTCCTGCCAAAGTCCAGGATTTTTCTCTTTTTTTTGAAGTGAATAGAATTTTAATTGTCAGTTATGATAGCTATCTAGAGCCAGCTTCTTTACTTCCATATCCTCCTGGTGACTTTTGATAGCTGTGAACGTTGGCATGCCATAATCTCAGAAGACAGATCACAAGTGACCTAAAAATCAGCAGAAAACATGTGGTGTTTATGGAAACACACCTAGGAGCCTGATGCTCTAGCAATACATCCGGGACTTTCAGCTCCCACCTGGAGAAATAATTAATGATGGAAGACAGCTGCTTGGAATGGAGGCCTTCCCTGAGGAGTTGTCTGCTTGTGCCCTGGGGTTCTAAACCATAGCCTTGGAAGGGCTTTACTCTGCATCTGTGGGGTGGGTGACCTACTCAGTGGGATGATGGAGTCGGTGGGCGACCTACTCAGTGGGGTGATGGAGTCGGTGGGTGACCTACTCAGTGGGATGATGGAGTCATTCAAGTAACCATCATCAAGTCAAGAAAGGAAAAGTTTCTTTTTTATAATGCTAGACAGATATGTGTCCAGGTATATTTTTCCAGGAATAAAAAAAAGTTACCTTTTTAGCTGGCTTAGCTCAGAGCATGAATTTCCTTCCTACAGACTGCTGTGTTGTAGTGAGGAGAAAGATGGTCTTAGAGTCAGGAAGATGGGGTTCAAGTTCTGCCTTTGACAAATACTGCTATGTGACCCTGGACAAGTCAGTGACCTCTTTGTGTTCTAGGTAATGCTTTAAGATGATCAGTTTAAGGGAAAGTAGTGACATGTCCCCATAGAGAGATTCTTCTCCAAGAATTTTTGAAACCAGTGAGAACATCCATTCTATCCTTTCCCCTTCACTGTGTATTAACTATGTCATTGTATATTAATTGAACTAAAGTATAAGTTAAGTGTTTGGAAGATAGTTTTATCTTTATTTCATCGCATGCCATTTTGTCACATTAAATGACTTTGGGGGCATATTAGATAGAACTGGTCCAAAATGTAATAACTAGAGGTCCTATCAAGTCATTTTTTCCTGCATATTAGTTTCAGATCCTTGTGAAAAATTGAGTTGCATGAGGAAGGTAGATGTAACACATACAGATGCTCTGCTCTCATGCTTCCCCGAGTGTCCGAGTTATCACTAGGCACCCTATTATCTGGAGCAAGAATTAATGATAATTATAACTGTTATCATTATTACCAGCCTTTGCAAGGGCCTTAAGGTTTGCGATGCGCTTTGTAAAAATCATCTTGTGATTAACCCCAGGAGGCAGGTGCTACTATCATCCCCATTTTACAGTTGAAGAAACTGAGGCAAACAGTGGCTAAGTGACCTGTGGTCACACAACTAGGAAGTGTCTGAGGCTGGATTTAAATTTAGGTTTTCTGAACTCCAGGTTCGATGCTCTATCCATGACCTTGGGCAAATTGTTTTGCCTCAATGGGCTTCTGTTTTCCTCCTTTGTAAAAAGAGGTGCTTGACTTGAATGACCTCGAAGTTTCTTTCTTTAACAAATCCTTTGATCTCTCATTTTTTCTAGTTTGCTTGCCCCCAACATCATGGGACTCTGGAGGTTGCATATCATAGGACTCTAAAATTCTTGAATTTTGTGCTCGTGTTTATATTCTCCAAGGTTTCTAACAGTGATATGCAAATAGTAGACACTTAATAAAAGTGTTTTGAATTATTATTGAGTGGAATCTGCATATGAAAACCTACACATTTCCTTCAAATGCCTTTTCTTGGATACTGGCAGGATACTGCTCTGCTTCTGGCAATAACGATTTGAAGGGAGATGAAGAGGAAGATCTACAGAGTTCTGCAATCCTGGAAGCTTCCAAAGACATTCCCTTCTAGTCTTTAAATAGCACACCCTACAGAATTTCCCCAGTATGCAAAATCTAGGAGCTAGCATGTTCATTATCCTGAATTAAGAAGTTGGCTTTGGACTTAGACAAGGGAAGTCTAGCAGAGCAACTGGGAAACTCAGCAAAGCCAAATGGTCATTTTCTGTCTTGTAAAGGTCATAGGACATTAGACATAGGAGAGACTTTAGAAATCTTCTGGTCCAAACTCTTATTTTTTGGAGGAGGGCAAGGGACTTGCCCAAGGGCACACAGTGAAAACAAACTTTAAGTTGAATTGAATTGATTTTTTTTTTTACTTAAACCCAATTTAGGGCTCTTTTCATTTCACCATCAAGACATGAAAAAAGTCATCAGCATGGAGCACATCCTATAAAAAATTCATGGAAACATAAACTTGTAGGGATAGAAGGAATCTCAGAGACCCTTTGCTCAATCCCTCTCAACCTCATCATCCCAATTATACCATTCTGGGCATGTGCTCATCTGGCTTCTTGCTGAAGACCTCCATTGAATCAGAACCTACTCTTCTCCCCCTCCGCTCCCCATGCAGCCCATTCCATGTCTACAGAACTCCTTACAACTAGCTTTCCTCTCTGTGGAGTCCAAATCTGCCTCCCTTTCCCCATGATGCACTGACCCTAGTTCTGCCCTATAGGGTCAAGTAGAACAAAGCTAATCCTTCTTCTGCATGAGAGCCCTGCAGATATTTGAAATCCCCAAGCATGCTTCCTCTCAATATGTTTGCTTCTTTCAATTGATTATCACACAGGGCATAGCTTTATTTCAAAGGAAATAAACCACTGGCTTGAAAGTAAAGCTGGTGGTTGCACATAGCCAATCTTTAGCAAATGTCTGTTGTTTTGATTTTCACTCATATTACATTATTTCCCTTGAGGAAGATGGTTGAGCTTTCCTCCCTTTTTTTTTCTCAAGTTGACAAATTTTTTGACAAGCACATTGACAGGCTGAAGTGTATATGTAGAGGGGGTGATCAGGATAGAAAGGCAATTAGAAATCCGGCCAGATGAACATCGGATGAGAGACTTGATGAAAATAAGAACCCTCATCATCTTCACTGCAGCAAGAACAAAGGTCAAAATACTTTTATGTAGGCTCCACAAATATTATCTCAATCGATCCTTACAACATCCCTGGGAGGTAGGTACTATTTATGATCCTCATTTTATACATGGGGAAACCAAGGCAGAGGTTAAATGACTTACCTAGGGTCATACATTCACTGTGTCTGAAGCTGAATTTGAATTCATGTCTTGGCTTGTCTAGGCTTAGCACTCATCTCCTTTGATGTCTCTTGAAGTTAGGTCAATAGATGACTTAGTGAGGTCAGGGCAGCTATATTCAAAAACTGGCCAGCAGGAACATAGTAGAGGATTCAGGGCTTAAAATGCCATGGCATCCTCCTGGAAATGGCATAGTTAAGTGAAGAGTTAATAATGACTCGTACAAGCCTAACTGAAGGTACTTAGAAAAGAGAAGATTGGGGGGCATGAGCGAGGCTGTGTTCAAGTATTTGAAAAGTAGTCAGAGCATCATTTAGAACTGCAATGGACCTAGAGGTAAGGGAATCCAACTCTCTCATTTTACAGATGAGGAAACTGAGGCATAATAAGGTTAAATGATTTGCCCAGGTAGCTTCTCAGATTACATGATTCTACAGATTGTTCAAGGGTTAAAATATATGTGTGTATATTTTAAACCATCATATGAGAGTCTGGGTCATATTGGGAGTGGAAGTCCTTTTGAAAATGTATGACTCACTACATGGTAGTGAGGTTTCCCCAGCTGTGGGGAACATTGTTTATAAATATCAATTACCAATTCTCCATCTGGGCCTGGCAGGTTCTCTGAGTTTACAAGCAAAATGCTTTAATAACTTCATCTTTGGAACCCATGGATCCAGTCCTTTTGTTTGTGCTCCAGGAAGTTCATCTGATGCCCATTTATTTAGTAAGTGGGTGGGAAGGGATGCAGTATGGGAGATGATGATTTCACTCAAAATTTCATTAGTGCCTTTGGAATTTAAAAAAATATACCTCCTTCATTGGCAGAAGATGCACTGGCTACAGCATCCTTGTGGAGTATCCAAGTAACTGAATAATAATCTTCTTAATTCATATGTTTCTGTCCCCAGTCATCTCTCTCTGGCTCTGTCAAGCTTTACCCCTTCTAAGGGCAGGGGTTTCCAAGGATGGAGTCAGGAGACCAATATCTAAATGCCAGGTTGAAATCTGCCAGCAGCCCTGTCACCTCACCCTGTAACTTTTTGGAGATTCAGTTTCCTCATCTCTTAAATGGAGATAATAATGCATATACCACCTACTTCACAGTGTTGTGATGGAAGTTCTTTGAAAAACCTGAAAATAGTGCACCATAAAATGGGAATGATTAGCATGCAAAGGATCCAATTTTGGGGCAGTATGGGGGAAATCCCGTTGTGGGAACTCCCTTTCCCAACATCAGTTGTAACTATGGCCTACTGGAAAAGGACCTGCTTGAGGCACGTAGGGGATGAATGACATTGTACACAGGATGTGAATCCAGGTCTTCTTAACTCTAAGCTCAGGATCAATCCCATAGTCAAGCACTGTTGAAGCTTCCAAGTCCAGAGAGGAACTATAAGATCTCACTTGTAAGTTAGTCATGACAGGTGAGAGTTAATGGCTAGCTTCAGTTAGCTTGGGAGTGGGGTGGTTTTCTTTTTTATTTGATGGAAGTTGACAGGTGATCCATGAATTCCGGATTGAGACAGAACACTGGGAATGTCCCCTGACCCTCAGTTCTCTCATCTGTAAAATGAAAGTGGAATTGTGCTAGACCAGATGACTTGGAGCTTCAATGCTCCTCATTTCCCCCAACTTTGAACATTCTATGATTTTATAATGAGGTCAAGAGTGAATGCCTTTGAGTGTTAATGCCAAGGTTGTGGGACCCAAATGACTGTTAAAGAGGTTCTTAAGGCAGGGAGCCTTGAATGTCAAAGCCAGCTTGAGGATCTGAGTAGGGCAGTCAGGGATGTGAGTGAGGTAGAGAACTGGGACTCCAGCTGAAATCAGGTACTGAGGTATATTCGTGCACATCAGAGGCTCTGTGGTGAGTAGAACTTGGGTTCCAATCCTATGTTCAAGGGATAGTCAACTCACTTCTCTCACCCTAAATATTGATAAAGAGAAGTCATATGAAATCAGTAAGAATTTATTAAGTGCTGACTGTATGCCAGGCATATAGTGTTAAGTGCTAGGAAGAAAGACAGTCTCTGTCCTCAAGAAGCTTACGTTTGGATAGAGGACTGACGCCACACAATAGGGATCTGGAAAGCTTCAGCTTTTATTGGAAAATGGCAATGTTCCCACTCACAGGACAGTGGAGAGAAAAGTGCTTTGCCTCTCAATATAAGTGCTATATATTTAAAGAGCTATTGTTATTGACAGACCCCACTGGTATACTGATGGCATACTTTGACAGTCCTTTTCACCAAGCATCTAGGCACTACAGCACTTATCTGGCTTAATCCCACTCTGTGTCTACCTTACACATGCTTTATTGTCTCACTTTCTAATTAGGATCAAAGGTTTAGAACTGGAAGGGAACTCAGACTTTACCACTTTATTTTATGGGTAAGGAAACTGAGGCCTAGAGGGCTTAAATGTCTTACTCAAGGCCACACATGTAGTGAGTGATAGGGGCAGGATTTGAATTCATGTCCTATGGTTCCGAAACCAGCTATCTTTCTGCTTTACTATGATATCTATCTAGATTTACTCTAATATTCTATCCCCTACCTGCCAACCACTGGCAAACTGGGATTCTCTGAAACAGTTTAGGTCCAACCAGAATGCTTCTCCCATGATATTTCTGGCAGAGGCTTCTGTTGCTTTAACTTTAAGAAAGAAATCATTGAATCTAAACTGTAAAGATTTACTCTGAGATCATAGTGTGGGTTAATATCCCTGTAGTTTGGTAGCAGAAACAAATGAGGCAGAGAAAACAGGGTAATTGGGAGGAAGATAGGAGAGAGTGTTTGATTAGTGAAGCCCAATTACATGGTATGAGTGTAATAAAGATTTTTGTGCAGGGCTCATCTTCAGAAGGAGAGCATGAGTGCCCTCCGCCATCTTGCCTCCACACTTGTGGTTTGCCAGATAGTGGAACATAAATGGAATTATAATCAGAGAATGTGATTTGGAAGGGGCTCCACTGCCCATGTGGTCCAGCCCACAACCAAAAAAAGAACACCCTCTATGACATGCCTGCCCAATGGCTGTGTGGCCTCTCCTTGAAGACAGCTGGTGATGGAGAACTCAGTGCTCTGCCAGGCAGCCAGTTCCTCTTTTGGACAGCTCTCATCCTTGAGCCTAAATTTCTGTTTGAAGCTTCCCTTCGCTCTTGATCCTGCCCTTTGGGGCCAAATAGAATGCATTTAAACTTTCTTCTATACCACAGCCCTTTGGATATTGAGGACAGTTTTCTCTCATCCATTTTCTCTCCCAGTCCCAACCCCCACCTGAGTCTTCTCTCGTTCACACTAATCTTGCCCAGTTCTTTCATCTCATCCTCGTTGATCATGAATTCAAGGTTCCTTGCCATCCTGGGTTCCCTCCTGTGGCCCTTTTCCAGCCTATCAATGTCCTTCTTGAAGGTGACTGCACCAATCCAGAAGAGGTCTGCTGAGGGCAGACAACCACCTCCCTATTATTAGAGGCTCTGCCCTCTTAATGCAGTCCAGTCTGGGGTTGCATTAGCTTTTCTGGCAGCCACATCCCCCTGGTGACTCACACTAAGCTTTCAGGCCACTAAATGTCCCAGATCTTTTTAGACAAATTTAAATCTAGCCTTACCTCCCCCATCTTATATTTGTGAAGTTGTTTTTGGTACATAAGTATGAGGCTTTACATTTCTCCCTTTTGAATTTCATCTTATTAGATGAACCCAAAGCTCTAGCCTGCCCTGGTCCTTATGGATCCTGATGCTGTCATGAAGAATATTTGCTATTATTGCCTTGGGCCACCTGCAGATTTGGTGAGCAGGCTATCTATGTCAAAGTCACTGATAACAATACAAAATGGGGGTGGAGCCAAGATGGCAGAGTAGAAAGACACATATACTCTAATGCTTCCCCCACAGCCCACAAAATACCTGTAAAAATGACTCTCAGCAAATTCTAGAGCAGCAGAAGCCACAGAAGGACAGAGTGAAAGAGATTTCCAGCCAAAGGTAACCTGGAAGACTGACAGGAAAGGTCTATGCCATGGTATGCTGAGTGGAGTAGAGCCCAGCGCTGACCATGTGGCACTGGGAGAACAGGACCTGAACAGACCTCTGGGGCAGAGTTCCCGGCAGGGAGGGGCCCATATTCCTCAATCCACAAGCAACAAAGAAAGCTCCAAAAGTCAGTGTGGGAGGGCTTTCCCAGCTGGACAAGAGGTGAGCAGGGTCCTCCTAGCACTGTCCCCAGGTGGTGGCAGAGGCAACAGCAGCAGCAGGTGGCTAAGGTGGCTGTGGAAGCAGTCTGGATCCATTGTATGAGCTTAAAGCCTCTGGTGGAATTGAGCAGGGGATCTGAATCTCAGCCCTGAGCACAGTCCTGGGGGGATGAGGAGCACTAGGACCCCCCTCTTGACAAAGGACTCACAAGTCAAATAACTGGCTGGGAAAATGCCCAAAAAAGGGAAAAAAATAAGACCATAGAAGGTTACTTTCTTGGTGAATAGGTATCTCCTTCCATCCTTTTGGATGAGGAAGAACAATTGTACTGTCAGAGGAAGTCAAGGCTTCTGCCTCCAGTATGTCCGAAGTGAATATGAAATGGGCTTATGTCATAGAAGAGCTTGAAAAGTGAGTCAGCAGCTTGCTAAAGGAGAACCAAAAAAATACTGAGGAAAATAACACTTTTAAAAATAGGCTAAGTCAGTTGGAAAAAGAGATCCAAAAAACTAATGAGGAGAAGGATGCTTTAGAAAGCAGAATTAGTCAAATGGAAAAGAAGGTTCAAAAGCTCACTGAACAAAATAGTTCTTTAAAAATGAGAGTGAAGTTCAGTGAAGCTAATGACTATGAGATAAACCAAGAAATTAAAAAACAAAACCAAAAGTTTGAAAAAATAGAAGATAATGTGAAGAACAACTGACCTGGAAAAGAGAGCCAAGAGAGAAAATTAAAAATTGTGGGACTACTTGAAAGCCATGATCAAAAAAAGAGCCTACACATTATCTTTCATGAAATTATCAAGGAAAACTGCCCTGACATTCTAGAACTAGAGGGCAAAATAAATATTGAAAGAATCCACAGATAACCTCCTGAAAGTGACCTGAAGAGAGAAACTCTTAGGAATATTGTGGCCAAATTTCAGAGTTCCCAGGTCAAGGAGAAAATATTGCAAGCAGCTAGAAAGAAACAATTTGAGTATTGTGGAAATACAATCAGGATAACACAGGATCTGGCAGCTTCTACATTAAAGGATCAAAGGGCTTGGAGTAGGATATTCTAGAAGTCAAAGGAACTGGGATTAAAACCAGAAATCACCTACCCAGCAAAACTGAGTATAATACTTCCTGGGAAAAAAATGGTAACTCAGTGATATAGAAGACTTTCAAGCATTCATGATGAAAAGACCAGTACTGAATAGAAAATTTGTCTTTCACACACAAGAATCAAGAGAAGCATGAAAAGGTAAACAGGAAAGAGAAATCATAATGGACTTTCTAAAGTTGAACTGTTTACATTCCTACATGGAAAGAGAATATTTGTAACTCTTGAGACTTTGCTCATTATTTGGGTAGGTGGAGGGATTACACACACACACACACACACACACACACACACACACATAGACAGAGAGTACAGGTTGAGTTGAATCAGAAGAGATGATATCCATAAAAAATAAAATAAAATTAAGGGATGAAAGAGGAAAATATTGGAGGAGAAAGGGAGAAATGAAATGGGGTTCACTATCACTCATAAGAGAGATAAGAAAAATCTTTTTCAATGGAGAAGAAAATGGAGGAGGTGAGAGGGGAAAAGTGAAGTTTAGTTTCTTTACATATGGCTTAAGGAGGGACTAACATGCTCACTAAATTTGGTATGAAAATCTATCTTACACTGCAGGAAAGTAAGGAAGAAGAGGACAAGTGAGGTGAGGGGGATGATAGAAGGGAGGGCAAATGGGAGAAGGGAGTAACTAGAAGTAAACACTTTTGAGAAGGGAGAAGGTCAAATGAGAGAATAGAAAAAAGGGGGGCAGGGTAGGATAGAGGGCAATATAGTTAGTCTTACATAACATGACTATAATGGAAGTCTTTTGCAAAATGACACATATATAGCCTGTATTGAATTGCTTGCCTTCTCAGTGGGGATGGGTGGGGAGGGAGGAAGGGAGAGAAGTTGGAATTCAGTGTATTAGAAACTAATGTTGAGAATTGTTATTGCATATAACTGGGAAATAAGAAATACAGGTAATGGAGTATAGAAATTTATCTTGCCCTATAAGAAAAGAGAGATGGGGATAAGGGAAGGGTGGGGTGTAATAGAAGGGAGGGCACATTGAGGGAAGGGGTAATCAGAATGCAAGGTGTCATGGGGTGGGGGGAGGGGAGAGATGGGGAGAAAAATTGGAACTCAAAATTTTGTGAAAATGAATGTTGAAATCTAAAAATAAATATATAAAATCATTAAAAAAAATACAAAATGGCACAGGGCCAAACATAGATCCTTGGGACATTCTACTAGCCAAATTTACACTGATCCATTAATTTTCAGTCAAATCTACCTAATTGTATTGTAGTCTAATTGTATATATTACAAATATATTGTAGAACATTTCTCCACATTCTCTATCAGAATAGTCAGGTACATTTATCAAATGCTTTGTTAAAGCCTGGGTGGCCTAGACCTTGCTATCTTGTCTTTGCTAGGTGGTGCAGTGGATAGAACACCAGACCTAGAGTCTGGAAGGGTCATCTTCCTCAGGTCAAATCTAGCCTTATACCCTTAGTTGTGTGACCCTGGGAAAGCCACTTAAACTCCCTTAGCCTCAGTTTCCTCATTTGTACAATCAGGGCAATAATAATAGCACCTATCTCCCTGGGATGTTCTGAGGATCAAATGAAAGAATATAGGGAAAGTACTTTATAAACCTCAAAGTGCTATATATATATATACCATTTTGTATTAGAAGATGGATTTAAGACTTCCTTCCATAGATAATTCAATGACAATTTTCTAGATGTCTGTGGGAAAAGAAAGCTATACCTAGGTAGGGGTTAAGACATGATATCTGAGTAAGCTCCTAGTACTACCCTCTCATGGACAGTCTAGTAGAGCCAGCCACTTGCCCTCCCTTACATAGATCCTTTCCTGGTCGTCCCTATCCCTTCAGCTCCTGGGACCTTCCTACCAAATCCCCTTGTATCTATTTTGTGCAAACTTAGTCTACATGCATGTATTATCTCCTCCAATAAACTCCTTGAGGACAGAAAAGGGGCCATTTGAGTTGGGCCTTAGAGGATGCATAGAAATATGTAAGCATGGCATCCATCAAGCCTGGGGACTTAGGAAAGCATGCACATTGGAAGGGGGTTGGGGAGAGTATACCACTGGATGGGCTCCTTTGTCAGAAATACCAGAGTGGTGAGAATGTCTGTCAATGCTGGGACTCGGCAGCCACTCTCTCAGTGGGAAGGCACCTTCAGGGAGGCTGTTTCCTGAGACAAACCCATCATTTTGGAAGTGCCGTGACATAATAACAAGTTTTCAGAGTATAGCCCTTTCTGGAAATTGCAGAGAAGGGAGAGGGAGCCAACCTTCTGAGGATCACACTTGCTTTCCAGCTCGGGCTGTTGGAATCTATGCTTTTGCTGAGAAATATTTATAGCTGTACACAAAGGGTCTTGGTTATTGTACGGCAGCAGCTGGCATATTGGCTTTCAGCCAATTTAGGAAAGCTCCATTCTTTTTCTTTTACTTTAGGACTGGACTGCCCTGGTGGAGTAAAATAAGGATGCAGTGAGAGATTAACCCAATAGTAATTTATTTTATGAGTCTTCAAAAAACGCAGACAATTGCAGATTTAGAGCTGAAAGGGGCCTCTGAAATCACCCAATGCCACCCCCTCATGCACATAGCTCAGATCCTCTTCATTTGGGGGCTCTCTGCAAACTAGCCCAGACTCAAGCACAAGGAAATCACAAACAGTGCGCATTCATGGCCAGAGGGATACCAGTTACACATATAGAGAACACATGTAGCCAGAGGACAGCCATAGCCAGGGCACCTTATATTCCTAGGAGAGTGTCTCCAGGGAAATTTCTTTATGTGGAATTCTGCTGCTTTCCTACAGACTGGCTGTTATCTCATTCTCTGCCTCTGGTGAGGACCCACCACTCTTCTGGTCTCTGAGGTTAACGGTCTTGGTGTTGGCCTTAGCTCTTCTTTCTCCTTCCTCTCACTGAGACAACCAGGTATCAAGCCTCACTGATTCGATGTCTAGGACATCTCATATATTCACTCCTTTTTCTCTGCTCACATGACTCCCATCCTGGGTCAGGGGAGCCTCATCATCTTTCCAGTAGACTACTGTGATTACTTCCTACCTGATGTCATCCCATCTCCAATTGATCTTCCACAGAGCTGCTAAAATGACTTTTCTAGAACTCAGATCTGACCATCTCATTTTCCTACTTGATAAACTCCTGTGACTCTCTTTCATCTAGAAGGTTAAGTACAAACTCCCCTGTTGAACCACCCAGTTCCACCTTGACTTTCTACCCTTATGATACATTGTTCCCTTTCCCTCATCCTGTGGTCCAGGCCAGCTATTCTTCTTGTTACACGCGCACACGCACACACACACACACACACACACACACACACACTCACTCCATCTCCTATCTCTGCGCTGTGGTGTCAGTCATCCACAGTCATCCACCATACCTAAAATGCCCTGAGATTTTCAAGTTTCCTTCAGGACTCATCTCAACGCCATCTGTCTTCTTCATGAAGCCTTTCTTAATCCTCTCATCCCTAGTATTGTCCCTCACAAAATTTGTTGTGGTTTTTGTTGAGTCACTTCAGTCATGTCAGACCCTCTGACCCCATTTGGGGTTTTCTTCGCAGAGATACTAGAATGGTTTTGCCTTTTCCAGTTCATTTTACAGATGAGGGAACTGAGGCAAACAGGGCGAAGTGACTTGCCCAAGATCATGCAGCTGTAAGTGTCTGATGCTGGATTTGAACTCAGAAAGATGTCTTTCTGACTCCAGGCCAGTCCCTGTACCCACTACACTACCTAGCTGCTCATAAATTATCTTATATTTATTTGAAACATATTCCACAAATATTATGTGTGTCCAATTTTGTCTTTCCCAATAGAACATAAGCTCTTTCAGGGCTGAGCTTTTGTCCTTGTGTCGCTAGTATTTAGCGTTGTGCTTGGTACTTATTAGGTACATTATAAATGCTTGTGGATTGACTGATGGAGTGTTAGTCTGGAGCTGTGACTGAGCTGTGAGCTGCTCCTGTGCTCGGTTGGGCCATTTTCTTTGCTTCTGCCACCTCTTGGTCCTCCGCAGAATTGAGATGCTCTTGTCTGCTACCTCTGCTTGGTCTTCCACTGAACTTTAGGCAGTGCAACTCTTTCCTGAGGGGGAAGGGTCAATTCCTTTCTTTCTTAGAGGTCACCTAGGCCGAACTTGTCGTTGGACATGTTACTCAGCCTTTCAGGCCTCATCTATAAAATAAAGGGCATGACTGCTAACATTTTTTCTAGCTGAAACATTGGATAATTCTATGATTGTAGTATGATAAGAAATCTGAAAATCATTTGATAGAGGAGTAATGTCAGCCTTTACCTACTGAGAACCTAGATTCTTAAGGATTTGTTTTGTTTCTCCCAGTTCTTTGTATTTGATGCTGATAACTGACTATCCCTGACTAAACTCTGAGCCTCCATAGGTCTTACCTTCATGACACCTCATATATGTCCCAATTTTAATTTCACACATTGAAAACCATCCCCAGGCTCTTCTAGGAAGAATTCATGAAAGATAAACTTTTATTTAAAAATGAACTTTGATTAAACATTTTTTTGTAGAAAAGTGCTTGCAATTCTTCAGGTAAAAAATAATGCCACAGGATAATCAATTTCTACATTGAAAGAATTCTAGAGCTCCATCTGTTCTTATTTTTATGGAGAAGTAAACAGAGGGTCAGAGAGGTTGAGTGAGGTATCATACCTGAAATAAATGACGGTCAGTATTTGAGTCTATGTCCATCCTCTGGCTCCAACTTCCTTTGTACCCAAGAGGAAGACAGCAAATAGTGGTTAAAAATTTAAATATTCAATAATTGAAGTCATTAAACATTTATTAAGTACCTACTATGTGCCAGAAACCATTCTAGGTACCTTCAAGGAGTTTACAATCTACTAACAAGATTATTTAGGTTCTGAGGTCATACATCTCCAGGAGCTATGTTCAGTCACTTCTGCATCTCTGCTGGTGAATTTCAACTGTGGCCCTTACCCCACCTCACCATCTTTCTCCCCAGTTTGCTTCACATATTTCAGGAAGGTGCAGAAAGGCCAAAGGTTTGGAAACTTCTCTGGGCATCGTCAGCATCATAGTCTACTTTTCTCTAGATTTTGGTTGATACATCACAGTGCAGTCATTTGAAATCAAAGGACTTGGGTTTAGATGCTGCTTAAATATTGTATGTCTCTGTGGAAGTCTTTCCCTTCTCCGGGTCACACTTAGTGTTAAAGTTAGCCCTGGACAAGGTGACTTGCAGGGCTCTTGCAGCACTCAATCTGGCATCCTGTGAGTCTATGATCCAACAGGGAATCCAAGGACAGCTGGAGGGAAGGCAGCTGGAGGGAGAGGAGGAGGCTCTGTCCTGGGAGGCAGGTAGGAAAGTCCAACTCCTAGTCTGCCCTCAGTTGGCTGCATGACTCTAGGAAAGGTATTGGACCCTTCATCAGCTGTCAGATGAGGCTGGTCAAGGTGACTTCTAAGGTCTCTCTCACTTCTAAGATTCTATGGTGTCTTGTTCCAAATTCTTGGTCAATTAGGCAGCTAGGTAGCTCAATGGACAGAGTATTGATCTTGGAGTCAGAAGACCCTGAGTTCCAGTCCTGCCTCAGACACCTAGTAGCTGGGTGACTGTAAGGTGTTTAACCGCTCCCAGACTCAGGTTCCTCATCTGTAAGATGAAGATGATAATAACTGTACCTACCTCACATGGTTATTCTGAGAATTAAGTGAGATAACATATCTGAAACACCTTACAATTCTTTTCTTTTCTTTTTTTTTGACAAGGCAGTTAGGGTTAAGTGACTTGCCCTATGTCAGCTAGTAAGTGTCATTTATCTGAGGCTGGATTTGAACTAAGGTCCTCCAGACTCCAGGGCTGGTGCTCCATCCACTGTACCACCTAGCTGCCTCCTTATCTTACAATTCTTAAAGTGTAATATCCATGTTAGTCATCACTGTTTCTGTTCCCCATACCAGCCTTGTCCTTTGATTTCTATGAAATGAGCTTGTTTTATGTTCTTACAAGGCAGACTGGAGGAGCAGAGCTTCAGCCGAGTCACTAGCACACACCCTTCTGGGTTTCTTGGTGATGTAACTGTTTATCTCTTGCTTCTTGGTGTGCACAAAACTCCCCCTTCCACCTCCCCACATTCTCCTTTGAGATCTTAAGGACAAGAAGACCAGCTTCCCAAGGATTTAGATCTAGAAGATGTCTTGTTGTTGGTTCTAACAGAAACCAAACGAAGCCCATGACCATTCTAAGGCCACCCACTCCACCATATACGTTCTCCGGCAGCCTCCTCTCCATGCACACCATGACAACTTGAGGTCAAGTCCATCTGTGATGTCTGCTCAGCCTTGCTCACTTGGTACAGTATTTATGTAACATGTGGATTGTGAGGGAGTGGAGATGGAGATGAATCACGAGCAAGAGCAGTTGGAAGCAGATTGTTCCTGCTTGATGGCTCTCGTTTATATCCCTTACCACCCCCTCCCCCCACCCCCAGCACTGAACTGCTTCATAGGTTGCTCCCAGCATGCCTTGTGCCAGTTACCTCATCTCAATACGGCTTCATTCTTGCCTGCTTGATAGCTTTGGGAAGCATGGCACCCAAGTGCCCTGCTGGCAAACAGCAAACCCAAGCTACTGTTGCATTTTAACCTTTGAGAAATTCTATGCTATAGAACAGTTGGTGTTTAGAGAGTCTCACATGGGATCTGAGATTCCCAGAGTGTCCCAGAGCAAAACACATTACAAGACTGCTTGGAAAGTGGCACAGTACGCCAAAACTGAGAAGTCTAAGCTTACCCAAGTCTAGATGCCTCTTCATTAGGTCTGGCACCTATTGCTATATTGGTTAATGTGGAGGCCCCACTTGACCAGAGCATACAAGGCTGAGATGTAACATGATTTGAGGTTGAGACAGCACCGGACAGAAAGATTCTTGCCAGAGCCCTGATATGGCAACATCAATGTTTGCTTGCTGTTAGGTGACAGAGACTGGGACAAGATAAGTTACCTTGTCCAAGGTATGTCCAAATGCATAGAAGTTTAAGTCCCTTATGGGAAGGCATGAAATGGACAGAGAACTGAATTACAGTCAAAAAGTCCTTCTTCAAGTTCTAACATGCTGGCAGTATAACCCTAGAAGGCTGGACAACATCTCAATGTTCCAGGAACTCTCTGTGGCTATAGATTGCAGAGAAGGTAGCAATCTTCATTGGTAGAAGCAGTTTCCTTTGCTGGGACCTTTCTATGCCAATGAAAACACAAGTCTAGGCCCAGACAAACAAAAAGAGGAAATTATACTGACAGTAATTGACCCCTAGAATCTCATAGTTGGAAAGACCCTATTACCAACTAGTCCAACCCAAATAGGAAGATGAATATTTTTACAGCACATCTGACAAGAAATCTTTGCTCAAAGACCTCCAAGGAGGAGGAGGCCACCACCTCCTGAGACAGTCCATTGTACTACAGGATAACCCTCAGAATCAGGAAGGCCCTCTTCACATCAAACCTGTTTATCTGCGGTATCCCTTATTGCTCTTGGCTCCCCCATCTAATGCCAAACAGAACCAGTCAAATCCTTCACTTATCCTCCAGCCCTTTGGATACTTGAAGACTGTGATCATGTCTTTCCAAAATCTTCTCTTGTCCAAGCTAAACACCCCCACTTTCTTCAACCAATCCTCACGTGGTCCAGTCTCAAGGTTAGATGGATCTCTCTTCAATACTTTAATAATTCACTGTTCTCATGAATAGGAACATTCTCTCTAGTTGAGAAGATTGCAATCTATCTAGGCCTGTTTCTCACTCAGTGAAATTGTTGTCCATATTCTCTCCTAAACCTTCCAGATGATCCATGCCATATACTAGGAACCTTTGTTTGGGGCTTTAAATCTTAGGTAGATCCTACTCAGGTTTCCTGTCTACTTTCCTTCAGTTGAGCTATCTGATCATGCAAACCATACTTTCTAGTCTTCAGTGAGTCTAGTGGCCTGTTTTAGGTCTCTTCTGTCATACTGACTCGTGGGTAGTCCTATGCTGTAGCCAGCTTCCGCCCATCATCAGTCTCCTCTTTGAATTCCCTTCAATAGCTCCTATTCTCCAGGATCTGTATCCATGTGACCATCACCAGGAAAAGTAAGCAACTGGGAATTGGATGAGATGACTTTGAGCCCCAGCATAAAGGGGAGGAGATCAGGGAGACATAGAGGATGTCTCTCACAAAGTCCAAATTGAAGAAGGGTTCCTCTGCAGGATAGCATGCTGCCTTCCAAGAGCTTAGAACACTGCATGGCCTTATCAGTGAGAGCCAACACAACTGGAAATAAATCAGCTTGGCCACAACCCTGGGCAGGTCATAGGCCCCAGTTTCCTTATCTGTAAAAAGAGGAAGTTGGACTTGATGGTTTGAAAGGTCTCTTCCAGGTCTAAATTTATGATCCTGTTATCCACACACATAATGCCCAGATGATGATGCACATTTGAATGGGAAGATCATCGAACCAGGTCATTGGTACATATGTCCTAGACAGAATCTGAGATGCAGAATGATTTGAAAAGGATTGGTGTATCATAGTGTTAGAGGAGGAAGGGATCCAGCATTCTCATCTTACAGATGAGGAAACTGAGGCTCAGAGAGGGAAATGACTCACACATGATAAAAGAGCTGGGAAGTGCCAGAAGTAAGGATTGAATTAAGTCTTTCTGACTCCAGGTATATTCTTCTAATCCTGGAATTCCATTTCACCAAGAGGAGGGAAGAAATCGGTATGTATTCAGGAAATTGCTCAGCACTGCTGAGACCTTCTTCATCTTCTAAATGAAAGGACAAATGAACATGTTTGTGTGTGTGTACACTTCAGTGTATGTATACATGTATATATGGTGAAAGAGAAAGAGAGAGAAGGGAGACAAAGGCAGAGAGAGAAAAAGAAGAGACAGAGAGAAGGAGAGGGAGAAGGAGAAGGGAGAAGGCATTTGTCTTTTCCTACTAATGCCATCTTGTTATGTATATTAGACATATAACCATAAAATAGGCTTCACTTTGATCATGTTTCAGTACCTGGCACATAGTAGGTGCTTAATAAATGTATATTGATTAATTAATTAATTAATGTTACTCCTCTCCTCAAAGCTACTTTGGTAGCTTTCTGCTGCTTTCCAAATAAAGTATACATTCCTTTTTCTGATATTCAAGTAACTCCTTTACTGGGATGTGATCCATTTATCCAGCCTTGTCTCCCACTAGTCTCTTATATGTACTTTGTGTTTCAGTAGAAATGAGCTACTTTCTGTTCTCCATTCTCATCTTGCCCTTTTCTGTCTCGATGCCATTGCTTACACTGTCCCAGCATCTGGAATGGATTCCACCAATCTCATTTATTGAAATACCTCCCTTCCTTCAAGGTCCAACTCTGGTCCCACTTTTTCCTGGAAGCCTTCCTAGAATGTAAGCAATATTCCCCTTTTAGTATTTCTCACAGTAAATTACTCAGACTTCTCTTTTGTATTAATCATGTTTTGTCTTGTGTTACAGTTTTCTACATTGATGTCTTTTTTTCCTTTTCAACTTGGTTCTGTGATTTCATTGGTCTGGGTAAATCTTAGTGAGGAGATACCCTCTTCCAACATGGGCAATTGCTCTTTAACTTAGAGTTTCCTGGGACTCCGAGGAGTTCCGTGATCTGCCCAGGAATTTGTGATAGCACATGAAAAAGGGGGGGCCTTCAACCCACAGCTTCCTGACTTTGAGGCTCACTTTCTACCTACTCTGCTTGACTGTCTTCTGTTGCATGTTTTATCCCTGGTAAATTTTAAGATCGTTGAGGGCAGGGACTCTATTTTGGCTTCATCTTTGTATTCAATGTACCTTGTACATAGGAAATATTTTAAAAAAGAATTCTTTTTTTAAATGACATGAAAAGAGAAAAGAGAATTCATGTCTGAGTGTGTATATGTGAATACATACACACATACGTACGTACTAAATATATAAAATATAATGTTCCCAACATTCTATTATTTCCAAACTGCTTCTCCCTAAGGTGCAGATGGAGCCTGGGATGCTAATGAATGCACGGAAGCTGTGTCCCACACATATGGACGCTCCTCTGTATGTTTAGAGAGGTACATCTGCCAAGGGCACTTGTCCTAACTCTGTTTTTCATTAACATTCAGCGAATCTGCTGGCAGTTTCAGGCTGTATTTAGCTGTGCACGCACTGGCTGTTGGCTTGGTGTGTACTGGTCATGGAATTTGACCTGGCAAGGCGATGATAAACCTGTGTGGTTGGGCAGGGGGTGGTGGTGTTTTGAATGGAGAAAGGGATCTTTATATAAGTGGTTTTTTAGACAGATGGAAGATTTATGTTAATGACATAAGGAGGGATTCATTTTTGCCAACCTGTGCTAGACAAATTTTCTTTTCTCACCTCTCCCCTCCCGTTTCCCCTCCCTTCCCCTTTCCTCTGCTCTCCTTCCTCCTCTCCTCTCCTCCCCTCCCCTCCCCTCCCCTCCCCTCCCCTCTCCTCTCCTCTCCTCTCCTCTCCTCTCCTCCTCATACAGTTGCTGTCTCATTTTTGTCTTTGGATCGCTAGCACCCAGCACAGTTCCCAATATACAGTGAGTGCTTAATAAGAGCTTGTTAATTGATGTGACTCTAATTTCTTTAGGGCATTTGTTTGCTTATGCACAGACTTTTCTACAATATTCACCTAATTCACAGCTAGTTCCACACCATTGATAGGTCCATGTGAAAGGTCTTAGAACCAAACAAGAAGTCAGGGTCCTCCCTCTTTCAGATCAGCAGAGACTCTGAACCACATGGATATGGTTGAAAGTGAATGTGGAATCACCTGGGCTCTGAAGAGAACTTGTCTCCTCAGTGACTATTGATGCACCAGACTGAGAATCACAGCTCTAGACTTTGAGGAATCTCAGAAGCCATCTATTTCAATCCTCTCATTGGATAGAAGAAACTGGGGCTCAGAAAGACCCCAAAATCAAGAGCTAGAGCAAAAAAGGTGTTCAGCAATCATTGAGTCCAGGGTCCTTTCCTCAGGTCCAGGGGACCCCAGAGAGTTTGTGAACAGATTTCAGGGTATCTGTGAACTTGGATAGAAGAATGACATTATTTTCACAAACTTTGGTAATCCTATGAATTTTATCGAATGTATTTAAATTCTGATTCTGAGTAAGTATCTATAGGGTTCACTTGATGACCCAAGGGCTTCATGATACAACAAAAGGCTAAAAGCCCCTGTCCTAGGTCAGTCCCCTCATTTTACAGAAGAGGAAACTGTGGCCCGGGAAGGTGAAGGGACTTTCATGGCCACATCAACAAAGGTAACAGACTTCAGTGTCATGGATACTGTAGGAACATTTAGTCTCTATGGTCATTTATTTTTATCTTTGCTCTCTATGAACGGTTAAGAAAACCTTGAAGGGAGGTGTAGCAATCCAAAGAGATTAAGGAATCACATCTCAAAACTTCAGGGTTGGAAGGGAGTTCATTGAGCACCTGAGTCCAACCCCTCCTTGAAAAACTCCCCACTAAAACGTTTTCAACAAGTGGTTGCACTGATTCTGCTTGAAGATTTCCAGTGAAGGAGGAGATTCATAGACTCATGTTAATCAAAAGGTTTTTCCAAACCAATTGAACAGCTATCCATCAATCAGCAATCATTTATTGACCTCATATTATATGCCAGACACTCTGCTTAGGTACTGGGGATATAATGACAGACATGAAATGATCCCCACCCTCAAGGAGGTCACATTCTATCGAGAAGATGCCAGTCAAATAAAGCTTGAGGAGAACCAGTAAGAGGTATGGCATTGTCTCAGCTAAGCCATAGTGCTGGCAGAATTCTATTTTGAATACAAAAAAGAAAAGACCAGCTTGGACCATCTGGAGCCTCCACATCTATAATCTAGGTTAATGACTTGCCCTGGCTGCTTATTTTACCAACGATAAGTGAGCGAAACCTATTTTTTTTCCAGCAAGAAGCAGCTTTAGTCCAACTGGGTTTTAAGGGATGAATTTTCCCCAACAAGACCAAATAAGGTCTTGTTCTGCCTGTCTTTCCTGGCACTAAAAGCCTTTGCATAAATTAATCACACCTTAGATCAAACAGAGCCGAGAAATGTTTCCATGGACGAAAAGAACGCATGTAGGCCAGTTAAGGTCCAAGTATAACCTCACCCAAAACAACGACGTCCACAGGGATGCATTGAGTGATGCAATTGTAGAATTGCAGTGCTAGAAGGGACCTTAGTGAATGGTTAACTCAATGCATAAATAATTTTAAGTAGCACAGAAAGCAGAATACCATTATCTAGGCTCTTCCAGGGTGTAAATTAGTCTCGGGAAATTAAGAAGGTATGCTTGAAGTAAAATTAACTCTTTCAGGACCTGGGGATTTGTCTGCTCTGTGGTAGTGCCTCTCCCTTTGTTACCCTGGCTTAAACATGTTAAGCTGTCTTTGATTCATCTGTCTCGAGTCATAAAGCTCCCTCCCCATCCTGCCTTTAGTTTGTTTTTTACCTAAAATTTCCTCATGATTATCCCTCCTTCTCCATTTCCGTTATCACTACTGTAGGGTAGCCCCTCATCTCTTCAAATCTACATTACTGACACAATTTCCGAGATGCTCTTCACGCTCCATGAATCTTGGCTCTCCCACCATTAATTCTTCTCACATGCCACTATCAGACTAATTTTCCCTTTCTCAAAATTCTTTCATGGCTCCCTATTACCTACCATGTCAATTTCATCTGCCTGGTTTCCAAGGTCCTTTGTGACCTTCTGGCTCTTTATCTATCATCTATCTTTAATTTCTATTACTTTATCACATTCATCATCTCTTCTAATCAAGCTGGTGTTCTCATTGTTCCAGAAATATGTTACATTTATTCCTCCCGCTGTGCCTTTGCTTATACTCTCCCCCTGCTCCTTGACCCTTCCCTCTTCTCTGCTTGTCTCAGTCCTTCCAGGCCAAAGTCAAGTTTCATCTCTCCCATCCTCCTCAGAATGTCTGTGACCCATCTACTGTTTCACTTATTATCACCTGGAACTGGTTTGCTATTATTTCATGCATGTTATTCCTATCTCTTCATCAGAATATAAGCTGCTTTTAAGAATGTACATAGACTACTCCATGTGACCCATAGCACCTAGCCCAGTGTTGAGCATGCATGTTTGGGAATATGAATCAGTAGATCGGAATGATGATACCTGACTCTTTTCTCAGTGACACTGGAGATTGATAAGAAAGTATATGAAAATTCCTCCCTGATCCAAGGTGGTGATGTTATTTGATAAACTCTTGGGTTGTGTTTGAACTTGGAAAGCTAACTGATGAATGCATGAGCTCTTACAGAGATTGCATTTGTCTCTTCCTAGGTCTGAGCTAATTAATCTCTTGGATAAGGGACAGTTGCTTTAGAAACTACATCCAGGCCTTAGGGCCCTCAACTAGCACTTTCAGCAATAGTCAACCAAGTGGCCTTTCTAAGTAGTGCAAAAATAATCATCTCCTAATCAATCCATCGACAAGCACTTAT